>CM048750.1:308477936-309740936 GCA_026315105.1 Locusta migratoria
ACCTTCTGATCTGGAGTCAGACGCGCTACCGTTGCGCCACGGAGTCGACGCCTTAGCTCTTCTTGTATGAGCACTACCATAGTACACTTACTGCACTGTTCACTGCTTAAAACGACTCCAGTAGGCTCTTTGTGAGACGCCTAGGTGAATGCGGGGGTGTAACTCAGTGGTAGAGTGTCTGCTTCGCATGCAGAAAGTCCTGGGTTCAAATCCCAGCTCCTCCAATTTTTGTTTTCTGGAAAACGTTTGCGTATCGACAAAAAATGAATGTGTTTCTGCATACGCGAATCTTCCACCAGGCAGCCAGATTGGCTACTGTTTGTGTGTACTACCATCTTCTCGCAGACCTCGTCGTTCATTTGCGTAATATAAAGCCACCCTTCGACCGAGCGGCAGCGAGCGGCAGTCGAGCAAAGTCAGCCAAGTCAAGCAAAAAAGAGGATATCATCTGTACGACCCTGGACCGCCATCCCCAGGCACAAATCATGCTCCATAGCACTTGCTGGGAATCTCAGAGTGTACCAGAAACTTTTATTTCGCATTCGTGACGTCAATTTAACATTTTTAATGACATCGAAAAATGAAGGGGGCACCCGGGATTGAACCGGGGACCTCTCGATCTGCAGTCGAATGCTCTACGACTGAGCTATACCCCACGCTCTACACACTATTCATCTATTAGGACCACCTTTTTTTCTTCAGCCTGGTCGAAGAGGTGACATTGAGCAAAATGTTGCATTTTTTCGCTATTTTTAGTGTTAAAAATGTAAACAACAATTGCTCCCGGCCCGTTGCAGATGGTGAATGTGCTATGTGGTGCCTTCCTGTCGTGGTCAGAATAGGAAAATTACGTTTGTGGCCTTGTTAAAACTGCATACAGTAGTTCGCTAGGCGTAATCGTTTGATATCTGACTTTAGTGGCTTTTCTCCAAACTCTTTTGGAGACGAAAATTTTCGACATGACCCCGACGTGATTTGAACACGCAACCTTCTGATCTGGAGTCAGACGCGCTACCGTTGCGCCACGGAGTCGACGCCTTAGCTCTTCTTGTATGAGCACTACCATAGTACACTTACTGCACTGTTCACTGCTTAAAACGACTCCAGTAGGCTCTTTGTGAGACGCCTAGGTGAATGCGGGGGTGTAACTCAGTGGTAGAGTGTCTGCTTCGCATGCAGAAAGTCCTGGGTTCAAATCCCAGCTCCTCCAATTTTTGTTTTCTGGAAAACGTTTGCGTATCGACAAAAAATGAATGTGTTTCTGCATACGCGAATCTTCCACCAGGCAGCCAGATTGGCTACTGTTTGTGTGTACTACCATCTTCTCGCAGACTCGTCGTTCATTTGCGTAATATAAAGCCACCCTTCGACCGAGCGGCAGCGAGCGGCAGTCGAGCAAAGTCAGCCAAGTCAAGCAAAAAGAGGATATCATCTGTACGACCCTGGACCGCCATCCCCAGGCACAAATCATGCTCCATAGCACTTGCTGGGAATCTCAGAGTGTACCAGAAACTTTTATTTCGCATTCGTGACGTCAATTTAACATTTTTAATGACATCGAAAAATGAAGGGGGCACCCGGGATTGAACCGGGGACCTCTCGATCTGCAGTCGAATGCTCTACGACTGAGCTATACCCCCACGCTCTACACACTATTCATCTATTAGGACCACCTTTTTTTCTTCAGCCTGGTCGAAGAGGTGACATTGAGCAAAATGTTGCATTTTTCGCTATTTTTAGTGTTAAAAATGTAAACAACAATTGCTCCCGGCCCGTTGCAGATGGTGAATGTGCTATGTGGTGCCTTCCTGTCGGTGTCAGAATAGGAAAATTACGTTTGTGGCCTTGTTAAAACTGCATACAGTAGTTCGCTAGGCGTAATCGTTTGATATCTGACTTTAGTGGCTTTTCTCCAAACTCTTTTGGAGACGAAAATTTTCGACATGACCCCGACGTGATTTGAACACGCAACCTTCTGATCTGGAGTCAGACGCGCTACCGTTGCGCCACGGAGTCGACGCCTTAGCTCTTCTTGTATGAGCACTACCATAGTACACTTACTGCACTGTTCACTGCTTAAAACGACTCCAGTAGGCTCTTTGTGAGACGCCTAGGTGAATGCGGGGGTGTAACTCAGTGGTAGAGTGTCTGCTTCGCATGCAGAAAGTCCTGGGTTCAAATCCCAGCTCCTCCAATTTTTGTTTTCTGGAAAACGTTTGCGTATCGACAAAAAATGAATGTGTTTCTGCATACGCGAATCTTCCACCAGGCAGCCAGATTGGCTACTGTTTGTGTGTACTACATCTTCTCGCAGACTCGTCGTTCATTTGCGTAATATAAAGCCACCCTTCGACCGAGCGGCAGCGAGCGGCAGTCGAGCAAAGTCAGCCAAGTCAAGCAAAAAGAGGATATCATCTGTACGACCCTGGACCGCCATCCCCAGGCACAAATCATGCTCCATAGCACTTGCTGGGAATCTCAGAGTGTACCAGAAACTTTTATTTCGCATTCGTGACGTCAATTTAACATTTTTAATGACATCGAAAAATGAAGGGGGCACCCGGGATTGAACCGGGGACCTCTCGATCTTGCAGTCGAATGCTCTACGACTGAGCTATACCCCCACGCTCTACACACTATTCATCTATTAGGACCACCTTTTTTTCTTCAGCCTGGTCGAAGAGGTGACATTGAGCAAAATGTTGCATTTTTCGCTATTTTTAGTGTTAAAAATGTAAACAACAATTGCTCCCGGCCCGTTGCAGATGGTGAATGTGCTATGTGGTGCCTTCCTGTCGGTGTCAGAATAGGAAAATTACGTTTGTGGCCTTGTTAAAACTGCATACAGTAGTTCGCTAGGCGTAATCGTTTGATATCTGACTTTAGTGGCTTTTCTCCAAACTCTTTTGGAGACGAAAATTTTCGACATGACCCCGACGTGATTTGAACACGCAACCTTCTGATCTGGAGTCAGACGCGCTACCGTTGCGCCACGGAGTCGACGCCTTAGCTCTTCTTGTATGAGCACTACCATAGTACACTTACTGCACTGTTCACTGCTTAAAACGACTCCAGTAGGCTCTTTGTGAGACGCCTAGGTGAATGCGGGGGTGTAACTCAGTGGTAGAGTGTCTGCTTCGCATGCAGAAAGTCCTGGGTTCAAATCCCAGCTCCTCCAATTTTTGTTTTCTGGAAAACGTTTGCGTATCGACAAAAAATGAATGTGTTTCTGCATACGCGAATCTTCCACCAGGCAGCCAGATTGGCTACTGTTTGTGTGTACTACCATCTTCTCGCAGACTCGTCGTTCATTTGCGTAATATAAAGCCACCCTTCGACCGAGCGGCAGCGAGCGGCAGTCGAGCAAAGTCAGCCAAGTCAAGCAAAAAGAGGATATCATCTGTACGACCCTGGACCGCCATCCCCAGGCACAAATCATGCTCCATAGCACTTGCTGGGAATCTCAGAGTGTACCAGAAACTTTTATTTCGCATTCGTGACGTCAATTTAACATTTTTAATGACATCGAAAAATGAAGGGGGCACCCGGGATTGAACCGGGGACCTCTCGATCTGCAGTCGAATGCTCTACGACTGAGCTATACCCCCACGCTCTACACACTATTCATCTATTAGGACCACCTTTTTTTCTTCAGCCTGGTCGAAGAGGTGACATTGAGCAAAATGTTGCATTTTTCGCTATTTTTAGTGTTAAAAATGTAAACAACAATTGCTCCCGGCCCGTTGCAGATGGTGAATGTGCTATGTGGTGCCTTCCTGTCGGTGTCAGAATAGGAAAATTACGTTTGTGGCCTTGTTAAAACTGCATACAGTAGTTCGCTAGGCGTAATCGTTTGATATCTGACTTTAGTGGCTTTTCTCCAAACTCTTTTGGAGACGAAAATTTTCGACATGACCCCGACGTGATTTGAACACGCAACCTTCTGATCTGGAGTCAGACGCGCTACCGTTGCGCCACGGAGTCGACGCCTTAGCTCTTCTTGTATGAGCACTACCATAGTACACTTACTGCACTGTTCACTGCTTAAAACGACTCCAGTAGGCTCTTTGTGAGACGCCTAGGTGAATGCGGGGGTGTAACTCAGTGGTAGAGTGTCTGCTTCGCATGCAGAAAGTCCTGGGTTCAAATCCCAGCTCCTCCAATTTTTGTTTTCTGGAAAACGTTTGCGTATCGACAAAAAATGAATGTGTTTCTGCATACGCGAATCTTCCACCAGGCAGCCAGATTGGCTACTGTTTGTGTGTACTACCATCTTCTCGCAGACTCGTCGTTCATTTGCGTAATATAAAGCCACCCTTCGACCGAGCGGCAGCGAGCGGCAGTCGAGCAAAGTCAGCCAAGTCAAGCAAAAAGAGGATATCATCTGTACGACCCTGGACCGCCATCCCCAGGCACAAATCATGCTCCATAGCACTTGCTGGGAATCTCAGAGTGTACCAGAAACTTTTATTTCGCATTCGTGACGTCAATTTAACATTTTTAATGACATCGAAAAATGAAGGGGGCACCCGGGATTGAACCGGGGACCTCTCGATCTGCAGTCGAATGCTCTACGACTGAGCTATACCCCCACGCTCTACACACTATTCATCTATTAGGACCACCTTTTTTTCTTCAGCCTGGTCGAAGAGGTGACATTGAGCAAAATGTTGCATTTTTCGCTATTTTTAGTGTTAAAAATGTAAACAACAATTGCTCCCGGCCCGTTGCAGATGGTGAATGTGCTATGTGGTGCCTTCCTGTCGGTGTCAGAATAGGAAAATTACGTTTGTGGCCTTGTTAAAACTGCATACAGTAGTTCGCTAGGCGTAATCGTTTGATATCTGACTTTAGTGGCTTTTCTCCAAACTCTTTTGGAGACGAAAATTTTCGACATGACCCCGACGTGATTTGAACACGCAACCTTCTGATCTGGAGTCAGACGCGCTACCGTTGCGCCACGGAGTCGACGCCTTAGCTCTTCTTGTATGAGCACTACCATAGTACACTTACTGCACTGTTCACTGCTTAAAACGACTCCAGTAGGCTCTTTGTGAGACGCCTAGGTGAATGCGGGGGTGTAACTCAGTGGTAGAGTGTCTGCTTCGCATGCAGAAAGTCCTGGGTTCAAATCCCAGCTCCTCCAATTTTTGTTTTCTGGAAAACGTTTGCGTATCGACAAAAAATGAATGTGTTTCTGCATACGCGAATCTTCCACCAGGCAGCCAGATTGGCTACTGTTTGTGTGTACTACCATCTTCTCGCAGACTCGTCGTTCATTTGCGTAATATAAAGCCACCCTTCGACCGAGCGGCAGCGAGCGGCAGTCGAGCAAAGTCAGCCAAGTCAAGCAAAAAGAGGATATCATCTGTACGACCCTGGACCGCCATCCCCAGGCACAAATCATGCTCCATAGCACTTGCTGGGAATCTCAGAGTGTACCAGAAACTTTTATTTCGCATTCGTGACGTCAATTTAACATTTTTAATGACATCGAAAAATGAAGGGGGCACCCGGGATTGAACCGGGGACCTCTCGATCTGCAGTCGAATGCTCTACGACTGAGCTATACCCCCACGCTCTACACACTATTCATCTATTAGGACCACCTTTTTTTCTTCAGCCTGGTCGAAGAGGTGACATTGAGCAAAATGTTGCATTTTTCGCTATTTTTAGTGTTAAAAATGTAAACAACAATTGCTCCCGGCCCGTTGCAGATGGTGAATGTGCTATGTGGTGCCTTCCTGTCGGTGTCAGAATAGGAAAATTACGTTTGTGGCCTTGTTAAAACTGCATACAGTAGTTCGCTAGGCGTAATCGTTTGATATCTGACTTTAGTGGCTTTTCTCCAAACTCTTTTGGAGACGAAAATTTTCGACATGACCCCGACGTGATTTGAACACGCAACCTTCTGATCTGGAGTCAGACGCGCTACCGTTGCGCCACGGAGTCGACGCCTTAGCTCTTCTTGTATGAGCACTACCATAGTACACTTACTGCACTGTTCACTGCTTAAAACGACTCCAGTAGGCTCTTTGTGAGACGCCTAGGTGAATGCGGGGGTGTAACTCAGTGGTAGAGTGTCTGCTTCGCATGCAGAAAGTCCTGGGTTCAAATCCCAGCTCCTCCAATTTTTGTTTTCTGGAAAACGTTTGCGTATCGACAAAAAATGAATGTGTTTCTGCATACGCGAATCTTCCACCAGGCAGCCAGATTGGCTACTGTTTGTGTGTACTACCATCTTCTCGCAGACTCGTCGTTCATTTGCGTAATATAAAGCCACCCTTCGACCGAGCGGCAGCGAGCGGCAGTCGAGCAAAGTCAGCCAAGTCAAGCAAAAAGAGGATATCATCTGTACGACCCTGGACCGCCATCCCCAGGCACAAATCATGCTCCATAGCACTTGCTGGGAATCTCAGAGTGTACCAGAAACTTTTATTTCGCATTCGTGACGTCAATTTAACATTTTTAATGACATCGAAAAATGAAGGGGGCACCCGGGATTGAACCGGGGACCTCTCGATCTGCAGTCGAATGCTCTACGACTGAGCTATACCCCCACGCTCTACACACTATTCATCTATTAGGACCACCTTTTTTTCTTCAGCCTGGTCGAAGAGGTGACATTGAGCAAAATGTTGCATTTTTCGCTATTTTTAGTGTTAAAAATGTAAACAACAATTGCTCCCGGCCCGTTGCAGATGGTGAATGTGCTATGTGGTGCCTTCCTGTCGGTGTCAGAATAGGAAAATTACGTTTGTGGCCTTGTTAAAACTGCATACAGTAGTTCGCTAGGCGTAATCGTTTGATATCTGACTTTAGTGGCTTTTCTCCAAACTCTTTTGGAGACGAAAATTTTCGACATGACCCCGACGTGATTTGAACACGCAACCTTCTGATCTGGAGTCAGACGCGCTACCGTTGCGCCACGGAGTCGACGCCTTAGCTCTTCTTGTATGAGCACTACCATAGTACACTTACTGCACTGTTCACTGCTTAAAACGACTCCAGTAGGCTCTTTGTGAGACGCCTAGGTGAATGCGGGGGTGTAACTCAGTGGTAGAGTGTCTGCTTCGCATGCAGAAAGTCCTGGGTTCAAATCCCAGCTCCTCCAATTTTTGTTTTCTGGAAAACGTTTGCGTATCGACAAAAAATGAATGTGTTTCTGCATACGCGAATCTTCCACCAGGCAGCCAGATTGGCTACTGTTTGTGTGTACTACCATCTTCTCGCAGACTCGTCGTTCATTTGCGTAATATAAAGCCACCCTTCGACCGAGCGGCAGCGAGCGGCAGTCGAGCAAAGTCAGCCAAGTCAAGCAAAAAGAGGATATCATCTGTACGACCCTGGACCGCCATCCCCAGGCACAAATCATGCTCCATAGCACTTGCTGGGAATCTCAGAGTGTACCAGAAACTTTTATTTCGCATTCGTGACGTCAATTTAACATTTTTAATGACATCGAAAAATGAAGGGGGCACCCGGGATTGAACCGGGGACCTCTCGATCTGCAGTCGAATGCTCTACGACTGAGCTATACCCCCACGCTCTACACACTATTCATCTATTAGGACCACCTTTTTTTCTTCAGCCTGGTCGAAGAGGTGACATTGAGCAAAATGTTGCATTTTTCGCTATTTTTAGTGTTAAAAATGTAAACAACAATTGCTCCCGGCCCGTTGCAGATGGTGAATGTGCTATGTGGTGCCTTCCTGTCGGTGTCAGAATAGGAAAATTACGTTTGTGGCCTTGTTAAAACTGCATACAGTAGTTCGCTAGGCGTAATCGTTTGATATCTGACTTTAGTGGCTTTTCTCCAAACTCTTTTGGAGACGAAAATTTTCGACATGACCCCGACGTGATTTGAACACGCAACCTTCTGATCTGGAGTCAGACGCGCTACCGTTGCGCCACGGAGTCGACGCCTTAGCTCTTCTTGTATGAGCACTACCATAGTACACTTACTGCACTGTTCACTGCTTAAAACGACTCCAGTAGGCTCTTTGTGAGACGCCTAGGTGAATGCGGGGGTGTAACTCAGTGGTAGAGTGTCTGCTTCGCATGCAGAAAGTCCTGGGTTCAAATCCCAGCTCCTCCAATTTTTGTTTTCTGGAAAACGTTTGCGTATCGACAAAAAATGAATGTGTTTCTGCATACGCGAATCTTCCACCAGGCAGCCAGATTGGCTACTGTTTGTGTGTACTACCATCTTCTCGCAGACTCGTCGTTCATTTGCGTAATATAAAGCCACCCTTCGACCGAGCGGCAGCGAGCGGCAGTCGAGCAAAGTCAGCCAAGTCAAGCAAAAAGAGGATATCATCTGTACGACCCTGGACCGCCATCCCCAGGCACAAATCATGCTCCATAGCACTTGCTGGGAATCTCAGAGTGTACCAGAAACTTTTATTTCGCATTCGTGACGTCAATTTAACATTTTTAATGACATCGAAAAATGAAGGGGGCACCCGGGATTGAACCGGGGACCTCTCGATCTGCAGTCGAATGCTCTACGACTGAGCTATACCCCCACGCTCTACACACTATTCATCTATTAGGACCACCTTTTTTTCTTCAGCCTGGTCGAAGAGGTGACATTGAGCAAAATGTTGCATTTTTCGCTATTTTTAGTGTTAAAAATGTAAACAACAATTGCTCCCGGCCCGTTGCAGATGGTGAATGTGCTATGTGGTGCCTTCCTGTCGGTGTCAGAATAGGAAAATTACGTTTGTGGCCTTGTTAAAACTGCATACAGTAGTTCGCTAGGCGTAATCGTTTGATATCTGACTTTAGTGGCTTTTCTCCAAACTCTTTTGGAGACGAAAATTTTCGACATGACCCCGACGTGATTTGAACACGCAACCTTCTGATCTGGAGTCAGACGCGCTACCGTTGCGCCACGGAGTCGACGCCTTAGCTCTTCTTGTATGAGCACTACCATAGTACACTTACTGCACTGTTCACTGCTTAAAACGACTCCAGTAGGCTCTTTGTGAGACGCCTAGGTGAATGCGGGGGTGTAACTCAGTGGTAGAGTGTCTGCTTCGCATGCAGAAAGTCCTGGGTTCAAATCCCAGCTCCTCCAATTTTTGTTTTCTGGAAAACGTTTGCGTATCGACAAAAAATGAATGTGTTTCTGCATACGCGAATCTTCCACCAGGCAGCCAGATTGGCTACTGTTTGTGTGTACTACCATCTTCTCGCAGACTCGTCGTTCATTTGCGTAATATAAAGCCACCCTTCGACCGAGCGGCAGCGAGCGGCAGTCGAGCAAAGTCAGCCAAGTCAAGCAAAAAGAGGATATCATCTGTACGACCCTGGACCGCCATCCCCAGGCACAAATCATGCTCCATAGCACTTGCTGGGAATCTCAGAGTGTACCAGAAACTTTTATTTCGCATTCGTGACGTCAATTTAACATTTTTAATGACATCGAAAAATGAAGGGGGCACCCGGGATTGAACCGGGGACCTCTCGATCTGCAGTCGAATGCTCTACGACTGAGCTATACCCCCACGCTCTACACACTATTCATCTATTAGGACCACCTTTTTTTCTTCAGCCTGGTCGAAGAGGTGACATTGAGCAAAATGTTGCATTTTTCGCTATTTTTAGTGTTAAAAATGTAAACAACAATTGCTCCCGGCCCGTTGCAGATGGTGAATGTGCTATGTGGTGCCTTCCTGTCGGTGTCAGAATAGGAAAATTACGTTTGTGGCCTTGTTAAAACTGCATACAGTAGTTCGCTAGGCGTAATCGTTTGATATCTGACTTTAGTGGCTTTTCTCCAAACTCTTTTGGAGACGAAAATTTTCGACATGACCCCGACGTGATTTGAACACGCAACCTTCTGATCTGGAGTCAGACGCGCTACCGTTGCGCCACGGAGTCGACGCCTTAGCTCTTCTTGTATGAGCACTACCATAGTACACTTACTGCACTGTTCACTGCTTAAAACGACTCCAGTAGGCTCTTTGTGAGACGCCTAGGTGAATGCGGGGGTGTAACTCAGTGGTAGAGTGTCTGCTTCGCATGCAGAAAGTCCTGGGTTCAAATCCCAGCTCCTCCAATTTTTGTTTTCTGGAAAACGTTTGCGTATCGACAAAAAATGAATGTGTTTCTGCATACGCGAATCTTCCACCAGGCAGCCAGATTGGCTACTGTTTGTGTGTACTACCATCTTCTCGCAGACTCGTCGTTCATTTGCGTAATATAAAGCCACCCTTCGACCGAGCGGCAGCGAGCGGCAGTCGAGCAAAGTCAGCCAAGTCAAGCAAAAAGAGGATATCATCTGTACGACCCTGGACCGCCATCCCCAGGCACAAATCATGCTCCATAGCACTTGCTGGGAATCTCAGAGTGTACCAGAAACTTTTATTTCGCATTCGTGACGTCAATTTAACATTTTTAATGACATCGAAAAATGAAGGGGGCACCCGGGATTGAACCGGGGACCTCTCGATCTGCAGTCGAATGCTCTACGACTGAGCTATACCCCCACGCTCTACACACTATTCATCTATTAGGACCACCTTTTTTTCTTCAGCCTGGTCGAAGAGGTGACATTGAGCAAAATGTTGCATTTTTCGCTATTTTTAGTGTTAAAAATGTAAACAACAATTGCTCCCGGCCCGTTGCAGATGGTGAATGTGCTATGTGGTGCCTTCCTGTCGGTGTCAGAATAGGAAAATTACGTTTGTGGCCTTGTTAAAACTGCATACAGTAGTTCGCTAGGCGTAATCGTTTGATATCTGACTTTAGTGGCTTTTCTCCAAACTCTTTTGGAGACGAAAATTTTCGACATGACCCCGACGTGATTTGAACACGCAACCTTCTGATCTGGAGTCAGACGCGCTACCGTTGCGCCACGGAGTCGACGCCTTAGCTCTTCTTGTATGAGCACTACCATAGTACACTTACTGCACTGTTCACTGCTTAAAACGACTCCAGTAGGCTCTTTGTGAGACGCCTAGGTGAATGCGGGGGTGTAACTCAGTGGTAGAGTGTCTGCTTCGCATGCAGAAAGTCCTGGGTTCAAATCCCAGCTCCTCCAATTTTTGTTTTCTGGAAAACGTTTGCGTATCGACAAAAAATGAATGTGTTTCTGCATACGCGAATCTTCCACCAGGCAGCCAGATTGGCTACTGTTTGTGTGTACTACCATCTTCTCGCAGACTCGTCGTTCATTTGCGTAATATAAAGCCACCCTTCGACCGAGCGGCAGCGAGCGGCAGTCGAGCAAAGTCAGCCAAGTCAAGCAAAAAGAGGATATCATCTGTACGACCCTGGACCGCCATCCCCAGGCACAAATCATGCTCCATAGCACTTGCTGGGAATCTCAGAGTGTACCAGAAACTTTTATTTCGCATTCGTGACGTCAATTTAACATTTTTAATGACATCGAAAAATGAAGGGGGCACCCGGGATTGAACCGGGGACCTCTCGATCTGCAGTCGAATGCTCTACGACTGAGCTATACCCCCACGCTCTACACACTATTCATCTATTAGGACCACCTTTTTTTCTTCAGCCTGGTCGAAGAGGTGACATTGAGCAAAATGTTGCATTTTTCGCTATTTTTAGTGTTAAAAATGTAAACAACAATTGCTCCCGGCCCGTTGCAGATGGTGAATGTGCTATGTGGTGCCTTCCTGTCGGTGTCAGAATAGGAAAATTACGTTTGTGGCCTTGTTAAAACTGCATACAGTAGTTCGCTAGGCGTAATCGTTTGATATCTGACTTTAGTGGCTTTTCTCCAAACTCTTTTGGAGACGAAAATTTTCGACATGACCCCGACGTGATTTGAACACGCAACCTTCTGATCTGGAGTCAGACGCGCTACCGTTGCGCCACGGAGTCGACGCCTTAGCTCTTCTTGTATGAGCACTACCATAGTACACTTACTGCACTGTTCACTGCTTAAAACGACTCCAGTAGGCTCTTTGTGAGACGCCTAGGTGAATGCGGGGGTGTAACTCAGTGGTAGAGTGTCTGCTTCGCATGCAGAAAGTCCTGGGTTCAAATCCCAGCTCCTCCAATTTTTGTTTTCTGGAAAACGTTTGCGTATCGACAAAAAATGAATGTGTTTCTGCATACGCGAATCTTCCACCAGGCAGCCAGATTGGCTACTGTTTGTGTGTACTACCATCTTCTCGCAGACTCGTCGTTCATTTGCGTAATATAAAGCCACCCTTCGACCGAGCGGCAGCGAGCGGCAGTCGAGCAAAGTCAGCCAAGTCAAGCAAAAAGAGGATATCATCTGTACGACCCTGGACCGCCATCCCCAGGCACAAATCATGCTCCATAGCACTTGCTGGGAATCTCAGAGTGTACCAGAAACTTTTATTTCGCATTCGTGACGTCAATTTAACATTTTTAATGACATCGAAAAATGAAGGGGGCACCCGGGATTGAACCGGGGACCTCTCGATCTGCAGTCGAATGCTCTACGACTGAGCTATACCCCCACGCTCTACACACTATTCATCTATTAGGACCACCTTTTTTTCTTCAGCCTGGTCGAAGAGGTGACATTGAGCAAAATGTTGCATTTTTCGCTATTTTTAGTGTTAAAAATGTAAACAACAATTGCTCCCGGCCCGTTGCAGATGGTGAATGTGCTATGTGGTGCCTTCCTGTCGGTGTCAGAATAGGAAAATTACGTTTGTGGCCTTGTTAAAACTGCATACAGTAGTTCGCTAGGCGTAATCGTTTGATATCTGACTTTAGTGGCTTTTCTCCAAACTCTTTTGGAGACGAAAATTTTCGACATGACCCCGACGTGATTTGAACACGCAACCTTCTGATCTGGAGTCAGACGCGCTACCGTTGCGCCACGGAGTCGACGCCTTAGCTCTTCTTGTATGAGCACTACCATAGTACACTTACTGCACTGTTCACTGCTTAAAACGACTCCAGTAGGCTCTTTGTGAGACGCCTAGGTGAATGCGGGGGTGTAACTCAGTGGTAGAGTGTCTGCTTCGCATGCAGAAAGTCCTGGGTTCAAATCCCAGCTCCTCCAATTTTTGTTTTCTGGAAAACGTTTGCGTATCGACAAAAAATGAATGTGTTTCTGCATACGCGAATCTTCCACCAGGCAGCCAGATTGGCTACTGTTTGTGTGTACTACCATCTTCTCGCAGACTCGTCGTTCATTTGCGTAATATAAAGCCACCCTTCGACCGAGCGGCAGCGAGCGGCAGTCGAGCAAAGTCAGCCAAGTCAAGCAAAAAGAGGATATCATCTGTACGACCCTGGACCGCCATCCCCAGGCACAAATCATGCTCCATAGCACTTGCTGGGAATCTCAGAGTGTACCAGAAACTTTTATTTCGCATTCGTGACGTCAATTTAACATTTTTAATGACATCGAAAAATGAAGGGGGCACCCGGGATTGAACCGGGGACCTCTCGATCTGCAGTCGAATGCTCTACGACTGAGCTATACCCCCACGCTCTACACACTATTCATCTATTAGGACCACCTTTTTTTCTTCAGCCTGGTCGAAGAGGTGACATTGAGCAAAATGTTGCATTTTTCGCTATTTTTAGTGTTAAAAATGTAAACAACAATTGCTCCCGGCCCGTTGCAGATGGTGAATGTGCTATGTGGTGCCTTCCTGTCGGTGTCAGAATAGGAAAATTACGTTTGTGGCCTTGTTAAAACTGCATACAGTAGTTCGCTAGGCGTAATCGTTTGATATCTGACTTTAGTGGCTTTTCTCCAAACTCTTTTGGAGACGAAAATTTTCGACATGACCCCGACGTGATTTGAACACGCAACCTTCTGATCTGGAGTCAGACGCGCTACCGTTGCGCCACGGAGTCGACGCCTTAGCTCTTCTTGTATGAGCACTACCATAGTACACTTACTGCACTGTTCACTGCTTAAAACGACTCCAGTAGGCTCTTTGTGAGACGCCTAGGTGAATGCGGGGGTGTAACTCAGTGGTAGAGTGTCTGCTTCGCATGCAGAAAGTCCTGGGTTCAAATCCCAGCTCCTCCAATTTTTGTTTTCTGGAAAACGTTTGCGTATCGACAAAAAATGAATGTGTTTCTGCATACGCGAATCTTCCACCAGGCAGCCAGATTGGCTACTGTTTGTGTGTACTACCATCTTCTCGCAGACTCGTCGTTCATTTGCGTAATATAAAGCCACCCTTCGACCGAGCGGCAGCGAGCGGCAGTCGAGCAAAGTCAGCCAAGTCAAGCAAAAAGAGGATATCATCTGTACGACCCTGGACCGCCATCCCCAGGCACAAATCATGCTCCATAGCACTTGCTGGGAATCTCAGAGTGTACCAGAAACTTTTATTTCGCATTCGTGACGTCAATTTAACATTTTTAATGACATCGAAAAATGAAGGGGGCACCCGGGATTGAACCGGGGACCTCTCGATCTGCAGTCGAATGCTCTACGACTGAGCTATACCCCCACGCTCTACACACTATTCATCTATTAGGACCACCTTTTTTTCTTCAGCCTGGTCGAAGAGGTGACATTGAGCAAAATGTTGCATTTTTCGCTATTTTTAGTGTTAAAAATGTAAACAACAATTGCTCCCGGCCCGTTGCAGATGGTGAATGTGCTATGTGGTGCCTTCCTGTCGGTGTCAGAATAGGAAAATTACGTTTGTGGCCTTGTTAAAACTGCATACAGTAGTTCGCTAGGCGTAATCGTTTGATATCTGACTTCAGTGGCTTTTCTCCAAACTCTTTTGGAGACGAAAATTTTCGACATGAACCCGACGTGATTTGAACACGCAACCTTCTGATCTGGAGTCAGACGCGCTACCGTTGCGCCACGGAGTCGACGCCTTAGCTCTTCTTGTATGAGCACTACCATAGTACACTTACTGCACTGTTCACTGCTTAAAACGACTCCAGTAGGCTCTTTGTGAGACGCCTAGGTGAATGCGGGGGTGTAACTCAGTGGTAGAGTGTCTGCTTCGCATGCAGAAAGTCCTGGGTTCAAATCCCAGCTCCTCCAATTTTTGTTTTCTGGAAAACGTTTGCGTATCGACAAAAAATGAATGTGTTTCTGCATACGCGAATCTTCCACCAGGCAGCCAGATTGGCTACTGTTTGTGTGTACTACCATCTTCTGGCAGACTCGTCGTTCATTTGCGTAATATAAAGCCACCCTTCGACCGAGCGGCAGCGAGTGGCAGTCGAGCAAAGTCAGCCAAGTCAAGCAAAAAGAGGATATCATCTGTACGACCCTGGACCGCCATCCCCAGGCACAAATCATGCTCCATAGCACTTGCTGGGAATCTCAGAGTGTACCAGAAACTTTTATTTCGCATTCGTGACGTCAATTTAACATTTTTAATGACATCGAAAAATGAAGGGGGCACCCGGGATTGAACCGGGGACCTCTCGATCTGCAGTCGAATGCTCTACGACTGAGCTATACCCCCACGCTCTACACACTATTCATCTATTAGGACCACCTTTTTTTCTTCAGCCTGGTCGAAGAGGTGACATTGAGCAAAATGTTGCATTTTTCGCTATTTTTAGTGTTAAAAATGTAAACAACAATTGCTCCCGGCCCGTTGCAGATGGTGAATGTGCTATGTGGTGCCTTCCTGTCGGTGTCAGAATAGGAAAATTACGTTTGTGGCCTTGTTAAAACTGCATACAGTAGTTCGCTAGGCGTAATCGTTTGATATCTGACTTTAGTGGCTTTTCTCCAAACTCTTTTGGAGACGAAAATTTTCGACATGACCCCGACGTGATTTGAACACGCAACCTTCTGATCTGGAGTCAGACGCGCTACCGTTGCGCCACGGAGTCGACGCCTTAGCTCTTCTTGTATGAGCACTACCATAGTACACTTACTGCACTGTTCACTGCTTAAAACGACTCCAGTAGGCTCTTTGTGAGACGCCTAGGTGAATGCGGGGGTGTAACTCAGTGGTAGAGTGTCTGCTTCGCATGCAGAAAGTCCTGGGTTCAAATCCCAGCTCCTCCAATTTTTGTTTTCTGGAAAACGTTTGCGTATCGACAAAAAATGAATGTGTTTCTGCATACGCGAATCTTCCACCAGGCAGCCAGATTGGCTACTGTTTGTGTGTACTACCATCTTCTCGCAGACTCGTCGTTCATTTGCGTAATATAAAGCCACCCTTCGACCGAGCGGCAGCGAGTGGCAGTCGAGCAAAGTCAGCCAAGTCAAGCAAAAAGAGGATATCATCTGTACGACCCTGGACCGCCATCCCCAGGCACAAATCATGCTCCATAGCACTTGCTGGGAATCTCAGAGTGTACCAGAAACTTTTATTTCGCATTCGTGACGTCAATTTAACATTTTTAATGACATCGAAAAATGAAGGGGGCACCCGGGATTGAACCGGGGACCTCTCGATCTGCAGTCGAATGCTCTACGACTGAGCTATACCCCCACGCTCTACACACTATTCATCTATTAGGACCACCTTTTTTTCTTCAGCCTGGTCGAAGAGGTGACATTGAGCAAAATGTTGCATTTTTCGCTATTTTTAGTGTTAAAAATGTAAACAACAATTGCTCCCGGCCCGTTGCAGATGGTGAATGTGCTATGTGGTGCCTTCCTGTCGGTGTCAGAATAGGAAAATTACGTTTGTGGCCTTGTTAAAACTGCATACAGTAGTTCGGTAGGCGTAATCGTTTGATATCTGACTTTAGTGGCTTTTCTCCAAACTCTTTTGGAGACGAAAATTTTCGACATGACCCCGACGTGATTTGAACACGCAACCTTCTGATCTGGAGTCAGACGCGCTACCGTTGCGCCACGGAGTCGACGCCTTAGCTCTTCTTGTATGAGCACTACCATAGTACACTTACTGCACTGTTCACTGCTTAAAACGACTCCAGTAGGCTCTTTGTGAGACGCCTAGGTGAATGCGGGGGTGTAACTCAGTGGTAGAGTGTCTGCTTCGCATGCAGAAAGTCCTGGGTTCAAATCCCAGCTCCTCCAATTTTTGTTTTCTGGAAAACGTTTGCGTATCGACAAAAAATGAATGTGTTTCTGCATACGCGAATCTTCCACCAGGCAGCCAGATTGGCTACTGTTTGTGTGTACTACCATCTTCTCGCAGACTCGTCGTTCATTTGCGTAATATAAAGCCACCCTTCGACCGAGCGGCAGCGAGCGGCAGTCGAGCAAAGTCAGCCAAGTCAAGCAAAAAGAGGATATCATCTGTACGACCCTGGACCGCCATCCCCAGGCACAAATCATGCTCCATAGCACTTGCTGGGAATCTCAGAGTGTACCAGAAACTTTTATTTCGCATTCGTGACGTCAATTTAACATTTTTAATGACATCGAAAAATGAAGGGGGCACCCGGGATTGAACCGGGGACCTCTCGATCTGCAGTCGAATGCTCTACGACTGAGCTATACCCCCACGCTCTACACACTATTCATCTATTAGGACCACCTTTTTTTCTTCAGCCTGGTCGAAGAGGTGACATTGAGCAAAATGTTGCATTTTTCGCTATTTTTAGTGTTAAAAATGTAAACAACAATTGCTCCCGGCCCGTTGCAGATGGTGAATGTGCTATGTGGTGCCTTCCTGTCGGTGTCAGAATAGGAAAATTACGTTTGTGGCCTTGTTAAAACTGCATACAGTAGTTCGCTAGGCGTAATCGTTTGATATCTGACTTTAGTGGCTTTTCTCCAAACTCTTTTGGAGACGAAAATTTTCGACATGACCCCGACGTGATTTGAACACGCAACCTTCTGATCTGGAGTCAGACGCGCTACCGTTGCGCCACGGAGTCGACGCCTTAGCTCTTCTTGTATGAGCACTACCATAGTACACTTACTGCACTGTTCACTGCTTAAAACGACTCCAGTAGGCTCTTTGTGAGACGCCTAGGTGAATGCGGGGGTGTAACTCAGTGGTAGAGTGTCTGCTTCGCATGCAGAAAGTCCTGGGTTCAAATCCCAGCTCCTCCAATTTTTGTTTTCTGGAAAACGTTTGCGTATCGACAAAAAATGAATGTGTTTCTGCATACGCGAATCTTCCACCAGGCAGCCAGATTGGCTACTGTTTGTGTGTACTACCATCTTCTCGCAGACTCGTCGTTCATTTGCGTAATATAAAGCCACCCTTCGACCGAGCGGCAGCGAGCGGCAGTCGAGCAAAGTCAGCCAAGTCAAGCAAAAAGAGGATATCATCTGTACGACCCTGGACCGCCATCCCCAGGCACAAATCATGCTCCATAGCACTTGCTGGGAATCTCAGAGTGTACCAGAAACTTTTATTTCGCATTCGTGACGTCAATTTAACATTTTTAATGACATCGAAAAATGAAGGGGGCACCCGGGATTGAACCGGGGACCTCTCGATCTGCAGTCGAATGCTCTACGACTGAGCTATACCCCCACGCTCTACACACTATTCATCTATTAGGACCACCTTTTTTTCTTCAGCCTGGTCGAAGAGGTGACATTGAGCAAAATGTTGCATTTTTCGCTATTTTTAGTGTTAAAAATGTAAACAACAATTGCTCCCGGCCCGTTGCAGATGGTGAATGTGCTATGTGGTGCCTTCCTGTCGGTGTCAGAATAGGAAAATTACGTTTGTGGCCTTGTTAAAACTGCATACAGTAGTTCGCTAGGCGTAATCGTTTGATATCTGACTTTAGTGGCTTTTCTCCAAACTCTTTTGGAGACGAAAATTTTCGACATGACCCCGACGTGATTTGAACACGCAACCTTCTGATCTGGAGTCAGACGCGCTACCGTTGCGCCACGGAGTCGACGCCTTAGCTCTTCTTGTATGAGCACTACCATAGTACACTTACTGCACTGTTCACTGCTTAAAACGACTCCAGTAGGCTCTTTGTGAGACGCCTAGGTGAATGCGGGGGTGTAACTCAGTGGTAGAGTGTCTGCTTCGCATGCAGAAAGTCCTGGGTTCAAATCCCAGCTCCTCCAATTTTTGTTTTCTGGAAAACGTTTGCGTATCGACAAAAAATGAATGTGTTTCTGCATACGCGAATCTTCCACCAGGCAGCCAGATTGGCTACTGTTTGTGTGTACTACCATCTTCTCGCAGACTCGTCGTTCATTTGCGTAATATAAAGCCACCCTTCGACCGAGCGGCAGCGAGCGGCAGTCGAGCAAAGTCAGCCAAGTCAAGCAAAAAGAGGATATCATCTGTACGACCCTGGACCGCCATCCCCAGGCACAAATCATGCTCCATAGCACTTGCTGGGAATCTCAGAGTGTACCAGAAACTTTTATTTCGCATTCGTGACGTCAATTTAACATTTTTAATGACATCGAAAAATGAAGGGGGCACCCGGGATTGAACCGGGGACCTCTCGATCTGCAGTCGAATGCTCTACGACTGAGCTATACCCCCACGCTCTACACACTATTCATCTATTAGGACCACCTTTTTTTCTTCAGCCTGGTCGAAGAGGTGACATTGAGCAAAATGTTGCATTTTTCGCTATTTTTAGTGTTAAAAATGTAAACAACAATTGCTCCCGGCCCGTTGCAGATGGTGAATGTGCTATGTGGTGCCTTCCTGTCGGTGTCAGAATAGGAAAATTACGTTTGTGGCCTTGTTAAAACTGCATACAGTAGTTCGCTAGGCGTAATCGTTTGATATCTGACTTCAGTGGCTTTTCTCCAAACTCTTTTGGAGACGAAAATTTTCGACATGAACCCGACGTGATTTGAACACGCAACCTTCTGATCTGGAGTCAGACGCGCTACCGTTGCGCCACGGAGTCGACGCCTTAGCTCTTCTTGTATGAGCACTACCATAGTACACTTACTGCACTGTTCACTGCTTAAAACGACTCCAGTAGGCTCTTTGTGAGACGCCTAGGTGAATGCGGGGGTGTAACTCAGTGGTAGAGTGTCTGCTTCGCATGCAGAAAGTCCTGGGTTCAAATCCCAGCTCCTCCAATTTTTGTTTTCTGGAAAACGTTTGCGTATCGACAAAAAATGAATGTGTTTCTGCATACGCGAATCTTCCACCAGGCAGCCAGATTGGCTACTGTTTGTGTGTACTACCATCTTCTGGCAGACTCGTCGTTCATTTGCGTAATATAAAGCCACCCTTCGACCGAGCGGCAGCGAGTGGCAGTCGAGCAAAGTCAGCCAAGTCAAGCAAAAAGAGGATATCATCTGTACGACCCTGGACCGCCATCCCCAGGCACAAATCATGCTCCATAGCACTTGCTGGGAATCTCAGAGTGTACCAGAAACTTTTATTTCGCATTCGTGACGTCAATTTAACATTTTTAATGACATCGAAAAATGAAGGGGGCACCCGGGATTGAACCGGGGACCTCTCGATCTGCAGTCGAATGCTCTACGACTGAGCTATACCCCCACGCTCTACACACTATTCATCTATTAGGACCACCTTTTTTTCTTCAGCCTGGTCGAAGAGGTGACATTGAGCAAAATGTTGCATTTTTCGCTATTTTTAGTGTTAAAAATGTAAACAACAATTGCTCCCGGCCCGTTGCAGATGGTGAATGTGCTATGTGGTGCCTTCCTGTCGGTGTCAGAATAGGAAAATTACGTTTGTGGCCTTGTTAAAACTGCATACAGTAGTTCGCTAGGCGTAATCGTTTGATATCTGACTTTAGTGGCTTTTCTCCAAACTCTTTTGGAGACGAAAATTTTCGACATGACCCCGACGTGATTTGAACACGCAACCTTCTGATCTGGAGTCAGACGCGCTACCGTTGCGCCACGGAGTCGACGCCTTAGCTCTTCTTGTATGAGCACTACCATAGTACACTTACTGCACTGTTCACTGCTTAAAACGACTCCAGTAGGCTCTTTGTGAGACGCCTAGGTGAATGCGGGGGTGTAACTCAGTGGTAGAGTGTCTGCTTCGCATGCAGAAAGTCCTGGGTTTAAATCCCAGCTCCTCCAATTTTTGTTTTCTGGAAAACGTTTGCGTATCGACAAAAAATGAATGTGTTTCTGCATACGCGAATCTTCCACCAGGCAGCCAGATTGGCTACTGTTTGTGTGTACTACCATCTTCTCGCAGACTCGTCGTTCATTTGCGTAATATAAAGCCACCCTTCGACCGAGCGGCAGCGAGCGGCAGTCGAGCAAAGTCAGCCAAGTCAAGCAAAAAGAGGATATCATCTGTACGACCCTGGACCGCCATCCCCAGGCACAAATCATGCTCCATAGCACTTGCTGGGAATCTCAGAGTGTACCAGAAACTTTTATTTCGCATTCGTGACGTCAATTTAACATTTTTAATGACATCGAAAAATGAAGGGGGCACCCGGGATTGAACCGGGGACCTCTCGATCTGCAGTCGAATGCTCTACGACTGAGCTATACCCCCACGCTCTACACACTATTCATCTATTAGGACCACCTTTTTTTCTTCAGCCTGGTCGAAGAGGTGACATTGAGCAAAATGTTGCATTTTTCGCTATTTTTAGTGTTAAAAATGTAAACAACAATTGCTCCCGGCCCGTTGCAGATGGTGAATGTGCTATGTGGTGCCTTCCTGTCGGTGTCAGAATAGGAAAATTACGTTTGTGGCCTTGTTAAAACTGCATACAGTAGTTCGCTAGGCGTAATCGTTTGATATCTGACTTTAGTGGCTTTTCTCCAAACTCTTTTGGAGACGAAAATTTTCGACATGACCCCGACGTGATTTGAACACGCAACCTTCTGATCTGGAGTCAGACGCGCTACCGTTGCGCCACGGAGTCGACGCCTTAGCTCTTCTTGTATGAGCACTACCATAGTACACTTACTGCACTGTTCACTGCTTAAAACGACTCCAGTAGGCTCTTTGTGAGACGCCTAGGTGAATGCGGGGGTGTAACTCAGTGGTAGAGTGTCTGCTTCGCATGCAGAAAGTCCTGGGTTCAAATCCCAGCTCCTCCAATTTTTGTTTTCTGGAAAACGTTTGCGTATCGACAAAAAATGAATGTGTTTCTGCATACGCGAATCTTCCACCAGGCAGCCAGATTGGCTACTGTTTGTGTGTACTACCATCTTCTCGCAGACTCGTCGTTCATTTGCGTAATATAAAGCCACCCTTCGACCGAGCGGCAGCGAGCGGCAGTCGAGCAAAGTCAGCCAAGTCAAGCAAAAAGAGGATATCATCTGTACGACCCTGGACCGCCATCCCCAGGCACAAATCATGCTCCATAGCACTTGCTGGGAATCTCAGTGTACCAGAAACTTTTATTTCGCATTCGTGACGTCAATTTAACATTTTTAATGACATCGAAAAATGAAGGGGGCACCCGGGATTGAACCGGGGACCTCTCGATCTGCAGTCGAATGCTCTACGACTGAGCTATACCCCCACGCTCTACACACTATTCATCTATTAGGACCACCTTTTTTTCTTCAGCCTGGTCGAAGAGGTGACATTGAGCAAAATGTTGCATTTTTCGCTATTTTTAGTGTTAAAAATGTAAACAACAATTGCTCCCGGCCCGTTGCAGATGGTGAATGTGCTATGTGGTGCCTTCCTGTCGGTGTCAGAATAGGAAAATTACGTTTGTGGCCTTGTTAAAACTGCATACAGTAGTTCGCTAGGCGTAATCGTTTGATATCTGACTTCAGTGGCTTTTCTCCAAACTCTTTTGGAGACGAAAATTTTCGACATGAACCCGACGTGATTTGAACACGCAACCTTCTGATCTGGAGTCAGACGCGCTACCGTTGCGCCACGGAGTCGACGCCTTAGCTCTTCTTGTATGAGCACTACCATAGTACACTTACTGCACTGTTCACTGCTTAAAACGACTCCAGTAGGCTCTTTGTGAGACGCCTAGGTGAATGCGGGGGTGTAACTCAGTGGTAGAGTGTCTGCTTCGCATGCAGAAAGTCCTGGGTTCAAATCCCAGCTCCTCCAATTTTTGTTTTCTGGAAAACGTTTGCGTATCGACAAAAAATGAATGTGTTTCTGCATACGCGAATCTTCCACCAGGCAGCCAGATTGGCTACTGTTTGTGTGTACTACCATCTTCTGGCAGACTCGTCGTTCATTTGCGTAATATAAAGCCACCCTTCGACCGAGCGGCAGCGAGTGGCAGTCGAGCAAAGTCAGCCAAGTCAAGCAAAAAGAGGATATCATCTGTACGACCCTGGACCGCCATCCCCAGGCACAAATCATGCTCCATAGCACTTGCTGGGAATCTCAGAGTGTACCAGAAACTTTTATTTCGCATTCGTGACGTCAATTTAACATTTTTAATGACATCGAAAAATGAAGGGGGCACCCGGGATTGAACCGGGGACCTCTCGATCTGCAGTCGAATGCTCTACGACTGAGCTATACCCCCACGCTCTACACACTATTCATCTATTAGGACCACCTTTTTTTCTTCAGCCTGGTCGAAGAGGTGACATTGAGCAAAATGTTGCATTTTTCGCTATTTTTAGTGTTAAAAATGTAAACAACAATTGCTCCCGGCCCGTTGCAGATGGTGAATGTGCTATGTGGTGCCTTCCTGTCGGTGTCAGAATAGGAAAATTACGTTTGTGGCCTTGTTAAAACTGCATACAGTAGTTCGCTAGGCGTAATCGTTTGATATCTGACTTTAGTGGCTTTTCTCCAAACTCTTTTGGAGACGAAAATTTTCGACATGACCCCGACGTGATTTGAACACGCAACCTTCTGATCTGGAGTCAGACGCGCTACCGTTGCGCCACGGAGTCGACGCCTTAGCTCTTCTTGTATGAGCACTACCATAGTACACTTACTGCACTGTTCACTGCTTAAAACGACTCCAGTAGGCTCTTTGTGAGACGCCTAGGTGAATGCGGGGGTGTAACTCAGTGGTAGAGTGTCTGCTTCGCATGCAGAAAGTCCTGGGTTCAAATCCCAGCTCCTCCAATTTTTGTTTTCTGGAAAACGTTTGCGTATCGACAAAAAATGAATGTGTTTCTGCATACGCGAATCTTCCACCAGGCAGCCAGATTGGCTACTGTTTGTGTGTACTACCATCTTCTCGCAGACTCGTCGTTCATTTGCGTAATATAAAGCCACCCTTCGACCGAGCGGCAGCGAGCGGCAGTCGAGCAAAGTCAGCCAAGTCAAGCAAAAAGAGGATATCATCTGTACGACCCTGGACCGCCATCCCCAGGCACAAATCATGCTCCATAGCACTTGCTGGGAATCTCAGAGTGTACCAGAAACTTTTATTTCGCATTCGTGACGTCAATTTAACATTTTTAATGACATCGAAAAATGAAGGGGGCACCCGGGATTGAACCGGGGACCTCTCGATCTGCAGTCGAATGCTCTACGACTGAGCTATACCCCCACGCTCTACACACTATTCATCTATTAGGACCACCTTTTTTTCTTCAGCCTGGTCGAAGAGGTGACATTGAGCAAAATGTTGCATTTTTCGCTATTTTTAGTGTTAAAAATGTAAACAACAATTGCTCCCGGCCCGTTGCAGATGGTGAATGTGCTATGTGGTGCCTTCCTGTCGGTGTCAGAATAGGAAAATTACGTTTGTGGCCTTGTTAAAACTGCATACAGTAGTTCGCTAGGCGTAATCGTTTGATATCTGACTTTAGTGGCTTTTCTCCAAACTCTTTTGGAGACGAAAATTTTCGACATGACCCCGACGTGATTTGAACACGCAACCTTCTGATCTGGAGTCAGACGCGCTACCGTTGCGCCACGGAGTCGACGCCTTAGCTCTTCTTGTATGAGCACTACCATAGTACACTTACTGCACTGTTCACTGCTTAAAACGACTCCAGTAGGCTCTTTGTGAGACGCCTAGGTGAATGCGGGGGTGTAACTCAGTGGTAGAGTGTCTGCTTCGCATGCAGAAAGTCCTGGGTTCAAATCCCAGCTCCTCCAATTTTTGTTTTCTGGAAAACGTTTGCGTATCGACAAAAAATGAATGTGTTTCTGCATACGCGAATCTTCCACCAGGCAGCCAGATTGGCTACTGTTTGTGTGTACTACCATCTTCTCGCAGACTCGTCGTTCATTTGCGTAATATAAAGCCACCCTTCGACCGAGCGGCAGCGAGCGGCAGTCGAGCAAAGTCAGCCAAGTCAAGCAAAAAGAGGATATCATCTGTACGACCCTGGACCGCCATCCCCAGGCACAAATCATGCTCCATAGCACTTGCTGGGAATCTCAGAGTGTACCAGAAACTTTTATTTCGCATTCGTGACGTCAATTTAACATTTTTAATGACATCGAAAAATGAAGGGGGCACCCGGGATTGAACCGGGGACCTCTCGATCTGCAGTCGAATGCTCTACGACTGAGCTATACCCCCACGCTCTACACACTATTCATCTATTAGGACCACCTTTTTTTCTTCAGCCTGGTCGAAGAGGTGACATTGAGCAAAATGTTGCATTTTTCGCTATTTTTAGTGTTAAAAATGTAAACAACAATTGCTCCCGGCCCGTTGCAGATGGTGAATGTGCTATGTGGTGCCTTCCTGTCGGTGTCAGAATAGGAAAATTACGTTTGTGGCCTTGTTAAAACTGCATACAGTAGTTCGCTAGGCGTAATCGTTTGATATCTGACTTCAGTGGCTTTTCTCCAAACTCTTTTGGAGACGAAAATTTTCGACATGAACCCGACGTGATTTGAACACGCAACCTTCTGATCTGGAGTCAGACGCGCTACCGTTGCGCCACGGAGTCGACGCCTTAGCTCTTCTTGTATGAGCACTACCATAGTACACTTACTGCACTGTTCACTGCTTAAAACGACTCCAGTAGGCTCTTTGTGAGACGCCTAGGTGAATGCGGGGGTGTAACTCAGTGGTAGAGTGTCTGCTTCGCATGCAGAAAGTCCTGGGTTCAAATCCCAGCTCCTCCAATTTTTGTTTTCTGGAAAACGTTTGCGTATCGACAAAAAATGAATGTGTTTCTGCATACGCGAATCTTCCACCAGGCAGCCAGATTGGCTACTGTTTGTGTGTACTACCATCTTCTGGCAGACTCGTCGTTCATTTGCGTAATATAAAGCCACCCTTCGACCGAGCGGCAGCGAGTGGCAGTCGAGCAAAGTCAGCCAAGTCAAGCAAAAAGAGGATATCATCTGTACGACCCTGGACCGCCATCCCCAGGCACAAATCATGCTCCATAGCACTTGCTGGGAATCTCAGAGTGTACCAGAAACTTTTATTTCGCATTCGTGACGTCAATTTAACATTTTTAATGACATCGAAAAATGAAGGGGGCACCCGGGATTGAACCGGGGACCTCTCGATCTGCAGTCGAATGCTCTACGACTGAGCTATACCCCCACGCTCTACACACTATTCATCTATTAGGACCACCTTTTTTTCTTCAGCCTGGTCGAAGAGGTGACATTGAGCAAAATGTTGCATTTTTCGCTATTTTTAGTGTTAAAAATGTAAACAACAATTGCTCCCGGCCCGTTGCAGATGGTGAATGTGCTATGTGGTGCCTTCCTGTCGGTGTCAGAATAGGAAAATTACGTTTGTGGCCTTGTTAAAACTGCATACAGTAGTTCGCTAGGCGTAATCGTTTGATATCTGACTTTAGTGGCTTTTCTCCAAACTCTTTTGGAGACGAAAATTTTCGACATGACCCCGACGTGATTTGAACACGCAACCTTCTGATCTGGAGTCAGACGCGCTACCGTTGCGCCACGGAGTCGACGCCTTAGCTCTTCTTGTATGAGCACTACCATAGTACACTTACTGCACTGTTCACTGCTTAAAACGACTCCAGTAGGCTCTTTGTGAGACGCCTAGGTGAATGCGGGGGTGTAACTCAGTGGTAGAGTGTCTGCTTCGCATGCAGAAAGTCCTGGGTTCAAATCCCAGCTCCTCCAATTTTTGTTTTCTGGAAAACGTTTGCGTATCGACAAAAAATGAATGTGTTTCTGCATACGCGAATCTTCCACCAGGCAGCCAGATTGGCTACTGTTTGTGTGTACTACCATCTTCTCGCAGACTCGTCGTTCATTTGCGTAATATAAAGCCACCCTTCGACCGAGCGGCAGCGAGCGGCAGTCGAGCAAAGTCAGCCAAGTCAAGCAAAAAGAGGATATCATCTGTACGACCCTGGACCGCCATCCCCAGGCACAAATCATGCTCCATAGCACTTGCTGGGAATCTCAGAGTGTACCAGAAACTTTTATTTCGCATTCGTGACGTCAATTTAACATTTTTAATGACATCGAAAAATGAAGGGGGCACCCGGGATTGAACCGGGGACCTCTCGATCTGCAGTCGAATGCTCTACGACTGAGCTATACCCCCACGCTCTACACACTATTCATCTATTAGGACCACCTTTTTTTCTTCAGCCTGGTCGAAGAGGTGACATTGAGCAAAATGTTGCATTTTTCGCTATTTTTAGTGTTAAAAATGTAAACAACAATTGCTCCCGGCCCGTTGCAGATGGTGAATGTGCTATGTGGTGCCTTCCTGTCGGTGTCAGAATAGGAAAATTACGTTTGTGGCCTTGTTAAAACTGCATACAGTAGTTCGCTAGGCGTAATCGTTTGATATCTGACTTCAGTGGCTTTTCTCCAAACTCTTTTGGAGACGAAAATTTTCGACATGAACCCGACGTGATTTGAACACGCAACCTTCTGATCTGGAGTCAGACGCGCTACCGTTGCGCCACGGAGTCGACGCCTTAGCTCTTCTTGTATGAGCACTACCATAGTACACTTACTGCACTGTTCACTGCTTAAAACGACTCCAGTAGGCTCTTTGTGAGACGCCTAGGTGAATGCGGGGGTGTAACTCAGTGGTAGAGTGTCTGCTTCGCATGCAGAAAGTCCTGGGTTCAAATCCCAGCTCCTCCAATTTTTGTTTTCTGGAAAACGTTTGCGTATCGACAAAAAATGAATGTGTTTCTGCATACGCGAATCTTCCACCAGGCAGCCAGATTGGCTACTGTTTGTGTGTACTACCATCTTCTGGCAGACTCGTCGTTCATTTGCGTAATATAAAGCCACCCTTCGACCGAGCGGCAGCGAGTGGCAGTCGAGCAAAGTCAGCCAAGTCAAGCAAAAAGAGGATATCATCTGTACGACCCTGGACCGCCATCCCCAGGCACAAATCATGCTCCATAGCACTTGCTGGGAATCTCAGAGTGTACCAGAAACTTTTATTTCGCATTCGTGACGTCAATTTAACATTTTTAATGACATCGAAAAATGAAGGGGGCACCCGGGATTGAACCGGGGACCTCTCGATCTGCAGTCGAATGCTCTACGACTGAGCTATACCCCCACGCTCTACACACTATTCATCTATTAGGACCACCTTTTTTTCTTCAGCCTGGTCGAAGAGGTGACATTGAGCAAAATGTTGCATTTTTCGCTATTTTTAGTGTTAAAAATGTAAACAACAATTGCTCCCGGCCCGTTGCAGATGGTGAATGTGCTATGTGGTGCCTTCCTGTCGGTGTCAGAATAGGAAAATTACGTTTGTGGCCTTGTTAAAACTGCATACAGTAGTTCGCTAGGCGTAATCGTTTGATATCTGACTTTAGTGGCTTTTCTCCAAACTCTTTTGGAGACGAAAATTTTCGACATGACCCCGACGTGATTTGAACACGCAACCTTCTGATCTGGAGTCAGACGCGCTACCGTTGCGCCACGGAGTCGACGCCTTAGCTCTTCTTGTATGAGCACTACCATAGTACACTTACTGCACTGTTCACTGCTTAAAACGACTCCAGTAGGCTCTTTGTGAGACGCCTAGGTGAATGCGGGGGTGTAACTCAGTGGTAGAGTGTCTGCTTCGCATGCAGAAAGTCCTGGGTTCAAATCCCAGCTCCTCCAATTTTTGTTTTCTGGAAAACGTTTGCGTATCGACAAAAAATGAATGTGTTTCTGCATACGCGAATCTTCCACCAGGCAGCCAGATTGGCTACTGTTTGTGTGTACTACCATCTTCTCGCAGACTCGTCGTTCATTTGCGTAATATAAAGCCACCCTTCGACCGAGCGGCAGCGAGCGGCAGTCGAGCAAAGTCAGCCAAGTCAAGCAAAAAGAGGATATCATCTGTACGACCCTGGACCGCCATCCCCAGGCACAAATCATGCTCCATAGCACTTGCTGGGAATCTCAGAGTGTACCAGAAACTTTTATTTCGCATTCGTGACGTCAATTTAACATTTTTAATGACATCGAAAAATGAAGGGGGCACCCGGGATTGAACCGGGGACCTCTCGATCTGCAGTCGAATGCTCTACGACTGAGCTATACCCCCACGCTCTACACACTATTCATCTATTAGGACCACCTTTTTTTCTTCAGCCTGGTCGAAGAGGTGACATTGAGCAAAATGTTGCATTTTTCGCTATTTTTAGTGTTAAAAATGTAAACAACAATTGCTCCCGGCCCGTTGCAGATGGTGAATGTGCTATGTGGTGCCTTCCTGTCGGTGTCAGAATAGGAAAATTACGTTTGTGGCCTTGTTAAAACTGCATACAGTAGTTCGCTAGGCGTAATCGTTTGATATCTGACTTTAGTGGCTTTTCTCCAAACTCTTTTGGAGACGAAAATTTTCGACATGACCCCGACGTGATTTGAACACGCAACCTTCTGATCTGGAGTCAGACGCGCTACCGTTGCGCCACGGAGTCGACGCCTTAGCTCTTCTTGTATGAGCACTACCATAGTACACTTACTGCACTGTTCACTGCTTAAAACGACTCCAGTAGGCTCTTTGTGAGACGCCTAGGTGAATGCGGGGGTGTAACTCAGTGGTAGAGTGTCTGCTTCGCATGCAGAAAGTCCTGGGTTCAAATCCCAGCTCCTCCAATTTTTGTTTTCTGGAAAACGTTTGCGTATCGACAAAAAATGAATGTGTTTCTGCATACGCGAATCTTCCACCAGGCAGCCAGATTGGCTACTGTTTGTGTGTACTACCATCTTCTCGCAGACTCGTCGTTCATTTGCGTAATATAAAGCCACCCTTCGACCGAGCGGCAGCGAGCGGCAGTCGAGCAAAGTCAGCCAAGTCAAGCAAAAAGAGGATATCATCTGTACGACCCTGGACCGCCATCCCCAGGCACAAATCATGCTCCATAGCACTTGCTGGGAATCTCAGAGTGTACCAGAAACTTTTATTTCGCATTCGTGACGTCAATTTAACATTTTTAATGACATCGAAAAATGAAGGGGGCACCCGGGATTGAACCGGGGACCTCTCGATCTGCAGTCGAATGCTCTACGACTGAGCTATACCCCCACGCTCTACACACTATTCATCTATTAGGACCACCTTTTTTTCTTCAGCCTGGTCGAAGAGGTGACATTGAGCAAAATGTTGCATTTTTCGCTATTTTTAGTGTTAAAAATGTAAACAACAATTGCTCCCGGCCCGTTGCAGATGGTGAATGTGCTATGTGGTGCCTTCCTGTCGGTGTCAGAATAGGAAAATTACGTTTGTGGCCTTGTTAAAACTGCATACAGTAGTTCGCTAGGCGTAATCGTTTGATATCTGACTTTAGTGGCTTTTCTCCAAACTCTTTTGGAGACGAAAATTTTCGACATGACCCCGACGTGATTTGAACACGCAACCTTCTGATCTGGAGTCAGACGCGCTACCGTTGCGCCACGGAGTCGACGCCTTAGCTCTTCTTGTATGAGCACTACCATAGTACACTTACTGCACTGTTCACTGCTTAAAACGACTCCAGTAGGCTCTTTGTGAGACGCCTAGGTGAATGCGGGGGTGTAACTCAGTGGTAGAGTGTCTGCTTCGCATGCAGAAAGTCCTGGGTTCAAATCCCAGCTCCTCCAATTTTTGTTTTCTGGAAAACGTTTGCGTATCGACAAAAAATGAATGTGTTTCTGCATACGCGAATCTTCCACCAGGCAGCCAGATTGGCTACTGTTTGTGTGTACTACCATCTTCTCGCAGACTCGTCGTTCATTTGCGTAATATAAAGCCACCCTTCGACCGAGCGGCAGCGAGCGGCAGTCGAGCAAAGTCAGCCAAGTCAAGCAAAAAGAGGATATCATCTGTACGACCCTGGACCGCCATCCCCAGGCACAAATCATGCTCCATAGCACTTGCTGGGAATCTCAGAGTGTACCAGAAACTTTTATTTCGCATTCGTGACGTCAATTTAACATTTTTAATGACATCGAAAAATGAAGGGGGCACCCGGGATTGAACCGGGGACCTCTCGATCTGCAGTCGAATGCTCTACGACTGAGCTATACCCCCACGCTCTACACACTATTCATCTATTAGGACCACCTTTTTTTCTTCAGCCTGGTCGAAGAGGTGACATTGAGCAAAATGTTGCATTTTTCGCTATTTTTAGTGTTAAAAATGTAAACAACAATTGCTCCCGGCCCGTTGCAGATGGTGAATGTGCTATGTGGTGCCTTCCTGTCGGTGTCAGAATAGGAAAATTACGTTTGTGGCCTTGTTAAAACTGCATACAGTAGTTCGCTAGGCGTAATCGTTTGATATCTGACTTCAGTGGCTTTTCTCCAAACTCTTTTGGAGACGAAAATTTTCGACATGAACCCGACGTGATTTGAACACGCAACCTTCTGATCTGGAGTCAGACGCGCTACCGTTGCGCCACGGAGTCGACGCCTTAGCTCTTCTTGTATGAGCACTACCATAGTACACTTACTGCACTGTTCACTGCTTAAAACGACTCCAGTAGGCTCTTTGTGAGACGCCTAGGTGAATGCGGGGGTGTAACTCAGTGGTAGAGTGTCTGCTTCGCATGCAGAAAGTCCTGGGTTCAAATCCCAGCTCCTCCAATTTTTGTTTTCTGGAAAACGTTTGCGTATCGACAAAAAATGAATGTGTTTCTGCATACGCGAATCTTCCACCAGGCAGCCAGATTGGCTACTGTTTGTGTGTACTACCATCTTCTGGCAGACTCGTCGTTCATTTGCGTAATATAAAGCCACCCTTCGACCGAGCGGCAGCGAGTGGCAGTCGAGCAAAGTCAGCCAAGTCAAGCAAAAAGAGGATATCATCTGTACGACCCTGGACCGCCATCCCCAGGCACAAATCATGCTCCATAGCACTTGCTGGGAATCTCAGAGTGTACCAGAAACTTTTATTTCGCATTCGTGACGTCAATTTAACATTTTTAATGACATCGAAAAATGAAGGGGGCACCCGGGATTGAACCGGGGACCTCTCGATCTGCAGTCGAATGCTCTACGACTGAGCTATACCCCCACGCTCTACACACTATTCATCTATTAGGACCACCTTTTTTTCTTCAGCCTGGTCGAAGAGGTGACATTGAGCAAAATGTTGCATTTTTCGCTATTTTTAGTGTTAAAAATGTAAACAACAATTGCTCCCGGCCCGTTGCAGATGGTGAATGTGCTATGTGGTGCCTTCCTGTCGGTGTCAGAATAGGAAAATTACGTTTGTGGCCTTGTTAAAACTGCATACAGTAGTTCGCTAGGCGTAATCGTTTGATATCTGACTTCAGTGGCTTTTCTCCAAACTCTTTTGGAGACGAAAATTTTCGACATGAACCCGACGTGATTTGAACACGCAACCTTCTGATCTGGAGTCAGACGCGCTACCGTTGCGCCACGGAGTCGACGCCTTAGCTCTTCTTGTATGAGCACTACCATAGTACACTTACTGCACTGTTCACTGCTTAAAACGACTCCAGTAGGCTCTTTGTGAGACGCCTAGGTGAATGCGGGGGTGTAACTCAGTGGTAGAGTGTCTGCTTCGCATGCAGAAAGTCCTGGGTTCAAATCCCAGCTCCTCCAATTTTTGTTTTCTGGAAAACGTTTGCGTATCGACAAAAAATGAATGTGTTTCTGCATACGCGAATCTTCCACCAGGCAGCCAGATTGGCTACTGTTTGTGTGTACTACCATCTTCTGGCAGACTCGTCGTTCATTTGCGTAATATAAAGCCACCCTTCGACCGAGCGGCAGCGAGTGGCAGTCGAGCAAAGTCAGCCAAGTCAAGCAAAAAGAGGATATCATCTGTACGACCCTGGACCGCCATCCCCAGGCACAAATCATGCTCCATAGCACTTGCTGGGAATCTCAGAGTGTACCAGAAACTTTTATTTCGCATTCGTGACGTCAATTTAACATTTTTAATGACATCGAAAAATGAAGGGGGCACCCGGGATTGAACCGGGGACCTCTCGATCTGCAGTCGAATGCTCTACGACTGAGCTATACCCCCACGCTCTACACACTATTCATCTATTAGGACCACCTTTTTTTCTTCAGCCTGGTCGAAGAGGTGACATTGAGCAAAATGTTGCATTTTTCGCTATTTTTAGTGTTAAAAATGTAAACAACAATTGCTCCCGGCCCGTTGCAGATGGTGAATGTGCTATGTGGTGCCTTCCTGTCGGTGTCAGAATAGGAAAATTACGTTTGTGGCCTTGTTAAAACTGCATACAGTAGTTCGCTAGGCGTAATCGTTTGATATCTGACTTTAGTGGCTTTTCTCCAAACTCTTTTGGAGACGAAAATTTTCGACATGACCCCGACGTGATTTGAACACGCAACCTTCTGATCTGGAGTCAGACGCGCTACCGTTGCGCCACGGAGTCGACGCCTTAGCTCTTCTTGTATGAGCACTACCATAGTACACTTACTGCACTGTTCACTGCTTAAAACGACTCCAGTAGGCTCTTTGTGAGACGCCTAGGTGAATGCGGGGGTGTAACTCAGTGGTAGAGTGTCTGCTTCGCATGCAGAAAGTCCTGGGTTCAAATCCCAGCTCCTCCAATTTTTGTTTTCTGGAAAACGTTTGCGTATCGACAAAAAATGAATGTGTTTCTGCATACGCGAATCTTCCACCAGGCAGCCAGATTGGCTACTGTTTGTGTGTACTACCATCTTCTGGCAGACTCGTCGTTCATTTGCGTAATATAAAGCCACCCTTCGACCGAGCGGCAGCGAGTGGCAGTCGAGCAAAGTCAGCCAAGTCAAGCAAAAAGAGGATATCATCTGTACGACCCTGGACCGCCATCCCCAGGCACAAATCATGCTCCATAGCACTTGCTGGGAATCTCAGAGTGTACCAGAAACTTTTATTTCGCATTCGTGACGTCAATTTAACATTTTTAATGACATCGAAAAATGAAGGGGGCACCCGGGATTGAACCGGGGACCTCTCGATCTGCAGTCGAATGCTCTACGACTGAGCTATACCCCCACGCTCTACACACTATTCATCTATTAGGACCACCTTTTTTTCTTCAGCCTGGTCGAAGAGGTGACATTGAGCAAAATGTTGCATTTTTCGCTATTTTTAGTGTTAAAAATGTAAACAACAATTGCTCCCGGCCCGTTGCAGATGGTGAATGTGCTATGTGGTGCCTTCCTGTCGGTGTCAGAATAGGAAAATTACGTTTGTGGCCTTGTTAAAACTGCATACAGTAGTTCGCTAGGCGTAATCGTTTGATATCTGACTTTAGTGGCTTTTCTCCAAACTCTTTTGGAGACGAAAATTTTCGACATGACCCCGACGTGATTTGAACACGCAACCTTCTGATCTGGAGTCAGACGCGCTACCGTTGCGCCACGGAGTCGACGCCTTAGCTCTTCTTGTATGAGCACTACCATAGTACACTTACTGCACTGTTCACTGCTTAAAACGACTCCAGTAGGCTCTTTGTGAGACGCCTAGGTGAATGCGGGGGTGTAACTCAGTGGTAGAGTGTCTGCTTCGCATGCAGAAAGTCCTGGGTTCAAATCCCAGCTCCTCCAATTTTTGTTTTCTGGAAAACGTTTGCGTATCGACAAAAAATGAATGTGTTTCTGCATACGCGAATCTTCCACCAGGCAGCCAGATTGGCTACTGTTTGTGTGTACTACCATCTTCTCGCAGACTCGTCGTTCATTTGCGTAATATAAAGCCACCCTTCGACCGAGCGGCAGCGAGCGGCAGTCGAGCAAAGTCAGCCAAGTCAAGCAAAAAGAGGATATCATCTGTACGACCCTGGACCGCCATCCCCAGGCACAAATCATGCTCCATAGCACTTGCTGGGAATCTCAGAGTGTACCAGAAACTTTTATTTCGCATTCGTGACGTCAATTTAACATTTTTAATGACATCGAAAAATGAAGGGGGCACCCGGGATTGAACCGGGGACCTCTCGATCTGCAGTCGAATGCTCTACGACTGAGCTATACCCCCACGCTCTACACACTATTCATCTATTAGGACCACCTTTTTTTCTTCAGCCTGGTCGAAGAGGTGACATTGAGCAAAATGTTGCATTTTTCGCTATTTTTAGTGTTAAAAATGTAAACAACAATTGCTCCCGGCCCGTTGCAGATGGTGAATGTGCTATGTGGTGCCTTCCTGTCGGTGTCAGAATAGGAAAATTACGTTTGTGGCCTTGTTAAAACTGCATACAGTAGTTCGCTAGGCGTAATCGTTTGATATCTGACTTTAGTGGCTTTTCTCCAAACTCTTTTGGAGACGAAAATTTTCGACATGACCCCGACGTGATTTGAACACGCAACCTTCTGATCTGGAGTCAGACGCGCTACCGTTGCGCCACGGAGTCGACGCCTTAGCTCTTCTTGTATGAGCACTACCATAGTACACTTACTGCACTGTTCACTGCTTAAAACGACTCCAGTAGGCTCTTTGTGAGACGCCTAGGTGAATGCGGGGGTGTAACTCAGTGGTAGAGTGTCTGCTTCGCATGCAGAAAGTCCTGGGTTCAAATCCCAGCTCCTCCAATTTTTGTTTTCTGGAAAACGTTTGCGTATCGACAAAAAATGAATGTGTTTCTGCATACGCGAATCTTCCACCAGGCAGCCAGATTGGCTACTGTTTGTGTGTACTACCATCTTCTCGCAGACTCGTCGTTCATTTGCGTAATATAAAGCCACCCTTCGACCGAGCGGCAGCGAGCGGCAGTCGAGCAAAGTCAGCCAAGTCAAGCAAAAAGAGGATATCATCTGTACGACCCTGGACCGCCATCCCCAGGCACAAATCATGCTCCATAGCACTTGCTGGGAATCTCAGAGTGTACCAGAAACTTTTATTTCGCATTCGTGACGTCAATTTAACATTTTTAATGACATCGAAAAATGAAGGGGGCACCCGGGATTGAACCGGGGACCTCTCGATCTGCAGTCGAATGCTCTACGACTGAGCTATACCCCCACGCTCTACACACTATTCATCTATTAGGACCACCTTTTTTTCTTCAGCCTGGTCGAAGAGGTGACATTGAGCAAAATGTTGCATTTTTCGCTATTTTTAGTGTTAAAAATGTAAACAACAATTGCTCCCGGCCCGTTGCAGATGGTGAATGTGCTATGTGGTGCCTTCCTGTCGGTGTCAGAATAGGAAAATTACGTTTGTGGCCTTGTTAAAACTGCATACAGTAGTTCGCTAGGCGTAATCGTTTGATATCTGACTTTAGTGGCTTTTCTCCAAACTCTTTTGGAGACGAAAATTTTCGACATGACCCCGACGTGATTTGAACACGCAACCTTCTGATCTGGAGTCAGACGCGCTACCGTTGCGCCACGGAGTCAACGCCTTAGCTCTTCTTGTATGAGCACTACCATAGTACACTTACTGCACTGTTCACTGCTTAAAACGACTCCAGTAGGCTCTTTGTGAGACGCCTAGGTGAATGCGGGGGTGTAACTCAGTGGTAGAGTGTCTGCTTCGCATGCAGAAAGTCCTGGGTTCAAATCCCAGCTCCTCCAATTTTTGTTTTCTGGAAAACGTTTGCGTATCGACAAAAAATGAATGTGTTTCTGCATACGCGAATCTTCCACCAGGCAGCCAGATTGGCTACTGTTTGTGTGTACTACCATCTTCTCGCAGACTCGTCGTTCATTTGCGTAATATAAAGCCACCCTTCGACCGAGCGGCAGCGAGCGGCAGTCGAGCAAAGTCAGCCAAGTCAAGCAAAAAGAGGATATCATCTGTACGACCCTGGACCGCCATCCCCAGGCACAAATCATGCTCCATAGCACTTGCTGGGAATCTCAGAGTGTACCAGAAACTTTTATTTCGCATTCGTGACGTCAATTTAACATTTTTAATGACATCGAAAAATGAAGGGGGCACCCGGGATTGAACCGGGGACCTCTCGATCTGCAGTCGAATGCTCTACGACTGAGCTATACCCCCACGCTCTACACACTATTCATCTATTAGGACCACCTTTTTTTCTTCAGCCTGGTCGAAGAGGTGACATTGAGCAAAATGTTGCATTTTTCGCTATTTTTAGTGTTAAAAATGTAAACAACAATTGCTCCCGGCCCGTTGCAGATGGTGAATGTGCTATGTGGTGCCTTCCTGTCGGTGTCAGAATAGGAAAATTACGTTTGTGGCCTTGTTAAAACTGCATACAGTAGTTCGCTAGGCGTAATCGTTTGATATCTGACTTTAGTGGCTTTTCTCCAAACTCTTTTGGAGACGAAAATTTTCGACATGACCGCGACGTGATTTGAACACGCAACCTTCTGATCTGGAGTCAGACGCGCTACCGTTGCGCCACGGAGTCGACGCCTTAGCTCTTCTTGTATGAGCACTACCATAGTACACTTACTGCACTGTTCACTGCTTAAAACGACTCCAGTAGGCTCTTTGTGAGACGCCTAGCTGAATGCGGGGGTGTAACTCAGTGGTAGAGTGTCTGCTTCGCATGCAGAAAGTCCTGGGTTCAAATCCCAGCTCCTCCAATTTTTGTTTTCTGGAAAACGTTTGCGTATCGACAAAAAATGAATGTGTTTCTGCATACGCGAATCTTCCACCAGGCAGCCAGATTGGCTACTGTTTGTGTGTACTACCATCTTCTCGCAGACTCGTCGTTCATTTGCGTAATATAAAGCCACCCTTCGACCGAGCGGCAGCGAGCGGCAGTCGAGCAAAGTCAGCCAAGTCAAGCAAAAAGAGGATATCATCTGTACGACCCTGGACCGCCATCCCCAGGCACAAATCATGCTCCATAGCACTTGCTGGGAATCTCAGAGTGTACCAGAAACTTTTATTTCGCATTCGTGACGTCAATTTAACATTTTTAATGACATCGAAAAATGAAGGGGGCACCCGGGATTGAACCGGGGACCTCTCGATCTGCAGTCGAATGCTCTACGACTGAGCTATACCCCCACGCTCTACACACTATTCATCTATTAGGACCACCTTTTTTTCTTCAGCCTGGTCGAAGAGGTGACATTGAGCAAAATGTTGCATTTTTCGCTATTTTTAGTGTTAAAAATGTAAACAACAATTGCTCCCGGCCCGTTGCAGATGGTGAATGTGCTATGTGGTGCCTTCCTGTCGGTGTCAGAATAGGAAAATTACGTTTGTGGCCTTGTTAAAACTGCATACAGTAGTTCGCTAGGCGTAATCGTTTGATATCTGACTTTAGTGGCTTTTCTCCAAACTCTTTTGGAGACGAAAATTTTCGACATGACCCCGACGTGATTTGAACACGCAACCTTCTGATCTGGAGTCAGACGCGCTACCGTTGCGCCACGGAGTCGACGCCTTAGCTCTTCTTGTATGAGCACTACCATAGTACACTTACTGCACTGTTCACTGCTTAAAACGACTCCAGTAGGCTCTTTGTGAGACGCCTAGGTGAATGCGGGGGTGTAACTCAGTGGTAGAGTGTCTGCTTCGCATGCAGAAAGTCCTGGGTTCAAATCCCAGCTCCTCCAATTTTTGTTTTCTGGAAAACGTTTGCGTATCGACAAAAAATGAATGTGTTTCTGCATACGCGAATCTTCCACCAGGCAGCCAGATTGGCTACTGTTTGTGTGTACTACCATCTTCTCGCAGACTCGTCGTTCATTTGCGTAATATAAAGCCACCCTTCGACCGAGCGGCAGCGAGCGGCAGTCGAGCAAAGTCAGCCAAGTCAAGCAAAAAGAGGATATCATCTGTACGACCCTGGACCGCCATCCCCAGGCACAAATCATGCTCCATAGCACTTGCTGGGAATCTCAGAGTGTACCAGAAACTTTTATTTCGCATTCGTGACGTCAATTTAACATTTTTAATGACATCGAAAAATGAAGGGGGCACCCGGGATTGAACCGGGGACCTCTCGATCTGCAGTCGAATGCTCTACGACTGAGCTATACCCCCACGCTCTACACACTATTCATCTATTAGGACCACCTTTTTTTCTTCAGCCTGGTCGAAGAGGTGACATTGAGCAAAATGTTGCATTTTTCGCTATTTTTAGTGTTAAAAATGTAAACAACAATTGCTCCCGGCCCGTTGCAGATGGTGAATGTGCTATGTGGTGCCTTCCTGTCGGTGTCAGAATAGGAAAATTACGTTTGTGGCCTTGTTAAAACTGCATACAGTAGTTCGCTAGGCGTAATCGTTTGATATCTGACTTTAGTGGCTTTTCTCCAAACTCTTTTGGAGACGAAAATTTTCGACATGACCGCGACGTGATTTGAACACGCAACCTTCTGATCTGGAGTCAGACGCGCTACCGTTGCGCCACGGAGTCGACGCCTTAGCTCTTCTTGTATGAGCACTACCATAGTACACTTACTGCACTGTTCACTGCTTAAAACGACTCCAGTAGGCTCTTTGTGAGACGCCTAGCTGAATGCGGGGGTGTAACTCAGTGGTAGAGTGTCTGCTTCGCATGCAGAAAGTCCTGGGTTCAAATCCCAGCTCCTCCAATTTTTGTTTTCTGGAAAACGTTTGCGTATCGACAAAAAATGAATGTGTTTCTGCATACGCGAATCTTCCACCAGGCAGCCAGATTGGCTACTGTTTGTGTGTACTACCATCTTCTCGCAGACTCGTCGTTCATTTGCGTAATATAAAGCCACCCTTCGACCGAGCGGCAGCGAGCGGCAGTCGAGCAAAGTCAGCCAAGTCAAGCAAAAAGAGGATATCATCTGTACGACCCTGGACCGCCATCCCCAGGCACAAATCATGCTCCATAGCACTTGCTGGGAATCTCAGAGTGTACCAGAAACTTTTATTTCGCATTCGTGACGTCAATTTAACATTTTTAATGACATCGAAAAATGAAGGGGGCACCCGGGATTGAACCGGGGACCTCTCGATCTGCAGTCGAATGCTCTACGACTGAGCTATACCCCCACGCTCTACACACTATTCATCTATTAGGACCACCTTTTTTTCTTCAGCCTGGTCGAAGAGGTGACATTGAGCAAAATGTTGCATTTTTCGCTATTTTTAGTGTTAAAAATGTAAACAACAATTGCTCCCGGCCCGTTGCAGATGGTGAATGTGCTATGTGGTGCCTTCCTGTCGGTGTCAGAATAGGAAAATTACGTTTGTGGCCTTGTTAAAACTGCATACAGTAGTTCGCTAGGCGTAATCGTTTGATATCTGACTTTAGTGGCTTTTCTCCAAACTCTTTTGGAGACGAAAATTTTCGACATGACCGCGACGTGATTTGAACACGCAACCTTCTGATCTGGAGTCAGACGCGCTACCGTTGCGCCACGGAGTCGACGCCTTAGCTCTTCTTGTATGAGCACTACCATAGTACACTTACTGCACTGTTCACTGCTTAAAACGACTCCAGTAGGCTCTTTGTGAGACGCCTAGCTGAATGCGGGGGTGTAACTCAGTGGTAGAGTGTCTGCTTCGCATGCAGAAAGTCCTGGGTTCAAATCCCAGCTCCTCCAATTTTTGTTTTCTGGAAAACGTTTGCGTATCGACAAAAAATGAATGTGTTTCTGCATACGCGAATCTTCCACCAGGCAGCCAGATTGGCTACTGTTTGTGTGTACTACCATCTTCTCGCAGACTCGTCGTTCATTTGCGTAATATAAAGCCACCCTTCGACCGAGCGGCAGCGAGCGGCAGTCGAGCAAAGTCAGCCAAGTCAAGCAAAAAGAGGATATCATCTGTACGACCCTGGACCGCCATCCCCAGGCACAAATCATGCTCCATAGCACTTGCTGGGAATCTCAGAGTGTACCAGAAACTTTTATTTCGCATTCGTGACGTCAATTTAACATTTTTAATGACATCGAAAAATGAAGGGGGCACCCGGGATTGAACCGGGGACCTCTCGATCTGCAGTCGAATGCTCTACGACTGAGCTATACCCCCACGCTCTACACACTATTCATCTATTAGGACCACCTTTTTTTCTTCAGCCTGGTCGAAGAGGTGACATTGAGCAAAATGTTGCATTTTTCGCTATTTTTAGTGTTAAAAATGTAAACAACAATTGCTCCCGGCCCGTTGCAGATGGTGAATGTGCTATGTGGTGCCTTCCTGTCGGTGTCAGAATAGGAAAATTACGTTTGTGGCCTTGTTAAAACTGCATACAGTAGTTCGCTAGGCGTAATCGTTTGATATCTGACTTTAGTGGCTTTTCTCCAAACTCTTTTGGAGACGAAAATTTTCGACATGACCCCGACGTGATTTGAACACGCAACCTTCTGATCTGGAGTCAGACGCGCTACCGTTGCGCCACGGAGTCGACGCCTTAGCTCTTCTTGTATGAGCACTACCATAGTACACTTACTGCACTGTTCACTGCTTAAAACGACTCCAGTAGGCTCTTTGTGAGACGCCTAGGTGAATGCGGGGGTGTAACTCAGTGGTAGAGTGTCTGCTTCGCATGCAGAAAGTCCTGGGTTCAAATCCCAGCTCCTCCAATTTTTGTTTTCTGGAAAACGTTTGCGTATCGACAAAAAATGAATGTGTTTCTGCATACGCGAATCTTCCACCAGGCAGCCAGATTGGCTACTGTTTGTGTGTACTACCATCTTCTCGCAGACTCGTCGTTCATTTGCGTAATATAAAGCCACCCTTCGACCGAGCGGCAGCGAGCGGCAGTCGAGCAAAGTCAGCCAAGTCAAGCAAAAAGAGGATATCATCTGTACGACCCTGGACCGCCATCCCCAGGCACAAATCATGCTCCATAGCACTTGCTGGGAATCTCAGAGTGTACCAGAAACTTTTATTTCGCATTCGTGACGTCAATTTAACATTTTTAATGACATCGAAAAATGAAGGGGGCACCCGGGATTGAACCGGGGACCTCTCGATCTGCAGTCGAATGCTCTACGACTGAGCTATACCCCCACGCTCTACACACTATTCATCTATTAGGACCACCTTTTTTTCTTCAGCCTGGTCGAAGAGGTGACATTGAGCAAAATGTTGCATTTTTCGCTATTTTTAGTGTTAAAAATGTAAACAACAATTGCTCCCGGCCCGTTGCAGATGGTGAATGTGCTATGTGGTGCCTTCCTGTCGGTGTCAGAATAGGAAAATTACGTTTGTGGCCTTGTTAAAACTGCATACAGTAGTTCGCTAGGCGTAATCGTTTGATATCTGACTTCAGTGGCTTTTCTCCAAACTCTTTTGGAGACGAAAATTTTCGACATGAACCCGACGTGATTTGAACACGCAACCTTCTGATCTGGAGTCAGACGCGCTACCGTTGCGCCACGGAGTCGACGCCTTAGCTCTTCTTGTATGAGCACTACCATAGTACACTTACTGCACTGTTCACTGCTTAAAACGACTCCAGTAGGCTCTTTGTGAGACGCCTAGGTGAATGCGGGGGTGTAACTCAGTGGTAGAGTGTCTGCTTCGCATGCAGAAAGTCCTGGGTTCAAATCCCAGCTCCTCCAATTTTTGTTTTCTGGAAAACGTTTGCGTATCGACAAAAAATGAATGTGTTTCTGCATACGCGAATCTTCCACCAGGCAGCCAGATTGGCTACTGTTTGTGTGTACTACCATCTTCTGGCAGACTCGTCGTTCATTTGCGTAATATAAAGCCACCCTTCGACCGAGCGGCAGCGAGCGGCAGTCGAGCAAAGTCAGCCAAGTCAAGCAAAAAGAGGATATCATCTGTACGACCCTGGACCGCCATCCCCAGGCACAAATCATGCTCCATAGCACTTGCTGGGAATCTCAGAGTGTACCAGAAACTTTTATTTCGCATTCGTGACGTCAATTTAACATTTTTAATGACATCGAAAAATGAAGGGGGCACCCGGGATTGAACCGGGGACCTCTCGATCTGCAGTCGAATGCTCTACGACTGAGCTATACCCCCACGCTCTACACACTATTCATCTATTAGGACCACCTTTTTTTCTTCAGCCTGGTCGAAGAGGTGACATTGAGCAAAATGTTGCATTTTTCGCTATTTTTAGTGTTAAAAATGTAAACAACAATTGCTCCCGGCCCGTTGCAGATGGTGAATGTGCTATGTGGTGCCTTCCTGTCGGTGTCAGAATAGGAAAATTACGTTTGTGGCCTTGTTAAAACTGCATACAGTAGTTCGCTAGGCGTAATCGTTTGATATCTGACTTTAGTGGCTTTTCTCCAAACTCTTTTGGAGACGAAAATTTTCGACATGACCCCGACGTGATTTGAACACGCAACCTTCTGATCTGGAGTCAGACGCGCTACCGTTGCGCCACGGAGTCGACGCCTTAGCTCTTCTTGTATGAGCACTACCATAGTACACTTACTGCACTGTTCACTGCTTAAAACGACTCCAGTAGGCTCTTTGTGAGACGCCTAGGTGAATGCGGGGGTGTAACTCAGTGGTAGAGTGTCTGCTTCGCATGCAGAAAGTCCTGGGTTCAAATCCCAGCTCCTCCAATTTTTGTTTTCTGGAAAACGTTTGCGTATCGACAAAAAATGAATGTGTTTCTGCATACGCGAATCTTCCACCAGGCAGCCAGATTGGCTACTGTTTGTGTGTACTACCATCTTCTCGCAGACTCGTCGTTCATTTGCGTAATATAAAGCCACCCTTCGACCGAGCGGCAGCGAGCGGCAGTCGAGCAAAGTCAGCCAAGTCAAGCAAAAAGAGGATATCATCTGTACGACCCTGGACCGCCATCCCCAGGCACAAATCATGCTCCATAGCACTTGCTGGGAATCTCAGAGTGTACCAGAAACTTTTATTTCGCATTCGTGACGTCAATTTAACATTTTTAATGACATCGAAAAATGAAGGGGGCACCCGGGATTGAACCGGGGACCTCTCGATCTGCAGTCGAATGCTCTACGACTGAGCTATACCCCCACGCTCTACACACTATTCATCTATTAGGACCACCTTTTTTTCTTCAGCCTGGTCGAAGAGGTGACATTGAGCAAAATGTTGCATTTTTCGCTATTTTTAGTGTTAAAAATGTAAACAACAATTGCTCCCGGCCCGTTGCAGATGGTGAATGTGCTATGTGGTGCCTTCCTGTCGGTGTCAGAATAGGAAAATTACGTTTGTGGCCTTGTTAAAACTGCATACAGTAGTTCGCTAGGCGTAATCGTTTGATATCTGACTTTAGTGGCTTTTCTCCAAACTCTTTTGGAGACGAAAATTTTCGACATGACCCCGACGTGATTTGAACACGCAACCTTCTGATCTGGAGTCAGACGCGCTACCGTTGCGCCACGGAGTCGACGCCTTAGCTCTTCTTGTATGAGCACTACCATAGTACACTTACTGCACTGTTCACTGCTTAAAACGACTCCAGTAGGCTCTTTGTGAGACGCCTAGGTGAATGCGGGGGTGTAACTCAGTGGTAGAGTGTCTGCTTCGCATGCAGAAAGTCCTGGGTTCAAATCCCAGCTCCTCCAATTTTTGTTTTCTGGAAAACGTTTGCGTATCGACAAAAAATGAATGTGTTTCTGCATACGCGAATCTTCCACCAGGCAGCCAGATTGGCTACTGTTTGTGTGTACTACCATCTTCTCGCAGACTCGTCGTTCATTTGCGTAATATAAAGCCACCCTTCGACCGAGCGGCAGCGAGCGGCAGTCGAGCAAAGTCAGCCAAGTCAAGCAAAAAGAGGATATCATCTGTACGACCCTGGACCGCCATCCCCAGGCACAAATCATGCTCCATAGCACTTGCTGGGAATCTCAGAGTGTACCAGAAACTTTTATTTCGCATTCGTGACGTCAATTTAACATTTTTAATGACATCGAAAAATGAAGGGGGCACCCGGGATTGAACCGGGGACCTCTCGATCTGCAGTCGAATGCTCTACGACTGAGCTATACCCCCACGCTCTACACACTATTCATCTATTAGGACCACCTTTTTTTCTTCAGCCTGGTCGAAGAGGTGACATTGAGCAAAATGTTGCATTTTTCGCTATTTTTAGTGTTAAAAATGTAAACAACAATTGCTCCCGGCCCGTTGCAGATGGTGAATGTGCTATGTGGTGCCTTCCTGTCGGTGTCAGAATAGGAAAATTACGTTTGTGGCCTTGTTAAAACTGCATACAGTAGTTCGCTAGGCGTAATCGTTTGATATCTGACTTTAGTGGCTTTTCTCCAAACTCTTTTGGAGACGAAAATTTTCGACATGACCCCGACGTGATTTGAACACGCAACCTTCTGATCTGGAGTCAGACGCGCTACCGTTGCGCCACGGAGTCGACGCCTTAGCTCTTCTTGTATGAGCACTACCATAGTACACTTACTGCACTGTTCACTGCTTAAAACGACTCCAGTAGGCTCTTTGTGAGACGCCTAGGTGAATGCGGGGGTGTAACTCAGTGGTAGAGTGTCTGCTTCGCATGCAGAAAGTCCTGGGTTCAAATCCCAGCTCCTCCAATTTTTGTTTTCTGGAAAACGTTTGCGTATCGACAAAAAATGAATGTGTTTCTGCATACGCGAATCTTCCACCAGGCAGCCAGATTGGCTACTGTTTGTGTGTACTACCATCTTCTCGCAGACTCGTCGTTCATTTGCGTAATATAAAGCCACCCTTCGACCGAGCGGCAGCGAGCGGCAGTCGAGCAAAGTCAGCCAAGTCAAGCAAAAAGAGGATATCATCTGTACGACCCTGGACCGCCATCCCCAGGCACAAATCATGCTCCATAGCACTTGCTGGGAATCTCAGAGTGTACCAGAAACTTTTATTTCGCATTCGTGACGTCAATTTAACATTTTTAATGACATCGAAAAATGAAGGGGGCACCCGGGATTGAACCGGGGACCTCTCGATCTGCAGTCGAATGCTCTACGACTGAGCTATACCCCCACGCTCTACACACTATTCATCTATTAGGACCACCTTTTTTTCTTCAGCCTGGTCGAAGAGGTGACATTGAGCAAAATGTTGCATTTTTCGCTATTTTTAGTGTTAAAAATGTAAACAACAATTGCTCCCGGCCCGTTGCAGATGGTGAATGTGCTATGTGGTGCCTTCCTGTCGGTGTCAGAATAGGAAAATTACGTTTGTGGCCTTGTTAAAACTGCATACAGTAGTTCGCTAGGCGTAATCGTTTGATATCTGACTTTAGTGGCTTTTCTCCAAACTCTTTTGGAGACGAAAATTTTCGACATGACCCCGACGTGATTTGAACACGCAACCTTCTGATCTGGAGTCAGACGCGCTACCGTTGCGCCACGGAGTCGACGCCTTAGCTCTTCTTGTATGAGCACTACCATAGTACACTTACTGCACTGTTCACTGCTTAAAACGACTCCAGTAGGCTCTTTGTGAGACGCCTAGGTGAATGCGGGGGTGTAACTCAGTGGTAGAGTGTCTGCTTCGCATGCAGAAAGTCCTGGGTTCAAATCCCAGCTCCTCCAATTTTTGTTTTCTGGAAAACGTTTGCGTATCGACAAAAAATGAATGTGTTTCTGCATACGCGAATCTTCCACCAGGCAGCCAGATTGGCTACTGTTTGTGTGTACTACCATCTTCTCGCAGACTCGTCGTTCATTTGCGTAATATAAAGCCACCCTTCGACCGAGCGGCAGCGAGCGGCAGTCGAGCAAAGTCAGCCAAGTCAAGCAAAAAGAGGATATCATCTGTACGACCCTGGACCGCCATCCCCAGGCACAAATCATGCTCCATAGCACTTGCTGGGAATCTCAGAGTGTACCAGAAACTTTTATTTCGCATTCGTGACGTCAATTTAACATTTTTAATGACATCGAAAAATGAAGGGGGCACCCGGGATTGAACCGGGGACCTCTCGATCTGCAGTCGAATGCTCTACGACTGAGCTATACCCCCACGCTCTACACACTATTCATCTATTAGGACCACCTTTTTTTCTTCAGCCTGGTCGAAGAGGTGACATTGAGCAAAATGTTGCATTTTTCGCTATTTTTAGTGTTAAAAATGTAAACAACAATTGCTCCCGGCCCGTTGCAGATGGTGAATGTGCTATGTGGTGCCTTCCTGTCGGTGTCAGAATAGGAAAATTACGTTTGTGGCCTTGTTAAAACTGCATACAGTAGTTCGCTAGGCGTAATCGTTTGATATCTGACTTTAGTGGCTTTTCTCCAAACTCTTTTGGAGACGAAAATTTTCGACATGACCCCGACGTGATTTGAACACGCAACCTTCTGATCTGGAGTCAGACGCGCTACCGTTGCGCCACGGAGTCGACGCCTTAGCTCTTCTTGTATGAGCACTACCATAGTACACTTACTGCACTGTTCACTGCTTAAAACGACTCCAGTAGGCTCTTTGTGAGACGCCTAGGTGAATGCGGGGGTGTAACTCAGTGGTAGAGTGTCTGCTTCGCATGCAGAAAGTCCTGGGTTCAAATCCCAGCTCCTCCAATTTTTGTTTTCTGGAAAACGTTTGCGTATCGACAAAAAATGAATGTGTTTCTGCATACGCGAATCTTCCACCAGGCAGCCAGATTGGCTACTGTTTGTGTGTACTACCATCTTCTCGCAGACTCGTCGTTCATTTGCGTAATATAAAGCCACCCTTCGACCGAGCGGCAGCGAGCGGCAGTCGAGCAAAGTCAGCCAAGTCAAGCAAAAAGAGGATATCATCTGTACGACCCTGGACCGCCATCCCCAGGCACAAATCATGCTCCATAGCACTTGCTGGGAATCTCAGAGTGTACCAGAAACTTTTATTTCGCATTCGTGACGTCAATTTAACATTTTTAATGACATCGAAAAATGAAGGGGGCACCCGGGATTGAACCGGGGACCTCTCGATCTGCAGTCGAATGCTCTACGACTGAGCTATACCCCCACGCTCTACACACTATTCATCTATTAGGACCACCTTTTTTTCTTCAGCCTGGTCGAAGAGGTGACATTGAGCAAAATGTTGCATTTTTCGCTATTTTTAGTGTTAAAAATGTAAACAACAATTGCTCCCGGCCCGTTGCAGATGGTGAATGTGCTATGTGGTGCCTTCCTGTCGGTGTCAGAATAGGAAAATTACGTTTGTGGCCTTGTTAAAACTGCATACAGTAGTTCGCTAGGCGTAATCGTTTGATATCTGACTTTAGTGGCTTTTCTCCAAACTCTTTTGGAGACGAAAATTTTCGACATGACCCCGACGTGATTTGAACACGCAACCTTCTGATCTGGAGTCAGACGCGCCACGTAATCGACACCTTAGCTTTTCTTGTTTGAGCACTACCATAGTACATTTGCTGCACTGTTCTATTTCAGATTACGGCTATCTAAATTTCCTCAACTGAATTTCATGAAAATAACGGTGTCTTTCCTCCGGTGATCCGCAATTGAGTTGACGGTGTATTTCCGTGACACTCGCTCATTGATCGAACCTACTAGTAACATATCTAGCTGCTCGCCTCTGAACTACTTCTATGTCTTCCTTCAAACCGATCTGCTGCGTGTCCCAAGCACTTTAGCAATATTTTAGACGTGGTCGTACAAGCGTTTTATTAGCGGTCTACTTTACAGATGAAATTCATCGTCCCAAAATTCTCCTAATAAACCGATTAGGCTATCCGTCTGACTCATAACTTTTCTTACATGTTTTTCCTTTTCATATCGCTGTCAATGTTACGCCTAGGTACATGAACGATGCGGCTGCATAATGAAGCTCACTAATAATTCTATATTCGAATGTGATGGGATTGTTTTTCTTACTCATGCGCATCACCTCACATTTTTCTACATTGAGAGCTAGCTGCCATGCTTCTCACCAACTTGAAATTTTGTCTAAGTCATCCTGTATGTTATTACACTCAGTTATAGACGTCACCGTCCCATACACCACAGCATCACCAGCAAACAGCCGCAAATTACAAGTTACTCTGTCCATCAGTTCATTTACATAGACAGAAAATAATAGTGCCCTATCACACTCATCTGTGGCACCACTGACGATACACTCGTCTCTGATGAAAACTTGCCGTCGGTAACAACGTACTTCGCTCTATTACTTAGGAAGTCTTCCAACCAGTTGCAAATCTGTGAACCAGTCTGCAGTGTAGCACAGCGTCAAACGCCTTTTTGAATCCGAGAAAAACAGTGTTTTGGACTAACCTTTCACAATCCTTAAGTGATTTTCATGTTTCAAGTGGCTACATTTTACAGCCGTATCACGCTCTTGAAGCACGTATAAAAATTTATCCATCAAAATTATTGAAATTTGTAATTGAAAATTTTCGTAGCTGTACATAATGTATTATCAAATCTGAGTCTCATTAAATAGCGCAATTTCATTGAGTCATATAGCAGTGAGCAGCAGTACAATGAACTGCTTGATATTACACAGCTGTTTTTTTGTGTAGAGAGATTTTTCTTTAATACAGTGACAATCGACAAAGGAGAGAAGTAGACTGACACTTGACTCTGAAAAGGAATTTTTCACATTTGAATTGTAGAAAAGTTTTGTTTAATATTCGTGTGATCAAAAGAAACTTTTGAAACAGATTCGGTCAACGAGAAATACACATAGGGAATGGCACTGAAGAAATGTAGATGTGTGTGTATGATTTGTAGTTTTTTTGTTTCTTTGCGCAATAAATTTTAAGTATGGAAAGTATCCTTCTTTTTCATCCTAAAATATGGAATGTGTTATTATTTTTCATCCTACAAGATAGTCCAGGGACCTTTATGCAAGAAATAAATAAATAAATATTATAAAAAAAGGACTGGATAGAAAAACATTTGGGAAGAAATGAAACCTCTTGCAATAGCCTCAGTTTGATAGCCTAGTTACTAAAAGTCCGCGAAGCTCCGGGCTGTGGAATCGCGCTTATGACGTCATCAATATGGCGGTCTAAGGTAAAGCAGTCAACAATCCGAAGATTGGTTTGAACACTACAGTGCTTTACTAGGCATGGTCCTGTTTGGAGGTGGTATGCCGTTGCCTTCCTCCGACCTTCGAACTGACTTACCCAGCCAGTTATATGGGAACCTACAGGTTAACGTGGGTTCCGAACAACGGTGCTACTCGGTATTTTTCACATGAGCAATACTGCCAGAGGTTAAAGAACTGGAAAATGACAGATAAAAATCTTAGGACCTGGCGGGGATCGAACCCGCGACCTTTGGATTTGTAGTCTGGCACTCTACCACTGTGCAACGGTCTAAGAAACTGTAATCTGAAAACGGCCATAAATTCTCACAGGATTGACATAGAAAGGTCTTTTTTGCGCCAATTTACAGAGGAAGACCTGAAAAAGTTTATATATCAATATCAGATGGATATATAACATTTCTTCTGAGCTACAGTAAAAAATCGAAAGACTATAATTTTTCAACCTTTTTTGTAGTTTCTCTTTGAATAACTGCGTAATTATGCGACTAAATGATATTGTTTTTTAAAGTTATTCATGTAACACGTTCTTAGAAATTTAAAACAATAGTAGTACGTTTTTCATATCATTACTAATAAGGGAGTTATCTGAAATTATTTACTGTGTGATTATTCATCAGGCAGAATCAAAGCTACAATTGTAAGGAGATATTCCTTACAACCTTGTTCAAGACTTGCAAGTACATGTAAATATTCTCAAAAGATAGTGAAACGACTGTTTCTATAAACATTACAGACGTCTCAACATTTATTTTTACAAAAATATATACTACATGTATAAATATACAAAGCGCTGATTTGTATTAAAATGTACAGGAATGATATGGATCCATTCATTTATATATACATGTATGTGTTTATATTATCAGCTTTACTGCTTGGTTAAAGGTGAGACGTAAATTATTTTGTCAAAAAAACATTATTTGGTCACCTAATCAACGAATAAGGGTGCACACTGACCAGCAATAATTAACGCATATGTGCAAAACATGAACAGTTTGCACACTGAACGCCAATACGGAGTGCCACACACGAATAAAATTGTTACAATATAAGTAGCCGAATGTCTTCATAAATTTGCTGTTAAAAATATGAATCACATCTTAAACATCTGTATCACCTTCCTCATCACACTCCTTCACATAAGGTTCATCATCATCTTCATCAAAATCGGGAATATATGAGTTGCTACACCCACTGCCATTGCAATATCTACAAAAAACGTAACCAATACTGCGACAGCGATAATTTCGTTCACATACAGATTTAGACTTGCAAGATGTTAACGTTGCGCTCCTCTACTGCTGCACCTGAAGATAAACACGTTTTGAATGCTGTCTTCATCTACATCATCTACATAGATACTCTGCAAATCACATTTAAGTGCCTGGCAGAGGGTTCATTAACCACTTTCATAACTTTTCTCTACTGTTCCATTCTCTAATAGCGCGCGGAAAGAAAGAGCACCTAAATCGTTCCGTTTTCGATCTGATTTCTCTTATTTTATTGGGATGGTCATGTCTCCCTAAGTAGGTGGGTGCTAGCACAATATTTTCACATTCAGAAGTAAAAGTCGGTGATTGAAACTTCGCAAACAGATCACGCCGCAATGAATAACGTCTTTCTTTTCATGATTTCCACCGCAATTCGTGCAACATTCCCGTGACGCTTTCCCCCCCGTAACGTGATAAAACAAAACGAGCTGCCCTTCTCTGAACCTTCTCAATACCTTCCGTCAGTCCTACCTGGTGAGGGTTCCACAAGGGGCAGCAGTACTCCAGGAGAGGGCGCACAAGTGTGATGTAGGCAGTCTCTTTGGTGGAGCTGGTGCATCTTCGAAGCGTTCTGCCAATGTGTTCTCTGGAATCAAAGTTGTTCGTAATTGTAACTCCTAGATATTTGGTACAATTTACGACCTTAAAGTTTGACTGATTTATCGTGTAATTGAAGTTCAGCGGATTTCTTTTAGTGGTCAGGTACTTCACACTTTTCTTTATTTAGTGTCAATTGCCAATCTTCGCACCAACTAGAAATTTTGTCTAAATCGCTTTGCAGTTGCTTTTGATCCTCTGTTGACTTCACTAACCGATAAACGACAGTCTAAGGGAGCTATTCAGATTGTCTCCTAAATCGTTGATAAACACGAGTAAGAGTAGGGGACATATAACGCTTCCCTGTGGAACGCCAGATATCACTTCTGTTTTCAATTACAACGAACTGTGTCCTTTCTGATAGGAAATCGTGAATCCAATCGCACAATTGGGAAGATATTCCATAAGCACGCAATTTCACTAGAAGCCGCTTGTGGGGTACAGTATCAAAAGCCTTCCGAAAATCCAGAAATACGGAATCGATTTGAGATCCCTTGTCGATGCGCACTTAACACTTCATGTGAATAAAGGGCAAGCTGTGTTTCGCAAGTGCGATACTTTCTGAATCCGTGTTGACTATTGGTTAATAGGTCGTTCTCTTCAAGGTAGTTCATAATATTCGAACAAAGTATATGTTCCAAAATCCTACTGCAAATCGACGTCAATGAGATAGGCCTGTAATTTTGGGGATCACTCCTATTGCCTTTCTTGAATATTGGAGTAAATTGGGCAACTTTCCAGTCTTTGGGTACAGATCTTTCGCTGAGTGATCGGTTGTAAATTATAGCTAAGTACGGAGCTATTGCATCACCATACTCTGAGAGGAATCTAGTTGGTATAAAATCTGGCCCGGAAGATTTTTTGTTTGTTTAGTGACTTAAGTTGTTTTACTACTCCAGGAACATCTACTTCTAAGTTTCGCATGCTGGCATCTGTTCTTGGATTGAATATTGGAGTGTTCACTTCGTCTTCTTTGGTCTTCTTTCGACTTGCTCCGCAGATGTTGGAGGAAGTCGAGCAAGATATATCTGAGAGGTGATTGGACGTGTTGCCACAGCTTTTAGAAAACGCTGTGATATCTAAGACTATTTAATGACGTAGTTCCTTTAGGTGCACCATACAATGCTAACAGAAACTGCTCTCCTGCTTCAGTTACTTCTTGAGCATTTGTGTTATCATTATTGAAACTAAAAAGTAATTTCCCGTAGATTAGGATGTGTTTGGACGAGTTTGAATGCTGTTTTCTTCCATGGCCAAACAAGGACGAAGTCGAGTCACGTCCGGATACAGCATGTAAAAATATCATACCTTGACATAAATCTCCAACTGCTTCTTGGAGGGATGTAATATGAGAAGTCCGTGAAGGACCTTTTCCCACAGACGACTTCTGAAAGTAAATGGACAAGTGCAATTAGAAGGACAAATCGACGTATGTACTGTGGTGTCGCACAAGTCTAAAGTGCGCGCCACCTACTTTCGCCGCGCGCCGCCATGCACGCACGGCGCGGCGTTCTTACGACGTCAGCCACGAGCGCCCTCTGCTACAACTCCGCTCGTGGCCACCACTGAACGACATCGTTCACTTGGGACTGAGATAGGAACCAGCTAACACTTCGGAATCAGATAGGCACCAGTGAAGACTTGGCTATCGGACAGGCACTAGGCACGCCTCTAGCTCAACTATGTATCAGCATTCCGCAGTACTGAGCTATGTAAAAGAAGTATTACTAAGTCTCTAAGAAATATAGATCTCGTTCTAAATTACTCTAGTGTTTCTAGTTTCTGCTGTCCCACTGGCTGGTCACCTCCTACCTGCACAAGCGTGCATCCTTTATTCCTGTGTCGGTCTATCTACTCGGCCACTGACACATACGACGGAAACGAGACACAAAAGCGACGACGAGGCTGGGACACAAAATGTACCAATCACCATAGTTGCCTTCTCCTTTGCCATCTCCAGTGCTGTTCCAACAATCAGTTCATCAGCATCTGCCTGTGATTGCCACGTCAAAATATTACCAAATTCCAGACAACTTCTTAAACCAACAATAAATCGTTATTTCCAGAATTCTACAGAAATTTTTCTTGGCACACTGTGCACACAATATTTTCTGTAAAGTGGATGACAAGTGACTGACATTTTGCCTGACGTTGTCTGTGCTCTTCGCTTTTTGTGCTGGGCGTGGAATAACCATCAAAAACGACAACGCAGTTATTACCAAAATGTTTCCTCACATAATTTACGTACAGTCCATATAATTCTTTGTAAGTCAAACAATGTGACCAAACAACTCTTCGCAATAAATATCCACCATCTACAACATAGGCACAATGTTGAAGAGGTGAGAGATGCTTGTCACTTATAAAGGAGTTGTCAGTTCATGGTTTAAGCATTTCTGGAGGTCCTCATCAGTTTTCGTAACACAACTACCTCTGAAGAATAGCTGCCTGGTGTTAATAGGTGTAACAATGCCATCGTTGATCTTGATAGCGCTAGTCATCTGTATTAGTGTCCGCACCTGATCACTTCGATGTAAATAAACATTCGTGAATGTTTTCCTTACAATTCGTTCAACTGCGGCTTTTCCGACATTAACTACATCGTCACAGTTAATTGCCTCACTTGCTATAATACCATTTCACAAAGATATGAACTCAGAACGATTTGTGAGCGGAGAATGTAAGGTCAACCACGACACCACTTTTGAAGAATCGATATTATCAAGTGCTTGTCGTGATTTCCTTAGCTGAACGTGTTGGTCAGAGGAGGTTACTTCTATACCACAAAATTTCTGAAAGTCCTGAATGAGCTCTGAACATGCATACACCCCTGCACCCATCGATTCAGGGTACTACTCGTTATCCCACGTCCATTCGTCAGGCCACCAGATGATTTAAACAATCTCATTAGTACTTGTTCTATCGTCATACCCCTCCAATTCCCAGCCCACATTTTGTTGGTACGTCTAAGCGCAAACTTCCTATGGTGACAAATTTTTGTAACTCTTGTGGTGTCAGCCTCTCTTCAAATGTTGACATCTGTTCTATTTATAAACTTGCGTACTTTGCATGTACAAGGTGGACAGCTGCGTGGAAAAAAGGAATCATATTTTTCACCATTTCTACGTGCAATCCCCAATCATTTGTGCGTTCAGAACGGACAAAAGCATTATTTAGCTAAATTTTTCAAACTACTGCACACACAATTTGGCTCTCCAATTGCCACACACTGACATTATGTGACTATTCTAGTAAAGAGTAAGCTACTCTTGAGAAAGTGTGTAAAAACTCTATTGCAGAACATGAGTCTGACTAGCGAACACTCACACCTTTCGGTAAACACATTCAGATAACTCCCTTATTATTAATGGTAGGAAAATAATATTGGTATTATTTCAAAGCTCCAAGAATGCGCTGCGAGACTAATGAAAAGAAATCGTCCATTTGTTCCATAATTACCCAGTTACTCATCGAGAAACTCCAAAAATGAAACTTTCACTCTGCAGCTGAGTGTGCGCTGATATGAAACTTCCTGGCAGATCAAAATTGTGTGCCGGAACCGGGACTCGAACCTGAGACTTTTGCCTTTCGCGGGAAGCGCTCTACCATTGAGCTGTCCCGACTCGACTCACGAACCGTCCCCACAACTTTACTTCCGCCAGTACCTCGCCTCCTACTTTCCAAACTTCACAGTAGATCTCCTGCGAAACTTGCAAGACTAGCACTCCTGGAAGAAAGGATATGGTGGAGACATGGCTTAGCCACAGCCTAACAGATGTTTCCAGAATGAAACTTTCTCTCTGTAGCGTAGTGTGCGCTGTAATGAAACTTCCTCGCAGATTAAAATTTTGTGCCAGAACCGGGACTCGAATCTGGGACCTTTGCCTTTCGCGAGAAGCGCTCAACCACTGAGCTATCCCAACACGAAACACGGTGGGCCAGTATCTTGCCTCCCACTTTCCAAACTTCACAGAAGTTCTCCTACGAAAGGAGAACTTCTGTGAAGTTTGGAAAGTAGGAGGCGAGATACTGACGGAAGTAAAGTTGTCAGAACGGACCGTGAGTCATGTCGGGATAGCTCAGTGGTAGAGCGCTTCCCGCGAAAGGCAAAGGTCCCAGGTTCGAGTCCCGGTTCCGGCACATAATTTTAATCTCCCAGGAAGTTTCATCTTAAAAAAAAATTGAAAAAATCATATTTTCTCCTTTTCGATTAATATAACTCAGAAGTAATGTTATATATACTTGATATACTGCTCGTAATAATTTTTTACCCCTTCCTCTGTAATTTGGTGAAAAAAGGACCTTTTTTAATTAATTCTGTGGGAATTTATAGCCGTTCAAAAATTACAGCACAAATATTTAAGTCAGCCATATTGATGACGTCATAACCGTGATTCCACAGCCCGGAGACTAAGGGACTTTTAGTATGTCAACTATTTCAAAAGGTTTCATCTCTCCCCTAATTTTGTCCTATTTAATGGATAAAGGTCCTGGATTAAGATGCGAAAGTCCTCGTTTTTGCATTTAGACTCTAGTAACCATAACTTTGATATATTCTTTGTGAAAGAAAATTTGATAGTGTAATGTCCCCATTTCACCACGTCAAACATTCTTTGACAAAAGTAATTTGATAGTGTTGTCTAAGGGTATTCCAGTGGAGCCAGTTTTCATGAATTCCCGGTCTACTTTTTCTAGCACAAGGTTGAATAATATAGGGGAGAGTGCATCTCCCTGTCTGAGGCCAGTTCGAACTTCATACAGTTCTGATAGACCAGCACTTTACAGAGTGTCTGTTCTAGACACATTGCTACCAAGCGGATTATTTTTTGATGGAAACTGGAATTCTTTTAGTACTTTGATTATAGTACCCCTGTGTATGCTGTTGTAAGCTTTTTTAAGGTCGATAAAGAGCATGTGCATATCAGTATTATACTCCCAGCATTTCTCCGTTGTTTGTCGTAGGGTAAACAGGTGGTCCACTGTTGATCGATTGCGTCTAAAGCCACATTGGTCTTCAGCAAGTGGTAGTATCTTATTTAGGAGCCATAGTGATAGTACTTTATAGCTGACATCTAGTAGAGATAATCCCCTATAATTGTCAAATACCAGGGGGTCGTTCTTTTTCAGGAATGTGCAGATGACGGCCATTTTCCAATCTTTTGGGAGAGTTTCTTGCTCCCAGACCTGAGAAGAATGGCAAGCGCGTACTGCCAGATTGCCAGTAAAGCAGGCTTGCAAGTCAGTGAAGACAAGACGCAACACATGATCCTAAGCAAGTCGGCTAGTGATGGGGACCCGCTCACAGTGGATAATCACCGATTCAAAACGGCATGAACTTTCAAATATCTTGGTAGCCTCTTTAGTGATCAGAAACTCTGTGAAACTGAAATAAATGCAATAATTGTTGGAGGCAATAGAGCATACTTTAGCGAGGACGTGTTAAAGAAAAGGTCCCTGACAAGAAGTTTCAAGACCAGGTTGTATCAAAGTATGATTATTCCAGTGGTTATGTAAGGGTGTGAAAGCCTCATCCTCAGAAGAACAGATGAACAGAAACTACTGGTTTTCGAACGAAAAATCCTCCGAAAAATCTGATAGATCCACTAACAGGAGAATGGAGGATTCGAGAGAAAAAAAAGAAAGTGGAAAATGTACTCCAGATCTGGCTAATCGTGATCCTGAACCTCTTAGTCACTCCCGTTGGTTGACATGTGCGAATAGAGTGTTGCGCTTGTATATTTCTGAAGTAAATCTCACAAATGAACTCACGATTTTAGTTGACTACATTCTAAAGACATATGCGCCAGTCTGGTTCGATATTAAGAGATACGCCTCAGTAAAGTATGGTCCAAAGCTTGATTTTAAGATTATTAAAACTTCCAGACATCTTTCAGAGAACATGAACAAGCAAATTGATCCGGTGATTCAACGGAACTCTTTTTTCTGTCATCCAGAAAACGTGTTACTGGCTCCGATAGTAGACGAGAGATCACATATTAGAGAGTTGGGTTTTAGAAGAGTCCTAAAAGCAAGAAATATGAAAACTAAACGCAAAGCTGCAGTAAGAACGTTTACTACACAAACACTAGATTTTGAAGCTACTGACTACAGTGAGCTTATAGATTTGTCAAAATGTAAGCTATCGCCTCCCCCAGTAATGTAGAAATTGACGACAGAATCCATTTCTACATATTTGATGAATAAGACTTTGCCCGAATTTGAATTTCTGAACTTTCCGTGCCACAGATGTATAAAATTAGTAACAGAGGCTGCAGAAAAAGTATGTGGGCAAGATAGCAGAGATGGATTCATTAGGACGACTCTGCTGTCAAGATCAATAATGCCAAATTTGGACACAAATCAGAATTCAAGCCAACTACATCTTTGAATAGTATGCAAATAAAGGTATAAAAATGTAAATAAATGTACATATCGTAAATATGAATATATAATTAGTATGACCTCCTTGGGCGGTTGGTTGGTATGGCAAGGTGTGGGTGGAACTCGAATTGCAGCCACATCCTCGTGGTGAGTTCTGGGTCATTTAACCAAATTTGCTGGTGAAATTGGCGAAGAGCTGCAAAGTTATGATGTTATCTCTTTAAATAATCAAATCACAATAAATAAAACCTAACATATTTAAAACATAGATATAAATACGAGATATTAGCAAATTTCCGTAACATTTTGAACATTTAGATATGTTGTGATATTTCGATAGTTAAGGCCTTTAGCGCGAACTGATTACATAAGCTAGAACTATCAAAAATATTTTTATGTTAAACTATACATGGATACGCAGTTTCTAAGTCCTATTAGGACGTGATACTGAAAGATATATTTTTATATGACCTTTCAGAAATTCTATAAATTTATTGTTTTTTAGAAACTTTAAGCCCTTTGCGCGAACTGAAGATATTAAGTTAGATTTTTTAAATTATTTTTTTCGTTAATCAGCACACAAATACGCAACTTTCGGGCCCTATCACAACTCGATACTCAAAAATTCACTTTTTTCGGCCCACCCTATTGTACATCCCTCGACGGCAGCGCTGTGGTCACGCGCCTTGCTGTAGGTTCGTTTAAGCAGCTGCTAGCGAGCTACTCGCGCATGCGCAGAGCTGAAATGAAATTCTGGCTACTTGCCGAGTGGATGTTTGCTGTTTAAGCAGCAACTGCAAGCTACCACATTCTACCCGGAAAAATATTTCTGGTGCGCTCAAGCTGCCAGATTCGCACATGCGCAGAACTGTCTTGAGTTGTTGTGGGAGGGTGCTCACGCAACGCCACATAGACGGAAGGCCTATGCGCTGAGCGGTAGTGATGGGACAACCGACAGTTTTTAACAACCGATTGGTCAATCGGTTGTTTTTTTCGATCAGTCGGTTTTTTCAGTCGAATGAAACAACCGAATGAAAATAGTCTCTGTGGCCGTATGAATGTTTTCACTCAATGGCGGGGTTTGAGTGGTTTCAATCGATGCGAAACAATCGAATGAAACCAGTCTCTGTCGGTTGCAGCCGCTATATGAATGTTTTCACTCATTCAGTGGGTTTGAGTGGTTTCAGTCGATGCGCGAGCACCGAATGAAACAAGTCTCTGTCCTTTATATGAAAGTTCTCGGCATTGAGTCGTTTCACTTGATGCGATACAACCGAGTGGAAAAAGTCTTTGTCGGTTTCTGTAGTTATATGGATGTTTTTATTAATTCATCGACTTTGTGTGACTTTATTTGTATACTTCTTCAACCTTTTCGGGTATAAATGAACCGTGATTCAGCATGAAACTTTCTTAGAGACAAATCTTATAAATATAGCAGTGTTTCCGTGTGTGTGTTTCTATTGCTTGCAAATCTACAGTTTTGTTCCAATCTTGATGAAATTTTGCACGCTTGAACTTCAAAGCAAGAGGAAAGTCACTGTCTACATCAAATTTCATTCAGTGCATGGTGGAGGGTACTTTACATACTGACTTCGAGAAAAATCACAATTTGGCTGCGATCTTGATGAAATTTTCTACACTTGACCTTTAAAACAAGGCGAAGGTAACTGTGTACAATAAATTTCGTAGGTGCATGGCGGAGGGTACTTTACCTACTAACTTCGACTAATTCCGTTTGTATTCGAATTTTAATGATATATTTCACTCTTCACCTTCAAAGAAAGAGATTGGTCGCAGTCTACAACTACTTTAGTTCGATGCATGATAGAACGTATTCCAGACTTTGACGCCAATATAGAGTTTTATTCCGATCGTGATGAAATTTTGCACACTTGACTTTCAAAACAAGTGGCAGTTCACTGTTCATCTGAGATTTTGTATGGTACATGGCGGAGGGACGGAATAAACCTCCACACCGTTTCACCCATAACAACAGAAATATCTGTGATAAGAGTGAATGATTATGAAACTTGAGATGAATGTTTTCATATACTATTGACGAATACAGACACGCTGAAGAAAATTTAGAGCACTGATAAATATTGTATGTCTTCTCGTACTCCTTCAAACTAGATGGAATTAACAAAAACATTTTTATAAGAAATATTTTTATACGAAATACTTGAATGAAGACTTTTTTTACAATATCTAATATTTTAGCGATCTTCGAATTTGGTTCTAGCAAATATGCTCAAAGTTAACATACTTAACTCTGTCCTACTAGAACCTTAGATATGTATGAACAATAAGCCGCAAACCGCACGTTTCTACCTGTTCCCCCTTCGGAGATACAGTATGCGAGATTAAACTTGTAGAGATCATTTTGAAACACCCTGTAGTTTCCACGCTTCTTTATTGAGACACTGTTGTGTGGAGTTTGGTAAGGCGCACGCCTGCTGGCGCTGTCAGCAGAAAACGCAAGCGAGGTAGCATCCCCTCTCGTGTCCCCGCTCCCCGCGATACTTCGTGGTCGTTGGCCACTTATTTTCTACAGATTGTGGATGTCTACGAAAGTAATCTGATCGGGCCCAGATGATCGTCGTTTTTGAAGTCTGGGGTGGGCAATTAAAGTGATCGCAGGCCAGCTCCAGCGATAGGACATCTAATTAGTTACTCGTTGATGGCACCTCAAACAATTTAATCTACAACAAAATATGAATCACTGTTTCTGTATATTATAAAACGAAAAGTTACTTAATTTAGTACGTAATTAAATGAACATTGTAATACGCATTTTAACTTTGGCGTACCACTTTTTCCATGGCGGTATAATGTAGCACTGCTGTGCATGCCAGTTTCATTCATACAAATAAATGGATAGCTCTGTAAGCTAAAACACTAATCAGTCGTTTCAGTTGAGATAATGATTACATGGTTCAACCGACAGAAAAACGTACTTCCTGTTTTTACTTGAAAAGAAAGTAATTCAGTCAATGTGCAAAACTGCAAAAGAGTCGCATGTTTTCATTCCGTTGTTCCCACAGACTACTTTATTTCGAAAAAAATAAACGAATATTAATCCAACATGGTAAAACTGCGACCGACTGACTGTTTCATTCGGTTGCTCCCACTGACGGGTTTCACTCAAAAGAACTAATGAAGAGGCCAACGTACTGTGTCGATTTTTTCATTCGGTTGGCCCCATCGACTGATTTAACTCAAAAGGAAAGGAATGAGTGGTCCAACCGACTGCGTCGATTTTTTCATTCGGTTGATACCACCGACTGGTTTCACTCAAAAGAACGAATGAATAGTCCAATCGACTGAATCGGTTGTTTCATTCGGTTGGTCCCACCGACTGGTTTCACTCAGAAGAATGAATGAATAATTCAACCGATACGAGAAACTACAACCGAATGATCGAATTTTTTCCAACAACCGAATGAATCGATTGTTTTCATTCGATTGTTTCCATCACTACTGAGCAGCGCCCCTGCCAAGAGTAGTCATAACAAGTCTTCTCCACCCAATAGCGTTTTCTACTGGAAAGCATTCCTACAAACCCTTATTCTGACTGAACAATGTACTTCTATTGGAGTACAGAACTGTTTTTAAATAAACCCACTCTTTTTTTCAGTTATTTTATATGCTAATACCCTGAACCTACCTATTTTGATACAGAAAGTCCAGAACTTTCGAAGACACCTGTGGTTTATCGGGCCTTTAAACGGTTTGATAAAACAAATTGGGACATAAAAATGCACTAGGGTCATTCCTATGAGAAATCAACCAAACACTTTAATTCGAGCCATAAGCTTAGCATTAGAATATTTCCGTTTTTTTTTTTTTTTTTTTTTTTTTTTTTTTTTTTTTTTTTTTTTTTGTACCTTCGCAATAACGAAAATATAAAACTTGCACTTTTCAAAGTGACCAAAATTGTGCAATTTGTCATGTTTTGAAACTAATTTAAAAAAAACACCAAATTTCGAAAACTGTCTGACTTACATATTCAATTTCTTATCAGGTTTAATACTGCTGCTTAACTATATTCATAAAAAATGCTCCTTTTTTGAAAAGTATATATGATTGTGTGTGCAAAATTTCATTATGCTATTCCAAAGTGAAATATCACAACTATTCAGGCTAGTTAATAAACAAATAAAGTGGGCCAAAAGTTGAAACAAAATTGTGTACTAAGTAAGCAAACTTCTGCATATTATTTTAAAAATGTAGTAAACAAGGCAAGACAAAAAACTAAATAACTAAATACGTAAGTTGCATTTCATGCTGAATAAATATCATTTAGGCCTAGTGTCTTAGTTTCAAAGGCAAATATCCTATTAAAAAAGTTCTATTACTGATTTCCCTATCCAGGTTTGCTGGGTAGGTATATATAAAAACTGTATATATCTGTACTTTATCTTTTATCAAGATGCATTGACTTGCCATCATGTTGTTTTAATGAAGATGTACCTAACAAAAAGGATTACATCTTCATTAAAAACCTGATGGCAAGTCAATGCATGATCATAAAAGATTTTATGAAATCTAAGAAAACTGTACAGACAAACCAAATCGAACTACCACAGGTCCAAAACTGGAATCACAAAATTAACTGTATCAAGGCAAAAATGCATTACAATTTGTGATAGTGGAACACACTCACTTAGGCCTATGCATTTGTACCACTCATCCAGTTTTAAACACACAACAATCCTAATTAAACATTTAAATTTGCTGAGCAAAATTCCTTCTTAAATTACTACGAGCAGCTCAGTTGAGATAGTAATAACAACCTCACGGCTAGTGCTGTTGATCATCAATAAAACGATCTCCCTAATAAAGTTGCGTTTAGTTCTGTTGTTGCTTAGAAGACTTCAGGGTAAAAGTTTACGACGCTTCTCGCCGGGCTCCAATGCTTATGTTGGCAACAGATGAACAATGAAGTGTAGAATTGCGTTAAATTAAATTAAATTATTTATTTGTTCCTTAGATCCATATTGAGGGGATCCTCGTGGATGTGGAACATGTCAAGAAACAAAAATTACAAGTTGAATAACAGATAATACTAATAATATAAATACAAATACATACACTTATAATATAAATACAAATACATAATTTTTAAGGGTTTTTTTTTTTTTTTTTTTTTTTTTTTTTGCTGAAAATATAATAATACTAATATAGTATGAGTGCATGCATCATTTGGTACAATTTAGAAATTCACTAATGGAGTAGAAGGAGTTGGCCACTAGAAAGTCTTTAAGGTTCCTCTTAAACTGATCTTTATTTGTAGCTAAATTTTTTACACTTGATGGTAAATTATTGAAAATGTGTGTTCCTGAGTAGTGGACCCCTTTTTGAACTAAAGTAAGTGCTTTTAAATCCTTGTGTAGATCATTTTTATTTCTAGTATTGTATGTATGAACTGAGCTGTTTGTTGGGAAAAGGGATATATTATTTATGACAAATTTCATTAAGGAATAAATATACTGAGAGGCAGTAGTTAATATACCCAGTTCTTTGAAGAGGCTTCTACAAGACGTCCGTGAATTTACTCCACAAATAATACGTATTACACGTTTTTGGACTCTGAAGACTTTTGACTGACTTGAAGAGTTACCCCAAAATATTATACCATATGACATTAAGGAATGAAAGTAAGCAAAGTATGCAAGCTTTGTTATTTTTATGTCTCCTATGTCTGATAACACTCGTATTGAAAATACAGATTTGTTGAGTCGTTTCTGCAGTTCTGTGTTGTGCTCCTCCCAACTAAATTTATTATCAAGCTGTAATCCCAGGAATTTAATACTGTCAACCTCTTCTATCTGCTCTTCTTCATACTTAATGCATATGCTGTCAGGAAATCTCTTACATGTTCTGAACTGCAAGTAGTGCGTCTTTTCAAAGTTTAATGACAATGAGTTGGCTTTAAACCATTTATTAATGTTCATGAAAATATCATTAGCAGACTTTTCTATCACTATACTTGACGTACTCTTTATTGCAATACTTGTATCATCTGCAAACAAAACGAACTCTGCTTCTGGTAGTGTAACTGATGAGAGATCATTAATGTACACAAGAAAAAGCAATGGCCCTAAGATGGATCCTTGTGGGACACCACATGTAATTTCTTCCCAATCCGATGATGACTGTTGACCTAATTCACTAGTCACTTGCACTGACACCCTTTGTTTCCTGTTGGTAAGGTATGACTTGAACCATTTTGCAGCATTTCCCGTGACCCCATAGAATTCTAATTTACTTAAAAGGATGTTATGGTTCACACAATCAAATGCCTTTGACAAATCACAGAAAATACCTGCTGCTTGCAATTTATTATCTAATGAATTAAGTACATTCTCACTGAAAGTGTAAATAGCCTTCTCAATATCGGAACCTTTCAGAAATCCAAACTGTGTTCTAGACAATATGCCATTTGCGGTTAAATGGTTGAGAAGCTGCTTGTACATTACCTTTTCTATAATTTTTGAGAATGCTGGCAAAAGTGAAATGGGTCTGTAGTTTGATGGTATCTCTTTATCCCCCTTCTTGAAGAGAGGTTTAATATCTGCATATTTTAGCCAGTCAGGAAATGTTCCCGTTATAACAGACTGGTTACACAAATAACTTAAGATTGTGCTAAGTTCACAAGAACACGCTTTAATTAACTTTGTTGATATTTCATCGTAACCACTGGAATTCTTTGTTTTTAAACATTTTATTATGGAAGATATTTCTTGTGGTGAAGTGACTGACATATTCATGTGTGTGAAGTTATTTGTAAATGCTAGTTTCAAATATTCAAGCGAATTATTTAGTGACCCAGACAATCCCATACTATCAGTAACGGATATAAAGTACTTGTTAAATAGATTTGCCACACTATGCCCATCAGTTACTAATGTCTCAGCTACTCCTAATCGTACCTGCTCTTGTTCCTTTCTGGTTCTACCAGTCTCTTCTTTCACTATATCCCATATTGTTTTTATTTGGTTTCCTGATGTTGCTATCTTCTTTTCATAGTGCATTTGTTTAGATACCTGAATAACTTTTTTTAATATTTTACAGTATTCCTTATATTTAGTTAAATCATCATCATTGCAACTACTCTTGGCTGATAGATACATTTTCCTTTTTGTCTTACATGAAATCTTTATTCCTTGTGCGTTAATATTTTTTACGAGCTACATAGTAAATGTTATTGCTGCTAGTTTCACTCGCAGCAAAATTAATACTGTACCTGATCTATGGTTGACAGGTTCTTGTATATACCCTTGTTCGTTCAGAAAAAAATTTCGTTTTAAGTGAAATTGTCAAGGCAAAACATTTTTTGGTCATCTGAGTTGCCGCCATTAACCATTGGTGCCAACATAACCACAGGAGCCCGGCGAGAAGCGTCGTACAATTTAACCGACTTCAGTTTCACGGCAAGGAAATGACTAACTATGGGCAGTTAGAAATAATATGCAGTAAATAAAAAGTCGTGGGCACAGAGTCGAGCAAGAAATGGCCGTTTAATGTTCCGAAACGTCCGTCAACTCGGCAATAAACACAGTCGTTAAAAAGAACAAAACTGCAAAGAGGAGTGTTCACACTTCATTCATCGTAGTTTCGATATCCCATTACAAAATTTAAGATACCGAATACTGCCAAATTATCACATGCTGGGTTATGTTTCACGTTTTAAACTTAATACTACTATGTAGCTGTAAAAGATAGTTGACTGACTTTTTTTGTTTTGTTGATGATCAAGTTTTCCCGTGGGATAGCTCGTCTCCATTTTTCTAACAAATCTTCTTCTTTTGGAAAAGAAAAAACTTGCACTTTTGGCCCTGTCGGATAGTTTCCTTTACAGCCGGTCACACATCTGTACAGCATTTTGTATGCTACTAACAAAATGCTATGCGTATAACACCCAACAAGCCACAAAAATAACGTTATAAAAATAGAAAACAGTCACAACGTCTAACATTCACGTCTTTTCAAACTCGTCACACGCTACACAACACAACTCGCTTCCTGTTGTTATGACTACTCTTGGTATACCCAGCATGCCTTTCGAAGGCAGCGCACAGTTCTTTGCCCTGGGCAACGCCACCTAGACGGAAGGCCTGTGCGCTGAGCAGCGCCCCTGCCAAGAGTAGTCATAACAAGTCTTCGCCCAAGAGCGGTTTCTACTGGAAAACCTTATTCTGACTGAACAATGTACTTCTATTGCAGTACAGAACTGTTTTTAAATAAATTCACTCTTTTTTTCAGTTATTTTATATGCTAATACCCTCAACCTACCTGTTTTGATACAGAAAGTCCAGAACTTTCGATGAGACAGGTGGTTTAATCAGGCCTGTAAACGTTTTGATAAAACAAATTGGCACGAAAAAAATGAAAGCATTAGGGCCATTCCTATGAGAAATCAACCAAATACTTTAATTCGAGCCATAAGCTTCAGAAGTGTTTTTTGTTCTTTTGTTATTGTGTTGCACCTTCGCAATAACGAAAATCTAAAACTTGCACTTTTCAAAGCGACCAAAATTGTGCAATTTGTCACGTTTTGAAACTTATTAAAAAAACAAAGACACAAAAAAACACCAAATTTCGAAAACTGTCTGACTTACTTATTCAATTTATCAGGTTTAATAATGATGCTTAACTATATTCATAAAACGTGCTCCTTTTTTGAAAAGTATATATGATTGTGTGTGCAAATTTTCATGATGTTATTCCAAAGCGAAATATCACAACTATTCAGGCTAGTTAATAAACAAATAAAGTGGGCCAAAAGTTGAAACAAAATTGTGTACTAATTAAGCAAACTTCTGAATATTATTTTTAAAATGTAGTAAACGAGGCAAGACAAAAAAACTAAATAACTAAATATGTAAGTTGCATTTCATGCTCAATAAATATAATTTAGACCTAGTGTCTTATTTTCAAAGGCAAATTTCACATTAAAATTGTTCTAGTATTTATTTCCCTATCCACAGGTTTGCTGGGTACTTATATATAAAAACTATATATATATATATATATATATATATATATATATATATATATATATATATATATATATATATATATATATATATATACTGTATCTTTCATGAACATGCATTGACTTGCCATTATGTTGTTTCAATAAAGATGTACCTAACAAAAAGGAGGATTACATCTTTATTAAAAAAAACATGATGGCAAGTCAATGCATGTTCATAAAAGATTTTATGAAATCTAAGAAAACTGTACAGACAAACCAAATCGAACTATCCACACGTCCAAAACTGGAATCACGAAATTAACTGTGTCAAGGCAAAAATGCATTACAATTTGTGGTAGTGGAACACACCACTCATCCAGTTTTAAACACACAACAATCCTAATTAAACATTTAAATTTGCTGAACAAAATTCTTTCTTAAATTACTGCGAGCAGCTAAGTTGAGATAGTAATAACACCCTCACGGTTGTGCTGTTAATCATTAATAAAACGATCTCCCTAAGAAAGTTGCGTTTAGTTCTGTTATTCCTTAGAAGACTTCAGGGTAAAAGTTTACGACGCTTCTCGCCGGGCTACAGTGCTTATGTTGGCAACAGATGAACAAACAAGTGTAGAATTGCGTTAATATTTTTTACGAGCTACAGAGAAAATGTTGTTGCTGCTCGTTTCACTCGCAGCAAAATCAATACTGTACCTGTTCTATGGTTGACAGGTTCTTGTATGTACCCATGTCCGTTCAGAAAAAATTTCGTTTCAATTGAAATTGTCAAGAAAAAACATTTATTGGTCATCTGAGTTGCCGCCATTAACCATTGGTGCCAACATAACCACTGGAGCCTGGCGAGAAGCGTCGTACAATTTAACCAACCTCAGTTTCATGGCAAGCAAATAAATATGGGCAGGTAGAAATAATATGCAGTAAATAAAAAGTCTTGGGCACAGAGTCGAGCAAGAAATGGCCGTTTAATGTTCCGAAACGTCCGTCAACTCAGCAATAAACACAGTCGTTAAAAAGAACAAAACTGCAAAGAGGAGTGTTGACACTTCATTCACCGTGTTTATCAATCTCCCATTACAAAATTTAAGATACGTTAGTGACGATAATAATAACCGAATACTGCCAAAATATCATATGCTATATTATGTTTCACGTTTTAAAATTAATACAACTACGCAGCTGTAAAAGATAGTTGACTTACTTTTGTTGTTTTGTTGATGATCAAGTTTTCCCGTGGGATAGCTCGTCTCCATTTTTCTAACAATTCTTCTTCTTTTGGAAAAGAAAAAACTTGCACTTTTGGCCCTGTCGGATAGTTTCCTTTACAGCCGGTCATACAACATCTGTAGGGCATTTTGTCTGCTACTAACAAAATGGTATGCGTATAACACCCAACAAGCCACAAAAATAACGTTATAAAAGTAGAAAACAGCCACAATGTGTAACATTCACGTCTTTTCAAACTCGTCACACGTTACACAACACAACTCGCTTCCTGTTGTTATGGCTTCTTTTGGTATACCCAGCATGCCTTTCGAAGGCAGCGCACAGGCCTTCCGTCTAGGTGGCGTTGCCCTGGGCCACAGACAAATATGTTACTCTGTGCCTGGGAGAATATCTTCAGGACGGACAGCACCTGCGGCGCGCACCCTCCCTCCAGCGAGCGCCTCCCCACCTGTGGCCGTTCCTTTCCCCTTACGCGCAGCTCGTAGCTCTTGCTAAATCTCGTCGACTATACTGATGACTACTGGCTCAATTAATTTTTCATTAAATAAATATCTTACTCTACATTGTGTTTCTTTTACTGATTATACATTTTGCTTTTTTTATCGGTTAATGTGTAAAATTATAAAATATTTGTCAATTTTTAATTGTATGTCGATAATTTCTGTGGTTTTGATTAAAATTATTAATTTAGCATTCTATGTAAATATTTCACCAATATATCGAAATATCGATATTCTTATTTCAATAAAATCGATCTTTTTTTTTTTAATATCGATACGATATATATAGATATTTCTAAAATTTTGCCCATCCCTAGAATTGGGTCGAAAAGCGTTCAAGCAGTGCAAGCTCCAAATACGTCATCGTAGCTGCGCACGCGCAGTAATGCCTACTTACTAGCGCTTGAAGGAGCTTTCTGGCAGCTGCTTAAACGAACCTAGTGTAAAGCCCGTTTTAAATGATCAACGAACTTGTAAGAGATTGACAACAAGTTGCGTTAATGGCGGCCGTCAGTCGTTTGAACGGCTGCTCTAGTATGATCGCGCTAGTATCGAAGCGCGATAGCGGTACGAATTCGGTACTAGTGGGTTCACTGCGCATGCGCGAGCTAGTAGCTGTCAGCTGCAGTCACCGCTCCAGTTAGTCCGGCATTTTCCTTCGTATTTAGGTATCTTTTGCGTTATGTCGAAGTTTATGATCAGAATGTGCTACAAAATGTATTTCTAATTACGGCATTCACACTGTCCGTCACCAGACCGTCACCTAACGTCACCATCACGTTAAGCTTTCTCGAGAAGATTATTTTGATTGAACGGTCGTCTGCTGACATCGGAAGTTAACCTATTTTCGTCAGGCGATTTTCATATTGTAGTCGACAATTACACGGTTTGCACGCAAATTTGTCTTATTAATCTTTAGTTTATTATTATACTTTGGTTTAGTGGTAAATTGCAAATGTTTCATGGCGACTTAAATATTTATCTCAATTATTGTCCATCGAAAAACGAGGTCGTACATCTGAAACCGAAAAATAGTTTATGTTTTGCAATATCGTAACAGAAAAGACTGAAGTCAATTGTTTATTTGAATAATATTGTAATTTGATGATGCAATTTTCATTAAATAGCATTTTAAATGAAAAAGTCAGTCCAAATGAATTCCAGTATTAAACTATGACTTCCTACGTAACAAATCGCCTGTTATAACCTCACTTTCAACATCGGGTATTACTGTTCGATTACGTTTATCGTCTAAACACGCTGCCACAAGATCTTACTTGAGTTTGTAGTTCAGGGCTAGTACGCTAGAAGCGCTTCAGTAGACTATTATCTATCTTTTTCACCTTCGTTCATCGTTTAAAAAGGGTTTTATACCGGCTTAAAGCGACTACCTCTCCCAGACGGCCGGCCGTAGAGGCCGAGGGGACTGAGGCGCTTCAGTCACGGTCTGCACGGCCACTAAGGTCGGGGGTTCGAATCCCCCCTCGGGCATGGATATTTGTGGCGTCCTTAGTTGTAGCAAGTTCATAAGTAGTTGGTAAGTTTAGGGACTGATGACCCTGTAGTTAAATCCCATAAGCTCTACAAATATTTAAACATTTTTCTCCCAGACGACGTTCTCCACAACCGTCCCGACATCTATCCCTCCTTCCAACTTTGACCTCTCTCTCTGTAGATTGCCGCCGCCTCCTTCCTCCCCCTCCCCTCCCACTCCCGTCCCCCACTTGGCTCACCCCCTCCTTTCTCCACCTCCCCAGGAGTTCCTTCCGGTTTCCCCCATTCTCCCCTCCCCCACCTCTTTTCCCCTTCCCCCGCGCTTTCTCCATCCTCTCCCCTCCCCCTGCAAGGCCAGTACAGTGCTAGTGTTTTTAACAGTGTTTAGTGCTTCGTGTATATAGTGTTTCGTCGCCCAGTGTTTTCTAACGTCGCATACACGCTTGTGGGAAACCAGTGTTCAGTGTTTTTTACCTCAATGTCTCGTCGTTTGCAGTGAGTGTGTGTGTGTGTTTTTTTTTTTTTTTTTTTTTTTTTTTTAAGCCACCGTGGCAATGTCTTGTTTTAACAACCGGAGACTGGTTTGATGCAGCTCTCCACAATACCCTATCCTGAGCAAGCCTTTTCATCTCCTCATAAGAACGACAAGCCACATCCACTTGAATCTGTTTACTATACACGTCTCTTGGTCTTCCTCTGCGATTTTTACCCCACACACTTCCCTCCAATGCTAAATTTACGATTCCTCGATGTCTAAGAATGTGTCCTACCAAGCATTTCCTTGTTTTAGTCAGGGTATGCCAAAAATTCCTTTTCTCACCAATTCTGTTCAGTGCCTCTTCATTAGTTATGCGATCTACCCACGTAATCTTCAGCATTCTTCTGTAGCACCACATTTCAAAAGCCTCTATCCTCTTCCTGTCCGCACTGTTAATTGTCCATGTTTCACTCCCATACAAGGCAACACTCCACACAAATGCCTTCAGAAAAGACTTCCTTACAGTTAAATTAATATTCGATGTTAGCAAACTTCTCTTTTTCAAAAATGCTTTTCTTCCCATTGCCATTCTGCATTTTATATCCTCTGTACTGCGACCATCATTTGTTATTTTACGGCCCAAGTAACAAAACTCATCTACCTCCTTTATTGCTTCGTTACCTAATCTAATTCCTTCAGCATCACCCGATTTTCTTAGACTGCACTCCATTACCCTAGTTTTGCTCTTGTTAATGTTCACAGCACACTGTCCATTCCGTTCAATTGCTCTTCCAGGTCCTTTGCTGTATCTGACAGAATTACTATGTCGTAGGCAAAACGCAATGTTTTTAATTCTTCCCCCTGAACTTTAATTCCTTCACCAAATTTCTGCTTGCTTTCCTTTATAGCTTGCTCAATGTACAAATCGAATAACATCGGAGAAAGGCTACAACCCTGTCTTACTCCCTTGCCAACTGATGCTTCCCTTTCATGCCCTTCGAGTCTAATAACTGCGGTCTGGCTTTTGTACAAGTTGTAAATAACTCTCCTTTCCCTGTATTTTACCCCTGCTGACCCCTGAATTTGAAAGTGTGTATTCCAGTCAACATTGTCAAAAGTTTTCTCCAAATCTACAAAAGCTAAAAATGTAGGTTTGCCTTTCCTTAATCTATCTTCTAAGTAGGAATGGGCAAGAAATAAGGTATTCGTTAGAAATCACGGTGATTGAGAAGTAGCTGTTTCCACGGTCGCGGCGATCTGGTATCTGACCGCGATTTCATTCAAGGTTAAGTAGCGAAGAGCTGAAATCTATACTAATATCACAGTAGCAAATAGCGGCTATAGCAGCGAATCACCGCTAAGTGAAGAACGGGTATAACAGCAAATCACCGATAAGCGAAGAGCGGGTGTAGCAGCTAATAGCCGGTTACGGACAGTGAGCAATGGGCATACTCTTGCGGATTTTTCCTAGAAAATCGCCAGGGCCCAGGGACAGGTTCCAAACTGACAATCATACCTCGTCCATATTTGAATGGAAAAGCAGTCTCTGTTCACAAGCACAAATTTCATAACAACGAAGAGACGATAAATTAGTTAAAAAAATGTTTGTTAAGCTTATGGGATTTAACTACGGGGTCACCAGTCCCTAAACTTACAAACTACTTATCAACTACCTTATACTAAGGACGGCACAAATATCCATGCCCGAGGGGGGATTCGAAACCCCGACCGTAGTGGCCGTGCAGACCGTGACTGGAGCGCCTCAGTCCCCTCGGCCACCGCGGCCGGCGTATAAATTAGTTACTGGCAGATGAAACATTATGACAGTACTATCTAACTCTATTTTTGTCAGTTACATGGTAAATCAAACAAGTCGCGGGCTTCACAGAAGTAGCAGGAAAGCCAGGAATCGCTGCGATTTAATCACTGAATAACGGGAGTAACAGAAATCGCAGAGGGATATATTTCGTGAATTCCTCAGACAGCGACTCTAAACCGTTATTAATCACGGTTAAGACTCACGGTGATCTAAAAGTAGCGATCACAGAAATCACTGTTATCGGAAAATCGCTCTTTAGCCCATCTCTGCTTCTAACACCCAAACCTTCAGATGTCAGACACTCAGATCCACACCAAACGTTGTATATCGATAGAGTATTAACCGAAACTTCTATATAATTCCTGATTTTTGCTGCCGTCCAGTAGAACGTGCATAAATTATAATAAGAAGTAACATCAAACCTATGGAGTAGAGGAAAAGCGTTTCTGTGAGGAGCAATCACGTCACGCCACCGTCGACTAGTTGGTAGAGCGTTAGCTTGTAGGGTTGCCAGATCTCCGGGCGCCGCCCGGAGTGCCCGGGTTTGGAATGAATTCTCCGGGTCTACGGGACAATCACTCTCATCTCCGGGCTTGAATGTAACCTTCATCCTAACTTTTTTTATGACGCTTTTTAAGTACTAAGCTCATGTAGCGACGATCTACATCGAACTTAACAACGTAACTTAAACCAAGTTACATTATATACATTTTGGTAACTCAAGCTGTAAAAAACATCTAATTTTATCCAATTGACTCAAATACCTAATAAAAATTAAGACACCGTTAAAACACACTGCACTGCACTACGCTAGAAATTAGATGTTTTGTGCAGCTGGAGCTACGAAAATGTATGTAATGTAACTTGCCCCATATTTTACGCTTTGAAAATGGTGTAATCACCGAAACTACTAAGCGGAACAAATTTGGTCAGCAAAGTGTACAAATATGTATTTTTTCAAAATTTATTGCTGCCGAGCATCGCCTCACCAAAATGTATGAAGTATTTTTTAATTACACATTGGGCACGGTAGGTGGATGCGTGAACATAAATGGATCAATTTGTATTGTAAAAAGTAATGACAGGTTCTTAAGATATCATGTCATTGTCCAAATCTCCCGCAGTGCACTGTTATTTACTCATGTCACGACAGTGAAGTAATTTTCGCGTACGTACAACATAATGGAGAACGAAGCACCAGTCACTGGCCACTGCATTTCCCTGTCGAACCTGGCAACTGCGCTGCTAGCTGTCAGAGCTCAACTCTCGCCGTACTTAGTATAGCACTGTCGATCAATTCACTATACAATTCGCGATCGTTGTCGATATCCTGCACTTCGGTGTATAATGTTTAGTTGATATTACATTAGAACGTCGATTATCCGAACTAATTAGGGAACATGGGTGTTCGGAAAACTCGTTTATTCGAAGAATCAAACTGTACAGTTTCATTTGCCAATAAGTGCTCTAGAGTAAATGTATTTATAACAACAGGCATCTCTTTTGGTAGAGTAATAATCTCGTATTTATCTCTCATAGAAAGTACAGCACTATTACTATGCCCTTACGTTTAGTTCTTTACGCGGCAGCAAGTGGTCGCAACAGGGAGCAGACAGTAAGTGCACCCCTTCTCTTCACATGGAGCCAGTGAGAAGCTCTTCTTCGTGGCGCGCGATCCTTCACAGTGCGCGGAGCCGCAAGCGGCAACTCTTGGAAAGCTCAGCTGTCGATGTGAGCAGCTTTGATGCTGCCGCCACTTCTGCTGCCACGCCGACTGAAGTGTGCCGATTGTTGATCCACTTGCAAATTGCGGCCTGGCCTGAGCTGCGGCATGTGAAGGTGAAGGCCACCCCTAGCAATGTTCCACCGGGGGAGGGGGGATACTTGATGGAAGGTTGATGGGAGGGAGGAGATGATTTTTATTTTAATTTTTTTATTTTTAAATAGAATTTACGTGTAATCCAGATTGGAGGGGGGGGGGAGTTGGTCGCAGTTGGGAGGGGGGGGGGCACGTCTGGTCTCCGGGCCTACCTCGAGTTCAATCTGGCAACCCTATTAGCTTGTCGTGCAGAAGGTCCTGGGTTCAAGCCCCGCCTCGCTATAATTTTTTTTCATTGTTTAAACTGCAGTACGTTGGAAATTGTTAAAAGGGGCAACGTGTTCCTCATATGTAAAAGGACTGTTTCGATTTTGTAGCAATGTGTTATTGGCAGTTTACTCTTGCTTCGTTTTATTTGGAAGTAGGAAACCTGTACAGTGTTATTACTTTAATTGCGCTTATTGTTTTTAACATTACTATTTTTGTTATTGTTATTACTGTTATTACTATTAATACAGATGTATGTGTGATGCAGTTGTTTTTTTATTCATATGTTCTGATTATGTTCGTTTATTATGTGAAACTACGAATAAACCCTACAGATTTGCTACTTTCAAATAAAATGAAGAAGGAGTGCCAATAACACATTGCTACAAAATCGAAATAGTCCTTTTACATATGAGGAAGACGTTGGCCCTTTTAACAGTTTTCAACGTACTGTAGTTTAAACAATGAAAAATATAAGACCTAGATGGGGCTTCAACCCAGGACCCTGTGCACGATAATCTAATGCTTTACCAACTAACCCACACAAGCGTCACATGAACCTGCCTCACAGATACGCTTTATCTCTATTCCCTAGGTTAGTTGTTACTTATTATTATAGTTTATGCACGTTCTACTGGACGACAGCACAAATCACGAATTATATAGAAGTTTCGGTTGATACTCTATCGATATACAACGTTTGGTACGGATCTAAGTGTCTGACATCTGAACGTTTGGGTGTAAGATTCAATAAAGGGAAAAAAAAAAAAAAAAAAAAAAAAAAAAAAAAAAAAAAAAAAAACAGTGCGACGGCAGAGCCACCTGTCGACGCCTGCGGCAGTGGAGAGTGCCGCGCAGCGCCTAGGCCAGTCGCGCGCAGGGCATGGAGTGCGGCGGCTGCGAGACGCCGCTGGAGGCGTTCTTGTCGCGGGCGTCGCGGCCGCAGTGGGCGTGGCGGTGGCTGGTGCGGCACGGCGTGCTGCGGCGGAGCGCGACATGACGTTAGCGGCGGAAAAATACCAACCGGAAGTGCCTGTAATTTCGCAGTCAGAAGTATAGTATCTGTGTCTTCAAGATCTTTGAGTAGGCTACGCAACGCAAAGTGACAGGTCAGAATGAAAACAAAGCAGACGATCATGCTATTTTGTGTTGACACTTGGGTAGTGTTCACTTCAGTCTGTTCATTACTCGCGAAATAGCTTGGTGTTTCTTTAGGTATTACGTAATTTTCTTTCCCGTCCGAGTGAAAAATAACTGTTTCAGAAACAGTACGTATCTTTCAGTGACTATTCAACTACTTATTTTTTTAAAATAAATATTCAATAATAACGTTCTTTAAATCGTGTACCCAGCCACAATCTATGATGTACATAGGCCCTGCTGGCTTCTGTCTAGGAGTTTCCAGCCAACGTTTGTTTGATTTTACAACTTACGTTTCTCTACCACCAATTTAGATTGAGATTGGCTCGCACTTGGGCAATGTCAGCAGTTCATAATGGGGCGAAACGTCTGACTAACCTCAAACTTCGACATAAAATCTCGAGACAGATGCCAACGGACAACATATCAACAAACTGCCATAAAAATTTAAAATGTACAATAGATAAGAGCTTGGGAAACGTCTTTAAACATCTGTATTTCTCAGTATCTTGAAGCTCCAGTAGCTGCGACCGTTATTTATCTTATAATTGACGATACCAATAGATTGTTTGGATTGTATTTACCTTGTACCCAAAATAAAACATTTTAATGCACACTGTGTCATTAGCCCCTGTTCTGCAGATGAATAAGAAGCTGCTCATAAAATATTTGTATTATCACATTACACAGACACACCTGTGTTAGGGTATCAACGTTTTCTTTATTAATGACCCCCACAAATGAATAATGTCTACTGTCAAGTCTCAAATACAGAGATATTTATTCTCGTCAGTGTACTTTGTTAAGTGATATTACCCATCCGAAAATATTATTACGGTACATTTACAGTGATTTGTTATTAGGACAGTATTCCCCTAAACAGACACTCGGAAACCGTCACATATTCGGAAATTACTATCCAAATAACTGTTTCGTCCTTTGTTTTCTAATCAGTTTTAAATGTAAATAAAAGACAGAAACGTAGGACCAACTTGTAATACAATCAGCGAAGTTCATTTAAAAACGTAAAGACGAAAAAAAAAATATTGGAAGAGAATACGATTCGAACGTACACCTATGCATAAAACAAATTACCAATCCATAACGCTAACCATTACGCTACAACGACATGACTTAAATGATGCTTTGGATTACTTATACCTACACTTGAAGAGTTATGTTGTTAATTTGCTATAAATTACTGTTTATTTATAAGGTAAGCGTTTTCGTGATTACTCTTAAAGGCATCACAATTGCATTCTTAATGTTTAATGTTCACAATTTCTAAATAAGCTCAATTTAAAATGGCGCCTGTCACATCCTGCCAAAGATTCTATCCTTTCTGTGTATAGTCTCTGGTCCAAAACGGAAGTGGTATTTTTCCGCCGCTAACGTATACTCGGAGCGCGCGCTGCGCCCGCTGCGGTGGCGACGCGCGCCTCGAGGCGGCGCTGCTGCGCTTCCGCTGCCGGCGCGCGCTGCCGCACGCCGACGCCGCGCGCCCCCGCCACCGGCGGCGCTGCGAGTTCGTGCGCGGCGCGCGGTCGGCACGTGGTGCGGCGACTCGACGGCCGGCCTGGCGCAGATCTGCCGCTTCGCCGCCGCCTGGCTCTGCGTCGGCGGCAAGGCGCGCGCCGCGCGAGAGAGCGGCTTCTGGCCCGCGACGGCCGCGCGCTGGCTGCGCTACTGCCGCCAAGTGCTGGTTAGTCACGGCCTCCTCTCATTTTTATCCTACCACAAAAATAATACCGGCTGACCGAGCGTTTTTAGCGAATTTTTTGCCCACATTAGATTACGGTGGTAACGGCCAGGCGCACATTGGGACGCAGCTGATGCAGGGCAGCACAGCGAATGTAACACTTTACGACACCGTGTCTGCGCATATTGGGAGACTAGTGGCGTTACTAGGACTTGGCTTTGGGGGGGGGGGGGGGGCGATAGATCTGCTTGATGAGCAAAATTGTAGTCAGTTTCCAGGCAGACTACCATCTACCACTCCCGTTGAAGAAACTAATTCACTCCCTTTCAATGAAAGCTTATGGTAAAACACCCCATGTTTCCATGTTTCCAAATTGCTGTTATACGATTTCTTTTTCTTTTCTTTTCTTATCTCTCTCTCTCTCTTTTTATTTATTTATTTATTTTTTTCTGGGGGGGGGGGGTGGTTCAGTGGCGGCGCTAGGCGTCGGCGACGTCGGCCACCGCCGACGGCCTCGCGCCTGTGGGGGCCTCGCAAAACATTGTTAAAAATTGAGGTTTTTTTCTTTTTTTTTAGTATATATCTGATGTTTGACGGCGCTTTCTAACTGCTAGGTTATGTAGCGACGACAATCATCTAGCTTACACTAGCTTAACCAATGGACGAACAGAACATCTGTACCCAAGGGTGGGGTTCGACCCCCAACGAGAGAGATATCGCTCACCATGGTAAGACGCCTTAGTGCGCTCGGGCATTCCCGACCGGCAGCTATTTAATTGTTCGTATTTATTTTGATATGAGTGCAGCAGTGATGCAATTTTTAGTAAAATACTTACAAAACAATTTCTTCAGTACATTGTAGAAAACGATTTGGAAGAAGTATATCTAAATGCTTATATAACAATCAGAATCATGCTCAGTTCCAATCAGTACAGCTTCGGCAGAGAGAAGGTTCACAAAGTTAAAATTGATTAAGCACAAAAAATTGAAGAGCACAATCAGCCAAGAAAGATTATTTGTGTTGTCAGTACTGTCAACTGAAGCCGAAATAGAGGCTAGTAATAAGATGTGAACTTAAAAAAAATTCTGTGAGACGAAAAGCTGAAAAGTTTCTCTAATTTGTGTTTGTTTATTGTAATTTTTGTCATTGTAATAATAATCGTATATTATACTAATAGAATTTTATATAATGATTATTGATGTATAATTCATCTCATTTAACATTTTCTTCATTAATGAAAAAATCGCACTGACGTGTTCTACGGCCCACTTTAGATTTGAAGTTTTCAAACATTTTGGACCAAAATAATAATCTAATTAATAAAAAATTAATTAATAAGATTGTCTGAAACCCTTTTAGGGAAAAATTTATGTCAGTGGCGGGTTCCGAACCACCGACCTTTAGCGTCATAGGCCAACACCTTGCCCACTACGCTACGGCTATCAATGAAAAGCTTAGTCTTTTAATCTCATACTACTGATGGCCGTTGTTAACTGATGCTAATATGTCTCAAACGATACGAGATATGAAAAAACATAAGGGAGCTAAGTTGTAGAGACTTTTCTCCTCTACCAGTCAGGTTATTCAATTTTCGTGTCAGATGAACGGTTCGTTTGCAATTACAATTATATTACAAACGTTTTTTTGTTTGTTTGTTTTTCTTTTATTATTATTACTACCGTATTTTTTGTCCGAAAAATTTGAAAAAAGGAGGTTCTGGTCTCTGGCAGCCTACAATCATGTCTGTAAAATTTGGTGCTGATCGGTTGAACGGTTCGTCTTAAAAACAGGGAACACGTTACGGACAGACAGACAGACATCCCAAAATCGCCTTATTTTTGCAAATATCTTCGATAAGCTACGAGATATGAAAAAAATACATAAGAGAGCAAAGTTGTGGAGAATTTTCTCTTCTACAAATTCGGTTATTCAGTTTTCATGTCAGATGAATAGTTAAGCCGTTATTTTCATTTAAATTTCGAGCTGTCAAAAGACGATCGCAAAGGCCCACTTTTAGTGTTACTACCGTAACCCAAAGTGGGCCAAAAATGAAAGGGGCCTCGCGAAGACGAGTTCGCCGACGCCCAGTTTTCGTTTAGCGCCGCCACTGGGGGGTTCTATCCCCCTCATCCCCCCCCCCCATAGTTACGCCACTGCACAAGAATAATACCGGCCGACCGACCGTTCCTAGACATTTTTTTTTCCTTTCATAGTGGTATTGTTATATAAATATTTTGCAACACTACCTACGCAGGAATTGCAACCGTTAAACGAAAATAACCATAAATGTACCTAGCAGTGTTGGCAGACGTAGGCAATTTTCCCTACACGTAGGTAGTTTTAAGCATTAAAAACATGTAGGGAATTTTCATCCTAAAGTCCCCAACGTGTAGATACTTTGGTAAAATTTTACAATCGCCGACACAGTCCTAGCGGGTAATGTTGGCAACAGAAGAGTTGTTAGCACGCGGGAATGAAGCCGACCAATTGTGGCATAGTTTGAAGTAGCCAATGATATTTTAAACGCCATAGTTATTAATTTGAAAATCTAGTTTCAGGCATATTAAAATTGATGCGACTTACGATGATTTCAATGTATATCAGTGTAATGGAGAATCGGTTTGGAAACAGTGTTAGAAAATGTCAGCACAAGAAAAATTCATTGTTTCCATGAACGAAACACGTTTTATTGACTAGACTGTTATTTATTTACGACAGGACGATATACTAGTAAGTACTTTGAGAAAATGCTGACAAGAAAACGCTAAAACATTTACGACAGCCAACGTTATAATGAACAAAGCGCTAGATATTCGTTGTAAATCGAATCATGTAGAGTGACGGACTTCCTTTTTTGTGCTGACTGTGAACTAAATAATCACTACTGTTCCTACTCTATGGTTGACAGTGTATAGCTGTATTCTTGTCCGGTCAATAAATCAGTTACCTTCGTGTAACAGTGCACTCGGAATTAGCGGCATATTTGGGGAAACTAATCAATGCTCTTCCTCTCGCTGGTTGCCTGGTTCTTGATGCACCCTTCTCCAATCGATAAATCAGTAATCTTATTGTTACAGAGCACTTGGTATTCGCGGCATAATCTACAATTGTCTCCATCAATCAGTAACGATCAGTCAGTTGAAAAACATATCTAGCAAGTGAAACATGATGCCAAAAATTTATTTAAAAGCTTTTCAAAATTGTAACATGTCAAATTAATCAGCTGCTTAAGCTCTGCTGGCCGGACTCCTGGATTCAGCCCCTCCCAGACCCAAATCCTGGCTACGCCTCTGATGTAGGGACATCGATGAGGTGGTAGGGAGAAAGTAGGGAAAACGTAGGTACATTCTTATGAGACTGTAGGTATTTCCTCTCTCTGCCATCTGGCAACACTGGTACCTAGTTAAGTGTCACAAAATTTCTTAGGTATTTCGAAGTGCACAGCTTGGCTACAAATACAGAAACTGTTTCATTTCGTTAGGATAGCTGAAGAAAATCGTGTCTAACATTTGCTTTAGTGCCCTAGCGGGGACGGTGCTACGCGCTGTATCCTTTGTGATCCGATTTGCACAGTGGTAGAGTGCCAGACTGCAAATCCAAAGGTTGCGGGTTCGATGCCTGCCAGGGCCTGGGATTTTTATCTGTCACTTTCCACTTCTTTCACCTCTGGCAGTATTGCTCATGTGAAAAATACCGAGTAGCACCGTGGTTTGGCACCCACGTTAAACTGTAGGTCCCCATTTAACTTGCTGGGTAAGTCAGTTCGAAGGTCGGAGGAAGGCAACGGCATACCAACTCCCAACAGGACCATGCCTAGTAAAACACTGTGGTGTTCAAACCAATCTTCGGATTGTTGACTTTTTTTTTATATATATATATACTAGATCACCCGGTGAACTGCGTATCACTTACCTCTTAATATAAACTATATTAATTTAAATCATATGTATTTTAGACCCAATAGCTTTATAAAGGCATCATCAGATAGTCTAAGTATCGGCTCGATAGTGGGCAGATCACGCACACCTGTCAAGGGTAAAGTTCATGTCACATTCGTGGAAGTTCAGGGAAGGTTTAAACGGTGATAAAATATGGAAAAATTGCAGGAAAATTTAGATTTAAAACATGTAAAATAATGACTTGGTTGTTGTGTTATCTAGTCGACCCGGCAATGCTTTGCAATTGCTAATACCTATGTAATCTTGCTTTGAACGTTAAATATGCAAAATTTTGTCGCAATCGTACGAATAATATTGATACCCTGAAGAAAAAAGTACTTTCAGTTTTCCACAAATTTTCGTGTTTTCTGGTCAACTATTCCAAACTTTTACTTCACACAAACCTTCCTCTCGCTTTGAACGTCGAATGTGCAAAATTTTATCGCAATCAGATGAATGATATCGACATTTCATAGAAAATCTCTTCCTATTTTTCTGAATTTTCCAATTTTCCGGAAAACTTTTCCACATTTGTGTTTCATAAGAACTTTTCTCTTACTTTGAACGTCAAATATGCAAAATTTTATCGGAATCAGACGAATGATATTGATATCCCATTGAAAAAAGTTCTCTAAAAAAATATTCAAATGTTTGTAGAACTTATGGGACTTAACTACGGGCTCATCAGTCCCCAAGCTTACAAACTACGTATGAACTACCTAAGACTAAAGACGGCACAAATATCCATGCCCGAAGGGGGATTCGAACCCCCGACCACAGTGGCCGTGCAGACCGTGACTGGAGCGCCTCAGTCCCCTTGGCCACCGCGGCCGGCGCTCTTTCAGTATCTCGCGAATTTTTAAATTTTCCGTGTAACTTTCCCAAATATTTAGTTCATAAGAACGTTCATCTTTCTTTGAACGTCAAATTATCAAAATTTTATCGCAATCGGATGAACGGTTCTCAACTTACAGTGTTGAGTACATTTAGGAACCCAATGGAAAAGGAAATTGGTCCGATTTTTGCGACTTTCTTTTGTGTCCCGACTTCGTCGCCGCTTTTGTGTCCCAGCCTCGTCGTAGGTGTCGGTGGCCGAGTGGAATGAGCCCGACACAGGAACAAAAATAGCACGCTGGTGCAGGTACGGAGGGGAGCAGCCAGAAACTATAAACACTAGAGTAAATTAGAAAGAGATATATATTGCACAGAATGTAACAATACTTAACTTTTACATAGTACTGCAGAATGTTGATACATAGTTGTTAGAGGCCTGCCTAGTGCCTGTACAATAGCAAAGTCTTCACTGGTGCCTATCTGATTACGAAGGTCCTCACTGGTTGCTATCTCAGTCCGAAGTGACCGGTGTCTTTCCGTGGTGGCCACGAGCGGGGTTGCAGCAGAGGGCGCTCGTGGCTGTCGTCGTGAGAACGCCGCGCCGTGCGTGCATGGCGGCGCACGGCGAAAGTAGGTGGCGCGCACTTTGTACTTGTGCGACACCACACCTCTCCCCCCCAAACCGCCGCGCCGTCGTGGCGTAGGGCTGAGGGCCACGGCGACGGCACTGGGAGGAGGGCCTGGGCGGGGGCGTTACTGGTGGGACGGGCGTCGTAGCTGAGGCTGGGATCGAGACGCCGTCCTCGCCCCGGCATCCGCCTTGCGATCCTCCAGGGTACCCACCGAAACCTGGGGAAGGGCGTACCCCCGGGCCCAGAGGGAGCAGGTCATCTTCTTCTGAGGTGCGTGGCCCAGGCGGCGGCGGCACTCACGGTCCCGGAGTCCCTCTCGGTGACGCTGTCATCTGCGGCGGCGACAGCGGCGGCGTCGCGTCGATCTCCATCGGGACGATCTCGTAGTCCGGGGACGCTGGACCCGTTGACGAACGATGTGGTTGTGCTCCCTGGCGGTGAACTGGGTCTGGAATCAAGAAACCGGAGACAGGATCGCGCGGCCTGTGCAGACGCAATTGGTTTGCGTGGCGCCGCAGCTCCGACCCTGTGGAAGAACGTACAACATACATATTGCGACCGAGTACGCGCTGAATGGTGCCCGGCAACCATGTCTTCTTGTTGCCAGCAAACACCCTGTACAGCACCGGCGTGGAAACCTGAAAACGCTTAGCGCCATACGAACCGACTCGGTGCGTGGGAGGCTGCTTGCGCCGTGAGCTGGGCCACAGCCTGGAGAAGTTGTTTTATTTGCGCCGTCTGTAACTGAATAATTTCCATTAAGTTTGGGTGCGGGGTAGTGGCCATGCTGACCGATTAGGCGCCGCGCATACAAGTAAATTATAACAAAACACAAATGCAATATGAAAGAGGACACACTGCAACAAAAAAGTCCACAAAACACGTAACAAAATATCTTTCCCCAAAATTGTTATAATAAGGGTGGGTGGGCGGGAGCAATTTTTGCGTGCTCCGACTGCTGCTGTCTGGCTGCTGCAAGCGGGCTGGTCCAAGATTCTATCACTCCTCGTCGCCACTTTTGTGTCCCGACTTCGTCGCCGCTTTTGTGTCCCAGCCCTCGTCGTAGGTGTCGGTGGCCGAGTGGAATGAGCCCGACACAGGAACAAAAATAGCACGCTGGTGCAGGTACGGAGGGGAGCAGCCAGAAACTATAAACACTAGAGTAAATTAGAAAGAGATATATATTGCACAGAATGTAACAATACTTAACTTTTACATAGTACTGCAGAATGTTGATACATAGTTGTTAGAGGCCTGCCTAGTGCCTGTACAATAGCAAAGTCTTCACTGGTGCCTATCTGATTACGAAGGTCCTCACTGGTTGCTATCTCAGTCCGAAGTGACCGGTGTCTTTCCGTGGTGGCCACGAGCGGGGTTGCAGCAGAGGGCGCTCGTGGCTGTCGTCGTGAGAACGCCGCGCCGTGCGTGCATGGCGGCGCACGGCGAAAGTAGGTGGCGCGCACTTTGTACTTGTGCGACACCACACCTCTCCCCCCCAAACCGCCGCGCCGTCGTGGCGTAGGGCTGAGGGCCACGGCGACGGCACTGGGAGGAGGGCCTGGGCGGGGGCGTTACTGGTGGGACGGGCGTCGTAGCTGAGGCTGGGATCGAGACGCCGTCCTCGCCCCGGCATCCGCCTTGCGATCCTCCAGGGTACCCACCGAAACCTGGGGAAGGGCGTACCCCCGGGCCCAGAGGGAGCAGGTCATCTTCTTCTGAGGTGCGTGGCCCAGGCGGCGGCGGCACTCACGGTCCCGGAGTCCCTCTCGGTGACGCTGTCATCTGCGGCGGCGACAGCGGCGGCGTCGCGTCGATCTCCATCGGGACGATCTCGTAGTCCGGGGACGCTGGACCCGTTGACGAACGATGTGGTTGTGCTCCCTGGCGGTGAACTGGGTCTGGAATCAAGAAACCGGAGACAGGATCGCGCGGCCTGTGCAGACGCAATTGGTTTGCGTGGCGCCGCAGCTCCGACCCTGTGGAAGAACGTACAACATACATATTGCGACCGAGTACGCGCTGAATGGTGCCCGGCAACCATGTCTTCTTGTTGCCAGCAAACACCCTGTACAGCACCGGCGTGGAAACCTGAAAACGCTTAGCGCCATACGAACCGACTCGGTGCGTGGGAGGCTGCTTGCGCCGTGAGCTGGGCCACAGCCTGGAGAAGTTGTTTTATTTGCGCCGTCTGTAACTGAATAATTTCCATTAAGTTTGGGTGCGGGGTAGTGGCCATGCTGACCGATTAGGCGCCGCGCATACAAGTAAATTATAACAAAACACAAATGCAATATGAAAGAGGACACACTGCAACAAAAAAGTCCACAAAACACGTAACAAAATATCTTTCCCCAAAATTGTTATAATAAGGGTGGGTGGGCGGGAGCAATTTTTGCGTGCTCCGACTGCTGCTGTCTGGCTGCTGCAAGCGGGCTGGTCCAAGATTCTATCACTCCTCGTCGCCACTTTTGTGTCCCGACTTCGTCGCCGCTTTTGTGTCCCAGCCCTCGTCGTAGGTGTCGGTGGCCGAGTGGAATGAGCCCGACACAGGAACAAAAATAGCACGCTGGTGCAGGTACGGAGGGGAGCAGCCAGAAACTATAAACACTAGAGTAAATTAGAAAGAGATATATATTGCACAGAATGTAACAATACTTAACTTTTACATAGTACTGCAGAATGTTGATACATAGTTGTTAGAGGCCTGCCTAGTGCCTGTACAATAGCAAAGTCTTCACTGGTGCCTATCTGATTACGAAGGTCCTCACTGGTTGCTATCTCAGTCCGAAGTGAACGGTGTCTTTCCGTGGTGGCCACGAGCGGGGTTGCAGCAGAGGGCGCTCGTGGCTGTCGTCGTGAGAACGCCGCGCCGTGCGTGCATGGCGGCGCACGGCGAAAGTAGGTGGCGCGCACTTTGTACTTGTGCGACACCACACTTTCCTTTTTTTTTTTTTTTCACTGAAAACTTTTCCAAGACTATAATGAACAAGCCAAAAAAACAATCACCCCTCTCCTTCGTGCGAATAGTCAGTTATAGTGCTGAATCCAAACAAAAACACATTCAAAAACGCACTTTTAGTTATTCTCAAATTTTCCAATTCTCAGGAAGATTTTCCAAAAAATTTATTTCATACAAACCTTGTCCTGTCAAGCCGTACTCAAGTGATGCTGTTACAACCATGAGGCAACTGATTTTTATTCATAGAAAAAAATCACTTTGGTTTTTCCTAAATGTTCCTACTTTCCACGTGACTTTTCCAAATTTTTATTTGATGCGACCCTTCCTCTTGCTTTCAACATGAAATGTACAAAATTTTATCGCAATTGGACTAACAGTATTGATAGCGCACTGATAAAGCTGTTTCAGTTTTTCCCGATTTTCCTCTTTTTCCAGACAACTTTTGCATATTTTTACACCGTTTAAACCTTCCCTGGACTTCCACGAATATTCCAAGACTAAAATTAGCCAAATCGGTTCGGCCGTTCTCGAGTTTTAGAGAGACTGACGAACAGCTTTTATATGAATATACAGGGTGTTACAAAAAGGTATGCCCAAACTTTCAAGAAACATTCCTCACACAGAAAGAAAGAAAATATTCTATGTGGACATGTGTCCGGAAACGCTTAATTTCCATGTTAGAGCTCTTTTTATTACTTCTCTTCAAATCACATTAATCATGGAATGGAAACACACAGCAACAGAACGTACCAGCGTGACTTCACTTTGTTACAGGAAATGTTCAAAATGTCCTCCGTTAGCGAGGATACATGCATCCAGCCTCCGTCATGGAATCCCTGATGCGCTGATGCAGCCCTGAAGAATGGCGTATTGTATCACAGCCGTCCACAATACGAGCACGAAGAGTCTCTACATTTGGTACCGGGGTTTCGTAGAGAAGAACTTTCAAATGCCCCCATAAATGAAAGTCAAGAGGTTTGAGGTCAGGAGAGCGTGGAGGCCATGGAATTGGTCCGGCTCTACCAATACATCGGTCACCGAATCTGTTGTTGAGAAGCGTACGAACACGTCGACTGAAATGTGCAGCAGCTCCATTGTGCATGAAACACATGTTGTGTCATGTTCTAGCAGCACAGGTACAGTATCCCGTAAAAAATCATGATAACGTGCTCCAGTGAGCATCGGTGGAAGAACATGAGGCTCAATCAAGACATCACCAACAATTCCTGCCCAAACGTTCACAGATCTGATTTGATGACGTGAATAGAGGAAGTACAGTACATACTAACGAAACAATTGGGTATTTTGACAATTGTCTGCATGAATTATTTCAATTTACATTTAACGAGAAGTACTAAAATGGTCTCTAACATGGAAATTAAGCGTTTCAGGACACATGTCCACATAACATATTTTCTTTCTATGTGTGTGAGGAATGTTTCCTGGAAGTTTGGCCGTACCTTTTTGTAACACCCTATATATCTAATATATAAATCAGTGTCCGTATCAAAATATCGACGGGTGTACTGCCGGTCTATAGTTTCCAACGGGCCGTTGGACACTATAGACCGGCAGTACACCCGTGGATATTTTGATTACCAAATACGCCGGGAGAAACTGAAGAATCACAGTGTCCGTATGTTTGTACGTCTTGCATACAAATCTACAGTTTTGTTCCAATCTTTATGAAATTTTGTAAGCTTCAATCCATGAGGACGGTCGCCGTAAGTGTAAGAAACACATACGATATATAGTTCACGAGATATGACGTCATAAACAATGAGATGCGCGAAAAACTGCTGCATTTTGCGACAATGCTGCTCATTTTCTCCTAAACCATTGGACCTATTTTAACCAGATTTGGTACACACATTCCTTACCGTGAGGTAACAATTGCTGCATGGTTAAGAATCACATATGGCACATGGTTCAAAAGATATTACGTCATAACCAATAGAAATCGCAAAAAAGACATATAATGTGCGAGACTTTCGAAATACACTGTATGAGAATGACAGTAGTTAGCGACTTGCAACAAACTTGAAACATAATTTCAAACCTTTATTAAACTTTTTCTCGCTGTCAACCATAGTAAAATGATGAAAGGAAAAAAAAATTCTCGCTTACTACTTTTCCGATGTTATGGAGTAATACTACGGCTCTCGGTATGACGTTACAATTTATAATTTGAACATTACAAATTGTAGCGACAGGAAATTTTTTGCAGACAGTATACATACATATAATTGAATGAACCTTCTAAATTTTATCACAGCACGACTCGTAGTTCATGAGATATGAGCACATAAACAGTAACGTTCCGCTGTTCATGGAGTAAAACTACGGCATTAAGAATGACGTTACAATTTTTAATTTCTACACTCCAAATTGTAGCCACAGGAAATTTTACAGACTGTATACACGCATAATGGTGAGTGTGTCTTCTAAATTGTATCAGAGTACGACACATAGTTCAAAATGTTCAAATGTTTGTTAAGCTTATGAGACTTAAGTACGGGGTCATCAGTCCCTAAACTTACAAACTACTTATGAATTACCTTATACTAAAGACGGCACAAATATCCATGCCCGAGGGGGGATTCGAACCCACGACCGTAGTGGCCTTGCAGGCCGCAACTAAAGCGCCTCAGTGTCCTCGGCCACCGCGGCCGGCGACACATAGTTCTTGAGATATGAGCACATAAACATTAAAGTTCATGGAAAACAGCCTCATCACGAACCAAGTTTTAATCTATTACTTCTTTACTTCTAATTGTATTCCCAAGAGATTTTACAGACATATGGCCCTTATACGAATGAATATATACCTGAAAAAGGCAGGAATAAATAAATAAATACCCGGGCAACGCCTTGTTTTCAGCTAGTTATATAAATATTTTGCAACACTACCTACGCAGGAATTGCAACCGTTAAACGAAAATAACCGTAAATGTACCTAGTTCAGTGTAACAAAATTTCCTAGATATTTCCAAGTGCACATCTTGGCTACAAATACAGAAACTGTTTCATTTCGTTAGGGTAGCTGAAGAAAAGCGTGTCTAACATTTGTGTAGTGCCCCAGTGGCGACGGTGCTACTCACAGCATCTTCTGTGATCTATATCGTGCTTTTCGAATCACAGAAACATGATATATCTCTATACTTATAAGACGCATTTGTTGTCTATCAGTTCTCTTATAATTCAAGATGCAGACAACGAAATAACGTGAAATTTACTACACGTGCACAAAATTACACGAAGAAGGTTCTTAAACAGGTTTCGTTCCATTTTTTTTTTTTTTTTTTTTTTTTTTTTTTTTTTTGAGGAAAATCGAGGAATAGTGGAACTGCGTTTTCGATGTGTTCGTGTAAACCTGTATCTGTTCGTGCGGATGGTTGTTGTGTTGGGAACGTCCCCCATCTGTTGACTCGAGGATCGAGACATGGCTGCACTATACGTTACAGCCATGCTGATAAGATGCCTATCATCTCGACTGCTAGTGATACGAGGCCGATGGGATCCAGTACGGTGTTCCGTGTTGCCCACCTGAACCCACCCATTCCATATTCTGCTAACAATCATTGGATCGCGACCAACGCGAGAACCATTCCATATTCTGCTAACAATCATTGGATCGCGACCAACGCGAGAAGTACTGTCGCGATACGATAAACCGCAATCTCGCTAGGCAACAATCCGACCTTTATCAAAGTCAGAAACGTGATGGGACGCATTTCTCCTTCTTACACGAGGCATCACAACAACGTTACAGCAGGCAACGCCGGTCAATTGCTGTTCGTGTATAAGAAATCGGTTGGAAACTTTCCTCATGTCAGCACGTTGTAGGTGTCATCACCGGCGCCAACCTTGTGTGAATGCTCTGAAAAGCTAATCATTTGCATACCACAGCATCTTCTTGCGTCTGTAGCGCGTCATCTTCGCGGTGTAGCAATTTTAATGGTCAGGAGAGTATCTCATTGATATCCACGCCACTCACGATTTTATTCGTAATGTAACAAGTATTGCGAATGTCCACAGATACCACGGATATATTACTAACTCATTATCTGCAGATAACCCACAGATATCCCATCACATACCGTTTTGTTCTCTAAATAACGAATACTGCGGGTAGCTGTCGATACACGCTATACGATCAAAAGTATCTCGACTCCTGGCTGTTAATTACTTACAAGTTCGTGGAGCCTTCCATCAAGAATGTTGGAAATCAGTATGGTGTTGGCCCACCCATAGCCTACATGGAAGCTTCGACTCTATCAATCATACGTTCAATCAGGTGCTGGAAGGTTTCTTGGGAATTGCAGCCCATTCTTCACAGAATGCTGCACTGAGGAGAGGTATCGATGTATGTTGGTGAGGCCTGGCATGAAGTTGGCATTCCAAAATATCGCAAACGTGTTGTGTAGGATTCAAGTCAGATTTGCAAGATAGTCTATTCCAGGGATGTTACTGTCGTGTAACCACTCCGCCATTGACCGTGCATTACGGTCAGGTACTCGATCAAGTTGAAAGATGCAGTTGGCATTCCCGACTAGCGCTTCAACAGTGGGCACCAAAAAAGGTGCTTAAAACATCAGTGTAGCCTGTGTTGTGATAGTGCCGCGCAAAACAACGAGAGGTGCAAGCCCTCCCCCCCTCCGCCCCGTTAGAAACCTGACCACACCATAACAACACCGCCTCTAAATTTTGCTGATGGCACTAGACACGCTGGCTGACGACGTTCACCAGGCATTTTCCGTACCCACACCCTGCCATCGGATCGCCACATTGTGTACAGTGATTCATCACTCCAAACAACGTTTTTCCTCTGTTCAATCGTCCAATGTTTACACTGCCTCCACTAAGCAAGGCATCGTTAGGCATTGATCTGTGTGATATGTGGCTTCTGGACAGCCGCTCGTCCGTGAAATCCAAGTTTTCTCACCTTCCGTACTTGCAGTGGATCCGGATGCAATTTGGAATTCCTGTGTGATGGTCTGGATAGATACCTGTCTGTATCACCCTCGTCAACTGTCGGCGGTCTGTGTCAGTACACAGATGAGGTCATCCTGTACACTTTTGTGTTATACGTGGTCCTGCACCGTGCATCTAAGAATGTTTACGAGTGTGTAAATCGTGTGCCGCGGTGGAGTAGCCGAGCGGTCTAAGGCGCCTCGCTGCGGAGCGCGCGGTTGCTCGCCTTCGGAGGCGTTGGGCATTCGTATGTGTTGTCCTTAGGTTAGTTTAACTTAGTTTAAGTAGTTTGTAAGCTACAGACTGATGACCACGTAGTTAGGTCCGATAGATTTACAAATATTTGAACATTTTTGAAATCTTGTGAATAGACTTCTGTCAATGTGGATTCCATGTGAAAGTTATCTGTTTTATGATATGTATTTAATATAATTTATTTTTTGGATTGGTCGTGGAGATGGAACTGGAATTTGCTATCTGACCGTGTCAGGGTGAATGCGTGACTTTGTTTGTCTGACTAGCAGTGATTTCTGTTGAAATCGATAGGTTACGTAAAATTCAGATTTGCCACACATAAGAAAAGAACATCAAATTCTTTGTAACACACTGGATCAAAAACTAAGCCCTGATAGTAAATTATATGAATAAATAATTTTTTTAAAACGTCAGGACCGCGCATTGCTATGAAAAGAAGCTCTAACTGATCTGTTAAATACTTCCATAAATTACTTCAAAATGAATGCATCACTTTAATGCCGTGATGTAAATTCTCAACATCATTATCAAAAATGAAAAACTTCAACTATTGTGTATGATGAAGTTAAGCTCTCGTTTCAGAAAAGCAACTGAGAGTGCACATAAATATTTTACCGTGAAATGGAGTGAATCCTTGTGACACTTCAAAGATGCCAATACCTTTACTGAGAAGTAAATTGAATTTTTGTAACAGTTGAAATGTACTGTGGTTGGCTCATCACGCTTAGTCAAACACTTGATTATCGAGCGTTGTTAATCATCTAATTACTTTATCAAAAAATGATCTCTTGAAAATCTCTACTCGCAGATAATACAAGCACAGAAAATTTGAATTAACCCACAGATAAGCACTCTACCTTTGATATTTCACTCATTGTAACTGCCTCATCATTATTATATTCTCAACATAGTTTTCAACAATCCTAACCTGGACCCTAATTATTTTAGTGAAAGTTATATGTTAAAACATACACTCACAGAGGCACCACGTGCAAGTACGTTTGAGATTAACACTTTTACTTCACTTCAAAACAATTCACATCAATTAACTGGTCGTAAAACGCATTGGAGGAAAAATTGAAGTTGCTACACACTACAAAATACATATTAAGCTAACAGACATCCTCTGGCCACAGCTCACAGTTGAACCTCCTACTCCGCCCGCTACACTACAACAACAAGACAGGACCGCCCATTCCCAGCGTTACACTGCGACACCCAGCGCGCCACCCGCGCCACCGTTACCAGACAGAGCAATAATGCTACCTCTCTGACCAAGGAAGCTAACTATACAGTATATACTCTTTGACTTACAGGAATCTTATTCACAAAATAATAATTCCAACAGAATATTACAAAATATTAAATCCAACTGAATATAGACCCGTCGCACATGGAGCTTCCCATTCAGCTCTCTCAATATGTCTAATGACTATTGAGGCCGCTATGGAGTACCTGGTAGTAGATGGCAGCACTTAATATGAGAAACGTGTGGTTTTGGGGGTGTCCGGATACTTTTTATCACGTAGTGTATATAGATGTATAATGGGGGACAAAAAGATTAACCGGCCCGAATAATTTAAAGTCCAAGAACAGAGCATTGAGCGAGTGTTGCGAACTCCAGCGGTCTGTGCAGCTTCAGCTTGCTGTTTACATCGTCAAATAGGAGCAATACAATAGTTAAGTATATGTCGAGATGCACTGATCTTTAACTCAGGTATCATTTATTTTGGAACACATTATTTGAGCACATAGAAGCGGTTGAGCTATAAGAATGACACGTGGGTATATTTCTACTACGAGCCACTTCTCACGTTTGTTTTATTGCATGACTGGATAGGCTCATAGTTTATGAACGAAACGGGCGCGTTTTCGAATCACACTGGAGTCTATTTATTTTTTAGACATCTTGCAGTTAATATTTTAAATATTAATTCGCTAAAAATTGTGCAACTTTTAGGATTTTATAGGTTTCTAGAAGATTCTATTTTATAATAATCTAATCTTTAATCAGACAGTCACTTTTTCATAGTAATAATATTCAAAATTGATCGTCTTTTGGGACGTCATTTATTATTATTGTTTATTTTTTGTTATGGGTGATGAAATAAATATTAGATTCCAAGGAAAATTATTTTTAGATATCAAATTGACAAACTGTAATTATTTATCTACTAAACAGAATACTGAAAAAAGAGAAACCAATATAATTTCATACCCGAAAGTAACTAAAGCAACAAACATTTGTATCGCGATGCATTTGCATCAGATCCGATGCACACCACTTAATCAGCAAGGCCGACACTCTATCAATGAGCTACCTGTCCTTTCTCTTTATCGTAACAGTCGAATAGTCCTAGCGGGCCGCGGCGGAGTGGCAGAACGCATTGAGGCGCTGTGCTCCGATGCGTGAGGCCGTTTCCAGTCGGAGGTTCGAATCCTCCGTCGGGCATGGAAATTTGTGCTGTGTTCAGTGTAAGTTAGTTTACAAGTAGTTTGTAAGTTTAGCGACTGATGACCACGCAGTTAAGTCCCATAATCTTAACAAGCATTTGAACATTTGAGTCCTGTCGGAGTTGAAGAATGAATATTAAACTGGAAACAACAGATAATGGAAGGCACAGCCACTGACAGCGTGTAACGACTTAAGAAATTATGCTGATACATTTATGTTAGCTTAACACTGTAGATTCACCATTCACCATGTGGCAGTCGAGGGAATTACAAATACGAGCATTCATTTTCAGCATTTTTACTATGGCTGTCATTTGTCTGGTTATTTAAAGATCGGGCTATTAAAAAATGGAATGCGTTTAAGAATGTGGAATCTAGAAAAGCCTACAATTTCACAATTCGTAGCGAAATAATGTTATAAAATATAAAAAAGTTGACTCCAGTGGTACTTGAACTAGCGCCCGTTGTGTAATGTGGTGCGAATACATAGAAAGAAAGATCCTGTATCATTTAGCTACACTATAGCAGGTCATCAACTGGAAACAGTTAATTCCATAAATTATCTGGGAGTAGGCATTAGGAGTGATTTAAAATAGAACGACCATATAAAATCAATCGTCGGTAAAGCAGATGCCAGACTGAGATTCATTGGAAGAATCCTAAGGAAATGCAGTCCGAAAACAAAGGAAGTAGGTTACAGTTCACTTGTTCGCCAACACTGCTCGTCGGTGTGGGATCCGTACTAGGTGGAGTTGATAGAGGAGGTAGAGAAGAGCCAACGGAGAGCAGCGCGCTTCGTTACAGGATCATTTGGTAATCGTGAAAGCGTTGCGGAGATGATCGCTAAATTCCAGTGGAAAACTCTGCAAGAGAGACTCTCTGTGCTCTGTACGGGCTTTTGTCGAAGTTTCGAGAACATACCTTCACCGAGGAGTCTACCAGTATAGCCGGCCGCGGTGGCCGCGAGGACTGAGGCGCTTCAGTCAAGGTCTGCACGGCTACTACGGTCGGGGGTTCGAATCCCCCTCGGGCATGGATATTTGTGCCGTCCTAGTTCGTAAGTAGTTCGTGAGTAGTTTGTAAGTTTAGGGACTGATGACCCCGTAGTTAAGTCCCATAGACTATACAAACTTTTATCTAGCAGTATATTGCCCCCTCCTACGTATAACTCGCAAAGAGATCATGAAGATAAAAATCAGAGAGATTAGATCCCACACAGAGCCATACCGACAATCTTTCTTTCCGCGAACAATACATGACTGGAATAGGTGGTAGAACCGATAGTGATACTCGAGGTACCCTCCGCCACATACCACCGGGAGGCTAGTGGAGTACGGACGTAGATGTAGATGGATGTTCGTACACCATCAGCCTATCCACTCTAGAAACGAAACAAACGTCAGTAGCCGTTTGTTGTAGTAAAACGATCCAACTGATTGGCCAATGTAAAACTTATCACAATCTGGGCAAATAAGTTTTCCCCTCACTATTATCTACTTTTTATTTGGATTTTGTAAATATAAAGTTTCAAGAATGAAACTTTCACTCTGCAGCACAGTGTGCGCTGATATGAAACTTCCTGGCAGATTAAAATTGTGTGCCGGAACCGGGACTCGAACCTAGGACCTTTGCCTTTCGCGGGCAAGCGCTCTACCGACTGAGCTATCCCGACACGACTCACGATGTCGTCTCACAACTTTACTTCCGCCAGTACTTCGCCTCCTACTTTCCAAACTTCAGTAGTGCTAGTCTTGCAAGGTTCACAGGAGAGCTTCTGTGAAGTTTGGAAAGTAGGAAGCGAAGTACTGGCGGAAGTAATGTTGTGAGGCGGCATCGTGAGTCTTGTCGGGGTAGCTCAGTCGGTAGAGCACTTGCCCACGAAAGGCAAAGGTCCCAGGTTCGAGTCCCGGTTCCGGCACACAATTTTAATCTGTCAAGAAGTTTCATAAAGTTTTAAGTTTGCCAAGTCGTATTGGAGGAGTCCCTGGTCTGTCAATTAGAGATGGGACTCCATCTCCTCCAAAGGTCCGAGGCATTTTGCTCTGATTGTTGCCAGCATGATATTGAAGTACCTGGGAAGCTCGCTTCTCGCTTGCTTACTCGCTTAGTTTCTTGACGGACCTCGACCTTGGTCCGATGGTTGTACAGGCTAAGCATTTGCTGCTATTCCTGCTGTACCTGAAACATAGGGAAAAAGTATTAGATCCTGGCTGTATGTGTGGACTTAGACTGTCAGATTACTGACGATGTATTATTATATTCTCTTTTTTCCTGGTTTGCTACGAGATTTTTGTTAATCTCGCAGCAGGTCAGGCCAGCGGGTTGTTGGCCTGAAATGGTGTTGTGTCCTCAATTGCCGGATGAACCGGTTGTGGGACTGCTCTGTCTTCTCGTAGAAGGTCCCGGCGGTGACGCGGAATCTCTCTCGGAGCGGTAGAATGCCGGCTTCTTCGTGAAGCTGGTCGGTTGGGTAGAGCGTTGGAAGATGCAGGGTAGTCTTCAGAGCGCGGTTCTGGATGGTCTGCAGCAGCTGGATGTGGACGTCGGCGGCGTTTCCAAAGACTGGGGACGCGTACTCGAGCATAGGGCGGACCAGTGACAGGTACAGCGTAATGCCGTGTTGCGACGGTAGCGGCGACTGCGGTTTGAGCAGTGGGTAAATGAAGCGTAACCGTCCTGTGGCCCTCTGTCTTACATCACTGACGTGATCTTTCCAGTTGAGCCTTTGGTCTAAGGTTACCCCTAGGTATTTCGCCGTTGTACACCAGGGGATGGGAGTCCCCAGGATCTCGATCGGCGGTAGCGCATCGGGCAGTTTACGTCTAGTAAAGACGACTGCCTGGCTTTTCGCGGCGTTGAATTTCAATCGCCACTTAGTGGCCCATGCACCCAGGGCGTCGCAGCCGACTTGGAGTCGGCGTCGCATTGTGAGCGCGTTCATACTGCGGGTGAAAAGCGCCGTGTCGTCGGCGTATAGTGCCAATTCGACGCTTGCGACTCGCGGTGCATCAGCAGTGTACAGGGAGTACAGCAGGGGGCCGATGACCGAACCCTGCGGCACTCCCGCACATATCCGCCTTTCTGTGGATCTGCCGTCTTATGCCCTTACGTGGAAACTCCGTTCGGACAGGTACGACTGCAGCAGTCTTCCGTGGGACGTCGGGAGCCCGTGAACAAAGAATTTGTACACTAGGCCGTCGTGCCAGACGGAGTCGAAGGCACGGGAGACATCGAGAAACAATGCACCAAGGAATTCCCTTGTTTCCAGTGCCCGCATTGTCGGTTCGACCAGCCTTAGTAGCTGGTGCGTGGTGGAGTGACCGGCTAGGAAACCGAACTGCTCGTCCGGTATGATGTTCTCTCGCGTGACGTGTTCTAGCAATCTTGTCAAGTACAATTTCTCGAACACTTTCGAGAGGGATGGCAGCAGGCTTATGGGCCGATAGCTGTCTTTGCCTGTTTTCGGGGTTGCCACCACCTCTGCATGTTTCCATGCGTTGGGGAAGACACCCGAGCGGAGGACCTCGTTAAAGACGTCCGCTAGGAGCCGATGTGTTTCCTGAGGGAGGTTCGTCAGTAGGCGGTTAGTGATACTGTCGCTACCTCCCGCCTTCCTTTGGTTCAACAAGCGAAGCTGCGTTGCAACCTCGTTTTCTGTTATTGGGTCAATAACGTCATCTTCTTCCCTGGCGGCGAGGAATATTGGCAGTTGCTCAGCGACTCTGCGAATATGCTCTTCATCGACGACGTCTTCCACTGGCGCGAAATTTGCAGCAAACGCGTCAGCCAACGCGCTGGCCTTCGCGTCTGGGTCACTGGCGTATTCGTTTCCGACCAAGAGGGGCGGTATACGTTGACGGCGTCGAAGGAAAGTCAGGGTTGAGCGTTGACACGAGGTCTGTCCAATCCTGGGTAACGGTGGTGTTCGACTGCGGCCTTGTTTTCCCGCCTCATGCGGTTCAGTCGGCGCTTCGTGTCCGGTTGGCGAGTAAGCTGCCATTCGCGAAACAGTCGATTTTTCTCGGTGATGGCTGTCATGATATGGCGTGGGAGCTGCCGCGAGAAGTCTCGCGGTTGACGCGGCGGTCTCGGAGTTGCTGCTTCTGCTGCTTGCAAGATCGTCCTGGAAAGAAACAACAAGGTCGCGTCGGTTCCGACGTCTGCGGGGTTCGGCGCTTCATCAAGTGCGGCAAGCACTTCCTCTTGGTAGCGCTCTGTGTTTAGTTTCTTGTAGTTTGGGCGCTGCTCTCGGAGGGATGAACCAACCACGTCCAGTTCAAAGATGACCGGAACATTGTCTGAGTTCAAGACGTTGCGCGTCTCCGCAGTTGCGAAGCGTCCAATACCCTTCAACAGGGCGATGTCGAGCACGTCGGGTTCTCCTCGGTCCAGGAAATGCGTGGGGTCATAAGGCCCCTGGCTGATGGCGCCACTACGGTGCACGATTCTGGAAAGTCGGCGCCCATTTACGTTGGTGACGCAAGAGTTCCACTCGGCGTGTTTTGCATCGAAATCACCCGCAATGAAAAGCCGTCCTTCCAATGACAGCAGGGTTTCAAAGTCCGCTCCCTCGAGGGTTCTGCCGGACGGTCCGTATACCGACACGAAAAGAATCCTTCCGGCGGTAGTGTCGACGGCCACTCCCGTTGTTTCCAGTGTGGGTGTCTTTGGGAGATGTATTCGATGGTGCCGCAGCGATTTCTTGACGTAAACGTCAGTGACACCCCCTTGGGTAAGCCTGTCGTCTCGGTAGCAGCAGTAATTTGCCGCTCGCACGTTCACCCCAGGTTTGAGGAAGGTCTCCTGTACAAGACAGATGTCGACCGCCTCTTCCCGTAGGAGCAGGCGAAATTCGCCTTGCTGAGGATGGAGACTCCTCGCATTGAACGTGCAGATGGTCAGTCCGTGGATGTGGTGATTATCCGTGGTGACTGCTTGAATTCGCGGCGTTGGCCTGGAGGGCCGCCGTTACTGCCTCCACGAGAAGTGGCAGCTTTTCCAGGAGCTGGCTCAGCGATCGCAGAAGCGTGCTGAGCTCGGCCGATGTAGGTGTGTCGCTCATAGGGGCTGCGGCGGCGACGGCGGCGGGGATACCTGAGAAGCAGGTTGCTAGCCTTACTTGTCCAGGTCCCCCCTGGGTTTTGCCCCTAACGGTTGAGGGACTAACCGGTGGATTTGGTTGTCTTTGCCGTCTGAGTACAAAGGGGGCCACGACTCAGAATATGTCAGAGATGCCCAACCTTATTTTAAAGTAACTGGTATCCCAATTATCAGGACAACTTTCTTGGCCACTCATGCGTTACCCTTGGTTCATGAACAAGGACATGACTACAGGAATCCACACCATGAACCGCTCTATCTTTCGACCAACTTTGTTGTATGGGAGTGAAAGTTGGGTGGATACAGGATACCTTATTCACAAGGTAGAGGTTACAGATATGAAAGTAACAAGAATGATTGCAGGTAAAAATAGATGGGAACACTGGCAGGAGGGTGTCCATAGTGAGGAAATCAAAGAAAATCTGGGAATGAACACCATAGATGAAGCAGTTAGAGCGAACAGACTAAGACGGTGGGGGTCATGTTACACGCATGGGAGAAGCAAGGTTACCTAAGAGACTCGTGGGCTCGGCAGTGGAGTGTAAGAGGAGTCGAGGTAGACCGAGAAGAAAGAACTCAGATTCGGTGCAGAATGATTTTGAAGTAAAAGGCATAACATCATACGAGACATCAGCATTGAATATGGGATCATGGAGGAATTTTATTAGAGGTACTATGATCCAGACCATTGAAAGGCATAATCACTCTCTAATGATGATGATGATGATGATGATCAAATTGACAAACTGTAATTAGTTATCTACTAAACAGAATACTGAAAAAAAGCAAAATAATTTAATAACAGAAAGTAACTAAAGCAAGAAACATTTGCATCGCGATGCATTTGCATCAGATCCGATGCAGACCACGTAATCAGCAAGGCCGACACTATCAGTCCTTTCTCGTTAGCGTAACGGTCGAATAGTCATATCGGGCCGCAGCGGAGTGGCAGAGCGCATTGATGCACTATGCTCCGATGCGTGAGGCCGTTCCCCGTCGGAGGTTCCAATGGTCCCTCGGGCATGGACGTTTGTGCTGTGTTTAGTGTAAGTTAGTTTACAAGTAGTTTGTAAGTTTAGGGACTGATGAAAACGCAGTTACGTCCCATAAGCTTAACAAACATTTGAACATTAGAGTCCTGTCGGAGTTGAAGAATGAATATTAAACTGTCGAAGAAATTACAAATACTTGCATCCAGTTTCAGCATTTTTACTATGGCTATCATTAGTCTGTTTATTTAAAGATCGGGCTATTACAAAATGGAATGCGTTTAAGAATGTGGACTCTATAAAAGCCTATAATTTCACAATTCGTAGCGAATTAATGTTATAAAATATTATCTGCACAAGACTAAAAGAAAAAGATTCCAGTAGTTCTTGAACGAGCGCCTGTTGTGTTCGTAAACTTTCAGCCTATCCACTCAGCAAACGAAACAAATGTGAGTAGCCGGTTTTTGTAGTAAAACGATCCACCTGATTGGCCAATGTAAAATTTATCACAATCTGGGCAAATAAGTTTCTTCCCCCACTATAGTTTTTATTTGGATTTTCTAAATATAAAGTTTCAGGTTAAAATACTGGGCGATCAAAAAGTCAGTAAAAATTTGAAAAATTAATAAATCACGGAATAATGTAGACAATAATGTAAAAATTGAGACAGGCTTTGAATGACATGGGGTTTTATTAGAATCAAAAAAGCCGTGGTGGAGTAGCCGAGTGGTCTAAAGCGACTCGCTAAGGAGCGCGCGGTTGCTCGCCGTCGGAGGTTCGAGTCCTCCCTGGGGCAGGGTGTGTATGTGTTGTCCTTAGGTTAGTTTACCTAGGTTTAAGTAGTTTGTAAGCTACGGAATGATGGATTTACAAACATTTGGACAATTGGAGAAAAAAAAAAAAAGTTCAAAAAATTTTCGTCAGATGGCGCTTCATCTTCAGCTTCAGAAAAGCAATAATTAGCATAAAAAATTAAGGCAAAGCAAAGATTATGTTCTTTACAGGAAATGCTCAATATGTTCAGGCATCATTCCTCAACAATAGGTGTAGTCCAGGAATAATGCTGTGAACAGCACTGTAAAGAAAATGTTCAAATGTTTGTAATCTATCGGACCAGACTTCGTGGTCATCAGTCCGTAGCTTACAAACTACTTAAACCTAGGTAAACTAACCTAAGGACTAGACGTTGCTTTCTCTACGGTATAACATCTGTCACACTTGAAAATGGCCTAACATAGAGGCCGAAACCGGTAGTGTGGACTTAAATAAAGTACCAATAAATGCAACTGGAGCTGGACTTTCATTAAATTTGAACCACAGTTGCGGCAACAGCAACCATCCACAGTGATGGAGAAACTAATAACCTAAGGCCAACACACACATCCATGCCCCAGGGAGGACTCGAACCTCCACGGCGAACTACCGCGCGCTCCGCAGCAAGACGCTTTAGACCGCTCGGCTACTCCACCGCGGCCGCACTGTACAGCATTTCGTGAGTTATGGTGCGGCATTGGCGTCGGATGTTCTTTCAGCACCCTTAGAGATGTCGGTCGATTACGATAGACTTGCGATTTCAGTTAACCCCAAAGCCAGTAATCGCACGGACTGGGGAGCTGGGAGGCCAAGCGTGAAAAAAGTGGCGGCTGAGCACACACGATCATCACCAAATAATGTGCGCAAGAGATTTCTCACGCGTCTAGCAATTTTCCCCCTTGTTCTAATAAAACCCCATATCATTCCAAGCATGTGTGTCAATTTTTACCTCTCTATCTACATTATTCTGTGATTTATTAAGTTTTCAAACTTATACTGACTTTTTGATGACCCAGTATTATGATGTTCGATTTCTTTCATTGTCGCACTTTCCTAGATTATTTCTCTTACCAATCTCAAATGTTCAAATGGTTGCATAGTCTACGGGACTTAACTACGGGGTCATCAGTCCCTAAACTTACAAACTACTTATGAACTACTTAATAACTAGGACGGCACAAATATCCATGCCCGAGGGGGGATTCGAACCCCCGACCGTAGTGGCCGTTCAGACCGTAGCTGGAGCGCCTTAGTCTCCTCGGCCACCGCGGCCGGCTCTTACCAATCTACCAGTAATAATGGCGCAATCGGTAAACGCAAATCTCTAATAACTGGAATAAAAGGTTAGGTTAGCAGCTCTACCAGCTGCTGCTTCAGTGGCATCGTGTCGGCACTCGCCAAGCAGCAGCAACATGTCAACGTACTCGTTGTTCGTGTATGCCATCGTCATCCGATGTCAGTAACTGTAGTATATTGAGCCCCGGTTGTTTGTGTGGCGCCTCGGTGTAGTAGCCGAGCGGTCTAAAGCGTCTAGCTTCGGAGCGCGCGATTGCTCGCCGTGGAGGTTCGAGTCCTCCCTGGGGCATGGGTGTGTGTGTTGTCCTTAGGTTAGTTTACCTAGGTTTAAGTAGTTTGTAAGCTACGGACTGATGACCACGCAGTTTGGTCCGATAGATTTACAAACATTTGTGTTTTTTTTGTTTTTTTTTTTTTTTGTGTGGCTCCAACTGTCGGGTATACAGCCGTGTGGGGCGACAGTCGGCAGTCTAACAGCGCATCGACGAAGCTTCTCGCTCCATGACACCGGCGACGTTACAACTCGGCCGCACCACATTTATAAGGCGCATTGCATTATGCGCAGTATTTTTGGTGTCTGCCCCTGAAACTTTGAAGAGTTGTAGCTCCCAAACTAACAGTGATAGGAATGTAGTTTATATCGATTTGGACGCAGCTGGTTTCAATGAATCCAATGCACGATAGAAAAAAAAACTATTGTTCCATTTAAAAAATTATATCATAGCTCCGCAGAAAGTGTAACATTTCTTGTGTTGACTTACCGCATTAAAATTTCCCGTCACCTATTATTTTATAAGTTACAGAGGCAAACACACTTAGTGAAACACCCTATATATATATATATATATATATATATATATATATATATATATATATATATATATATATATATTATTTTCCCCTTGTTGTAATAAAACCCCATGTCATTCCAAGCATGTGTGTCAATTTTTACCTCTGTATCTACGTTATTCCGTGATTTATTAAGTTTTCAAATTTATACTGACTTTCTAATCACCCGGTTTTATGATGTTCGATTGCTTTCATTCCAATACTTTCCTAGATTAGTTCTCTTACCAATCTAGCATTAATAACGGCACAATTGGTAAACGGAAATCTCAAATAACTGGAATAAAATGGTAGGTTAGCAACTTTGTTCAAAAATGTTCAAATGTTTGTAGAGCTTATGGGACATGACTACGGGGCCATCAGTCCCTAGACTTACAAACTGCTTATGAACAGACGGTACAAATATCCATGCCCGAGGAGGGATTCGAACCCCCGACCGTAGTGGCCGTGCAGACCGTGACTGAAACGCCTCAGTCCCCTCGGCCACCGCGGCCGGCTTACAGAGTGTCTGTGTACTTCTTCCGTGGGTCTTTTTGGCCACATATTTTCTCTAAAAACTACACCGTGGATTTTTCTCAGAATTTTCCTTTCTTGCTTTGAAAAACCTAATTATATATTTTTTTATTTTATTTATTATTTATTTATTTTGTTCTAATAAAACACCTTGTCATTCCAAGCCTGTGTGTCAATTTCTACCTCTCTATCTACATTATTCCGTGACTATTAAGTTTTCAAATTTATACTGACTTATGATGTTCGATTTCTTTCATTGCCACACTTTCCTAAATTAGTTCTCTTACGCCGGCCGCGGTGGCCGAGGGGACTGAGGCGCTCCAGTCACGGTCTGCACGGCCACTACGGTCGGGGGTTCGAATCCCCCCTCGGGCATGGATATTTGTTCCGTCCTTAGGATTAGCTAGTTCATAAGTATAATTACGTAGGATTCCGCGGCCAGAGTCAGATGACATAAAAGTTTTCTGGGTATGGTACCGCGTCATGATGTAAGGCTATTACTTAAATAACCAACGTTTCGGCCAACGTTACAGTGGCCTTCATCTGGGTAACAGTTACCCAGATGAAGGCCACTGTAACGTTGGCTGGAACGTTGGTTATTTAAGTAATAGCCTTACATCATGACGCGGTACCATACCCAGAAAACTTTTATGTCATAGTTCATAAGTAGTTTGTAAGCTTAGGGACTGATGACCCCGTAGTTAAGTCCCATAAGTGCTACAAACATTTGAACAAGTTACCAACTTATTTATTTATTTTCTTTCAACTCGTTCGCCTGCTCATCGATTGCTGTCAGCCCATATTTTTGTGTCCCAGCCTCGCTTTTGTCCCTCGTTTCCGTCGTAGGTGTCGGTGACCGAGTAGAAAGACCGACATAGGAATAAAGGATGCACGCTTGTGCAGGTAGGAGGTGAACAGCCAGTGGGACAGCAGAAACTAGAAACACTACAATAAATTAGAACGAGATATGTATTTCTTAGAGACTTAGTAATACTTAACTTTTACATAGCTCAGTACTGCAGAATGCTGATACATAGTTGAGCTAGAGGCCTGCCTAGTGCCTGTCTGATAGCCAAGTCTTCACTGGTGCCTATCTGTTTCCGAAGTGTTAGCTGGTTCCTATCTCAGCCCCAAGTGAACGACGTCGTTGAGTGGTGGCCACGAGCGGAGTTGTCGCAGAGGGCTCTCGTCGCTGACGTCGTAAGAACGCCGCGCCGTGCGTGCATGGCGGCGCGCGGCGAAAGTAGGTGGCGCGCTCTTTATACTTGTGCGACACCACACATATATATATTAATGATGAAAATTTTCCTCAAAGATGATAAATTATTTTTCAAAAGAGATAGATTTGCTGGCCAGTACTTACCTTTGTGCTGTACCACCGATAGTTACACAAATGAAGAAACAGAAAAAAAGGGCACGAAAAAGGACAAGCTTTTGGAACACAGTTTCTTCATCAGGTGGGAGAGAAGGGAAGAAGAAAGGATGGGAATGGAAGGGAAAGGTAATTCAAGACCTAGGTCATGAAGGTGGTGTTTCGGGAGTGTGGATGTCAGAGATATTGCATGTTCGTGCTGAGCCAAACCCGACAGGTTCTTACTTTACAACTTGATCTTTCCTCTTTGATTATATATATCCTGTCTGACTTGGGTCAGTACGAATATGCAATATCTCTGACGTTCACACTCTCGAAACACCACCTTCATGACCTAGGTCGTGAATTACCTTTCCCTTTCATTCCCATTCTCAAGCAACAATGCAACCAATAAAACCATTTTCAAAGGGTAAATATAATTTTCAAAGAGTAATTATTGTTCCGCATTTCGCGTTATATTCTTTAAATTACTAAATATCTATCAGATCGCTATAAAACCCTGCCTAAAACCTTCCTCAGGTATAAATTAGTAACTGTACAAATATTTAAGTCTCTGCGTCTTGTCGTTCGGACGTGATAGGCGTACACCGAACAGACATTCACATTAATATATATAGATAAATAGCTGTCCAATCGCCATAAACCCGTGCCTAAAGCCTTCCCCGGGTAGACATTAGTAACTGTACAAATTTCTAGCTCTTTATGCCTTGTGGTTCAGACGTGATAAACGTACACCGAACAGACATTCACATTTATAGATATCGATTTGGTGTTTCATTTATTTTCACATTTATGTTTAATTAAAAAAAAACACGACGACTTTTGAAATGGCTTTTGGCAAGTTTGAGTAGCCGGCCGCGGTGGCCGAGGGGACTAAGGCGCTTCAGTCACGGTCTGCACGGCCACTACGGTCGGGGGTTCGAATCCCCTCTCGGGCATGGATATTTGTGCCGTCTGTAGTCTTAGCTAGTTCATAAGTAGTTTGTAAGTTTAGGGACTGATGGCCCCGTAGTCAAGTCCTATAAGCTCTACATTTGAACATTTTGAACTTTGAGTATCAACAAGTTGACACATTGGTCAGAATGTATAGGGTGTGTGCGTTCCGAGGAGGAGCAGCTGAACGTGCCGAAGACCAGTGTCAGCCGTCTGCAGGCCCTGCCTCAGGTTGCGGGGGCGTCGAAGAGCGCTGCGCGTCACACGGTACGCCCACAGTCTCGCGACACTACCGCTGATTTTTGTTATACTAGGCGACTGCAGCGCTCCTTGCGGACGTAAAGCCACGTTGTTCTATATCGTATACGAGACGTGTGTTTGTTGTGTGTTTTAGTGTACGAAATGGTTTTCATGAAGGGAAGCGAGTGTAGTGCAATAAATTGCAGCAACAAAAACTAGAATATGTCTTATTTATCATTCTTTAGGTTTTCTACATAGCGTGAGAGGTATGTGACATAAAGTTTCAGTAATGCTTATTTACAATTATGTTGTGAGCAACACACACATATTGAAGATTATTTCTTTTTAGGATCAAGAAATGGCTTATAAATTGCAGGCGACAAGATCTTTTGAATAAAGTTGCCGCGTATTTACGTGATAATGTGAAGTTCTGCTCGCTACACTTCGATTCAAACCAGTTCATGAATGATGAACGGAAGAAGCTGGTGTGGAATGCTGTGCCTAGATTGTTTGATGTTCCAAACAAACCACCGAAACTGGAAATGAAGAGGAAACTACCGCAAAGACGTGATAATGTAAAGGCGGAAGAAATTAAACTGTGTCCCGAAACAAGTATTACGACTGTGGTTGCTGCTACATCACAGCTAGAAACATTTTTGTCTGGGCATTTGAAAGCAATTCACTATAGAGGCAAATGTATAATGGAAAAGAAGTGTTCATTGTTACCGTTATTAATGTGTGAAAGGTTAAATGTTCTCTGCCTTATCTAATGGAAACCACAGTCTAACATATAAACCTATTTATCTGAAACCACTGAGCCGTCTTTTTTTACAGACGATTGTCGCCCCGCCCCCTCCCACTCCTCCCTCATCTTCGAACCATATGTCAACAGACTGTGATAATGACTGAGGATCATTCATATAAAATGACATTTGAACTGTCGTGTAATTGACGTAATATTATCTTAAAAATATTATCTTAAAATAACATATAATTGAAATAATCTCATAGCAAAATTATATTAGATGAAAGTTTCATAGCCAGTGGGTGTTCTCATAACTAAAAAGCAGGGGAAAATATTTCGCACCTTTTAACACCGGGAAGACCAATTACATGCTTCTCATGTGCGAAATACTATGTTTACCAGCAAAGTAAGGTGCAATGTCTGAAGAATTTCGTCACAAATATGTTGCAGTTAGCCTCAGTTTATTCACGAGTTTTTACTAAATTTATATTTGTTAATATTTAACTGTCACTTAGAAGTTCTATTATAGGCTTGTCTGCACAAAATACTATGTTTATCACTACCAGCAAGGTAAGCTGTAAGCAATTTATAAAGAATTATTTCGTAACATATTGCACAATTGCAGTCTGTGTCCGATCACGAGTTTTTGCTCGGTTTACGTTTCTTTTACGCTCAGTCATGTGTCAAGATACTTAAATAAAGCTTGGAATGCAAGAATATATACAATATTTAGCAAACCACATAGAGAAGTAATTAAAAGCGGGCATTATTAATGTGTCGTATACGGCGTTAAGGGACAGCCGGCTTTACGACCGCTTGGAGCGCTAGTGTCGCTCCAAGTGTCCGGCGGTAACTGCTTTCACAGCAGTGAGTGTCGCGACTGTATATATTAGACTGTGGTACGCCTCATGCGCCGCGTGTCCCGCCCACGGCCTCTGCTGCCGACGTCACGTGCACAGCACGTGGGTGATACGACCTCACCGCAGGGCGAGTGGCGCATTGGCTCGAACCGATTTCCATGGCATTTTAATTCTGCATTACCTATCATTGTAGAACGTATAGCTACTAAAGTAAGCGGGTTGGTCACGATAAAGTAACAGACATTCCTTTCACAATTAACACGCACATCAAAAAAATGTTTTGCATCACCAAGATTCTAGGGGTTCATGACCCTCTACATATCATTTCTCTTTGTTGTTGTGTTGTCTTCAGTCCGCAGACTGGTTTGATGCAGCTCTCCATGCTACTCTGTCCTGTGCAAGTGTCTTAATCTGAGAATACGTACGGCAACCTACCGGGAGATGAAAAAGTCAGTATAAATTTGAAAACTTAATAAATCACGGAATAATGTAGATAGAGAGGTAAAAATTGACACACATGCTGGGAATGACATGGGGTTTTATTAGAATAAAAAAAAGTTCAAAAAATGTCCGGCAGATGGCGCTTCATCTGATCAGAAAAGCAATAATTAGCATAACGAATTAACACAAAGCAAAAATGATGTTCTTTACAGGAAATTCTCAATATGTGCACCATCATTCCTCGACAATAGCTGTAGTCGAGGAATAATGTTGTGAACAGCGCTGTAAAGCATGTCCGGATTCCGGTGAGACATTGGCGTCGAATGTTGTCTTTCATCATCCCTAGAGATGTCGGTCGATCACAGTACACTTGCGACATCAGGTAACTCCAAAGCAATAATCACACGGACTGAGGTCTGGATACCTGGGAGGCCAAGAATGACGAAAGTGGCGGCTGAGCACACACGATCATCACAAAACGACGCGCGGAAGAGGTCTTTCAGGCGCGTAGCAATACTTTTTTTTCTAATAAAACCCCTTGTCATTCCAGGCAAGTGTCAAATTTTACCTCTCTATCTAAATTATTCCGTGATTTATTAAGTTTTCAAATTTATACTGACTGTTTGATCACCCGGTACATCCTTTTGAATCTGCTTACTGTATTCGTCCTTCGGCCTCTTCCACGATTTTTACTCCTCACACTTCCTTCTAATGTTAAGTTGACAATTCCTTGATGTCTCAGGATGTGTCCTACCAATCAATCACTTCTCTTAGTATATGCCAGAAACTCCTTTTCTCCCCAATTCGGGTAAGCACGTCCTCATTAATTACGTGATCCACCCATCTAATTTTCATCAATCCTCCGTGACACCACATTTCAAAAGCTTCTATCATCTCTTTGAACTCTTTATCGTCCACGTTTCACTCCCATACAATGCTACATTCGAGACAAATGCTTTCAAGACGGACTTCCTAACATATAAATTAATATTGGATGTTAACAAGTTTCGCTTCTTTAGAAACGCTTTTCTTCTCATAGCCATTCTGCATTTTAAATCTTCTCTACTTCGTCCATCAGAAATTATTTTCCTACCCAAATAACAAAACCCATCTACTACTTTTATTGTCTCATTACGTAATCTAATTCCTTCAGCATCCCCTGGTTTTCTGACAAAACGTAGATACTCTAATGACATTCTAGAAACACATCCTTTTCCACTGACGCATGCCTGTATTTGTCATGTTATACTATTCGCTAGATAATTTTCAATTCTTTATGATAATACATACCTGTTGGAATATCAACGTTCGATCACACGCGGATTGTTGCTTTACGTCCAAGACGACTTTCATAAGAAGAAGTTGTAACATAAAACAATTGAAATGTGCAAAGGACTTCGAATCGTTTTAAAACAGGTGGTGTTCATGACGTGCCCCGTACTGCTCACCCTATTGCAAAAACCGGGACAGACGGTATCTGGGACTTCTCGCCCAAAGAAATCCCCGATCACCATGCCACCAGGACAAAGACTTTGTGAGGGCCACCGGGAGATAAGTGTAAACCAGGCTGTACGAAACAGAGACCGCAATAGCTCTCTTTTTTTTTTCTAGACGGCCGTGGAGAGGCCCGGTCCTAGACGCCATGCTGCAGGGTATAAGTGAGCCCAAAATCACTAAGAATATAAAAGTGGTGTGTGTTTGGTTGATAAAAGTAGTGTGTGTGTGTCGGAACAATCGTGTCACTAGAATGAAACTTTTCACTCTGCAGCGGAGTGTGCGCTGATATGAAACTTCCTGGCAGATTAAAATTGTGTGTCGGAACCGGGACTCGAACCTGCAACCTTTGACTTTCGCGGGAAAGCGCTCTACCGACTGAGCTATCCCGACACGACTTACGATGCCGCCTCACAACTGTACTTCCGCCAGTACCTCGCCTCCTACTTTCCAAACTTCACAGAAGCTCTCCAGCGAAACATGCAAGACTAGCACTCCTGGAAGAAAGGATATGGTGGAGACATGGCTTAGCCACAGCCTAAGGGATGTTTCCAGAAATGTTTCTGTGATGTTTGGAAAGTAGGAGGCGAGGTACTGGCGGAAGTAAAGTTGTGAGCCGGCAACGTGAGTCGTTTCGGGATAGCTCAGTCGGTAGAGCGGTTGGCCGCGAAAGGCAAAGGTCCCAGGTTCGTGTCCCAGTTCGGACACAAATTTAATCTGCCAGGAAGTTTCAAATCGTGTCACTGTTTGTGTTAAGTGACCGTTCCCAGTAAAATCCACAAATTAAATTTTCTGTAATGGTTTTGGCTGCAAAATAACTTGACTAAGCAATGAGACTTAGTACCTTCCTTTGCCCTGTTAGAATAAATTACAAATGACATGGAATACTACACTCTTTCGTATATGTGGTTTTTGTTTCATGCGCAACGAATAACACCATATACTAGTAGTCGGACTATGTATGCATAATTCGACTGCGAGAGCCAACAAACCAGCGTGCTACTACTGTGATATTGTGTCAATTGAATAAATATTATTTCAAACAGACATTTAAGATTAATTGGATACCAAAATCACTGCACTTATAATGTGCCTATCTGTGCAACAATCAACATACTGATTCAATAATATAAAAATGACCTACAAATCTGTTAATGTTTTTAAAAATCATACATTGCAAATATTTCTGATCTCTTTACGTGATCTAAATGTTTCTCTACTCATCAGACAAATTACTTTAACTGTTATCTGCACGGCCACTACGGTCGGGGGTTCGAATCCCCCCTCGGGCATGGATATTTGTGCCGTCCTTAGTGTTAGCTAGCTCATAAGTAGTTTGTAAGTTTAGGGACTGATGACCCCATAGTTAAGTCCCATAAGCTATACAAACAAAATATTTAACTGTTACTATCTTTAAGAAATTAAGGAAAAAAGCTTCCGAAATTTGGAGGCCCCAAATCGAGAGGCCGAGAGTGCTAAAAAAAATCCCCCCCCCCCCTTATATCCGCCATTGATCAGAAAATACTAGGAAATATGAAAGTAGCTGCATTAACTGTGAAGTGATAACAAATGAAACGGAAGCAAGGACACAAAAACAGGGGAAAAGTGCCGTACACAACCATAAAACACACGTCAGGAACTAAACAACTCCAGCCAACAAGACGAACCAGCAGCAGTGAGGTGTAAATAAGAGACGACAACACCGTGAGTACACCGAATATCAATTTAAAAACACATAGGCCTAACGTGCACACATTTTTAAAAAAAAATCTGTTTTTAATCTATATATACAAAACAAATTGTACAAACCTTTGTTTTATTTACAGAACACAGAAAATGCTTTTAAAATAAAAATCGAAACGGGTCTGGTGTAAAATAAATGACTTAATTGCAGCCGGCCGCGGTGGCCGAGGAGACTGAGGCGTTCCAGTCACGGTCTGCACGGCCACTACGGTCGGGGGTTCGAATCCCCCCTCGGGCATGGATATTTGTGCCGTCCTTAGTGTTAGCTAGCTCATAAGTAGTTTGTAAGCTTAGGGACTGATGACCCCGTAGTTAAGTCCTGCAGTCAGCACAAGACGGATTAGCTCTTATAGTCAACCTTCAATATTGTTTAAATATAAGAAATGGTCGATTTTGTAATCAGTTTAGACATAAATGGAAATATTAATGTTATTACCTACTTCTAGTCACTTTTAGGCAGATCGATATCGACGAATCGATCTTTTTGGTTTCGATACTTTCCACATTCGGTGCACGCGGGTTGGATCTAAAATGATCTGCAAAATCGATCGTTTCATATAAGTTGCCCGTCCGTAATTGGCAACGCAGTAGTGAGAACAACGGAAGGACATTTGAGAGGTTGAGCAGCTTCAGAGGGCAGCTTGCAGTGGGCAGTAGGGAGGGATCTGTCGACCAGGCGCCTCTGTGACGCCCGCGGGCTGAGGAGGCAGGGCGATAAACACATTCCGCTGCTCTCGGCAGCGCAGGACGGCCAACAACTGCGAGACAACGACTGCCGACGACTGCTGGCGCCTGCACTCGCGTCCAGTAGCAACACCTTCTAGAGTACAGGCCTGCGCGCATGCCCGTGACGTCACCAACTGAAGGCTGGCTGCCGTGCAAACGGCTGAGTCTGCGCAACACCTTCTAAAATACAAGGCCTACGCATAGCGGCCATATTGGCACGTGACGTCATCAACAGTTGGCTCATGAAAGCGTGTGCTACGTAAAGTATTACCTTTCATATAGTATCGCCTGCAGTTATTTGAAGTATGGGGTACAAGTGCTGCATTCCCTACTGCCAGGGAAATTATGACTCTCAAGGAGGAATAAAAGTGCACGTTTTTCGATTTCCCAAATGTGAGAACCTGAGAAATCGCTGGATTGCTGCAATACCGAGGAAAGGATTTGTGCCTACTGAGCATTCAAGGGTGAGTAAATGGCGCTAAGTGTGTAACTGATTTGTTTATTCAACACCAATGCGGACAACATTAATACTAAGGTAGCCATACAATGTTTCGACAAAGGATAGTTACATTGGCTGGTGATGTGCTGTTACAGATTTGCCACAAACATTTCCAAACGGAAAGCATTCTATGGACTGCCGAACACTTTGATGAGAAAACAGGACGGATTTTAACAGTAAACCTGGAACGACCGAGGATAAAAGAAGGCTGTGTTCCGTCGATATTTCCTGGTTGTCCGTCCTATTTGTCGTCACAGTTGGCTTTCCGGGAATCTCCTGATGAAAAGCGAATGCGTGTGGAAGCAGCACAACTTCAGAAAGCTCTTAATGAAAGTGTTACCTCAGCCGAACAGTACGACAGTGAAAATAAAATTTCATGTATATTGGACTTAACAGGGAGACGTAAAATCAACTTTTCTTCATTCTGGACTATGATTGGTAAAGCAGACAGTGTAATTTTTGTCAATATCGAGACACCAGGATCTGTACCTCAGTTGCATTATTCCGTTGTTGTCAATGAGCAGTTGCAAGTGTCAGTTTTTTATAAAGGAGTCTTAATAAGTAACATCCAGAACAAGTACAAATTTCCTTGCAAAATAAACTACTTTCATGAGATTGAAAGTATATTGGAATGTGTTGAAACCTGTGAAGCTGTAGATACAAAAGATAAACACCATTTATTAGAGATAATGCAAAATATTTTAGATAAGTCTTAGCTTCCAAATAATACAAAGCCTACTCACTAGGAGTAAACTCTTGTCGCCGCTCTCGTTGAAACAGCAGCCGCTAGAGGCGCCACATAACAACCACACATGCGCGAAACTTCACTGAAGTGCATTATGCTACATTGTGTTGTAATGCACATTGTGCATCCCAAAAGAGTGTAACTTACTGTTTTTACGTGAAAATCTACAACCGTTTAAGTGTTTGTGGAAAATGGTATATTGTTGTGTGCCATTTTGCAATCAGGGCTCCCGAAATAAAGCTCCTGCAGTTAGTTTTCACGAATTTCCGAGTAATGAGACAACTATCAATAAAAACAATAAGTAGACGAGATATGTGCATTTCTAAGTGATCAGTGCTGGTATAAATTATTTTATTGTTGCCTAAATATTTCATTTTTATCTCGTATGTAGGTGATAAGGATACGTTATAGCAGCCCAATGAGCATTCTGTGGTATGCAGTAACCATTTTCTTACCTCATACTATAAAACCGGCCTGAAGATAAAGAAATGGAATCCTGATGCAGTTCCCAGTGTTTTCGAAATGTATCCGCCAAGCAATCGAATTAAGATAAAAGAACCGAGAAATATATTGAGGAGGAACCAACAGAATTGCCCTCTGTTTCAATGACGACTGCTGTCGCTGCGTAAGTCGACGGATATTTGGTACGTGTCGTCGAAGAAAATATACATTGTGAGGATTGTGTCAACAAGATCAGCAGTGTACAGTCTCCGTCACCAATGATGGCCTTAATAAAAGGAAAAGACAGAAGTGGTCTTCGATACCCCAAACCTACATTCGTCATGTTCCTGGCAAGATTAGAAAGTGTGACTAACGAGGCACTGAAATCAGTCATAGACAAGCCAAAAGTACTGTTCACACTTTTACACATGTTACTGCCTGATATTAGTGGCAACCCCGCGATGCAGTGCGCTAAGGATTCGCATGCAGAGCTACTGAGCAGATTAATACTGCAAAAATTTCTGCGGCCCTACTTAACTAATTTTACGAACAATATGACAGACCAGGTACGTAGGGAATATTTTGCGAAAAGAAATGAAAATTTAGAAAAGAAGCTCTCTAGGAAAAGCCGCAAAACAATTCCAATCAATTAGGCCTAATAATCAGTGTACATGATAATAAAAAGAAACAATCGCTGTTATCATTGTTAAATAAAGACAGTAACATGAACATCAATATTTGTTCTCGACATCAGTGACCAAAATGAACCGTTGTGCTACATGGACATATTTTTTAAGCCTTATTTCCTATTCGGTTCCATAAGAATCTACACGGAATGAGGTTGGCTTGTGGCGCCAACAGCGGAATAAGTTTGAACTACAGCGGCGACACTGTTCATCAGAGGCAAGCTCCTAGTGAGTAGGCTTAGTATTATTTGGAGGCTAAGGATAAGTTAATTGAAGGCAGTGATGATAAAGCCTTTTTTCAATTTGTAAAGTCTCAAATACATCTTTTGAGTAGTAGGGACAGACTAAGATACAAACCAGAGGACTTGTTGTTTTTTTCTCTTGTTCAAATTATTTCTCCAGCTGCCTATAGGTTCATGAGGGAATCTGGAAACTTATTAATGCCTCATCAAAGCACAATAAGAAGACTTTGTTCTTCACTAAATGTTGGCCCTGAATTGGAAAAACTGGACAGCAATTTCTTGTGCTACATTAAGAATAAAGTTCCTCTATTGCAGTCCCAAGATATGATTGTAACTTTAATGGTTGATGAGATATATATTAAGCAATATCTTGATTACAAGGGGGTAATGTTGTTGGAAATGCCTTTGATTCACAAGAGTTAGCTTCTAGTGCCCATACATTTATGATTAGCAGCATAATGTCTTCATACAAAGACGTTGTACACATTTTGCCTGTTCGGACTGTTACCGCTGAACTGTTGCACAGAGTTTTGAAGAAGGTAGTTCTTGGCTTGGAAGAGGTAGGTTTTAAAGTGCTTGCAGTTGTTAGTGATAATAATTCTGTGAACAGGAAGGCTATGACATTCTTCTCAAACAAGCCTAAGCTGAGTATTGTGTATCCACATCCTGCTGATAGCTCAAGGCCTCTTTTTTTTGTTATTGATCCTGTGCATTTGTTGAAATGTATCAGAAATAACTGGCTCAACCAGAAAACTGATGCATGTTCTTTCAGATTTCCTCCATTTGATGGCAGCTCAAATTCACTTTTGGAAGCCTCATTTTCAGAAGTAAGAAAATTGTACAATTTAGAATCAGACAAGTTATTGAAATATGGTTATGGGTTATCACTGAAAGCTCTCTATCCTTCTTCTCTAGAAAAGCAAAATGTGAAATTAGTGATCCAAATATTCAATGACTACATTGTGGAAGCATTAAAGACATTGGGTCCATCTAATAATTTGAGCAAACATGTTGGCACAGCAGAATTCATCAGAATCATCTCTCTGTGGTGGAAAATTTTAAATGTAAAGGCTCCTTACAAAGGCTTACTGAAGAGGGATAAAATGCAAGAACCTTTGTCTAATTCAACCACAGATGAACAATTTATCTTCTTAAACAATTTTTTGATTTGGCTAGATAAATGGGAAGAGTTAGCAAATGGTGAAGGCATCCTTTCAAAAGAAACATTATCTGCTTTGAAATTGTCTACACATTCCATTATTGAAATCACAAATTACTGTGTGGATGAACTTGCATTAAAATACATTTTGCCTGGAAAATTTCAAACTGACCTTCTTGAGGACAGGTTTGGTAAGTACAGGCAACTGGCAGGGGCACAATACCATGTCTCAATAAGGCAAATTTTTGAAGTTGAGAAAAAACTAAGATTTTCTACAATTTTAAGGATTTCATTAAGATCTGAAACAAAAGGAGAAATCAAAGTTAATTATTTTGATGTTTTAGAACCCTGGAAGCAATACAGTTCAGAAAATACTCCCTTTTCTAACAACTTTGCATCTCTCTCTGTGACAGAGTCCGACATCACTGATGTTGGCAGTTATTTGCCCGTAATTACATATCTCGGAGGCTACTGTGCATACTCAGTCATAAAAAAACTGAAATGTGATATATGCAAGGATTGTTTGGTTTTCCAAAAAATCATGCATTATGAGGAATCCTTCAAGCTTATTAGAAACTTAGATCGGGGAGGCCTACTCTACCCACGTCCATTTGTTGTTAATGCTGTCATGTACAGCTATATCACTATTTCAAAGCTCATTGGTCCTGAATATGAAAAACTGTTCCTGCAGGAACAAAATCAAAGACAACAGGCTACAAGTTTGATTCTACACAATTTATCCTCTAACTTTGATCAGCTTGATTTGTGTGGCACTCATACATCTGAAAATATTCTCAAAATGATTATCTGGGTTGCAACAAATTCATTATTGAAAAATTACTGCAATCAAAAACTTAACACTCAAGGCATAACATCAAAAGGTGGTAAGAAGAGAAAACTGGAAACAATACTAAATAAATAAGGGATTTCTTTTGTTATTTGTCTCTTCCAGTAACTGTGCTAAAGAAGTAGTTGCCTTGCATGGGTTCTGAGCTTTGGTAATGAAACTGTCATTTATTTTTCTTTGACTTATTCATCATTATTTATACCAATTCTTTCTTACTGTAAATATCTAATTACTTTAGAGCTGATATCTGCTGCTGCTCTAAATTGGTCATGAATGGCAGTACAAGACATATTAATTTCTTAGTGTTATAGGCCTACTATATTTTGCTTCTCTTTCATGCATTTTTCTTGTGTTGTGCCTTTTTGATGTGTATGTGTCAGATGTGTTTTACATAGTCTTCAAAAGCATTAGTCACTGCTATTTCATCTTTTCAAGGTTGGCACTCAACTGCAAAAAAACAATTTGAAAAGCACTTAATGTTTCTTTATTTATAATCCTTTTTCTGAAGACATAGAATTTCAGTCATACTAATGTCATCACAAACACATATCCTTATGACATATACTGCTAATATTTATCTGGAGATATTTTGTGATAAAATTCTAGAAAGGGCAGCCTGTGTACTACTGTTATGTGTATGGTAGTAATGCCTACTGTGAATGGTCATTGGAAGTTAACATGTCAAGACAAATTATTTGTGTTTAGAGAATACCATTGCTTTTGTTTTAAAAATTGGATTTTAACATAACATGTCTGATCACAACCAGGTTTTCTGCTTTCACTGTCGTTGGGTTCGGCAACTCACAAACTCTTGCCTCCCGACCAAACCTTGAGCTTGGGCTCTGCTACAGATCAGTCTGTCACTATAACCAGTTTCTCAAATTTCATCTTTCTGGCTATCAGTTGATTGCCATACTAGAAAAGACTTGTCTACATTAGTACTGTGATCCCTACTACATTAGCAAAGGCATTACCATTATTCACACTGTGAACAAGAACAGAGTGGTGTATCCTACAATCTGGCCTGCTTTGTCTCTCCTGTCTACTGGTCTTAGCTCCGTATCACTATTTCTGTCTTATTCTTTCCTGCTAATGTTTGAGTTTTCATTTCTATTGGATTGAAGTGCTCATTTTTCTATCATCCTTCACAATTTAAACAATGCTATTTTAAACAATATTCTGCTTACATAATAGGATCTTGTTTAAGTTTTTCTCTAAATACACCTCAGATGGAATTTTCAAACTAAGTACGGTAGTAGTTTGACCGTAAGACTGAAAAAGAACAGTGAAACAGCAATGTTCATATGGTATGGTAAAGTATTGTATTTCAGGAATAAAAATGTCAAGTTACAAAAAAATGTTTGTGATAGAAAAATGTAGATCATACGCATAGCTAGGCCTATACTTGAAATTGATAGGGGATCAACAGGTTTTAATTTGATGTAGTACTCCAGGAAAATGTCCTCTGATTAACTTCAGAGATTCGCAAGTAATTTTCCAACATCTAAACAGCCTTTGTGGCAAATTAACAACATAGAAACAAAAGAGCAGCTGAGCAAGGCAGTCAACCTAAAAACTGCAATTTTCTTTACGGAGCAGTTCTACAGTGGTGCAAATGAAATTCCCATTAAAATAAAATAAGTAATTCTTAACAGACATTGTCCTGTGAGAAGAGACCTTCTGCAAAAGATAAGGTGGGTCAATTGAAGATCGGGATACCACCCATTATCTTTGACAAATGGCATGATAGTCAAGTTCACAGAATTTATTCAGTAATACAGATTGCTGCCTTATCATGATTTGGATAAGTAGATCAAGAATGAGTCACTACATTGATGAAACAGTTTGCTTTAGGTAATGTAAATTGACACATATGTTCAGTAATTGTCATCCATATGACATCTTTGGTCAAAGCTGACATGTGGTACCCCCTCCCCCCTTTCAGTTATGCCAAAAATGTATTGAACAAATTTGATATTAATGTTTTTTGAATGGAGGGTCTTATTTTAATGACTAGAGTTGCTAAAAATCTTGATAGTGATCAGAAATGATGTACAAAGGAGAGGTCACTTTTTCTATGTGTTTATGCAATTCCTGAGAAGTATAGAAATAAGAAATAATGACAGGAGAAAGAGTTGCTTTGAGGGGAAGAAACCTAACCAACATTTGGTTTCTAACACCTAGTTGCTAGTTTTGTTTACTGCATAATGCTAAGCATTTGTGTATCCTTAGGTATTTCAGACAACATTCTCATCCATCTACATTCTACAATACTTAAAAACTCATTAATTTGGGACTGTCTGTGAACTAGAAGTTACATAATTGACTCTGAATATTCTGATGCAGTTAGTTACCCTTCTGGTTTGTTTCATATACGTTGTGGTGTCTTACTGACAGACAGCAGTCAGAAAGTAACATCTTAAGTTTTATAATGCAAGCATGCTGGCTACATTTCCTCTGTTTGCACTTTTAAAAGAATATTTTTTGGAGGAAATTACAGCTCTCATTTCTTGTGTGTCTGTAACACAGTTCCTCAATTGTTCATGTAGCAAATTCTCTCTGATACGTGACTTGGGACTCATGATTCTGAAAAACTGTACTTTCTCTCTTCCTTAACTAAAGATAACTGATGAAGCTGTTTTATTGTTGTCAGTTGACCATCAGTCAGACATAATGTGAAATCAGGCATATAGTCCAAAACGAAATATGTGTGTATAGTGATTTCCTACTTATTTCCATTAAGGTTGGATGGAATATGGTACCTTAAATTCCTAGTAAAGTAGAAAACAAATCTGTCATGGTATTCTAGACTGACAGAACTAGAATAAATTATAACAATGACCTGGAACTTTATTCCAGTTTTTATGTTTGTATGGTACTGTTAAATTTTGTTGTGCATAAAATGTATGTACAGTAATATCTTTTGATTCTTCAGTTTCCTGTAGATATACTGTATAGTAATCACAACTTTCAGCTGCTTAAGTTTTGATGAAAAAAATCAGAATGTATTTTGATGTATTCCACAAAGTTAAAGACAGCATAGTTTTATTTAAGAGTACACTGCATGTTTTGACCAACTTTCAGTTATCAGTATGCCTGACAATGAAATATGTGTCCATTTTCTGGAATAACTTATGACATATTCTGAGTTTGCCATTATTGGTTTTTATGTGGTGTGCCTACATTAAGTAATCATATTGCAGTGTCAGTGTGTTGTGGCAGAGTTACAAGGAATTATGTAGTTAAATTTTTGGCCCTCACTGATTGTGTACTGGTAACACATCACCATTTCTGCATTGCATTGGATGAACATACTTGTGGTTTTAGTATTTAAGAAATAAAACATTTTATCACATTCAATTTAATATCATTCTGATAAGGGGGAAAAAGTTTGGTTCTACTGTAAGTCAAACATCTTGATGTACTTAATTCCCAAGTTTCTTGTTGCTGTACAAATATTTATATGGTTTGCTGCTGCATGTTGTCTTATAACTTTTCAGTGTTAAAAATAAATTTCTGTTCACTCTGTGCTTCAAAAAAGTTTAGTATTCCTTAACATTCCTGTCATGATTTTTACTTGCCTGGATTTTTATCTTAAAAGAGCTATTAAATCATTTTGAACAATACTAGAACTACCATATTTACTAAATCATTTTGGCTGTTTACACAAAAATAGCTATTACTGAAATAAACAGTTGTTTCAAAGTATTTAGCGTTTTTATAACAAAGAAATATACGATACACAATTCCGATTTAAGTTCCTTACTAGAAAAATTAATGGAACTCTGGTAGCATTTCTCATCAAGGTTGCAAAAGAAATAAAGTTTCTACAGCTCTGGAAAATAAGTGAAAGGTAGGATCCTTGTAACAGTTCTTAATTTATTTAATGAATATTTTCTCAGAAGACGATACAATCCATCAAATGATCTGAGTTTCATAAGTAGTAAGTACTTTACTAGTGATACCTGGAGACAAAGGTTTCAAAAATTACCGAAAAATAAATCCTTATATATTCTAAGAACCAATTTGCTTCATTAAAATCGTAAATATCGGTATCTTGTTGCTTTTCAGTGACAATTTATTGCAGGAAAAGTTTTATGTCCGAGGCAAGGCAAAGAACTAATTTGATTTTCCAGTTTGTCTTAAAGACCGACAGATGAATATTTGCTGAAAATTGTCAAAAGAATTTCACAAGCTCAAAACAAAATTGAACGAGTGTTGCATGTATTAATTCCGTTAGTGTAATTGCAAGGCCGTGTAGGAGAAGAAGGCACGGAAATACCGACGCAGTTGGCGCATTAAAATGCAAAACGTTCGTATAGAGCCTGCATCACAGCAAAGTTCCGACGCAGACCAACACCTTCTAGAGTAAGGTGTTGCCAGTAGGCGCTAAGAGCTTCGTTCCAGCAGCTGCCAGATTGCTTGACGCGCATGCGCAACGCTGAAATTTTGTTCCAGCAGCGCCTTCTCCCGCTTCTGGCTACTTGGAGTGTGGCTGTTTGGTGTTCCAGCAGTTGTCGCAAGCAGCCAGACGCTACCCGAAAAAATATTTCTGGCGCGGTCAAGCTGCCAATTTGCGCATGCGCAGAAAGGTCTGAGTTAGAGTGGGGGGTAGCCATCACGTGATACGTGAGTGTTTGTAGCGTGATTTCGATTATTTCGAAGTCACTGCAATCCCACTTGAGATCAGATATTTCTCGTTTACACTTCTTCGTTATTAAGAAGGAAAGTATTTTAATTATTCCTTTAAACTCGCCTTCGACTGCAATCAGAAACAGTGCAAAAAGCGTTCCAGCAGTGCAAGTATCAAACAAGGGTTTTTGCGTCATAGGAGCTGCGCATGCGCAGTAACACCTGTTTCTTAGCGCTTGAAAGTAGCCGTCTGGCAGCTGCTGGAACGAACCTAAGATCTCAGGCATTCCTCTCGCAGCGGGCAGTAGGCCAGAACGCTTTTCGGCACAGCCGGCTACGGAAGTGTCTTCCACGATTGCTTTGACCTGACTGTCTTTGAGCGTGTATTTGGTAATCTCTGACGATTATGTGGGCGACGTTTAATTTTAATGGTAGAAGACAAAAAAGATGCTGTGTTTGTTATTTTAAGCATAATACGTAGAGTCCTAGGAAAAGTTGTGCTTGTGGTCAGCAGCAAATTAAAGATCCATTAAAAAAATCTCGATCATACCATGTTTTGTGAAAACGAATTACTAAGAAACTAGCTGTTGGAGGAAAAACGTCGTTCATACAAAGTTCTGTAAAAACAAATTAGCGAGAAGAAAACCTGTTACTGGACGATAATTCACCGACCCTTCTTTTTCTTGAAATTTTATGTATGTTATTGTTAAAAAAACAAACCCTAGAAAGACTGCTTTTATTAACAGTGGATGGTTAATTGTGTGACTCTTTCGAGGTGGATCGTGGAATGAAATTCCTGCATGTCGCCTCAGTTTTACTGTTTAAAACTGTCACTGTTTAATAAATCAGATTTTCTTCTACAATTTATTACATTGCACTTCCTGCCAGTCCTTTAACCAAATATAGGAGTACTTGCAGTGGAATAGATCTTCCACACATCACTGAAACTTTGATGATGTGGTAGAAACATTTGATGATAAGAAACAAAGTATCTTTAATGTCTCTGTTACGTTCAGGTTCATTTATAACCCTGTATGCCAACATTTAAACACCTAAAAGGGTAGGCTACAGAAAGTAGAGCATTTGGAGTAATTTTCAAACATTTAGTTACTGTTGGTCTAATGCCATGATAGTAACAATGTTTCAATGAAAAAAAAAAAAAAAAAAAAAACGTTCTTTCTGTTTGCATTGCAGTGTGATCATTCTTTTATTGTATGTGGTGACTTTAATATTGATTTTCTCAGAACAGAAATGGAGAAATTCACCAACCTTGCAAAATCATATAACCTGCAGGGTCTGAACCCACAAGAGTAACACCCACATCCAAGACTACAGTACCTTAGATCAAAGACTCGTTTACAGAAATAAACTTAGATCAATAGTTCAAGTATAAAATGCAGGATTCAGCAATCACAACGCTATTATATTAATTGTCAGACTTAACGAAGATATTTCAATCCCAAACCTACCTAAAACCCTTCAAAGGTAGCCCTATAACTTCAACAAACTTCATGTTCTCGTAAGTAATGAAAATGGACAGAACTGTATACTGCAAACTATGTCAATGCAAATTTATTGATACAATAATACAATTTTATTTCCCCATAAGTATTTGGTCTTTATTTGAAAGACATCTTCAGTGGAAATATTTGGCCAATGGAATAAAAGACGCAAACAATAGAACCTAAAGGCACCAAACAGCGCCGTATGTAGACCACAATCCACCAGAAATTGCCACTAAAAATGCCTTACAAATATAGACGAAATGCATACGGCAAAATAAACTTGTATTATTCAGTTTCATAGACGGCTTACCTCAATAAGTATCTACATTGCAAAATTTAAAGTATTTCTAGACACTGCGAAATACAACTGTACCACGCTTTGCGATAAACGTCAGAACAACGAGGTAGAAGCTCCTTGGGTCAAAACAAACAAGGCAAAGGTGCTCGTGAAAGACATATCTACTCAACCAGGTCAAAGAAATCGTGGGAGACACTTCCGCAGCCGGCTGTCCCGAACGTCATTGTGTATGCCAAAACCAAACATCTTCTAAAAAAAAGCTAGACTCCTAACGGCGCTGGGATAATTTGAAAGTTCGGCCGGCTGTCATGATAGTGGCAAGCGTCAGACGAATAGGAGCGTTGTTAGGGGATAAATCGTGTATTATATAGCTACTCAGTTGGTAGTCATGTCTGTACTGTTTGACTATTGCAGTATACATGAAGTACAATGGTGAGGAAATGTTCAGCATTTAAGTGCATAAATCGATTTAAGAAAGGGATAAAAAGAAAGAATGTATTTCCATTTATATTTCTCAGGAATAAATGTAGCCCTGCTACTTGTGTTCAGAGACAGTTACTCTTTCTTAACAGGCTGTTACTCAAGACAATATAGGCAGGGCCGGCGCAAGGCACATGCGAAACGTGCGACCGGACGGGGCGGCACTTTCCGAGGGGGAGGGGCGGCAAATCTGCCGCCCCCACTTTTTTAGGACAAACTCAACATTCATGCGCAAGAGGGGATTCGAAACCAAATCTCGGAGAGACCGGCTTCGGAAACTGTGACTTTACGCCTCGATTACCTGACGGCCGCCCCTGTAGAACAATGGAAGGGAGGGGGACTAATTTCTTTCTCACCACGATAGCAGCACCGTCGCGGTTACGGCAGAGGATACACGCCAGTAATCTTATGAGTGGAGCGGTGCCTGTCTGTTACGCGCCGTGCGTTTACTCACAACTAATTTTGCAGAAGTCGAAAACTAATTTTGATATTCTAATGGTATATTCGATACTGCGGTTACATGTTAAGCCTGAAGTAATTTTGCTAAACCCTTCAAAGGCAGTTTTCGAGTGTTTTATTCTTCCCGCTTTATGGAAAAAAATCGTTGAACATTACTACATCAAACATATCCAAAACCTACAATGGCTAGAAGTATACCGAATGGGTAAATACGCTACGAGTAATTACAAGGGATAAAGACATTGGTAGTCGGCCTGGCATAAGTTGGGTTTCGACGCATTTTTTTCAAAATTTTTTCTACCTGTGTCTGAGTGATAGTCGGACGTTTTGGTTTTTGAGCCATGAAAAACCTGTCTGCGCCTGCATGAACAACAATTCTGACCGGCACTTTTGTTTGACAATACTACTCGCACACTATCACTTTTCCAACTTTTATTTACTGTATAAGCTACAGTTTAACGTTGAATACATTATCTGTTAACAACCATTGAAAAATGTTTATTTGCGTTAATTGTAAGTTCATGCCGCGCGAGATTAGCCGAGCGGTCTAAGGCGCTGCACTCATAGACTGTGCGGCTAGCCCCGCAGAGGTTCGAGTCCTCTCTCGGACATGGGTGTCTGTATTTGTCCTTATGATAATTTAGGTAATTGTAATGTTTGTATACCTTATGGGACTTAACTACGGGGTCATCAGTCCCTAAACTTACAAACTACTTATGAACTACCTTATGCTAAAGACAGAATAAACATTCATGTCCGAGGGGGGATTCGAACCCCCGACCGCAGCGACCGTGCAGACCGTGACTGGAATACCGCAGACCGTTCTGCCACTGCGGCCAGCAATTGCGATTGATTACTGACATTTCCTACAGATTTGTTTAAATAAAATTCAACAAACGTTTTGAAAAACAGAAAAACCTGGGGGGTGGGCCGGCAATTTAGCAGTTCGCACGGGGCGGCACTTGGGCTTGCACCAACCCTGAATATAGGATTGAATGAAATAAATAACAGGCATCTAGAATACTGGCACCTCTTATAAACGAGCTACATTAGGCAGTACTGGAGGACAGGAAGTTCAAAAAGATTCATTTTATGATTGTGTAAAGTAACTATTGGTGGCACGATATCAATTGCCGCACTGCAGTTCAAACTTTTTTTCATGAAATTAATATTAGCAACTTGTAATAAGGAATTTAAAGGTTATCTGCTTTACATATAGCCTATAGGTATAACAACTGAAAGCGGTTAGCAAAACTGTCTATAGTTCCATACATGAATGACACATAGCCACACTGGATACACATTGTGAAGTTTAACCCTGTTGCAGACTTTTGAGCAGTTCACCATACTGTAAGGTATTTGGCTTCAACCATTAAAAATGCTAATATTCCTGCTAGATACTCTAATGCTAATGTTAGATGGACTTAGTTTTTTTTTTTTAAAAAAAGGTTATTGTATAATTCCTGTTATGTGAAGAAACTGGCAGTGGCTGGTTGCTCTTGCTGATGGGATATATCATTTTCACAATCGATTATTTTAACATTAGCTGTTTCAGGCAGCCCTGTTCCACCTTTTGATGCTATAAAATAGCTAAATATTGGGGAGTACATCAGACACTCAAGCACAGACGTAAAGTGCTGTGAGACTCTTCCGAAATTACTGTTTGTACTAAAGTTTCACTATCGTATAATATACCGAGAAAGTGCCAAAAAATCTTGTCTGACGAGTCCCTTCATATACTACACTTAGAACGCTAAAAAACTCAATGTTATAATTCGGTTTAGTCAGGAAGAAGAAACGCTGTTAGCCGATTTCTACACCGTATGTGTAATAAATTTACACACAACCGATAGTTGCTGTATATCTAAAGAATCTGAAGCTGTTCTGCAGTTATATATTTTAATGAGACATAGTTTTAGCGACTTAACTCGAATTAATACACACACTAATCAAAAGAGTGTTACGCACATTTAAAGTTCGCGCAGAAGTTTGCCGCCACAATGGCCGCCGAGTCGCTCTTCAATTTGCTCGCTGTTCGCAGTCGCTACGAGATTGTGGGGCTTGGCTAGGACTTAATTTCGACCGGTACCTCCCAGAGGTTTTATTTATTTATTTACTAGCTGAAAACCCGATGTTGCCCCGGTATTTATTTATTTACTGCTGCCTCGAGTTAGTACTTCCCCTATTCCTTCTCTCTCTTTATCCATCTCCTTTTTGCTAAAATCATGTTATATTTATCAGAGAATATATAAAAAATAACGCTGTCTTGCATAACGTACAAAATTTTAAATGCAGTATCCAAACAAAGAATGATAGTAGTCAAAATACAAATGATATATAAAATTCGTACGATTTCATATTTATTGAATTATATCTTGTACAATTGTATAATCTTTCAGGTATATATTCATTTGTATAAGTGCTGTATGTCAATAAAATCTCTTGGGAAAACAATTAGTAGTACAGAAGTAAAAGATTAAAAGGTTTGTCATGATTGGGGGCGATATTTTAATCAATTTCTTATTTGTAATAAAAAATATTAAAACTTGGTGTGTAATGGGGCGGTTTTCCATTAACGTTACTGTTTATGTGCTCAAATCTCATGAACTACGAGTCGTACTGTGATACAATTTAGAAGGTACATTCACCTCCGTGTATATACTGTCTGAAAAATTTCCTGTGGCGACAATTTGTAGTGTAGAAATTATAAATGGTAACGTCATACCGAATGCCGTAGTTTTAGTCCACGAAGAGCGGAAAAATAGCAAGCAAGAAACTTTTTTCCTTTTATAATTTTGCTATGGTTTTCAGCGAGAAATAGATCACTAAAGGTTTGAAATGATGTTTAAAGTTTGTTACAAGTCCCTAAGTAATGTCGTTCTCATATACTGTATTCATAAAGTCTCGTCGCATTAAGTGGCAGTTTCTTGAACTCCTATTGTTTACGACGTTATATCTCCTGAATCATGTGTCGTATGTGGTTCGTATCATTACAGAATCGGTATCGCACGGTAAAGAAGATGCGTACCAAATTTGGTTGAAATCGGTCCAGTGGTGTAGGAGGAAATTTGCAACATTGTCGCATAATGCAGCAGTTTTCCTCGCCTTTCATTGTTTATGATATCATATCTCGTGAACTGTGTTGTACGTGATCCTTACACTTCGGCGACCGTCCTCATGGACCGAACCATACGTGTGCAAAACTAATAAAGATTGGAACAAAACTTAGATTTGTATGCAATACGTACAGACAAATAAACGCCGGCCGCGGTGGCCGAGCAGTCTGCGGCGCACCAGTCACGTTCTGCACGGCCACTACCGTCAGGGCTTCGAATCCCCCCTCGGGCATGGATATTTGTGCCGTCCTTAGTATTAGATAGTTCTTAAGTAGTTTGTTAGTTTAGATACTGATGACCGCGTAGTTAAGTCCCATAAGCTCTACAAACATTTTAATTTTAACACAAACACAAACATTCATAAGTACCATTTTGAAATTAAAAAAAATATATGTGCTAAGATATCTCAATAATTTTATGCGCACTGGGTACCTACATCTGTTGTCTATACACTGACGCCATTACAGTCTGATTCTACCTTTTTTACGTTGTGTACTGAGTGTTTAAGATGCCTCCGATAATCGTTAGTCCCGCCGACTGTGAAGAACGGGCTGTTATAAGATTTCTTAGTGCTAAAGCCTAAAAGCGATCGATATTCATCGTGACACCTGTGCAGTTTACGGAGAAAACATTATGAGTGATGGAATGGTAAGAAAGTGGGTGAAAGCATTTAAAGGTGGCCGCACAAATGTTCATGATGAACAACGGAGTGGGCGTCCTTCGGTCTTTAATGCAAGTTTGGTGCAGGAAGTGAACAATAAGGCGAGAGAAAACAGACGCTTTACGATTGCGGGATGCCTTTCCTCATGTTTCTCATAGTGTTTCGTATGGCATTGTTACCGATCTAGACGATGAGGAAGTCAAAACAGTTGTGATGCAGTGGTTAACAAGTCAGGCGGCAGACTTCTATGAGGAGGGTATTCAAAAACTGGTACAACGTTATGACAAGTATATCAATATTGACAGAAATTATGTACAAAAGTAGATTAAGGTACAGGCTTTCATGTAAAAATAAAATTATTGAGATATCTTAGCACGTCGTTATTTAATTTCAAACGGTACTTATTTAAAAAAAAAAAAAAAAAAAAAAAAAAAAAAAAAAAAAAAAAAACCACGCCTCGTATATAAAGAAGATTTACTAGCTGGTACACGGTGCGTTGCTGCCGCAGAAGAAATAATTGTGAAAGCAACGTTTGAAATTTGTAAGTGTTAGCTTGTTTAATTACGTCTCCTACTTCAACGGACCTTCAAATCCATTTGCCGGTACGACACGCGCGCCACCTACTGTAAGTTTACTATGTTCATAACCTTGGCGTAAGAGCAAGAAGTAAGTTGACGAAGTTTTATCGCAATCATATGAACGGTATGGCAGAGCATAAAATACGAACAAATATATATGAGGTTTCCAGGCTTCCATTAGTCCGTCTCCTACTTTGCCTTCTCTCTGTTCACCTGCTCCAACCCCCCCCCCCCTCCCCCGATCTCCCGGCAGTCTCCACCTATCCCTCACACTTTCTATTTCCTCCTCCCCTCCCTCTGTCTCCTTCTGTTCATCTCCTTTTACCTATCTGTCATCATCTCCCTCTCTCGTTCTCCTCCTCTCCCTTCTCTCTTTCCGTTTCCTCCCTCCCCTTTCTGTCTGTCTCTCCCTCTTATAACTAAAAATATACATATACTAGCTGAAAACCCGGCGTTGCCCGGGATGTTAAATATCTGCCAGGCTGCATGTGAAACTGAAGTAGGTGTAGATGGAAAGCACATATTATTAAAATCAGGTTCCAGGCTTCCGATACTGACTTTCAGGATATTTCAAACCAAAGGTTTATTGATACCACTTATTCTTCGATTTCTTTTTAAATTATAAATAATTTTATCATTTCAGTATACTTGAATTTCGTCAATAATTAAGTTGACTCTGAAAATAATAAATAAATGAAAATGTTTCATAAACAAATATTTTTAGCATTTTTAATATTTAGTATAATTTAAGTACATTTTTACAGTCATCAGAGGTGGAGAAAAGACACCATATTTACTGAAAAACACATATCGATTTCACGAAAACATCATGAAAGTGTATAGTCAGAGAAGAAGTTATTAACACTCTAATCTCAAAGCTTGATGGTACACAATATTCTTCGTTTGTGCGTCTGGAGTGTAAACAGACAAATTATCTGGCGTACCGATCTGGAGCAAAGCCATGTACAACTGGCCGTGTGAGAAACATGGCGTGTCCAAATTAATGCCTGCCACACAAAGTGATTGCATTCTCTTGAAGGTAGATTTTTGGGATATAATGGGTATTCGTTGGGTGTACTCTGTTTCATTCTGTTCCTTTCCTTGTAGCTCTATGGAAGTAAACTGCTTTCGCTTCCAGCCGGATGGAGCAATTTTCCATAAACTTTACTGTTTACGTGCTCATATCTCATGAACTACGTATCGGAATGTGATACAATTTAGAAGCTACATTCAACTATATATGTGTATACTGTCTGTAAAATTTCCTGTCGCTACAATTTGTAGTGTTCAAATTATAAATTGTAACGTCATACCGAGAGCCGTAGTTTTACTCCATAAACAGCGGAAAAGTAGTAGGCCTAACCGAGAAACTTTTTTTCCTTTCATCATTTTACTATGGTTGCCAGCGAGAAGTTTAATAAAGGTTTGAAATTATGTTTAAAGTATGTTGCAAGTCGCTAAGTACTGTCATTCTCATACCGTGTATTTCGACGGTCTCGCCGCATTATATGGCATTTTTTGCGATATCTATTGGTTGTGACGTAATATCTTTTGAACCATGTGCCGTATCTGATTCCTAACCATGCAGCAGTTGTTACCTCACGGTAAGGAATGTGTGTACCAAATTTCGTTGAAATCGGTCCAATGGTTTAGGAGAAAATAAGCAGCATTGTCGCAAAATGCAGCAGTTTTTCGTGCATCTCATTGTTTATGAAGTCATATCTCGTTAACTATATATCGTATGTGATTCTTACACTTACGGCGACCGTCCTCATGGACTGAAGCTTACGTGTACAAAATTTCATAAAGATTGGAACAAAATTGTAGATTTGTATGAAACACGTACAAACATAAAGACACGCTGCTTTATATATTAGATATACATGTATGCTCCAATTGTCATGCTGACTGGTCAAACGGTGTCAAAGTCGCAGAGTATCTTCCGCCAAGCTAAATTCACTGGCTTAAACACTGTAAAAATCTTCTTCATGAAAATTACATTTATGTGCTGACATTCATGGTGAACAGCCAAACAATTCTGATATTTGTTGTAACGTACCCTCCGCCACGCACCTACGGAGGCTTATGAACGGTAGCCCATGTATTAATTCTGGTATAACCTATCTTCATAACACATTTCATTCAATTCCCTCCAGCCGCTTCAGCGTGATGAGAAGAAACGTATTAACCCACTTTAAAGTACCCTCCGCCACGCACCATACGGTGGATTACGAAAGGCAGTCCACATACTAATGCAGGGTAAAAGCTATCTCCATTCCAAATTTCATTCAGATTTGTCCGTACCTTTCAGCGTGAAGTTGTAGCAACCATTTAACCCATTATAAAGTACCATCCGCCATACGGTGGCTTACGAAAGGTGGCCCAAGTATTAATCAGGGTACATGCTACCTCTGTTCCAAATTTCATTCATATCCCTCTAGCGTGAAGGTGTAAGAAACGAATTAACTAATTGTAAAGCATCCTCCTCCATGCACCATACGAAGTTAATTTTAGTACGCCTATAACCTTTACGTGAGTGCAAGCAATGAGTCTACGAAGATTTATCGCAATCAGAAGTACGTGCATAAAATACGAACAAAAAGACAGCCGCGGCGGTGCGGCCGAGCGCATTGAAGCGCTATGCTTCGATGCGAGAGGCCATTTCCCGTCGGGGGTTCGAATCCCCCCTCGGACATGGATGTTTGTGCCGCCTTGCATATAATCTAGTTCATAAGTTGTTTGTAATTTTAGGGACTGATGACCCCGCAGTTAAGTCCCATAAGCTTTACAAACATTTGAACATTTTTTGAACAAAAAATAAACAAACTAACATAAGTTTTATATATTATATTTCTAAACAGGTCGGTATCAGAGATTTGAAATAGTACAGGTGTATTGAATCTAGGAATCACAGAATTTTTTTTTTTTTTTTTTTTTTTTTTTTTTTTTTTTTTTTTTTTTTTTTTAAGGACACTTCAGTAAACAAGATATTAAAATTGTATTCAGCTTTAGGAGGCTTATATGGTATCGCTCTAGTGCTAGAATGTAATGTTACCGCATCTGATGGGTTTTATGAATTGCAGATCCATGATTCAAAGTCAAAATATTACGATTTTCAAAAAGAAAGTAAAAAAATCGTTACACTTATAGTCGCTGAAATGATGTTTTACTTTAACACACTTATAAATAGGGTCAGTTGTTTTGCTAGACACAAAATTTGCTTCCTTGTGTTTCTTTGTTTTAATACTTTTTTAGTATCACTTCTACCGTTTGGTCGATTGACAAAGCACACTCATAAGTAACACAAAATACTTTAAATCTTTATTGAGATGTGGTTCAACAGCCATAAGATATTTGAGGAACTGCATACTGTAAACCATCAGCTGTTTATTTTTTTTCAATCTTCTACCGGTTTCGGTTATAAACCATCTTCACGGAAGAGAACTACACAGACTGATCAAACAGGTGCATTATATGCATTATATGCATACTGGCATGCATGTCACACAATAAAAATAAATAAGACGTCACTAGGCGTCAAGTCTGGATTAAAAACATAAACTGCACGGCCACTACGGTCGGGGGTTCGAATCCCCCCTCGGGCATGGATATTTGTGCCGTCCTTAGTGTTAAGTAGTTCATAAGTAGATTGTAAGTTTAGGGACTGATGACCCCTTAGTTAAGTCCCATAAGCTATACAAACATTTGAACATTTTGAAAAACATAAAAGCAATGCCAATAATCAAGACTTGACGCCTAGTGACGTCTTATTTATTTTTATTGTGTGACATGTATGCCAGTAGGCATAAGGAGGCATATAATGCACCTGTTTGATCAGTCTGTATAGTTCTCTTCCGTGCAGATGGTTTATAACCGAAACCGGTAGAAGATTGAAAAATAATAAACAGCTGATGGTTTACAGTATGCATTTCCTCAAACAAAATACTTTATCCGTGTCATTTACAACGCTGTTAAGAAAAGAAAATTTAACACGTCCGAAAACATGCGATTAGCCAGAGGAGGGTTTCCGGGGTTCAAACCCCTCCCGAAATGTTGACGAAGCCAACAAGAACTGGTATCATTCTATATCACGATAAAGCCCGCCTACATTTTGCCAAGGTTGGGAAGCCGTTACACATGTTCCACACAGTGCCGATTTCTCCCCATGCGATTCCCATATTTTTAAGCTATGAAGAACGACGTTCATGGCCATCGTATCTTTCGAATGCAGAGGTGCACACACGGCTAAAACTCATGGTCCTACATGGAGGAATTGACCATCTTATTTCACACTGGATTACGTGTATTAACAGTTATGGTGATTACTATGGAAATAAGGTGCAGCTTACTTAGCTTTATTCCAGCTGCCTTATTTTGTCTGCTTCTTACAGATGAGCGTGGCTTGTCTGTTCCTTGCTTAAAGTACCCATGGTTAATTATGGTAAAGAGGGGAACTAAATCCGGTGCAGAAACTGTCAGTGACTTTGTCGGGTGCTGGAACTTCGTTCTGCTTTAGAGATTTGAGCTGTTTTTCAACATCTTTTTAGGAATTACATTGTCAGTCATATATTACAAAGTCAGTTCAAATGTTCAAACGTTTGTATAGCTTATGGGACTTAACTACGGGGTTATCAGTTCCTAAACTTACAAACTACTTATGAACTAGCTAATACTAAGGACGGCACAAATATTCATGCCCGAGAGGCTTCGAGCCCCCGACCGTAGTGGCCGTGCAGACCGTAACTGGAGCGCCTCAGTCCCCTCGGTCACCGCGGCCGGCACAATGCTCCAATGTAAACGAATAAGGCTTCCTGTCTTGTCAAAGAGTATCTGTACACTTTGCCAATGACAGCTTTCACGTGATGCGCGAGGCCGCTCCCTGTCGGGGGTTCGAATCCCCTCCTCGGGCATGGATGTTTGTGCCGTCTTTCGTATAAGGTAGTTCATAAGTAGTTTGTAAGTTTAGGGACTGATGACCCGCAGTTAAGTCCCTTAAGCTTAACAAAGATTCCAACATTTGAGCTTTCACGTACCACAAAAATCTGTGATAGAGGGCGCCTCTGTGATAATGCTGCAAAAGTTATTGATAGCTTCATGCACAGTCTTTCTGATTACCATCAGTGTTTCGATCCGGATTTGCCTATATTCATGATATGGTTTGCCTTGATGCTATTTTTAAGAATACGTAGACTCTGAAGAACTAATTTTCTCTCTTTACCATGATAATAATAAGTTCGTGTGGCTCATTGGCCTGCTGCAAGTCTTAAATTGGACGCCACTTCGGCGACTTGAGTTTCCCTAGCCTACCCCAGTTATCCAACCGGGGTAAGGGGACCTACAGTTTAACGTGAAATCTGAACCACGTGTCGTTTCTGGCGACTCCTCACATCGTTGAGAGGTGAAGGCTGGGTTAAAACGCAGACTGAAAAAATCGAGGTCCAACTGGGTTTCGAACCCGCGACCCATCTGTTTCCACGCGAGCTGTTTACCCCTGACCACCGGGCCCGACTGTTTACGATGTTGATTCCGCTATACAGTGCTTTGGAATGCAATATAATATGTACAGCGTTAGTGTCGTTTGCAGTTCCAATAAGATTACACATTATTACAATATCCCTTCCTAAATTATATCCCGGCTATGCCTTTGCTTCAGTGGCATGTCACTATCACAAAACAACGAACACAGTCACGACATTCACAACACGTATTGACTTCTGATCCTTCGGTTCAATCAGTTGGAGCTGACAGTTACCATCAGAGAAAATTGTCTTGATGTCTTTCGTGTGCTAACACTGTCTGATTACTAGGAAAAACATTGTTTTCGTTTGAAAAGAGACAGCTAGATAATGAATATTACTGTTTCCTACGGTTTTACTGCTCATGTCACTATTCTAGGCAGCAATTTCTCAGATTCTCGCGAGGAAACTACATTCAGCTAATGAAGGAATAAAGCAAAACAACACGTTAACAGAAAAGTAACATCAAAAAGCGGTACGAAATTGGTACCGCGAGACATAGAGGCGGGACATGGGGCGAAGGTTTCAAAATCGGTACTGGCCCACTAACAGCGGAACGTAGGGGATCCCTAATTGAATCAAATGCCTCAGTGTAAATAAATATTTCTTGAAATAAAAAGTGGTTATTTTACCCACTCTTAATTTTTTGAGTGGTTACAGCTACCGCGGTATCCACTTCAATCGCCGAGCCTGAGTCTGTCTGTCTGTCTGCCTCAACATAGTTCCCAAACGTAAATTCTGATTTTAAAGTAGTCTTTTTATTTTAAAGCTGGTTTAATCGGGATGGTTCTTAAAGTCTTGCGTTTTTATCAACCCAGACGCGACACAACGATCAGCGGTTCCGGTACAAAAAGCACAAGGAATTAACGTTTGCCACGCGGGAGTAGGCGAGCGGTCTGGAGCGCCACGTTGCGGATCGCGCGGCCTCCCGCGACGGAGGTTCGAATCCTCCCGCGGGCATGGATGTTTGTGCTGTCTTTAGTATAAGTAGTTTGTAAGTTTAGGGACTGATGACCCCGCATTTAAGTCACATAAGCCTTACAAACATTTGAACATTCAAAGAATTAACGTTTCTTGATGACCTGGGAAATTGGAACTGTACGAGACTTAATCGTCATTGATCGCTAAATGCATTGTTTATTATTACTGAACACACGTCCACAGAGTAGCTATAAAGTAACTGTTCGAACATTGCTGCTGTCAGCAGAAAACATGATGTCATAGTCACGAAGATCATCGACTTGTGCCAATATGTCTGAAGCAGAACTAGGAAGCAAAGTGACACTGGTACGGAGGCTGGCAGTAGCATCTGTTCTTTATATTGAATCTTATAATTTTGATTATCAGATATTATGGTTTAAAATGTGAATTACAGAACAGAACTTTCTAAAAGAAATTTAATCTCATTGTAAGTTTTACCACAAGTCTTTTTCTGTGTCGGAAAAGATTGTTCTCGTATTAAAAAAAAAAATACAACCACACCACATCACACCACACACACACATCATTCGTACTGAGGACAAACAGTCGTCGTCGTGTGCCAGCCTCAGAGGGAGTATGGATTCTCATACCGCGACACATAACCGTTAAATAGTCAATCGTAAATTATCGAACTACACGAGTAACGGATCAATATTTAAGTTATTTATAAGAAAAGATTAACGAACTTTTTGACTTCTGTTGCATTCCTTTGGATTCCGTTAATCGTTAATTAGGCAACTACAACTTGAGTAAAAGCTGACTCCGCAACACCTACTAAAATCATGTAGGTCAGTAAGGGTGCCCATGCCATTGATCAGTGGCGGATACAGAATTTTATCCTGGGGGGAGGGGGAGAGGACACAAGACCGAAGAAGGTGAACATGTCCTTAAAGGCGTTGTGAGACTAATTTTGAAATACTCTCTCTCTTTCTATCACACACACACACGCACGCGTATATATCATACTAACTGAAAACCCGGCGTTGCCCGGGTATTTATTTATTTATTCCTGCCATTTTTCAGGTATATATTTATTTGTATAAAGTCTGTATGTCTGTAAAATCTCTTGGGAATACAATTAGTAGTAAAGAAGTTATAGATTAAAACTTGTTGAGTCATGGGGCGGTTTTCCACGAACGTTACTGTTTATGTACTCATATCTCATAAACTACCTGTCGTACTGTGATACAACTTATAAGGTACACTCAACTATATGCGTGTATACTGTCTGTAAAATTTCTTGCGGCTACAATTTGTAGTGTACAAATTATAAATTGTAACTTCATACCGAATCCCGTAGTTTTACTCAATAAACAGCGGAAAAGTAGCAAGAGAGAAACTTTTTTCCTTTCATCATTTTCCTATGGTTGTCAGCGAGAGAAAATTTAATAAAAGTTTGAAATTATGTATAATGTTTGTTGGAAGTCGCTAAGTACTGTGATTTTCGTATAGCGTATTTATAAAGTCTCGCCGCATTATGTGGCAGTTTCTTGAAAATCCTGTTGTGTCTCATATGATTCTTAACCGTGCAGAAATTGTACCTTACGGTAAGGAATGTGTGTATCAAATTTGGTTGAAATCGGTTCAATGGTTTAGGAGAAAATTAGCAGAATTGTCGCTGAATGAAGCAGTTTTCTGCGCATCTCATTGTTTATGTTTATCTCGTGAACTATGTATCGTACATGGTTCTTACACTTACGGCGACCGTTCTCATGGATAGAAGCTTACGTGTACAAAATTGCACAAAGATTGGAACAAAACTGTTGATTTGTATGCAACATGTACAAATGTACGGAAATTCTGCTTTATATATTAGATTAGAAATAAATTTTATTACAATCATTATCACATATAACTGATATAGGAAACATCCAAATGCACACGAGGCCATTAAAATTGCTACACCACGAAGATAACGTGTTACAGACGCGAAATTTAACCGACAGGAAGAAGATGCTGTGACATGCAAATGATTACTTTAGAGCATTCACAAGAGATTAACGTAGGCGGCGACACCTACAACGTGCTGACACGAGGAAAGTTTCCAACCGATTTCTCATCCACAAACAGCAGCTGACCGGCGTTGCCTGCTGAAACTTTGTTGTGATGCCTCGTGTAAGGAGGAGAAATGCGTACCATCACGTTTCCGACTTTGATAAAGGTCGCATTGTAGCCTATCGCGATTGCGGTTTATCGTATCGCGACATTGCTGCTAGTGTTGGTCGCGATCCAGTCACTGTTAGCAGACTATCGAATCGGTGGGTTCAGGTGGGCAATAAGGAACGCCGTGCTGGATCCCAATGGTCTCGTATCACTAGCAGTCGAGATGACAGGCACCTTATCCGCATGGCTGTAACGGATCGTGCAGCCACGTCTCGATCCCTGAGTCAAAAGATGGGGACGTTTGCAAGACAACAACTACCTGCACGATCAGTTCGACGACGTTTGCAGCAGCCTGGGCTATCAGCTAGGAGACCATGGCTCCGATTATCCTTGACGCTGCATCACAGGCAGGAGCGCCTGCGATGGTGTACGCAACGACGAACCTGCGTGCGCGAATGGAAAAACGTCATTTTTTAATGAATACAGGTTCTGTTTGCAGCATCACGATGGTCGCATCTGTGATTGGCGACATCGCGGTGAACGCACATTGGAAGCGTGTATTCGTCATCGCCATTCTGGTGTATCACCCGGTGTGATGGTATGGGGTGTCATTGGTTACACGTCTCGGACACCTCTTGTTGTCATCGACGGCACTTTGAACAGCGGCCGTTGCATTTCAGATACGACCCTCCGCTCTACCCCATCATTCGATCCCTGCAAAACCCTACATTTCAGCAGCATAATGCTCGACCATATGTTGCACGTCCTGTACGGGCCTTTCTGGATACGGAAAATGTTCCATCACATTCTCCAGATCTCTCAGCAATTGAAAACGTCTGGTCAATGGTGGCCGAGCTCGTCACAACACGCGAATCACTACACTTGATGAACTGTGGCATCGTGTTGAAGTTTCATGGGCATCTGTACCTGTATACCCCATCCAAGCTCTGACTCAATGCCCAGGCGTATCAGGCCATTATTACGGCGAGATGTGGTTGTTCTGGGTACTGATTTTTCAGGATCTATGCACCTAAATTGCGTGAACATGTAATTACATGTCAGTTCTAGTATAATATATTTATCCAATGAATACCCTTTTATCATCTGCATTTCTTCTTGGTGTAGCTGTTTTAATGGCCAGTAGTGTATGCTCCAAAGCCACAGTCGCTTCTTAGAAAAAATCGTTTTAATATTCTTCCATTAACTAATAGTACTATTAATGCTCTATTAGTTCCCGTCTTTCATGGCATCATTTTCAACTGCCCAAATTGCAAAAACATTTAATGATTAAACCACACTCAATAGTGAAAAGTTACAAAATTAACAACAACAAACAAACAAACAAAGAGAGAGAGAGAGAGAGAGATAAAGAGAGAATTCTGTGTCTGACTGCCCTGTGTTCAGCTGTGGCAAAATGTGTTTTATCATTTATCATCTTAAAGGATGAAACACTTGCTCACAGTTGACACAGGGCATTCAGGCTCTGAATTTAATTCGATTTCTACTGTTTCTCAGCTCGGCCAGATGGATATCCCTATACAGAGGAAGCCATGTGTAATTGGAATTGGTTTCACCACATATTTACAACTTTCGAATAATTGGAGAAAGATTGAATAAGACTGAGCACTTGAAAACTCAAGCAATTATACGATACGGTCGAAAAACACGTTTTGTACAATGATGTCCACATAATTATGATATTAAATGTGCCAAATGAATTAATGGTGTCTGTACAAAAACCTAGGGCATATGGTACACAAATAATTTTTGAAAAATGTTCAAATGTCTGTAATCCAAAGGAAACAAATTGCTAACATCTCGGTCTCTAGTCTTACAAACGACCTTAACTCATTCTAAGGACAACACGCACACCCATTCCCGAGGGAGGTCTCGAACCTCAGGCGGGAGCGGAAGCGTACTCCACGACGTTGCGCCCCAAATCACACGGCCATTTTGATAACTGTAGAGTTCCATACTCCGATACTTTTTTTTTAATTTTTTGGTAAATTTTTAAACTGTTCACTGGTTAATGTAGTTTTATCTTCGTAATATTTATTGTAATCATAGACTCTTGAGAATGACGCCATAGTGCGCCGAACCTATTAGTGCATTGGTAGTTAGATGGAAGTATATTAATTCGACAAGTGAAGACGATTTTACCTGGTGATGGCAGGAGCAAAAAACATCTGTACTAGTTGCAGGACACTAATTTATTTCGGAGCGCCGTCAACGTTACGCTGCCCCTAGACACGAAATATTACTGCACACGTTGTTACGGGTAACGTTTCCAACACTGCGACGCTGCCTTCCGCTCGCTCACTGCTCCTCACCTCCCGACAGCCACGTCTCCTGCCGCTGCCAACAGCCAGCGCACGAATCGTCAAAACCGTGGACAAACAATACTTTATCCGGCGGAGCTGTTTCATTATCAAACAATGCACTGTACAACACTCAAACAGCCAGTAAATATGTCGCGCTAGTTTGATATTCCCACAAAAACTAAAATCAGATTTCCTGTGTCGCGTTGTACTGAATCAATTTCCTCTTCGTACTTAGTGAAGTTATTATGCAAAACGTAGAAAGCTTTCCCAATCAACAAAATTACACTTGATTGTGTTTCTAGAAGTATTTCTTCTAGCATGAAAATAGTTTGTATCTGATGTACGGAAAATATGCTATTGAAATTTCTAATTTGCTCAAACAACTGGAAAATTGAAAAGTGTAGCTTCAAATAAAACTGTTCATAATGCATGGCAGCGCTATTTCTTAGTGTCTAGGAAAAGAATTCAGAGTGATTAACTGATTACCGAAAACACCTGAATGCGCCAGCCTGAACGCAGCTCTAGAAATTCACGATTATTTTCACATAGTCAAATCCTTTTACTTTATTTACGTATGAATAAAACTTTCACAATATCTCATTTATCTCCCAAGCAATAAAAAAAAGTTCAAATGTTTGTAATTCTATCGGACCAAACTGCGTGGTCATCAGTCCGTAGCTTACAAACTACTTAAACCTAGGTAAACTAACCTAAGGACAAACACACACACACACATGCCCCAGGGAGGACTCGAACCTCCACGGCGAGCAACCGCGCGTTCCGCAGCGTCTCGCTTTAGTCCACTCGGCTACTGTAATCCACCGCGGCTCCCAAGCAATCACAAAACAATAAACGACTTTTGTTTAATTTTATAGTAAATTACTGACAAAAAAGGAGCAAGAAGCAATTAAAAGGAAGCATAACACAAAAGGTCAATTTACGTTATGTTAATTGCAGGGATTTTGCCTTTTTAAACTCACATTTACATGCCGTCTCTAGGTAAAAATTAATTAGGCCTATTCTTACGCTGAGATTCTCTCCCTCCCCCCCCCCACTCTCCCTCCTTCCTCTCTCCCGTCTCCCTCCCTCCCTCCTCTCCACCACTCTCTCTACCCCTTTCTCTCTCAGCCGCGCGGGAGTAGCTGAGCGGTCTCCCTCGGGGGCGTGGATATGTGTGTTGTTCTTAGGTTAGTTTAACTTAGTTTAAGTAGTTTGTAAGCTAGGGACTAATAACCCAGCAGTTAAGTCCCATAGATTTACAACCATTTGAACAGCAACTTCTCTTTCTTTCTGTCCCATAGGGAGTTTCACTAAGTGTGTTTGCCTATGTAACTTATAAAATAATAGGTGACTGGAAATTTTAATGCGGTAGGTCAACACAAGAAATGTTACACTTTTTGCGGAGCTATGAACATAGTTTATTGTATCATTTTCCAAAGAGTTACAGCACAAAGATATAATTTTTAAATGAAACAATAGTTTTTTTCTATCGTTCATTGGAATCGTTGAAACCAGCTGCGTCCAAATCAATTTAAACTACATTCCTATCACTGTTAGTTTGGGAGCTACAACCCTTCAAAAGTTTCGGGGGCAGATACCACACGCTGTACATAATACATGGCTTTGTGGTGGGTGATGGATGTTATGGTGGTGGGAAGTTGATTTACATGAGATGTTCAAATGTGTGTCCATGTTCCTCAATGCATAATGCAATGCGCCGTCGAAAGGATTTGCGGACGAGATGTAACATCGCTGGTGTGACGGAGCGACATGCACCCTCAATGCGCCGTTTTAGATCATCTGGGGATGTGGGCTCAGTGAGATAAACACGATCCTTTAGATATCCCCACAAAAGAAATTTACTGGTGTTAAATTGGGCGACCTTGCGGGCCATGAATGAGGACCATGGCGCCCCAACCATCTTCCTGCAAACCTGTTGTTTAGTTCTTCCACAACAGCATGCGCAGAATGGGCTGGGTGACAATCGTGCTCCATCCACATATGGACTCTCGTGTGTAGACACACATGTTCAAGGAGACCACTCAAACTGTCGGATATAAAAGCGCGATATAACTCACCCCTCAGTGTACCTGGGAAGTAGTGTGGACCGATGATTTCATCCCCAAGGATTCCACAGCACACGTTAATAGACCACCTACGTTGACGGTCGACAGGTCGGACCCACCGAGGATTCTCTGCAGCCCAGTAGTGCATGTTATGGCGATTCACTGTACCATAATTTGTGAACGTGGACTCATCAGAGAACATAACACTTTGTAAAGACTCCAGCGTGAAATTACTCATGGCCCACTCACAGAATGTCACTCTTGCACGGAAATCGTTCCCATGCAGCTCCTGGGTCAGTGACAGGCGGTATGGGTGAAACCTTTGGCCGTGTACTATACGCCACAAAGATGTGAGCCTGACACCAGCGACTGCAGCAACGGCTCATAAGCTGACATGAGAATCGTGGTGTAGTGTAGCTAAAACAAACACCTCTGTCTCCTCACTTTTTGCAGGTCTTCGTCTGTTACTGCGGCGCATTACCAAGCTGCCTGTTTCCCGAAGTCGTTGTTCGGCACATAAGAACGTAATGGCTGCCAGGGCTCTTTGCGTAGGATATATCAAGGCATATGCCGTGGCTGCTTCAGTGACATTGTGTAGGCACTCTCCGAGCATCAGCAACATGTCAACGTACTCGTTGTTCGTGTATACCATCGTCATCCAATGTCAGTAACTGTGGTATTTTGAGCTCTGGTTGTTTGTGTGGCTCCAACTGTCGGGTATATGGCCGTGTGCGGCGACAGTCGGCAGTCTAACAGCGCATCGAGGAAGCTTCTCGCTCCGTGACACCGGTGATGTTACAACTCAGCCGCACCACATTTATAAGGCTCATTGCATTATGTGCAGCGTTTGTGGTATCTGCCCCTGAAACTTTGAAGGGTTGTAGCTCCCAAACTAACAGTGATAGGAATGCAGTTTAAATTGATTTGGACGCAGCTGGTTTTAACGAATCCAATGCACGATAGAAAACAACTATTGTTTCATTAAAAAAATTATATCTTTGTGCTGTAGCTCTTTAGAAAATGATACAATAAACTATGTTCATAGCTCCACAGAAAGTATAACAGTTCTTGTGTTGACCTAGTGCATTAAAATTTCCCGTCACCTATTATTTTATAAGTTACAGAGGCAAACACACTTAGTCAAACACGCTGTATATATATATATATATATGAACCACAGACATTGCCGAGGTGGGGTGGCTTGCGTGCCTCAACGATACAGATAGCCGTACCGTAGGTGCAACCACAGCAGAGGGCTATCTGTGGAGAGGCCAGACAAACGTGAGGTTCCTGAAGAGGGGCAGCAGCCTTTTCAGTAGTTACAGGGGCAACAGTCTGGATGATTGACTGAGCTGGCCTTGTAACATCAGCTAATGTGGCTTTGCCACACAGCTACTGCGAATGGCTGAAAGCAAGGGGAAACTACAGCCTTTACCTTTCCCGAGGACATGCAGCTCTACTGTATGAACATATGATGATGGCATCCTCTCAGGTAAAATATTCCGGAGGTAAAATAGTCCCCCATTCGGATCTCCGGGCGGGGACTACTCAGGAGGATGTGCATTCTACGGGTCGGAGTGTGGAATGTTAGATCCCTTAATAGAGTAGGAAAATTAGAAAATTTAAAAAGGGAGATGGATAGGTTGAAGTTAGATATAGTGGGGATTAGTGAAGTTCGGTGGCAGGATGAACAGGATTTCTGGTCAGGTGAGTACAGGATTATAAATACAAAATCAGTTGGGGGTATCACAGGAGTAGGATTGATAATGAATAAGAAAATAGGAATGTGGGTAAAGTACTATGACCAGCACAGTGATCGCATTGTCATTGTCAAGATAGATACGAAGCCAACACCGACAACAGTAGTACAGTTTTATATGCCAACTAGCTCTGCCGATGATGAGTAAATCGAAGAAATATATGAGGAGCTAAAGGAAATTATTCAGACAATTAAGGGAGAGGAAAGCTTAATTGTTATGTGAGACTGGAATTCGGTAGTAGGACAAGGAAGGGAAGGGAGGATAGTAGGTGAATATGGTCTGGGCAAAAGGAATGAAAGAGGAAGCCGCCTGGTAGAATTTTGCACGGAACATAATTTAGTTATAACAAACACCTGGTTCAAGAATCACAAAAGAAGGTTGTATACGTGGAAGAGACCAGGAGACACCGGGAGATACCAGATAGATTTTATAATGGTAAGACATAGATTTCGGAACCAGGTTTTACAGTGTAAGACATACCCAGGGGCAGATATAGACTCTGACCATAACTTGTTGGTTATGAACTGTAGGCTGAAACTGAAGAAACTACAAAAAGGTAGGAAAATAAGGAGGTGGGACCTGGATAAATTGAAAGAACCTGAGGTTCTTAAGAATTTCAGAGGGAGCTTTAGGCAACAATTGACAGAAACAGGGGAAAATAAAACAGTAGAGGAGAAATGGGTAAAATTGAGAGATGAAATAGTGAAGGTAGCAGAGGACAAAATAGGTAGGAAGACAAGACCTACAAAAAATCCTTGGATATCACAGGAGATACTAAATTTAATCGATGAAAGGAGAAAATATAAAAATGCAGTAAATGAAACAGGCAAAATGGAGTACAGACGACTAAGAAATGAGATTGACAGGAAGTGCAAAATGGCTAAGCAGGAGTGGCTATAAGGCAAATGCAAGGATGTAGACGAATGTATAAATAGGGGAAAAATAGATACAGCCTACAGGAAAATAAAAGAAACATTTGGAGATAAGAAAAGCAGCTCTATGAATATCAAGGACACTGATGGAAAACCAATTCTCAGCAAAGAATGGAAAGCTGAAAGGTGAAAAGAGTATATAGAGGAGCTGTACAAAGGAAATGAACTTCGAGACAATATTGTAGGAAGGAAAGAGGATGTAGATGAAGATGAAATAGGAGACACTTTACTGAGAGAAGAATTTGACAGAGCCCTGAAAGACCTAAGTCGAAACAAGGCTCCTGGAGTAGATGATATTCCCTCAGAGCTACTGAAGCTACTGAACCAGTCATGACAAACCTGTTTCACCTGGTGTGTAAGATGTATGAGACATGCGAAGTACCCTCAGACTTTAAGAAAAATGTTATAATCCCCATTCCAAAGAAAGCAGGTGCAGACAGGTGTGAAAACTACAGAACCATCAGTTTAATAAGTCATGATTGCAAAATATTAACACGAATTATATACAGAACGATAGAAAAACTGGTAAAAGCCAATCTCGGGGTAGATCAGTTTGGGTTCAGGAGAAATATAGGAACACGGGAGGCAATACTCACTTTACGGCTTATCCTAGAAGATAGATTAAGAAAAGACAAACCAACATTTCTAGCTTTTGTAGATTTGGAGAAGGCTTTTGACAATGTTGATTGGAATAAACTCTTTCAAGTTCTGAAGCAAGCAGGAGTAAAATATAGGGAGCGTAAGGTTATTTACAACTTGTACAAAAACCAGGCAGCGGTTGTCAGAGTTGAAGGGCATGAAAAGGATGCAGTGGTTGGAAAGGGAGTAAGACAGGGTTGTAGTCTTTCTCCATTGTTATTCAGTTTGTACATTGAGCAAGCTATAAAGGAAAGCAAGGAGAAATTTGGAGAAGGAATTAAACTTCAGGGTGAAGAATTAAAAACAATTCTGTTTTGCCGACGACATAGTAATTATGTCAGATACAGCAAAGGACCTGGAAGAGCAATTGAACGGAATGGACAGTGTGCTGAAAGGTGCATATAAGATGAACATTAACAAGAGCAAAACTGGGGTAATGGAGTGCAGTGTAAGAAAATCAGGTGATGCTGAAGGGATTAGATTAGGTAATGAAGCAATAAAGGAGGTAGATGAGTTTTGTTACTTGGGCAGTAAAATAGCAAATGATGGTCGCAGTACAGAGGATATAAAATGCAGAATGGCAATGGGTAGAAAAGTGTTTTTGAAAAAGAGAAATTTGTTAACATCGAATATTGATTTAAGCCTAAGGAAGTCCTTTCTGAAGGCATTTGTATGGAGTGTTGCCTTGTATGGGAGTGAGACATGGACGATAAACAGTGCTGACAGGAAGAGGATAGAGGCTTTTGAAATATGGTGCTACAGAAGAATGTTGAAGATTAGGTGGGTGGATCGCGTAACTAATGAGGAGGTACTGAACAGAATTGGGGAGAAAAGAAATTTCTGGCATATCTTGACTAAAAGAAGGGATCAATTGGTAGGACACATTCTTAGACATCAAGAAATTGTGAATTTAGTATTAGAGGGAAGTGTGTGGGGTAAAAATTGCAGAGGAAGACCAAGATATGGATACAGTAAGCAGATTCAGACAGATGTAGGTTGCCATTCTTATGTGGAGATGAAGAGGCTTGCTCAGGATAGGGTATTGTGGAGAGCTGCATCAAACCAGTCTCCGGACTGAAGACCACAAAAACAACAACAATATATATATAAACCAAAGGGAAAGTAAGATGACAGAAAAGATTTCGAAAATTGGTGAATGTGTGGGTGTGTGTGCATTTGTTTACCCTCCATTGTTTCCCCCAAGGTAAGTCTTTCCTCTCCCGGGATTGGAATTGCTCCTTACCCCCTTCCTTAAAACCCTCATCATTTCCTTTTCCCTCTCCTTCCCTTCTGCCTGAAGAAGCAACTGGGTTGCGAAAGCTTGCGTTTGTGTGTGTGTGAGTGTATTCATTTATTTATTTGTGATGCTGTTACACCTGTGCTCCTTCGCTTCGCCTGGTGAGTAATCTTCGTCTATATATATATATATATATATATATATATATATATATATATATATATATATATATATATATATATATATATATACGTAAAAAATAGATGAACACTTACCAGGCGAAGGGGCACAGGCAGTAATAGCAACAAATAAACACACAGACACACACACACTCAAAAATGCTAGCTTTCGCAGCCTAGCTGCTTCATCAGGCAGAAGGGAAGGAGAGGGAAAAGGAAATGATGAGGGATTTAAGGAAGGGGGTAAGGAGCCATTCCAATCCCGGGACAGGAAAGACTTACCTTGGGGGAAAAAATGGAAGGTAAATAAATGCACATACACCCACACATTTACACAGACACAAGTACACTTAGGCAGACATACTGTATGTCTGCCTAAGTGTACTTGTGTCTGTGTAAATGTGTGGGTGTATGTGCATTTATTTACCTTCCATTTTTTCCCCCAAGGTAAGTCTTTCCTGTCCCGGGATTGGAATGGCTCCTTACCCCCTTCCTTAAATCCCTCATCATTTCCTTTTCCCTCTCCTTCCCTTCTGCCTGATGAAGCAGCTAGGCTGCGAAAGCTAGCATTTTTGAGTGTGTGTGTGTCTGTGTGTTTATTTGTTGCTATTACTGCCTGTGCCCCTTCGCCTGGTAAGTGTTCATCTATTTTTTACGTATATTTTTTTCCTGTTAGGAATTTTTCCTCTATAATATTTATATATATATATATATATATATATATATATATATATATATATATATATATATATATTCCATGATGTGTTAAGTTCTCAAATGTATAAAGACTTTTTGATCATTCGGTACCTAGATTTACAAACTACTTTAACTTACACTAAGGACGACACACATACCCATGCAGAGGGAATGGCCACCCAGTCCGTAGCATTATGCCTTAGACCATGTGGCCATTCTGTGCGGCTTTTTTACATTTTCTCTCATTACTTTAAGTTTCTGAGTTTTGAAGCCACAATTGATAAATATTTTTAAAAGGTGTCAAATACTTATATTCCCACTTGCGCGACTAACCTGCTTTGCACCAACAGAATGAAACTTTCATTCTGCAGCGGAGTGTGTGCTGATATGAAACTTCCTGGCAGATTAAAATTGTGTGCCGGAACCGGGACTCGAACCTGGCACAGCACACACTCTGCTGCAGAGTGAAAGTTTCATTCTGAAAACATCCCTTAGGCTTGGCTAGGCCATGTCTCCACCACACACTTTCTTCCAGGAGTGCTAGTCTTGCAAGTTTCGCAGGAGAATTTTTGTAAAGATTGGAAAGTAGGAGGTGAGGTACTGGCGGAAGTAAAGTTGTGAGGCGGCATCGTGAGTCGTGTCGGGATAGCAGAGTCGGTAGTGCGCTTGCCTGCGAAAGGCAAAGGTCCCATGTTCAAGTCCCGGTTCCGGCACACAATTTTAATCTGCCAGGAAGTTTCATATCAGACACTCTCCGCTGCGGAGTGAATGTTTCATTCTGGAAACATCCCCTAGGCTGTGGCTAAGCCATGTCTCCACCATATCCATTAAATGACACAATTTTATTATTATTATTTATTTTTATTTTTTAATTTATTTATTTATTTTCAAATTTACTAATTTACATCTAAAAATTCATCTATAGACAGTGTAGAAGGAGTTGCCATGCAGAATTTTTTTTTTTTTTTAATTTACTTTTACATGCTTGTTGGCTATCTGTCAGGCTTTTGATGATGTTTGGTAAGTGACCAAAGACTTTTGTGGCAGCATAATTCACCACTTTCTGTGCAAAAGCTAGATTTAATCTTGAATAGTGAAGGTCACATGAACCACAGACATTGCCGAGGTGGGGTGGCTTGCGTGCCTCAACGATGCAGATAGCCGTACCGTAGGTGCAACCACAGCGGAGGGGTATCTGTGGAGAGGCCAGACAAACGTGTGGTTCCTGAAGAGGGGCAGCAGCCTTTTCAGTAGTTACAGGGGCAACAGTCTGGATGATTGACTGAGCTGGCCTTGTAACATCAGCTAATGTGGCTTTGCCACACAGTTACTGCGAACGGCTGAAAGCAAGGGGAAACTACAGCCGATACTTTTCCCGAGGACATGCAGCTCTACTGTATGAAAATACGATGGCATTCTCTCGGGTAAAATATTTCGGAGGTAAAATAGTCCACTATTCGCATCTCCGGGTGACTACTCAGGAAAGACAACACTGGCATTCTACGGATCGGAGCGTGGAATGTTAGATCTCTTAATCGGGTAGGAAAATTAGAAAATTTAAAAAGGGAAATGGATAGGTTGAAGTTAGATATAGTGGGGATTAGTGAAGTTCGGTGGCAGGATGAACAGGATTTCTGGTCAGGTGAGTACAGGATTATAAATACAAAATCAGTTGGGGGTATCACAGGAGTAGGATTGATAATGAATAAGAAAATAGGAATGCGGGTAAACTACTATGAGCAGCGCAGTGATCGCATTATCATTGTCAAGATAGATACAAAGCCAACACCGACAACAGTAGTACAGGTTTATATGCCAACTAGCTCTGCCGATGATGAGGATATAGAAGAAATATATGAGGAGCTAAAGGAAATTATTCAGACAGTTAAGGGAGAGGAAAACTTAATTGTGATGGGAGACTGGAATTCAGTAGTAGGAAAAGGAAGAGAAGGAAAAATAGTAGGTGAATATGGACTGGGCAGAAGGAATGAAAGAGGAAGTCGCCTGGTAGAATTTTGCACGGAACATAATTTAATCATAACAAACACGTGGTGTAAGAATCACAAAAGAAGGTTGTATACGTGGAAGAGACCAGGAGACACTGGAAGGTATCAGATAGATTTTATAATGGTAAAACATAGATTCCGGAATCAGGTTATTAACTGCAAGACATACCCAGGGGCAGATATAGACTCTGACCATAACTTGTTAGTCATGAACTGTAGGCTGAAACTGAAAAAACTGCAGAAAGGTAGGAAAATAAGGAGATGGGACCTAGATAAATTGAAGGAAAGTGAAGTTCTGGAGAATTTCAGAGGGAGATTTAGGCAACAATTGACAGAAACAGGGGGAAATAAAACAGTAGAAGAGGAATGGGTAGCATTGAGAGATGAAATAGTGGAGGCAGCAGAGGACAAAATAGGTAGAAAGGCAAGACCTGCAAAAAAACCTTGGATAACACAGGAAATACTAAATTTAATTGATGAAAGGAGAAAATATAAAAATGCAGTAAATGAAACAGGCAAAATGGAGTACAGACGACTAAGAAATGAGATTGATAGGAAGTGCAAAATGGCTAAGCAGGAGTGGCTAGAAGCCAAATGCAAATCTGTAGAAGAATGTATAAGAAGGGGAAAAGTAGATACTGCCTACAGGAAAATCAGAGAGACATTTGGGGACAAGAAAAGCAATTCTACAAATATCAAGAACTCAGATGGGAAACCAGTTCTCAGCAAAGAAGGGAAGGCTGAAAGGTAGAAAGAGTACATAGAGCAGCTCTACAAAGGAAATGAACTGAGAGACGATGTTGTAGGAAGGGAAGAGGAAGTAGATCAAGATGAAATAGGAGATATTATACTGAGAGATGAATTTGACAGAGCCCTGAAAGACCTAGGTCGGAACAAGGCCCCAGGAGTAGATGACATACCCTCAGAGTTACTAAAGTCTCTGGGAGAGCCAGCCATGACAAAACTATTTGAACTGGTGTGTAGGATGTACGAGACAGGCGAAATACCCTCAGACTTTAAGAAAAATGTAATAATCCCCATTCCAAAGAAATCAGGCGCAGACAGGTGTGAAAATTACAGAACCATCAGTTTGATAAGTCATGGTTGCAAAATTTTAACACAAATTATCTACAGGAGAATGGAAAAGCTGGTAGAAGCTGACCTAGGAGAAGATCAGTTTGGATTCAGGAGGAACGTAGGAACACGGGAGGCAATACTCACTTTACGGCTTATCTTAGAAGATAGATTAAGGAAAGGCAAATCTACATTTTTAGCCTTTGTAGATTTGGAGAAAGCGTTTGACAATGTTGACTGGACTACACTCTTTCAAATTCTGAAGTCAGCAGGGGTAAAATACAGGGAAAGGAGAGTTATCTACAACTTGTACAAAAGCCAGACCGCAGTTATTAGACTCGAAGGGCATGAAAGGGAAGCATCAGTTGGGAAGGGAGTAAGACAGGGTTGTAGCCTTTCTCCGATGTTATTCAATTTGTACATTGAGCAGGCGATGAAGGAAAGCAAGGAAAAATTTGGAATAGGGATTAAAGTTCAGGGGGAAGAAATAAAAACATTGCGTTTTGCTGATGACATTGTAATTCTGTCAGAGACAGCGAACGACCTGGAAGAGCAGTTGAATGGAATGGACAGTGTGTTGAAGAGAGCGTACAAAATGAACATTAACAAGAGCAAAACAAAAATAATGGAATGCGGTCTTAGAAAATCAGGCGATGGTGAAGGAATTAGATTAGGTAACGAAACAATGAAGGTGGTAGATGAGTTTTGTTACTTGGGTAGTAAAATAACACGCGATGGTCGCAGTACAGAGGATATAAAATGCAGAATGGCAATGGGAAGAAAAGCATTTTTGAAAAAGAGAAATTTGCTAACATCGAATATTAATTTAAGTGTAAGGAAGTCTTTTCTGAAGGCATTTGTGTGGAGTGTTGCTTTGTACGGGAGTGAAACATGGACGATAAGCAGTGCGGACAGGAAGAGAATAGAGGCTTTTGAAATGTGGTGCTACAGAAGAATGCTGAAGATTAGGTGGGTAGATCACATAACTAATGAAGAGGTACTGAACAGAATTGGCGAGAAAAGGAGTTTTTGGCATACCCTGACTAAAAGAAGGGATCGCTTGGTAGGACAAATTCTTAGACATCGAGGAATCGTAAATTTAGCATTGGAGGGAAGTGTGTGGGGTAAAAATCGCAGAGGGAGGCCAAGAGACGCGTATAGTAAGCAGATTCAAATAGATGTGGGTTGTCGTTCTTATGAGGAGATGAAAAGGCTTGCTCAGGATAGAGTAGGGTGGAGAGCTGCATCAAACCAGTCTCCGGACTGAAGACCATAACAACAACAGTGAAGGTCATTCTTTTTCCTAATGTTGTAGTTATGTTCACCGCTGTTGCTTTTGCATTTGGTGGGATTGGTAATTATTCTGATCACACGCTTTTGTGCAATGAATACTTTTTTACTCAATGATGAATTACCCCAGAAAATGATGCCATATGAAAGCAGAGAATGAAAATAGGCATAGTAAGCTAATTTACTGAGATGTATATCACAAAAATTTGCAATAAGCATAAGTTGCTGAACTCAAACGTTTCAACAGATCTTCAATGTGTGTGTTTTTTTTCCAGTTCAACCCCTCATCAATGCTTACACCTAAACATTTTGAATATTCTACCTTTGCTACAGATTTCTGACCAAAGTCTATATTTTTTGATGGTGTCATTCCATTTACTGTATGGAAATGTATGTACTGTGTTTTAAAAATTTAATGATAGTCCATTCGCTGAGAACCACTTAATGATTTTCTGAAAGACATTGTTTACAATTTCATCAGTTAGTTCTTGTCTGTCAGGTGTGATAACTATACTTGTCATCTGCATAACACACTACTAAATTTTCTCCTGTATTGTAAGGTACTCCTGTCTGGACTTCCTTCACTGAGGAGCATCCATTATTCACTGACACAAACTGCCTTCTATTTCTTAAGTATGACTTGATTGTAGCTAGTGATTTATTATGTAAGCCATAACAGTCCAGTTTAGCAAATAAGGAATTAAATGGTATACAGTCAAAGGCTTTACTGAGGTCACATAGTACAACTGAAGCTAGTTCCTTATTTTCAAAAGCAGTTAATGCTTGGTTGACAACTTTAGTGACAGTGGTAATGGTGTTTTTTACCAGGTTGAAAACTGTTTGTTGGAGAGAAGGTCATGCTTTTTGAAATAGTGGTTTAGATGATTATACATTAGAGTTTCCAGAACTTTGGAGAAAATTAGGATGATAGAAATTGGGCAGTAGTTTTCAGGTGTTTATCTTCCTTTTTAAAAACTGGTATCACTTTAGCAATTTGAAGTGTATCAGGAAAATTTCCAGATTCTGGGCAAATATTAAAATTGTAAGAAAGGAGATGACAGATGAATTGTATTATTTTTTTACTATATAGTTAGAGAACCAGTAGTGGTCCATACTTCTTGAATTTGAAAGCTTTGAAACAGATTTCATAACATTCATAGGGCTAGCTGCATTCCAGTGGAAATTTTACCTCTTATGTGGCTCATCTTCAAGTACATCCAAAGCACTTGAGTTATTTTGCTTCATTTTACCTTTCAGTTTGCTCACTGAGGTAGAAAGTAATAATTTATTTCCTCTGGGTCCAACATGGCAACTTGTACTTGGGCTATTTTTTCGATTGATTATCTGCCATGCTGTGCTACATTTGTTGGAAGCACTTTCTATGTAGTTATTGCATGCAATTTTTTTGGCCAGGGTCAATTTGTTTTTGTAGTTCTTTTTACATTGTAAACAGGCTCTATAATGAGTGTCATCTAGCTCAGACCTTTCTTTATAAGAAGTTTTGTAGATTCAGTACAGTCTGAGCATCTCTCCCCCTAATGAGGATCAGCTCATCTGTGTACCATTCCAGCCATTTCTTTTTCTATTTATGTTTGGGATTGGTTCTGATTAATAGTGAACAGGAGTACCACAATTCAGAGAGTGTTTTAAGGAAATTGGCAAACACTGCTTCCCCAGAACCTTGCAGAGGTTGTGCACTGTAAACAAAGCCCCAATTAATATACATTAGTCTATCAATAAGTAAATTAATATGTTCATCCTTCTGGCTTCTTATTCATCTATCATTGTACTTAATGCTAACAGATGTGTCTGACAGAGACAAGTGATCGCAGCTGTATGTTAAAATTAGTGCTTTGTGATCTGCAAATGCACCACTAGCTAGTCTGACATTTTACACATCTCTAGAAAAATTAACAAAGCAGGCATTTTTACGTGTTCAGCGGTGGTTTGTACAGTGTAGATTTAGAGATCTTAAAACATTAAAAATGTTTTTGTAATGTGTTCATCATCATTGGTCATTTCAAAGTAGAAATCGCCACAAATAACAAATTTTGATTCAGTTTTTAAAATTTTCCTCATAAGGAGCTCAAATCTACTGAGAAATGTATTCACATCCCCACCTGGAGCCCTATATAGGCTAAAAATTACTGTATTTTCTGCACTCAGTTTTATACTACTAAACTCTCCATCTAGTTCTGTGCAATAAGAACTAACATCTGTCTTAGTAAATATTATGGTATCTTTAACAAATATTAGAGCACCTCCATTCTTTTTTACTTGTCTACACATAATGTCAATGACAGTATAACCTTGAGGGACATCCAATGTTCTGATACACACATAACATTGACATTTTTGATGCTACAGAAATGTTCTAATTCTAATTGTTTGTTTCTGATGCATTGAATGTTCATTTGCGCTATAGTAACAGGTTTAATAAGATATTTTGTTGTCTGTAAACACTCACCCTTTTGAGTGTAGCTTTTCGGAACTAGCTCATTAGCAGTGAGTTTGTTACCTGAATCACAATCTTTCAAGTTAAAAAATGGCAAGCATTGTTGTTACTACTCAAACCACTACATTCATACGCTGTGTTAATTCCTCTGAGTCTTTCATTAATTATTTTGTTGACATGATCATGTACAAACTTCTTCCCTTCATAATTTAAGTGTAACCCGTGCTTGGTATGGAGGTTGTGAAGCTATTTACGTATATCTAGCACACAGCAGTTTGCGTATTCTGAGCACAGAGTGTTTTTTTTTTTTTTTTTTTTTTTTTTTTTTTTTTTTTTTTTTTTTTTTTTTAAAAGGTTCATTTTTCTTATTAATGCCTGATTTATTGGTTAGAGCATATCTGTGTGCGACTTACAGTGTTCATTGATTTATTCTCTGTAAGAAAATTTTGAAGAGCTTTAACACACTTATCTGCTTCATTTTCCTTCGTATCATTTGAGCCCACAATGCACATAACATGGACTGTTCTGCTTATTATATATTCTTTGTTTTGTCAGTCATATGTCATTTTTTCTCAAAGATAGTAGAAACCCTTTATGTCGTTTTCTGTGTTTTCCCAAATTACATATTAATTTTGCTACTATGCCATTAGTGCACAGTAGACAATTTCTTCTATTAAAATTCAATCTTGTTGTCAAAAAATAATAGCAATATCATCGCCATTATCTGTCTTTCCCTTATGAAATATACATATTCTTTACTCTAAAACCTCTGCATAAAGTTACACTCAATATAAGTAACCAATACTTTCCATTCTGAAAATTTTTCTTCTTTCTTCTTTACTAATTATCTTAATTTTTTCTTTAAATATCTTCTGTTTCAGGTGAATGGGAGGTTCCCTTCTACTGTATCCTGATGACCGTGTCTCATGTTGCTATTGAAATATTTTTTATCATGTCTTCTTTTCATGTGCATTGTTGCCAGCAAAAGTGTTTGCTATAGATAATGTATTAAAACTGTCAGTATAGTGACTAAGTCACTGCTATGTGTATTTGTAATTTTTTATACTTTTAAGGAAAAATAAAGGAAAAAAAGAATTTTGAACTTCTTCTATTATACTTGTTCAAATTAGATTGACACCACAAAACACATATGATGTAGCATTACTAATGGCAGAAACTGGAATTGAAAGAGGAAAACCACAATTTCAGTGCTGAAGCACTATTAAGGCTAATACCCTGTAGGAAAATAAGGCTACAAGCAAGTGAAATGGGCCAGTGTGGGAAATCTTGGTTCAAGTCCTGTTCTTGTACAAATATTAAAATTCTTCATTGAATTTAATTCAGTGCTTTGAAACAGCAAAGATGTTTAGATATTTCTAATTCATATAGAATGGTTCTCCTCTATTCATCTGGAAATAATAAAAATTCGTGTGTATCACTAACATTCATCATTCAGCTTGTCATAACAAATGGATAAGAAAACCATAAGCAGTTCACATTGAAAGCCAAGAACATGGCATTCATTCCTTTAACAGTGAACAATTGATTATAATTTTGGATATAAGTTCTATAAAGCACTTCTAATACAGATAAAACTGATATTCAGGCAGTGTAGCTGCTGTGGTGACAGGTACATCAACAGGTTCTTAGAAATGATAAGAGCAAACACAATTGTTTGCTAAGTTCAAACTTTTTCTACAGTATTTTTACAGCAATATTCCTTTTAACTTAACACTCTATACAAATATGAAGCACAGTTCCAATCCCCTATATGTTATAATTGTGAAAATTACAGATTGATACAGAACAGCCTGAAATTGATTAAGATTTTGCAGTCACCTTTACTTAAAAATAATGCTATGGAACAAAGTACTTGAAATAATGGAAAACGAAAATAATAACTTTGATAAACTCAATATACCTTTCAACATAAAAAAAGTGCACCAATAATTTCACATGTCATACCTACAACCAGGGTTGGCAAAAATCTGTTTAATTTAAAAAAAAGAACAAAACAAACTGTTGTTTTAACATGTTTTAAACAATGTTGAAAACTGTAATGTTTTAAATAATAAAAGTATTTTAAACAAAGTGTTTTAAACAAATTACCGTGTTTATTTGAGAAGTTTTGTGTCCGTGTATTTTGCGCACCTTAGTTTTGAAATTAATTTCCCTACCTACTTTTCAGTCCTCTCATAATTTGCAAATCATATACTTTGTTGAAACGAGATAGAATGGCTGGCCAGTACTTACCATTGTGCTGTACCGCCGATAGTAACACAAAATGAAAAAACAAAAAAAAGGGGACAAAGGGACAAGCTTTCGGAACAGAGTTCCTTCGTCAGACCTGACCTTTCAACATAAAAAAAGTGCACCAATAATTTCACATGTCATACCTACAACCAGGGTTGGCAAAAATCTGTTTAATTTAAAAAAAGAACAAAACAAACTGTTGTTTTAACATGTTTTAAACAATGTTGAAAACTGTAATGTTTTAAATAATAAAAGTATTTTAAACAAAGTGTTTTAAACAAATTACCGTGTTTATTCGAGAAGTTTTGTGTCCGTGTATTTTGTGCACCTTAGTTTTGAAATTAATTTCCCTACCTACTTCTCAGTCCTCTCATAATTTGCAAATCATATACTTTGTTGAAACGAGATAGAATGGCTGGCCAGTACTTACCATTGCGCTGTACCGCCGATAGTAACACAAAATGAAAAAACACATTTTGTGTTACTATCGGTGGTACAGCACAATGGTAAGTACTGGCCAGCCATTCTATCTCGTTTCAACAATATTTATTATCTCTGAGGAGAATTTTCATCATTAATCAAATCATATACTTTAGCATTCAAGCTTTTTAAAAACAGGTTAAAATATCTTTCATCAACTTTCTTGATACGGCAAGGATTAATGATAAAACATCTTCATCCTGCCTATAAACCATCAAACAGAAAACAAGTTGCAGATGAACTTCTTGACGCTGTTTATTACAAGAAATGGCATTAGATAAAACAATCTCTAACTGGCAAATCTGTATTTATGGCTTTGGATGGTTGGAGTAATGTGCACAATGATCCAATCCTTTGTGTCTCAGTTAGTGACACTGTGGATGGCTGTACACATTTAACAGAAACGATTGACACTGGAGATAAATGTCACACTTCTGATTACATTTTAGATGTTGCAGAAAGATCAAAAATACATGTGCAAAGTAAGATGTTTTGTCACTGATAATGTTGCCAACATGGCTAAAAAAATGTTCAATTGTTTGTTAAGCTTATGGGACTTAACTTGGGGTCATCAGTCCCTAAACTTACAAACTACTTACAAACTACCTTATACTAAAGACAGCACAAACGTCCATGGCCGAGGGGGCATTTGAACCCCCGACAGGGAATGACCTTGCGCCACAATGCGCTCGGCCGCTCTGCCACAGCCAACATGGCTAAAATGAGGGAGGAACTGGCAAAAGGAGACATAGAAGACATCTTATTGTTCAGCTCATCTTCTAATCTTTTGACATATGACTTAGAGATAGCTGGTATTAAGGAACACATTAAGCAGATTCTTAAGTATTAAAAAAAAAAAAAAAAAAAAAATATATATATATATATATATATAATTTACAGTAGCCAAATACAAACAAGCAGGAGGGACTGCTCTTGTTCTTCCTACACATGTTTGCTGGAATTCCTTAGCAGACTGTATAGTCATATTTAAACAACTGGCATATAATAGCTAAAGTGTGCAGTGAAAACAGAAATTCAATTTGCTCAAATATAATTGTCAAAGTAAATGATGTAAACTTAAAGTAGAATGCCAAAGATTATATGAAAACACTCAAAGCAGTGTCAGTTTCTCTTGACAAGGCACAATCCTGATGACTGCACCATTGGAGAAGCAGTTGAAGTATGGTTGGATCTTAGAGATTTTTTTAAAATGTAACATCTCTTACCCTGGGGATCTGGCTCTCTTTACAAAATGGTATACTACTAGCATGACAAATGGTCATTACTTAGCCAACATTATGGATCCTCACTTTCAGGAGAAAAGAATAAATGAAGAAGAGTATGATGCTGCTATGGAATATGCTACTGTTTACCATCCAGAAACAATGCCAGATTTTATTAAGCTTAAAGCCAAATGTTCACTTTTCAAGGCATATTTATTTAGTCATGAAATTCTTGTGAACATAAAACCTATAGTTTGGTAGATGTCATTGGAAAACAGTATGCACCTTGTAACCTTAAGTATGGCACAACAACTTCGTCAGCTTGGATTGAACACCTTTTCTCAACCTTTGGGTTTGTACCCTACACAGTAAAGTATGAAACAGATTAGGAACTGAAAAGAGTGTTAAGCTCATTAGTGTGTTTCAAGCACTCAACCAAAGAGTAGATGATGAATAAGGAAGAGACACTTTCACACTAGGTGTATAGTCAATTTATCATTTTGAATTTACTTTTAACAAAAGTGCTTTCTTAACAAATCTGTGTCATGTTTTTTTAAAGCAAACATGTTCATTATGCATTTCCTCATTCAAACTGTTTTAACAGCTGTTGTTTTTAAATATATTGTTGTACAAAAGGGTTGTTTGTGTTAACAAAACATATTTTTGTATGTACTGTGGTGCTCGGCAACTTTTTCTCTCTCTCTCTCTCTCTCTCTCTTTTTTTTTTTTTTTTTTTTTTTTTTTTTTTTTTTTTTTTTTTTTTTGCAATAATTGTAAGTATTTTTTCAATTTTTTGTAGTCTTCATTTTAGGGACCAAAGCGTACATATAAGAAGTAAATTATAAAAATCACTTACTTAAATGTGCAATTTTATTTAAATTTTGTTTTAAATAAAACATGTTTTAATCATTGGGCTTTGTTTTAAACCATGGTGTTTAAAACATTTTGTTTTAAACATGACAACCCTGTCCACAACAATGACAACACACTTAGCTCTGGACACAGATTAATGTGTCTAGTTGGACGGAAGTGAATAATCTGATCACCAGTGCCAAGAAAGTCATTTTCATTTCAATAGCATCAATAGCAGAAGTTTAGAATGATAATTACACTGCTAAAACAATTAAGGAATCACAATATACATATGGTTTTGACATGTATTTTTTGCCAGCATATCGAGGGTAAGTGAAACTCATCACCAATTCAAACTATATGCTTTTGGTATGCTTTTCAAATTTGATCTAAGCTTTCTTTGAGGATTTCAGTAGTTGAATTGTCTGAGTCAGGTGGTCAGTGAAAAGAACCAATTATTAATTTATTCTGGTTATCAGGCTTAACCTCTACCAATACCAACTTACATGAAGTATCTAATCCCTCACAGAATACAAAGATTAAACTCCATGATATTAATACATATTTGTGACGAATTTCATGAGGATAGGTAAGATGGTGAGGTGTCAAAGTCTCTTACAAGATAAGCTCCTCTTTATAACACTATATGTTGGCTTGTGAAGTCCACCATACAGTGCCCTCTAGAGCTTAAATATGTCTCCATGAAACACATATATGTGTACAAACTTTCATGATAATTGGTCAACACACATTGATCATCAATGTATCAACATCCATTCATACATAAGCAGTTACATATAAATAGATATTATATACATTAGAAAAATATAAAACCATGTAAAACCAATTGATTATTTGAGAATTGTGTAAAAATATGAGAAAATTGGTTAAGAACATTTCAAAATTTTTGGTAATGGCATTAAAAAATGACTTCCCTTTTTACTGTATTATAGACATACATTTATACACCAGATATAATCAAAAATATGTAGACTATGTTCATCAGAACATTTGTTAGAATATCATGAAATGATGTGAAGTAAATCAGTCAAGAACATTCAAGATTTTTGGTACCAATGTTAAACAATGACTTGTCTATATATAGTTTTATAGATGTGGGATTTAGGGATCCCAACAGAAATATAATGTAAGATGTGACATGCGTAAATACTTTATTAGTTAGTAGACACATACATAAAATGCAAGACAATCACGAACTGTATTAATCATGGCTACCGAAGCAGCAACAGTAATCATTGTATGCAGATGCTATAGATGCAAGTGCAAGGTATTGAACCTCACAGTCCACCACATAGATAAGCAAGTATTTACACTTCTCATGATGTGATGTGATCCAGTGTGATGCAAAGCAGATTCGTCAGTGTGCTGCAATGCAGTGGAGCACTCCGATTGTCATTTCCATAACTCAGTATATTTAATTTTAACAAAAAACAATGACCTCAGAATTCAAAGCACTCATGAATGTGTGCATAAAATTAAAAATTGTGTAGTTACTTGTGAAAGAATGAAGATAAATTTTTCTTTTACTTCAAAATGAGTACCGGAACAGAATGTAGCAGTGTAAAATACAGTTTGGAATATCAGTAATATGAGGATAGGTAACAACTTGCCATAAAGTGATCACTAAAACACAGATGGGCATGTAGAATAAACAAATGTATTGACACCACTTTTTAATTTTTTGTTACAACTGTCATCAAATAATGATGCACATATAGTCACACAATTATTCAGACATCACTCATGCACATATGACCACCATCTCTGGTTACTATGACACAGAGCTATTTCATGCTACAGAGTTGTCTGTTTCATGTAGATTGCAGAATCAAAATGATAATTACAGAAAGGTTATTACCACTGATAAGAAACTTAGTAACTAGAAGGTAATGACACATCATTAAATCTACAGAACACATTCAAAAATAAAAAATTACCATTTTTAAATTAATCACCCTATTTTTCAATTTAGAACACAACTGATAGGGATTAATTATAATGTCAACAATAATTCACTGAATTTCTCAGAGTTTCTGCAAGCCTTTGCTTGTGATGATACTTTCAGGTTTGAAGATTTCCACATCCATAGTAAGATAAGAAACAGTTTTCTCTGTAATGGGCTGATACATTGTCACAGTTCCTCCAACAAAATCTGATACAGTTCAGTTCCTGTTCTCGAGCTAGATTGAGGTAATTGTTTCTGCTTTATTTGCAGTAACCTAGTACAAAATTGTGTTTCAACTTTCAGACTCAAATTTGACACTGGTTCTCAGTAAGCTTCAGCTTTGTTTTCCTATGTTCAGCAACTATGTGTTTGTAATTTTTCTGATTTATAGGTATGGGCAGAGGGAGAGTGAAGGTATTGGTGCCCTCTACATATTCTCGCTACTTTCAAGAGTTGATTTTCTCATGAAAATACTGTGTACACTATTCCAGAATGCTGTAGACAAATGTTTTGTAATTTTGAGCAGAAAGTGTTTAAGTATTTTGATTTAGTCCTTACCATCTCATTTAGAAACTGAAGACAATAAATATAAATTATTTTTCAAAAGAGATAAATTGGCTGGCCTTACTTACCTTTGTGCTGTACCGCCGATAGTTACACAAATGGAGAAACAGAAAAAAAGGGGACGAAAAAGGACAAGCTTTCGGAACACAAATATATATATACACAAGTTCATTCTTTTGCATCCTCAGCACATGAATTGCAAATCCTACAAAGATCACACATATCATTCAATTCATTTAAAACTTTTTCATATATTTATCAGTCAGTATGTCCTTCCATGCTAAGTCTCAGTTGTTCTGGAAGGGTCTAACCACACTCATACAACTTCTACATAAGTGTGTCCTGCAATATATAAAAGTTTGAGTCATGTACACGTCTCTGTCTGTTATGGCACAGTTTGAAACAGCTGCACACGCATATAAGCCAATTGTAAGAGGAATTCTGGAATAATTAATTATTATAAAAACAAATTTCCTTTGCCTTTGATGATAACTGTAATGCAGAAGCTGGAGATAACCGTTGTGTCTGAGTGAATTGTGCCTGTGTGAGTGTACGACTGATAGTGTGTTCTTTTCTGACAAAGGCTAATGCCCAAAAGCTGAAGGCCAGTGTGTGAGTGTTTTTTTTTATGTGCCTGTCACAGCTCAATGTATATCATTGTGGTGAGATGAAAATTATAGTCATTATATTGTCTGACTAACTGTAATAGTAACTGATCTGGAATGTTGTAAAAAGCAATATATGGTGACACATTGAGAGAGAATTATTCGTAAAATAATATTTCTTATGTTCCTCGAAACTGGACACCACCAAAGAATCTTGTAATATTGAAATAAGTGATTTATCCAAAAATTCCCGGGCAACCAACTCATAACATTTTTGATCTCTTGGTGGCAAAGAGACCCAAACATCTTGATGCAGTTACTGCAAAACAGGAAATCATTGATTATAAGGCATTTACAGCATCACTGAATACAGCTATATTTATGGATGCAAGCAAAGCCAGATCTCGCTGTTTACCAATAGTCAGAGAAGACAGATTTCAGATAACTTAACATTTTAAAATTAAATTTCATCAAAAAATATGGTAAGCATCACCATATAATTTCTTAGATTTTCCAAGCATAATAACTGTTGGTGTTCTTCATGGGATTAACATTTCAGCAGTCCATCTGGCCACAATCTTCAGGTGTGACTGATGCACAATCACACTGGAAATGAGGACACATCAGATACAGTGGCTTCTTTATACTGTGGGAATAGTATGCAAGAATCAGAAGGAACGTCCTCTGAGAAGTGGAGAGTACTGCAGCACCACCAGCAGTGGAAGTTCGTCAAAGCAATCTAAACTTAAGAAAGAGCTGGTCAAAAACTAGACTGTTGTTTAATATCTGATAAAATAGTATTCCACATTTTACTTAATGGAAACTTTTTTTCTAGTTAATAAGATGATCTGGTAATCTTATTTTGATTGATTCCTTAAGTACACAATCCCAATAATGGGAAGCTGGAGCAATAATTTGCATGTCTTTGGATAACGTATCATGCCTTTCATTTAGCCAATGTTCAGCCATGGCAGACTTTTCAGTTTTCCACAAAGTCATGGGATTTTATATACTCCAGGCTTCCTCAATTCCAGATCATATTTACAGATCCTAGAAGAGCTCTAGTTTTTTCCAAAGGCAATAAGATGCTTTTGGTATTGTATTTTAGATATTTTAGAAGAAATACTTCCCACATAGGGTAAAACTGGAAATGTTCATGGCAAATTGGAAAGCTCAACTGATTTTATAATCAGAATAGCAATTCTGCCTGAAAACAACCTTAAGATGGTGCAATTCTTGCATCAAATAATGACAATCAGAAATGGCATAAGCTCTCTTAATGAGTCTACATAGAGCTCCCAACCAATGATGTGGTGGGTGACAAGTAGTGTGGAGGTAACGATAAATGTGTCCCAAAGTCCAATTTTCTTTTTTATGAACTAAAACATCCAAGAAAAGGCAATTTTCCATCCTTTTCAATTTCCATTGATAACTTTATGTATGGATGAAGACAGTTAAAATCATCTAGAAACCGAAGAAGGGCTTCCATTCTATGTGGCCAGACAATAAAAATATCATCCACATATCTCAAAAAACATGTAGGATTTAGAAAAGAAGTGCAAAGAGTGGTACAGTATCTTCAAAATCCTCCATAAAAAACAGGTCTTCAGTTTGTTCAAAAAAAGAATCATGAATAAAAAGTATGTGGAAGTCAATACATGGTGACACAGTTCAGTGGTTTCATCATCCAAAAGCTGACCAAATAGCATCAAGGTCTCCTCCAAGAGTATCTGAGTAAAAAGTGAAACAAAATCAAAACTTACAAGAACATCAGATGTTCCAGTACATAGAGACTTCAAACATTGAATAAAATCACCCAGGTTTCTAATGATAGGCCAAAGGAGTGTTCCAGGTTTATGGACCTTTGGTAAACCATACAACTTGGGTGGTACCACCACCCTTGGATGACATTTTTAGTGATATCCTCAGACAAAGAGCTCTTCTTCATAAGAAAGATAGTTGTTTGCTTTTTCCAGTCTGTTGGATCACTCCGTAATTTACAATAAACAGAATCTTCCAATAAACATGCCATTTTTGTTAAATAATCTTCATGAGAGAGAAGAACAGTAGCACAGCCTTTATCAGCAGGTAGAATTACAAGATCCTTATCTTCCCTTAAAGGATGAATGGCTTGCCTTTCACTATAAGAAATTAAAGGTATTAAACAACAATGATCTAGTTTTTAACAGCTCTTTCTTAATTTTAGATTGATCACTTTGGCTAACTTCTGCCGCTGGTGGTGCTGCAACACTCTTCGTTTTCCAGAGAACATTCCTTCTGCATCTGGCACACATGCACTGGCCTGTTCTGGTGTTATAAAGGAGCCACCATATCTGATGTGTCCTCCATTCCAGCATGATTGTGCACCAGTCTCACCTGAAGATGGCAGGCAGGTGGACCGCTGAAATATCATGTCAGCATAATGACGTAATCCGGCCGCAAACCTGTGCAGAACACCAACAAGCATCATCTTGCCTAAGGAGGGCACAGATTTGAACATTTTAGGGGGAGGTAACAGTGCATGCTTCATCTACCTAATATCGCAGTACATTCAAGTTTCAACCAGCCTGGTTGATAAGACATTTCGTACCTTTTCATTTGAACACCCCTCATAAATGGAAAGAAAGTGCAGTTCATTCCCATTTTCTGGCACAGTTGTCAAACAGGTGTGCAAAACTATATGCCTGCTGCTGGTCTGTTGCAGAATCTTGTAACATGTTTTATTTTGGAGTCTGAAAATTTCCACTGTAAGACTCAAGATGTGTTCTGAAAGCAACAAATGTGAAATACAGCTCATTCTATTTGTCCATGAGAACCAGAAAGAGTAGATACAGGCTTCCAGGTAGATGAGGTGTTTCTTGATTTTCAGAAGGCATGCAATTCTGTACTACTGACTAATGTACAAAACATGACATACAGAATCAGCCCAACATTTTGGTTGAGTTGAAGAATCTCTGACACAACATGACATTCTGAATGAAGAGAAGTATTCCAACCTCAGGTAATTTTTGCAGTGCCCCAACCTCATTTATATATGTAAATGTCCTAGTACATAATGTCAAAAGTTCTTTCAGGCTAATTTTCCCGTGATAATGTTGCATGCAGAAAAGTCTCAGTGTTGAAAAATGTAACAAAATGCAAGAGAATCTGCAGCATGTCACTGTTTGGTGCAGAGAGTGGTAATTAACATTTAACATAAACAAATGTAATCTAATACAAATACATAGAAAAAAGATATTGTATTGTATGATTGCATGTTGTGAATCAATCACTGGAAGCAGTTTGAATAAGGAGCTATTAGAAGTGTGACAACCACATAAAACTAATTGTTCATAACACAGATGGCAGACTTTGATTCATTGGAAGAATCTTTAGAACTGTGGTTCATCAACAAAGGAAGTACCATAGATTGAAAAACACATGCCCACACCAACACTTGAATATTGCTAATTATTTGGTGGTCCATACTAGATAGGATATGGAAGATCCAAAGACGAGTAGCATACTTTGTTACAGGTTCATTTATCAAGTGTGAATGCATCACTGACATAACTGGCAAACTCCAGTGGCAGATGTTGCAGGAGAGGCAGTTTACATCATGCTTTGGGTTAGTCAAAGTACTAAGAGTATGTGCTTCCTCCTATGTATATCTTACTAAAAGAGCATGAGTAGAAAAATTAGACATATTAGAGTCCTCAGAGAGGCTTACTGACATAATGTCTTCCCATGAACCACACACAACTGGAGCAGGGAAAGGAGAAAGTGACATCAGTGTATCAGCACACACCATGAGGTGGCTTGAGGAGAATAAGGCAGAAGTGTAGAAGTAGATTTAGTACAATGGGCCTCATATGTCACTCAAATTCTTTGTCAACCAGGAAATAATCCACAACAGTGCTTTGGCAGTATGCTTTAAAAGTGAACAGTGGTGCTTTCAGAAGAAGAATGAATCGCATCAGGAAGGATTCAAAACCTCATTGTAGTAACTGGCTTTGATGGAAGTTTTAGTATGTCAGGCAGAGAGAGCAATTTAACATACCATTTTATTAAAGAAATGTTATGTACCATCATATATTGATTGCCCAAGATACAAACTCAACTTTGTGAACAATGCAAAGGCAGTTTTTTAAATTAGCACCATTGTCAGTGTAAAAGACACTACAATAGTTTTTAGCAAACTGATTACAATTTATCTAAACTGTATGAGGCCAGATGTTCTAAAAAATAAAATCCACAACACTATTTTCCCATTATTTCCCAGTGGTTATGAAGACTCCACAAAAATAGTCTGGAAAGGGGGGGGGGTGAAATAGTGCAACACCAAATCCATGTATCAGTTGCTTTCAGCTATTAGGAAAACGGTGTCCCCTTAAGCTTACAAACAATACTTGGCAGTTTTGGAACCAGTAGCTAATATCCTGCAATTTATTTCTTACCATATAATCACTTTGGGGGAACACATCACATGAATCCTTGACCTCAATAGGAAAGGGAAGGAAAAACTGGCTGGGTTAATAGCAAAAACCTTAAGGAGAGACACTGCAATTCTGAATGTTCCTCTTTTTTAGGCTACAACCAGGGTCCAATGGGAAGCTCAGACAGGCATGTACTAAAGATGCCCATAACTCACATGAATCTGACAAAAGTAAAGTAAAAAATGATGTCACCATATTTCACCAAAAAATTGGGGATTACAGAATAAAGTTGAGTCCCACAAAAGTAAAGAAAAAATAATGTTACTATCTTTCACCAAAATATTGGGGGATTAAAGAACAAAGTAGATGAACTACTGGTTTGTTTAGATGACATAGAATCAGAGAATGTAATAGATATACTATGCCTATCTGAGCATCACATTGTGACGGATATTGAAAAAGTAAACATAAGCAGTTACAAACTAGCAGCACATGTGAATAGAGAGAATAAGGTGAGAGGATGAGTTGCCATCTATGTCAAAAGTTATCACTGTGCAAAACGTTTAGAAACTCAAAAGTTTTGTATAGAGCAACATATAGAAACATGTGCCTGTCAGCTTAAACTGAATAATGGTGGTTCTTTTATAATTGTAACAGTATATAGGTCCCCTTCAGGAAACTTTCAGTTTTTCATGGAAAATTTGGTTGCCTTGTTGTGCTATCTGTCAGATAAGGAAAAACAAATTATTATTTGTGGGGATTTCAATGTTGACTCACTAAATTTGTGTGATAGGAAGAATGACCTGGAAGTCTTACTCAGTTCTTTCAATTTGTCATCTGTAATTGATTTTCCTACTCGGGTAGTAAAGGACAGCAGAACACTGATATATAACTTTTTTACAGGCTAAGATAAGTTTAAGAACATAAATGCTTGTCCTGTTAAGAATGGTCTTTCGGATCATGGTGCACAGCTAGTTACAATAAATGACTTGGTTCCTCTCTGTAATTCAAAACAGCCCTACAAAGTTGTACATTCAAATAATGATTCAACAATCAGAAATTTCAGGGGAAATCTTCAGCAGTTAGACTGGGATGAGATGTATAAGGAAGCTAATGATAATTTAAAATATAACTTATTTCATGATACTTTGTAAGAGTATTTGAATATTGTTTCCCCCAAGAAAATAGTTAAATATAATGATAAGAAACCAAGCAAGAAACCATGGCTTAGTAAAGGAATAAGAATATCTTGTAACTGAAAAGGGGAACTGTATATAACAGCAAGAAAGAGTAATGACTCAGAAACAGTCAAATATTATAAAAACTACTGTGCTACATTAAGAAAAGTTATTAAAAAGTCCAGAAGCATGTGCATCATGTCTGAGATTAGTACCTCTGATAACAAAATTAAAACAATTTGGAATATTATTACCAGGGAGACAGTGCAACCAAGAGCACAGGGAGACAGCATTACCATCAAAGTGAATGAAAAGTTTACAACTAATAAGCCAGAAGTTGAAAACATTTTTAATAATTATTTTTTAAATGTTGTGGAGAAAATAGGATCTAAATGTTCATTAGAAGAAGCTAGGATGTTAATGGAAAAGGCCATTCCCACACAATTTGATACAATTGACAGAGTATGTCTGCCTAGGTGTGTTTGCGTTTGTGTATATGTGTGGGTGTGTTTGTGTAATTGTTTACCCTCCTTTTTTTCCCCAAAGGCAAGTCTTTCCTCTCCCGGGATTGGAATGGCTCCTTACCCACTCCCTTAAAACCCTCAACATTTCCTTTTCCCCTCTCCTTCCCATCTGCCTGAAGAAGCAGCTAGGATGCGAAAGCTAGCATTTATGTGTATGTGTGTGTTTTATTTATGTTACTATCACTACCTGTGCTCCTTCGCCTGGTAAGTAATCTTCATCTACTATATATTTTTCCTCTATTATATATAGATTAAGATTACTCATCAGGCGAAGGAGCACAGGTGTGATAGTGTACAAATAAATAAAACACACACACACACAAATGCAAGCTTTCGCAACCCAATTGCTTCTTCAGCCAGAAGGGAAGGAGAGGGAAAAGAAAATGATGAGGCTTTTAAGGGAGGGGGTAAGGAGCCATTCCAGTCCCGGGAGAGGAAAGACTAACCTTGGGGGAAGAAAAGGAAGGTAAACAACTACACACACACTCACACATTTACACAGACGCAAACACACCTAGGCAGATGTACTGTAGAAAGCAAAGAAGTTAAGAAGGTATATATATATAAAATGGACAACTTACCCAAAGGGCAGGCTCATCGACAGACGCAAATAAAATCACACACATACACACTTTCGCAACCGTTGGTCGCTTCTTCAGGAAAAGAGGAAGGAAGGAGAGGAGAAAGGGAAGGATACAGGTTTTAAGGAAGTGGAAAAGGAGTCATTCCAATCCCAGGAGTGGAAGGACTTACCTTAGGGGAAAAAAGGGAAGATAAACAAATACACACACACTCACACATATCCAAAACCAAACACACCTAGACAGGCATTTGTAGAAAGCAAAGCAAAGCTATCTGAGACGTCGCGACCAGGATGCTGGCATTCATCAGTCACACCGCCGTGGACACCTTCTCGGTGGAAGTAGCCCTCATCCCTGACTTCAAACCATACCCTGCCACCAAGTGTGCAGCAACAACCTGAATCGTCGTGCATACTATCTACGCCATTATACACCTACAGCTGACAAGTCTATACAGATATGGTCTACCTACAGAAGGAACATAATAACCTTTTGTGGCAACAAGCACTATTCAACACGTTTTGCCTGGTTTTTGATCATAGCACTTGAATATGCATATGGGATGGCCAGGCACTTGGTACAAGGTCACCTGCATCCTTCTATGAGTGTCAAATTCCTACTCGTAACTGCTATAATGTTGTGACATGTTGCCTCAGGGAAGTAGGAAATGAAATGATCATATGGCTTTTATTGGCTGGGATTGTCCCCATCAGAGTTCGGCCACCTACTGCAGGTCTTTTGATTGATGCCACATCAGTGAAGTGGTTTTGATGACGATTAAACTAGTGATGATGACAAACACACAACATCCAGTCCCCTGCTGGAAATCAAACCTGGGCCTCTTGCAATGTTTATGTAAGTGGACAGGGAAAATATGAAAATTAATTACATACATTTATTGGCCTTCTGAAATTTATTTTCTTGCTAACACAATAGAGGTAATATAGGATGTTAAAAGAGTTTGAATTGTTTATAAGCACAAAATCTAGGGGAAGGGGAGGTGAAAACCAGAAAAACAGGATATCTGCTCCAAGTGGCACTCACAGAGGGGCATGAATTGTTCTCCAAGACAAGATGACATGTTACGATCTGCTGTAGTATGTCTTTAGATACATTGTTAGTATGCCAATGATGAAACTTTGAATTCTTATGAACCTGACAAAGGTGTATAACGTCCGCTGGGGGTTGGGGGGGGGGGGGAAGGATGTGGGAGAGCTCCACATCCACACAAATGTTTTGCACAGGGCTCTGCAAAAGCTAGGACCAGCTCTGCTATCCCCAGATTTTTTTATCCCACTGAAATTGATTTCTTAAGGAAAGTCTTGCAACAGAGGGTTAAAGAGGGTATTTTTGGCTCAGATATGCGGTGTCTCTTCTCAATATATGTTGAGTAGTCTTGGAATACTGACACTGACCTCTCATTTCACACATTCTTTAATATTGTTTGTTGTTAACAATGTCAGCTTATCCCCAAACTCATATAAAACTACCAACAACAAAAAATCCAATATGCATTAAGGATAGCAACTACCTGATTACTGTGTAAAAAGGAGTGCAGTACTCCACTGTATCCACTTTAAATAAGCTGCTATTAGAATTCAAAAATCTTGACTGTAACCCATACACATTCAAGTCTAAACTGAAGAGTTTCCTCATGCCTCATTCTTTCTACTCTGTTGATAAATTCCTGGAAAAATTAAAAAATAAGCCAGGGGAGAACAAGCAGTGGCATTGTGACGTCAGCCCAGACCACTATGCCAGCTCACAAGGAAGGAGAGTTGTGACATCACACATTCTGTACTGCTACAGCAGAAAAATAGAATGCAGCTTGTGGAGAGCAACTGTTTAGCAACAACAGGGAAGAGATCTGGTGTGAAGAGTACAGTGAGGTCTATGATATTCTAATTTTAAAATATACTGTTCTAATCACATAATAGACTCGAATTACAGGCAGTTGTGTATCATTTCTATATGATGAGAACATTATAATACAGCACTGTTATAAAGCAAGGAGAATGGAACATAATACAATTTTATCTACAATTTAAAGCATAGCTGTACAGTTTAGATGTTTTCTGACATTTTGTATTTCATTTTCCTTTGGTTAATTTTTCCGTGTTAGGATGCAATGTTTGAGATATTTTTAATTGAACCCAGCAGATTAGGTTGTGATTTGGAAGGTGTTTTGGTATTGGGACTTTACTAATTTCATAATAGAAAATTATTGTTTACACACATATGTCAAACCAAACATACACAATATCCGTGAAGCCAGGTAATACAACCTTGAATTTCTGTTTTGAGGAACATTCTTATAAAAATCTGCCAAGCCTTCATGTTGTTTATATTTGTCCTTTAAAACGTTACTAGGTTATTACGTAATTACAGTTCAGTCATTCTACCAATTTCAAACATATCAAATACGATACTCAGCTTTTCAACAGTATGATGTATGGGGGTTCTGCTCACTGCAAAATTATTCACCTGGGGCGTCGTGGTACAAATAAATACTCATAGGGACAATTTTTCACTTATTATTTAATTTGCAATCAAACTGCTTCTTATTCCAGCAAAACATGACAACTCCATAACTTGCATACACAATTCACCAGAACTTAACTGATAGTACTTCCATTTTAAAACACAGACTGACATAAATTCTAGAGCACTTTACAAATGTCAAAACTCTAACTACAGCACACAAGGCGGTGAGGCAAATATATAACATTGACAATAATGACATTACATTATGTATTGTTCTTAACAATTGAATATACTAATTTGCAATTAATGAACACACAAGCAAAACATTTTATGTACACAAAAATAATCACAATATAAAACGAAAACTATACACACAATAATTTTAGATGTCGCATATCTCTTTAAGTCTTAATCTTGGTCCTTTTTGCTTGACAACAAAGTGCAATGTTAAATGTCAATTATTTAATGAGTACATCATACATGTTCCTAACATATATTGAACTATCAAATATCTTGGCAATTCTCAAAATAGACTCAAAATCTCATGTCAGTCAATATATTCGAAGAATCACAATATTGAAATCTAGATTACTACATTAATTAACACAATTAGCTGGTCAACACAACTTGTTTATGAGCCTAACATATATACAATGCTATTTATTTTCATGTCTTTTGGATTTACATAAAGTTTCTACAATTCGTCTGTCTAGTTCTTGAAATAATGTACAATGACGAAACTATTGATCAAAATATCCACGGGTGTACTGCCGGTCTATAGTGTCCAACGGGCACAATATTTCGGCGATCATACATGTCGCCATCATCAGGTGAACTGATGGACTGAGCTCCTGGAAATGTGCCGGCACGGAGATCCGCACGCTACGGCTGCTCGAAGGGAACTGGGTTCTAGCCCGGTAGCGGGCCATTTAAATACCCTCGGCCCGAGGAGCGACACCTCCGCGGTCCGAGCCCCGCGCCGTGGCCGCGCAGTGGAACCGATTGTGCCGGCGTCTGAGAAGACGTCGGTGTGAGGGCTCTGTCCGCCGTGGTCGTCACTTCGTTACGTTTGCTAGATTTACTCTTAATTAACCCAATCGCTTTGCTAAGATTATAGCCAGAGTCACGGTTTATGAGGTCGTCACTTGTGCGAATTTCAATGGCCTCTCTAACGACGCAGTCCCAATATCTCGACGTCTGTACCAGAATCCTAGTGTGTTCATACTCCATGGCGTGATTCTGCGACAAACAATGTTCAGCGACCGCCGACTTGCTCGGATACATCAATCGTGTGTGCCTCTGGTGTTCAACGCATCGATCCTCGACGGTATGCATCGTCTGTCCAATATATGACTTTCCACACTGACACGGAATCTGGTACACGCCCGCCTTCCTCAAACCGAGATCATCTTTAGCGCTCCCCACCAGTGCACGAATTTTATTCGGCGGACAAAAAACAGTTCCAACCTGGTGTTTTCTCAAAATGCGGGCGATCTTCCCTGAGAGTGCGCCGGTATATGGAATGAACGCAGTGCCTACATCCTCCCATGCGTTTTCATCCGTTTCCACAGGTTGTGTTGTAGTGGTTGGGCAGAGAGCCCGCTGAATCTGCCACTCTGAGTACAAGTGATGACCTCATAAACCGTGACTCTGACTATAATCTTAGCAAAGCTTGGGAACCAGCGATTGGGTTAATTAAGAGTAAATCTAGCAAACGTAACGAAGTGACGACCACGGCGGACAGAGCCCTCACACCGACGTCTTCTCAGACGCCGGCGCAATCGGTTCCACTGTGCGGCCACGGCGCGGGGCTCGGACCGCGGAGGTGTCGCTCCGCGGGCCGAGGGTATTTAAATGGCCCGCTACCGGGCTAGAACCCAGTTCCCTTCGAGCAGCCGTAGCGTGCGGATCTCCGTGCCGGCGCATTTCCAGGAGCTCAGTCCGTCAGTTCACCTGATGATGGCGACATGTATGATCGCCGAAATATTGTGCCCGTTGGACACTATAGACCGGCAGTACACCCGTGGATATTTTGATCATCAAATATGCCGGGAGAAACTGAAGAATCACATCATAGACATTTCGGGGAGGAGATGTATCGCAGCATGAAGAAATTTGAAAAGTTGCGCCACCGTAGATGTCGTTTGCTAAGTACTCTTGCTTTTCTAAAGAGATGTCGTTCCGAGAATGTTGTTCCAAATTTTGCTAAGGTTACGCGTCACATCGATTCTGCAGCATCCAAGAGAATTAAAAAACGAGCCGGCCTTGCATTGCTTCGTGAGAGAGTGCATTTCACCCGCCGTAGTCTTGAGTTCGTCTCTCTGGAACTATTCCATCTGCATTTGCAACTGGCTTGTCACTTCACGTCTTTTTCCTGGGATTGGATTGATGGTGTTACTTCGGTTGCAGCCGATTCCGCCCATAAGAAGGCAACAGGACGTCAAACAGCTAAGTTCTCCCGCCTCCTTGATAAACCATCTCTGCAGGTTCCGTGCAAGACCGTCATCAATCTGAGTGGCATGGAGTTGAGTGATGATGCGGTCTCAGTTTTAGAGAAAGGACTCAACTTTGCTCCTACCCCCAAGTTCACGCCGGTCGCAGAAATTATTAGTGCTGTTGAACAGGTTGCAGCTCGACTTCCGCCTGATTCAGCTGAGGAAATACGTTGTGAAACTTGTCGTGCATTGACGAAATCCAAGCCCATGAAGTCGAACATCACTAGTAAAGAGAGGGCGGCCATTCGTGACCTGAGGGAGCGCCCTGATATTGTTGTCTTACCGGCTGACAAAGGCAATGCTACGGTTGTTGTCTCCCATAAGGACTACACTGAAAAGATGCAGAGCCTGCTAAATGACGATTCCTACCAGAAGATCAGCGTTGACCCCACAAAGAAGGTGTAAAACAAGACGAGGGCGCTTCTCAAGGATGCGGATTTACCGGAGGCTGTCGCCAAGAAACTGCTACCTCAAGGTCCGGTACCGCCAAGACTGTATGGACTCCCTAAGGTTCACAAAGATGGGGTGCCGTTACGTCCCATTGTCAGTAACATCTGAGCACCTACATATTTGTTGGCCAAATACTTGACGGGAATATTAAGTCCTTATGTGGGTAAATGCCCTCATCACATCCGTAATTCCGTGGATTTTGTGAAACGCCTTAACAACTTCAGGCTGGATGAGTCAGATATCATGGTGAGCTTTGACGTCGTTTCGTTGTTTACGAGGGTGCCCCTTCGAGAGTCACTAGATTTGATTGGTCAGAAATTTGACGAGAAGACCACCGAACTTTTTAGGCATGTCTTGACCTCTACGTATTTTCTTTTCAATGGCGAATACTACGAACAAACGGAGGGAGTCGCCATGGGTAGCCCACTCTCCCCTGTGGTTGCAAATTTGTACATGGAGAGTTTCGAGGAGGAAGCCCTGGCATCATCTGAATGGAAACCCACTTGCTTTTTCTATTATGTGGACGACACTTTCGTCATCTGGCCACATGGTATGGATAAACTCCTTGACTTCCTTACACATCTGAACTCCATACACCCCAACATCAAATTCACTATGGAGACTGAAACGGATGGTAAATTGCCGTTCCTTGACGTCTTGGTCAAGAGAAGAGCTGATAGCACCCTGGGTCATAGTGTATATCGGAAGACAACGCACACTGATCTGTATTTACACGCAGACAGCTGTCACCACCCTTCACAGAGGAATGGAGTACTTAAAACTCTAGTACATAGGGCGCGCACTATCTCCGACGCAGAAAGTCTACCCCAGGAATTGGAACACCTGAGAACTGTATTTCGAAAAAATGGGTACTCAGAGTGGCAGATTCAGCGGGCTCTCTGCCCAACCACTACAACACAACCTGTGGAAACGGATGAAAACGCAAGGGAGGATGTAGGCACTGCGTTCGTTCCATATACCGGCGCACTCTCAGGGAAGATCGCCCGCATTTTGAGAAAACACCAGGTTGGAACTGTTTTTTGTCCGCCGAATAAAATTCATGCACTGGTGGGGAGCGCTAAAGATGATCTCGGTTTGAGGAAGGCGGGCGTGTACCAGATTCCGTGTCAGTGTGGAAAGTCATATATTGGACAGACGATGCGTACCGTCGAGGATCAATGCGTTGAACACCAGAGGCACACACGATTGATGTATCCGAGCAAGTCGGCGGTCGCTGAACATTGTTTGTCGCAGAATCACGCCATGGAGTATGAACACACTAGGATTCTGGTACAGACGTCGAGATATTGGGACTGCGTCATTAGAGAGGCCATTGAAATTCGCACAAGTGACGACCTCATAAACCGTGACTCTGGCTATAATCTTATCAAAGCTTGGGAACCAGCGATTGGGTTAATTAAGAGTAAATCTAGCAAACGTAATGAAGTGACGACCACGGCGGACAGAGCCCTCACACCGACGTCTTCTCAGACGCCGGCGCAATCGGTTCCACTGCGCGGCCGCGGCGCGGGGCTCGAGCAGCCGTAGCGTGCGGATCTCCGTGCCGGCGCATTTCCAGGAGCTCAGTCCGTCAGTTCACCTGATGATGGCGACATGTATGATCGCCGAAATATTGTGCCCGTTGGACACTATAGACCGGCAGTACACCCGTGGATATTTTGATCATCAAATACGCCGGGAGAAACTGAAGAATCACACGAAACTATTGTTTATAAAACTGTCTGGAAAGCACATATATGAATCTCTTAATTAATGAAATATATCACTTGTTAACTAATCATAGCATCACCGAGACACTGTCCTACACTGATTGCTAGGCTGGCTATTTCATTTCTAATTAACTTCACACACAACATATATCATTATTTGACCACACAATTTTTTTTTTCTTTTTTTCCGGTTTACGACGCAGTTGATATTGTACGATAACATTGGGATGAGAGGGCCAGCAGTATCATCACAATACCCCCCCCCCTAAATCCGCTCAACGATGCCCTCATAAGTCATGGTGATGCAAAAGTAAAGCACCTACTTTGGATGGCTTGGACCTGGTGGCTGGCTTGGCTGCATCAATACCTTGCTTAGTCCTGTCTGGGGTTGGCACAGCACAGTCTACACATGTAGCATCACCAGATCCTGAAAGTTCCAAGTGCAGTAAGTAGGTGACAAGGGTATGGCCTTCCATGAGCAGAAGGCAGTATTGGGAACAGCTGACTCTCAAGAATCTGCCACACTGAACTTGTCTGACCTTTTTAAGAATCAAAACAAAATACACAAGAAACATATGACAAAAAATATCCATATAACTATACTATAAAATTTACTGTTCTCACATTCTGAACTGAGGGGTGTTTTTTTTTTTTTTTTTTTTTTTTTTTTTTAGCTTTGAGGACATAAAACTTGGTGTCTTACAAAATCATGAGACACTAACATTAATTAACTGATTCTATCATGACTTCTATCAATATCTCAAAGACTTTAACTCTTTAACACTCAGCCAACAATTTGAATTCAAATTTTAACTGTGACATTAATTAATACATTGAAAAGTCTAACTGAACAAACTATACTGAAATCAATATTCTTATTAACATAAAATATTACATACACACATTTCATACCTTAACACTAAAGAAGAAAGATACAATGATAGATATGAGATAATTTGAACAGGTTACAGAATGAGTAGGAGATGTGGCACCAGAAACCGAAATCAGAAGTATGCTACCACATAGCTAGAAACCCAGTGCTTGCCAACGCACTTAGCACACACAGAATGTGTACTTTCCTGAGGTTTACAAAAGTTTATATCCAACATATTGACAATACAAGTTTCAAGATATTTCATCAAAAAATACATATATACAAAACTCTTATAGCTGCAATAAATTTTACAAAAATAGCACCTGTACAAAGTCTTATTATTACCCACTACTGTTTGTATGGTTTGATGTAAAATGGTTCATGTGGTTTGACCCGCAAGATACATTGGTAGTTTTTCACTCTCCCCGGTCTGTCATCGAACACATCATGATAGTTCCACAAGGCTCTTCTCAGCTCTTCTTTTTGTTCTTCGTCTAATTTGTTGGCTTCCTCAACCTTGGTATTTATGAGTTCATGATAATTAATATTGTCCATGGCTCCTTCAGGCTCTTCATGCATGTCTTCTACATCTCTATTATGATCTAATAAATCTAATTCTACACTCTGCTTACTTAGGCTATTCCCATTTTTCAATATCATAGCAGTACAATGTAAAACACCAGTCTTCAGTGCTACAAACATAACTTTTCTTCCTCCCCAGTCAAATACAGCATTCACTTTCATGATCCAGTCAATTCTTAGCAAGATATTCTCAGACAGATTAGGTATTACTAGACATTCTTGACCTAGATTGACATCATTCACACTAAAGTTCAACAAGGCTTGACAGTTAACTACCTTGCTGTGTCTGCCGGTAGAACCCTTGATCTTGATTCCTACTCCAGGTACCTCCATGTAGGCTGGTACATGTTTCACACAATCTCTAAATTGTTCAGAAATTCCCACTGATTGGACTACCTGTATCAACTAACGCTTCCTTGCCTTTTACATCAATAAACATCTAGTGACATCATATTGTATATCTTCCTCTTCTTCATGATTAATATCTTCAATAATATCTTCATGTTTCATAGTACAGGAATCGTCATTAGCTTGTACATGAATCAGGGACACTTTACTTTCAACAGGTTGACAAGCCATACATCCATTAGCAACATAATTATCTTGGGTAACACACTGCTCTAACCTAGGCACATTATTCTTCTAGCTCATGATATTTGCACAGTAACTTATCTAGAAAATTGGCTTTCTCTTCCTTATCAATGTAGCTCTGTATGACACAATGCAAGATGTCTTTCCCTACCTCTTCTTGTCTGTTTCTGCTTCGACAACTTTCAGTACTGCTCAATTTCACTGGTACGACTTGATTCCCACAACACTTGAAATCACTTGAAATCACTGTCTCATGCTGGCCATCAGACATGATGCAACCTTCCTTGACTTCAACATAAATCATCCCATGAAGTTCCTTCTCCAAATCTTCAAACTCCATGATCTCCACATCTTCTTCACTATCTTCAACACTGTCATCCTCTGACTTCTCTGAACTCACACTAGACAAAACATCAAAATCTTCATGATTCTCAGTCTTCACAGTTTCATGAGCAGTAACATTCAGTCTGTCTTCAGCATCTTCAACCTTATCACTTAGCAATTTACAGTCCAAACACATCATGTTCTTCACTTATTTTGGGTTCTTCTACAGCCATATCTTCACTTGCATTATACATATTGGCTACAGTATCATCATCTAATACAACCCCTACTAGTTCTATACACCTGTCCTCTTCTTTCCAAGCCTGGTTCTTAATTACTTCCCACAGTTCTTGGTTAAACTTGAGCTGATTTACCCTGTGTGTTACCTTGTGTCCCTGTCTATATCGCTCATTTTCCCATTTGTGTCCAAATCTGATCCTATTTGTGGTAGCCTGATTTCTTGTCCTATTTGTCACCCCAACCTGATAGGCTTCCATAGGGGCATCATTTAGTTTCCCTGCCCATTTCCATAAGACTTGTAGTAACCTTGGTTCCTCTCGTTTCTTCTTTGTATGTTCCTATAATCCATACTCGCACCTTGCTGTCTACTTTGGTTCTCACAACTATCTTCTTGCTGATTATCTCTTCTGTCTCTTCAGTGATGGTCTTCTTGGTAGCGGTTTCTCTCCCTTTCTCTCTCATAACTTCTGTCTAATCTTCCAACAAATCTTAAGAAGTCCTCAGCTGAATCGTCAGGACCACAATCTAACGCTTGCTGTATTCTACCTGGTAATCTTCTACGTAGGGTATCCACCAATGTGGTTTCAACTAAAGGTGAATCAAGATGCACTAATTTCCTGATTTCAGCCTCACAAAAGTCCCTCATATTGCCATAACTTTCCCTGTACTTTCTCCCATGCAAGAAATCACTTCTTCCTCTACCCTGATTTTGGACCAGAATTTATTCAAAATTCAACTCTCAAACTCACTATATCACATGTCCTCTGTATCTAACTGACTGACCCAAGTAAGAGCCTTGTTGTCCAAAAATCTTTTTACGAATTTAATATTCATTGCATCAGTCATTTCTACTGTGAAGTTGTCAGAGCAATGATGTAAAAAGTCTTTAGGATGGATTTTCCCTTCCCCGGGGTATGTCTTAATTACTACATGTGCTCAATTAGAGCCACCACAAATCAACATTTTGCTATTTAGTACACTTTCTTGCAATGAAATGACCCTTTGATTGAGGTTATACACATCCTTCTTAATAACACATTCAGAATTTGTCACACTTTCACTAATTTTATTTACTAATGACACTTTAACTTCCTGAATTTCAATTTTTCTAATTTTATTTTCCTGATCAAAATACTTTCTACAGTACTAATTTTGTTTTCAAGGTCAGACTCAACATTACTGATTTTACTCTCTACTACAGTCACACGAGTGTCCAGCTGTTGATGTCCTAACTTCATTGCCCTTTCAAGATTGTATGTTTGTTCCCTGACTTCGTCAACTTCCCTGTTTGTTTTGCTCAGCTGAGACTTTAAATCTGCTAAGCCGTCATCTAACTTTTTGCTAACAGATTTTACTTGTTTACTCACTTCATGATTTTCCTTGACGGTACATTCAGTTAATTGTTCTGTTAATCGATTTAACAACACTATAAGACCTGGTGATGCAAGAATTATTTCTTCACTATTTGATACATTGCTTCGAGGTGTACTGGCCATCACATTCTGATCTGACATGTCTGCACTAGATTTTCCTATTAGCACCAGTCTCATCAACATTAAAAGATACCTCATTACTGCTATCCATTTGGTCACTACTTTTCCTATTCTCAGTTGACATTGTTGTGTTATTTATTTTTTAATTTATTAATTTATTTTATATATTTTTTTTTAAGTGTCGACAACCCAGAATACAAATACAAAAGAATAAGTGCTGCTGTACTTATCTTGTTATTCAGTGTCCAGCGATGCGATGATCCGGGCCCAAGCATCCAATTTCCAGATTAAGTGCTCCATTTTTCTTTACCGTATAATTCCAGATTCACATCCCCCTTGGTTTTTCAAACATCAATTATATACATCCAAACATACTTCTCCTGCAACACACTCTGTAGATACTGTATATGACACAATCCCAGCTATACTACACCAATTAAAACGTTACTAGGTTATTAAGTAATTACAGTTCAGTCATTGTACCGATTTCAAACATATCAAATACGATACTCAGCTTTTCAACAGTATGATGTATGGGGGTTCTGCTCACTGCAAAATTATTCACCTGGGGCGTCGTGGTACAAATAAATACTCATAGGGACAATTTTTCACTTATTATTTAATTTGCAATCAAACTGCTTCTTATTCCAGCAAAACATGACAACTCCATAAGTTGCATACACAATTCACCAGAACTTAACTGATAGTACTTCCATTTTAAAACACAGACTGACATAAATTCTAGAGCACTTTACAAATGTCAAACTACCGCACACAAGGCGGTGAGGCAAATATATAACATTAACAATAATGACATTACATTATGTATTGTTCTTAACAATTGAATATACTAATTTACAATTAATGAACACACAAGCAAAACATTTCATGTACACAAAAATAATCATAATATCAAATGAAAACTATACATACAATAATTTTAGATGTCGCATATCTCTTTAAGTCTTAATCTTGGTCCTTTTTGTTTGACAACAAAGCGCAATGTTAAATGTCAATTAGTTAATGAGTACATCATACATGTTCCTAACATATATTGAACTATCAAATATCTTGGCAATTCTCAAAATAGACTCAAAATCTCACGTCAGTCAATAAATACAAAGAATCACAATATTGAAATCTCGGCTATTACATTAATTAACACAATTAGCTGGTCAACACAACTTGTTTATGAGCCTAACATATATACAATGCTATTTATTGTCATGTCTTTTGGATTTACATAAAGTTTCTACAATTCATCTGTCTAGTTCTTGAAATAGCGTACAATGACGAAACTATTGTTTATAAAACTGTCTGGAAAGCACATATATGAATCTCTTAATTAATGAAATATATCATTTGTTAACTAATCATAGCATCACCGAGACACTGTCCTACGCTGATTGCTAGGCTGGCTATTTCGTTTGTAACTAACTTCACATGCAACATACATCACTATTAGACCACACGATTCCGAGTCCGACTCTACATCTACATCTACATACATACTCCGCAATTCACCGTAAGGTGCATGGCGGAGGGTACACTGTACCACTACTAGGCATTTCATTTCCTATTCCACTCCCAAATTGAACGAGGAAAGAAAGAATGCCTATATGCCTCCGTACGAGCCCTAATTTCTCTTATCTTGTCTTTGTGATCTTTACGCGAAATGTAAGTAGGCGGCAGCAAGATCGTACTACACTCAGCTTCAAATTCCGGCCCTCTAAATTTACTTAACAGAAATTCACGAAAAGAACGTCGTCTTTCTTCCAGCGATCCCCAATTGAGTTGCCGGAGCATTTCCGTGACACTCGCGCATTGGTCGAACCTACCGGTAACAAATCTAGCTGCTCGCCTCTGAACCGCCTCTATGTCTTCCTTCAAACCGATCTGCTGCGGGTCCCAAATACTTGAGCAATACTCAAGACGTGGTCGTACAAGCGTTTTATACGCGGTCTCCTTTACAGGTGAAGTACATCTTCCCAAAATTCTCCCAATAAACCGAAGTCTGCTGTCCGCCTTACTCACAACTGTCCTTACATGCTCGTTCCATTTCATATCGCTCTGCAATGTTACGCCTAGATATTTGAACGACGCGACCGCATCAAGAAGCTCACTACTGATGCTGTATTCGAACATTAAAGGATTGTGTTTTCTACTCATGCGCATCACCTTACATTTTTCTACATTGAGAGCTAGCTGCCATTCTTCGCACCAACTAGAAATTTTGTCTAAGTCAACCTGTATGCTATTACAGTCAGTTACAGACGACACCCTCCCATACACCACAGCATCATCAGCAAACAGCCGCAAATTACAACTTACTCTGTCCATCAGATCATTTATATAGATAGAAAATAATAGCGGTCCTATCACACTCCCCTGGGGCACGCCTGACGATACACTCGTCTCTGATGAACACTCGCCGTCGAAAACAACGTACTGCGTTCTATTACTTAGGAAGTCTTCCAGCCAGTCACAAATCTGTGAACCTATTCCATAGGCTCGTATCTTCGTTAGCAGTCTGCAGTGTGGCACCGTGTCGAACGCCTTTTTGAAGTCGAGAAAAACACAATCCGCCTGTTGCCCTGCGTCCATGACTCGCAAGATGTCATGTGAGAAAAGGGCAAGCTGAGTTTCACATGAACGATGTTTCCTAAACCCGTGCTGATTCATGGAAAGAAGCTTTTCCGTTTCAAGGAAATTTACTATGTTCGAACTGAGAATATGCTCCAAAATTCTACATGAAACCGATGTCAACGATATTGGCCTGTAATTGTATGGGTCAGTTCTCTTTCCTTTCTTATACACGGGAGTCACCTGCGCTTTTTTCCAATCACTAGGAACTTTGCGCTGAATTAAAGACTCGCTATAAATGCGAGCTAAGTAGGGGGCCAATGCCGCAGAATAGTCTTTGTAAAACCGAACTGGTATTCCATCCGGACCAGCAGACTTTTTCGTATTTAGCTCTCTCAGCTGCTTCTCTACACCGGAAATACCTATTGCTATGTCCCCCATTTCGGAATTAGTTCGTTGATCAAATGATGGTATATTTGTGCGGTCCTCCTGCGTGAAAGATTTCTTAAAGGTTAAATTTAGAACTTCAGCTTTCCGTTTGCTTTCTTCTATTACTGCCCCGGAATGATCAACTAGTGACTGGACAGTGGGCTTTGAGCCGCTTATCGATTTTACATAGGACCAGAATTTTTTCGGGTTTTCGGAAAGATCTTTTGCTAAGGTATGGCTGTGATAATTTTGTATGCTTCACGCATCGATCTTTTTATAGACGCACGAATCTCTACTAACTTTTGTCTGTCATCATTTGCGTGTTCTTTTTTGAATCGAGAGTGCAACAGCCTTTGCTTTCTCAGCAGCTTTCTAACATTATTATTATACCACGGTGGATCTTTTCCATCCTTAATCATCTTTACTGGCACATATTTCTCTAACCCTTCATTAACAATGCATTTAAATTTAGTCCACAAGTCCTCTACGTCCATAGTCCCAGAATTAAACGATGCCCATTCATTTTCTAAGTGCGATCGTAACATTTGCTTGTCGGCTTTTCCCAACAAAAACACGCTCCTAGCCTTCTTGACTGGTTTATGAACTTTGGTCACCATCGACGCTATGATGATATCATGATCACTAATTCCTGTCTCTACACAGACATCGTTAATAAGGTCAGGCCTGTTTGTGGCTATAAGGTCTAGAATATTTCCATTGCGCGTGGGTTGCCGGTTTAACTGCTCAAGACAGTTTTCGGAGAATGTGTCCAAAAGTAGCTCGCAAGACTGCTTGTCTGTACCGCCTGAAATGTAACTAGCGAGGTCCCAATCTATACTCTTAAGGTTGAAGTCACCTCCGACTAATATTGCATGGCCCGGATACCTATGCACTACCTGGTGTAGACTTTCCTTGAATGATTCTAAAACTGCTACAGCAGCACTGGGGGGCCGGTAAAAACAACCAACTATTAACTTTACTTCTTTTAGACCTGTTATGCGTGCCCAGATAACTTCACAGTTACTTTCAACCTCGATCTCAGTAGAAACAATATCTTTGTCCACAGCGATGAACACTCCTCCTCCGGTTGTATCAGATCTATCTTTCCGATATACATTCCACGCTTCGCTAAATATTTCTGAACTTTCAACATCATCATTTAGCCAGCTTTCAGTGCCTAAAACTATCTGAGCGCAATAACTTCCATGCAGCGCTGCAAATTCGGGAACTTTGTTTCTAATACTCTGTAAGTTCGCGGCTAATATTTTTATGTTCGAATTTTTGTTCCGAACGTGGCCTGAATTCGCTGTTTGAATGCTGACAGGCGAGTGCTCATCAGAGTTAGCGCCTAGCCTAAAAAACCCCCATGTGCACTCCACAAGTACTCTGCTACCCGAGTAGCCGCTTCCTTAGTGTAGTGCACCCCTGATCTATCTAGGGGCACCCTACAATTCCCCACCCGATAACGCAGATCCAGAAATCTGCAGCCATGACTGTCACAGAGTCGGCAAAGCCTCTGGTTCAGACGGTATTGTACGATAACATTGAGATGAGAGGGCCAGCAGTATCATCACACCTTCAATAAATCATCACACTGTAAATTTAACAGTTCCATTTAAAACCTGGTAGGAAAATTGTCAACATCCACTAAAACAGTGTTGCAAAGAGTTGACAGTAGACAGTATTTCCACATTTTGAAATCTGCACTCAAAACTGGTTATGAAGAGCTTCCAGAATTTGCACATATTCTTCAGAGAGAGTAAGATCAGCAGCTATGACTTTGTTGGCTGTATGTAGAACTTCTCTGTAGCTCAGACCGACAGACGCTTCACTACTTTGACAGTCCACATCATCACATTCCTTTAATTCAGATAAGGCTTCTTGTTATTGTCCTTCATATTTCCCATACTCATTTGTGTGGCACAGAGAATAATGACAATGTAAATAACACTTTTTATACTTCATACACTTCTGTTACATAGCAAACAGTTTGTGCCTTCACCCCAGTGAACAAAAAGAAACAGATTTTTCCACACAGAAAGAGTAACTGATTGTCAATTTTGCTGGTACTCACCATGTTATTGTCATGAAGAGCGCTATTGCTGACTAAGACCTCTAGCTCAGTACTCACAGTCCCGTTCATCTAGGCAACATTAGATACACAGCTCTCACCTGACGTCACATGGATGAACAGGTTTGCTCTTCCTGCTCCACGTCACACTGCCTGAAGTTGCCTTCCTCTGATATAAGCTTATGCTTGTGTTGCATTGGTTTATTTTATTTTTATTTATTTATTTATGTGCCTGTAATGGCACTGCAAATATCTGGGCAGTGAGTGGCACACCATCATCATTGTATTGTCAATTTTTGCTTACTTTGGCTTATAGCTTGTCACCTGTATATAATTCCTATATGTTTAATTTTATCTATTAGTACTCTTCTGTTAAATTTTCATATAGTGACTCATTCCATGACCATGAAAACTTGCTACTCAGTTTGGAACGTGATACATAAAAATAAAATTGATAATATAAGCACAATTAACTCTATTAGGGTAATTATGCTAACATAAAATCTGGTTTTACATAAAACAAGCACATTATGTCAAATATGACAAAGGTGCTAAGAATGATAACATTAAAGACAAAGTAAGCCAATCGGATTTATAAAGACACTTCGCACTTTCAACCTAAATGTTTGACTCTCATTGTTGCCACAGTTTTATCAATATGTTAATGTCATTTTTAATATGTTATCCAAATGTGCTGCAAGAAATGTAATATAGTTTTGTCTGTTTTACACAACAATTACATTTGTTTTTGGTATTACCAAATTATTATTTGCTTTTGCACCTAGAGGAAAATTTACTCAATGTGATTGTGTATGTGAATGTGTGTGTTCTTCAAAAGAGATAGATTGGCTGGTCAGTACTTATCTTTGTGCTGTACCACTGATAGTTACACAAAAAAAGAAAAAGAACAAGAAACAGAACAAGCTTTTGGAACAGGGTTCCTTCATCAGGTAGAAGAGAAGGAAAGAAAAAACAATCACACTGATGTGTATTTCGGCCCACTTTATATTTGCTTGTAGTTTCATGTTTTTTGCAAACATTTTGGACAAAACTTATGCATCCAACAGAAAATATTGTTTCTGACCATATTTTAACAAACAGCCAAAATTATTTGATATATGAGTTGAGCTTTGACAAATATATTCTTTTTTGAAATTTGCCTCTTTAAAGTATTATTTTAATATCTCTCCCTCATTGTCATTATCACTTAATTTACTCATCTTAGAGAACTATCTTATTGTATAAATAGGATAGAACACAAAATCGCAATTTTTATTTTATTTATCCAAGACAACCGGTTTTCACACTCTATGGTGTCATCATCTGGTCTCATTGACATTAAACTGCTTATTATAGTGATCCATATAAAATATTTTCATATAGAAAATCACATGCTGGTGCATAGTCAGATGTAAAATGGATGGCTGGTAAAAATAAAAACAGTAAAATATACATAAAATAATAACCACCATAATGTGCATGTCTGGTTCGTTTATGGAGGTGCACAATATTTGCCATTGGGAAATCAGTCATGTGACATCCCTCACCCAAAATTCTTTTGTATATGCCATCTTGTTTTCTGTATTTGATGATTTTGTTTTTGTAACTCAGGTTTCGTCATTTCAAAGCAATGGCGCACCGAAAATTGTCAAACAGACGTCATTCTTGGGACAATGAATTACAGTCTAATGTCTAAAAATGCCAAGTTAGCAGATAACACCTGCCATCGATGGTACGAGCATTACGGATTACTCTCGCAGCTGTTCGGCATAGCGTAATCGACAGCGAATTAGTTTATAATGCTCGAACATCTTAGATGGTGGTTTGAAACTTTTCGGGCACAGTGGCTCAGAACGCTTGATCAGAGGGTTGCCGGCATGGTATCTCACTGTGCTTGATGAGCTCTGTAACAGAAAACTGAGTCAACAACAAAACAATCAAAATAAAATAAAATAAACTAATGTCTATATCTACAGCTACATACATACTCCGCAATCCACCGTAAGGTGTGTGGCGGAGGGTACACTGTACCACTACTGGGCATTTCCTTTCCTATTCCACTCCCAAATAGAATGAGTAAAAAAGAATGGCTCTATACCTCCATTTGAGCCCTAATTTCTCTTATCTTGTCTTTGTGATCACTATGCGAAATATAAGTAGGCAGCAGTAAGATTGTACTGCACTCAGCTTCAAATTCCGGCCCTCTTGCACATTGGTTGAGCCTACCTATAACAAACCTAGCTGATCGCCTCTGAACTGCTTCTATGTCTTCCTTTAAACTGATCTGCTGTGGATCCAAAACACTTGAGCAATACTCAAGATGTGGTCCTACAAGCATTTTATACGCGGTCTCCTTTACAAATGAACTACATCTCCCCAAAATTCTCCCAATAAACCGAAGTCTGATGTCTGCCTTACTCACAACTGTCCTTACATGTTCGTTCCATTTCATATCACTCTGCAGTTTTACACCTAGATATTTGAACGACGCGACAGCATCAAGAAGCTCACTACTAATGCTGTATTCGAACATTATGGGATTGTTTTTCCTATTCATGCGCATCACCTTACATTTTTCTACATTGAGAGCTATCTGTCATGTTCACAAAGGACTGATGAAACAGAAGAACCAACGAAAAGAGAGAAAAAGAAATATGGCTCAATGCGATCTGTAATAAGAAAACTGAGCAAAATTCTCAACGAACAACCCAGAAGAAACTTGAACATATGACTGCAAAGCATCAATCTACCTGAAGAACAAAACAATATAAATAAATAAATATTAAAAATAATAATAAAGACCTGTCGTACACATTTTTTTCATCTTGTTTCATAAAAGGTATTCGCACACTCTTGTTAATTGAACACAACTGTATCCTGCTAGATTCAGGCATGTTCAAAGGTATCAGGTAACTGTGCTTCCTCTGACATGTGCATTTGTTCTGTTTTGTGAACATATCATGAAATACATACTGACAAATTGCAAGCATAGACTTCTTTATCACATGTACACAAACTGGAGAGATTCTTTTACAATGACTGTTGTAAATGGCATAATGATAATATTAAGTTTGTGTATAGATCTTAACTTCTCCTCCTACCCTTTATTGCCGACCCATGAGTCTTTTAGATAATGTTACTTCTTCCATGCATGTAACATGATCCCACCATCTCAGCCTGTTTAACTCTCTGATTTCTTCACTATGGACACCCTGCTGCCATTGTTCCCATCTATTAGTAACCACAGCCATACTTCTTACTTTCATATCTGTAACCTCAACCTTATTAATAATCCACCCAGCTTTCAGTCTCATACAACAAAGTTGGTCAAAAGATTAAACAATGCATCGCTAACTTAGTCTTGGTACTAATTTCTTTTGTGGAATATATGATCCATAAATAGTACGAACAACAGTGGAAACCACCCTGTACTATGAACTCAATTTACTGTCCACTCTAACTTCTGCCTGACAATCTAAGTAAAGACCTTTAATTGCCTGCATAAGTTTGCCTCCTAGCCAGTAATCTTGTAGAACTTTCAGTACTTTCCTCCTTGGAACATGGTCATAAGCCTTTTCCAGATATATAAAACGTACATTGCACTCATAGCTCTTCTCCAATACCTGCAGTAAGCTAAAATTCTGGTCCTGAAAGCCTCTAAGAGGCCAAAACCCACATTGATTTTCATCCAACTTATCTTCCACTAATGATTTCACTCTCCTTTCGACAATACCCCAGTGGTAATTAATGTTAAATCTCCATATTTTTTACAATATTTTCTGTTTCCATGCTTGAATATTGGCGAGATTATTGCTTTCATCCAGTCAGACAAAACCAGTCTCAACTCCGATGCCATTTCAGTTATCCTGTGTAACAATACGAGACTTGAAATTCCACTGTATTTGATCAGTTTTGACTTAATTTCTTCTACTCCAGCCACTTTATTGTACTGCAATCTATTGACCATTCTCTCCACTTCCTCAAATGTGGTATTGTTTCATTCTTCATTCCTATCCCATTCTAAAGCAAAATCTGGAATATTACTGAAGATTTCTTCTATATTGAGCAACTCTTCCAAATACTCACTCCATCTGCCCAAGGCATCCACTGGATTCACTAGCAGCTTTCCTGACCTGTCTAAGACACTTGTTAGTTCCTTCTTCCCTCCCTTTAAAAGACTGCTAATTACTCTCCAGAAAGTTTTTCCATTGGCTTGACCCAAATTTTCCAAACTATTTCCAAAGTCTTTCCATAAGTTCTGCTTGGTGCTTCAATTATCTGTTTGGCTTTGTTTCTTTCTTCAGCACAAGTTTCTCTGTCTGCCTGGGTTCTAGTATGAAGTCGTTTTTCAATTACTTTCTTTCGCCTTTGCCTTGACTGTGTCAATCCAGCAAGCTGTCTACTTCTTCTAGTCTTTACACACTACGATTGTCTGTTTAGCTTTGTTTCTTTCTTCAACATAAACAAGTTGTTTGCTTCTTCCTGTATTTACACACTACTGTTCCAATACATTCTCTAGCCACTTTAATATAGTGTTCCTGTACATCGTCCATTCTTTTTCCAATGAGTGTAAATGACTACATTCAACTGGTATCTTTGAAAGATCATTGTTATGTATTTCTGCCTGATTTCCTTGTCTTGAAGTTTATTCACTCTTATCCTTCTATTTAGGAACCTGACTTCCTACACTTTTGGCCTCAAAAACTAATTTCACTACAGAATAAATAATGATCAGCATCATCAAAGAATCCTCTGAATGCATTTGTGTCTCTGACTGCCTTCCTGAGTTCTTGGCCTGTTATATAGTCAATGACAGACCTGGTTCTCTTGCCTTTCTATATAAACAGGTGAATATTCTTATTCTTAAAAAAAGGTGTTTGTGATAAGTAAGCCCATTCTGTCACAGAAATCCAACAGCAGTTTTCTATTTCTGTTGGACTCCAAATCTTCTTCAAACTTACCCATTATCTTTCCATACCCTGCTGTTTGATTTCCTATCCTTCCATAGAAATCATCCATGGGCAAAGCATTGTCCTTGAGCTTTTCTCTAACAAACACATCAATGGGTTTGTCATAGAATCTGTCCATCTCAACTTAATCTGATCCTTCACAGGACAAATAAACTGACAAAATCCTAATTTTCTTGCTGGAAACTGCCAAATGTATCCACATCAATCATTCATTTACACACCTCAGTGCAATTGTCTTCCTGATATAATGCCCTACACTCCATTGAGCTCTTCCTGCTTTGACTCCTGAAAGGCAGACCTTGCATTCTCCTACTTTGTCATTTTTCTCTCTCTTTACGGTACCTGAATGTCAGTAACAGCTAGACCATCTAACACCCTATTACTTGCAGCTTCTGTCAACTTCAACTTCTTCCCCATGTACCTTCACTTCTATTAATAGCTCCCCATCTCATTCCATACTGTATGTCAAGTTGTATCTGAGGAGTCCTCAGTCTGCCTTTGGAGGTGGGACTCCATTACATTTAAATGTCCAAGGCATTTTGCCTGCATTAGATCAAAGTACCTGGGACGCATATTGCTTGCCTTACTTTCCCAGGGTTACAAAGGGTTTTACCCCTAACAGTTGAAGCTGACTAACTGTTGGACTGGTTAAATTTTACTTATCATGCTGGCAACCTAGTGTTTTGATGTTGGCAATGATAATAATGGCTGGGAATGAGGCAACCAATGATGAAACAGATGCAGGCAGCCAATCAGAATTCAGACAGTTTGAAATGTAAAAAAGTAATTATAAGAAATGAATAATGTAAAAGAATATTTGATGCATCCCCTCTTTTGCACATTATGATGATATGACATGGTTCAGTTTTATGTAGGATGGTGGCAGTGTACTGAGTTAATATTGACAACAAAATGTTCCCTTTTATGATCATGATGAATTTACTGACTGACAAGGGCAATACAAGAACCAGTCTAAAGTAGAGCAGGAAGCAGGAAAAGCATTTATTATTTACTTCATGGTCAAGAGGAAGGATTGTGGTTCTCATTTTATGATTTGAGTAAAATTCTACATATGAGGGAAATAATCCTTTCTGTTGACAATGAAGTAAATAATCAATGTCATTCCTACTCCAGGGTTGGCAGGTTCTTGTATAGACTCTTGAAGCTCAGTTAGTTAGCTTGCTGGATTGACACAGTCAAGGCAAAGGCGAAAGAAAGTAATTGAAAAACGACTTCATACTAGAACCCAGGCAGACAGAGAAACTTGTGCTGAAGAAAGAAACAATCATTACTTTGTTAGTTAGCTCTTGTGCCATATTGCAAAAACCATTAATTGTCAAAAGTTTTCATATATTCTGAGTAAGAAGTACTATCATATGATTGGCTAATGACAACATTACACAATTCCCACCATTTTCATAATCTACATGGGATACTCTCAGTTGTGATATAAAGTCAGCGCCACACACCAGACGCATGAGAATGATTGTGGAAAAGGCAGCGGATGACTGGCAGCCAATCACACACCAGCGCCCCGCATCCTGGAGGGAGTAACCTAGAAGCGTGCCCTCTACAAGCAACTATATCTAGGTCGACACGTGTATGAAAGAGCCCATCTGAACTAGCTCCAAAATAGAAAGCCACTAGGACTCAGCGCAGCTAGCATCAGGAAAGATGCTGCTGCCGCAAGAAGAGAAGGACAGATAGTAGTTGAGTATTGTACAAAGTTCAGTAAATAAAACTTTTATTACTAATCTGTATAGCTATTTTAGATGGCAATGCATCCCAAGCATCCCAATAGAATCTTTCCTGAAAGACAGGCTAGGAAGGACTAAACACATGGCAACAAGGCTGACTAGGAGGAATTAACAAATGGCGACAAGGACAATGAACCACACTGGATGAAGAAATCTCTGACATTACACTGCGCCATTATTTTGCTTGTTACTTTATTGCAGCTCTTGGCGATTCCAGTATATAACTTTTTGTGAATTTCTCTTGCAGAGTTACATGGCACTTTCTATATTTTTGTATTGTTTCTTCTTGTTGTTTTTGCAGAATGTCATCCCCTACTAACATAAGCATCCCTGCCACTGCGCTGCAGCTTCCTGCACTATATGCACTGCAATTGATGCTCATGTTTCAGTCTCAGAGTCACAAATCGCATCATTGCTGTCATATATGCAACAATTTCTGGCCGCATCTGTCACAAAATACGCAATTACCACTGCAGCAGCTACCACCTCAAGTAATTCCTCCATTTCACCAGTATGATAAAGCACAAGAGGAATGGACAGAATGGTTGCAACAGTTTGAAGCCTATGCCACAGATTACAATATATAATAAGATACTGTCAAACTACCTTTCTTATTATCAAGTATAGGTCCCCAGCATCCTGTCTTGTCAAAAAACTGTTTCCCACCACGGAACCTTATGAACTTTCTTATGATTCAGTTATAAGAGCCCTTACATCGTATTATGAACAGCAAATCAATGTAATGGGTGCAATGTATAAGTTTTTCTGGTGTAAGAAAGGTCAATGTCAAACATACCGGCAGTGGATAACAGATCTGAAGGTCTTACTAGAAAGTGTAAGTTTAAGTTTTCGTGTGGAGCTTAGTATTTAGATGTGATGTTACGTGACACTATTGTCTATAACGTAACTGATGTCAGACTTAGAGAGATTCTAAAAATGTCAGTTCCGTCTTTCCATCAAGTAGAACAGATTTTGGAACAGTACAATTCCAATGTGTACCATAGCGATGTCACGCGCTGGCGAGATACATTTCCTGCTGCCCGATCTAAGTGTAAACAAGTTGATAGACACAGAGCCTGATAAGGAAGCTGATAAGAAAGTGAAGTCTTGCCAAAATTATTTTTCATGGCACAAAAGGCAGAACTGTCCATCCCGGTCAGCGAAATGCTGTGCATGCGGCAAGAAAGGTCACATACAAGCAGTCTGCTTACAGCAAAAGAAACGGAAGTTGCCCTCCCGGCCCAAACAGCGACAAGACAACAATTATTCAATAAATGCAGTATTTTCAAAACCCATGGCTGCCCCTCGTAACATAACAGACACGGAAGTAGCACAAGTTGAATGCCAGGCCAGAAAAATGTATGTCAGTTTGCGACTGAATGACATTTCTGTAAAATTTCAACTAGACACAGGTGCATCAATCACTTTGCTCAATCGCAAAACTTATGAAAAGTTAGGATTGCTGTGCCTTTCTCACGCTAAAACAAAGTTAACAGAATATAATGGTAATGACATTCCTGTACGAAGATAGTGTGCACTACCTGCAGAATACCATTCGCAAATGCACACAGTGACATTTCAAGTGCTTCAGTCTTATGAATGAGAGAATATTTTTGGTTTAGATTCTGTTTGGTTTTACTGTGTAAGACAATGTCTTAGTTGTGAACACTTTTGATACTATAGACAGTGTAGACAGGTTGCAGAAAGACTTTCCAGATTTATTTTCTGCAGGACTAGGAAAAGCTAAGGATTTTGCTGCACACATCATTCTAAAGGAAAATGCCACACCAAAATTTTGCAAAGCTTGTAATGTACCACTTGCTTGACATGAGAAAGTAGCACAAGAACTTCACACATTTTTAGAAAATGGAGCAATTGAACCAATAGAAGCTAGCCAGTGGACAAGTCCACTTGTTATTTTGCCAAAGTTGTCAGATATCATCCGCATTTGTGTTGATTTCAAGGCCACAGTAAATCCACAAACAGTTGCAGACAGTTATCCTTTGCCAAGACTAAAAGATTTAATGCACAGATTATGTGCAGGAAAATATTTCTCAAAAACAGATTTGCACAACGCCTACCTACAGCTGCCACTGGACGAAGAATCACAGAAAATTTGTGTTGTCAATAGTCGTCTGGACATGTTTAAATATTTGCATCTACCATTTGGCAGTGCAACCATGCTTGCAATTTTTCATAGATATTTGGAACAGCTCTAGCTTGGGTGCCTTATTGTTCAAACTACTTGGATCACATAGTTGTGTCAGGTCATATCCCAGAAGATCACATTGCAAATTTGAGGAAATTGTTTCAAGTTTTGTCAGATGCAGGTCTCAAGTGTCGCTTAGATAAGTGTGACTTTTTCAAACCAGAACTGCAGTATCTAGGATGCATAATAAACAGTCAGGGTGAGCACCCCATGCAATCACATTTTCTTGCCATTCGCAACCTGCCAGCACCAATAGATCTGAAAGAATTACAGTCCGTCTTAGGAAATTTAACTTACTATATTAGGTTTATTCCCAACACAGCACAAATTGCAGCCCCTTTGCATTGGCTATGCTGTAAAAATATTTGTTTTGTTTGGATAGAAGAATGCCAATGCACATTTCAACAGTTGAAAGATGCATTGCTCAGTGATCGATGTTTGGTGCACTTCGATCCAGAATAACCAGTTCTTGTGCAAGTTGACTTGTTGTCGTATGTTTTAGGTGCACTGCTGTCACATAGACATGGGAATACAGACAGCCAGATAGCATTTGTGTCCAAACTTTTGACAGACACTCAGTGCTGTTATTCTCAGATTGAGAAGGAAGCTTTAGCAATTACGTATGGTTTCACAAAATTCCATCACTATTTGTATGGGAGAAAATTTTATTTAGTAACTGACCACACACCTTTGCAGTCATTGTTTCATTCATCCAAGCAGATACCTACTCGCAGGGCACACAAATTGCAATGCTGGTCATTATCACAGTACTAGTACGAGATTGTGTACAGTCGCACAACTAACCATGGCAATGCCGACACACTTTCCCGTCTTCCAATTGGTCCTGATGAAGACTTTGATGCTTCTGAGACATCTTTTTGTCAGATAGATGCACAGGAAGATTGTTTCTATCCTTCCCATTGGACTATGGAAAAATTGCTCAGGTCACGGAAATAGACCCCAATTTATGAATTTTGCTGTGCTACATTCGCACAGAATGGACTCGCTAACATTATGACATTGAAAATTCACCTGTGCATTGCTATTTTGCAAGAAGAAATGAACTTTAAGTCCATAGAGGTGTCAGTCTAGTTTCAAATGACAATAGACAATCACGTGTGTTGATACCGTGATGTTTGCAGAAAGAAGTACTGAACTTGCTTCATCAAGAACATTGGGGAATGGTTCGCACTAAGGAATTGGCTTGATGACACTGTACTTGGCAGGGTATTGACGCCTAAATAGAACAGATAATGTCACAGTGTTCAGTGTGCACTACCAACCAGTCCTCCCATTTGCTCCAACCACCGTGCCGCCCCGAGCAGCAGGCGATGACACGCAGGTATCGCTTCGCTCCACATAACCAAGAGTTTTCTACAGTTGCAGTCAATGGGAGCGGGGTGAGATCATCAAACGTTTCAGTGCTTCTATGTTCTAAATTTTAGGACCTGATGGAGTCATCCAAATTTGCCCTTGTTGTGTACCCTGTGATCCTTCTGCATTTCTCTCAACAGATTCACACAACACACAGACTGTGTGGCCTCCGCTACCCATGCGGTCTCTGTCACCTGCGTGACCTCGGCGGCCACCCCTGCAGTAGACCTCAACAGCACAATGGCCCAACTTCATGGAGACGGCGCTTGAAATACCAATGGATTTGGACCAGCATGCCACGCAACATCCGACACCGACATCGCCACTGACATCACTGTCTATGTCATCATATGGGCCCAAGTCATGGACATGGGCCCATCAGAGGTTTTCCCGGAGGACATTCCCTCGCAAGCTCGGGCCGGATGGCGAAGCCTGGCTGGTAGTCTCGTGTCCTCCACAGCTACAGACTCCGGTCCATCACTATGTCCATGAGCCTGCCTCCTCCCCCATAGTCAAACACCCTACACAACAATGGTCCAGCGCTTTGGAGGGGAGGGATATTGTGGCGAAAAGTCAGCGCCACATGCCAGATGCATGAGAATGACCATGGAGAAGGCAGCGGATGACTGGCAGCCAGTCACATGCTAGCATCGCGCATCCTGGAGGGAGTAGCCTAGAAGTGCGCCCTCTACAAGCAGTAATATCTAGTCCGACATGCATCTGGAAGAGCCCATCTGAACTCAGCTCTGAAATAGGCAGTCACTGGCACTCAGCAAAGCTAGCATAGAGGAAGACAACGACGAAGCAAAAAGAGAAGAACAAATAGAAGTTGAGTATTGTACAAAGTTCAGCAAATAAAACTTGTATTAGATGGCAACGCATCCCAAGCATCCTGATAGAACCTTTCCTGAAAGACAGGCTCGAAAGAACTCACACAAGGACACATTACAAGGAGGCTGACCAGGACGACACAACACTCTGCAAATTTCATTTAAGTGCCTGGCAGAGGGTTCTCCATTAAAAGACTTATCAACAACAGTTTTAAGAAGAAGTTGTATGACCACTTGACAACACAAGAGCAAGGAAAAACATGGCTTCAACTGTTAGAAGAGAAGAACGAACTTCCTAAATACCCACGAACAGAAACTGTAGCAGCATTTCAAAGAATTACTGGCCACGACTGCCTTGCGTGACACCTGAACAGGATTGGAAACTTACCCTCACCGAAGTGTGTTATATGTGAAAGAGAAGACACCATTATGAATTGGGAGCATCTAAGAAACTGTGAAAGACTGCAATATTGTGACAGGATGTCAGATGGTCACTTGCATTAAATAAATAAATATTAATTGTTTCTGTAATAAAGCTGTTAAATAAAATAAATAGGCTACATTCAAAGTGGAATATCATGATGATGAAGTTAACACAGAATTATCGATTGATTCGTACAAGCAAACGAACTAGTTGTTCGATATATCGCATAAATGGTTCTTCCTCATTGTTGCTTAGCATTTGCATGTGTTTAGTGGTAAACAATAAAATCATATAGAACATATCTCAGATGAAGTGAAAGAGGTCCAGTATTTTGCTCTAATTGTTACGGGTCCAAAGATTTTTCAAAAACGGAGCAACTATCAATTGTCATTCAGTACCAGTTAGATGGTAACATACACAAAAGGTTTCTAGGCTTTGAACCTGCAAAGAAATTGCATACTTCTTCTTTGTTAATCTGCATTAAAAAAACTAGTAAACTGTGGAGTTAATCTAATTAGTGCATTGCACAGATGTATGATGGAGCTGCAGTTGTGAGTATTTCTTGTGCAGGTGTTCAAGCACTTTTAAATGGGAAAGTCCCACAAGCTATAAACAAACAGTATGAATCATTAGTTTGATCTTGTCATAGTAGCAATATGTAGAGGTATCAAGTAAGCTTTATTGACACCACACACACACACACACACACACACACACACACACACACACACACACACACAATTGAAAATCTGCAAAGTGGAATAAAAAAAAGTTAAGTGACATTAGATGGGACAACTACAATGCTTCATGTTTGACTGTGAAGAAGACAATTGAAGCTATCATAGTAACTCTAGTGACTGTTGAGTAGAAAATTCAGAAAGATCTGCAGAAGCATCAGGATTTATTGCAAAGCTAAATTTTTATTTTTCCATTTATGCCTGTTCACATATTTGTTATAAAAGTGCAAATCACTTTCTGATTTCCTTCAGGGAAAAGACTGTAATATTCTTGTGGCAATCAGCTTAGTAGAAGGTACAAGGGACTATTTCAAACACATGTGTATGCATCAGACTCAGGTTTCAATTACGTATGAAAAGCAAGTGCAGATGTGGCATCAAAAATAAGTGCTGATATGCCCACAGATTCCATTTCTCTTGGTAGAATTCGAAAATTGCAAAACATCTTGGGCAATATGTGTGTGATTTGCTGAATAAAGACAGTTTTTAACCTGTATTAACAACTGATTTCAAAATTATTTAAAGAATTCAATGTTGATTGACTAGCAAAGAGTGGTTGATGGTTTCACCATGAGTTACAACAACAGAACAATTAATCTGTTTTAAAAGTACTGGTAAGTAAACACTTTTTTGTTGTTTTACATTTCACAGTTATTCACTTTCTTCTCAGTGGTAATAATTTTCTAGGTGAGCGTAAATGAATGAACTCTCGGAACATGTGTTCTAAGACATAATTTGTTTTTGTTATGTCATTCGTATTGGTATGTTACCTTTCAAGATTTTCCTGTTAGTGGGGTATACTTGTAGTAGAAAATATAGCTTCTGTATACAGATGTACTTCAGTTTCCAATACAAGAGCGAATTTTTTTTTCTTCACTATTTGCTCGTAACTAGTGTGTGTGTATTGGAAAATGTCCTGAAGTTTCTGATACAGGAATGTATATTATATGCTTTTCAGTATTTTACTGTTTGCAGAGTGTGTGTGAATCAGAAAATATATTTAAATAAAAAACAGAAAAGATATGACTAACCAAAAGGACTGGCTCGTCGATAGAAACGAATGTATGTAGGTGTGCTGCGACCTGTTCATACAGAATTTATTCTTTGCTTGTTATTTTGTATTGTTCATATTGTTCCAATTTTAAAGCCATATATTTTTGCTGCTTTCCCAATCGTTTGAAATGGCATTCCATTTATCTGATGCTCAGATGCATGACATACTAGATACCAGCAAGTGAATGCACAGTTGCCTGGCAAATCAGGTGCCGCATCCCCCGTCTACTGCCACATTATTGAATTTAAAATATGTCCAAATAAATTTTGTACTCACCTTTGTTATGCAAGATGCTGGAACTGTCTGCCATTGTTTTCCAAGCATTTATAGCATGTACTCAAAAAATTGTTTATCAAATGATGTAATTCTCTTTGCGAAATTGAATTAACTGACTCACAGATGTATCCTTGACTTCCTGTAACATATGCGGATTTGTTGTGTACACTTTATACTATAATGCTCCCCACAAATAGAAATCACATGTCGTTAAATCAGAATTTCAAGCAGGCCAAATACTGTTGCTAATGACTCTGTCATGGCACACTTCGCGAATTGCATGGCCGTATGAGCCCTAGCCGAATCCTATCGAAAAACGCAAACCTTAGATTTCTTTCACTAAGTTAAAACGATTGCAAAATGTTCTGCACATATTTTTTATTGTTCACTATGTCATTAAAAACCGGGCCTATTATTGTGTCACCGCTACAACTACACTGGCCTTTCAAGGTGCGCATTGTGGCATTACAAAGCAGGGAGACGCGTGACCCATTGTGCTGGCCTGCGTGGCTCCGGTAGCCGGCAGTCATCAAACTGTAGATTTAGGGGAGCGTAGTACAGGAAGTGATAAGTCTGAACTAGCGTTAGAGACTTTTTTTAAAGCGACTCCAATAAAGGTGATCCATAACTGTGTAAAAACTTAACTTGTTGCAGTGACTGTACAATTAATTGCTTGTAGTGAAAAAATAATGTGATGTAAGGTATTTCAAGTTAGATAAAGGTAAAGAGATTTTCAAGGGGGCATGATGAACCAGGAGAAAAAGGCAGATTGAAGTTCGATTAGCTGAAGATATCGCTCTATGAAGCATTATCTCGATGATACAGATACACACATAGCACTTATGTATTGTAATGAATGTAATAGCAAAATTGTCTTAGGTCAATAACTTGATATTTTAAACTACAGTATGTGCTTCATATTTATACAAGTGAGCTCAAGGATGGGCCCACCCATTTTATAATCTGGACCACCCTTGGCCCACCCATGTAACCCATGCTAGAGCCACCACTGATTGGAGATATACAGGATAATTAGTGGGGAGAGAGGATGGGGAAAATTATGATAGGCAGAGAGGGCAAATTATCTTACATTGAGGCCAGGATAGTTGCAGAACCATAGAATGTGTTGAAGTGACAACTTTGATCTGCGCAGTTCAGAAGAGCTGGTGGTGGAGGGGAGGATCCAGATGGTTCGGGTAGCAAAGCAGCCATTGAGATCCAGAGTGCCACGTCAGACACATACTGTGCCATAGGGTGTTCCATCTTGATTTTTGCCACAGTTTGACAGTGGTCATTCATCCTAATGGACAGCTGGTTTGTCATCATACCAATATAAAATGCTGTGTGATGATTGCAGCAGAGTTGGTAAATTCAATGCTGCATCTTACACTCCCGTCTATCACAGCCTGCAAAATTTTCCATCCTGACCCTTAACTAGCATCCCTCCCCCTCCGCTCCCCACTTCACACAGTCAAGATTCTAGTGGGCCTGGAGCTGCCAGACATGATGGTTGTCTGTGTATAGTTGTCTGAGTGATTGCATGTGTTTCTTTTTCTGGTGAATGCTATGACTGGAAATTTAAGTTATGTGAATGAGATTGTCAGCAGGTTGGCAAGCCTCTTTACAGTGAGTTGTTACCTATCCTACATTATTAAGAGAGCATTGTGATTGTTACAGACATATTCTGTACTGCACAGGTGTCTTCTGATCAAACTGCATACTTATCAAATTCTATCACACTTGTGCAATGGGATTCGTGATTTCCTGTCACACAGGACACAGTACATTGTAATTGAAGGAAATTAAGTAGAAGTGAAGTGACTTCTGACATTCCCAGGGAAGTGTTATAGGGCTCCTACTGTTCCTTACTTTTATAAACAATTTTGGGGGACAATCTGAGTAGCTGTCTTAGGTTGTTCATGTACGATGCTGTCACTTATCAGATAGTAAAGTCACCAGAAGATTAAAAGAAACTGCAAAATGATTTATACGAGATATCTGCATGGTGCAAAAAATGACAGTTGACTCTTAATGATGAGATGTGTGAAGTCATCTATATGACCACTAAAAGAAGCCCATTAAATTTCATGTACACAATAAATCAGTCAAAACTACAGGCCATAAATTCATCTAAATACCTAGGAGTAACTGTTAGAAAACAACTTAAATTGGAAAGAATACATAGAAAATATTGTAGGGAAAGTGAACCAAAGACTATGTTTTGTTGTCAGAACACTTAGAAGATGCAACAGTTCTACTAAAGAAACTGCTTACACTACCTTGTGCATCCTATTTTGCAGTTTGCTGTGAATTGTGGGATTGCCACCAAGTGGGACTGACAGATGATTTAGAGAAAGTTCAGAGGATGGCAGCTCATTTTGTACTATTGTGATATAGGAGAGAGAGTGTCATAGAAATGATGCACAAGTTGGGGTGGAAATCATGAAAAGAAAGGCATTATTTGTTGCAATGATATCTACTTGCAAAATTTCTTTCACCAGCTTTTTATTCCAAATGCAAACATATTTTGTTAGCACCCACCTACATAGGAAGACATGATCATGAAAATAAAATATGAGAAATCAGATCAAAAATGGAAAGATTTAAGTGTCCTTTATTTATGCAATCTATTAGAGAATGGAACTGTAGAAAAAACATCATAAAAGAAGTTCAATGAATCTTCTGTCATACACTTCAATGTGGCTTGCAGAGTATTTATGTAGTTGTAGATGTAGATGAGGTTTGGGATTACATTGTGTCTTGCTAGTGTTGTCCTGTGTCTCACTGTTTTTTTTTTTTTTTTTTTTTTTTTTTTTTTTTTTTTTTTTTTTTTTGTGGTGGTAGGTGGATAATCCTTCTGAACCTTCCTGCCTCAAATAATTACTTACTCACAGCTACATTCTTTGGAGCATGGAGATGTAAAAGGTAATACTGACGATGGATTTCTATGCTTACACTTCCTAATATCATTCTCAACTTCCATCTTCCCAATCTTTTAAAACCCCATTCACTATTTGTAATTACTACACCACAATTTAGTGGCCATCCTGCTGTATATCCAGTCTATGATTTTAGCAATATTTTTACAACAGAACTATAAGAACTACCACTGTTGTCATCTCCTACTGCATACTGTAACATCATACATGTTCCTATCACGGCATGGTTTGAAAACAATTGGAGCAACAGCATTGTCATGATTTGAAGATGATAGATAATTAACTTCACAGTTGTTTTTGCTGGTCAGTTACTCTCAGCCAATAGATCAATCAGAATCCAACTTTCAGAACTAACACTCAAATGGAACAGTCAACAGCTGCAATGTGCCAGTAATTGACAGGAAATTATTGCAGTATATAAGAGTGGTCTGCCTTTATATGACTTGAATCACTTATGTCAGTGGCCTACTTGTGGGCAGTGTGCAGCTTGGTGCTGGATCGTGAATGCTCGTTGAGAGTTGAAAAGGTAAAAATTATTGGTAGCTTCTGCAAGTCCTTGCGAACAAAAACAACTGGCAAAAAGATTTTCAAATCTATTGACAGATTCATGAAAGAAAATGATGTAGATTGGTCAAAATGCATAGGTTTCACAACTGATGGGTCACATGCTATGTCTAGTATTCATACTGGCTTAGTTGTCAAAGTTAGATCAGATACTCCCTTGGTTACGTGGACATTGCAGTATACACAGAGAGCCTCTTGCAATTTAAGGTGTGGATTAATATATTTAAAAAAAACTCTTGATAATGTAGTAAAAATTGTCAAGTTTATTAAAGCAAGGCGGAAAAAAAGGGGGAAAAAAGAGAGAGAGAGAGATTATTTAGTGTTTTTGTGATGAAGTGGAGAATGAACACAAAACAGCTTTTAATTAACTCACTGGCTGTCAAGGGGTAAAGTATTGTCAAGATTGTTTGAACTCGATTGCGAGCTAAGGAGTAATAACAAATGAGTAAAACATATTGTGGAACAAAAATACTATGTATTTAAGTTTGTAATGTGTCATTGTTCCTCCTACTTGTTTGTGGCATATGTCTACCAAATGTTGCCAGCACTAACAAAATGAGGAACATTAATACTCCATATACATGTCTCAGTCCTGCAGCACTCATGAGTCAATCTTCAGCATTCTACCCTCCCTTTGTAACCTCAGGGTTTGTCAGAAACTGAACAAGCTCTAATGGTATGCCAAAAATGTCAAAAAATGCCAATAGTACACAGTGACAAAAAGTTGGGAACCCCTGCTGACTAGACACTACAGCAGTATCTAAGCATTTTCATGTTTTTTTTTCAGGGACTACTTTCCTGAAATTGAAGATGAAATCATGTGCATTAGAAATCCCTTGGAAGTAGATTTCTTTAAAATTATTGAAAATTCCATTGTCTGAAGAAGATTTGTTAACTGAACTATCATTTGATCAGTCATTAAAAGAATGCCATCCAGCAATTGCCAAAATTGCTCCAAAACACTAGATGGGCTTTATGACAAGCTATTTATGTGAAAGACTCTTTTCAACTTTACTCTTTTTCAAAACTGAGCATAGGAATAGACTAAATGCAGAGAGTGATTTGAGGCTAAAGTTAGATAGTTTTAATCCAAATATTGACTGTATTGTAAGTAAAAAACAGTGTCAAATATCCCAATGAGTTTTTTAACATTGCTTACTCGATTTTGAGTGAATACAACAAAAATAGTTTCTCTATAAAGAAATATAAGCACCTTCCTTCTTGCACATTATATTAGTACATTATATTGATAATGTCTACTATGTGTGTGTGTTACTTCCTCCCCCCTACCCACCTGCTCACCCCTACTTCATTCTTAATCTGCATCTCTTTCCAACCATGTAGTTCCATATCTGCATGTTCCGTAAGGCTGTGCTGTATCTATCACTACCACTGCCTTGTAATCTACCCCCCCTCCCCCCTCATCACCTCTCTCTTCCTATCCTCCCGCCCCAGAATGTGATTTGTAGTGTGGTGCCCAGAGATGACAGCTGTGAGTCTGTGAAGTATGTTGTGTGACTGCATGAGTGATGTCTTTTCTAATGAAAGCTAATGGTTGAAAACTTAAGTTTTATGTATATGAATGTCTGTTGTATGTGTCTGTTGTAGCTTGACATATGTCTTTGTGGTGAGTTGTCAACTACATTGCGGTAACTTGTAGGACATATTCAACTTCAAAACTCTGGCTACAATATGGAAAAAAGACACAGTTTGTGTACATGTTTATTGGTGGTATTAAACTGATTAGTTGTGCATGGGCATAAGACATAAAATTTTGTAATGTTCTAATTTAAGGGGCACTTTACACTCTCAGTAGTTTTAATGATGGCAGTTGAACATTCATTTGTTTAGATCAATTTCTGTTGTTGATTAACGGAACAAATGTGGTAGTATTTCATGGGCAATAATTTCCTTCATGACAGGAGATGGTAGGTAATAGTCAAAACACCAGAAACAATGTTTACATTACAAGAAATCAGTAAAGCTAGTATCATATATGTGTTTCTTCCTGTGGTAGAATAATATCACAGTGAATGTTCATAACTTACTTATTTTGTTGTAAAAAGAAACATTGCTTCCAGCAGTAATAGGAGAAGCTATTGATGGTGTCAGTTACATACACTACTTTGGAGTGTAGACAGGTCCATTGAAGTGCCAAGAGAGTTCTTGGGGCAGTCGTTGTTAGGCGGTGACATCCACTCCAAACACAGAAATATCTCTTTCTTGACCTCACCTATACGTGGATAGGTGGCTGATTATATTGAAACCACAGGAAAAATATAAGAAATCAGTACATAGTGGAAGTATTATACACATATTACAGTATATGTGGATGATAACCCTGTGGCAACACACTCATATGTACTCTCAGCATTATGGAGTTCTTACACATTCTGTACAGCATGTGAGGCAGTATCTCAACACAACATATCCTGGTCATTGGATTGGTCGCCATGGAGACATAGGATACACAGCTCACCTGATCTGACCATATTAAATTACTGTTCGTGGGAGAGGCTGAGAAGCAAAATGTACAAGTGACATGCTTGTAAACATCAATTAAATACAATGAAAGAATCCCTGAGATGGATTTACGTCTCAAATATGTCAAAGACATTATTGATAGAGCTGAAGCATTGAATTAAAATTTGTGGTGCGGCCGGGAATCGAACCCGGACCTCCGTGCTTACTAGGCAGACGTCTTAACCGTTAGACTACCACACCACTAACAATTAAGGCGCCTCGGAATAGTCTATGCACGATTTCCCTCCACAACACAAATATTGCCACTACTGCCAAGGCTCTCCATGCAGCGGAATAGCACCTCAGCAATGGACATGGTGGAACAATCCTGTTATGGTGATATAAATATCAATTAAATACAATGAAAGAATCCCTGAGACGGATTAACGTCTCAAATATGTCAAGGACATTATTGATATTTGAGATGTAAATCCGTCCTAGGGATTCTTTCATTGTATTTAATTGATATTTATATCACCATAACAGGATTGTTTCACCATGTCCATTGCTGAGGTGCTATTCCGCTGCATGGAGAGCCTTGGCAGTAGTGGCAATATTTGTGTTGTGGAGGGAAATCGTGCATAGACTATTCCGAGGCGCTTTAATCGTTAGTGGTGTGGTAGTCTAACGGTTAAGACGTCTGCCTAGTAAGCACGGAGGTCCGGGTTCGATGCCCGCACCACAAATTTTAATTCAATGCTTCAGCTCTATCAATAATGTCTTTGACATATTTGAGACGTAAATCCGTCTCAGGGATTCTTTCATTGTGTTTAATTGATATTTATATCACCATAACAGGATTGTTCCACCATGTCCATTGCTGAGGTGCTATTCCGCTGCATGGAGAGCCTTGGCAGTAGTGGCAATTATCTTTGGAACAAAGAAGCTGAATTAAAGTTTGTGTTGTGGAGGGAAATCGTGCATAGACTATTCCGAGGCGCCTTAATTGTTAGTGGTGTGGTAGTCTAACGGTTAAGACGTCTGCCTAGTAAGCACGGAGGTCCGGGTTCGATTCCCGGCCACACCACAAATTTTAATTCAATGCTTCAGCTCTATCAATAATGTCTTTGACATGCTTGTGTTCAAGTAAATTATTGCAGAACTGAGCTTCGTTAGGCAACACAAAACCTGTCTGAAACAGCAGCAACATGCATTAAAGTTGATGGCGGTCTGTTTGAACATCTTCTGTGAGGAAATTTACACAATTAAACAAAGCATGTCACAACTGTATCTCAATTTACTGTCACCTGCACTTTTCCTGTTCCTAGTTCTTTTCAATGATTCACCTGGAAACTGTTAAGAAAAGGTCATATGTTTACTGCCCATGATCCTTTCTACAGTTCACCTGCACACCAGGCTCAAACTCTTATCAGAAATTAGTGAAATGTGAGTACTTAGTGATAATGGACATGGGTACTGTGTCAATAATGTACGGGTAAGTTGTAAATTTGTTTCTGGCAGATGTGCTTGGGTAATTGGACTGATGTGACCACCTTGTGCAGATGGTGTAGTGGGCAGCACAATGTCTAATAAGCACGAAACTTGGGTTCAAAACATGGCTTAGCATAAAGTTCCATGTTTTCCCCTGTATTTAGGCTTAATTAAAAGCCCAATGGCAGCTAAAGTCAAAAATTACTTGTATCTTGTTTTAATAAAGGTCAGTTATATAATTAGGTTGAAATTTGATGTAAATTGTTTGAATTTTAAATCTTTTCTGAATACTATTAGGTCTATAGGTTCCAAATTGCCGGGCTCTGCAAAATACAGTACAAAACAATTCCAAAATCCTGCCATTCTGAAATATTATCCAGATACTGCATTTTAATCTTCCAGTTAGACAAATCTAATTTCCCTGTGTATGAACAATATTTTGGAAAGGATAGGTTGTCACTCACCACAGAGACACCTGATGAGCCACAGAAAGGCATACATAACAGAGTAAACAACAGAATAACAGAATAAACAACAGCCAGAGACAGTGGTTGGGTTTGTTTGAGTGTGTGTGTGTGTGTGTGTGTGTGTGTGTGTGTGTGCGTGTCTGTGTGTTCCCTGTGGGAGATGAAGGCTTAACAGCTGAAAGCTTCAGTTTTGTTTATTCTGTTATGTGTGCCTTTCTGTGGCTCATCAGGTATCTCTGTGGGGAGTAGCAACCTGTCCTTTCCAAAATATTGTTGAATCCTTTGAGGTATTTCCATAGTTTGTACTGTCCATGATAAATACTTCCCAATCACATCAATGTAAAACATAGCATATAATTGTAAATTTCAAAATAGCTTTCATAGTCAGTGACCACATAAAAACCACAATGACTACCATCAAAAGAAATAAGTGAGTTGCCACAACATTTGCTCAGCTTCTCTACTTCTCCTTATTCAACAGAGGTGGCCATTGCATCATCGCTGACCCATGCAGCCACACGTTTTGCACATGCTCTGACTAAAGTACTAAGTGAGAAATATCTTTGATGTTTATCCAAACATCAGAAACACTCTTCAAATTTATTGAGCATGCCACAAATGAATTGCTCTGCTTAATGATCCTTCTCAGTTACTAAAAGGTTTAAGAACTGTTTGTGTCCTTCACTGATTCAGTAGTGTTTGGATCCCATGGCTGTATGAGTAATATATAATCATTTGACTTTCAAACTGCACTTTAAGTGTATCATAAATGTGTTTCTCATAACAAGGCAAAAACAAAGCCATTAAACTACTGACATTTTTTCTTGAAATACTATTTTTTTCCATTATTGTCATTTATTTGTTTCTACTGAGTTTTCCTTTGAGTGTATGAGTGTGTTGTTAATAGTATATGTTTGATGCCTCCATTTGAATTCCAGACATGCTGGAACCAATCTTTCTACTCTAAACTCTCCATTACTTTGAACACTATGAAACACAGTGCTCATTGAAATATCATAACAAACAGATATTATAGATGATCTTGTCAATGATAATTGAATTTTTTATCAGTAATTGCAGGTTATAACATAAAATGGAAATGATATACTGAAGTGTTAGATACCCATCTGTAAATATTTAAATATGTCTCAATTTTCAAAATAGCAACACACACAACATTTGTGACACGCAATTGCACCATATTTCTGTGTGATGCCACTTAATAATACCAATCTTGTTAGGAGCTAGAAACAACTCAATTTAAAAAGAAAAAAAAACATTTACTAGTTTTTATTAGAGTTTGTTTCTTATTCTATAACTGTTGTAAAGTACAAAACTGGTTGTAAAATATATTGGATATAACACTCAGGAAAATGTTACCTTAGTATGCAATATGTCAAACCCACAGACATACAGTCTGTGGTCAAACCAGAAATCATATATGTGAAATCACTAAAATTTTTGAAATAATTTATTGTCTGATTATCTGTTAAGAATTGCAACTGGTTGTTTTGCATTAAAATGTTTTGATCCTCCGGATTATCTTCAGAATCTAAAACGAGGTTTACATTCTTTTTCCATAAATTGTATTGTAAGATGAACAGATTTTACATTTAATATAGTTGTACATAACTGAAGAGGTTTACCATTGTAGTTGTGACTGCAACTCATCTCGTCTATGTTATGACAAGTAGAGTGATTTGTGATGGCATGTACAACTTTTATATATTGAGTTGAGGTAGACCAAGACCAACTACAATATTGTAGTTGGTCTTGGGTAGAAGTAAGGGGGGGGGAGGGATATAGGGGGAAGTACAGGTGGGGGAAGGGAAAAATGGGGAGGTAGATGCTATGGGGGAGAGGGGGGAACTGCTGGGAGAGTGATTGAGAGACAGGAAAGAAGGAGGTTGGTGGGAGGGGGAGACAACATTGAAAACATTTTTATGTAATCAAATTTTTTTGATGTTCATTTAACACCATAATTGATAAATTCTTTCCCCCGCACACACAAAAAAAAAAAAAAAAAAAAAAAAAAAAAAAAAAAAAAATCTTCTTGTTTCATCTCTACTAGTCACTCTCATAGAAGCCCCCCTCCTCTCTTCCACTCAGTGACCACTTCCCCATATTCTCTCTTCCTCGAACTCTACCTTCCCCTACCTCTACCTTAACTCAATATATGAAAGTTGTAAATGCCCTCATAAATCACAGTGTTTGTCATAACATAGATGTTGCAGTTATGTACAAATATGTTCAATGTACAGTAAAATCTGTTTTTCTTACAATAAAATTGTTTGTTTGTTTGTAGAGTCTATGGGACTTAACTACGGGGTCATCAGTCCCTAAACTTACAAACTACTTATGAACTACTTACAACTAAGGAGGGCACAAATATCCATGCCCGAGAGGGTATTCGAACCCCCGACCGTAGAGGCCGTGCAGACCGTGACTGCAGCGCCTCAGTCTCCTCAGCCACCGCGGCTGGCCAATAAAATAATTGTGAAAAAAATTCAGTTAGTACGCATTTTCTTTCTTTGTTTCCTTTTTAAGATTCTGAAGATGATCCTAAAAGACAAACATAGGTATTAATGTAAAACAACAGTAATTTTCTAGGCCCCTTGTACATTGAAGGAACCGGCGTTTCGATTGATATATATCTAAAGTTCGATTCTCAGTTCGCTACCAACTTCATATAGCTAATTAAGATGTTGTTTCTTTGACGTGATGATTTTATGAAATTTTTGCTTATCTTAAGACTAGGATATCACTCGTTAGATTTAACCTGTGGCGTTGGCATGTTGCCGTGTGCCAGTAGCGTAGCTATCATAGGGCTAGCCGGGGCACTGCCCCAGGGCCCTCGAGCTCTAGGGGCCCCTCGGCCTACGTGAACGACGTTCGGAAAAAGTTACAGTAGATCTTCGAATTTTTTTAAAAATTCTCCCACACTACCGTCCATCATCTCCCACACTCCTCAAACCAAAAACTGGACCACCGGGTGGCGCGACATTGCTTCTAATGGGCCTTCACACGAAGACACTCGGTGTCGGTGGCGCTGCTAACCAGCCAAGCCGCCAGTCGCTGTGTACGACAATGTAGTCCCACAGTCTAATATATACAGTCGCGACACTACCGCTGATTTTTGTTATACTAGGCGACTGCAGCGCTCCTTGCGGACGTAAAGCCACGTTTCTCTATATCGTATACGAGACGTGTGTTTGTTGTGTGTTTTGGTGTACGAAATGGTTTTTACGAAGGGAAGCGTGTGTAGTGCAGTAAATTGCAGCAACAAAAACTAGAATACGTCATATTTATCATTCTTTAGGTTTTCTACAGAGCCTGAGAGAAATGTGACATAAACTTTCGGTAATGCTTATTTACAATTATGTTGTGAGCAACACACACATATTGAAGATTATTTCTTTTTAGGATCAAGAAATGGCTTATAAATAGCAGGCGACAAGATCTTTTAAATAAAGCTGCCGCGTATTTGCGTGATAATGTGAAGTTCTGCTCGCTACACTTCGATGCAAACCAGTTCATGAATGATGAACGGAAGAAGCTGGTGTGGAATGCTGTGCCTAGATTGTTTGATGTTCCAAACAAACCACCGAAACTGGGAATGAAGAGGAAACTACCGCAAAGACGTGATAATGTAAAGGCGGAAGAAATTAAACTGTGTCCTGAAACAAGTATTAAGACTGTGGTTGCTGCTACATCACAGCTAGAAACATTTTTGTCTGGGCATTCGAAAGTAATTCACTATAGAGGCAAATGTATAAGAAATGTATGGAAAAGAAGTGTTCATTGTTACCGTTATTAATGTTTGAAAGGTTAAATGTTTCCCTTTTTATCTAATGGAAACCACAGTCTAATATATAAACCTATTTATCGGAAACCACTGAGCCGTCTTATTTTACAGACGATTGTCGCCCCGCCCCCTCCCACTCCTCCCTCATCTACGAACCATATGATGACAGACTGTGATAATGACTTGAGGATCATCCATATAATATGACATTTAGACTGTCGTGTAATCGACGTAATATTACCTTAAAATAACATATAATTGAAATAATCTCATAGCAAAATTATATTAGATGAAAGTTTCATAGCCATAACTAAAAAAGCAGGGGGAAAAAATTTCGCACCTTTTAACACCGGGAAGACCAATTACATGCTTCTCATGTGCGAAATACTATGTTTACCAGCAAAGTAAGGTGCAATGTCTGAAGAATTTCGTCAAATATGTTGCAGTTAGCGTCAGTTTATTCACGAGTTTTTACTAAATTTACATTTTTTGATATTTAACTGTCCCTTAGAAGTTCTATTATAGGCTTTTCTGCACAAAATACTATGTTTGTCTATCACTACCGGCAAGGTAAGCTGCAAGCAATTTCTAAAGAATTATTTCGTAACATATTGCACAATTGCAGTTGGTGTCCGATCACAACGAATTTTTGCTCGGTTTACGTTTCTTTTACACTCAGTCATGTGTCAAGATACTTAAAGGTTGAAATGCAAGAATATATTCAATATTTAGAAAATCACACAAATGTAATTACAAGCGGGCATTATTGATGTGTCGTATACGGCGTTAAGGGACAGCCGGCTTTACGACCGCTTGGAGCGCTAGTGTCGCTCCAAGTGTCTGGCGGTAACAGCTTTCACAGCAGTGAGTGTCGCGACTGTATTTATTAGACTGTGGTAGTCCGCTTAGCAGCAGAAGTAGCGGCAGCATCAAAGCTGCTCACAGCAACGGCTGAGCCTTCTAAGAGTTGCGGCGTGTTGCTCGGCACAGTGTGAAGGGTCGCGAACCTCAAATACTGAATAAATATATTTACTGTACATTACTTCTTATTGGCAAACAGAAGTGTACAGTTCTATTATCCGAATAATCGGTTTTCCGAACATCCATGTCCCCCAATTACTTTGCATAATCGACATTCTACTGTATATAGTATTTTAGTTGAATGAAGAATTTCGAATTTTAACTTTTTGAACCCTGCCCAACAAACCTCAAAAGCACGAAGTGAAATCCAAAAATTATTCCCACCTGTGAATATAAACGTAACGAGGTCTATTGATTGTCCGCTAAGATGTGCACCCTGCCACCGTTGGAATATTGTCGTTGAATCGGAGTTCCCATGGCTGCCAATCGTTGCGAAATAACAGCGAATGGGGCTGATTTACTAGCAGTGTGTTTGACAATACACAGCGTGACCACATATGAATATGAAGTCTCTACAGTGTATTATTACAGAACAGTATTATTATGGCAACTCAAATGTTTCTGTAATGAATTCCCCCAAGGGAGTGCTCCTTAATCATAAATCCCAATGACGTGCTATAGCCAATTGCACCCTGAAATTCGTGTCAAAAGAAGAGAAAATATGATTACTTTGTCACAACAATTGTGAATTGTGCATTCAAGAAGCTGCCCTCTACCCTAGGGTGACCAGACGTCCCGTATTTTACGGGATTATCTCTTATTTAGTCTCAGTGTCCCGTTGTCCCGTCTAAGTAAATACGGGACGTACATTGTCCCGAATTTTACCAACTGTCCCATATATTTTCAATTAAAATTTTTTAAGTAATGTTAGCGTAACCATACCGAGAACAAATATAGCCATTATCAAGCAATGAAAGAAATAAGCTTCAACTCAAAGGGATTAAGGCACGATTTTGGACGTAATTCTTTCATAAGTTTCTAATATTTCAACCTTTGGCAATATCTTTTTTATTTTAAATGCAAAAAAGCATAGGTTGCCCAAAATCGCTATATCAATTTTAAAGCATTATGGGGCAACCTATGATTTTTTTTTTAAGTTTTTTAAATTTTTATTTATTTATGACACATGACATGTGCAAGTCTTCCAACTATACAAATTCAGTGATTAATGAATTCATTCCAAGAAGACACCATGGTGTAAGAGCCTGGTGTATGCGTTAATGCTGCAGGTAAAGGCAACATTTGTGTCCCATATTTCTATTTTAGAAATCTACCCCTCTGTCACGATAATAACCGAAGATGTCGACTTATTTTACTTATTACTTTTTCCTGACCAGACACTAACGTATAATTCATGAAGCCTGGGCCGCGGCCGAGCGGCCGAGCGCATTGAGGCGCTATGCTACGATGCGCGAGGCCGTTTCCCGTCGGGGGTTCGAATCCCCCCTGGGGTATGGCTGTTTTTGTCGTCTTTAGTATAAGGAAGTTCATAAATGTTTTGTAAGTTTAGGGACTGATGACCCCGCAGATAAGTCTCTTAAGCTTAACAAACATTTGAACATTTCATGAAGCCTGGTTTGGGTACGGCTCAATCCAAAGTGTTTCATCAAACAAAATCCAGCAAAGTCCTTTGCTGAAACCCTCCTACACGAATATTTCCCATATTTTCCTTCTTTCAACGAAATAGGGCTGAACGGTATAGAGCAATGAGCGAACAGCGCAATAGTATGGCGAGAGTGAGTTGACGGCACTGACAACAGTCCACCTGTCACCACGGCCGCGCGAGTTCTGACTTGACTGTTCCCGGTTTGCCCCGTGGCAGGTGGCCATGTTTTCGTGCTTGAGTAATACTTCTTTGTTTATTTTCTACTAGTTTCTGCCTGTGACTTCATTCACCTAATTTTGGAGCAACTTCAGAAACTATCCCATGGGGTCGTTTTATCTGTATGTCCTACCCAGGTCCAACTCTATCCCTCTGAAAAATTTCTTGCAAATCCGACCAGTAATTTTTGCGTGAAGGTATAACAAACTTTCAGAATTATAATTATATTAGAGAGTACGATTACCTAATTATTGTATGCCGCATAACACACAATAATTTGCTTAGTAGTATTTAGGTTTTTTGTCTTCCAGGGGGCGGTAAGGAGCTGATGATGAAGTAGTTTTGCATCTGTATAGTTTTAGTTTAAAGAGGGCCCCAATGTCATTTGTGCCCCGGGGCCCTTGGTGACATAGCTACTCCACTGTCGTGTACATGTGTATTTGTAGGTGGAGTGTTATTTTTTATAAGGTCTTTGGTGGTGTGAGTAATTACAATGTGGCTGAGTTGTAGAGGATTGTATGTCATGGATGGTGCATTCTATTATAATATGCAATTTACGAGGATAACCACAGATTATTTGTCATCTTTATTATATTTTTATAAGGTCTTTGGTGGTGTAATTATGACGTGCTGAGTTGTAGAGGATGGTATGTCTTGGATGGTGCATTCCGTTATAATATGTAATTTACGAGGATAACCACAGATTATTTATTATCTACAATGCATAAGTATTAAGATATTATCCCGTATAAGAGTTTTCTGAGATTGTGATTACATCATGGGTTAAACCTGATGGGTCGTATCCCTGTCTTCAGATATGGCGATATTTCGGTAATTTCCAAGAATGCTTGCAAATCGTTTACAGTTGCACGTTCGATATATACCATTCTTGGAAATTACCGATATTTCTTTCGGCATTTCAAATGGCAACAACATTTTGAATCGGAAAAGTACAAGAAAAGTCAACTTCAACGCAATCAAAAATAGAATTTATATCAACCGCTTCGCGTTTGTCATATCGAATGTGGAACAAGAATATATATCGATCGCAATGCCGTTTCCTTCGATGTACACGGGTTGCTAGTTGCAACTGTTGACTGATAATCAGACAAAAAATTATTTCAAATTTTGAGCAGTCGCTGACTCAAGTCGATTATGTCAACTATAGTAACTACGGTACTTCAAACTTTGTCTAAATAACTTCATATTTCTCTTAATCTAATTCATAATTTAACCACACTCCACAATAGTCAAATCAAACACGTTCACGGATTATCATTTAAAGCACTTGAACTAAAACTCTTATATGCAACATTAGCTTCAAAACACAAGAAACTTACGTGTCAACTCTGTTTGTCAAATGTTGTAATTTCATGTGGCTCAGTGGCCTGGTGCAAGTCTTTCAACTGGACGCCACTTCGGCGACTTGCGTGTCCCTAGCCCACCCCAGTTATCTAACCGGTGAAAGGGGTCTTAACGGATAATCGGAACCATGTGTCATTTTTGGCTACTCCTCACATCGTTGAGAGATGCAGGATGGGTTAAAACGCAGACTGAATAAATCCGAGGTCCGACCGGATTTCGAACCCACGATCCTTCGGATTCCAGTCGAGCACTTCACCTCAAGACTACCAGGCTCAACAGTCGGTCTGTTGGGACCAGCCGATCAGGTACCGGTAGTTGTTTTGAAATGAATACCGGTACTGTGCAGTGGAGTTCATAACAAGTGGTTGGTTTTTATGTTAAAATGGCTACCACAGACATTTTGTGAAGTCGAAGTACAGTATTTGAGAAATAAATGCAAGCTTCTCAATTACCAACATCTGTTTAGTAAAACGTTATTACTAATTTAGCGGAAACCATATTCGCCGATACAACAAGACAATCCAATATAATGTGTAGAGTTTATCATTTAATGTTCTGTATTCGTACAGTCCATATAAAGTGTTAAAATCTAATTTTGATAAAAGAAGGGAACATTAGGCAAATAGGAGTTATCTTCGGAGTAGTTGGAATGTTACAACGCCTTGCCTTTGTGCAGGATAACTTTACAAGGTTCATCACAATTTCCGAGCAAACGTTGCAAACGAACATAAATGTACGGTAAGTTTGGGTGTCGGATAATTTGGAAAACGACGCTGCCTGCAGTTGCCTTCAGGGTTAAAAACACAGGAACTGGGCAGGTACTGACTAGAGATGTGGTCGTTGACTCACGATTTTGGGTCTTTTCAAAGAATATAAGCTTTCCAATGCAGTGATACAGCATCTGTAGACCTATCTACAGTTCAAACTGGAAGGTGTTCCTGTTGCACGTTTTACGTACCCAGATTGATCGATATATTCAGGCTACCATGAACATGATTGATAATGTTATCCTGCTCACATTTTCTATGTGTTGATCTTTCGTCTACATCTTCATGACGAGATAGCCGCAGTCACGTCTTTCTTTCAAGATAAGAAGAATTAGTCTCACAGGGCTTTACAAATAAGTTTGTGAATCTCGCTAAATAGCTTCTGGCAAATGCCGGGCTAGTTCCTTTCAAAGGGCTCCGACTCTTAGTAGCACACAGTCGACGGGACATTAACTTCTAGGTGTACAATGAATAACAATTGCATAATCTCTCCACTTAGAGTTCATTCTCCTGTTAGCATGTACATTTATTAAGCAACAGTACTAAAATGTAAGTGTTAATTTTATCCCATTATATGAACATATCTTTTATTACAATCTATTTGGTTCAAAACTGCTTCAAATTTCTGTAAACGACTTTTGTACGTTTTATAGCCTTTACTGTATACCAATGCACTTCTTTGCCTGTATAGAGACCAGAAGAAGGGCACTCAAGCGCCCGAAACCGGTCGTCAAAAATAAATAATCACAAGCAACTGGTTGCTGCATTTTATTAATTTATAATACATTATTGTTGATTTTTATGGGTCACGTTGCTATATTAGCTTCGCCATTTTGTTTCGACAATTATTTCCATCAAATTCGTAATCAGCGACCTCAAAAACCCCCATGTGATGAGTTTTGTGTGAATTAAACGTCTACTTGGGGTTTTGACCACGTTTTGGGGATTCCGTCCCACTGTGAGGCGCCCGGGTGACCAGCACTGTCGCTGGCACGAGAATTGCGTTCGAATTTCGACAAAAACGTGCGGGGGAGGGGGGAAGGTCGTGTACCCTTAGATAAACAATCGAAAGTCTGCTGTTTTATTATGTGATGTTTGCATAGCCGCGATAAGTATTATTGTGTAGAATTCAGCCATATTGTCGCGTTGAAATGGAAGCAGGCTGACTTCGAAGGCAGCGTTGTCGACTGAACACAGCACTTACACTGAAAGCAGGTTTATTGCGAACTGAAACGTACACGCAGCACTGACTGCCTCTCGGGCAGAGTGCTCTGCTATTTATACACAGACAGAATGTACCAGAAATTAGAAGAATAGTTAACATAAGAAACACGTAGAAATTACAAGTGAACATAAGAAACATGTAGAACTTTCTGGAAATGATCATTACAAAGAAATAAATTTTTGTCGGTGGACGGGATTGAATCGGGTACCTTCAGCACCGCTATCGGTGACGCTATCCCTTGCGCCACGACCCCTTCCTCCCCCCCCCCCCCAAAAAAAAAAACCTCACGTAATTAATGGCCACTAAGGGCGCCAAGTGCCTGGATGGGTAAGGCCGGTACTGACTACGATCTTGTACGTTAACCTGTGTAGACATTGCATAAAAAGGGTCAAAATTTCAACGTACCTTGCAGCGTTCGGCGTCGTTCCCTCAGGTGGATAATGCCTTGACTATCGAATAAGGTGTTGAGCCTCGTTCTGATGCGCGGTTTTTCGATTGTGGGCTGTATTCGACTCCCTGACGTCAGAATACCCCATCCCATGCTTTACCGTTTCGTTTCAGGGTCATACTGGACACACCGGGTTTCATCCTCAAAGACAATACGATTCAGGAAATTGGGTGTCGCATCTGCCGTTTCGACAGAATCCTGTGAAGCCTCTAAACGTCTCTGCTTCTCATCATCAGTCAACTGATGCGGCAGAAAACAACACGTTTTCCTCTTACATAACTTCTGGGTAAGGATTTGTCGCACGGATTCACAGTTAATCAGTAGTTCAGTGAATCGATGATCGTTCATGATTAATCTACTCACTTCTCAAAGTTTTTGTCACCAATGATAGCCGCCGGTCGTCCGCCATGGGGATTGTCAGAAACACTAACACGGCCTCCTCGAAAACGGGCAAACCACTTATACACAAATCATGGATCATCACAAACACGTAATACCAGCATCGCAAGCGTTTCTTGCCAAGCTCAAAACAATACTTTAAATTGATCCTTTGCTCGTTCATTGTCCTGTTCGCAGGACCAACGCACGAAATAAGCACTTCGTCCGACAGGTCTAACACAAAACATACACGATGCTCAACTAAACCAGGGGGCCGCAGTAAGCGATGCGCAGTAGGAAACGCATATTCGCCGGTCTACGCATGACGTCACTGTGGGACACCTGGGAGTAAAACCACACTCTAAGATCCATATGCTATGTTGGTTCCTAACTCGTCTATGTGTGTGTTACCGTTTCTGCTGTATCTGCTTAACCCATTCATTCCCACATTATCAATTCAGCCGTGAAAAAAATTAAAATTCAGTGTTTTCTAGGTTAATAAAGTGCACTAAACATCAAAATACGTGTTTTAAAATTCTTGGTCGAACTATTGTTTTTTATGTCGTGTATTTCATGCACAACACAGACGTTTGTATCGAGGTATTTTATTACTTCAGACGTTATTTTGTTGGTAGTTAACTCTGCCAGATCAATAATGTTATCATAATCTTCGCTACAGCACTCCTGAAATAAAATAACAGGAACCACATTCACGCTCACACTCTCAGCCACGTACAGATGGCAACGCAACACAACCCCCAAGATGGACAAATTAAGGCCGCAGAAGTGGCTACACGCCGTACCAAATTTCCAAATGCGTACTAGAAGAATGTTGTTCATCAACAACAATGCCACTTTAAGGACCGATACAAAAAATACGGTATTAATCAGCGTTTAATACGTTGTTATCGAGGGAATGAAAGGGTTTAATTGTTTCGCTGCATAGTTTGGAAGTAAAAAGTTTATAGTGGAAAGTATATTGATTTCCCGAATGCTTGTCGCGCGTGATTCTTTGAAATAATTCTGTTATTATTTATACAATGCCAGGCAGTACTATTACTGGTTGTAATTCCCACAGCCGGAACACAAAGGGAACTGAAATGAAGTTTCATAGTTTTCCTCGAGATGAAACGTTAAAGAAAGTGAGTCTCTCCAAATGCTACAGGAAGGACACCAAACGTTGCACATTCTCCAACACGCTCCCGGCATTTCAGAGAAACCGATTATATAAGGGATTTACAGTCGGAATAGCTTAATTTTCCGCTGAAAAAAGTGTTTGAAAGATTCTTGTTCTTTTAAAGTCAGGAGTTCGTATTATAGACATTGTCAATGTGTTTGTGATCTGATATGTTACTCATATGTAACGTGTAAATCTACGATGGAATATGACCCAGCAGTCTCAACTGCAATATTTTACAGCATAATAACACTTTGTATTTAAGGTAGAAACAATATCTTTGGTCAAAAACCTGATAAAAATGCACGTTCCATGCCAGTGGACTAAGCCTGTGCAGCCGCTTGGGAGCGCGCAGTACCACAGTGACGTCACAGAGCCAGCCAATGGCAGAGCAGAGCGCTCACTGCCCAACCTTATATTTATTAACCTTGAACTAAACTACGGAGGGGGCAGTTTGTCAACACCGGCCACTATGCAGGTGCAGCCTTGTGATTCGCCTGTTGCCCGATCGACCGTTCTGACTTCATTCACCAAACTTTACTGTCAGAGACTGTATAAATCTGCAGGCTCACGCATGAGTCTTTACTTAACAGAACATTACAAAAATTTCAGTTCATTTCCGACTATTGACAGAACAAGATCTATTATTATTCATGCGAATGAATAACTTCTGGCGGCTACCGTGGTTTTTATAATGTACTTCAAATCCTCATCTGATCATTGTGAAACAAGAGTGGTAAGTTCTCCGACAATCGTCTAGGTCAGGAAGACATGCACAATATTTTGGCAGCAGAGTTGCGGTCATCAGGCGCGAAGATGGACTGATGTCATATCTCCTGAGCGGTCTCGAAAAGAAATACATTTTGGCCCACTTTAGGTTACGGTAGTAATACTAAAAGTGGGCGTTTGCGATCGTCTTTCGACAGCTCGAAATGTAAATGAAAATAACGGCTTAACCATGCATCTGACACGAAAATTGAATAACCGAATTTGTAGAGGAGAAAATTCTCTACAACTTTGCTCTCTTGTGGTGTTTTTTTTTAATTATTATTATTTTTTATTTATTTTTTATTTTCTTTTTTATATCTCTTATCGTTTCAGAGATATTTGCAAAAATAACGGCAATTTTGGGATGTCTGTCTGTCTGTCTGTCTGTCCGTCCGTCTGTCTGTCCGTAACGTGTTCCCTTTTCTATACACGAACCGTTCAACCGATCAGCACCAAATTTTGCACACATAATTATATGGCCGCCAGAGACCGGAACCTCCCTTTTTCAAATTTTTCGGACAAAAAATATGGTAGTAATACAAAAAAAGCCGTTTGTAATATAATTGTAATTATTGTATTGGTGTGGTGTCTGTTCTTCTGGACGCCCGAACAGACACCACACCAATACAATAAGTATTAAACGCGACGACGGCGTTAGCTTCAGTTATTTCACCGCATATGCGGTCATACGTCCGACCTCGCACGGGAATTCGTAATGGCAAGTGTAAGAGGGCATGGACGATAGGGGCGCTACAAACATAGCGTGCGACTTGTGAGGATTTGATACGGACGGGGAGGCGAGCACGGCTGGCCAAGTGGCCGCCGGGCGCCGTGGCTCAGCGCGCCCGGTCAGGGGGCTCAACGCCCTCTGTAATAAAAAAGCTGAGCCAAGAACACTTCGAACATCAACGAACAAATATGATCAGCGTCCGCATTGAAAAGAACTACCCATAGAGAAAAAAAAAAAAAAAAAAAAAAAAAAAAAAAAAAAAAAAAAGTGGTTAAGGCGACCGCTGGCCCGAGGCGGGAGACCCGGGTTCGATTCCCGGTCTGGCTCACATTTTCACTTGTCGCCATTGCTTAATATCAATGCCCAAATGCGGCCACTGTCAATCCTTTCTTTCCTATCCTTCCCTTCCTTTAACATTTGCAAATAATTGTAATAGCAAACGAACCGTTCATCTGACACGAAAATTGAATAACCTAATTGGTAGAGGGGAAAATTCTCTACAACTTCGCTCTATTATGATTTTTTCATATCTTGCTTCGTTGCAGAGATATTTGCAAAAATAACGGCGATTTGCCGATGTCTGGATGTAACGTGTTCCCACTTTTTAGGTCGAACCGTTCAACCGATCGACACCAAATTTTACAGGCATAATTTTTGGCTACCACAACCTCGCTTTTTGAAATATTTCGGACAAGAAATATGTTAGTAATACCAAAAAAGCCGTTTGTAATGTAATTTTAATTGCAAATAAACTGTTAATCTGACGCGAAAATTGAATAAACAAATTTGTAGAGGAGAAAATTCTCTACAACTTCGTTCATGTCGGTTTTTTTCCCATATCTCGTATCGTTTGAGAGATATTTGCAAAAATAACAGAGTTTTTACACCCTCCATTGAATTAACGAAAACCAGCCGTTCGCAGATGTCACGTGACATTCCTCGCCCAGAACTCTCTCTGGCATACGCCATCTTGCGTTGCGTATTTGATGATTTTCTTATTGTAAATTACACGTTGTCATTTCAAAGCAATGACGCACTGAAGAATGAACAAAAACACGTCGTTCTTCGTACAATAAATGATAATCTAGCGTCTACAAATGCCATATTAGCATTAGTTAACAACGGTCATAATATGTTGGACTGCGAGGCTGAAGGTCAGTGGTTCCGAACCCGTCAGTACTTAATTTTTTTTTTTCCTACAAGGGTTTCAGACACTGTTATTAATTTTTTTTATTATTTAGATTATTATTTTGGTCCAAAATGTTTGCAAAAACTTATAAAACTACAAATCTAAAGTGGGCCGTAAAGCACGTCAGTGCGGTTTTTTTTCTTTATTTTTACGGTGGAGGGTGATGCGAATGGAGGAAACGAGAGTGACAGTCAAATTCGAGTTTATTTCACTGTGACCAACAAACAACTGGCAAGGGATTCCGCAGAGGGCTCTTTCTGCTTCCTCTGGGGGTTTCTCCCTCTGTCACCATTACACCACAGGGACTTCCTCATTGTTATCTGCGAGTCAGAGGGTGACGGTTCAATTTGCCAGAGTGCAGTGGATCCTTCCTCCCTGTAGACTGCTGATACAGCCGCTCTAACCAGTAAGATGCGCGTATTTTATAATTCTCACACCTTTCATATCCTGTAGCTCAGAAATTAGGTAACTGGCACTGATATTTTCTCCCATAAAATTATTGTAAACAGTTATTCATATCATTTCAGCGGAACATATTAAGAAACTAGCGTTAGACGGACCTACAATAAATATTAACTAACAACTTCAGTTACGTTATTTCAAAACCTGACGCTTCTGAAGCTAGTTCGTTTGTGACTGTTTAGAACAAAATCAAAGAGACCTACATTATAATGAGTCACAGTTCAACAGAATAACTTCATAAACTGTGTTTTGGCTTCATACTTCGTCATTGTGGTTAGAGTGCAAACGCAAGTCTATAGAAAAATATGTAACTAGGGGGTTGATAGATATCACCTACCGGAAAATAAAAGACATTTGCAGACAAGAAAAGCAGTTGTATGACTATCAAGAACTCGTACAGAAAATTAGTTCTGAGCAAAGAAGGGAAAGCTGAAAGATGGAAAGAATATATAGAGGGGCTCTAAAAGGAAAAGGAACTATGAGACAATATTGTAGAAATGGAAAAGGAAGTCGATGAAGATGAGGCAGCAGATACCATACTCAGAGAAGAATTTGACAGAGTACTAATAGACCCAAGTAGAAACAAGGCCCCTACAATAGACAACACTTCAGAGCTACTAAAGTCTCTGGGAGAGCCAGCCATCACAAAACTGTTTCACCTGATATCCAAGATGTATGGACATTAGTGAAATACCCTCAACTTCAAGAAAATGTAATAAATACAGTTCCCAGGAAAGCAGACGCAGACAGGTGTGAAAATTACAGAAACATCAATTTAATACGTCATGATTGCAAAACTCTTACACAAATTATTTACGGAAGAACTGAAAAAACTGGTAGAATCCGACCTCGAGAAAGATCAGTTCGGATGGAAGAGAGAGGCAGGATCATGTGAGGCAATCCTCACCTTACGACTTATCTTAGAAGACAGATCAAGGAAAGTCAAACCTATATTTCTAGCTTCATGGATTCGAAGACAGCTTTTGACAATGTTGACTGGTAAACAATCTTTCGAATTCTGAAGTTAGCAGGGGTAAAATATAGGGAACGGACGATTCAAAAAATGTTCAAATGTTTGTTAAGCTTATGGGACTTAAGTACGGGGTCATCAGTCCCTAAGCTTACAAACTACTTATGAACTACCTTATACTAAAGACGGCACAAATATCCATGACCGAGGGGGAATTCGAACCCCCGACTGTAGTGGCCGTGCAGACCGTGACTGAAGCGCCTCAGTCTCCTCGGCCGACGCGGCCGGCGAACGGATGATTATTTACACTGACACAGACACCACAGAAGGAGATGTAAGGGAACCATTAATGAGAAGGGAGTAAGACAGGGTTGTAGCCTTTCCCCAATGTTATTCTATCTCTATACTGAGCAAGCTGTGAAGGAAAACACCAAAACACCCTACGGTCGGGGGTTCGAATCCCCCCTCGGGCATGGATATTTGTGCCGTCCTTAGGATTAGCTAGTTCATAAGTAATTTGTAAGCTTAGGGACTGATGACCCCGTAGTTAAGTCCCATAAGTTCTACAAACATTTGAACATTTTGACCAAAACACCGCTGCCTCTGAATTTTACTGTTGGCACTACACACGTGGAAGATGACAATCGCCATATCCACACCCTGCCATCGGATCGCCACTTTGTGTACCGTCATTCGTCACTTCACACAACGTTTTTCTACAGTTCAACCGTCCGATATTTACGCTCCGTACACCAAGCGAGGTGTCGTTTGACATAAACTGCGTGATTGTAGTATATCGCCCCAAATTTGCGACTGACAGGGAATTTCCTGTCAGAGAGGAAACAGTTTGTAGTAATCGATGGTAAGGCATCGACTAAAACAGAGGTGATATCGGGCGTTCCACAAGGTAGTGTTATTGGTCCTCTGCTGTTCCTTATTTACATAAACGATTTGGGAGAAAATCTAAGCAGCTCTCTTAGGTTGTTTGCAGATGACGTCATCATTTACCGTCTAGTAAAATCATATGAAGATCAAAACCCACTGCAGAATGATCTAAATAAGACATCACTATGATGTAAAAATTGGCAATTGACTCCAAATAATGACTTCACATTAGTACGAAAAGAAATCCGTTAAACTTTGTTTACAAAATAAATCAATCAAAAGTGAAGGCCTTATTAAACTCCACTAAATACCTAGGAATTACTATTACTTCAGACCTAAACCGGAAAGAACACGTAGATACTGTCGTGGGAAAGGAAAACCAGAGGCTGCGTTTTATTGGCAGAACCTTTAAAGGATGCAACATAACTTCTAAAGAGACTGTATACACTACGCTTGTCCGTCCCTTTTTGGAGTATTGTGGAGTATTGCTGCTCAGTGTGGGATCCTTATCAGCTGGGTTTGACGGAGGACATCAAAAGACTCCAAAGAAGGGCAGCTCGTTATGTATTTTCACGGTACAGCGGGGACAGCGTTACGGAAATAATACAGGATCTGGGATGGGAATCATTACAACAACGGCGCTTATTGTTGCGGCGTGGGCTACTTACGAAACTCCAATCGCCAGCATTCTCCTCCGAATGCGAAAATACATTGTTGACTGCCACTTACATAGGTAGAAAAGATCTTCAGAATAAAATTCGAGAAATCAGAGCTCGAACGGAGAAATTCAGGTGTTCTTTCTTCCCGCGCACTATTCGAGAATGGAATGGGAGATAAATAGTATAAAGGTAGTTCGATGAACCCTCTGCCAGGCACTTAAATGTAATTTGCAGAGTATCCTGTGTACATGTAGATGTAGAACCTGCGTGATGTGTGGCTTATGGGCAGTCGTACGACCATGAAATCCAAGTTTTCTCACCTCCTGTCTGTCATAGTACTTGGAGTGGATCCTGATGCAGTTTGGAATTCCTGTGTGATGATCTGGATAGATGCCTCCTTTTACAATGAACGACCCTCCAAATGTCGGCTGCCTCAGTCAGTCAACAGACGATGTCGAGCTGCACGCTTTCGTGCTGTACGTGTCCCTTTACGTTTCCACTTCACTATCACATCACAAACAGTGGACCTAGGGATGTTTAGGAGTGTGAAATCTCTCGTGCTGACTTCTGACACCCGACAACCTGACTACGTTCGAAGTCCGTGAGTTCCGCGGAGCGCCGCATTCTGTTCTCTCGCGATGACTAGTGAGGTCGCTAAAATGAAGTACATGTAGTAGGTGGCAAAACAATGCACCTAATATGAAAAACGTATGTTTTTGGTGTGTCCGGATACTTTTGATCACGTAGTGTATGTTTTTCTTAGTGCCACAGACCTATCTCGTTGGTGCTGACACGGAAACTTGTGAACATGGAAGATTTACAGAAACGTACGGCTACGTTGTGCGTTAGCAGATGCGAATAGGGTTAAGTCCCCCCCCCCCCCCACACACACACACACTATAGTTGATCACGCTCCCATGTGATTACTATGGACGTGTGCAGTACATTAGAATATCCATGGATTGTACAGATGCACGTTTAATAATTAATAAGTTACAGATTAAAGTTATCTTGTCAACAGGCTTGAGGACGCACCACAACCACAATCTGGTTGGTTACCACTGACAATGATTACTATTCCGATTAATATTTTTATTTATTTATTTTTTATTCTTTGTATAGCATCAGAAACGTCCACAGAAAATCAAAGCAAACAAAACCTGAATCATATTCTACTCTATGTACTAACAATTAATGTAAGGTATCCATTTCATTTTTATTAGAAAGTGGGACATTTTTTTTTTTAAATCAGGAAAAAACTTGGGACAATTAAGGTAAAAAACGGGACACAATTTGTATTGACAAAATTTAATAGACACTGACGTTTACCTTTTACTCAAATGATCTCAAATTAACGTTTACCTTACTTGTCCTGCACTGTTACCATACTTTTCACTTTTATGTATTTTATCAAGACGTGCATTTTCTTTTGACACTGTCTCATGAAAGACAGCACATGATACATCATTAAAGTGTGTTGTAAGGCCTTCACTGTTTCAACTTTCATTCTGCATTTTTTTTTTTTTTCCATCTGACCACAAAGCGTACACCAAGGAAAACACATGTTCCGCAGCAGCATTTGACCCAGGGATTGCTAGACAAAACTGCACCAAAGGAATCATGTTTTCCATACTGATGTTTTTACGATTGTGAAATAGTCACTCACACTTTTGTTTGCGCTTTTCCTTTGAACACTCATGCAATGTTTCTTCGTCTTCATGTGATTCACAATGTCAGAACTTCCACCATACCCAACAGCAAATTTTGATTTGCACAACGTACATCTTACAGTTTCTCTGCTACCAGTGACAAAAGGAAATTTGCGTTTTCGCCCACTTTAGGTTACGGTAGTGGGCCTTTGCGATCATCTTTTGACAGCTCGAAATTTAAATGAAAATAACGGCTTTACTATTCATGTGACACGAAAATTGAATAACCGAATTTGTAGATGAGAAAATTCTCTACAGCTTTGCTTTCTTATGTTTTTTTCATATCTCGTAGCGTTTCAAAGATATTTGCGAAAATAACGGCGATTTTGGGTTGTATGTCTGTCTGTCCGTAAGGTGTTCCCTGAAGGCGAACCGTACAACCGATCAACACAAAATTTTACAGACATGATTGTTGGCCGCCAGAACCTCCCTTTTTCAAATTTTTCGGACAAAAAATACGGTAGTAAAACAAAAAAAGCCGTTTGTAATATAATTGTAATTGCAAACGAACCGTTTATCTGACACGAAAATTGAATAACCTAATTGGTGGAGGGGAAAATTCTCTACAACTTCGCTTTGTTATTTTTTTTTTTCATATCTTGCATCGTTGCTGAGATTTTTGCAAAAATAACGGCTCTTTGACGATGTCTGGCTGGCTGTAACGTGTTCCCACTTTTTAGGTCGAACCGTTCAACCGATCGGCACCGAATTTTACGGACAAAATTGGTGGCTACCAGAGACCAGAACCTCGCGTTCTGAAATATTTCGGACCAGAAATACGTTAATAATACCCAAAAAAGGCGTTTGTAATGTAATTTTCATTGCAAATAAACCGTTCATCAGACGCAAAAATTGAATAAACGAATTTGTAGAGGCGAAAATTCTCTACAACCTTGTTCCCTTTTTTTTCATATCTCTGAATTAACGAAAACCAGCCGTTCGTAGATGTCACGTGACATTCCTCGCACAGAACTCTCTCTGGCATACGCCATCTTGCGTTGCGTATTTGATGATTTTCTTATTGTAACTTACACGTTGTCATTTCAAAGCAATGGCGCACTGAAGAATTAACAAAAACACGTCGTTCTTCGTACGATAAATGATAATCTAGTGTCTACAAATGCCATATTAGCATCAGTTAACAACGGCCATCAATAGTATGAAATTAAAGAACGCAATTTCTAACTTTTATCGGTAGCGTAGTAGGCAATGTGTTGGACTGTGACGCTGAAAGTAAGTGGTTGGAAACCTACCACTGCCTACAATTTTCAGACACTCTTATTATTTAAATTTTTAATATTTAGATTATTATTTTTGTCCAAAATGTTCGTAAAAACTTACAAAACTACAAATCTAAAGTGGGCAGTAAAACACGTCAGTGCAATTATTTTCATTGCTGTTGAAAGTACATTTCCGTTTGGGCATGATGAAACAGTGACTGCACAGATTTACAATTTTCACTTATCCACTACAGCGTCTTTAGACTGCTTACCACAACCATGCGAAAGTAAAACTTAACATGAATCGATACTATGCGTGTGAACTAACTCGATACTCGAAGCGGTGACTGATGGGAGCGACCTTAAATGAGAAACTCAAGCACTTTGAGAAATTCCTTTATGATTGCTTCCATCCGCTACCGCGCTGAGTGTCAACTTAGTTTGCACTGACAGTAGCACCAACAGTGCTTTTGCTTTGTGTATTGTTCTCTCTGAATTCTTTCTAGGTAACTAGTAAATAGAGTCCTAAAAGTATTAATACCTTTAATTAATTGTAGGACATAACAGAAAATAAACCAAGTATGATAACGATTTGTACAGGCAGCTCTTCCTAGAGTAAATATTTTGCACTATTAATTGAACATTAAACATCTGATAGCATAAATTACTTTAGTCAATCGGAACCACAAAAAACGAGACAATTAAGCGTCCCCGCAAAAACTTTCCGGACAGCGGGACATTATCGAAAAAAAAAAAAAAAAAAAAAAAACCGGGACTGTCCCGGGAAAAACGGAATGAATGGAACCCTAAATTAATGCAATGGCCCCTGTCTCCCTTTTCTTTAAAACATGATTGATACACTTGACCAGGGCTTTTTTCAGCAACATAATTATGTGCCTACACCTGTCTACGTGTAGCCGTCGTCAGAAGCAGATGAATATTTAATGATGGAAATTTCCGAAGCGCGTCATTAAAGTCATGCTGTGCCTGAAGTGCGACCTTCAGTTTTTGCGACGTCTCCAGTTTCTCTGCAGCACTGAGAAGCGGATTGCCTTTCGTGATTAGATTTTTAATTTATTAACGGAGCATGTAGCTTTAAAGGAGCCAAATAGAGTATTAAGCTATGTGAATAATCTGCACACCTGTACAGAAACGATTTGATGATACACACTCTAAGAATCCTGGAAAGGGAACATTCGTATTAATTAAAACATGGGCTAGTGTTTTGTGACGATTTAAGTTGTTGTTTTTTGTGTGTGGTTAATACTGCATGAGGAAAAGGCTAAAAGATAATGATTCGTCGTTAAGAACAACATGAAATGTGAACAGTATCTTTGAACAATGCAAAAGATTACGACCAGTAGTTCGCACTGCGTGCAACAGTGGGACACAAAAATTTTCGAAATAGTCTCTCTGCGATACTGAATTTTACATTTTGCAATCAAATGTTGAAAATAATGCTTTGTAAGTTCTTCTATAAAAACCTTAATGGTGCTACACTCATTCCTTTGTTAAGTTTTCGACCTCATTGTGAATGAGCACTAGGGAAACTGAATAGAAGCTTCTGCGTTAGGTAAATACTTGGAAAACAAAATAAAATGTGAAACAAAAAGTGGTGACCTCTTTCACCAAATAACTTGTCAGTCTTTACTTCTTTTTATCTGGTAGTTCTGTCGTTGAAATGAAATGGTGATTTCCATTTGTTTTCATTGCACAGCACAGTGCCCGTGTATCTGTTTATCCTATTCCTTCTTTTTCGAAAATAATGTCAAGCATATTCCTGAAATTCTTCTTCACGTTGGGGTGTTGTTTCATTTTCCGCCGCGCAATTTTCATATACGACTCAAAACTGAGTAGATCGTCTTCATTGTGTCGGTTTACGCTGTATGCCACATAGTTCCCTAACACCCACATTATTATGTTGTTTTTGGATGCTGGGTAGAACCTCGTGTCCGGCCACAGTAGTATTTCTGTGGTGAAGTTGCCAGGTGTGCTTCTAGTTAGCAGATCTAACCGTTGATGAACCCACTTCCAGTTTTTGAGCTGGCCGCCACAGGTGAATCTGTAGCGTAAAGGCCACATCGGATACATTTATCGCAATTATTTACTCTGATTCTGTGTAATAGTTCGTTGGTGGCTATGACATTGTTAACCACTTTGTACCACGCAGCTGTAGCTTCTGAGTTATGAATCGGTAAGATGAAGTTATCCCAAACTCTTTTCCACTGGACACTGGGATGTTTGAGTTCAACTGGGTTTCGAGTTGCGGTTTGATACCATGTTTCTAAGATCCTCTTGGTCGATATCACTGTCTGGTTCAGTAAGGTGAAGAGACTCAAATGTTTGTAGAGTCTATGGGACTTAACTACGGGGTCATCAGTCCCTAAACTTACAAACTACTTAAGAACTACTTACAACTAAGGACGGCACAAATATCCATGCCCGAGGGGGGATTCGAACCCCCGACCGTAGTGGCTGTGCAGACCGTGACTGTAGCGCCTCAGTCCCCTCGGCCACCGCGGCCGGCGGTTCAGTAAGGTGTCCCCGATGTAACTGAGTTCTACATAAAAGTGTCTGGCATGTTTTAACTTAAAATTAATTTTCCGGTCATCGGTGGGCGGGCGAAGGTCATCGGGTCGTACTGCTAGGAAAAGCCAACTAGTTACACTACGAGGGTCTCTTTGGCCCACTTTAGGCTACGGTGGTAACACTAAAAGTGGGCCTTTGCGATCGTCTTTTGACAGCTCGAAATTTAAATGAAAATAACGGCTTAACTATTCATCTGACACGGAAATTGAATAACCGAATTTGTAGAGGAGAAAATTCTCTACAACTTTGCTCTCTTATGTTTTTTTTCACATATCGTATTGTTTCATAGATATTTGCAAAAATAACGGCGATTTTGGGATGTATGTCTGTCTGTCCGTAACGTGTTCCTCGTTTCTAAGACTAACCGTTCAACCGATCAGCACCAAATTTAATGACATGATTGTAGGCCACCAGAGACCAGAACCTCCCTTTTTCAAATTTTTCGGACAAAAAATACGGTAGTAAAACAAAAAAAGCCGTTTGTAATATAATTGTAATTGCAAACGAACCGTTCATCTGACACGAAAATTGAATAACCTAATTGGTAGAGGAGAAAATTCTCGACAACTTAGCTCCCTTATGTTTTTCTCATATCTCGTATAGTTTGAGACATATTTGCAAAAATAACGGAGATTTGACACCCTCCATTGAATTAACGAAAACCAGCCGTTCGGCGATGTCACGTGGCATTCCTCGCGTATTTGATGATTTTCTTATTGTAACTTACACGTTGTCATTTCAAAGCAACGGCACACTGAGGAATTAACACACACACACATCGTTCTTCGAACGATAAATGATAATCTAATGTCTACAAATGCCATATTAACATCAATTAACAAAGCCCATCAATAGTATGAGATTAAAGAGCTCCAGTTTTGATTTATAGCCGTAGCGTAGTGGGCAAGGTGCTGGGCTGTGGCGCTACAGGTCGGTGGCTCGAAACCCGCCACTACCTAATTTTTTGTTTCCTAAAAGGGTTTCAGACACTCTTATTAATCAATTTATTATTTTGGTCCAAAATGTTTGCAAAACCTTATAAAACTACAAATCTAAAGTGGGGCGTAAAACACGTCAGTGCGATTTTTTTAGTAGTGCAGCGGTTCTTTTGATGTACAGGGCTGTGTGCACCGACTATCCATGTCAGGTAGGTTAAGGCCTCTAGCCTTTCGTGTCAAGCACATCGTACTGTGTTTCACTCGAAACATGCTCACTTTCCAAATGAAACTATTGGCCACACACATGATCTTCTTTGCCTGCAGTTTGGCAACAGGAAAAATTTGCGCCATGTGGTAGGCTTTGCTGAAGATGTATGTCTCCAGAAGTCTAATGCGTTGGAGGAGATCCAAGTACCGCCAGTTATTCTCATACACAGCGCCTTGCATGCTTTCTGCGACCTTCTTCCAGTTTTTGGCGCACATAGCCAGTGGGAATTTATCAATTATGATTCCCAGAGTCTTGTGATTGTCGGCGAGTGTTGCCCAAGAAACATTCGGTGGTTCTATTCCCCGGATATTTATTATTTTGCATTTGCGTTCGTTAATTTTGGCCCCCGAAGTTCTGCAGTAGTCATCAATTGTGGCCTTCAGTGTCAACATCTCGTCTTGACTTCGCATTAATACTCCGACGTCGTCAGTGTACACTTTAACGCCGAAGGATGATCCTGCTATGGTCAATCCAGTCAGGTGTTCTTCAATGGAGTACAGCAAAGGCTTTCAGGACAGGACGTATAATAGCATCGCAAGAGGACTTCCTTGTGGAACCCCCTCTATCGATAGCAATGGGCTGTGTCAGCTGTCCATTGACGCTAACTTGTGTTGTAATTCCAGAAATTAAATTTTGCACGACGTCAATGGCTCTTTTTCCAAGTCCACAAAGTTTGAGTATTTTTGGGAGGTAATCATGATGGACACGGTTGAACGCTTTACTGAAATCCAAAAAAAGTAGTGCAAACTTTAACACTTAGAGTGCCATGCCCGTAATATTACGTTGCTGTCGTTTGTTCGAAGATTGCCGCGCCCGTAATATTACGTTCTCTGTGTCTTTGCGAGAACTGCCGCGCCCGTAATATTACGGACGGCTGTTCTCAAATGAATTCTAGCTTTCGCGCGCATCTTTATCCGTACGGCAGTTATCAGAAGGGAGGCAAACCCTTGTAGTAGACATCTCTGCCACTAGGAGGCGCCACAAAACTGTTCACTTTACGAAACAAGGGTTTGTGTCAGTTGACTGTGAGACATCAGGGCGAGCGTTAGACGCAACATGTCAAGCAGTAGGCCTTTGAGCGACGCCGAGATTCGCCGCATTCTTGATGAATCGGAAAATGATCTGAATGATGTTTTTGATGGCGATGACACGGCTGAAGATCCAACATATGCTGAATCAGGATCAGGTAATATAATTGATTTCACGACTGGATGGAACACATTTCCTGGAAAGAATACCCATTCCACCAGGGAAGAAGGAGGCACAAAAGACTTGTAGAGTGTGCTCAGAGAGGGGAAAGAAAGAAGCAGTAGTCGCGAGAAGGAAGGATACTTCATTCCAGTGCGCAGTATGCAAAATGGGGTTTTGTGTCCATCCCTGCTTCCAGCTATACCACTCAAAAAAGAACTATTTGCACTAAAAGCCGTTTGCTGATGTTTAATATTCCTGGTATTTGTATGTAATCACATAAAAATTGCCATGTTTATTAATAAATAGTTTATAATACGAAAAAAAAAAAAAAAAAAAAAAAAACAATTTTTTACCTACCGGAAAACAGCGTTTCTTGGTTTGATTGTTGTGATGAAGGTTTACAAAGCAGGGAAATGTACGAGGCAAGTATTTGAAGAGGAAATAATATGGTTTATTCCTGACCAAGAAAAATATATTAATGATTATTCCTGAATCTGTACCAACAGGACGAAATACTGTAAAATGGCCGGCACTGGGGGAAGGAGACTAAGAAAATGGGCTGGCACTGGGGAAAGTCGGTTCGCATATATGGCTGGCACTCAGTGTTAAGTTGGCGACTGACGCTATGGCTATGATGTCTCTGTATCCCGAGATGGGGGTCATGATGGTCCGACCAGGAAGACAGTTTTGATGGGGTTTTATAAACTTTTTCAGCACTGGTGTCAATCTGCTGTTTAATGCCCGGCCAAATGTTTTATAATCAAAATTTAATAAAGCGATTGGGCGGTAGTTGTCGAGGTTTCTCACAGTCTTACTTTTAGAAATTAACACGATCCTTCCTTCTTTCATTTCTCTTGGGATTTCACACCCCCTCATGACTTTATTGAGTACATCTGTAAAAGCTTGCCCAATCACAGGCCAGAATCGTACATAAAACTCTTTAGGCAGTCCGTCAGGCCCAGGCGATTTTTTTGACGGCGAGCGAGTTATCAAGTCTAACACTTCATCCATGGTAAAATCTTCTACAAACGCTTGGTTGTCTTCGTGTGTAATAGCCGAAGGGAGTATTTGAACGATCTCGTCGACAGCATCAGCGAATACAGATCACAGAAATATTGATGAGTAGCTTGGAGAATATCCCTCTGATTTGTTAGGCGGTCCCACGTCTCCGTTACCAGTTCTGCAATAAAGGCTCGCTTGCGATGGGAGCGGTGTTTTAAGAGGTGGTACAGTGACGTAACTTCGTCCGCCCTGAGAGAAGTGGATTTCGCTTTTAGCTTCAGACCTTCGAGTTCTTGGCGTTTGATGCTGATGAGCTTTACTTTGATCTTTTTTATTTCCATTAGTTCATCTACATCTACATCGATACTCTGCAAATCACATTCAAGTGCCTGGCAGAGGGTTCATTAATCACTTTCATAACTTTTCTCTACCGTTCCATTCTCTAATAGCGCGCGGGAAGAAAGAAGACGTAAATCGTTCCGTTTTCGATCTGATTTCTCTTATTTTATTGGGATGGTCGTGTCTCCCTAAGTAGGTGGGTGCTAGCAAAATATTTTCACATTCAGAACTAAAAGTCTGTGATTGAAACTTCGCAAACAGATCACGCCGCAATGAATAACGTCTTTCTTTTAATGATTTACACCCCAATTCGTGCAACATTTCCGTGACGCTTCCCACCCCCCCCCCCCCTCCCGTAACCGGATAGAACAAAACGAGCTGCCCTTCTCTGAACCTTCTCAATGTCTTCCGTCAGTCCCACCTGGTGAGGGTCCCACAAGGGGCAACAGTACTCCAGGAGAGGACGCACAAGTGCGATGTAGCCAGTCTCTTTGGTGGGGCTGGTGCATCTTCGAAGCGTTCTGCCAATGAAACGTAACCTTCGGTTCGCCTGCCCCACAATATTTTCTGTGTGTTCTCTCCGGTCAAAGTTATTCGTAATTGTAACTCCTAGGTATTTGGTAGAATGCCCGGCCAAATGTTTTATAATCAAAATTTAATAAAGCTATTGGGCGGTAGTTGTCGAGGTTTTTCACAGTCTTACTTTTAGAAACACGATCCTCCCTTCTTTCATTTCTCTTGGGATTTCACACCCCCTCATGACTCCGTTGAGTACATCTGTAAAAGCTTGCCCAATCACAGGCCAGAATCGTACATAAAACTCTTTAGGTAGTCCGTCAGTCCCAGGTGATTTTTTGACGGCGAGCGTGTTATCAAGTCTAACACTTCATTCATGGTAAATTCTTCTACAAACGCTTGGTTGTCTTCGTGTGTAATAGCAGAAGGGAGAATTTGAACGATTTCGTCGGCAGCATCACTATTGGGGTCTACGTGCGAATACAGATCACAGAAATATTGATGAGTAGCCTGGAGAATATCCCTCTGATTAGTTAGGTGGTCCACCGCCTCCGTTACCATTTCTACAATAAAGGCTCGCTTGCGATGGGAGCGGTGTTTTGTGGTACAGTGACGTAATTGCGTCCGCCCTGAGAGAAGTGGTTTTCGCTTTTATCTTCAGACCTTCGAGTTGTTGGCGTTTGATGCTGATGCGCTTCGCTTTGATCTTTTTTATCTCCGTTAGTTGTGTGTTAGTTGGAGTTGCCTGCGCATACAGTTCCCTCAGGACCGTCTCATAGAAGTCAATGGTTCGTTTGACGTCTTGTGCCTTTTGCCACCCATAGTTTTTTAAAGTTTGCCGCATCTTCCGCTTTGCTACCGCATTCCACCAGGCTATCTATGTCGTGTACCGTCGACATTGTTTAAGACAATCCCTCCACGTCGCAGCAAACAAATCGTCCAAGTCACTATCAGAGAGCAGTGAAATATTAAGTTTCCACAGAGACCTGAAACGTTTACATCGCTGTTTGTCTAAGTTCATAGTTACGGAGAGGGCACAATGGTCCGAAAAACTTGCAGGAATTACATCGACGACCAAAATTTGTTGACCAATATTTTCCGTGACGCACATGCGATCAAGGCGGCTGCATGACATCGACGTGAAGTATGTGAATTTTACAGTGGTGGGGTGTTTTAATGCCCACGCGTCTTTCATCCGCACATTTTTAACAAGATCATATAATTTTTTGCAGAAGTTGTAGTTCGGCGACTGATCTTTCCTGTTGAGCGCGCAGTTGAAGTCACCGCAAATTATTAGGTAGGAGGGGTTTCGTCGTAGCAGGTAAATTATCTCTTCTTTGAAGAAATTGCCGCGTTCAGCTCTGTTTGACGTTCCAGCCGGGGCACAGATATTGACTAGAGTGACGTCATAAATTTGGCAGACGGCAAGGTTTCAATAGCGCTAACAGGGATGCCCTCTCTTGCCAGAATTGCGGTGCCTGTAATCGCATTGTTCGCCGTATCGGCTATCAATTGAAACCCAGTGATGTGCAGATCGAATATATAAACTTCTTGTAAACAGACTATATCGGCTTCGGAAACTTAGATAAACTGTTTGAGTAGTGCTGCTTTTTCACACACTAAAATAGGAAAGGTTGGGGAAATGCCAGCCGACTATATTATAACCCCATACTGCTTCAACAAGCCTTTTAATATAACAATTGGAAGTAGGGAGCAGTGGGAGGAAGGGGACAGAGACTCCATTTATTGGACCGGAACCTGTCCTGACAATCGCCAAGGCAATGACCAAACTGGAGCTACGTAACTGGCTCAGAAGACAGCACGTAGAATATTAGACCAAAGTTTGTCAACAAAAACATGGCAAGGTAATGATGCCAAAGCCATGTTTTAAAAGAAGCTCTGCAATCCTGGGTCTGAACAGGAGAGAGATTAGACTCATGGTTGGATTGCTGACAGGCCATGGGAATTTCAAAAAACACCTACATACAGTGGGAATAACAGAAGAGGACCCTAAATGTAGGATCTGTGATAGCGGTGATGAAACTGCATCACATTTAATCTTCGAATGCACTGCATTGGAGAGTAAAAGGCACGGAACATTTGGGACAACCAGACCCGAGGAAATTGTTTCTAATAAAGAACTCCTTGCACTGTTCAAGGGCATTGGTTGGCTTTACTAGATATACAGGGAGCGATATCGCACAGTAAACTTAGTTTCGCTGCGGGCAGTGGCGGGTTGGACCAAGACTGTTTTGGCTTCCCTGAGAGAATCAAATCAAATCAGTGCTGCTTTTAAGTCAGTCTGTATTTTGTTAATGTTCAGAGACAAAATTTTATACGCCTGCGTCATGTTTGTGAGGGAGTAGGTGATGTTGAGATTTGTCAACAGAATTCTTCATCCAATAGTACGAATTGTATCAAGACTGCAAATTGTCACATCAGGCCTTATAGTGGGTATGTGTACCGCAGTGAGAGTACTTGCCGGCAACATTTGGATGGACTAGTTAGTGGCAGAATCGGATAAGGACGGTATCGGTCACACACATTCTTGTGTCAAAAATATCAGCTCAATTACTATAATTTAACACACAAATCATTTAATGTCAACAGTATCTTCTCCTCTATCCATCCCAAGTGTCATTTTTGTTGTCCCCTCGGCATTGTCTTTCGGGTGGCATCGGTTGGTGTCCTGACATGAAGTGCTAGCTGAAGTGACCTCCGGGAGTGACCAGGCCTTTTTGTTTTTCAATTTTGTCTCTTGTTTGGATGACTTTGCCTTCGCATGACTCGTAGGGGGGTTGAGATTCGGTTGTGGTTTCGTCTTGCGGCGTAGCGCATAGCCTGGCTTCGCTAAGCCTTTCGCACTTTCAGTAGATGGTTGGGAACCTGAGTCACCAAATATGTCCTTCGGAAGTTCACTTTGTTCAACAACCTCTTTCATTTGTTCCGAAGCAGTGGCGGGACGTTCGTCAAGCCGTCGATGTTCCGCGACATCCGCATAGGTTTGGGTTTCTGTAAACTGTACTGAGTCTATAACAGACATGGTTTAGACAGATTGTAAGGCCGGTGACACTACACTTTCTTCCGATTGCTGAGTCTCATTTTGTTGAAGTGGCTCAGCGTCCAAGTTTTCTGTATGCTGAGGCACTTAATTTGTTTGAAGTTTTTGTTTAGAAGCTGGATATTCGGTTTCGTTATTGGATGACTTATCTACTTCATCAAGTTGTCGTTTATTACTTTGAATATGACGATCAGTGTTAACTGCCGCAGACTGTTTTGCAGAAGGCAGTATAGGGAACTCCTTGCGCCGCGGTGGAGTAGCCGAGCGGTCTAAAGCGTCTCGCTGCGGAGCGCGCGGTTGCTCGTCGTGGAGGTTCGAGTCCTCCCTGGGGCATGGGTGTGCGTGTTTGTCCTTAGGTTAGTTTACCTAGGATTAAGTAGTTTGTAAGCTACGGACTGATGACCACGCAGTTTGGTCCGATAGATTTACAAACATTTGAACATTTTGAACTCCTTGCGCTCAGCCGATTCGGAGGTGACTATGGAAGCAGGATCAGGTATTATGGGAACGACGGGGTCCGCCACAACGACATCACTGAATGTGAGCCTGAGTCGTTGCTGCAAATTATTTTTCAAAATAACCACTTTACGTGGGCAGTCCTGTCGGAAATGACCACTTTGATTGCAGATGTCACATGTTAATTCCTGTCCAGAATACGAAACCCGAACCCTGTAGCCACACATCATTATGTGAGATGGTATCTTGGCGACGTGCATCTCCACAGTTCGAATTCCGCTATAACAATGGAGCCTGTGTTGCCGGGACAACATTTTATTACGAACACTCCGCACCTACCCATATTTCGATGAAACTTCACTGAGAAATCAATTGTCAAACTCAGGTGGAAGATTGAATACTCGTACATTTGTGAACTGGACGTCAGCGTTAGAAATAAGTACGGTACTTACTCGTCCATCACGGTGCAGGAATCGTATCTAACGTCCAGACTTCAGCAGCAGGCACTCCATGACGACTGGATTCAGTACTTTTACGTAGAAGCAGTAATTCTCCAAATCGTAATACGCAGAGTGACACTGGTCGGAAGTTATGCCGAGAACATCAGAGAGCCAGTCATGGATTTCAAAGAACGTCTGTTGTACTGCTCGTGTTGACTTGTCGAACTGGAATTTTACAGTATTCTTCCTGGATACAGGACGTGACATATTGCAATTAACCCGGCGAGGCTAAACGCAAATAAATTACACTAAGCACGCACACACAAGGAATAGAAGCTCGCACACGAACGCTCACAAACAGTAAACAGAAACTAGTAAACACCGCTAGCCGCGCGCAGCTGTAAACAGGTCATTACTTCACCGCGTCTCAAGCGGAACTATGCCGTAGACCATCGCATCACTATCAATTAAAGCTTTCTGCAAAACAGTCTGTGCCAGTTAACACTGATCGTCATATTCAAAGTAATAAACGACAACTTGATGAAGTAGCCGGCCGCGGTGGTCGAGGGGTATGAGGCGCTCCAGTCACGGTCTGCACGGCCACTACGGTCGGGGGTTCGAATCCCCCCTCGGGCATGGATATTTGTGCCGTCCTTAGTGTCAGCTAGTTCGTAAGTAGTTTGTAAGTTTAGGGACTGATAACCCCATAGTTAAGTCCCATAAGCTGTACAAACATTTGAACATTTTTTTGATGAAGTAGATAAGTCATGCAATAACGAAATCGAATATCCAGCTTCTAAACAAAAATTTGAAACAAAGAAGTGTTTAAGCAGACAGAAAACATGGACGCTGAGTCACTTCCACAAAATGAGTCTCAGCAATCGGAAGAAAGTGTAGTGTCACCGGCCTTACAATCTGTCGAAACCATATCTGTTATAGACTTATTAGAGTTTACAGAAACCCGAAGCGATGCGGATGTTGCGGAACATTCACGGATTGACGGAATAGTCTAAGAACGATTTCCTTCACGTCACAAACTTTAATTCAGCTTGTGTTCCATAGTACATTGCCACTACTGCCAAGGCTCTCCATGCAGCGGAATAGCACCTCGGCAATGGACATATTGGAACATTCCTGTTTAAGGTGATATAAATATAAATGTAAATACAAATATACTATCCCTGAGACGGATTTTCGTGTCGAATGTGTCAAAGACATTAATGATAAATCTGAAGCATTGAATTAAAATTTGTGATGCGAGCGGGAATCGAAACCATGCTTAACAGGCAGACGTCTTACAGCTATACCATCGCATCACTAGCGATTAAGGCGCCTTGTAAATCATGCTTAGACTATTCTGAGGCACCTTAATCGCCAGTGATGCGGTGTTCTAGCGGTAAGACCTCTGCCTAGTAAGCATGGAGGTCCGCGTTCGATTCCCGGTCGGATGAGAAATTTTAATTCAATGCTTCATTAATGTCTTTGACATATTCGAGACGAAAATCCGTCTCAGAGAGTATATATTTGTATTTACACTATCTAATATAGTGTAGGGCCCCCATGAGCTTTCAGAAGTGCCACAACACGGCGAGGTATGGACTCGACCAATGTCTCAATGTCTGAAGCAGTGCAGGAAGGAACTGACACCACACATACTGCAGGGCTGTCCGTAAGATCTCTTCTGAACATCAAGGCAATCCAAATATGCTCAATAATGTTCATGTCTGGAATCTTTGGCGGCCAGCAGAAGTGTTTAAGCTCAGAAGAGTGATCCTGGAGGCACTCTACAACAATTCGGGACGTACGGGGTGTCGCATTGTCCTGCTGAAAATAAAGTCCGTTGGTATGCTCAATAGACATGAATGGATGCAGGTGATCAACCAGGATGCGTACGTACGTGAAACTTGACAGAGACGTATCAGGGGCTCCATATCACCTCAACTGCACACGCCCTACACCATCTCGAACAGTGCTCTGGTGACACGGAAGATCCATTGATACGTGAGGTTGTCTCCAAACACGTAGACGTCCATCCGCTCGATACAACTGGAAAAAGATACTCGTCAGACACAGGCACCATTTCACATTCATCAAAAGTTCAATGCCGTCACCTTTTTGTCGTGACGTCAAATCAAATCAAATTGCGTGGTTATGGTATATCACCCCAAATTTGCGATTGGATAGGGGATTTCTTGTCAGAGAGGACACAGTTCGTAGTAATCGATGGTAAGGCATCGACTGAAACAGAGGTGATATCGGGCGTTCCACAGGGTAGTGTTATTGGTCCTCTGCTGTTACCTCATTTACATAAACGATTTAGGGCAAAATCTAAGTAGCTCTCTTAGGTTGTTTGCAAATGACGCAGTCATTTACCGTCTAGTAAAATCATCTGAAGATCAAAACCAACTGCAGAACGATCTGAATAAGATATCAGTATGGTGTAAAAATTGGCAATTGACTCTAAATAATGAGAAGTGTGAAGTCGTCCACATGAGTACGAAAAGAAATCCGTTAAAATTTGTTTACAAGATAAATCAATCAAATGTGAAGGTCGTAAACTCCACAAAATACCTAGGAATTACTATTACTTCAGACTTAAATTGGAAAGAACACGTAGATAATATCGTGGGAAAGGCGAACCAGAGACTGCGTTTTATTTGCGGAACCGTTAAAACATGCAACAGAACTACAAAAGAAACTGCATACACTACACTTGTCCGTCCATTTTTGGAGTATTGCAGCCCAGTGTGGGATCCTTATCAGGTGGGTTTGACGGAGGACATCGAAAGAGTCCAAAGAAAGGCAGCTCGTTTCGTATTGTCACGATACAGGGGAGACAGCGTTACGGAAATGATACAGGATCTGGGATGGGAATAATTGCAACAACGGCGCTTATCGCTGCGGCGTGGGCTACTTGCGAAACTCCAATCGCCAACATTCTCCTCCGAATGCGAAAATATATTGTTGGCTTCCACTTACATAGGTAGAAATTATCATCAGAATAAAATACGGGAAATCAGAGCTCGAACAGAGAGATTCAGGTGTTCTTTCTTCCCGCGCGCTATTCGAGAATGGAATGGGAGATAAATAGTATAATTGTAGTTCGATGAACCCTCTGTCAGGCACTTAAATGTGATTTGGAGAGTTTCCCACGTAGATTCAGACGTCAGCAAGGACACTCGAGTGGGTCTTCGACTGGGAATGTCCATATCGATGATGTTTCCTTTAATGGTCCGCACGCTAATACTTGTTGATGGCCGAAAATCGAAATCCGCGGCAATTTTCGTTGAACAATCCTTTTCAGTCGTCTTTGGTCCCGTTCTTGCAGGTATTTTTCTGGCCACAGCAACGTCGGAAATTTCGTTTTATCGGATTCCCGATATTCACGGTGCAGTCGAGATTTGGTGGTATGGGAATATTCCCACCTCATCGCTAGCTCGGAGTTTCTGTGGCCCACTTCTCATGCGCCAACAGCAGCGTGGAGATCGCCGTGTGCCGGCCGCGGTGGCCGAGGGGACTGAGGCGCGCCAGTCATGGTCTGCACGGCCACTACGGTCGGGGGTTCTAATCCCCCCTCAGGCATGGATATTTGTGCCGTCCTTAGTGTTAGCTAGTTCATAAGTAGTTTGTAAGTTTAGGGACTGATGACTCCGTAGTTAAGTCCCATAAGCTATACAAACATTTGAACATTTTTTTGAGATCGCCGTGCGCTCTAAGGCGCATTGCTCGGCTGAGTGCGCGGCTGCTGCCCATCGGAGGTTCGAGTTCTCTCTCGCTCATGTGTGTGTTTGTGTGTGTGTGTGTGTGTGTGTGTGTGTGTGTGTGTGTGTGTGTGTTGCCCTTAGCATAACTTTAAGTAGTTTGTAAGTATAGGGACTGGTGAGCACTTCAGTTTGGTGCAATGTTCAATTGTTTGTAAACCTATTGGACCAAACTGCTATGGTCATCAGTCCCTAGACTTACAAACTTCTTAAACCAGTATACCCAGATGAAGGCCACAGTAACGTTGGCCGAAACGTCGGTTATTTAAGTAATAGCCTTCATCATGACGCGGTACAATACACAGAAAACTTTTATGTCATCTGACTCAAAAAATGTTCAAATGTTTGTTAAGCTTATGGAACTTAACTACGGGGTTATCAGTCCCTAAACTTACAAACTACTTATCAACTAGCTTATCCTAAGGACGGCACAAATATCCATGCCCGAGGGGGGATTTGAACCCCCGACCGTAGTGGCCGTGCAGACCATAACTGAAGCGCCTCAGTCCCCTCGGCCACCGCGGCCGGCTGTCATCTGACTCTCGCCGCGGAAGCCTACGTAATTATATTCTTAAACTAACATGAAGGACAACACATACACACCCATGCCCGCGTGAGGATTCGAACCTCCGGCGACAACGGCCGCCCACTCCATGGCACGTCGCCTTAGAACACGCGGCCTTTCCGCACAGCGCAGATTGGTCCCATATCTTTCCAAACATTTGAACATTTTAAAACGCCCCATTCAAACTCACTTAAATCGTGTTAAACTGCCACTGTAGCAGCAGCAACGACCTAAAGACTCTTTTTCTTCTTCTTTTGTCTCCTGTGTCGTGGGTGTTGATCCAGTGCCTGACTGCGTTCCGGCTGGACCAATGTGGGGGTCACTACATGACCTTTCATCAGAAAGAACCATCGATCTCTCGATTGTGCCCTATTGGTTTAGTTCTTTGTGAATAGACAGACTTTGCCAATCGCCGAAATTGTAATATCATAATGTTTTGTCAACTACAAATGATAGTGGAACTTAAAAACTTTTGGAAAAATGAAAGCACTCAACTTGAGCATCGCACAGGCATGTATCACATTAATCAGGCGGCACCGAACTCGTAAGTCAGGTGCGCGGAATATCCTTACACCCTCCCTTAATGTGTCACGCTGTTTAAACACAGAAGTCAGCGTCTTACTTCTATTCAAAGTTCGTAGGTGTGACTGTTACACTTGTCAGCCAGTACATTATGACCAGTACCTACATCGATGTAGTATCGTCCATATTATAGCAGCCTCGCCTATCGAGAAAATACTGCTACACTCCTGGCTATTAAAATTGCTACACCACGAAGATGACGTTCTACAGACGCGACATTTAACTGACATGAAGAAGACGCTGTTATATGCAAATTAGTAGTTTTTCAGAGCATTCACACATGGTTGGCGTCGGTGGCGACACATACAACGTGCTGACATGAGGAAAGTTTCCAACCGATTTCTCATACACAAACAGCAGTTGACCGGCGTTGCCTGGTGAAACGTTGTTGTGATGCCTCGTGTAAGGAGGAGAAATGCGTACCATCAAGTTTCCGACTTTGATAAAGGTCCGATTGTAGCCTATCGCGATTGCGGTTTATCGTATCGCGACATTGCTGCTCGTGTTGGTCGCGATCCAATGACTGTTAGCAGAATATCGAATCAGTGGGTTCAGAAGGGCAATACGGAACGCCATGCTGGATCCCAACGGCTTCGTATCACTAGCAATCGAGATGATAGGCATCTTATCCGCATGGCTGAAACGGATCGTGCAACCACGTCTCGATCCCTGAGTCAACAGATGGGGACGTTTGCAAGACAACCATCTGCACGAACAGTTCGACGACGTTTGCAGCAGCATGGACTATCAGCTCGGAGACCACGGCTGCGGTTAGACTTCATGCTGCGTCACAGACAGGAGCGTCTGCGATGGTGTACGAAACGACGAACCTGGGTGCACGAATGGCATAACGTCATTTTTTCGGATGAATCCAGGTTCTGTTTACAGCATCATACTGGTCGCATCAGTATTTGGCGACATCGCGGTGAACACGCATTGGAAGCTTGTTTCGTCATCGCCATAATGGCGTATCACCTGGCCAATGGGGTGCCATTGGTTACGTGTCTCGGTCACCTCTTGTTCGCATCGACGGCTCTTTGAACAGTGGCCGTTACATTTCAGATGTGTTACGACCCGTGGCTATACCCTTCATTAGATACCTGCGAAACCCTATATTTCAGCAGGATAATGCACGCTCGCATGTTGCAGGTCCTGTACGGGCTTTTCTGCATACGGAAAATGTTCGACTGCTACCCTGGATAGCATATTCCCCTATTCTCCACATCTCTCACCAAATGAACACGCCTGGGCAATGATGGCCGAGCAACTGGCTCGTCACAATACGCCAGTCACTACTCTCGATGAACTGTGGTATCGAGTTGAAGCTGAATGGGCATCTGTACCTGTACACGCCATGCAAGCTCTGTTTGACTCAATGCCCAGGCGTATCAAGGCCATTATTACGGCCAGAGGTAATTGTTCTAGGTACTGATTTCTCAGGATATCTGCACCCAAATTGCGTGAAAATGTAATCACATGTCATTTCTAGTATATTTGTCCAATGAATTCCCGTTTATCATCTGCATTCCTTCTTGGTGTAGTAATTTTAATGGCCATTAGTGTACATTCTGATTAAAATTGCTTGTTAGTTGGCATTTCACGGGCTGGAGCAGCTTTCTTATAGTCACAATTTGGGTGCAGATATCCTGAGAAATCAGTACCTAGAACAATTACCTCTGGCCGTAATAATGGCCTTGATACGCCTGGGCATTGAGTCAAACAGAGCTTGCATGGCGTGTACAGGTACAGATGCCCATTCAGCTTCAACTCGATACCACAGTTCATCGAGAGTAGTGACTGGCGTATTGTGACGAGCCAGTTGCTCGGCCATCATTGCCCAGGCGTGTTCATTTGGTGAGAGATGTGGAGAATAGGGGAATATGCTATCCAGGGTAGCAGTCGAACAATGTCACGCCCGAACCGTTCGCCGTTGCCAAACTGCCACAACCACCCGCAGTTCACTTCTATTTCCTTGTCTGGCTCTCTTTCCCGATTTGTTTTGTTCCAAATACATAGGTCTGCCATCTTTATTTCAGATTTCATCGCTTAATGATAACCATACAAAAAAGAAGCCATTGGCAACAGTGGTAACGAAATACGTAGAGTACTTAATACACAGCACTAAGCACAAGCCGCGGCGTAGCGGCCGAGCGCATTGAGGCGCTGTACTGCGATGCGCGAGGCCCTTCTCCGTCGGGGCTTCGAATCCTCCCTCGAACATGGATGTTTGTGTTCTCCTTAGTATAAGTTAGTTTATACAGCAGTGTCTCGATTATCCGATATTCGGTTATCCGACCTTCTTTGTTATCCGACCCTATCAGCCGGCTGCGATGGCCGAGGGGACTGAGGCGATCCAGTCACGGTCTGCACGGCCACTACAGTCGGGGGTTCGAATCCCCCCTCGGGCATGGATATTTGTGGCGTCCTTAGTCTTAGCTAGTTCATGAGTAGTTTGTAAGCTTAGGGACTGATGACCCCGTAGTTAAGTCCCATAAGTTCTACAAACATTTGATTTCGACCCTATCACCGCGCGGGGATTGTACACACACACACACACACACACACACACACACACACACACAAAAGAAACCCTCGATGAGCTCAGACATTTTTAAACAATAGTTTTTAACGACTTCGTTCCACAAACTGAAAAGATTTTCAAAGCCAACAATTTGCCTCGCGAAGTACTGTTGCTTCTAGACAATGCCACTTGTCATCCTAATGAACTTCAAGATCAAGATACGAAGGCCGTGTTTTTGCCTCCAAATATCACATCCTTATGTTAGCCTATGGACCAAGGGACCTTAGAGACACTGCAGAGAAACTACCGAAGAAACTTGCTTTCCTATTTAATTAATGCTATGGACGAGGAAGAAGACATTTAGAGAAGTTGCGCAGTATTAATTCGAAAGGCGTAGCTTGTGACGTGGCCCAGTCTTGGGAGAGTGTTGGAGCATATAAAACTGTAAAATCCTGGAAAATTTTGCTACAGCAAAATTAAGAAAATTCTCCAGATGATGAAAATCTACATCAGCAGACCGAACCCGGAAATACTAGACTGCTGGCTGGCGGCGGCTGCGGCTGGCTGGCGGCGACGCCGACTGCTGGCTGGCGGCGGCGGCAACTGCTTGCTGACGACGGCTGCGGCTGGCTGGCGGCGATGGCGACTGCTGGCTGGGATCGGCTGTGGCTGGCTGACGGCAACGGCGACTGCTGGCTGGCGGCTGCGGCGACTGCTGGCTGCGGCTGGCTGGTGGCGACGGCGACTGCTGGCTGGCAGCTCCTGCGGCTGGCTGGCGGCGACGGCGACAGCTGGCAGGCGGCGGCGGCGACTGCTGGCTGGCGGCAGCGGCGAATGCTGGCTGGCAGCGCCTGCGGCTGGCTGGCGGCGATGGCGACTGCTGGCTGGCGGCGGCGGTGACTGCTGGCTGGAGGCGGCGGCGACTGCTGGCTGGCGGCAGCTGCGCCTGGCTGGCGGCGACGGCGACTGCGGGCTGGCGGTGGTTTCGACTGCTGGCTGGCGGTGGCTGCGGCTGGCTGGCGGCGACGGCGACTGCTGGTTGGCGGCAGCGGCGACTGCTGGTTGGCAGCGGCAGCGACTGCTGGCTGGTGGCGGCGGCGACTGCTGGCTGGTGGTGGCGGCGACTGCTGGCTGGCGGCGGCGGCGACTGCTGGCTTGCGGCGGCTGCGGCTGGCTGGCGGCGACGGCGACTGCTGGCTGGGGGTGGCGGCGACTGCTGGCTGGCGTTGGCGGCGACTGCTGGCTGGCGGCGGCTGCGGCTGGCTGTTGGCGACGGCGACTGCTGGCTGGCGGCGGCTGCGACTGGCTGGGGGCGGCAGCGACTGCTGGCTTGCGGCGGCGGCGACTGCTGGCTGGCAGCGGCTGCGGCTGGCTGGCGGCGACGGCGACTGCTGGCTGGCGTCAACTGTGGCTGGCTGGCGGCAACGGCGACTGCTGGCTGGCGGCGGTGGCGACTGCTGGCTGCGGCTGGCTGGCGGCGACGGCAACTGCTGGCTGGGTAGCGGTTTCGGCTGGCTGGCGGCGACGGCGACTGCTGGCTGGCGGCGGCGGCGACTGCTGGCTGGCGGCGGCGGTGACTGCTGGCTGGCGGCAGCTGCGGCTGGCTGGCGGCGGCTGCGGCTGGCTGGCGGCGACGGCGACTGCTTGCTGGCGGCGGCGGCGACTGCTGGCTGGTGGTGGCTGTGGCTGGCTGGCGGCGTCGGCGACTGCTGGCTGGCGGCGGTGTCGTCTGCTGGCTGGCGGCGGCTGCGGCTGGCTGGCGGCGACGGCGACTGCTGGCTGGCGGCGGCTGCGGCTGGCTGGCAGCGACGGAGACTGCTAGCTGGCGGCTACGGAGACTGCTGGCTGGCGGCGGCGGCGACTGCTGGCTGGCGGCGGCGGCGACTGCTGACTGGCGGCGGCGGCGACTGCTGGCTGGCGGCGGCGGCGGCTGGCTGGCGGCGACGGCGACTGCTGGCTTGCGGCGGCTGCGGCTGGCTGGCGGCGACGGCGACTGCTGGCTGGCGGTGGCTGCGGCTGGCTGTCGGCGGCGGCGACTGCTGGCTGGTGGCGGCTGCGGCTGGCTGGCGGCGACGGCGACTGCTGGCTGGTGGCGGCGGCGACTGCTAGCTGGCGGGGGCTGCGGCTGCCTGGCGGTGACGGTGACTGCTGGCTGGCGGCGACTGCGGCTGGCTGGCAGCGGCGGCGACTGCTGGCTGGCGGCGGCGGCGACTGCTGGCTGGCGACGGCGGCGACTGCTGGCTGGCGGCGGCTGCGGCTGTCTGGCAATGACAGCGACTGCTGGCCGGCGGCGACTGCGGCTTGCTGGCGGCGACTTCGACTGCTGGCTGGCGGCGGCGGCGACTGCTGGCTGGCGGCGGCGGCGACTGCTGGCTGGTGGGGGCTGCGTCTGCCTGGCGGCGGCTGCGGCTTTCTGGTGGCGACGGCGACTGCTTGCTGGCGGCGGCGGCGACTGCTGGCTGGCGGTGGCTGCGGCTGGCTGGCGGCGGCGGCGACTGCTGGCTCGCGGCGGCTGCGGCTGGCTCGCGGCGACGTCGACTGCTGACTGGCAGCGGCGGCGACTGCTGGCTGGCGGCAGCTGCGGCTGGCTGGCGGCGATGGCGGCGACGTCTCGACGACTGGCCCTAAAATCGAGAAAAGAACGGTAAGTTGTATCGCCTTTTGTCGATCGCCTAGAGACTTGCGACTCTAGGCCGGTGGATGAAAGTTCTGCGCCTAAAGCAAAACTATGTAGTGAGCCACGCCGCAAGCCCCGACGAGCGCGTAAATCAGTGCAACGGAAAAGGTTTCGGGACAAGCGAAATGACAATGTACAGTGCAATCCTGTAGTGAACCTAATGCCTTCTGCATCTTCTTATTGTAAAAGTGCCCAGTACTGTGTAGCTAGTGACAGTAGACATCAAGTAGCTACTCAAAAGTGTAGTGCAGTAGTTAGTAAATCTGGAGTAGCTTCACATGCTTGCGCGGACGCCGATCCGGCGGTAGTGCCATCTAGTGACAGCGATATTAATCTATGTGCCGAGTCTGAGCCGCTTCCTTCACTACGCAGCCCGCGCATGCGAAAGCGCATCAAACAAGGCGTAGCAGACGTTGCCCACATTCGCGCACCTGTCGAGCGCCGCAAGCAAAAACTTCAATAGAAAATCAGCCTGTGTAATTTCAGCTTGATACTGGTTCCGCTGTTACTTTAATGAATAAAGACACTTATGAACTGTTGGGTTCGCCAAAATTGTCGCCGTGTCAACAAGTGCTAACAGCTTATACTGGTCAAAATATTCCCGTGCTAGGAACGTGTAGCCTGCCCGCCTTTTTTCGAGGTGTAACAAAAACAGTTTCTTTTGTAGTTCTTCAGGCCAAATCTACACAGACCATTTTCGGATTAGATGCATTTGACTTGTTTGGTTTGTCAATTCAAAGAGATGTGCTTCAAATTTCGTTAGTAGTACCTCAGGACAAAATCAATGCATTGTGTGAAAAATATAGTGACTTGTTTTCGCCGGAACTAGGTTGTGCAAAAGACTTCGTGGCACATGTAACTTTAAAGGAATCTGCAGTTCCAAAATTTCGTAAAGCTAGACCAGTGCCTATCGCAATGCGTGATACAGTTGCCGAAGAACTTAAACGTTGGCAAGATAGTGGGGTGATTTCTCCTGTTTCTGCGAGCCAGTGGGCCTCGCCTTTAGTAATTATACCCAAGCCGTCGGGAAAACTTCGTCTCTGTGCGGACTTCAAATCCACAGTGAACGGTCAAACAATTGTAGACCTGATGAACTAATGGACAAATTAGGACAGTCTCGCTTCTTTTCTAAGATTGATTTAGCAGAGGCATACTTGCAAATTCCACTTGATGACGAGTCAGAAACGTTTTTCGTTATTAATACTCACATGGGCCTTTTTCAATTTCAGCGCCTACCCTTTGGCAGTTCTTCCGCCCCCGCTATTTTTCAGCGTTTCTTGGAACAGCTGACGGTTTCTGTACCGTGTTGCTCGAACTACTTAGATGATATTGTGGTCTCCGGGCGTACAGTTGAATAACATTTAGCAAACCTGGAATGCCTTTTCAAAGTTTTGACTGCAGCAGGTCTACGTTGTAATAAAGCAAAGTGTTCGTTTTTCCAAACTGAAATAGAGTACCTAGGCCATGTGATTAATGCCCGAGGAATCCATCCCTTACAGTCACATCTTCGAGCAATCAAAGACTTGCCTCCTCCTAAGAATGTGCATGAATTGCAAGCAGTAATGGGAAAGCTTAAATATTATTTCAGGTTTATTCCCAATGCCTCTCAGATTGCAGCTCCACTGCATCACTTACGTAGGAAGAATGTTTCTTTTGTATAGTCTAAAGATTGCCAGGTTGCCTTTGACAAATTAAAGTCTGCAGTACTCAGTGATGCATGTTTGATTCCCTTTGACCCAAAGAAGCCTGTAGTGCTAGCAGTCGATGCCTCATCGTACGGTCTGGGTGCAGTTTTGTCGCATCGTATGGGGTCTCACGATCGACCTATGCCTTTGCATCTAAGTTACTGACGCCAACGCAACAGAATTACAGTCAGATAGAAAAGGAGGCCTTAGCAATCATTTACGGCGTCACAAAGTTTCATCATTATCTCTATGGCAGAAAATTCTATTTGTTGACTGACCACAAGCCTCTCACGTCGTTGTTCTCACCCACAAAGCCAATTCCGCCACGAACGGCACAAAAACTTCAGAGATGGTCTTTGATATTGTCAAATTATCAGTATGAGATTTTGTACCGACCTACCACTAAACACGCCAACGCGGACACGCTTTCCTGATTTCCGGTTGGCCAGGATGTGTCGTTTGATTCTTCAGAAATGGCATGTTTTCAGATAGACTCCAGAGATGCTTCCGCTGTCGCAGACTTTCCTTTGAACTCTCGTCGGGTTGCACAGGAAACAGCTGCGGATGCAGACCTAAGTGTGGTAGCACGTTTTGTTCTGGCCTGCCAGAGCCAAAGAGATTGAGCGGCCTCTGGTTCGACGTTATTTTGCACAACGTCAAGCATGATCTTTAAGTCAGGGTGTTCTGTTGTTACATACGGACAACGACCAAACAAGAGTGATTGTTCCTCGTTCCCTGCAACGAGAAGTGTTACGCCTCCTGCATCAAGGACATTGGGGTATTGTTAGGACAAAGCAACTGGCCAGACGTCATTGTACCTGGGTTGGTATGGACGCCCAGATAGAGAGCATGACGTCACAGTGTACAGTTTGTGCGGAGCATCAGGCGGCTCCTCCGCAACGTTTCTCAGACTGGCCACGCCCCAAGGGACCATGGCAACGTTTACACATTGACTTTGCCGGACCTTTCTGGAATACGCGCTGGTTAATCGTTGTAGACGCTTTCAGCAAGTTTCCTTTCGTGATTGCCATGAACTCAACGACGGCGTCTAGTACAATTTGTGCCCTTACATCTGTGTTTTGCATCGAAGGTTTGCCTGAAACTATATTCAGTGACAATGGACTACAGTTTGTTAGTGCGGAATTTCAACAGTTTTGTCGTGTGAATGGCATTCAGCATATCACCACCGCACCTTTTCACCCTCAGTCCAATGGTGAAGCGGAAAGTTTCGTTCGAACATTCAAGACTCACATGGAAAAGATGAAAGGTCAGCACTCCAGGCAGCAAGCTCTTCAAATTTTCCTGTCTACGTATCGGTGCATGCCACGTGACGGCCCGTCTCCTGTTTGCTGGCAACAAGACAAGATGGACGCCGGGCACCATTCATCGCGTACTCGGTCGCAATATGTATGTTGTACGTTCTTCCACAGGGTCGGAGCTGCGGCGCCACGCAAACCAATTGCGCCTGCACAGGCCGCGCGATCCTGTCTCGGGTCTCTTGATTCCAGACCCAGTTCACCGCCAGGGAGCACAGCCACATCGTTAGTCCTCGGACTACGAGATCCCTATGGACGTCGACGCACCTCCGCCGCCGCCGCCGCCGCCGCCGCTGTCGCCGCCGCAGATGACAGCGTCACCGAGAGGGACTCCGGGACCGTGCGGGCCCCCCCCCCCCCAGCTTGGGCCACGCACCTCAGAAGAAGATGACCTGCTCCATCTGGGCGGAGGGGTGCGCCCTTCCCCTCGTTCTGGCGGGTTTTCCGGGGGATCGCAAGGTGGATGCCGGGGCGCGGACGGCGTCTCGATCCCAGCCTCTGTTACGACGCCCGTCCCACCAGTAACGCCCCCGCCCAGGCCCTCCTCCCACTGCCGTCGCCGTGGCCATCAGCCCTACGCCACGACGGCGCGGCGGTTTGGGGGGGAGGGGTGTGGTGTCGCACAAGTACAAAGTGCGCGCCACCTACTTTCGCCGCGCGCCGCCATGCACCCACGGCGCGGCGTTCTGACGACGTCAGCCACGAGCGCCCTCTGGTACAACTCCGCTCGTGGCCACCACTGAACGACATCGTCCACTTGGAACTGAGGTAGGAACCAGTTAAGACCTTCGGATTCAGATAGGCACCAGTGAAGACTTGGCTATCGGACAGGCACTAGGCAGGACTCTAACTCAACTATGTATCAGCATTCTGCAGTACTGATTTATGTAAAACTTAAGTATTGTATAAATTCTGTGCAATATATATCTTGTTGTAATTTACTCTAGTGTTTCTAGTTTCTGGCTGCTTCCCTCCGTACCTGCACCAGCGTGCTATCTTTATTCCCGTGTCGGTCTCATTCCACTCGGCCACCGACACCTACGACGGAACGAGACACAAAAGCGGCGACGAGGCTGGGACACAAAAAAATGATGTCAAAGAACCATCAATTTGTTATCTCTAACTTCAAATTATATAAAATCTAAGAGAACAGAACATCTTTGGAGGTATCGAAACAGTGGTCAGTCAGTCATCTCTGGCAATGAAGAGTGTTATCTTCTTTGTTAAGCTTGTTGAATGTTCGCGTGGTTTGTTGTGTTTGCGATTTACTTGTGTTATATTGTATTAAATAGTTGTTGTTATTTGCCTGGTGGTAGTATTCTAATGTCGTCTAGACGAAAGGATAAGTTCAGTGCAGAATATACTAAACAGTTTCCAAGTATTAAGCGAGGAATAACTGAATATGAAGCTTTCTGCAAAATTTGAGGGTGAGTAATGTTACGTTTACACATAGACCCATTGAAATCGTTTTCAAATTCTTAATTGTGCTGGTGCTACATCGTTGTTTTCCTAGAAAATTATTACATTATACGTTTTTTCCCTTCACAGTTCCTACATTTCCATGAGTAATGGAGGTAGACATGATATTCACGACCATATGCAATCGGAAAAGCATAAGACGGCAGTAGGTTCATCATCTTCCAAGCAGCTCAAAATGTTCAAATGTTTGTTAAGCTTATGGGACTTAACTGCGGAGTCATCAGTCTATAAACTTACAAACTACTTATGAACTACCTTATACTAAAGACAGCACAAACATCCATTCCCGAGGGAGGATTCGAACCTCCGACGCGGGAGGCCGCGCGATCCGCAACTTGGCGCTCCAGATCGCTCGGCTGCTCCCGCTCGGCCCAAATAGCTCACCAGCTTATTTCAAAACACAGACAGATGGAATAAAGTAGCTGCAGCAGGAGCTACATTTGCATTTCACTGTGTCAAGCAGCATCATTCATATAGCTCCAGTTCTCGCACATTAAAAATTATATCTCAGGTTTTTAGGGACTCTAAAGTTGCAGTAAACTTTTCCAGCGGCAAAACTAAAACAGAAGCCATAAAGTGATTGAGGACCAGATCAAGTTCCTTTCACCTGTTCAAGGTTCTGAAAACTACGATTAGTATAAGAAAAGTTGAAATGATAACAATGGAACTTCGTGTACTGAATAACTTAATGCATATTCTCATTTTTTGTGATAAATTCTTTCTTAATAAAGTAGTCCTTCCTAATCTCTGGATCATAAATTAAAAGCCCTTACCTCAGGCAGAGGTGCCCATCGCCCGCTTGGCCCTGACTCACCCCGCCCCCTTTCCGAAAACTGCGACCAATCCCCGCCCCGACACCAGAGATATTAGGTCCTGCTTTACCATTTAATATTGAAAGTAAATATATTTTGCCGGCCGCGGTGGCCGAGGGGACTGAGGCGCTCCAGTCACGGTCTGCACGGCCACTACGGTCGGGGGTTCGAATCCCCCCTCGGGCATGGATATTTGTGCCGTCCTAGTTCGTACGTAGTTCATAAGTAGTTTGTAAACTTAGGGACTGATGACCCCGTAGTTAAGTCCCATAAGTTCTACAAACATTTGAAATTTTTTTTAAATGTATTTTATTTCCCGTTTTGTTAAATGTTTATAGAGCCCCCCCCCCCCCCTAGGCTGGCAAAAAGTACTATTCCCCCCTCCCCAGACATTTCAATGCCCTGTGGGCATCTCTGCCTTAGAAGAATGAGAACTCCTTATTCCTCATATTTCCATTTCCTTCGAACGATTACGCTGACTAAGTTTTGTCATGGATTCCGAGATTATGACAACCCTAATGAAAACTGAATGTGCCATAAAGTGTGCCGCGCAGAACAGTGGTACGTTGGATAAAAGCCTTCAACAAAGGTCAGGAAACTGTGGCAGATTGTTCTAGTGTCTCTGACACAATATTACTGATCGTTTTGGAGCTTCTTTGCGAAAAAAGCGGCAACACTTCTTGTGCAACCCACCCATAATTTTGCACGACACTACGCGGGCACATACAGAGCAATCTATGGCTGCTCTGTTCAGTCGATGAGACTGGGAAGTTCTGTACCATCCACCATACTTCCCGGATTAAGTCCTTGTGACTTTGATTTGTTTGCGAAGATGAAGAAACCACTTCGTGGCATTCGGTTCAGATCTGTTCCAGAGATTCGACAGGCAGTAGACCGCTCCATTCGCAGCATCAACGGAACAGGCTCTGCTGACGGGATACTACGCCTTCCACATCGCTGGTAACGGGTTCTACACAACGCTGGTAATTACTTTGAAGGACATTAACCGGTGCAAACATGTAACGCTTGTGTATCGGTTGTGAATAAATAGTTGCCACTGTTTAAATTCCAACCCTCGTAGTAGTAGTCGCCTTATCGAATCGCTGTCAAAACCGACACTCACAGCTGTGAAAGTTGTTAAAACGACTGACAGTTGCAACGACACTAGTGCTCCTAGCGGTGGGCAAGGCACCGTATGAGCCATGTTTGTAATTATTTTTCAACATAACGAAATAGTATAATCTTAGGGTTACACCCATTAACAAAATATCAGGAGACATGAATAATCGTGAAATAAGTTTAAAAACAACCGAACTTCATTGATTCAGTGATATAAGCAACAGCTTATTCATGAAGAAATACTTACGAATGTATGTAAATTTGCAGCTTACTCCGCTGAAACTAAGAGAATATAACATATGGAAATATAAATTTGTATTATGGTCTATTTTACTATGATAGACACTTTCTTTGACTCTTAACACTTTTACATTTCACTCGTATTTCTTATACATGCACGTATTTTTTAATGTAATACGTTTGCTTAAAAAGCAAATATCTTGAAAATTCTTGCCTTTCTGGGCCAGATAAAGCAACAATTCTGGAATTGGTTTCTTCTTTGTTGGGAAGCAATTTTATTGGTATTAATGCCTAGTCAGTGAGGTTTCTTTTTCAGCTACAGCTATGGTACATTAAATAATGTAGATATTGCATTCCACACAAGTTCCCTTCATTCCAAACCTAGTGATTTGACTGAAACATTAGTGATCAAACCTTAACGTCCACCAAAAGAAAAGCGACGTCTTTCTGCAAAGGTTCAGACCTTCTGGTGTTTACTAGGGATGTTTTGTTCTCAAGAGAAAATTAAATTCTTCAGTAAATTCCTGTAGGTTAAAAGAGAATTTTAAATGAGCTGTCTTGTAAAGTACCGCTCCCTACCTTCTCAGTATCTTAGGAAACCTAAGCAAGACAAATGTGGAGTTATTTTTAGTTATTATCGATTTTTATGGCACTGCGCAGTTCTTTACTGTAAAAGCTACGTTACAAATAAATATAAAATACAATATTCGCATTCATCCGATATCGTATTCCGAAATGTAGCATACCCAGCCACTTGGAGCGCTGTTGTCGTAGTGTAGTATAACAAAAATCAGTGGGAGTGTCGTATACTACATAAAAATACTATAATGCTTTTGTAAAATATACTAGTGTCTAACTAATAAGATAAACATATCTCTGTCACAGAGCCATGATCATCTTCCCAAGATTATCCTGCTAAGTGGTTCAATATGTTATTCCTGGTTTTAACTTGTCTGCTTTTTTGAACGTGGTACTTAAAAGGAATACCAGCGGTGTAAACATTAAAAAGAATGGGAGCAAGAACCGAACCCTGGGGGAGGCCATTGTGAAACTGTCTACAACCACTTTCCATGTTGCCGAGATAGATCTTGATCGGACGGCAACTTAACAGAGTTTAGAAGTAATAAAATTTGACAAGGAATGGGACTGTAAAGTCTCAATGAAAGATGTCAGTGCTAGGACCTGGTCACAACAATCACGACCTTGTTTGAATCCAATTTCTTCAACAGGAATACTAGCAATGAGGATGGGAGCAATACGAGTATAGTTGAGTCTCTCCAGCAGCTTTTAACGTACACTGAGGCGTGCGGCCGGCTGGTTTACCAGGCTTCAAAACAGCTAATAATGTAGATATCTTAAAAGGTTTTGGTAGAGAACCGTTTCTAAAAATATTATTGAGTAAATTTGTAATCCACAATCGGGTCTTACGTCCAGTATGTTTGATAAATTCTGAGAAAAATCATCTAAAGCGGCAGCATTCATATTCACGTCAGAGATGGCCACATGCAGTACGTCTAAGCAGAAAGGTTTGGATATTTTCAGGGCAGCTTGCTGGCATTTCTTAACTTCATTTAGTTTATAGGATATTAATCTTTGATACAGTTGATATTTTGACTTTGAAAATGCTACGATTCGTTTGGCTAAGTCGGATCAGGGTGTGTGGGAGGTAGTTTTTCCTTGGATACAGTGGAAGGCAATTTCCTCAAAAAAAGAGGAAAGGTTAATATTTTCAACCTATTCAGCTGAGCCTATTCCATTTTAGTTGTCGGACGAGTACCCCCTTGGCTACTGTGGCTGTTGAAATCGCCGACATATAGGGAATGATGTTCGAAAAGCGGGAGAACCGTATCTTGCTGTTGGATGTTGGGAGGCTTGCAGACATTAACTATGGTAGTTCAAGACACCTTCACTGCCAGTACGGGTATGTCATTGTCCCAGCTCTCATAGATTACAGATACATCGTCCAAGTCCTGTCTAACATGTAGCTACGCCATAGGCTCTATGGCCTATCTATCCCGCAAATCTGTAGCCATGGATATTGTATTGCCTCCTGCACAATTTTAAAAATATTCTGCATGGGTTTCTTGTAAATCAAGGACGTCAATATTGTTACCCAGAAGATGTTTGCTGTGAAAGTCACATTTTAGCTAGTTATCCCTTCAATATTCAAATGACACACGTTAAGGACTTGAACTATTGCTCTGTTCAGATCGTTTTGTTGACAATTTTGTTGGCCCTGAGAAGAGCCATTCGGCATTGTTGTGTGGCTGATATAGCTGGGAGATCACATGGTGACAGGACCAGCTGCTATAGATTTTTGTCCGTTTAGGAGCATCCAGGGGGCATATGCAGCTTCAAGGATTGCTTCCGGACGCGAACAACTTCGCCCTTCCTCCCTCCCCCACACCCGAGGAATATTGTGACTATATATGTTAATGGGTTATTCGTTAGAATAATCCAAACATGTAAATACTAATTTTAATAAGAACTTTTATAATTCATGAAAACTATTATCGAGTTTCATGTCCAATGTATAATAACTATTGTAATATCAGTTTTATTTCTTGTTGGAAGGTGACTTTCGTATGGAAAGGAAGGATTTATGAGAATTATTGTTAATACTAGAAACGATACGAGATTGTTTTTCAATAGATTTACAATGTTAAGTCTGTATCGTACATGTATCTTCAATTTATGATGTCGAAAAGAGAAGTAAAATATAAAAAGGTGTTCCCATACAGTAGAACAATACCCAAACGATTCCTTCAAGTTCTTTTTGCAGTAATTTATCTCCAGCCATTGACACTGCAGTATGCAGGTGACATTTCGCGGCCTGTTCAAATAAATAGATTTCAATAGCTAAGGGATAGGTGTGAAAAGGCAAGGTTCTAATAACTTTCTTTGAGATGCCTTCATTAAAATAATACTAAATGTGCTACATGAAAATAGGTGCATAGACATGCTGATCTGAAAGTGACTTAATTATTAAATGCCAGTGATTCTTTTAAATACAGGTAGTGTTATAACGGTAGTTAATTATGAGAGGATTTCTTAAAGTGATTCATATTGTGGCTCTCTCTTTTACCTGGGTGCTAGGTAATTTATGGAACTTTGACGTTTTGTCTCATGTTCATCCATAAATTAACTGATGCTAGTTAAAATAATTTAAAGTCAGTTTATTCAAATTTCTATGCAAATTAATTTCAGCGCTATTATGCAGACAAGCGACAGTACATCACTGGAAACAGTTATCGTTTTCAGAAACAATATTTCAAATTACAATAGACTTTTGGTTAATCATTCAGCTATAGTGGATGTTCTCATAACATTAGAAAAATATTTTGCTCCACTTATGTAAACTTCATTACGTACCCAAAGCTTAAAGAGAAATATATTTGCATTATATTTTCATTCAAAATAATTGATCAAACACTTAAACAGTTGTTAATATTAACAAATTATGAATATATGTAAAACGTTTATTTTATTTGCGGAAGGCCACACATTTAAATTTTTCTCATTAATTGTACCTATAATGGTGACTGTAGCTGTCATCTTCCTCTAATTATTTCATTCCTCACGAGGTCAAATAATGTTAAGCTGCAGCACCTTTTCCAATATGAAGTCTCTGCAGCAAAACGTTACGTTCTCTATTTTTATCAGTGCCCCACACTTCTGAGCCATACGTTCTAGTTGGCTCTATTAATGCCTTAAATATATTCTTCGTTGCCTGATTAGACGACTTATTATTATTCCACAGTATCGGATGTAGAGTCTCAATCATGTTGAAAAATTCAAATGTTTGTAAATCTATCGGACTAAACTACTGGGTTATTAGTCCGTAGATTACAAACTGCTTAAACTAACCTAAGGACAACTCAATCATGTTCTTTCCTTTCCCTGTCTTCTTCCTTATGTCGTTCTAAAAATGTTCAAATGTTTGTAAATCTTTTAATATTCACAAAATATATGACATCAACTGCGATTGGGCAAAGCTGAAAATGTGTACCCATCCGGCAGTTGCGGTGACCCCTACACCACTGGGACACAGTGATCACCGCACCTGCAAGGACTACCTAAACACGCCTCCCGTCAGATACAAATTCCCAGCTTCGCCCTGCCCACAGTACTCAAACTCGTAGTTTTGAAACTAATTCCCGTAAGAGTAAGGGCTTCAAACTTGCCCACAGTACTCAAACTCGTAGTTTTGAAACTAATTCCCGCAATCCCACTAACGCTAGGATTATTGCCCGTCCCCGGCATATTATATATATACACATGTGGCGTCTGGTCCGAAAGAACAGACGTCACTTCTGATCCTGCAGTTGTTATTTTTTAATATTCACAGAATATATGACATCAACTGCGATTGGGCAAAGCTGAAAATGTGTACCCAGCCGGGATTCGAACCCAGGTCTCCTGCTTTCTAGGCAGTTGCGCTGACCCCTACACAACTGGGGACACAGTGATCACCGCACCTGTAAGGACTACCTAAACACGCCTCCCGTCAGATACGTCAGATACTGCGCCCAATCGCAGTAATGTCATATATTCTGTGAATATTAAATAATAACAACTGCAGGATCAGAAGTGACGTCTGTTCTTTCGGAACAGACGCCACATGTATATGTTTGTAAATCTATCGGACCAAATTGCGTGGTCATCAGTCTGTAGCTTACAAACTACTTAAACTAATGTAAACGAACCTAAGGACTACACACACACGCGCGCGCGCGCGCGCGCGCGCTCCTGGGAGGACGCGAACCTCCGACGTCGAGCAACCGCGCGCTCCGCAACGAGGCGCCTTAGACCGCTTGGCTACTCCACCGCGGCTATGTCCTTCTCATCCCTTCCATCTTCACAAAGGTAAATCATAGATATCCATATTCCCTCTTCCCGGTTCTGTATCTTCTCCATTACCTTCCATTACCGTGTACATTGTTTTCTCAGTAGTAACTTCCAAACTCTAATAACCATATTCTTCAGTTAACTTCTCAAATATATGAGTCATATCCTGTTCATCTTCTGCTATTACTGTTTTGTCATCTGCAGAGAGAATAGTATGTAGATGCCTATTTGTATCAGTCTACATTTTCTAATCCATTGTTAAGGAACCGCATTCAAGTATATTTGAAATAGAGTGCGTGAAAGCATTCTTGCTTCACCCCCTTTATTGTCAAAATGAGAGTACAATTGCCTTATTATCTGTATACAAGGCTTTTATTGCATTTATGTATCTTTTACTTGTTCCAGCTTTCTCTAAAACGGGCCATAATTTCTGGAGTGCGACTAAGTCAAAAGCCTTTAGCAGATCTACAAAAGTTATATGCAGTTCTCTCCTCCTTGACAAACATATTTTTGCTTTAATTTTGAAAGTGAAGATCCTATTATCTATGCAAAATCTACTCTGTTCTAATTTTTTTAATAACTGTCATGTGGTATGTGCACTGTTTTAATCCTCGTATGTGACAGCTTCTGTGACTGAAAGGTAGACCGACGGAGGAAATGTGATTACTCTAATCGCACACTACAGGAAAACGGAAGCAGGAAAACAAAGAGTACGTGGCACCTTCAACCAGGATGGCGCGCGTACCAGCGGTACCGCCTGTCTTTCTACGTGTGTGTGTGTGCGTGCGTGCGTGCGTGCGCGTACTGGCGTGCAGTACGAAACACTAGAGAGCTTTACTCCTGTGGGAACGCTGATAACAGTACTTGATAGTTGCTTCATGAGCAAATGAGTCAGAGAACTCCACGGGCACATACACTGGTCGACTGAATAACTGTTTGGTATACGAGAACACGCCAACGTAATACGCAAAAGGTTGAGAGATAGTAACAAGAAACACGTACTTATAGGATTTAGTTTAGCCTAGTCTGACCCAACGCCCCAGAAAACCGGGACTGTTCTAGTATTCTATCGTAAGATACGGCGTCCCGAAAAATTGTTTCGACACGCTCAAAAGTCTTGGAATTCAGATTTTACAGATATTTTATGAAATTCTAAAAATTATTATGTGTTTCGCTAGATTAAGAAGAATACGACACGATAAATTAATATCGTATTAACTCATTTCTCTTACCCCATAGGGGGCAAGTAATGACGGCACCAAACGATGTATTTTCAGCGATACTGTGACTGGCAGAATAATTTTATTGCTGTACAGTTCAAGCGTTGCAACTTGAGGAGAGTTATGAAACTGTCCGATCGGGGCTCCACTTACCACTCTCAATTGTCAGAATAGTTCAGTTGTTGGTGTATAAAAAAAAGTTGTACCGTGCTAATGTCTTCTTCTTCTTCATTCGTATTGTTGCCAGTGAGGTGCTAAACGCAATTCCACAAAGTACCTGCAAATACAGTGACAGTTATTGTAGAGAGAAGAATTTTATCAAGAAAGGTCGGTTTACAATTACTTTATTCATATCTGCCGTGGAGGCCGTTATGGAATGATTGTCATATCAAGTGAAAGAAACACATTAGTAGAGTAAGTTCATCGAGTTTGTGACGAGACTGCTGGCCCTCTCATCTCAATGTTATCGTGCGATACTGTCTGCCTGGTCCTCCCATCTCAATGTTACCGTACGATACCGTCTGTGTCGGACCCAGAATCGTGTGGTTCAATAGTGATATATGTTGCGTGTGAAGTTAAAGAACGAAGTAGCCAGCCTAGGAATCAGTGTAGGACAGTGTCTCGGTGATACTGTGATTAAAACAAGTGATAGATTTCATTAATTAAGAGATTTGTATAAGACATTTCCAGATAATTCTATAAACAATACTTTTGTCATTGTACATTATTTCAATAAATAGACAGACGAAGGGTAAAAACATTTGTAAAACATAAAGAAATGAAAATAAATAGCATTGTATGTATTTTAGGCTCATAAACAAGTTGTGTTGACCAGCTAATTATTTCGACTATTAGGTTAATTATCAATATTGAATTCTTTGTATATATTGACTGACGTGAGATTCTGAGTATATTTTGTGAATGGCCATGAGATTTGATAGTTCAATATATGTTAGGAACATGTATGATGTACTCATTAACAAATCAATTGACATTTATCATTATTCTTTATTGTGAAACAAATAGTACCGCGATTTCATCTTAAAAATATGTGCCATCTAAAATTATTGTATGCACAGTTTTCATTTTATATTGTGATTATTCTTGCGTACATGAAATGTTTTCTTTGTGTGTTTGTTCATTGTAAATTAGTATATTCAATTGTTATGAACAATGCGTAATATAAGGTCATTATTGCCGATGTTATATATTTGCCTCACCGCCTTGCGTGGGGGAGTTCGAGTTTTGTCATTTGTCGAGTGCTCTGGAAGCTATGTCAGTCTTTTGTTTTAAAAATGGAATTACTACCAGCTAAGTTCTGAAGTATTGTGGATGGGTTTACTTTCTAATGTTTTGGTGAAGAAGAAGTTTGGTTCAAATTAAAGAAGTGAAAAATTGTACATAACGAGTATTTATTCCTACCACGACGCCCCAGGAGAAAAATGTTGCAGCGAGCAGAACCCCCATACATCGAAATGTTGAAAAGATGAGTATTATTTTGGAAAGTGGTAGAATGAAATGTAATTACTTAAAATCTATTAAAACATTTTAAGTTGTAGTAAATCTCTCCTAAATTATTTTCTTCATCGCAAAAAAATGTTCGGAAATAACTGAAGTACCAGCTTTAGTAACAGAAGTTATACCTCCCCAAAGAAACCCTTGACAATATTAAAAAGTCCTTTTTCTGGGGGATGTCAACAATCATAAAGCTGAAACTTCCTGTCAGATTAAAATTGTGTGCCGGAACAGGGACTCGAACCTGGGACCTTTGACTTTCACGGGCTAGCGCACTATCGACTGTGCTACCCCGACACGACTCACGATCCCGCCTCACAACTTTACTTCCGCCAGTACCTCGCCTCCTACTTTCCAAACTTCACAGAGGCTCTCCTGCGAACCATGCTAGACTAGCACTCCTGGAAGAAAGGATATGGTGGAGACATGGCTTAGCCACAGCTTAAAGGATGTTTCCAGAATGAAACTTTCACTCTGCAGCGGAGTGTGCGCTGATATGAAACTTCATATGAGGTAGGCTGTGGCTAAGCCATGTCTCCACCATATTCTTTCTTCCAGGAGTGCTAGTCTTGCATGGTTCACAGGAGAGCCTCTGTGAAGTTTGAAAAGTAGGAGGCGAGGTACTGGCGGAAGTAGAGTTGTGAAGCGGCATCGTGAGTCGTGTCGGGATAGCACAGTCGGTAGTGCGCTTGCCCGCGGAAGGCAAAGGTCCCAGGTTCGAGTCCTGGTTCCGGCACACAATTTTAATCTGCCAGGAAGTTTCATATCAGCGCACACTCCGCTGCAGAGTGAAAGTTTCATTCAGGAATCATAAAGCTGCTAAAACATTTGCGTTTTGGTCAATTTTTCGATATTAATGAAGGAATTGTGTCAAAACTTTTCAAGCTGATTTTCCTTCCTAATGAAACATCTGATGAAATTACAACGTTTTGCGTGAATGTGATTGAAATCTTTGGCCTCCAAAATATAAATATGTGTCATCTAGTAGAGACAACAGGAACACAAACTTTGAGGTTCAAAAAGACAACAAAAATGTATCTGCCAAATTAAAGGCAACGTTTCATGAAAGCACAGAGGTATTGGCTGCGCTGCACATATTATACACAGTTGTATTCAGACAACTGCTGATATGGAAACTATTATTGTGTAGGGCAGAGCAGAGAGGCTTAACGAGTTTTACGATTATTACTAGCAGATGAACGAGTCATCTTGATTTTTTGAACCCTTAAGAGACTTTTTTCGTAAATGACGAAAAAACCCGTAAAATATTTGTTCAATTTTTCAGAAATCCTTTAAATGAAGCTAACTTATGGTTCATTCACAGCCACCATAGCACTAGAAAGGAAATGGAGGTGAGCACTAAAACTGTAATAGAGGTAAAGAATGTCCTGAAAATTACTCGTTATATTGCTACTAAAAGGAAAACGCAGTAGTTCATTCCTGTTAAATCTATTCTGACAACAGAAGTAAAACAGTCAGCAGAAAAGGACTTTACAGAAGAAGTTGACAAATTTAGGACAATTATCTATATCTATAAATGTGAATGTCTGTTCGGTGTACGCTTATCACGTCCGAACGACAAGACACAGAGACTTAAATATTTGTACAGTTACTAATTTATACCCGAGGAAGGTTTTAGGCACGGTTTTATAGCGATCTGATAGATATTTAGTAATTTGAAGAATATAACGCGAAATGCGGAACAATAATTACTCTTTGAGCATTATATTTACTCTTTGAAAATGATTTTATTGGTTGCATTGTTGCTTGAGGGTTGATAATGATAAAAGGGTGGAGTATATTGGGATGGGAAGTTATCGGTATATATAAAATTCTACGTGTGTTTGTGTGCTACTATTTCACTCTGCAGCGAAAACTACAGAACGCAAACAAATGGTCTGTGTGTAATTGTTGTCCGAAGCCTCCCGTTGTACACCATAGCAGTTCGATGCCGATAGCTATAAGGGGGTGGAAGATATGGTGGTTGAAAGTCGTCAAATTATTTAAAAAAATTCGGACTGAAGGCCAGCGATGACGTTTCCGACTCTATAGCAAGGAGATTGCATACAGCGAGCCGCAGTGGAGTAGCCGAGTGATCTAAGGCGCCTCGCTGCGGAGCGCGCGGTTGCTCGCCGTGGAGGTTCGAGTCCTCCCTGGGGCATGGGTGTGTGTGTTTGTCCTGAGGTTAGTTTACCTAGGTTTAAGTAGTTTGTAAGCTACGGACTGATGACCACGAATTTTGGTCCGATAGATTTACAGACATACAGCGAAACGTGATGCCACAGACCATATCTTTGGTCTATGCGTGCGACTATGTCTTCAGCTCTTTCTCTGTAAGGATAAACATACGAATAAGGAAATATAAGAATAAATAAATAGCACACTACTGAAAGATAGCTTATCTATCATAATCAACCAACACGCGCGCGGAGCCGCGGGTTTAAACTAGTATAGAATATCTGAGCAAGTGGAACACTTCATGTTTACCACTATTGTTAGTGTTTGGATGTTGCTGAAAATAGTACCATATTGGAAAAGTGTTGAAGACAGTTTCTCATTTGAAGAACACAAAACTGAAATCGATAATTCCATTTTCTTTAACCACATCGGGATATTGTCAAACTGTTGTTGTTGTAGTCTTCAGTCCGCAGACTGGTTTGATGCAGCTCTCCACGCTATCCTGTCCTGTGCAAGTCTCTTCATCTGAGAATACGTTCGGCAACCTGCATCCTTTTGAATCTGCTTACTATATTCGTCCCTCGGTGTCCCTACATCATTTTAGCCCACACGCTACCTTCTAACGCTAAGTTGACAATTCCTTGATGTTTCAGAATGTGTCCAACCAATCTATCCCTTCTCTTAGTCAGGATATGCCAGAAACTCCTTTTCTCCCCGATCTACTCATCTAACTTTCATCATTCGTCTGTATCACCACATTTCAAAAGCTTCTATCATCTTTTAGTCTGAACTCCTTATCGTCCATGTTTCATTCCCATACAATGCTACACTCCAGACAAATGCTTTCAGAAAGGACTTCCTAACATTTAAATTAATATTAATGTTAACGAGTTTTGTTTCTTTAGAAACGCTTTTCTTTCCATAGCCATTCTGCATTTTATACCTTCTTTACTTCGGCCATCAGAAGTTATCTTGCTACCCAAATAACAAAATTCATCTACTACTTTTATTGTCTCATTACCTAATCTAATTCCTTCAGCATCGCCTGATTTTCTGACATTAGTATTCCATTACCTTCATTTTACTCTTGTTAATGTTCATCATATCTTACTTTGAAGACACTGTCCATCCCATTAAATTGCTCTTCCAGATCTTTTGCGGTCTCTGACAATTACTATGTCATCGGCAAACTGCAATGTTTTTATTTCTTCTCCCTGAACTTTAATGCCCTCTCCAAATTTCTCCTGCCATTCCTTCACTGCCTGCTCAATGTACAGATTGAACAACATTAGGGAAAGGCTACAACCCTGTCTTACTCCCTTCCCAAGCTCTGCGTCCCTTTCTTGTCCTTCGACTCCAATAACCGCTGTCTGGTTTTTGTATAGGTTGAATATAACTATTCGCTCTCTATATTTTACTCCTGATACCTTAAGAATTTGGAAGAGTGTATTCCAGTCGACATTGTCAAAAGCTTTCTCCAAATCGACAAATGCTAAAAACGCAGGTTTCCTTTAGCCTATCTTCTAAGATAAGTCGTAATGTGAGTATTGCCTCCCGTGTTCCTACATTTCTCCTAAATCCAAAAAATGTTCAAATGTTTGTACAGCTTATGGGGGTCATCAGTCTCTAAACTTATAAACTACTTATGAACTACTTACAAACTAGGACGGCACAAATATCCATTCCCGAGGGGGGAACCCCCGACCGTAGTGGCCGTGCAGACCGTGACTGAAGCGCCTCAGTCCCCTCGGCCACCGCGGCCGGCTCCTAAATTTAACTGATCTTCCCCGAGGTTGAATTCCACAAGTTTTTCCATTCGTCTGTAAATAATTCTTGTTAGTATTTTGCGTCCATGACTTATTAAACTGATAGTTCTGTAATTTTCACAATTGTCTGCACTTGCTTTCTTTGGAATTGGAATTACAATATTCTTCTTAACGTCGGAGGGTATTTCCCCTGTCTCATACCAGGTGATACAATTTTTTTCATAACTGGCTCTTTAACGACTTTAGCAGTTCAGACGGAATAACATCTACTCCAGGGGCCTTGTTTCGACTCAAGTCCTTCAGCGCTCTGTCAAATTCTTCTGCGGTATCATGTCTCGTATCTCGCCTTCCTCCACTTCGTCTTTCATTTCTAGAATATTGCTTTCAAGTTTATTTCCTTTGTATACGCCCTCTATATATTCCCTCCACAGTCCAGCCTTTCCCTCTTTGCTTAGTACTGGCTTTCCGTCTGGATTCTTGATATTCATACAGCGGCTTTTCTTGTCTCCAAATATCTCTTTTATTTTCCTGTAGGCAGTATATATCTTTCCCCTAGTTACGCATTCTTCTACAGTTCTGCAATTGTCCTGTAGCCACTCCTGCTTAGCCAGTCTGCACTTCCTGTCAATCTCATTTTTCAGACGTTTGTACTCCCTTTTTCCTGTTTCACTTGCTGAATTTTTATATTTTCTCCTCTCATCAATTAAGTTCAGTATATCCTGTGTTATCCAGGGATTTCTATCAGGCCTTATCCTTCTGCCTATATGATCCTCTGCAGCCTTCACTACCCTATCTCTCAGAGCTACCCATTCTTCTTCTACTGTATTACTTTCCCCCGATTCAGCCAATCCTTGACTAATGCTCCCTCTGAAACTCTCAACCACGTCTGGTTCCTTCAATTTGTCCAGGTTCCATCTCCTAACCTTTCTGCAGTCTCTTAAGTTTTAATCTGCAGTTCATAACCAAGAGTCTATGTCTGCCCCTGGATATGTCTTACAGTTTAGAACCTGGTTTCTAAATCTATTCCTTACCATTGTAAAGTCAATCTGGTACCTTCCAGTGTCTCCTGGTCTCTTCTACCTATACAGCCTTCTTTCATGATGATTAAACCAAGTGTTGGTGATCATTAAATTGTGCTCTGTGCAAAATTATACCAAGCGATCTCCTCTTTTATTCCTTTTTCCCAGTGCATATTCACCTACTACATTTCCTTCTCTTCCCTTTCCTACTACCGAGTTCCAGTCCCCCATCACAGTCAAGTTTTCGTCTCCATTAACTTTCTGAATGATATCTTTTATCTCCTCATACATTTTTTCGATATCCTCATCAAAGTACGCTGACGAAAATCGTCACCAGTCGGAACGATCGGAATTTATCACCACTACAGTTATAAAAATTGGGTGAGTTTTTTTAAAGAGCTGCGACCGTCTTCAGCATTACTCAGATTTGCTAACAATTGCAAGATATTTATACGCAATACCTGCAGATAGGGCAAATTCCAGTGTAAGAAGAATATTTTCGTTCATGAATATCCAGTGAATTGCTGACAGGACCAGAATGAAGGTTGACTGTCTAAAAGCAATTCTACAGATTCTGTGCAACCACAAAATCGACGAGAGTTTTAGCACAACGTCTCAAAGAACAAAGACGAGCTCAAGAAGGCTGGAAGCAGTGAAAGATATCCTTTTCTCCAAGGACAGGAAGGAAGGAAGCTTGTGGTTTAACGTCCCGTCGACATCGTGCTCATGAGAGACGGTCTCAAAGGACAGTCAACCCCTTCCACTAGTGCTGAGTAATAATTGAAACTAATGTTATTTTTTAATAATGATTTTGCAGCCAAGATCGCATTTTTCATTTATTATGTTACCGGTTTCGGCGTGCTCGACGCAATCTTCAGACCTATTATACAAAGTTTAACAAGTGATCTGTGTACATGATTGCCAAGACACCACCTATATCCAATTACATGGTTACATTCCTGTCGTATTTTACATAACTTCACAACATTTTTTACATACTAAAAGAGTACATCCAGGTTGAGGCGTCACCAAACATAAACTTTCTAGTCACAAATAAAATACATACATCCATCTTCCAACGGTTCTGAAGCGAGGTACTTTAAAGTCTAAGTTCAATATTAATTGACGTACAGTATAACACTAACTGTTAGGCGGGAAAACTATATTAGTAGAGTAAGTTCATCGAGTTGTAGTAAATCTCTCCGAAATTACTTTCTTCCATTGCAAAAAAAAAAAAAAAAAAAAAAAAAAAAAAGGTTCGGAAATAACTGAAGTACCAGCCTTAGTAACAGAAGTTATTCCTCCCAAAGAAACCCTTGACAATATTAACAAGTCCTTTTTCCACAGTATATAGTTTTCCCGCCTAACAGTTAGTGTTGTACTGTACTTCAATTAATATTGAACTTAGACTTTGAAGTACCTCGCTTCAGTACCATTGGAAGATGGATGTATATATTTTATTTGTGACTAGAAAGTTTGGCGACGCCTCAACCTAGATGTACGCTTTTAATATGTAAAAAATGTTGTGAAGTTATGTAAAATACGACAGGAATGTAACCATGTAATTGTATATAGGTAGTGTCTTGGCAATCATGTATACAGATCACTTGTTAAACTTTGTATAATAGGTCTGAAGATGGCGTCGAACACGCCGAAACCGGTAACATAATAAATGAAAAATGCGATCTTGGCTGCAAAATCATTATTAAACAATTATAGATCGCCCCATTGAACAATGAGTTCCTTATATATGTTAATTTTGTCTTGCTAAAAATTATCTGGTCAAAATATTTTTAAAAAGTTTGTAATTTGCATTTATATTGAATAAATTAGCATTAAAACAGATATTATAGAAATAAATCAAAGATTTTTCTTTGCTAAATGCAAAATGTTATCACTGAATTAACAAAAATCTTATGTATTAAAAGAATATACGAAAACTAAAGTCAGTCGGCCAGACCAAACTACCTAGCCGATTTCCTTCATTTTTGTTTTAAACGAAAGGTATTCATCCACATTATTGTCATCAAGTATCAGAATTTACATAACTCTTGCCTTCCTTTTTCTATACTCAACCGCAATTTCCTTCTGTATATTTCTTATGGGGATGTCCATGCTGTAAACTAAAGTCACTCGGTCAGACCATTCTATCCGACCGATTTCTTCATTTTTGCTTTAAACGAAAGTTATTCATTCGCAGATTTGTCATCAGGTATCAGAATTAACGTAAGTCTCTCCATCCTTTATTTTTATACAAACGCGGTATCCTTCTGTCCTTGCATTGAATATTGTTGCGTTGAAATGGAAACAGGCTTGACTTCGAAGGCAACTAAACACAGCACTTATACTGAAAGCACGTTTATTACGAACTTAACATACACGCAGCACTGACTGCCTCTCAGGCAGAGTGCTCTGCTATTTATACACTGACAGAATTTACTAGAAATTAGAAGAACAGTTAAGTAAGAAACAAGTAGAATTTACAAGTGAACATAAGAAACATGCAGAACATTCTGGAATTCTTAATTACAAAGAAATAAATTTTTTGCCAGTGGGCGGGATTGAACCGGCGACCTTCTCCTCCGCAGTCCGTGACGCTATCCCCTGCACCACGCCGACAGTTGGTGTCCGTCGTCTCTCGCGGCATTGCTCCCTCTCCTGGAGAAACAGCGACCCGCTGTTATGATCCCTGTGGAGCCAGCTGCAATGTCCTGGATCTTGACCGTGTCCTGGGTCCTCTGTATGACAGTTCAAGAGAATCCTTCCCTTCTCCGCGATTATCGACGACAGACGTTCCTGTCGTGGCTTCATCAGGAACATTACCGTCCATAAAGTCCTTGAACAAGAAACCATTGTCGTCTACCTGCTCTTCAGGATCGTAGTAAGGCTTCATGCGCAGGACGTGAACAATGTCTCTTCGTTTTTGACGTTTCGATGACGGCTCAAAATCCTCAACTTCGTATGTGACGTCTGACAGGCGGCGTATGACACGATACGGACCAAAGTATCGCTTCAATAACAACCTTCCGTACAGGGGTAAAAATCCATACCAGATCTCCTGGGCTGTACACAACAAGTCGGTGCTTGTCGTTATACGGCTGACGGTTCTTCTGCTGGGCGTCCAGTGTCGGTATGCGAGCCAGCTGTCTTGCTTCCTCGACCCTGGTGATGAGCTGTTTAACATAGTCATCCTGAGTGTCGTCCGGTTGGAACGGGAACAGCGTATCCATTGTCTCAGCTTCACGGCCATGGATCAGGAAAAACGGAGTGAAGCCTGTGGTGTCTTGTCTTGCGGTATTGTAAGCAAATGTCATGACTGGCAGAATTGTATCCCAATTCTTCTGCTCGACATCGACAGCATGTCTTCTAACGTCTTGTTAAAACGTTCCGTAAGACCATTTGTCTGAGGATGGTATGCAGTTGTCATTCTGTGGACAATGTCGTACCGTGACATTACCTCTGATACTAGTTTTGACTGGTATACTTTTCCACGATCAGATATCATGACACGTGGTGCTCCATGCTTCAAAATAATGTCTTCTACAAGGAATTTTGCGATCTCTGGAGCTTCTGCAGTCGTCACAGGTTTGGTGACAACGTAGCGTGTGAGGTAGTCACTGCAGACTATTATCCAACGGTTACCGGTTGTCGACTTCGCAAACCTCCTTAAAAGATCGATCCCAACTCGGTGGAATGGAGCTGCTGCCGGCGGAATCGGTACGAGATGTCCTGGAGGTAATTGCGGCACATGCTTCCATCGCTGGCACTCTTTACAGTGACTCACATAGTGCTTTACAGATCGGTAGAGACCTTTCCAGTAATACTTGCGTCTGATTTTGTCTAGGGTCTTCACGAGTCCCAGATGACCGGATATTGGAGCATCGTGGAAATATTTGAGAATAGCTGGCTGGAGATGAGCTGGAACTACAAGTACCCATTTGGGGCCCAGTGGATCGTAGTTGCTCTTATACAATGTACCTTTTATAAGTTGGAACTCTCCATTGGTCAGTTCTCCTTTCTCCAAGGCCTCTATCGTTTTTAATAGTGTTGGATCTTCCCTCTGTTCAGCTGTACCGTCATCAAATTCAGTGAGAGTTGAAATTTCATTAATGCTGTTGTGTTCCACTAATGGATTCCTCGAAAGGCAGTCGGGATCCTCGTGTTTGCGCCCGTTCTTGAATACCACTGTGACATCGTACTCTTGGAGTCTTAGTGTCCATCTTGCTAGTCGACCTGATGGATCCTTCAAGCTAGTCAGCTAACACAAAGAATGGTGGTCTGTCACGAAGGTGAATGGTTTGCCGAATAAATACGGCCGCAACTTATTGAGAGCCCAGATAACCGCGAGACATTCTTTTTCAGTTGTAGAGAGTACTCTTGACGCATAGGCTATAACTTTTTCAGCACCTTCTTGAACTTGTACAAGCACTGCACCAATCCCATAACCACTGGCGTCCCTGTGAAGTTCCGTTTCTGCATTCTCGTCGTACAAGGCTAGCACTGATGCGGAAGTTAGAGCCTCTTTAAGTGCCCGGAAAGCTTTTTCTTTTGTCTCATCCCAGTAAAATTTGGCGTCTCCCTGCAGAAGTTCTTGTAATGGACGTGCCTTATTAGAAAATCCTTTTATGAAACGTCGGTAGTGTGAGCACAGCCCGAGAAAACTTCTCACATCACGAATGTGCTGAGGAGTTGGAAATTCTGTGACTGCCCTTACTTTATCTGGATCAGAACGGACACCATCTCCGTTGACTAGGTGCCCCAGGATTTTTATCTCTTTGGCGACGAAGAGGCACTTCTTTGGATTGAGGCGGAGACCTGCAGCTTGAACACACTTCAACACAGTTGACAGGCGACACAGATGTTCTTCAAATGTTTTCGAGAAAACGACAATGTCATCTAAATAGCAGACTTAAGGTGTCGAAGCAAGTTGTCCATCATGCGTTCGAATGTGGCTGGAGCATTACATAATCCAAATGGCATTACTTTAAATTCATATAGGCCGTCAGGTGTAATAAAAGCCGTCTTCTCCCTGTCAGCTTCGTCAACCTCGATTTGCCAGTAACCTGTCCGCATGTCCATAGTTGAGAAGTATGTTCAAATGTTTGTTAAGCTTATGGGACTTAACTACGGGGTCATCAGTCCCTAAACTGACAAATTACTTATGAACTACTTACGAACTAAGACGGCACAAATATCCATGCCCGAGGGGGGATTCGAACCCTCACCTCGGCCACCGCGGCCGGCTGAGAAGTATGTAGCTCATTTCAAGCAGTCTAATGTGTCGTCAGTACGCGGCAATGGGTAAACATCTTTCTTTGTGATTCTGTTCAGCCGCCGATAGTCGACACGGCATCGCCACGTGCCATCCTTCTTCTTTACTAGGACCACCGGAGACGACCAAGGACTCTCCGAAGGTTGAATAATGTCATCTCGCAACATCTTCTCCACTTCCTCCCGAATTACCCGTCTTTCAGCTGGCGACACTCTATACGTACGTTGGCTAATTGGCGGATGATCCCCAGTATTGATACGGTGCTTTATCGTGGGCCGTTTCGTCTGACTTTTCCCCTGCTGAGATGTGAATGCACCCGAAAATTGGCGTAGTATACTTAACACCCGCTGGCGTTGTTCCTTGGTCAGTCCAGACCCTATTGGCAGTTCCCTGTTTGTTTCCTCTAGCGTGTTGTCTGTACTAACAGCAGGGCATGGGTATTCATTGATGACGTTGAGCTCACCGTCCTGGATTGGTTCAGCTGTCCCGATACACATTCCCTTGGGGATTAGTTGTGACTGCTCGTGACAATTTGTGATCCAAATCTCTCCTTGACCACCGGTAATGCTTATGATAGCCGCTGGTATGTAAATTTCTTTTGTGAGCCTGATAAACTTTTTACTATCAACAAAAACTTCACAGTTTAGCCAATCATCTACGTTTGTGACTGCAACTCTTCTCATTGTCAACGGCGGTATCGTCACATTGTCAACGACGAATAACTTCCCAGAAAATTCTGTATTACGTGTATCCGGCGGAACAACTTCTTCAATTTGCAGCTCAGATCTTCCACAGTCAATGATAGCTTGGGATGCCTGAAGGAAGTCCCATCCGAGGATGACATTGTGACTACATTCTGTTAACACGACAAATTCAAACGGCTGCGTCCTGTTGTTGATAGTTATTCTTGCGACACAAGTTCCTGCTGGATAGGCGTACTTTCCATTCGCGACCTTCAGCACAGGTGCCACCGTATCACAGAACATTGTCTTCTTTAGTGTGCGGCGGTAATTATCCGATAATACAGAAAAAGAGGCTCCTGAATCAACAAGTGCCCGGACAGTTTGGCCGTCGATTATGACGTCGATGAGATTTCCCGACATCTTAGCGACTGTCGTCGATGGAGGATTTTCATCTGCGGCGGCCTCACCTCCGTAGATGGTCGCCTCGCTTAGTTTTCCTGGGTGAGGCGGCTAGGGGAGCGGTACGGCGACGGTGAACGGCTGCGGCGCGTCGGGGAGCGACCTCGTCTAGGGTACGGCGATGGGCTTCTTTCCATAGGTCGACTGAATTCATCAGCAGGTGATTGCCTGGGCTAGAACTGCTCCGACGGCTGACTTCTTGCGGCAAAATAATCATCGAATACTCGTCTCCTCTCTCTGCAGTAGCGTACGACATGTCCAGGGCATCCACAGTGGAAACACAGTGGTGTGTTGTCTTCTGTCCTCCAGACGTCTGTTCTTCTGCGGGGTGTCATAGTTACCGGGGGAGTTGGCTGTGGTCGCGTCGGCCGGTTCATGGGCTGCCGTTTGGCGGCTGCAGCCTAAGTCACAGCAGGGCGACGCCATTCTTCACGTCGGGTGCGATTAACGGGGCAGACAGGAGCTAATGTCTGAAATACCTCTCCTCAGCGTCGTCGGCTCCCTCGTGACTTACAGGGCTCACATCCATGGCCATAATCTGATGCTCGCTCGGTCTAATAGTCCCGGCTGCCATGCACTGTTGTAATTCTTGTCTCACGATTTGTCGTATGAGAGAAGCGAAGTCATTCTGGTCTTCCACAACGGCGATAGGGACTACATTTGGGAGTCTGTCATACTTCTTGCGACCAACCCTCCTTTGTTGCATCTCTTCAATACGCTGGCACCACTTGATGAACTCTTCGGTCGTAGCGACGTCTTTTATCAGAAGTGCTTGGTACATATCTTCTGCAATTCCCTTCATCAAGTGCGTGATTTTGTCCGGCTCAGTCATGTTCGGATTCCCTATGTAACACAGAGCCAAAACATTCTGTATGTACGATTGTGTCGGCTCACCATGTCATTGGACCCGGTTCTTCAGTTGTTCTTCCGCCTACCGGATTTGTTGCTGGCGGTCTCCAAAAGTCTTCTTAAGTTCCTCCTGGAACGTCTCCCAGTCATTCAACTTGTCTTTGTTGTTCTCGAACCATTGCTGGGCTGTTTCGTCTAGATAGAAGTAAACGTTGGCTAAGCACATCGTATGATCCCACCTTTTGTACTTGGCAACTCGGTCGAACCCTTTTAGCCATTTGTTGGGGTCCTGTCCAGCATCTCCAGAGAACACCGACGGGTGTCTGATGTGCAGCTGGCTTATTGCTGGTTTCGTCTCCATCGTTCTTCTGATAATACGGACTTTCGGAAGGATGTACTCGATGTATCTCTTGTATTCCGGTTCCAGTCCGTGTAAGCGACGGCTTTTACGTTGCCTAATCGGAGCCACGGTGATGCAGCTGTTGCGCAGTTTACCCGGCGCCTCCACCAAACAATGTCCCGTTGAAATGGAAACAGGCTTGACTTCGAAGGCAACTAAACACAGTACTTATACTGAAAGCACGTCTATTACGAACTCAACATACACGCAGCACAGACTGCCTCCCAGGCAGAGTGCTCTGCTATTTATACACAGACAGAATTTACCAGAAATTAGAAGAACAGTTAACGTAAGAAACAAGTAGAATTTACAAGTGAACATAAAGATGTAGAACCTTCTGGAATTCTTAATTACAAAGAAATAAACTTTTTGCCAGTGGGCAGGATTGAACCGGCGACCTTCTGCACCGCAGTCCGTGACGCTATCCCCTGCGCCACACCGGCAGTCGGTGTTCGTCGTCTCTCGCGGCAATATTTTAATCGGTTTGTTTTACTATATCTTCGGTTGTAATTAAGGTACGCAGTTCTTTTCGACCTAACAACACTCCGCGGATGAAGCTCTTTCATTTGCACTTTTACACACTAGCATTAATTGATTCTGAAAAAAGTTATGCGTGCCGGCCGCGGTGGCCGAGGGGACTGAGGCGCTCCAGTCACGGTCTGCATGGCCACTACGGTCGGGGGTTCGAATCCCCCCTCGGGCCGTCCTTAGTATAAGGTAGTAGATAAGTAGTTTGTAAGTTTAGGGACTGATGACCCCGTAGTTAGGTCCCATATGCTTAGCAAACATTTGAACATTTTTTTGAACAAAGTTATGCGTCAACATTCAACTTTACTTCAATTTTTCCCAACTTTATTGTCATTCCACTGACGGGTCGAAGTATTGGCACGGGTCCTCTAGTTTGATATTAAAAACATGTGGGTACATTCAGCACCGTTACGGGGTGGGGAAGAGAGAATGTGAGGGGTGTTCCATCCGAGTCCAGCTGACTGTATCCCAGTTTTTCCCCAAAATGAATTGCTCAGCCTAGTTTAAGCGCGGGCTGCATTACGGTCTACATGTAAGAAAACTGCTGTCTTGTCCTTGCACGAATAGTTTTTTCTGTATTGAAAAACTATATGAGTTGCCTTATAAGGTTAAAAGGCAATATGCAAGCAGCATGCAACTTTTTAAAGACTTTTCGCCCTTATTCACATAAAAATGATCACACACCGGAAAAAGGATCATTTCACTCTTCAGTTACGGGTATTTACATCGCTGCTGATCTCCACCATATTGGTAAGTGTTCAAAATTGGCGCATTTGTGTGTGAAAAAGGACATAAATTGTTCCATCACGTACCATAACACATAAGTGAAGGAGTGTTGATGTAGATTGTGTGACTTTGTTCAGCATGAGTACCAGTAATTTAGCATAGTACAGCAGTCTTAGTAGAAAATTGAACCCTGCAGATATGTCTTGTGTTTGCAAGTGCTCTCATGTGCTTCTAGATCCAATGCGCCTGTAAATAAGGTGAATGTATTAAATTCGATTATTATGTGTATCTGTTTCATAAAGCGAACATTTCATAACAAAGCGTTTGCATTAACATGAAGAGACTGACTGGCTTGGTGTTTGTCACAGAAACGTGCTACTGTATTCTTAATAATATGCGAAATATGGTTTGCAATAACCCTGATGCAACATAATTCCCTGAATTCAATGGTCATTTACATTAATATGATCCAGTATTAACCCTTACGATACTTATACAATGTTCCTTTGTTAGCAACGGATATGTACGTGACAGCAGGGCAAATCAAAACCTCTGCTTCACGTTCATTTATTCTTCCCTTGAATGATTTGTATTTACATCATTTACTTTCTTTTTGGAATTTTGTATTTGTATTTAGGTTCGTAATTTATTTTGACACGAAAGGCTAGCAACTATCTTGAACACACTATACAGCTTTAGCCTAAACCAAAAAGTATACCAAAAGCAACACCAAAGAACACAATGGAGAAAACAGGATACATTGGTTGAATACAGGACAGACAACCGGTTTCCTTCGCAGAGATTTCCGAATCGTTTGCAACTGTCAGATCCATGCGGAGAGCGAAATTGTTAACGGCAATTTCCTTCTATGAATGCACGTGATAGTTGCGAACTGTTTGGAACTGCAGTGCGAACGAACCCATTGTCGCCAATGACACAAAAATATTTTTTTCTCGAAACCCATAAAAAAGGACATTTTTTACAATTTTATAAATTCCGGTCGGACAGATTTTCTTACCTAAAAAAGATGACGTGTCCGGGAAAAAGAGGACGTATGGTAACCCTAACTTTGCTACATCACTCCTCAGCAAATGAGCCGGCCGCGGTGGAAGAGGAGACTGAGGCGCTTCAGTCACGGTCTGCACGGCCACTACGGTCGGGGGTTCGAATCCCCCATCGGGCATGGATATTTGTGCCGTCTTTAGTATAAGGTAGTTCATAAGTAGTTTGTAAGTTTAGGGACTGATGACCCCGTACTTAAGTCCCATTAGCTTAACAAACATTTGAACAAATGAGTCTGTGCAGCCTCATTTTATCCCGTGAACATGTGTTACGTTGTTACGTCGCGTTATGAATATTCCCTCATGTATTAGAAAGAAGATCACGGTTTAAAGTCCCGTTGACAGCTTGTTCATTTGAAACGAACCTCACGCTCGGAGTTTTCGTTAAGGTTGAGGAAGGAAATCGGCCTTGCCCCTTTCAAACGACCCATTCTGCCATTTGTCTGAGACTGATTTCGAGAAATAACCGGAAACCTAAATCTGGATGGTCGGCGGTGTATTTGAACCACCGTGCTCCCGAATGTGAAGCCCGTGTATTACCAGCTCGCTCGGTTCTCCTGTAACAGAGCTCAACGCAAAAGTTACCACGTATCGTCACGTTGAGGCAAATGTTAAAATATTAGTAAACCTATTGGACCAAACTGCTGCGGTCATCAGTCCCTAGATTTACAAACTACTTAAACTAAGTCAATCCAACCTAAAGACACCACACACACTCATTCCCAGGGAGGACTTGAACCTCCGACGGTGAGTAACTGCGCGCTTCGCAGCGAGGCGCCTTAGAACGCTCGGCCACTCCACCGCTCGGCCATTCCACCACGTTGAGGCATGTGACATTAAATAAACTAGTACGGTTAACTCTCAAGGATAAACGATTTTTAACAAGGTCCATGCTGGCCATTAACGTATCGTTTTTTCGTGCTGTTTAAGGCAGGCAGTTTATTTTTCTAATGAAATTGTGTTAAATTCCATTTTCTTACACAACTCAGCTGTCATACACTACTCTGCTCTGCGCTTGGATAGTAAGACTGCAGCTGTTGAACTATACCCAATGAGAGTGACATTCATCTAAGAAAAATATTCACTTAATAATGGTAAACATATAGAGGTAACGAAATTATTGGCATGTGTAAATTATTTGCCGCGACGGAGTAGCCGAGCGCATTGAGGCTCTATGCTCAAGATGCATGAGGCGCTCCCCGTCTGGGATTCGAATCCTCCCTCGGGGATGGATGTTTCTTTAACTGAAGTCAGTTCATAAGTAGTTTGTAAGTTTAGAGACTGGTGACCCCGCAGTTAAGTACCATAACCTTAACAAACATTTGAATTTTGTGTATTATTTACCAAAATTTATTTACTTACGTGAATATTTTCTGCTTACTTACATAAATGTGATTCTCAGCTGGTGGAATTAAGAAGAGCTGCAACCTTAAGGTCCACGTCAGGATTACCACGTTGTCAAACTGAAAATATGGGATATTTGTAAATGGCGTCGAAAACAGTCCAATCGTGACAATAGTGACATGCACGACCTTTGGGGACGTTGTATTCTTTCTTAATGTAGGCCTAGGATTATAATATAACTCAAAATTAATATAATTACTGCACTCTACCAATCGACCAATATAATTATTACTTTACATGTAGTTGATGCATGCGGTAAACATTCTCCTGCTCATCTTATTCATAAGCAGCTTAAGCGATAGAACTGCGCATGCGCTGAACTGTTGTCGAATTGCATAAGCAGCTATGCACATGAGCAGTTTTGCGACTTACGTATGTCAGTTTCTCGCCGATAGTTATTATCAACGTTTTTCCGTGAAGTAGCTGTGAGAGATTAATGCTCTGTGCTAGAGTTGATCGCTATTCATCGCTGGTTAGACATTGGTGTTAGAATCAATTTTTAAATTTAGTTTTAGACTGATGCTATTACCACGAGTGACGGAAATAAGTTACAACTGGCAAGTCTTTTACTGGCTAAAGGTGAAATTCATGTCATTCCAAGAATTAACTTGGCTCCAGCTCAAACAGGATTCCCGTTTCATTTAAGACGTAGACAATTTCCTTTAAAACTTGCCTTTGCTAAGTCCATGCATAAGCCTCAGGGCAAACGCTCAAGCGTGTTGACATTTTTTTTAATAAAGCTTAATAAAAATGAAATGATTTACACAAGAAATGTTGTGTACAAAGAAATCTTTACATCTAAATTAACATTTCATTATTTAAATCACCTTTATTATTAAGCTAGCGGTGGCTCTTCACGAATATACCGCTAGTGGTTTCCTCCATTGCACTCTACCTTGAGCAATTTTGCAAGTAAAAGGGGGAAACCCCCTGGGGCAGTAAGCAAAGGGGCGTCCTCTCCGCCTGCCCTGGGTACTCAGTTTGAATTAGCAGACACCTTTGCACAGATATTCTCAATCACAATTCATAATATCTAGAACAGCAGTCAATTCTGTTGACTGCCGAGCTTTTATTAGTATCATTATATAAATACGCTAACACGAAAATTGTGGTACAGATTACTAATTTATTCGTACAAGAAGGCCAATGAAAGTTAAAGAATTCGAAAGATTGTTCGTCGTATATTTCACGAATATAATTATTATGTGTGCATTTAGCCATTAAAAGTGGTAAAAGGAATAGAAAAATTTCCTATCTACAACTTGGATGAAGTTCTACATTCTCCAACAATCAGCTCACTGATTGGCTATTCGCCTCGACCAAAGACACTGTAATGCAGTGCATCTGCAATATTAAAATAACGTATTAAACTAAGTGAATATCGAAACATGGAATGCTCTCAACTCACGTTCTTGTGCCGTTCAAATGCTTCATTTTCGCAGTGATTAAGAGTGGTTAAAGGAAATGGATGTTTTCATATGAATGCCGATATAAAGGATGATGCGCCGGGAGAGGCATCTAGCGGTGTTCGGGTGGAACTACGAAGTCGAGAATACCGATATAAATGATGATGCGCCGAGAGAGGCATGTAGCAGTGCAGGGGTGTAACTACGAAGTCGACATGTTGTCAGCTCTGGAATTCTGAATATCGCAGTATCGAAATAACATTATTTCTTGGCGTTGTATAAGTATATACTTCCGTTTTTATTTGTTGTTATTGTGTCAGGCATTTTCCTTAACACGTAAAAGATACCGTTTCATACCTCCCAGTGCCGGTTAAATTTTACCAAATATCCCTGCGGCCTCCTATGATAATGTTGGCAACAGATGCTGAATAGTGAGAATACCGCGAGTCTTCATTTTAGCCAATCGCTTGACAACGCTGTTTTCTCATGGAATCTTCGCTTTACGAGGGCCATTATTTTTACTGAGCGGACGAGGGTACATACAAGAACCTGTCAACCTTAAGGCAGGAACAGAATTATTTGTTTACTTCATGGTCTATACGATACACTAATCGAGTCATTATATGTGGTTCGAACAAATGGACAAAGATTTTCTATCGTGTTGTTGATGTTGCCAACATAATCACGCGAGGTCGATGACATGATACACAAAATTTTACTCCCAGTGACCACTGTAAACTCAATTGGGCGATTTTCGACCACAGACAATACTCGTAATTATAACTGCGTTGGCTTCTGCGGCCATAGTCAGTTGACATAAAAGTTTTCTTGGTGTTGTACCGTGTCATGATGTAAGATGGCTATTACATTAATAATCGACGCGTCGGTCGACGCTACAGTGACCTCCTTCTGGGTATATTCACATCAATATACCCAGCAGGAGGCCACTGTAACGTTGGCCCAAACGTCGACTATTAAAGTAATAGCCATTTTAAATTATGACGTGGTACAACAGCCAGAAAACTCTTATGACATTCTCCTGCCCCTTCATGACCGGCTACACAGGCTGATGACACTAGCTGAATCTTCCGTCCTGAAAGATTTCGTACGTAGCATCATAAATTTCAATGGATGCTTTCTTCACAAAGTATCTGATCTTACGGAGAGAGGAATGGATTTTTCATATGAAACATTCATCATAAGATAAGCGTATTTTCGTAAAGCTGTTATTTTGATATCCATTTTTAGCCTTTTTACGCTACAAATTTGGAACTTTGTGCAACATCCTACTATGAACAGTCGGATTATCGGTAATCGAAATTGAACCAGTTAAAAATCGAAGAAATGTTGCATTTCAACTTCACAACATTACATTAGACTGAAATACTGGGTAAATAATTTTGAAATCTTGAGACGGGATACATCCTACTACACATGCACAGAAGAACAACTTCCCGTAGTTTAGGACAGCTTCCATCCAATAATGTATGAAGAACACTTAACTAGTTTTAAGTTTCCTGTAGGAACTATTTTACATTAGTATTTTCAATAGCCAACCCAATTCCAAGTCATATCTTCCAGTAGCTACCATAGCCACTGTAAATCACTCCGATCTAATTTCAACTCATTAATCAATTAAACTTACCGCAACAGAATAATGAACTATAATCACCAAATAACGACTACAAAAAAATCTTCGATATCGTAGTTGGTAATGCCTTCGTGTATAGTGTTTAAATCCATATTTTTCGCCACCGTATATTCACTGTAACTAGGGTCATGCAAAATATCTTGAGGAAATGTAGAGATCCGGAATTTAAAGCTGAAAAATTGGGGCTCGTACAGAGGCATATAGCCATATAGGCATTCATTTTCCTCTCATTCTGTTTGCGGGAGCAACAGCGAAGGACATGACCAATGGTAGTAGGAGGTACCCTCCGCCATGGACCTAATGCTGGATAGCGGAGTATGTGTGTAGATGTAGGATTGTGGGTGAGATACCTGAGGAGTGGAAGCTGGTTGAAACTTTCTTCATGTTCAGAAAGGAAACAGAAGCAATCCAAACAGAGATGAATTAGAATTATTGATATCGTGTCTGTTATTCCAAACATGTCCGAAAGATCAGACATCATAAAAATAATTGTAAAATATGCTACCAACAGGTAACTGACAATTTCAATGCGGACGCATTCGGGACTATAGGGTGCGAGTAAGAATCAATGGGCAGAGTGCTTGAAGTTCAGAATTTCGATTGGAATAGAAAACGTGCCTGGATAGAATAATTGTTGTTGTTGTTTGTTAAGCTTAAGGCACTTGACTGCGGGGTCATCAGTCTATAAACTTACAAACTACTTATGAACTACCCTATACTAAAACAGACACATCCATGCTCGAGGGGGCGGGATTCGAACCCCCGACCGTAGCGGCCGTGCAGACTGTGACTAGCGCGCCGCAGACCGCTCGGCTACTGCGGCCGGCCTAATTGGTTAAGACGACCGCTGGCCTCAAGCGGGAAATCCAGGTTCGAATCCCTGTCCAGTGCAAATTTTGAACTTCACCGTTGCATTTTTCTGAACGCCCCAAAACAGTCAAAATGTTTCAATATTTCGAATTTCAGAGATAAATTAGGACTGTGATATCTATAGTACGGTTTTAACTACTACACTGCGCGTTATCTCTCATGCAGTTTTATTTGAAGAAGTAATATGTTTTAGAAAAAGAACATCCTGATCTTATGTGTTTAGTATAAAATAATGGTAGAGATGAGGAAAGAATTTGACTTGTTAGACTACCAAGCGCTTTAGAAATTATCAAAAGGCATTAATACAGTCAGTAGTCTACTATTGTTTCAAAATAGGCAGAAAAGATGATTCTAAAAGAATATTATTAGCGCTAAAAAAAAAAAAAAGAAAAAGAAAAAGAAACTTAACAGTGTTCCAGAAGTTGCCTGTAAACGCATGCCGCCAAGAAACAGCTGATCGAAATGTTTGTTTTAATTTGATGACGTCATATGCAGATTGTACCCTCAACACTTCAAGGTATTTTCGTAACTGCAACACTATTTAGTACCACTAGTTGTACCACTGTACAATACTATGGTTTCTTGGATGAATGCAGTATAGTGGAATTGTTAGTAGGACGCAGTGACTGCACAAATCTGTTATGCCGGAACTAGACCATATGAGACTATCTTGCTAGCCGCCTCGTAGTGTCGAGGACTACGTTTTAACACATAATGCCGGAAACGTTGTCTGCATAAGGTCCGGCCATCAGGGGACTCATTAACGACGCAAGACGCGACGAAGTTCCGCCCGGAAATTACCTTGATTTACATAGCCAAGCTGCGGGTTGAGTCTAAACTGAAGGTAATGTTTCCGGACCCATTGTTTTCGACTGGTCAAGAATACACACACACACAGTACACAAAGCAAATAACTTAAGACACAGGGCGCAAGATCTCTTCTGAAATGAAAAGGTTCGAGCAGGAGAATAATTCTCGTGGGCGGTGGAGGGGGAGTTACTTCATTTCAGAGTAGATCTTGCGACCTCTGTCCTCATTTATTTGCTCTGTGTATTCTGGTCACTGTCTTACCCTAAGAGCTGCCAGATTTGAAGACTAAAATATCCGGAAAAATTGTGAACGTCGAGATTTTATAGTTTATGTCGGGAGAAATATATATTATAAATATGTTACTCTTTATTTAAAATCAACTGCTTAAAAAAACTTAGCACTTTTGGCAAATGAGTAACTTATATTTAGTTTCTGCGTTCACATTTTTATTTGGTATAGGAATTTATACTGTCCACCAATTTGGATTCTGTAGTGTTATTCCGAAAGGTGTCACAATTTAAACAATTTGTATCAAAGTTCAGACTAATAATTGACTCGACCTTTATTAAATCAAGTTCGCTAAGTAGTTGAGTGCTCAATGCGACAGACCCTTATGCAGGAGACAACACGAACACCAGTGAAGCGAAGGGGATTGATCCAGTCAAGGATGGACTCCATCTAGATAAACTCTAAAAGATCCAGTACTTTTTTTTTTTTTTTTTTTTTTTTTTTTTTGAGGCTGTTTGTCTCAGTTGGGCACGGGTACTAACGAGGTAAGCGTTCAAATCCGGGAAAATTCTGGGGGAGGAGCTTAAGGCCTTAGCAGACTTCTCCCCGCCCCCCTCTGGATCGGCTATGTCTGTTATTACGTCTTGTTCAAACCAATGTTCAAATTTTTGTAAATCTATCGGACCAAACTGCGTGGTCATCAGTCCGTAGCTTACAAACTACTTAAACCTAGGTAAACTAACCTAAGGACAAACACACACACCCATGCCTCAGGGAGGACTCGAACCTCCACGGCGAGCAACCGCGCGCTCCGTAGCGAGACGCTTTAGACCGCTCGGCTACTCCATCGCGGCATTACATCTTGTTATTATGTCATAACGTCGTATGAAATGACGGAGAATTTACCCTACAGCTGCCTCTATTACGATAGATGTCTTATTCTATCGTCATGCCCCTTCTTCTTATCACTGTTTTCCACAAGTTTCCATTTTCATCAATTCTGAGGAGAACTTCCAGTCCAACACCAGTTTGTAACAACACATCTCATACATTGCAATTCTCTTCTATTCAAGTTTGTTTCCCGAACCAAACTGTACTTTACCAATTCGGCTGCAGATTTCCAATTTGCAATTTAAATGGGCAGTACAAATCTCTGAGAGAAAATAGCTCACAACCTTCCATTCCCACTATACTAAAATGCACGTCACATTAAATTAGTAAACTATTAAGTTCAGTTTCTTATTACAAAAAAAAAAAAAAAAAATAAATAAATAAAAATAAAAAAATAAAAATAAAAAAATAAAAAAATAAAACGACCTATCACGTCTGTTATATGCTGATTTCAAGATAATAGAGCTCATGCAAGAAGTCGTGGCCCCTGCCTTCTCAACTTGGGTGGTGGGTGAGTCCATTGTTTTGTTTTGAAAGGCGACCGCCTCAGTTGCGTGTTACCGCGGTGGAGTAGCCGAGCGGTGTAAGTCGCCGCCCTGCTCGCCGTCGGAGGTTTGAGTTCTCCCTGGGGCATGGGTGTGTGTGTGTGTGTGTGTTGTCCTTGGGTTAGTTTACCTCAGTTTAAGTAGTTTGTAAGCTACGGACTGATGACCACGCAGTTTGGGCCGATAGATTTACAAACAATTGAACATTTCAGTTGCTTGTTGCCTGCTGGTCGTAGGGCGCAGTTGATGCCGGCTTAACAATCAATCGAAGCGTACGGCCCACCGAGCGAGGTGGCGCAGTGGTAGGACACTGGACTCGCATTCGGAAGGACGGTGGTTCAAATCCACCTCTGGCCATCCAGATTTAGGTTTTCCGCGATTTTCCTAAATCACTCGAGGCAAATGCCGGGATGGTTCCTTTCAAAAGGCACGGCCGAAATTCCTTCCCTAATCTTTCCACAAAAATCCGAGTGTATGCTGCGTCTCTAATGACCACGCTGTCGACGGGACGTTAAACCCTAAGATTCCTTCCTCCTCCGTACGGCCCAGCAGGCAACGTGCAACTGAGCCGGCCGCCCCTCAGAAACGAAGGAACGGACTCGCCCTGCGCGCAACTCGAGAATGCGATTCTGCGCACGGGCCACGAATTTTTGCGCGAGTTCTACCTTCCCGCTTCTTTAATGAAAAACTCAAAGCATTACTAAAAAATGTTAAGCTTGTTTAAGGTCATCGGAATAAACAGGCAAAAGTATTTGCGTTATTTTGGAAAAGTTGTTGTTGAGGTCTTCAGTTCGGAGACTGTTTGCTGCAGCTCTCCACGCTACTCTCTCCTGTGTACGACCCTTCCTCTCAGAACAGCAACACATATCCATTTGAACCAACTTACTAAACTCATTTGTAGGTCTCCATTCAATACTAAACTGCCTATTCCCTGATATCTCACAACGTGTCCTATGAACCAGCTTCTCCTTTTAGTCATTTTATATAGCACTTCCCCTTAGTTACATTCAGTACCTCGTCATTAGTTACACGCACTATCCAACAGACCTTCAGCATTCTTCTGTAGCAACACACTTGAAAAGCTTCTGTTGACTTATTATCTGAAATACGTATTGCCGAGGTTTCACATCCATACATGGTTACACTTCGGACAATACAGAAAAGACTTCCTAATACTTTAAATTCGATATTAACAACTTTCATTTTTTACAAATACTTTTGATATATTGCCACTCCATATTTAATAGCCTCATTCCTTCTGCTACCATAAAGTTTTTTACAGACCGAACAGCAAAACCCATTGACTACGTTGAATGTCTCATTTCCTAATCTAATTCCCTCAGCATCGCCTAATTCGAGTAACCCGCACCCTCCTGGTTTAGCGTGAATTGTTGTTATTCTATTTTTTTATGTTGTTGGCCTTTGAAATTATTGTACCTTTTATAAGTAAATTAGCTGCACTTAATTTTATATGCAAATTATTTGCAACTGAATGTATGTAGTTTAAAATTCCAAATCGATATGCAAATAGCAATTGAGCTAAGTGAAATCTCTTTATCGTTTATGTAAATGACATCATTTTAAAGTTCTTTTGTTAATTGATGCAATCATTTTGCTTAAAAGCTAAATCTGTATTTAAATATAAGAGTCGCCACTACCTTTTTATTTTTTAAATATAAAAAAGTAGAAAAAATAAAGTAAAATTACTATTGACTGTCCCCAACTGAATGCAGTGGCGACAAGCAAGTTCAGTTTTCTTTTCAAACTGTTCAAATGTTTGTAAAGCTTAAGAGACTTAACTGCAGAGTCATCACTCCCTAAACTTACAAACTACTTATGAGCTACCTTATACGAAAGACGGCACAAACTTCCATGCCCGAGGGGGGATTCGAACTCCCGACGGCGGACGACCACGCGCACCGCAACGCGGCAACGAGTACGCACGTCTAATCCGCCGCAGCAGTTTTCTTTTCTATTATGACCATGACTAGCAGTATTTCTCACTCTCTGAGATTGATATTATGTCCCCTGACCTACCGATCTTTGACAAGAAATTTCTTATCCAAAATAAGTGAAAGGCGGTTGCAATGAGGAAGGCATTATTTTGAATAATCTCTGTATTCACTAAATTTTTTACAACCTAATCAATACAAGTAGAAAGTGACCATGTCACATATATTTAAAAGAGGAACAAATACCGATTATCAAACTGGATAACTTTACACTATATACAAAATTAAGGTTCATATAAAAGTAGTAAGATTTTGATTGGCTATAGTCAAAGTAGGGAATAATAAAGTTTATGAAGTATTAATAACCAAGAGAAAATTTACCTCAACTCCAATCACGGTCTATATGAATAACAAGTCCGTCCTCTCTAACACACAATAAGACCCCACTTTTAACCACCATTCAATTCTCCTCACACAGCAGATGCGTTGGCTTTAACTTGCCGTTTTCTGTAGAGCATCGTGGAGGCCGTGGTGGCCGAGGGAACTGAGGCGCTCCAGTCATGGTCTTCACGGCCACTACGGTCTGGGGTTCGAATCCCCCCTCGGGAATGGATATTTGTGCCGTCCTTAGTCTCAGTTAGTTCATGAGTAGTTTGTAAGTTGAGGGACTGATGACCCCATAGTAAAGTCCCATAAGCTGTACAAACATTTGAACATTATCTTCTACAGAAATCAACCTACCCATGTAAACATTTGCTGACGCAGGGCACAGGTGCACCGTAAACTCGGGTGCCAGTCTGTCGACGTCCGTGTCATTAGTGCCCACTGGTTGCGCATGCAGTCCAGAGTGCCACCAACCTTTACAGTCTCATGACATTGTATTCCAAAGAAATGCCACCCATCCCGAGGGTTGAGGCCGGCTACATAATGCTGCTCTGCTAGAGAAAAACTCCCTTCCTGGCCACATATGTTCACAGACCATATATATCATTCTTCAGAAAGGCGCTTTCGCCAGCCTCCCTAAACTAGGTGACCCGGGTGGCGCTAGTCGCCCCTCGCACGCCTGGGGTGGCGTCAGCACTTGCCTTAGATCCCTCCTTCTGAGAATTCTCCGCAATCTACCCCTGCCCCTAACGGGGCCTCAAACTATCTGCGCCGCGGTGGAGTAGCCGAGCGGTCTAAAGCGTCTCGCTGCGGAGCGCGCGGTTGCTCACCGTGGAGGTTCGTGTCCTCCCTGGGGCATGGGTGTGTGTGTTGTCCTTAGGTTAGTTTAGTTTAAGTAGTTTGTAAGGTACGGACTGATGACCACGCAGTTTGGTCCGATAGAACTACAAACATTTGAACATTTGAAACTACCTGCTAGCCGCAGCCTATACCTTAAAAAACAATTCCCCCAGCGGCGAGACTCTCAATATTATAAAGTACGCAGTAATACTGTCAGTGAACAAAACTCATACAAAATTTTATTTTTAAACATAGCTGCAGTTCAGAAACGGTGGAAAACGATCCCAAAGTCAACAAAATTCCAGCCAACCAGTTGCATAAAAATGGTTTATATGCATAAACCTCGACCCACGTTTCGGCAAAAGTAATTTTGTCTTCTTCAGAAGTATTTCCTAACAAAATATAACACACCAATCATATGAATAATAGTAAAATATATGTTTTTTCTTTATTGTTATTTTAACGCCGACAGAGTCGTCAGGCTAGCAGCAGCATCAGGCGCTGCTCTTCCGCCGAGCGTACATACAAGATTAAAAACCATGTTACGGGGGTAAAAACAAGAGGAATGATGAAAAATGGCACGAATAAAACATTGATGAACTAAAAACAAAACACTGGAGACAATAGTGCAGGTATAAAACACATGAACAGGGCGAGAGAAGCAAACACATAGGCAGTTAAAAACAGTCTGCGCTAAGGCGGCGGTAAAATTACATTGAGAACAGTCACTGGACAAACGAAGAAGTAACACGACGACACTGGTGAAGCATAGAGGTTGTTGTTCGACGTACTGTAAAAACTCACACGGAGACACTAATGCACTGGATACTAGACGACACTGTATCTAAAATTCGTCACTGAGGGTCCCGCAGGGGGATGGGAGGGGACGGTTAGGAAGCGCGAGGGAGGTCGAAGAGATAGAGAGGAGAGGAAAAACGGGGGCGGTCGAGACAACAGGGTGGGGAAGGGGAAAAGCCAAGCTGGGTGAGGGGGAGGGAAGAGGAGGGGATGGGAAGAGGGAGCGCTGATGCTATGGGGTTGATAGGAGGGGTAAATTTCTGGACGAAGGGTTGCCTTGGGAGAGGACAAGTAGCATGTGCAGGTGAAGAAAGGGAGGAATGCATTGGTGTAGGCGTGGCAGAGGCCCAGGGTTGGTTAGGATGGGGTAAACGAGGGGGTTGCGGGAATCTATTTTGCGGGTGACGTACAGGATTCGGAGGTGTTGAAGGAGGTGAGGGAAGGGAATGAGTTCATATAGGATCCGAGTGGGAGAGGGAAGTCAGATATGGTAGGCGAGGCGGAGGGCGTGGCGTTCCAGGATTTGGAGGGTCTGATAAAAGTTGGGACGAACGAAAACCCAGGCAGGGTGGGAGTATGGGGCGCATGATGAATTTATAGGTGTGGAGGATGGTGGAGGGGCTTAATCCCCACGTCTGGCCAGTGAGGAGTTTGTGGAGGTGTAGACAGGACATGGCTTTTTCACAGATGGTTTTGAGGTGGGGGTCCAGGAAAGATGTCGATCAAGGGTGAAAATGTTCAAATGTTTGTATAGCTTATGTATAGCTTAACCGCGGCCAGCGATCAAGGACGAGGCCAAGGTACTTTATACCGGGGCAGTGACGGATGGGACGGCCTTGGAGGATCAGGTAGAAGTCGGCGAGGTGAAAGGAAGGGGTGGTACGACCTATTATGATCGCCTGAGATTTGTCGGGATTGCTGGAGAGAAGCCACCGGTTGCACCATGCAACACACTCGGTGAGCTGAGATTGGAGTAAAACTTGCGATCGGGGGGGGGGGGGGGGGAGGGCTAGAAAGGCGGTGTCATCAACATATTGGAGGAGATGAACCAGAGACTGAGGTTGGAGCATGTCAGCAGAGTATATAAGGTACAGGGGAGAGGGCAGATCTTTGGGGCACCCCGACAGAGGGGTAAAACTAGTGGTATTGCAGACAGTGACGTAGGATGGGCGCTGGGTGAGGAAGGATGCAATGAGGCGGACATAGTTAATAGGAAGGGCATAGAGTTGGAGTTGGAAAAGGATGCAGGAATGCCAGACACAGTCATAGACTTTTTCATTTGCTATGGATTCAAAGATGGCGGAGCGACTGGAATTTATCTGGATGGATAGGAGGTGGATGAAGCAAAGGAGTTGGTCGTTTGCAGATAAGGATGGTCGGAAGCCACATTAGGATGAAGGAAGGAGCTGGTGTTGGTGGAGGTGTTGATGGATACTACGGGAGAGGATGGATTCCAGGACCTTGCTGAACACGGAGGTGAGGCTGATGGGACGGTAGGAAGAGGTTTGGGACGGGGTTTGTTGGGTTTAGGGAACATGAGAATGCAGGAGATTTTCCACAGGTGAGGATAGAAACCGGTGTATATGATATATTGTAGGCAAGGGTGGTGTGGAAGGAGAGGGGACTGGCGCGGATGTGCCTGTAGGTGAGCCGGTCATGACCGGGAGCTGTGTTGCGTTTTGTACAAAGTATAGCTATAGTGTGCTGTAGTAGTTGTGTTTAATTCTGCGGGAGGAATATGCTCCAAGTACTGGAAGCTGGGGGCGAGTGAAGGGAGGAGGTGTCAGTTCGCTCATGGACGTCAGGAAAATAAAGTACATAAAAGTTTCTAAAATTACAGCATTGGATGAGAATGTACCTACATTTAACTCACATTAAAATAGTTGTTACATAAAATCAAGTGGCCGAATGTGGTTGACTCCATGTCATGGAATAAAATGTAAAATTTAAAACATGTCTACAACATAAAATTGTGGAGCACGGCCACACACAGGTTGAGTGAGTGCTGCGTACTGGTAGAGGCGTAGGAGCCCTGGTGACGTGCGCCCGCACTAGGTGGCGCCAAGAGGGCTGATGGGCGTGCGCGCAGTCGCGGACGCGAAATAATTTGAAGAGATAAAAACTGTGTGTAATATAATACTGACAGAAAACAGGTGAGATGTAGAAAGATGGGAAATCAGATGATATTTAACGTGCAATGAAATCTGGAGCTCAGTCATGTGAATGGCACAATATATATCCCTGCATACACGCAAGAATTGAAGACAGAAATATATACAGCGGCCAGACATATGGTGCATGAAACACAAACTAAGAATAAACAGCACGTAGCCGGTGGGAGGGAAGGGGGATAAACATCATGCATCACACATTACAAAAATATAAACAAGTGCACTAACAGAATTCTGAGTACAATAAACACCATGCAGGAACAAGTATTGCATTAACAATTGTTTACAAACAGTATTGGTTTGAAACCTTCTAGGTATTGTCTACTTGCAAGTTTCAGTTGGTCATTAAGCATATTGCCATCGTTGATGATGAGGTGTTTGAAAATTTGATATTCTTCCCATAAATCTAGTTTCCTTTCCTTGGCCTCCCTATGCAAAATCACAGTGTCTTCCAACCATCTAGGAACATTACCAGCTAAGAGCAAATGCCCGGCAAAGGTAGAATTATGCACATTGCGTCCTGTCCTCCCTAGTTGATGTTCTTTATACCGCACCTTGATCGCTCTTCCTGTCTGTCCAGTTTAAGAAACTTTTATGTATTTTACTATTATTCATATGATTGGTGTATTATATTTTGTTAGGAAATACTTCTGAAGAAGGCGAAATTACTTTTGCCGAAACCTGGGTCAAGGTTTATGCATGTAAACCATTTTTATGCCACTGGTCGGCTGAAATTTTGTTGACTTTTGAAAACTCATGCAACCATACTCCTATCCTCTGACATTTACGAAATGAAAGAGTTTAAGTATAAACAACCTAATACCGCTGTTATCCCACAGGAATTAATCCCACAAATAATGTCTAAGAATGGAGAAAATAATTTTAAAATAGCACCGCTACCTCTCAAGCTCTAATTAATTAACTCAAGACACTGCCCTTTCCATTCACTATTCCTCTTCAAGTCCTTTGCTGTCTCCGACAGAATTCAGTGTCATTGGCAAACTGAGATATTTTTATTACTTCTCCCTGAACTTTAATTCCCTGTACAAATTTCGTCATGTTTTGCTTTCTCCATATAGTAAATGAATTACATTGTTCATTTTCGTCATGCGTAACACCACAGTCGTAAATTTGTTTAATGTCCGTTTCAAAGTTTGCATCTTGCTTGTTGCACGCTGATCAATTTAGACCTTTCAGACCATTTTCGAGAGCGCTAAATGTCACTGTATTACAGAATTATCCGACTATAAAACGTGGACTTCGTTGATCGAAAAAGCGAGTACATAAGACGCTTGCCCGCTATGTAATCGCTTTCACGATCGACTTCGTTATTGCTTTAAGCCGGATAACGCTATGATACTTCGACACCCATCGCACTTGAAAATGACCTGTAATGCCTAAATTTTTCAGTCGCACTAGAGTTGAAAATTAACAGAACTATTGAGCGTAATATCCAACGTGGAAACTTTCAATATGTCGTTGGTTCCTTCCTAGCCACTGGTCCCCAGTCATGCCCTTCAACATAAAATGATATTCCTACCAGTTTTCGCATTCAACTGTAAATAATGCGTGATAGTAGTGGAACCATAATTTATAAAACATTTCGATTCACAACTATCTGATCTAACTGTGAGAATTCATATAAATGTCTATGGAGTATAAATACTACACTTATTCCTGTGAAAAGTATTCGTTGAGAATGGCTAGTTACTAGCCAAAATTTAGACGTGCTTGAATAAAGATATAAATCTCAAAGTCATGTGATTTTTGCCGACTATCCAACTTTGCAATTAACAGTTACCACAATTACATAAAAAACACACTTTTCCAACCTGTCTCATTTTTATTTACTGCCCCTTATAAATGTCTTACAAATGATATTCTTGACGAATACTAAGCCAATAACAGTTTATCTCCCGCCGTTTACTGGGAACAATATTTCACTCTTTCAGAAAGTCAAGCTCATTTTATACATGCTCAACAGTTTCAAGAACAATTATTGTCAGAAAATGTATTACATGGTATATGACACTCATCCTCTCAGCGTAAAGTGAACAACACGATTCCACAATCTCCAGAAGCATTATTGAAGTATAAGATAACGGCACTGTATGAACTTTACTACGTGTCTTAAACAAGAGAAATCGTAAAGTTATGTGATGTATATCAGTGCGTCATATTTATGAAGTGGTCAGAATAGTGACACTTAAGTGACACACGTTTCAACAGCCAAACAAATCTGCTGTGGCCGAACATTGTCTTGACACAGGTCACCCTATGGAATATAACAAAACGGAAATTTTGGCATGCACTTCCAGCTACTGGGACTGAGTTATCAAGGAAGCGATTGAAATAAAACGAGCTGACAACCTTATGAATAGGGATGGAGGATTTTGCATACATTCCGCATGGGATTTTTGTTATCGATATCCTAACCGTTCTCATCTTTGGTCGAGTCGGCGCTGTGTGCTTGCTTGCGTGTGTGTCTTGTCTTTCCTGTTTACTCATTGAAAACCGAGGTTTTAAAGGCCGTTCCACATTGTTTCTTCACTACAGTTTCACCTTGAAAATGGCAGGGTGCTCTCCTGTCGAAATATCGACCGACGTAGAATTTGATACTTGGCTGCATACCCGTGAGGTTTTCGAAATCTGGAAGTATCGAACATCAGTCACCGGTACAGAAGCAGTTTTCTTCTTCCTCTGGAATGGTTGTCAATTCCAAAGTGGTTGCCAGGTCTCTTCATCTCAGAAATCATAAATCCACTTGCAATGTCCTAGTTAAGAATTCTATAACACTTTTGTATAATAACTCACTTTCAAGGCTTCCTCTTACAGCTTGGGCAGTTTTCCTTGAACAAGAAAAAATATTAGTTCCAGAAAATCGAAACAAACTAGTACACCAGTAACGTATTTTTGAATAGTCTGCTAACGATTCAGACAATTGCGCAACATTTTGCAAAAGCAATCGAACAACGCTATATATGAAAGCTTAAATGTTGGTTACAAGCAATATTGCCGACTCGGGCAGGAAACGTTAAACATGTTGCAGAAAACCGCGTGCAATGTAATAAGTAATTTGTAAGTTTAGGGATCGATGATCTTAATAGTTGGATCCTTTGAGGGAAAAAAGTCGAATACAGTCAACACTCAGTAGACAGCAATAGCAAAGACGAAACCAAGGAGCCAGATTAAAAAATCATATGTTCAAATGTTCGTAAATCTGAAGGACTTAACTGCTGCGGTTATCAGTCCCTAGGCTTACAGACTGCTTAAACTAACTTATAGTAATGACAACACACACACACACACACCAATACCCTAGAGAGGACTAGAACCTCCGACGGCGAGCAAGGCGCCTTACAGAGTTCGGCCACTCCACTGGGGCAACAGTACTTGATTGTTACTCTGTTCACAGAACGATGCTTCAGTAAACTTTGTTTTCCATCTGCTGCTCACTGCTCACTGCGACAGGTCTTTGCAGGTGCTACACTTTTATTTACTACAGGTGTACTTACAGTACGTAAACAAACAGCTTCAGATTACACAATAACGAGCAGCTGTGGTGTATCTAGTTCAGCTGTTAATCAAGGTAAGTGGTAACCGCATGATGTAAGGTCCGTACGTCCGTCCATTGTTTGCACTGGCTTAGCAGACGATGGACCTTGGGCCCACTGCCACGGTAGGAGGAAAATGTGCACGAGACAGAGTGAGAGAGATAGAGTGTGTCTGGCATCGGAAATCAAGGTCACAACTGCGTTCTCGACGCAGATCAGCAGTCTATGTTTATCGAATATGCGCCATCTTCCTGTCGCCCACCTCCTCAGCCCAGTACACACTACCAATATGCTTGCACAAAAACGCAGCCACGATCTGAGCGAAAATCATGTTAGTTTCATCTACATAAACATGACTCCACTGCCATTTACACTGTAAGCAGGCCCAGCGGTTAATATTTTTTTTTTTTTTTTTTTTTTTTTTTTTTTTTTTTTTAAGAGTGGCTAGTTGTCAAAATGTTTGTTAAGCTTAAGGGACTTAACTACAGGGTCATCAGTCCCTAAACTTACAAACTACTTATGAACTACCTACAACTAAGGACGGCACAAATATCCATGCCCGAGGGGGGATTCGAACCCCCGACCGTAGTGGCCGTGCAGACCGTGACTGAAGCGCCTCAGTCCCCTCGGCCACCGCGGACGGCGACTAGTTGTCCAAAAGTTGTCTTCCTCACATTTTAATCCCCCCCGCCCCCGCTGTCTATACACAAAAATAAATGTTCTGTTGTTTTGTGTATAGCCGTTAAACTCTGAACGTTCTTGACCGATTACTTAGAAAGTTTGATACAACGTTCCATAGTAAAACAGAAAGGTTCAGGTACGTATTTGTTCAATTTATTGCATAAAATCTGTACGTATATTATTTTTACAATTTTTAATATCAACGTTTACCCATTGTAAAATTTATTTAAATTCGTATTGTTGAATCATCCTCGTTGATATTTGTTGAGTTCTCGTCACTGATCAGCCTGTTTTTCCAGTAAAAGTTCGGTGCAGGATTCTAGACAGCTAAACCAGTTCTATAGAGATTAGTATTACAAGAAGATTAGTATTACACTGAAGAACACAACACTCAGCTTCTGTCTGTTCTCTCGTCTCGTGGCGTCGTCTTCTGTACGATGCTAGTTGCGCTAAGACCTAGTTACTGCCTAGTTCGTAGCCGAGTTCCTGACGTGCGTCCGGACATGCTGAACTTCTGAGGGCTTCTGATTTGCCCGAAATTGGTGCAGTGTTAACCCGAAGGTTCCGCCTGCTAGTAGCTATATTGTCATTCCAGGTAATTCTCTTGCTATTGGGCGTCACGTGCCTCGAAGGCGCGGCCATAGGCCCTTGTCGGGAGGCGGTGACCTCTGCCCCGTGTCCTAAAGTCGTGGGGCTGGGGGCAGGGGGCCGCCTGGGTGGCGGACTTCACTTCCGCCGTGATGGTTTCTTCCTTGGCGACATCCTGTCCTGTTGGGCCGGGTTGATCTTTGACGGCGTCCACCTGGTGTACATTGTCTTGCCAAGCCGTGGGGGCTCTAATATCTTCTCAGAGTCCGCCACCTCGGAGCCAGCAATACCCAGGAGGTCCCGGAGAATGATGTCCCATTGGTCATGGGTGAAGACAGGACACCGACATAGGAGGTCAAGGTCAACTGGAAAGTTGTTTAAGTATAACCAGGAGTCGATTCTGCTGTAAAATTCTGAGCGAATGTCGACGTGCAGGAAAGATGAGGGTGGCAAGGCACCTCGGGGTGTGAAAGGGAATGGCGTGTCCTAGTGAGGATAGGTGCCGTCGTCGATGGAACGTGAGATCATGGCGAGTGCCTGAGGAACGCTGTGTCCTCTGGGGAGTGGCAGGTAATCGTCACCCGCCTACTCGTCATCGTCTTCGTCGACGTCTGCCGAAGCACCCGAAGTTGCCGACGACCCCCCACCCCCCGGGGCGGGGGTGGTGACATCCAGGAGTTCCTCTTCTAGTGAACTTACGTCCATAACAGCTTGAACCGTCGCAGGCTGAACGTCGACGTGTGTTACCATTTCGACGTCGTGCAGCGCCAACGTGATAGTCGCCGCTGTGTCTTCCGTTTGGGGCGTCCAGACCCATATCGGCCTAGATATAGCAGCTTGTAGAGGGCGCGCGTCTACGGTTACTCCCTCCAGGAGGCGCGGCGCCGGCGTGCGATAGGCTGTCGGTCGACCGCTGCCTTCTCCACGATCGTACTCTTGCGTCTGGCGTGTGGGCGCTGACGTTACGCCACAACACATATATATGAAATATACTGAAAACTTATGTATATTAAACATGTGCATATTTTAGTAGAATGTTGTTTTAAAATTTTAAAACATTGGGTCAATAACTTTCGGAGTATAAGATTTTGAACATAACACTAAACATGGTTCTAGGTTAGATACAGTTCTAAGAGAAGGCAGAGGAAGTCCATGTAGAGAGGGGGAAGGGGACGAACAGGTAGAGAGTGATGATGAGATGGATATTAACACGCAGTTACTCGTCAAACAAGAAAGGTTCATTGCGATAACCGTTTCACTCGCTGTTATGTATAGTCTAAAATGCATCGCAAAGATGCCCATTATCGAACTTTTTGAATAAATTACGTACACATACTTGACAAAGAGCGTCTTTTTAAAACGAATGCTACGAATTACGAAAAAGGTTAATGATTTATTAGAAAGTGCCAAAAAACTCAGATCCTTAAACCGCAAGCTTTCTTCAGAATAGAGTGAGAAGCGTTATGAAAGAAAACAATTCAGGCAAAAGGATAATTAGGCTTTTTCGAGTTTCACAAGCAATGCAAAACATGGAAGGAAAAAATAAGTTGATTAAACGATTTGAGGTGTTCCTACATACCAAAGGTTGGCAAGTAATCTTAGATGGGGTCCGGATACTTTTGAAATTTTTTATCGAAGTCCGCAAGTAAAATCTCATATTCCTTATTTTTTTATTTTAATTATTATTCACAAAGTAATATGAAATACAACAAACAGGCCTTTTTTATTTTTTTTTATTTTCACTCTCTATCTAATATGAAATACAATAGATATAAAATAGATATCTATAAAAATCCAAAAAAACTTATATTATTTTGCGAAGTATCTTCAGGCTGTTGATTCGGTAGGAGCACAAAAAATTGGTGTTTACCTGGATATACACTGATTGATGAAGTACAGGTTTCGGAGATTGCGCGAGTATGAAGCCGTTTATAGAATTTCACTGTTCATTAAATAAAGTTCCGGTGCTGCATTCGTGTGTACAGAGCTTTTATGTGGATCACCTGCCAGCTTGCTCCATTCTTCCGCCCCTCGTCAGTGTACTCTCAGGCGTTGCACATGATGACAAATATTTATTTAATCTACGTATAATGATCATTAAGGGTTCTAATTATTCAACAGTTAATTGTAAAATTCCAGAAAAAAATATAAGGGTGGCTCTCATACGAATTGTTATCTACAGAAAAAAGTTGAAATTTATTTATTTAAAGGAAGTCCTTTCTGAAGGCATTTGTACGGAGTGTTGCCTTGTATGGGAGTGAAACATGGACGATAAACTGTTCGGGCAGGAAGAGGATTGAGGCTTTTGAAATGTGGTGCTACAGAAGAATGCTGAAGATTAGGTGGGTGGATCGCGTAACTAATGAGAAGGTACTGAACAGAATTGAGGAGGAAAGAAATTTCTGGCATACCTTGATTAAAGAAGCGATAGATTGGTAGGACACATTCTTAGACATCAAGGAATTATGAATTTAGCGTTGGAGGGAAGTGTGTGGGGTAAAAACCGCAGAGGAAGACCAAGAGATAGATACAGTAAGCAGATTTAGACAGATGTAGGTTGCCGTTCTTATGTGGAGATGAAGAGGCTTGCTCAGGATAGGGTATTGTGGAGAGCTGCATTAAACCAGTCTCCAGACTGAAGACCACAACAACAACAACAACAACATTTATTATAATAATCTGAGTACATAACTTATACTTTCAAAATATTTTTGGGGGTCCAGTTTTTGGCCTTCCGTTGCTCTATACCGTCTACAGTTTTTACAGCGTGAAGTGATTTCTCCCTTTTTCTTAGCACGATCCGACCGGGTGTGGCCATCCCCTCGCGAATCAATGTAAATAAATATTCCTACATATCAAGAGTTGGTATTTTAAAGGTAAAAAGGTAAAGCACTCAACAATCCGAAGAATGGTTTGAACACCACAGTGCTTTACTAGGCATGGGCCTGTTTGGTGCTGGTATGCCGTTGCCTTCCTCCGACCTCCGAATTGACTTACACAGTCAGTTATAGGAGAATCTACAGTTTAACGTGGGTTCCGAACCACGGTGTTACTCGGTATTTTTCACCTGACCAATGGTGCCAGAGGTGAAAAAAGTGGAATGTGACAGATAAAAATCCTAGGACAGTGAGTATTTTACGCACAATGTGAAAAATGCATTTATTTAGCAAACTTGAAACAAACAATTTATATGTTAACCCACAACATTCAGAATTACCATGCGAAACAGTGCATTGTCGCGTACCCTTTGTCACACAACGCGCATCTCATAGGCCTAAATAGCTAAAATTTACGCAGCAACGCCAAATTAAATGCGATGGATTGCCATTGTCTTTTGTTTCGTTGCTTTATGTTTCTTGTTTTTGAGTGAATAGTGATATACATAATCAGACATCAGTTCAAAGTAATCCGAATCAAACTACAATAAGCTCGCTACCTGAAATCGATATAGCCTAACGTCTATGTCACAGCAAGAAGTACACATACTTACGTAAATATCATTTCTATAAGGTCCAGAAAAAAAATTATTTAATAACTGAAATGAATGGTTATTATTTTTAATTGCCACTATTTACCGAGATTTATTACTTTTCTCCACCCTTAAACAAAGGCTACATACATTCATCTTTGACAGTGAGTTCATCGAACGAGTTTTATTTCTCTACCATTCCGCTATCGAGCAGCGCGTCGGAAAATTAAGCCCCAAATCTTTCCCAGCACCTCTCATTTCTCTCAGTTCTTTACGATGGTCTCTTCTCCATCTGTAGGCGTTAAGCAACAAAATATTGTCACATTCGACATAAAAAATTGTTGATTGAAATTTCTCGAAAAAGTTCGCCGCAACGAAAAAGACTTTTCAATTATATCTGTATAATTCCGTTACACTCTCTCCCCTACTTATTATTTATTTATTGGTTTTTCGTTTCATGATCATACAACCAACCATAGTTTACACAATGCTAAAGACAATTAGGAGATCAGGTGAGATACGCAATTTACAAATGGTAACGTATTGTATTCAGATATTGGTTACAATTGTTATTTTTTGTGCGATAAATTACGATTCAGTCAAAGCGCTTTTCTGAACAACAAAAAGATCCATGCGTTCGCCAGTACTGACTCCTGTCCACACCATATTTCCTGCACATAAGAAGGACTGTTCCAAGTTCAACGTTCTCTTCAGATGAGCGAACAACGATTGTCTAGCTGAACTCAAAATCTTGACTCATCTGTGATCAGAACCCGGCGCCATTCGTTGAGAGCCGCGGCGGATTAGCCGCGCGTACTGGAGTGCCGTGTTGTAGTGCCCGCGGCCGTCCGCCGTCGGGGGTTCGAACCCCCCTCGGGCTTGGATGTTTGTGTCGTCTTTAGTATAAGGTAGTTCATAAGTAGTTTGTAAGTTTAGGGACTGGTGACCCCGTAGTTAAGTCCCTTACGCTTTACAAACATTTGAACATTCGTTAAGACTCCAATCCAGATGTTCCTCCGCCCAGGTTCTGTGGGCGAAACAGTTTCGTAATTTTAATGGGGCACATACCGTAGTACTCCGTGCGAGGAGGACACATTTTCGACGGCGATTTCGGACAGCTGATATTGCGCGTCCCGATTCTGCCTGGAGGGTGCGTTCCATCTGAGTTGCATGCACCCTCCTTTCTCGACGGGCTATTAACCGGTTGTTAATGTAACCCGTGGATGACCTTGGCCTTACCTTCATTGAACGGTTCCTTTTGTTCGAAATCGCGCCCAGATCCCGGAAATTACACACTGGGACACTTCAAAATGTTTTTAGACTTAACTACGGGGTCATCAGTCCCTAAACTTACAAACTACTTATGAACTAGCTAATACTAAGGACGGCACAAATATCCATGCCCGCCGGCCGCGGTGGCCGAGGGGACTGAGGCGCTTGAGTCACGGTCTGCACGGCCACTACGGTCGGGGGTTCGAATCCCCCCTCGGACATGGATATTTGTGCCGTCCTAGTTCTTAAGTAGTTCATAAGTAGTTTGTAAGTTTAGGGACTGATGACCCCGTCCCATAAGATTTACAAACATTTGAACATTTTGGACTTAACTACGGGGTCACCAGTCCCTAAGCTTACAAACTACTTATGAACTAAGGACGGCACAAATATCCATGCCCGAGGGGGGATCGGAACCTCCGAACGTAGTGGCCGTGCAGACCGTGACTGGCGCGCCGCAGTTCCCACGGCCATCGCGGCCGGCGCACACTGGAAGACTTCAATAGCTCCAGCCACCTCCCTCCGTCTCTGTCCCGCTCCAAACCTCCCTGTGCCATAGCTTCGGGTAAATTACGTTGTAGTTGCATTGCACCAGCTGCTCACTACATTGTTGTTGTTGTGGTCTTCAGTCCGGAGACTGGTTTGATGCAGCTCTCCACAATACCCTATCCTGAGCAAGCCTCTTTAACTCCACATAAGAACGGCAACCTACATCTGTCTGAATCTGCTTACTGTATCCATCTCTTGGTCTTCCTCTGCGGTTTTTACCCCACACACTTCCCTCCAATGCTAAATTCACGATTCCTACTAATCGATCCCTTCTTTTAGTCAAGATATGCCAGAAATTCCTTTCCTCCCCAATTCTGTTCAGTGCCTCCTCATTAGTTATGCGATCCACCCACCTAATCTTCAGCATTCTTCGGTAGCACCACATTTCAAAAGCCTCTATCCTCTTCCTGTCCGCACTGTTTATCGACATGTTTCACTCCCATTTATCTGAACCCAACTCCTTGTGTAATTGGTTTGATAAACACAAGTCAACACCAACCTCCTCTGCTGCAACTTTCTGTTATTAGCGCTATCTCGGATGCAGTAATGTTGTTGTCTCCACTCTGTAGAACCGACATAAACATTTTAGTTCATTCTACCGATGACAATACTTGAGAAAATAGATATCTCAACTGATCCCCTTAGTGTTTTCACCAATGTATATACTGACAGTTACGACTATTATCCATATACAATTTTGCATTCCTTATCTATTAAAAACTGTAAAAAAAGCGTAGGTTGCCAAAGTTCGCTTCAAAACCATTTGTTGGTTGGCTTTGGCAGATCTAGGCTGGGCGCCATCATCACATCTTGTATATTATTAAATGTTCACGACTCGTAGGTCCACCATTGGTATTTCTTCATAATAACAGGACGCTAGGAACATCAGGTGGACAGGGCACAAACAAAATCAAACCAAAATAGAAAATATTTTTGCTGATATTCCCAAATAGCATTACCCCTAAAAGTGTTATTAAGTGCCGGCCGCGGAGGCCAAGCGGTCTGCGGCGCGCCAGTCACGGTCTGCACGGCCACTACGGTCAGGGGTTCGAATCCCCCCACGGGCATGGATATTTGTGCCAACCTTAGTATTAGCTAGTTCATAAGTAGTTTGTAAGCTTAGTGACTGATGACCCCGTAGTTAACTCCCATAAGTTCTACATACATTTGAACATTTTCTTATTAAGTGAAACAGTACTTGGGAATATCAGCAAAAATGTTTTATATGTTAGTTTGATGCTGTTTGTGCTCTTGTCTCGCTGATGTTCCCAGCATCCTGCTAATTTTGACACAATGCCAATGGTTAACCTATGAGTCGGCAACTTTTAATAATACACAAGCTCTGATGATGGCAGCCACCTTAGACTGCCTAAGCCGATCGATAAATGGTTTTCAAGCGATCTTTGGCAACCTGTAATTTTTTTTTCAGTTTCTTAAAAACTAATCAGATCGCTCCCAAAGGGTGACGTAGTGTCATAAATATATGAACTTTACAGTCATTTATAACGATGTAAGTCAAATACTTATAAAACTGATAGTTAACACTACGCTTATCTAAGCACAAAATTTAAATAAAGTCAGTTACATCGACATCGACATGGGATAGTCTGCAAATCACATTTAAGTGCCTGGCAGATGGTTCATCGAACCACAATTATTCTATTTATCTCCCATTCCATTCTCGAATAGCGCGCGGGAAGAAAGAACACCTGAATCTCTCTGTTCGAGCTCTGATTTCTCGTATTCTGATGATCATTTCTACCTATGTAAGTGGGAGTCAACAATATATTTTCGCATTCGGAGGAGAATGTTGGCAATTGGAGTTTCGCAAGTAGTCCACGCCGCAGCGATAAGCGTCGTTGTTGTAATGATTCCCATTCCAGATCCTGTATCATTTCCGAAACGCTGTGTCCCATGTATTGTGACAATACGAAACGAGCAGCCCTTCTTTGGACTCTTTCGATGTCCTCCGTTAAACCCACCTGATAAGGAACCCACACTGCGCAGCTATACTCCAAAAATGGACGGACAAGCGTAGTGTATGCTGTTTATTTTGTAGTTCTGTTGCATGTTTTAAGGATTCTGTCAATAAAACGCAGTCTCTGGTTCGCCTTTCCCACGATATTATCTACGTGGTCTTTCCAATTTAAGTCTGAAGTAATATTAATTCCTAGGTATTTTGTGGAGTTTACGGCCTTCACTTTTGATTGATTTATCTTGTAAAAAAAGTTTAACGGATTTCTTTTCGTACTCATGTGGATGACTTCACACGTCTCATTATTTAGACTCAATTGCCAATTTTTACACCATACTGATATCTTATTCAGATCGTTCTGCAGTTGGTTTTGATCTTCAGATGATTTTACTAGACGGTAAATGACGGCGTCATCTGCAAACAACCTAAGAGAGGTACTTAGATTTTCCCCTAAATCGTTTATGTAAATAAGGAACAGCAGAGGACCTATAACACTACCCTGTGGAACGCCCGATATCACCTCTGTTTTAGTCGATGACTTACCATCGATTACTACGAACTATGTCCTCTCTGACAAGAAAGCCTCTATCCAATCGCAAATTTGGGGCGATATACCATAACCACGCAATTTGATTAAAAGCTGTTTGTGACGTACGGTGTCAAAAGCTTTCTGGAAATCAAGAAATACGGAATCGATTTGCGAACCCTTGTCTATAGCACCCATCACTTCGTGTGAATAAGGAGCTAGTTGTGTTTCGCATGAACAAATCCGTGTTGACCTTGGGTCAATAGATCGTTCTGCTCGAGATAATTCATAATATTTGAATACAGGATATGTTCCAAAACCCTGCTGCATATTGACGTCAATGAAATAGGCCTGTAGTTTAGTTTAGTTTAATAGTTAGAGGGGTGTGTTATATAACACCATAACTTGTACTGTTACACTATATTTTGTGTGCCCGAATTGTCGATTGATGTATTGGATAATTGGTGTCTAACCTCCAGGCAATTCGCTGCAACACGAAACTAGTTTTCGACGTTCTCCGTCAGTCCTACCTCTACCGCGCAGCTTTACTTGAGAAGAGACCGGATAATCGTGGTGTAGCATTCTCTTTATTGGATTTGCTTTGCTGCGTCTTCAAATGTCCTGACAATTTAACGCTGGCTGTCTTCAGGTCGCTTTCCAGCGACACTTTCACTGTGACGGTTAAACTTTTTGTTGAAACTATAAATTCTACATATACAGTTGAATTGGCTTGCACGACATTTGTGAGATTTACCGTGTAATTGAAATTCAATGATTCCTTTTAGTATTGAAAATATGATCAAATACTTTTCATTGCTTAGAGGACTAGCATCGACGTATCGTCTAGATTAGAAATATTGAACATTAGTATTGATACCGACAAAATATTCGCATATACGAATACCTATTCAGTGTGTGGAGCTAGTGCTACTGGTTACAGAATTCGTCATTTTAATGTTCACATTTTTGCTACAGATTTATGACAAGCTCAAGCGATTTACAGTTTTTTAAGTCAACGAAGGAACGATGGCGTAATTTATTTAGTGTTAAAAAACAACCGGTGCCTATATGCACAGGAACTATTACTTTGCATTTTTTATACTCGCCAAAAATTTGGATATTTAAAAATGCTTTTAATAATTTTTTGTGAATGCTAAGCCACTCTAATGACTTGTTAGTGCCCAAAAAAATTGCAAGTTTGCTACTAATTGATTGCCGACTGTGATTGCGTACTGACTGTTGTAGTTTGTATTTGTATTTTGTATGGTATCGAGGTTGCCACTACTTCTGTAAATCAGGGATCATCAGGTACTTTAAAATAGGGATATCACGGATATGTTAGGGAAAGTTGAAGAAAAGAATGGAAAACGTCGTTTTTTGCTCAACGGCTGAAATACTTTGTTTATGGAATCGCTTTTTTGTCTGCCTCCCTACTTACTTTCCATTCAGCTCTCAAAATCTGTCTGGCTGCAAAAGTAGAACAGTTTTTCAATAAACATTCATGGATGAAAGACCTGCTTTAACTAAGTAAGTCAAGATCATATGTCAACGTGAGTGCGGAAACGAAAAAAAGTCTGTGTCTATGCCGACTGTTTGCACCATGTAAAAATTGTAATTTACACACATCTAAAAAAGTGTTGCATCCTTGGTTCTGAACTCTCGTGAACACTGGCGTTGATTGTCTATAATGGATCTTGCACATAGTTCCTTAGTTTGTTCATAGATGCCACTCAAGTTGCACAAAGGTGTAAACAACTACGATGTACAACGCCAATGCGACGGAGTAGGTAAGACGACCGATCAGTTCATCATAACCCCAAGAAGAAGTACACTGCTGGCGTTGACTCTACTCTGCCATACCTAGAAGTTCAATTCCGAAGTTTAACCGTATCAGCATTGTTACTTTGTGTCAGAAGGGACCCTCACCACGGGAAATTTCTAGACGTTTCGTAGTGAACCATAGCGATGTTGTTCGGTCTTGAGGAGGTACACAGGTACACCAACTGTCGCCGGCCACGGTGGCCAAGGGGACTGCGGCGCTCCAGTCACGGTCTGCACGACCACTACGGTCGGGGGTTCGAATCCCCCCTCGGGCATGGATATTTGTGCCGTCCTTAGTATTAGCTAGTTAATAAGTAGTTTGTAAGTTTACGGACTGATGACCCCGTAGTTAAGTCCCATAAGCTCTACAAACATTTGAACATTTTGAACAGGAACTGTCTATGACTTGTTTCACCCGGCCGGCCGCGGTGGCCGAGGGGCAGAACGCTCTCTGTAATAAAAAAGCTGAGCCAAAAGAACACGTAGAACCAAAACAAACAAACACGATCAGCGTCCGCAAGGACAAGAACTAAACATAGAGCAAAAAGAAAAAAAGGGGGGGGGACCTGAGGCGCTCCCGTCATGGTCTGCACGGTCACTACGGTCGAGGTTCGAATCCCCCTTCGGGCATGGATATTTGTGCCGTCCTTAGGATAAGCTAGTTGATAAATAGTTTGTAATTTTAGAGACTGGTGACCCCGTAGTTAAGTCCCATAAGCTTTACAAACATTTGAACTTGTTTCGCTCCACCACAATAGCTGAACACCGCTACTTACGGATTTCAGGCTGGTGGAAACCTTTGAGAAACGCTACTACACTGATTTTAGTGCAACCATATGACGCCGTATTTCTACTCAAACTGTTGCAAGAAACTGTTGTAGCTTCACTCCCGACATCCATGGTGAGTTCCAGCTTTGACTCCTAGATCCCATGCTGCGCGATTGAGATAGGCTAAGAGCGTTCTGAATGGACTTGCCAGAATTAGCATCAAATGCTAATCACAGGTCAGACTTACATCTGCCTTCAACCACACAATCGCCGAAAGCGTATTTGGTTTTTGGCCGTTCGCCTTTTAAGTGTCCATAATCATCCACCTGGAATGTACTGTTGTAGTAAACTGAATTTTTCCCTTCTGTTCAAAGTTTTGGAGCACATTAGTAGACCACTAAGTGTATCGAGTATCCAAGACACTCAATAAACATATGCAGAAGACATCCTGCACTGGTACTTTGATGTTGATGTGTTTGATTGCTTTCAAGTTCGTAACTCGGCCATCGGGCTACTTTCAGTCCCTTTAAGAAGATCTTCTCTCCATTTTATGGGATACTCTAATTTATAAATTAAATTTTAAAAAATGGTAATTTCTCATGTCAGATTGTTTCGCACCACTTCTTAAAGTGTACTCAGCGGTAGTAGGTCACTTCTTGTTTCTTGGTATAGTCCACTATACAGGGTGAATCACCTAACACTTGCACCGCAAATATGGCGGAAATGGAAAGTGCGATCAAAGTGCGGTTTTCACAGAATGGATTGGTAGTCAGGGGCTCGTATTTTTATCCAACAAACAGGTTGTAATATAACTTAGAAAGTGTTTTAAATGGAACAATGGTTGTTTCTATCATGCACTGGAACTTTAACACTAGCTGTGTACAAAGAATTTTGAATAACATTTTTATCTCATTTAGTTTGGCAGCTACAACAGTTCAAAGTTTCTGGAGAGGAGGCTGCGATAGCGAAGCTCACTGGCCGAGTGGCTAGCCCCTGGGCCCACTGTCTTATGACCTCTAGCCAGTCAGCTACGCTGTCGTAGCCTCCGCCCCCAAAACTTTGAGTGGTTGTTCAAAATGTTCAAATCTACATCTACATCTACATAGATACTCTGCAAATCACATTTAAGTGCCTGGCAGAGGGTTCATTAACCACTTTCATAACTTTTCTCTACCGTTCCATTCTCTAATAGCGCGCGGGAAGAAAGAACACGTAAATCGTTCCGTTTTCGATCTGATTTCTCTTATTTTATTGGGATGGTCGTGTCTCCCTAAGTAGGTGGGTGCTAGCAAAATATTTTCACATTCAGAACTAAAAGTCTGTGATTGAAACTTCGCAAACAGATCACGCCGCAATGAATAACGTCTTTCTCTTAATGATTTCCACCCCAATTCATGCAACGTTTCCGTGACGCTTTCCCCCCCGTAACGTGATAGAACAAAACGAGCTGCCCTTCTCTGAACCTTCTCAATGTCTTCCGTCAGTCCCACTTGGTGAGGGTCCTACAAGGGGCAACAGTACTCCAGGAAAGGACGCACAAGTGTGATGTAGGCAGTCTCTTTGGTGGAGCTGGTGCATCTTCTAAGCGTTCTGCCAATGAAACGTAACCTTTGGATCGCATTCCCCACAATATTTTCTATGTGTTCTCTCCAGTCAATGTTGTTCGTAATTGTAACTCCTAGGTATTTGGTAGAATTTACGACCTTAAGGTTTGACTGATTTATCGCGTAGTTGAAGTTCAGCGGATTTCTTTTAGTGGTCATGTGTATTACTTCACACTTTTCTTTATTTAGTGTCAATTGCCAATTTTCGCACCAAGTAGAAATTTTGTCTAAATCGCTTTGCAGTTGCTTTTGATCCTCTGTTGACTTCACTAACCGATAAACGACAGCATCAACCGCGAACAGTCTAAGGGAGCTATTCAGATTATCTCCTAGAACGTTTATAAACACGAGGAAGAGTAGGGGACCTCTAACGCTTTCCTGTAGAACGCCAGATATCACTTCTGTTTTACTCGATGACTTACCGTCAATTACAACGTACTGTGTCCTTTCTGATAAGAAATCGTGACTCCAATCGCACAATTGGGGAGATATTCCATAAGCACGCAATTTCATTAGAAGCCGCTTGTGGGGTACAGTGGGGTACAGTTTTTGTATAGTCTATGGGACTTAAGTACGGGGTAATGAACTACTTACGAACTAGGACGGCACAAATATCCATGCCCGAGGGGGGATTCGAACCCCCGACCGTAGTGCCCGTGCAGACCGTGACTGGAGCGCCTCAGTCCCCTCGGCCACCGCTGCCGGCTTTGAATGGTTGTAGCTGCCAAACTAAATGTGATAAAAATGTCATTCAAAATTCTTTGTACACAGCAGGTGTCAAAAATATCAGTGCATGATAGAAACAACCATTGTTCCATTTGTAAAATTGTATGTTTGCGTAAAAATACACTATCTAGGTATTTTTACAATCTGTTTGTTGGCTAACAATACGAGTCCTTAACTACCAATCCATTCTGTGAAAACCGCACATCAATTGCATTTTCTGTTTCCGCAATATTTGCGGTGCAAGTGTTAGGGGATTCACCCTGTACATGCATATATTTTTGAATGTAATTACGGTTGCTTAAAAAGCAAATATCTTGAAAATTCTTGCCTTCTCTGGGCCAGATATAGCAACAATTGTGGAATTGGTTTCTTCTTTGTTGGGAAGCAGTTTTATTGCTTTTAATGTCTACTCACTGATGTTTCTCTTTCAGCTACAGCTGTGGTGGCTCATTTGGTACATTAAATAATGTAGGTATTGCATTCCAGGTTTTCTACATTTGAGTGAAACTTTAGTGAACAAACCTTAACGTCCACTAAAAGAAAAGCGACGTCTTTCTGCAAAGGTTCAGATCTTCAGGGGTTTACTAAGGTTTTTTCCCCTCAATGAGATTATTCAGTAAATACCTGCAGGTTAAAAAGGAATTTTGAAAAATACACTTTCTAAGTTATATTACAATCTCTTTGTTGGTTAAAAATACGAGCCCATTAATGCCAGTCAATACTGTGAAAATTGCACATAAATCGCACTTTCCGTTTCCGCAATATTTGCGATGCAAGTGTTAGGTGATTCACCCTGTATACTGATAGGCTGCGTGGAATGGCCGCGTGGTCTAAGGCTTCATGCCACGAACTGACTGGCCGGTCCCAACGGAGGTTCGTGTCCCCCCTCGGGCATGGGTGTGTGTGTTGTCCTGGGTGTAAGTTAGTTTAAGTAGTTTGTGAGTCTAGGGACTGATGACCATAGCAGTTTGGTTCAGTAGGTTTACAAACACATATAAATACTGATACCCGTTGTAAATCAGTACAGACTTCCTTTTGTGCTATCCGTGAACTGCTTATTCTCAGAACTAAAACACGGAACACGGCTTGCCCTTCAGAGAAAAATGGCAGCACTGAAATCTGGGAGAAAGCCACGCAAACGTGGACAGGGAACAATGTGAACTATCTTCTGTGTCCTGGAATACGTACAAAATGCCAACGCGTTCCCTCTCCATACAAATGTAGCTCCGTACCAGTATCACAATCTCGAATTCAAAAGAAGCAACGGACTTTAAAGGTTGAGATAGAATTATGATGTGAACCACATCAAACTCAATTCAGGAAAGACTCAAGTAATAAAAGGAATCTATTCTTTGGAACCATACGTAACATTTTTGCTGCTGAAATATGCCTACAATTTCAACGTACAAATCGAAGCAATAAAACGACAAATACTTCGAAAATACTTCGTGCACTTCCCGCAATTCCCTTGAAGTACACATCATAAAAAAATGCTCAAATTTTCACCTAGTGTTGGTGTGTTTTTGAGATGTTTCTTCTTCTGTTGCTCCTGTGGTTCATGAAACCACGCTTTTGAATGTCTACACCTTCTTTACAAATATTTGCATTTGTTTTTGACAATACTTGATCGAGAATGATTGACATGTAACCAAAAATATTCAAATGTTTGTTAAGCTTATGGGACTTAACTGCGGGGTCATCAGTCCCTAAACTTACAAACTACTTATAAACTAATTTATACTAAAGACAGCACCAACATCCATGCCCGACGGGGGATTCGAACCCCCCACGGGGAACGGCCTCGCGCATCCCAGCATAGCGCCTCAATGCGCTCGGCCACTCCGCCGCGGCGACATGTAACCAATTGAAAGTGTGGAAGCTTTAGTAACAGCTATTTTTTTTTTTTTCATTTGTATGTGTCTATGCTCTTCGTAAAAAATATGTACTTATTTCAGCGGGACAACAAGGAAAGTTATTAACGACACCTTATTTCGACATGGAATGCTTTTGTAGCAGAACGTGTTTGTTATTTTCATTCTGAAACATATACCAATTCGCAGACCTTCCAATAGGAAACTGTTTTTTAAACGCATTACCTTTTGTAGCAGCTGACCCAGTGATTTTTAACTGTGGTATTTCGTTGTCACTTTCGTTTTAATACTCAAATTTTGTCCATCAAAGTTAAGAATATAACACTTTAACAGCAATTTTACAGGTTTGTAGACTTTTAGTAAACACCAGACAAATGTACTCTACACTTTGTGAAAGAAGTTGTTACAACACATTAACAACAGATGCAAACCCATGATTATGACTTTCTTTATAACAATATTACTGTTCACTGCATGTTTCGTAGCTAGTTTACATCATGAACTAGCTAGCTTAGACCATGGACTTGCATTATAACCAAAATAAATAATTCCACAACGGCATTTTCGTTGTTATTTTATGCTTTAGCTAACTATTACACTCCGAACTGGAACTATATTACTAACAGGTTCGTGAGATTTAATTGCCACATTTTAAGAAAATATACTCAAGGCTCGTCAGTTCGTAACTTCGATAAATTCTGACGGAACTTGATGCCCATCCGTATACGATAGTCAATCTTTACTTAAAACGTGGAACTGTAAACAGGTAAAATTCTCTAGGAAGTGTGACATACCAGCTGTCAGCCGAGACCCCAAATAATATGGCGGACGAACAGTGAAAGTCAGAGAAGTTACATCTTCTCTAGTAGCAGTTTGGTAGTAGCAGCAGTTCAGAGAGAGCCACAGTTTTAACATGGCTTAAATATGAAGGCTGATCGATCAGGCAGTTGAGGTAATATTATTATTCATTTTATGAAAGGAACAGTGGTGGCTGGTGCTTCACTTGCCTGGAGGTTCACTCATTTGACTGCCGGACCTTGATAGTGACGTCGGCCCCCTCTCCTCCCCGCTCGGCGCATCGATGTTTTGCCCCCCCCCCCCCCCCGTCACCGCTCAGCGTCCAAAGAGACAATTTGGCACACCTCTGAGAATGACACCAAATGAAAGCGCCCCGGTTTGCTTCCCCCCCTCCCCTCTAGAACGTGGAATTCTGAAGAATCCTGATTTTGTGCAGGAAACATCACCATATCATGGTGGTGGATGAATGGTGTGAGCGGACGTAAGGACCTCTACGTCGTTCCGAATGGCGCTTTGACTGCTCAGAGGCATAGAGACGAGTTCCTTCGACCTTTTGTTGTGCTCTTCGCTGGTGCCATAGGAGATTAATCTCTTCTGGTGAACGATAACTCCTGTCTGCATAGAGCTGCACTGGTGGACAACGTTCTTGAAGCTGAGGGAACTGAACGAATGGGAAGGCCAGCTTGTTCACCGGACTTCAAACCGATTGAGCATGTCTGCGAGGCACTTGACAGATACATTGTAGTACGACCAGCACCTTCCAGAACAATTGCAGAGCTGGATATTGCACGCATGAAAGAATGGTGAAGTATCCCTCAAAAGCTGGTTGATAACTTCATACTCTCTATTCCACGCGTGTGTGAAACCGTACTGGCCGTCTGAGGTGATCATACACCATATTGGAGGGCAACGATAATGACTTTTTCACCATTATGAGAGCCCCATGGTGCCTTGCTCTAAGTAAACGCCAAATAACCTCAAAATACAAAACAGCAAAATATCGTACTGTATCACACATAAATTATGATTGTTGCCATTATCTGAGTAAAATACGTTACCATTTGTGTATTGTGAATATCTGACCTGATCCCTTAATTGTTTTTGTATTTCCACTGTTAAGTTTTCAAACAGATGTACCGCTTTTCCATTATAAGTTGCGAAAAATCCAGTTCAGTACAATTTAGAAATAGACACGCTAAAAATAAATAAACAGTAAATATTAAGTGGAGAGGATTGTAAGTTCAGCACTATGGCACCCCAAAATATCTGAGAATCGCTCTGAACTCTGTGATTGTTGACTCCCACTTACATAGAAATGATCATCAGATAAAATTACGAGAAATCAGAGCTCGAACGGAGAGATTCAGGTGTTTTTTCTTCCCGTACGCTATTCGAGAATGGAATGGGAGATAAAGAGTATAACGGTGGTTCGATGAACCCTCTGGCAGGCACTTAAATTTGATTTGCACAGTATCCCATGTAGATGTAGATAAAAGCCGTATGGGTTTAAAAGGAAACGTCTGCAGCAGAAATAACTTCTTGAAAAATCTGAGAGACTCTACAAGGGGCACAAATCCTTAGCGTCTCTGGTCAATTGTTGACACTGCGTTTTTCTGTGGGGTAATATGGAACACCGGTTTAAAAAGAATCAGCCTTTGCTAGACATACAGATGTGTTTCTTGAATGTGTCAGTTCCTTCAGTTGTGGGACACGTTAACCAGCCTTAGTCCAAAATATTTACACTTTGGCCGGTATTTCACGTCCAACCATATGATACAGAGTGGAAGGAAAAATAGAATGTAAGAAGCACATTGAAAATCCCAAACACATATTGTACAGTTTAAAAGCTGTGTGTGTGTTGTGGATGTTGAACCTATCGTTAAATTAGACAACAAATTGTTCGTTAACACAGTGGTTTGGATTAATTTAGGCCCTGATATTGATATATATACTATTAAATAAGAAACAGTGCATTAAACTGATTATGTGCGCAACGGATATTTTTAACAAAACAACTGTGGCAAGTCACCATATGAAACAGACACTGATTAGACTCAAAAAATTTGACTGCGAGAAAGATATTAAAAAAACCACAAACCACATTGTTAATGTTTGACTGCAGGAATTTTATGCAGATCAGTACCTGATTATTGAAATTTAGTATCCTAATCAATTGACTGCAGTGTTGCATAACAATTATTTACTAAAGCACAAATAACGAAATCTGTTCAACAAGATTACCAAAATAAATAAATACTGCACTTTAAATCCACAAATAATTAATTATCAAATAAAGAAAGTAGGTTAATCTTCTAACTACTTAAATGAAACAGGAACGAAAGGTCAACTTTGTTACTTATTATTAATAATCACCATTACATTACCTACATAATACAGCTTTTTCCTAATGACATCAAATGCAGTTACCTTCATTCCAGCGGTGATAGTAATAAAAAATACAAAATATATTCCAAATACAATCAAATCAACTTGCTGGCACAGCAGCCTCTGCTCTACATCGGAGCCATACACACAACTCAACCGCTCTCTAAGCGAGCTAAACCACAAGTCTCTCTCTCTCTCTCTCTCTCTCTCTCTCTCTCTCTCTCTCTCTCTCTCTCTCTGCGCGAGCTACAATGCTATGCAATACATGATCAGTGCCAAAGATGAAACTTCACAGAGTTAAGTACACATATCGATAGACACAGTAGTATCAATATTATACATTTTCTTGCAAGCAAGTTACTTGACACAAAACAGGAAGCACAATATTAGACATTTTCTTACAAAAATATTTTTATGGACACCTTTCATCACTCCCCCTCCTACCTATTAAAAATTTTGTAGGATGAGTGATGCCAATGGCATTGCCTAGCCAGCAAAATTACTGAATTTCAAGTCCAAAAATCCATTAATGACAACCAAAATATTACATGAAAAATATGAAAACCTGATAAACAAGATAACAACGATAGATGGAATACATAGAAAAATTCAATAATGTGAAAGTCAAAAAAAGAAATACATGCCATTTTACAAAAGAATACCCACAAGAGTAATGCATGGAGTGGTACAAAATGTGATAGGCAGAAGCAAATGTCAAAATTTACAGAACATCAGCAATAAATGGAATACATGACAAATATACATAATGGTATATATATATATATATATATATATATATATATATATATATATATATATATAGAATTTTACAGAACATAGTTTGACAAATGATATAGTGGAGAAAATAAGGTAGCTAGAAGTAATCTACAAATGGAAAAAAATACAATAATAAACATGAGCATATACAAAGTTTTACAAAAGATAGTTTAACTAATGTCGTCACTTTTTAAGAGAAAATGAGGTAATTACAAGCAATACACACAGTAGTGTAAGTCCCATGCGTCTAAATTTTGTAACAGAGATCAGTAGTTTTTTGGTACATAAAATGAACATTTGTATCTTGTGCATAATGTAGTCTATGTAAATTTTTAGTGCACTTGGTATAAGATAAAGTGTCACTTTTGCATTCTGTGATGCATTTAAGATGCCATACTTTCACGGATGTTAGAACATACATGTAAAAATTTTTGACTACATAGGTTACTGATCATGTACAAAATAATGTCACTGTTTCGGCATAATAGGATTTCAAAATAACTTTTGTCAATCGAATAGGCACAATAACATTTCAGACTAAAGGGTATTGACTCATTATAGTTCTGAAAGCATATGTATCTATAAAGAGCAAAAATCTTATTTTGGTCACTGAATGTAAAAGAACCATGAAATATATCTAAACACTGGTAATGAACCTGTGGACAACGTTTGCTATGGGAGGCACTGAACAGTTTAAGCACACGAATAGCATAATAGCTCCTAACATTCATTTCAGGTCTGCACACGAACACAAAACACTGTAAGATTACACCACACTGTAGGCGAGCTGGCTGGTTGCATTGAAGGTGAAGTCATGGGGAAATGTCTTGATGTATTCCTCCATGCAATTCGACAACCAAGTGTGCTCCAACCAACGGAGCTATTAGCAGACTGCATCAGCACAGCCAAAATTAGAGCAAAACAGTGGTGATTGGCCAAGGCTGCAATGGACACTACTATGTGGCCAAACATCATCCAACCAACATCTTCATTAAAAGGCCCAAAATCAGTTATGTATAATAGCACGTCCATTTTTCTGTGTGCATTCTGGAATCTCGTGTGCGAAATCGCCAGTTCCATGCGTGTCCAAAGTACATGAAATAAAACATTTTACACGCAAATTAGTAACATAGTCATGATATTTCAGTTTAGACTGAAAGAAAAGTCATTGATTAGTACATATCTACAGAAAAACTTTGCCCCAAATTCAAGTCGTACAGATGGGGTCATGGTATTAAACCATATTTTTACATTACAAGTAGGGCCTTGAAGACAGATACATTTGAATACTAATGACAAATTTACTTCTTATACTAGAGTATCTGCAAAATTAGTGTCATTTCATACAGGCATAAGGCTTTACATACTATGTACACATTATTTTACAAACACATAATCGTATGAAATACACCCAGGGAACTTGTCATTAATTGGGCATTAGGTCTTATAAAGTAAAGAGCATAATCAGAGCGTCATTTCAAATAACTTAACATTCCAATTACCACTAGTTTACATGTCTTTAAATTGACATACATCACTATGGTGGGGATTACATTACCACCAAATTATAACACTTAAATTACATATATTGCCATGGCCAGGCTTTTGTCTCAACTGAGTTACACATTTCATTGCCTTAGGGTATAAAGCATCAGGGAAAATTCATGAGAATATCAAAAGAGTTTCAAGTCATCAGGTCATATCTGTGTCTGTCTGAGTCAGCAGTAGGGTCAGACAAAACAATTAAGGCAAATTTTTGCACATTAATAGCTGTACAACACAGTAAATCATCCAATAACGTAAACACAGACGTAACTACTTGTTAGGCATAGCTGCAAATTTTCATCAACAAGATCATCAATATAAATACTGCACTTCAAATCCACAAATAATTAATTATCAAATAAAGGAAGTAGGTTAATCTTCTAACTACGTAAATGAAACAGAAAAGAAAGGTCAACTTTGTTACTTATTATTAATAATCACCATTACATTACCTACATAATACAACTTTTTCCTAATGACATCAAATGCAGTTACCTTCATTCCAGCGGTGATAGTAATAAAAAATACAAAATATATTCCAAATACAATCAAATCAACTTGCTGGCACAGCAGTCTCTGCTCTACATCGGAGCCATACACACAACTCAACCGCTCTCTAAGCGAGCTGAACCACAAGAGCTACTCTCTCTCAGCGCGAGCTACAAAGCTATGCAATACATGATCTTTGCCAAAGATGAAACTTCACAGAATTAAGTACACATATCGATACACACAGTAGAAGCAATATTATACATTTTCTTGCAAGCAAGTTACTCGACACAAAACAGGAAGCACAATATTAGACATTTTCTTACAAAAATATTTTTTATGGACACCTTTCAAGTTGTATAAATACTACAGGTCGACTTTAAGTACAGGAAAAGTTTTATTATTATTATTATTATTATAAAAAAGCTTAATTCTTATAGGAGGTACCCAGATAAGAGTTTACTGTTATAAAAAGGCTTAATTTTAGCAGTAAAATTAGCAAAACGTCCGTGTGAACTACCGGCTACTCCCTGATGCAAAACCTTGTTCCCTGGCCCAAACTGAGAACTGACTCCCCTGAAGTCGAAGTTCGGACCCACGTGGTTCCGAAAACCGATAAAAATGTATAAATTCTAATAACAGAACGTTAACGATACAGTGGCCAATATAAGTAGCAGCTCACACGAAATTACACGCAGGCATTAATAAACAAGCCACCACAATTCAAGTTGTTTTATAAAGGTGGCTAAGACGAACATTTATGGTGCAAGGGAACTTAAACATAAAAAAATAGCATCTGAGCTTGTTCTAAGCACTGGTGAAAAACAATATTAAATAAAAGGGGGAAGGTGCTCAAATCTACCATTTATAGGCAAGTCAAAATTATACTGAACTTAACTTGTTTATTCAGGTCGAACGCAAGCAAAATGGGGAACCAATTTTGTTAACACAATAAAAATGCATCCTATTTACATTATCTAACACTGACGATGCCCAGCATTGAAATTAACATAAATTACACAGAACTTAACGCTACTGGGGAAAGGATTTACAAACAACACTCTCTCGCTCACACGCACGCAATGCAACAGCGAAACTCATCAAAATCAGCGTGCTGAAACGAGGCAGAAGAAGGCGTCCGCTATCTAGGCGAAATTCAGCAAAGCCGGAGGTACCACACAACACAATATACAATAAAACTGCGAGGATGGCTCTGGCCTGTCGTGCCTGATTTGAGATGGTGCATGAGTGGAGCAAAGTTAAGTTGCATTTAGATTAGACCGCGGGCAGACATGCTAACGGCGACACACGGATACGTTACATGATCGCACTCCACTAAAAGTGAAGTGGTTAAAAATCGGATTCATTACACTAAATCATGACGGGCTCTTAAGTTGCAACATGATAGTAAACTAACTAGGCACTGGTTTTATGGGAAGTGACGTGAATTCAGGTGACTAGCTGCAAACCCCTGAAGTCGGAGTTCGGACCCACGTGGTTCCGAAAACCGATAAATGTATAAATTCAAATTCCGAAAAATAAAATAACTATGACATGCAATTCATAAGGAAGCTACTGAAATGCACCAACATGCGATTGGGAGCGTTCACAGGGAGGGAAGAAGTCCAGTCTCAAAACCCGGAAAAGTGAAGTAATTACAAAGTCGGAATAAATAAATAAAAACAACGGCGTGCAATCCATAGAAACGTTTATAATTACATAAGAAAGCAAATGAAATGCAGCTACAAGCGAGAGGGAGCGATTACGATTACAGAGACGGATGAAGTTCAGTCAAAAAATAAAATAAAATTAAATTAAAATTAAAAAAGAAATAATTCCAAAGACGGAAAAACGAGAAATAAAAACTACGGCATGCAGCCCTTAGAAATACATAGAATTTCATAAGCAAGCTATCGAAGGAGGTTGTACAAGGCTCGGAGAGAATTACTGAGAAAGACTGAATGCATACTACAAGTTCGGAGAAGAAACAGCAAAATTAAATTAGGTGGGGAGAGAAGATAGCGAAATGTTAGTGGAAATCAGAAGGATACAAGCATAGTTACTTTCCTGATGGTCATGGAACAAACAATAGTGGAAGCTGAATGCTTTGTTCTAAGAACCAAACATGTGGAACACATATCACTCACGGAAGGAAATGATAAGAAAGATTTTACAAAAATGAACATATCGTCTGTTAGAAATCGGGACCCACAAAGCTAGGAAGAATTTACACAGAATTCATAAACAGCCACATAATCATAAAAGTTTTGAATATACCAGGCCGTTATCAAATTGCAACTAGTAACACATACACCGCGTTTATCTGTTGAAAATCACTGGATTGGAAAACTAGAACTTATTTCTATATTCCGAAAAATGAATCTAAGTTCAAGAGTCTAACTTAAACATGCTAGACAACGAATCGCTACCATCTTTGCAGACACAAGAGAAGAACCAGCCTTGCCTCAGCACGAACCGAGCAAAAAAAGTGAAGACCGAGCGGCCAGGGGGCGCGAAGCGAAGCTACTGGAAACTGCAAAACCTACAAAAAATGTTGTGGTGGGGGAGAGACTCGCCCTGGAGAGGCTTGTAACCAAAGGGTGTAGAAACCTCTTTGGTAATCTAGCGACATCAAATAAATTACAGTTTTATAAAAAATATATGGAAGACGACAGACGGTCGTCTTTCAGTATCAACGATAAGAAATTCTAAGCAAGAGTGCTTCACCCCAATGGAAGAAATTTGCAGCTGATTCTTAGTACTCTAGACTAGTTGGAGAATCCTTTATAGATTAAGAAAGAAGAACAAATTTGGTCTCATTTGGTATGGAGAGCATTTAACACTTTTCAACAATTTATTAAAAAATTACGGGTTCTTATTCAAGATTTCATAGATCTCGCTTCTCACGCTTCCAGGGGTTGTGTAAAGGGTCGAGGTTCGAGGTGAACAACTTTTATTACAACTTTTTTAAATCCCATTTCAATTATTCCAATTATTCCGAAATACAGTTTTAAATGCTTCACCCTTATGTAAAGAAAATAGTAGTAGTTTCTATATAAACAAATGAAAGTGTTGAGTCGTGTAAGTGAATTGACTGTATAATTTGTGGGATGTCTAATTTGAATCGTTAACACAGTTAATTAACATAAATAGGCGTCAGTATACATACATCCAATTACAAATAAATTTATACCTTTTGCCGACATGAGAAATAGAATAAACTGTGAAATTTTTTTTAAATGCGTTTGAGTAACAATTCGTTACGGCAACTCGTACGTAAAACTTCTCTGTAACAGACTAAACATCCACAGAATGTGTGTGTGTGTGTGTGTGTGTTTTTATTTTTTTTTATTAATTTATTATTGTTATTATTATTATTTGAGGAATGTGCTCTGCTTCATCAAAGTTATGAGTGTTAGAAAAACACTTGTCTTCACGTTTTTATGAAATGTTTTAAAGGACTTGTCCTGTGTTGCAGAGTAGATGCAAAATACACACGGCCAGTGCTTGAAACACAGAGCAACTATATAACATCGACAGATTTTTTTTCTGCCGGAAAGGCATACATACCCTCCCTGTTCGAGAAAACATCACCGATATATATTATAGAAAGATTTAAGTGAGCAGTGTGGTGCCATAGACCATTACTAAAGCTGTTTGTTGTTATGGTCTTCAGTCCAGAGACTGATGTTATGCAGCTCTCCCCCCTAACCTATAACGTACAATCATTTCTCATCTCCTCTTAAGAATGGTAACCCAAGTCCATTCCTCATCTTCGTGATTTCTCGTAGCACCATATTTCAAAAGCTTCTAACATCTTTTTGTCTGAGCTGTTTATTGTCGATGTTTCACTCCCATACAATGGTACACTCCAGGCAAATGCTTTCAAAAAGAACTTCCTAGCAATTCTATGTAAATAAAATTCTCTTCTACCCAATTGCCTTTTTCCCCATACCCATTCTGCATTTTATATCTTCTTTACTTCGGTCTTTCTAAGTTATCTTACTACACAAATAACAAAACTCACCTACAACATTTATTGCCTTTTTTCGTAATCTAAGTCCTTCAGCGTCACGTGATTTTCTTGGATTACGTTCCATTACCCTTGCTTTGCTCCTATTAATGTTCACTTATATCCTTCTTTCAAAACGCTGTCTATTCTGTTCAATTGCTCTTCCAGATCCTTTTCTGTCGTCAGCAATCCGCCGTCTCCATTCATATTCCCTGAATCTAAAAATTTGTCCTCTTGCAACTCTTGCTTAGCCATTTTGCACTTTCTGTCGATACCATTTTTTAGCCGTCTGTTCTTTGCCTGCTTCACTTGCTACATTTTTGTATTTTCTCTTTTCATCAATTACGATTGGATTACGATCAGGCCTTGCCTACTACATATATGATCCTCTGCAGCCTTCACTACTTTAGCTCTCAACGCTATTCATTTTTATTCTATTGTATTACTTACCTCTATTTCGGTCCGATCTTACCTAATACTCCTTCTAACGCCGTTAAAAATCATATTTCGAAATCTATGTCGTACCACTATATAGTTAATTTGGTACCTTCCGCTGTCTCCTGGTCTCTTCCAAGTAAACAGACATTTTTCATGATCTTAAAAAAGATGTTTGTGATGATTAAACTGCGCTGTGCACAAAATTCTACCAGACGACCTCCTCTTTCATTACTTTCCCACAGTCCGTATTCACTTACTATTTGTCTTTCCAATTCCTAATAGCGAGTTCCAGTCTCCCATGACAATCAAGTTTTGCTCTCCCTTAACTGTCTGGATAATTTATTTTATCTCATCACGCTTTTTTTTTTTTTTTTTTCAATCTCCTCATCATCGGCACAGCTAGCTGGCATATAAAATTGTGTTACTGTGGTGAGTGTTGGCTTCATTTCTATCTTTGCTACGATAATGCGATCAGTATCCTGTGGATAGCAACTTATCTGCATTTGTATTTTCTTAGTTAGTATAGTAATTATTAGACCTACTCCTGTGCGCACCCCCACCCCCCACCCAACTGATTTTGTATTTATAACCCTGTTTCAAATGTTTGTATAGCTTAAGGGACTTAACTACGGAGTCATCAGTGCCTAAACTTACAAACTACTTACGAACTAACTTAGACTAAAGACGGCACAAATATCCATGCCCGAGGAGGGATTCGAACCCCCGACCGTAGTGGCCGTGCAGACAGTGACTGGAGCGCCTCAGTCCTCTCGGCCGACGCGGCCGGCTTATAACCCTGTATTCACCTGACCAGAAAACCTGTTCATCCTGCCATCGAACTTCGCTAATCCCTACCATATCTAACTTCAACTTATCCATTTCTCTTTCAAATTTTCTAACTCCCCGATTACGGGGTAGAGCATTCCGCTCCGATCCGCAGAGTGTCTGTTTTGCTTTTCTTGATGACGACATCCTCCCGAGTGAGTTTGTGACACTTGCACGGAGTGACACTTTCCCGGAGAGGGAATTTGTTGACACTTGCCCAGAGCTCCGAACCCTGGAGGTAGTGGACAGGGTGTTCCAGAAGTCTGATACACCGCCCTGTCCGGCGCAGGTAGCTTTGGGGTCGCTCGCCGTCGAGTTGTGAGAGCCCAACGTCTTTTACGTAGCACAGCACGACCGACTGGAAACGCAGCAGAAGAGCGAGCAGTGTGCTGTCTTCAGAAGAATAATCGTAACTGGATTCGGCGTTGACTTATATACAACCATATATAATATATAAGCACTAAGTCGAAACAAGGCCCCTGGAGTATATAACATTCCCTCAGAGCTACTGATGACTCTGTGAGAGCCAGCTATGTCAGAACTATTTCACCTGGTGTGTAAAATATATGAGATAGGCGAAATACCCTGAGACTAAAAATGTAGATAATAATCCCTATTCCGAAGAAAGCAGGGCAGACAGGTGTGGAAATTACAGAACCATCAGTTTAATAAGTCATGATTACAAAATTTTAACACGAATTATTTACATAAGAATGGAAAAACTAGTAGAAGTTGACCTCTGAGAAGATGTTTGGATTTCTACATCTTCATACATATTCCGCAAGCCACCCGACGGTGTGTGGCGGAGGGTACCTTGAGTACCACTATCGGTTCTCATTCCTATTCCAGTCACGTATTGTTCGCGGAAATAAAGATTGTCGGTATGTCTCTACTTCTCTCTGATTTTATTCTCATGATCTCTTCGCGAGATATACGTAAGAGGGAGCAATAAATCGCAAGACTCCTCGGTAAAGGTATGTTCTCGAAACTTCGACAGAAGTCCGTACCGAGCGACAGAGCGTCTCTCCTGCAGTCTTCCACTGGAGCTTATCGATCATCTCCGTAACGCTTTCACGGTTACCAAATGATCCTGTAACGAAGCGCGCTGCTCTCCTTTGCATCTTCTCTACTTCCTCTATCAACCCCACCTGGTACGGATCCTACACCAGTAAGCAGTATTCAAGCAGTGGGCAAACAAGTGTTCTGTAACCTAATTCCTTTGTTTTCGGACTGCATTTCCTTAGGATTCTTCCAATGAATCTAAGTCTGCCATCTGCTTTACCGACAATTTATTTTATATGGTCATTCCATTTTAAATCACTCCTAATGCCTACTCCCAGATAATTTATAGAATCAGCTGCTTCCAGTTGCTGACCTGCTATAGTGTAGGTAAATTATAAAGGATCTTTCTATGTATTCGCAGCACATTACACTTATAGGTGAAATGTAGGAACATGGGAGACAATACTCACCTAATGACTTATCTTAGGTTAGGGAAAGGTAAAACATACATTTATAGCTTTTGTATATTTGGAGAAAGCTTTTGACAATGTTGATTGGAACTCCTCTCTCAAATTGCGAAGTCAGGAGGGGTGAAATACAGAGAACGGACGGTTATTTACGACTTACAGAGAAACTAGGCAGCAGTTATAAGACTCGAAGGGCATGAAAGGGAAGCAATGTTTGGGAAGGGAATAAGACAGGATTGTAGCCTTACTTCAATGTTATAAATTTGTACATTGAGCAAGCTGTGAATGAAAGCAAGGAGAAATATTGAGAAGGAATTAAAGTCAGGGTGAACAAATAAAAGCATTGAGTTCTGTTGATGACATTGTAATTCTGCCAGAGACAGCAAAGGACCTGGAAGAGCAATGGAACTGTTGGAATGTGTGTTGAAACGAGCGTATAAGACGCACATTAAGAAAAACAAGGACAATGTAATGAAGTCTAAGAAAATCAGACGATGTTGAAGGAATTAAATTAGGTAACGAAACAATAAAAGTGGTAATTGAGTTTTGTTACTTCGGCAGTAAAATAACATATGATGGTCGCAGTACAGAGTATATAAAATACAGAATAGCAATGGAAAGAATAGCGTATTTGAAAAAGAGAAATTAGCTAACATGGAATATTAATTTAAGTGTGAGGATGCGTTTTCTGTAGGCATTTTGTGTTTAGAATTGTCTTGTATGGGAGTGAACATGGACTATAAATAGTTCAGACAGGAAGGGGATAGAGGCATTTGACATATGGTGCTACAGAAGAATGTCGAAGATTAGGTGGGTAGACGCTCAATTATTGAGGAGGTGCTGAACAGAATTAGGGAAAAAAAACAATTTCTGGATATCTTTACTAAAAGATTGGTAGGAAATTTAAGGGAAGTGTGCCGCGGTAGAGTAGCCGAGCGGTCTAGAGCGTCTCGCTGCGGAGCGCGCGGTTGCTCGCCGTGGAGGTTCTAGTCATCCCTGGGGCATGGTTGTGTGTGTTTGTCCTTAGGTTAGTTTACCTAGGTTTAAGTAGTTTGTAAGCTACGGACTGATGACCACGCAGTTTGGTCCGATAGATTTACAAACATTTGAACATTTTTTAAGGGAAGTGTGTGTATGTGTGGGGGGGGGGGATCTCAGAAGGAGACCAAGAGACATACAGTAAACAATTCACATGGATATTAGTTCCTGTTGTTATGACGAGATGGAGTCTTGCTCAGAGTAGAGTAGGATGGAGAGCTGCGTCAAACCAGACCACAACAACAACAAACTTTAAACCATGCCTTAAAATTCCATATCCGTCCAAGAGAAAAAAATATCGTTTTCTGTAACAATACCCTACATATTTTATATTCTGTGTTCCACAAACAGTCTCACTACAATCGCAGTTGGCCTCATATTATTCCTTTCAAAATGTTCAAATGTTTGTTAAGCTTATGGGACGGCCTCGCGCATCGCAACATAGCGCTTCATTGCGCTCGGCCACTCTGCCGCAGCTATTATTCCTTTCTCTCGCCACTCTCGTGTAGTTACGTCCACATTAATCCCTCACATTCACGAGGTTCGCGACTTCAAATGTACACGGAACCGTGGTGTTGCCAACATCTCTAAATGGTAAACGAAAATGCACCAAGAGCAGACATACAAAGACGACTTCTACCTTGTCGAGCAGCAGGCCTACAGACATCCGGTCGAAACGTGGGATGAATTTTAAAAAACCGTCATGAAGAGTATGAATGTTGCGGAATTCTGTAAAGGATATGCTGTGTCGATACACATATCGGCGTCGCGCACCAAAGATGTGGCGCGTCGTGTTTCCGGGCGCGGCGCTAGAGGCGCCGTACCGGACCTGCGCGGACGCCGACCAATGGGAGGAGTGGGCGTCGGCGGACCTGGGCGAGGGGCAACAGGAGGAAGTCAAGGTTAGGGTTGCCAGATTGAACTCGAGGCAGGCCCGGAGACCAGAGGTGCCCCCCTCCCCCTTGTCCAATGATTCACCCTCACCCCCCCCCCCAACTGCGGCCAACTCCCCCCCCCCCCCTAACCAGGATTACACGTTAAAAAAAAAAAAAAAAAAAAAAAAAAAAAAAAAAAAAAAAAAAAAACTAATCATTTCTAGGAGTGGCCTTTACATGCCGCAGCTGACCGGCCAGGCCGCCAGTTGCTGTGGATCAACAATCAATCGGCACACTTCAGTCGGCGTGGCAGCAGAAGTGGTGGCAGCTTCAAAGCTGCTCACATCGACAGCTGCGCCTTCCAAGAGTTGCCGCTTGAGGCTCCGAAAACTGGTCACCAAGAAGAGCGCCAAATACCTAATAAACTTTTGTAGCCACTCTTTATAATTTTCTTCCTGCAACCATTCTTCACGGAACGAACTTAGATATCGTCTCTTCATTTCACTGTTATTACTCACTAATCTGAGTTACTGTAAGCTTGTCTGTTCACACACTATCCGAGTATTCCAAAAATTGCCGGTAAACTGATAACAAACAATGAACGAAGGAACACAAATAATAGACGTCGCCAGTTGACATGTTGCCGCAACAGTGTTTGCTTAATAATGCGCTAGCCAATTACTACCGACGCAACAGCGAAAAGTTTTCAGAAGAAGAATAGAAAAGTAGCGTTTTGTAGCAATAAGAATTGACATTTATATAAAGTTATTCAAAATCACTATAGAGGAGCTGCCCGGAATGGCCGAGCGCACTGAGGCGTCTTGCCGCGGTGCGCGAGGCTTCTCCCGCCAGAGGTTCGAATCCCCCCTAGGGCATGGATGTTGTGTTCGTCCTTAGTTTAAGTTAAGTTCGATGTAGACGTCGCTACATAAGCATAGTACTTAAAAAGCATCGTAAAAAAAAAAGAAAAAAAATTAAGATGAAGGTTACAATCAAGCCCGGAGATGAGAGTCATTGGCCCGTAGACCCGGAGAATTCATTCCAAACCCGGGCACTCCGGGCGGCGCCCGGAGATCTGGCAACCCTAGTCAAGGTTAATAAATATAAGGTTGGGCAGTAGAGATGGGATAATTGAAACATCTGACGGTTTCGAAACCAATGAAACCGTACTTCTGTGGTTTCGAAACACTGTTTCGAAACCATGAAGCAATGTACGTTTTATCCTGAAATCTTCGTTCTAGGAGGGCAATATTTTTCACTATGTGGACAAGGGTTCATACAAGAACCTGTCAACCATAGAGTATATATTTACTTCTGGGTCTGTACGAAACACATTGATACAGATTTTCTACCGTGTTGTTGATGTTGCCAACATAGCCACACAAGGCCACCGGTATGGTAGGTAAAAGTTTACCCCGCTTAGGAACTCACACACTGCAGTACGGTACGCATATTACAGCGATGGATCATAAATGCTACTTTCTATACATACTAAATAAATTATAGGGAATAAAGGGCACACTAAATAATCACAAATAATGCTATGGAATTACAAAAATAATAAAATAAGAGACAAGTTCACCAGTTCTACGTCTTGACCGTTACACCACCACCCCAATTCCTTTAACATGACAGTCGAAAAATTATAACGATTGGAGGTAACATCGTTTTCACTCTTAAGAAAATAACTCTTTAACACGAGATTAAATATGCGATGTACCCTTGTTCGTATAAAAAATGTCATTTTAGGCTTCATGTTGTATCTTATTTTAAAAAATGTAGTTTCACTCGTGTTTTAATATGGTAGATAAACCTAGAATTTAAGTGGTTATTTCAATGCAAATAGTGAACGTTGTTTTATTGTTCTTTTACATTTATAAAGCAGACATTATGTCATTTCGGAATACAGCAGTCTCTTGCAAACGAATCTTGATTTCAGTAATCATAAGCTGCAGACTCACGAGTGTCAACTACCATTTGACACTCTCTTCAGTAAAATGAAACACCACATTTCGATACCATTAATCTGTTCCGCCTTTCTGCATTAGTGGTTTGAAATACCGGTGTTGTTAAACCGACACGAAACCGTGCAACCGACACGAAACCGTGAAACCGACAGGAAGAAACGGTTTCAGTGTATCGACAATCGACCGCGAATGTGATCCGAAACAGAACGGAATGAAACCGCATGGTTTCGAAACCGTGAAAGATGCCGGTTTTGAAACACTGAAACTGTTGTGTGTATCGAAACCTGGTTTCGAAACCATGAAACCGTAGCCAACTCTATTGGACAGTAAGTGCTCTGCTCTGCCATTGGTTGGAGTTGTGACGTCACTGTGGGACTGCGAGCTCCCAAACGGCCTACACAGGCTTAGCTACGGTACGGAATGGGCATTTACATTAACTTTTTGACGAAAGATATTGTTTCTGCTTTAAATACAGAGTGATATTATGCTGTAAAATAATGCAGTTACGCGTTACGTGTCAGTATCATATCAGATCGCAAACATATCAACACTGTCTATAATTTGAACTGCTGACTTTAAAAGAACAGGAATCTTTGAAACACCTTTTTCCGTGGAAAATTAAGGAATTCAAACTGTACAACCCTGACATAATTAGTGTCTTTGAAAAGCAGGGAGCATATTCAAGAACATGCAACGTTTACTTTGTCTTTTCTGTAGCATTTGGATAGCCACACTTTCTTTAACGTTCCATCTCGAGGGAAAATATGAAACTATTTCAGTTCCCTTTAAGAGTGTGGGAATTACAACCCATAATAGCACAGCCTGACATTGTATAAATAATAACAGACGTATTTCAAATAATTACAGCAGAAGCAATAGGACGTGCGACAAGCTCTCTGGAAATCAATATATTTTCCACTGCATACTTTTTACTTTCAAACTATGAAGCGAAACAAACTATTTAACCCTTTCAATCCCACATTATGAATTCAACTTTGGAAAAATAAAAAGTCTGTGTTTTATGTATTAATATAGCGCACTAAACAGCGAAATATGTGTTTTAAAATTTTTGATGGAACAATTGTTTTATGTCATATATTTTATCCACAACACAGAAGTTTGTATCGAGGTATTTTATGACTTGGGACCTTATTTTGTTGATAGTTAACACTGCCGGATCAATAATGCTAGCATATTCTTTGCCATAGCACCAAAGTCCAGACAATTCACTGCCGAAATAAAATAACGCGAACCACACTCACAGCCACGTACAGACGACAACGTAACACAACCTCCAAGACGAATAGATTATTGCCCTAGAAGTGTCTAGACGCCGTACCAAACGGCAAAATGTCGTACTAGAAACATGTTGTTCATCAACAACAATGCGACTTTATGGACTGATACAATAAATACGGTATAAATCAGCTTTTACTACGTTTGTTGTCGAGGAACAACACTGGGAATGAGAGGCTTAAGCAAATGCAGCAGTAACGCTAACACACATACACACATTGCATATTGTTTCACTCCCAGGTGTCCCACAGTGACGTCATGCGCAGAACGGCGAAAACGCGTAACCTACTGCGCATCACTTACAGCGCCCCCCCCCCCCCCCCCCCCCTGGGAGGAAGTCAGTCTGGGCCGGGGAGCGACGAGTCTTCAATCATCGCACTACCGATTCCTAAATAAACCTCTGATACAGCAGGATATGTGTCAAGTCTTTCGGAAATCCGTACTCGGAAAGTAGGTCTCCTTTTTTCCTCCGGTACGGAGTGTTTCCTTCTCTTCTTGTTAACCCACTTCCACGACGTATAAGGCAGCGCTCGCTGATATCCTTTCAACATTCATCGCAGTTCGTGACGCAGGAAAGAACACGCCACAGTTCCTGTTTGTTTTACAGGAATCTGTGTCACGCGCCCCAAAGGAAAGTTTAACTGAGGAATAAAGTAGTCGCTTCGTCAACACACGAAGGAATTTATGACGGCAGCTGCGAGTCTGCCCTGAAATAAGTCAATGGTGAAAAGTTGAAAATTTTGGCCAGCCGCGATTCGAACCAGAGTCCTCCTGCTTTCTAGGCAGTCACCCGAACTTACTGCTTCGGGTTCCCTTATTTTTATTTATTTATTTATTTACTTTTTTTCCTTTTTTAGGCCACCACGCCGCGCTTTTCAGCCCGGCCATGCACTCTTCAGATGTGCATCAGTGGCCAGCTTCTACAGCTATAGATCGGATTCATGGCATAAATTTGTTGTTTTTTCTTTTCAAAATTGTTCTTTTAAAGTTCATGTTTTTGCTTCGCTGTGCTTTATAGTATTTGACAACTAATATTTTCCTCAGTGTCAAATACTTTGCAGGAATAGTAAAATAATTCCGTGATTGCCTGGAAACTTGTATTGTCGAATTAAATTATTGGTTAAAAAAGGCGAAATCTTCTCTCTTGAAACACAATAAAAAGTATGCTTATATTCCTGTACTATTACCAGAGTCTAACATAAGAGTCACGAAACTCCCAGGTAATTTTTGCAACTATGCGACTGCAACGCTGCCAAGCGGCTGGGTCGTAAAAACATACAGCGAAACGATTGTGAAATGAATGTGTATTTGGAGTGAAGCAGCACTTTCAAAATATCTTCGTATTTGCGAGCTTTTGTGACGCTGTAAATTGTAGCAACTATCAAAATTGTATCTCTCATTTGCAAAGGCAAAGGCAAAGGCAAAGGCATAGAAGTAAATCTTTAACAATTCATTAACGTCAAAACTTCTGCTTTTAATCAGAATCCCAAATACTTGACCACTATTTCATAATATTACTGCTGTATAAAAGTAATGTCTTAATGCTTCAATAGAGCCTGCTTAGTTTGGCATCTCACTTTCACAAAAATTATAAGCCTGTATAGCAACATATTTTGCCGGTTACCTACTAGTTTGATAAAGTGAATTCGTAGCTACAAATAAATAATACGTCGCTATGTAACTTAATAGTAGCACGTCACGTTCCTGAAGATATTCAGTGTGGTTCGGAACCCACGTTAAACTGTAGGTCCTCCTATAACTGGCTGGGTAAGTCAGTTCGAAGGTCGGAGGAAGGCAACGGCATACCACCTCCAAACAGGACCATGCCTAGTAAAGCACTGTGCTGTTCAAACCAATCTTCGGATTGTTGACTGCTTTACCGTGATGTAGAGTCTAGTCCCCTTTGATGTAAAAAAAGTGAGTAGTTTTGAAAATATTACAATGTCCTAAATCCGCTAAAACAGAACTCATGCAACATGTTAGTACGCACCCAGCACGGTAACATAATCAGTTACCTTTATACTGGAGCGCATCATGTTGGATTTATTTCTACTTTCAAAAAGTTTTTGGACGATATGATTATGAATCAGGTATTTTGAACTGTGTGAATTACACTGCACTGGCAATTTGTTATTATAGACTGCCATTAACAGAAGCAGTGATATTACTTTAATAATATTTTCATATTTGTATTAGAAAGTTCATAATAACGTTCAGTGACTCTGAAATATGAAAGTAACAGCATTATAATCGGCAACTTGTCAGTTTGTGTCATGCCATTCCTCTGTTATTCCCTACTGTCCACTTGGAGCGCTAGTATCGCTTCAGCTGCATTTTTTTCCCTAGAGAGTTTCGCGACTGTCTGTGGTAGACTGTGCTATTACATTAATACCAATTTCTTTTCTGTCATTGTAACGTATATATCCGGTTTCAGAATGAATGTTGTGTTAGATTTCTTATATAGCGTTATTTCAAATTTGCGTTAAGCTTCCATGTTTAGCCTATACCTTGCTTTTCAAAGATGCTGTTCATCATATTTCCAAATAGGTTCTTTTATGTTGGCTAATAGTTTAAATCTTCAAAATTCGTGCATATATGTCATGAAACTGAGGTATTTGTCTTTTTCACATAGTGTGTTCGTGTGGTGAACATATCACTGTGTAATTCTTAATTATGTGACAGAATGACTCATCGGGCCTTGTGAGTATATCGCCAGTTGTGGAGATGTTCACAGCAGGTGAACTAGTGTTGAAGCGTATCAACCATAACGCACTTTTGACATTTATATGTTGGATGGAGGCCTATTTTACGTAATTCTTCATTGTTGCAACTCTGTTGTTGAGAGCCTGATACGAGGTAGATACTACTGCCATTTCATGGATCTTGAGGCTAATGTTCTTCCAAATTATCTTCTACTTATAAGAAGGGTACTTTGTTTCAATACCGTCTGATTTATCCTTTCTTCACCATTTCTGCATTAATTCACTAGTCTGTACGTAGATGAGTTTTTCTTAAGATGAAATTAATGTAGAATTCTCGTCTGTGCCGTAATTGGAAATTTAGTCTGTTTATGTCGCGTGGTGGCTGGAGACCTTCGGCACGAACTACATGGAATAATTTTGCGTATTACTGCATACCAATCCAGACGTTCGAGTTACAAAAGGGGCAGTGTCTTTTCTTTGTGCGGTCTAGACCATCATACAGTACTCCTTAGTGTGTGTGTGTGTGTGTGGGTGTGTGTTGTGTTATTCTGGTTGGGGTCTACTTTTAAAATGTCGTGCACTTTAGTTATTGGGAATACATGAGCAAGGTAATAAGTTTTGGTGATTGTATATATACGTTAAAAATTTTAATTCTTTCAAACACACCCACTGCTCGCCAGATGTTCTATAGTATCACATGTTCAAATGTTTGTATAGTCTATGGGACTTAACTACGGGGTCATCAGTCCCTAAACTTACAAACTACTTATGAACTAACTAATACTAAGGACGGCACAAATATCCATGCCCGAGGGGGGGATTCGAACCCCCGACCGCAGTGGCCGTGCAGACCGTGACTGGAGCGCCTCAGTCTCCTCGGGCACCGCGGCCGGCTGTTCTATAGTATGAGTCCGTGCGTGCTGTTTGTTACTGCCATCAAAAGTGGGTAATTGTCTATAACGATGGAAGTGTTTTATGATTGTCAACTTTCTGGGCCCATAGTGTAGTAAGACGTTTACTGTCTCGCAAGCCAAGGTTACACCTAAAAGAGTCACACCTGATAATGTACTATGTAGTCTTCTGAGCAATGGTTCTAATGCTAATGCAGAAAGCTGCATCGATAGAGGGCTCCCTTGTGGTACACCTCTTCTTAGTTGTATGGGATGTGTCATTTGCCCGTTAATAACTGTGGTGTCGCACAAGTACAAAGTGCGCGCCACCTACTTTCGCCGCGCGCCGCCAGGCACGCACGGCGCGGCGTTCTTACGACGACAGCCACGAGCGCCCTCTGCTACAACGCCGCTCGTGGCCACCACTGAACGACATCGTCACTTGGTACTGAGTTAGGAACCAGTAAAGACTTCGGAATCCGATAGGCACCAGTGAAGACTTGGCTATCAGTTAGGCACTAGGTAGGACTCTAGCTCAACTATGTATCAACATTCTGCAGTACTATGTAAAAGTTAAGTATTGTATAAATTCTGTGCAATATATATCTCATTCTAATTTACTCTAGTGTTTCTAGTTCTGGCTGTTCCCCTCCGTACCTGCACCAGCGTGCTATCTTTATTTCTGTGTCGGTCTCATTCCACTCGGCCACCGACACCTACAACGGAACGAGACACAAAAGCGGCGACGAGGCTGGGACACAAAAATAACAATTCGTACAGTTAGCCCGTGGTGATGTTCTGAAGTATTTTAACTACCCTATCTTCTAGAACAGTTATTTTTGTAATTTGAATAGTTACCTTACGACTAACCCGATCAAAGGCTTTTGAACAAGCAATGAAAAGTAATGCATATGTTTTGTTAGTCATTGCTGTTATCGATACTACGATTTCTGAAATTGTGGTCATGATGGTCCTGCATGCGACACATGACTGGTGATCTTTGATTACCTTCTTAGATATATGTGTCATTCTACTATTTATTATCCTCGCTATAGTCTTGTAATCGAAATTTAACAGGATTATCGGTCGGAAATCGTCAGTGGTGTGATGACTGCGCTTTTCTGGAACAAGGACCACTATGCCTTCTTTCAGTTCAGCTGGTGTCTAACAGGGGTCCAATAATATGACAGAATTTGTGATCAAACTCTTTGGGGAGACCATCTGGGCCAGGAGATTTGTTGTCCGGGGATTTAGCAATGAACTGTAAAGTCCTCTAGGAAGTCATCCTTTCTGCCTCTCTAGTGACATAGACCGAGAGAGATGGCGCAGTGGTAACACACTGGACTCGCATTCGGAAGGATGGTGGTTCAAATCCACCTCCGGCCGTCCAGATTTAGGTTTGCCGTGATTACCGTTAGAAATTTCTTTCCTTTCTTCCTCTAGTGACAAATACCGAGTCAGGAAGTAATACAGACGACACGTTGTCGTCGATGGAATCTACAGGGTACATGTTGTCATAGAGCAAAGGAATTGTTGTACATTGTCCTTGTGAGCAGTAATTGATCACCATTTGTAGAAGTCAGTGTATCAATAAAAGTGTGTTCACGATAAAACAATGTTTCGCTAGATGGAATAAGGACGCTACTTCTCCTCCACTAACAGATTTAACTTTGAATTTAATTTTTAAACTGTCTAGTTGTTACGATTGATGCTGATCAGTTTTGCTTTTCTCGTCCTTTTTATTTTATTTTTTATTTATTTATTTAATTTATTTTTTAATTTAATTTAATTTTTTTTTTTTTTGCCGCGTAAGAGTGTGTTTCATTTGCTTTGTCGTACATTTCTTTCAGAACGGTGTAATTAAACTCAAATGTCCATTTTTGCTATTTCGCGTTCTAACTACAGAACAGTATTAGACACTGTCTCAATTTCCTGTTTTGCCGAATTGGCCACTACTCTGTTTTATTTCTGTATCCACTGATAATGGATACAAGCTGTTCCATGTTTCACTGACGACTTCTTCTAGTTCAGGCTCTTGAAGTTGAGCAAAGTTTAACATCCATTGCTCTATGAATCTTTTTATTGGCTGTCGGTCGAGTTTTACGATGTAGGCACAATGGTCTGCGAAAGGAGCTGGAATTGCGTCGGGTCACAGACATGTATTCCCATGTGCGACGATATGTAAATTCTGTCAGGGCGACTACTTGAAACGAGAGTAAAAAAGGTAAACTTAGCGTTTTAGGTGATTTATTTCTCAAGTGTCTTTGAGACTACTATTTTTGACCAGTTCATATAAGGCGTTACAGTAATTAAAATTCGGCCTCCGGTCTTTTTGATGAAGAACACAATTAAAATTCCCTTCGATCACAATGTTTGCATGTTAATAAACGATTTCGTAATTGAAAATTGTTGCTTTGTAAGTGTTCCGGATGGGCGGGTACGTGTTAACTAGGTGACATCAAAGATTCTACAGGCAATTCTAATTTTTCGACTTCTGATATGGGAACCTTTCCCGTCTAGGTTAGTTGTATCGGCATTCAGTTCTGGGGCTATATTTTCTGTACAATAGAGGGCTGATATGACAAATTTATAAACTTTTGTAACCCATCCTCGTCGCCACTTTTGTGTCTCGTTTCCGCCGGTTGTCGTAGGTGTCGGTGGCCGAGTAGAAAGAGACCGACAAAGGAATAAAGGATGCACGCTTGTGCAGGTACGGAGGTGACCGGCCCGTGGGACAGCAGAATCTGGAAACACTAAGCTAGATTAGTATAAAAGATACATTTCAAGAAAAATTACGTTACTTAACTTGGAGAGCAGCAGACTAGTAGAATGTTGATACATAGTTTAGATAGAGGCCTGCCTACTGATGATTCTTAATGCCTATCCGATAGCCAAGTCTTAACTGGTGCCTATCTGATTCCCAAGTGGCCGATGCAGCAGTCGTGGCCACGAGCGGAGTTGCAGCAGAGGGCGCTCGTGGCTGACGTCGTAAGAACGCCGCGCCGTGCGTGCATGGCGGCGCGCGGCGAAAGTACGTGGTGCGCACTTCATACTTGTGCGACACCACATAAACAGCTTCAGACTCGTTTAGAAATTGCTGAAGGACTGCAAGTTTTAATTCACATTTATGGTCAACAATTTATAAGCTTGCCTCGTGCAGTGTCCAGAGATATTTTAAATCAAACGGTTCGACTGTGTCATCATTGCAGTCCATTTTTGTCTCACAAGGAAAGTACTTGGGCTCGAACAAACACATATACACCAAAATCGTATGAGAGATAGTGTAAAGATCCCTTATTGCACTAGTGATACTCCCGCATCTGCAAAACTCTGCAGCCGTCCGTTAGAGGCCTCTGCGTGTGCCATGCCGCATTGCACTTTGACCTGTCGGTTCGCCAGTAGAGACGGTGTGGTGTGCCTCCGAAGTTGCGTTTTGTGACGTCATTCGTGTGGTGAAGCGTCAGATGGGGCGGCGATTGGTAATCACTCCTGCAAATGTATTGCGATTGGTTGAGATGATATTACGAAGAACCCTTCTTCGTGAAGATGGTATTAGTGTAGAAGATGAATCATTTGCATGCTTTCTCGTATCTGTTATGGTACAGAAATATGAGCATAAGTTAGATACTGTTGTAACACTAACACATTATGATGAAAATAGGGATGATAATGAGGAAGAACTCATTGCTAGCGGTAGTGCTACGGTAAGTGTGGGAATAGGCAATGGAAGCAATGGTAGTGAATACCAACAGTTTTCCGAGAAGAAGGTTAAAGTTGCAACTATCATAACGGCTTTTGATGACATGTACGACGATTATTACGTAAGTTATATTTCAGATATCTGCATTACGTATGGCGTCTACAATTACATCTACAGTGCTATTAGATCATAATTGCAAAGTTTTGCATAAAAACGACACCCACCAGCACATTGAGGTGTACGTAGAGATACTATAACCAAACGTTCATACAGATATGTTTGTTCGAGCCCAAGTACTTTCCTTGTTAGTAGAACAAATGAAAAGACTGAAAAACTGTGGGCCAAAATTGTACCAAACCATTTTTCCTTAGTACAGCCAAATAAAACACTTCTGTTAAATGTATTTCAAAAGGGCTTAATTGTTATACGTAACGGAGGTGTCGGTACAGCGGATTGTTACGGCTCGGACGGAAATTTTCTTCTACATCACTCCTCAGCAAATGAGTCTGCGCAGCCTCAGTTTATGCTGTGAACATGTGTTACGTTGTTACGTCGCGTTATGAATATTCCCCCATGTATTAAAAAGATCAGCGTTTAACGTCCCGTTGACAGCTTGGTCATTTCAAACGAAGCTCACGCTCGGAATTTTCGTTAAGGTTGAGGAAAAAAAAACGGCCGTGCCCCTTTCAAACGACCCATTCTGCCATTTGTCTGACAAGGAGACCACATGGGTATCGGATTTTAGAATTTCTTTATATTTATGGTACGTGGAGTTCAGAACTTAGAAGACAATCAGCCAAAGCCATTCAACACAACTGTCAAAAATTGTTGAGAAAATCTACTTGGAAATTTTGCAAATTGCAAGTACCAGTAATTAGAACTGTTTCTGCACCTGTCGGTTTAGCTCAGTTGGTAGCATACTGGCGTTACAACGATAGAGTCGGAGGTTCGAATCCCACTGGGACATATATGTATATATATGTTTCGTTTTCGCATTCAGTTGTATAAAACATTTTCGGATCTCTAATGCCACGTGTTGTGTCAATTTTTGTTTACTGTATGCAGAGGAGTTGAAAACCTTGTCCTACGTAAAACGATGGTTGAGTAGGGTAGCTTCTTGGAAAGCCATTAGTATCTAGAGAGATGATTTTCTAACGCACTGCCGTAGCTCTTCACAAAGTGAACAATCAAAGACTAACCTCGTCAACTAATAGTGAAGCCAATACTGTAAAAAATGCAACTTGCGTTTTTTATTGACTATCATTATTAACAACCTTCGTAAAATATAGAAAATTACGAATAAACAAAAACAGGAACTAAAAAGAGCGACCTACATCGCAGCCGAGCTGCGAACTAAAAGGAGAGCTACCGGTCGCGAACTAAGATATGCCCGATCGGTCGCGAACTGAAATATGTACAATCGGTCGCGAACTAAACTATGCGTTACCGCACGCGATCTATTATGACAAACGTATCTCGTTTCTTACTTCGTTGGATTCTTTTCCGAAGACCGACGGGCAGTAGCGAGAGGGCGCGCAGCAGAATTAAAAAATCAAATGTTTGTTAAGCTTATGGGACTTAACTACGGGGTCATCAGTCCCTAAACTTACAAACTACTTATCAACTACCTTATACTGAAGACGGCACAAATATCCATGCCCGAGGGGGGATTCGAACCCCCGACCGTAGTGGCCGTGCAGACCGTGATTGGAGCACCTCAGTCTCCTCGGCCACCGCGGCCGGCCAGAATTAAAAATCACGTGTTTGCTTTCTGCTGATGACAGCCATTTCGAGGTTAGCGTCTGCCTGCTAGATTACATAGTTCAGTGTTACAAAATTTCTGTTTTGAAGTATTCTGCACTCTTCAATATCTGACCAATAAATTCCATAATGCCAAGACATAGAGAGATAACTCTAAACTTAAACGCGAGAAATTATCCACAGACTTTTGGTTTGCGTGATATCGTCAGTGGCGTAGCTATGTCACCAAGGGCCCCAGGCCAAAAGTGAGTCGGCCGCGGTGGCCGAGGGGACTAAGACGCTTCAGTCATGGTCTGCGCGGCTACTACGGTCGGGGGTTCGAATCCCCCCTCGGGCATGGATATTTGTGCCGTCATTAGTTGTAGGTAGTTCGTAAGTAGTTTGTAAGTTTAGGGACTGATGACCCCGTTGTTAAGCCCCTTTAGCTTAACAAACATCTGAATTTATTTTTTTTTTATTTTTTTTTTTTTTTTGTCAAAAATGACATTGGGACCCTCTTTACACTAATACTGTACAGATGCAAAACTACTTAATCATCAGCTCCTTACCGCCCACTGGAAGACATAATAAGGCAAATACTACTAAGTAAATTATTATGTGTCACGCAGCAGATAATATTTAATCTTACTCTATAATATAATTGTGAAAGTTTGTTTCTTTGTTATGATTTCAAGCAAAAATTACTAGGTGATTTGGATGAAATTTTGCAGAGGATAGAGCTAGAGTTGGACCTGGATAGAACACACAGATGAAAATGTCCTTTGGAATATTTTTCATTAGCAGTGACAGCAGGCGTACGGTGTCAGTGCCAGCAATTCACTCTCGCTGAACTACTGCGCTGTTAGCTCATTTCATTGACAGCCCAGTCAAAGAAGGAAAACAGTGGAAATATTCGCGTAGGATGGTTTCAGCAAAAGTAATTTGCCAGATTTTGTTTGGTGAAACACTTTGGATTGAGCCGTGCCCCTACCAGGCTTCTTGAAGTATATGTTAGTGTCTGTCCAGGAAAAAGTAATAAGTGAAATAAGTAAGTCGATATCTTCGCTTGTTATCGTGACAGTGTGGTAGAGGGCAGCGCCTTAATGCACAATTCACTATTGGGACAAAGTAATTAGTACATGAAACTTCTGATCCGTGAATGTAATTAAACCTTTAAATGGCAGAATAAACAAATAGTGTGAGGGTAGAAACGTACCTTAAAAGATTGCGTGAAGTGCTGAATTCTCACCATTACTTTAAAACACAATGAAATTGTTTGTTTTTCACATAGAAGAACTAAGCAGAATGCGGTGGATGGTAAAGTGTTGGTATGGACGTAAATTGAAGAGTGAATAGTTCTTATGGTATTGGATGGCGCCGTTCCCAAAAAAAAAGCCACATAATGCCGAATGCATTTCCGCCTATCATTGCAAGGAAGTATTTAGAAAGGAATGTAGATTCTGTTCGGTATTCCTTCCAGTATTAACGCATTTATGGAAAATAAACATGCCTGTTTCCTGCATTTTGTGGAAAATTTGCACTCTCCAGGTGTATCTGCGCAGTACGTCATCTGTGATTTACGAGGTGCACTGTGGAAGCATTGGTATAACTTTGTAAAACACCTTGTAATTTCCTTTTGCGACGTAATGGGATAGTCAGAGTGGGGGCTGTTTTGCAGGCACACAAAGTTCGGCAATGCCTGACTATTCCAGCGGTCTTCCCCTTTCCCGCACCTTCTGCCCTCCAACCCCCCCCCCTTCCTGCTGTCACCTGTCACATCCCCACAACAAATCATATGACCAATACTGTTCTACTGTATTTAAATATGCTATATACATTTAATATTTTGTCTTAGTCCATTCTGTTTAACAGTAACTATATTAACATATTGGCTGCTAAAGGTATACTTGAGTTACCGACCCCCGACGACTATTTACTTTTTTTTCATATTCTGCTTTAGTTTGCTTGAAGTAAGTTATTTAAGTACAAATAACTTGAAAATATTGCAATTCAATACCTTAGTTGTTTTTTTTTTTTTTTTTTTTTTTTTTTTTTTTTTTTTTTTTTGAGTGAGATACATCTGACTTACATGGCGCCAGAGTAAAGTGTCAGGTGTGTCATTTGCTATGTCACTAATAATTTTGGGTTGGTACTCCTGTGAGTCTTTCATTCCATAACATTATTTGCGTACAGTTCCATTATTGTTTTTCTACACATTGTGACTACAGTCTTTATTCAGTGTTGTTTGCTCCGTAACACAGTGATATTGTATCAGGAGAAAGTGTCTCGTAAACGTTATGTAGATGAACAAAGACCTGTACAGAAGCTTTTAGATGAAGATACTACTGAAATGTAAAAATAAGAGGAAACCAGCAATGATAACTGACTATAATCAGTCATTTATAGACGTCTCTCATCAAATGAAGTCCTATATTGTCTATGGTGGGGTGCGAAATGATACAAGAAGCTTGCAATAGAACTGTTGACAGGGTCAGCACTGGTAAAATGCTCTTGTGATTTACCGATACATCAACAACAAGATCATCTCAATCACAGAATTCAAAGAGGAAATGACTTTGAGACTACTCCATGCAGAAAATGCCGATGCCCCTGAGAAATATCTCGCCGTAGCCACAGAGCTGCCTGCAGATTGTGATCTTGTGAACACGGGAGCAGCAAGTCATAGGTGTACGGATGCTACGAAAAAATGAAGAATGAATTTGGACGAGAGCAAGCTGTCAAGAAATGCAAACAAACGACATGGAAATGTAAGAAATTGTGAATCATATTTTTGTGAAGAGTGTTTCTTCATGAAGCACAATGCATGCAGGTGTTAGAGATACAAAGCGTAATTACCCAATTTTTTCAGTCTGTTTCATTGTTGTTGCAATTAGAGTTGGATAATGTAATTAAAACTGTATGTGATTCACAATCTACTGTATAACTAATATGTAACACTAAATAATAAATTATAAAAACAAGGAAACTCCAGTATGACTGGCCATGTGAGTTATATACAATTCACGATTTCAAGTGTCAATAACTACTCTTGAGCTCTTGATAACTGGAGGCCACGAACATGATTTGTTACTGGGGCCATAACGTACTGTAACACCACGTCACAGCACGCTACTATGAGTTACAACGGCACCACGGAGCTTTAAATGCAAAAATGTCCGTGAGTTGTATTTACTTCACGTGGCCCGAAGAGAAGACTTCCTGTGACTTACATTTAGCTCTCGTGGCAGTCAATGAGTTAAAACATTGTTTTCTAAAAGTTGGAATTTTCCTATTTTTTGTTACACGAATACTATTAGTCCTTGAAAAAAAAATTCATAAAAATTTTTCGCGCGTCATTGTGTATCACGAACTTACTGAGTGGCGTTTTTCAAGTCGTGGGGATTTCTTTCGTGTTTCCTCACGCACCAAAGTCAGAATGAAAGAATACCTACTGGAGTAATACAATGCTTCAAACTGTTAGATTGCAGATGTTGGCAAAGATATGATTTCTGATCGGTAATTATCGGTAAGTGTTTTCGTGACTGCAGTACATTATAGTAATAATATGGGTACACAATTAAAAAGTAGTTAATTTTATTTTAGGAATTATTTTAAATCTTTTCCTGGCTTTGGTTTTTGCAAAATCATCAATAAGGTCTGTTAAATCTAGTCTTGATGCAGCCTTGTTTTCGATTGCTATGAGTGCCAAATGTCCTAGTCGAGCTTGAGCCATATTGTAGCTCAGATGCGTTTTGATAATTTTTAATTTGCTGAACGACCTTTCGGCTGCTGCAGAAGAATAAAACTGCGGTAAATACTTCCGTAACCTCACATTCTAATAATGCATATTTTGTTATAATTTCCTTACATAATTGGCGAACTGTCCATGATAGGGTCAATTTCGGCAGAAGAAATTAAAAGTCGAAATTCCTTCATTCAACTAAATTATTATATACAATATAACGTCTATTATCCGAAGTGATTTGTGGACATGGATATTCGTAATATCGGTTTATTCGGATATTCGAACTGTACACTTCTATTTGCCAATAAGAAGTACTGTAAAGTAAACGTATTTATACTCTATTTGGAGGAGCGCGATCCTTCACATTGCACGCCGCAACACGTGGAAGACGCAGTTGTTGCTGTGAGCAGCTCTGATGCTGCCGCTACTTCTGCCGACTGAAGTGTGCCGATTGTTGGACACATTGACTGGCAGCGCGTCTTGTGAAGGCCCAATTAGAAGCATTGTTCCGCCAGCCGGTGGCCCAGTGCGGCTATTGTGGGAAACTTGGTTTGAGGGGAAGGGGATATGATGAACGATAGTGTGGGAGGGTTAAAAAATTAAATAAAAAATTCGACCCTCTACTCTAACTTTTTTCGATCGTCGCTCACGAAGGCCGAGGGGCCCCCGGAGCTCGGGGGCCCCGAGGCACTGCCCCGCCTAGCCCTATGATAGCTACGCCACTGGATATCGTTACGGCTCACGCAGCAACCGCAGGAAGCAGCTAGGTGGGGGAACTTCCCCCTCCACCTGCACGCGCAGACCACGCCACTCAGTCGTCACTGGGAACGGGCGAACTAAAACAACGAACTAGTGCGCGGCAGAGCCACGATCTAAAGTTAGCGCTTCAGATCGCGAACTATTATGCGCAAGTCTAGCATTGGGTTCTCGCCAGAGTCTTAGTACGTGCGCTAGCTGCGCCATTTAATGGAACCAAAGCGACGTATCTACCGTATACACTGTTGAGATATTCCCTCACTACTCTACAAGGATGGGGCAATGCCTCATCCTGCTGAAACCAGAGCTGCACAGCTAACTGAAATGGGATGTCCTCTAGGAATTGTCCAAGATTCATCTCATTCTACAGGAATTGTAATTCACCCGACCAGTTAGTTTGGGAGCCAAATAAACTGGTCCACCGATGTGGTGCCTTATAATACACCTCATACAGCAACAAACCAGTGTGGTTGCACGTGATGTCCTAATCAATGAGGAATTTCAGGATTCCAGTAATGTAGATCATGTCTAAGAATTTGGAGAAATTGGCTAAATAGTATTACTTTCTCGCCGGCCGCGGTGGCCGAGGGGACTAAGGCGCTCCAGTCACGGTCTGCACGGCCACTATGGTCGGGGGTTCGAATCCCTCCTCGGGCATGGATATTTGTGCCGTCCTAGTTTGTAAGTTTAGGGGCTGATGACCCCGTAGTTAAGTCCCATAGACTTTACAAACATTTGAACATTAATTTCTCCATACAATCTGCCTGATGAAATCCGGATTAGCATCTATTTAAGAGACGACTGCAGAACGATACCAGATTTTGGAAATTTTTCCTTATAGCTGTTGGTGTAGGTGATGGTTAAAGTGATGTCATGTTCGTTTCTGCATAATCATCTGTACCAAAGACCTACATAATACTGCTGCAGCTCTTCTTTGTCCCCATAGACCAGCATCATATCTGGCGTACATTACATTTAGCTGTGTGACGGCAAGCCCTGACTCGAATTTCATATGGACACGCGAAGTAATGCGGCACGGGTCCGTTTAGAATAGCTTGTAAATGCACTTCGACGGCAACCTTCTTGCACTGACGTATGTGTGAAACATAAAATATAACTGAGGTCAGCGTGCTTGGGGAACCTGCTATTGATAAGGTGCCTCTTCCCAGCTGTTTCATTCGGTGATATATTCGGAAGGTAGCGCTGCTGTTGCTGCCGTTCTGATAAAACAACTTCACCAGGAATGCAGTCTTTCTTCCACCAACAGTCACTTTACACACGATATCAACAAGCGTCGTCAAATAACCAATGTATACAGATGTCAAACAAGAAAAGATTTCACAATCGCATTTAGGACGCCATATTTGCGTCTGGTGGCAGAAAATGCAACTGTAATTTTTTTTATTACTTATTATTACTTTTTTTTACTTAACAGCCATATGCAACCGCTCTCTCAACAAGGATCTGTAACAAAAGATTGGAAAGTTGCACAGGTCATACCTATATTCAAGAAAGGCAGTAGGAGTAAACCATTTAACAACAGATCTATTTCACTGACGTCAATTTGCAGCAGGGTTTCGGAACATATCCTGTATTCAAATATTATGAACAGAACGATCTGTTGGCCCTAGGTCAACACGGATTTAGAAAATATCGTTCATGCGAAACACAACTAGCTCTTAACTCACACGACGTGATGGGTGCAATCGACAAGGGTTCGCAAATTGATTCCGTATTTCTTCATTTCCAGAAGGCTTTTGACACCGTTCCTCACAAACTGCTTTTAATCAAATTGCGTGGTTATGGTTTATCGCCCCAAATCTGCGACTGGATAGGGGATTTCCTCTCAGAGAGGACACAGTTCGTAGTAATCGATGGTAAGTCATCGACTAAAACAGATATCGGGCGTTCCACAGGGTAGTGTTATGCGTCCTCTGCTGTCCTTGCTTACATAAACGATTTAGGGTAAAATCTAAGTAGCTCTCTTAGGTTGTTTGCAGATGTCGCCATCATTTACCGTCTAGTAAAATCAACTGAAGATCAAAACCAACTGCAGAACGATCTCAATAAGATATCACTATGGTGTAAAAATTGGCAATTGACTCTAAGTGATGAGAAGTGTGAAGTTGTCCACATGAGTACGGAAAGAAATCCGTTAAACTTTGTTTACAAGATAAATCAATCAAAAGTGAAGGCCGTAAACTCCACAACATACCTAGGAATTACTGTTACTTCAGACATAAATTGGAAAGAACACGTATATAATGTCGTGGGAAAGGCGAACCAGAGACTGCGTTTTATTGGCAGAACCCTTAAAAGATGCAATAGAATTACTAAAGAAATGCCGCGGTGGAGTAGCCGAGAGGTCTAAAGCATCTCGCTGCGGAGCGCGCGGTTGCTCGCCGTGGAGGTTCGAGTCCTCCGTGGGGCATGGGTGTGTGTGTTTGTCCTTAGGTTAGTTTACCTACGTTTAAGTAGTTCGTAAGCTACGGACTGATGACCACGCACCGCCTCTCCCAACGCATCATCCTTTATATCGGCATTCATATGAAAACATACACTTCCTTTAACCACTCTTAATAACAGCGAAAATGAAGCATTTGAACGGCACAATAAAATGTGTTGGGAGCACTCCATGTTTCGATATTCACTTATTTTAATACGTTATTTTAATACTGGCCTCTCCACAGATACCCCTCCGCTGTGGTTGCACTTACGGTACGTCTATCTGTATCGTTGGGGCTCGCAAGGTATCCCATCTCCGCAATGTGTATGGTTCATCAGGGTGGCGTAGCAGCGCATGCGCAATAATGCCTGATTTCTCGCGCTTGAAAGTAGCTTTCCGGCAGCTCTTTAAACTAACCTACGATATTCCGTTACTACAAAGTTCGTTGGCCTGGTGTAGCAACAGTGAATCCATATTTGAATTGAAAAGTAGTCTCTGTTGCAAATTATAATATTTATTTCTTTTTAACGCGTTTCGCGCTTTTGGCGCATCAGAACACTGTAACAGGGAAAATACAGGGAAATGCCAGTTTCATGCCGCGGACCTATCCACTACAATATTATGAAACAATGAATTTGGTGTGTGAACATACCTCAGAAACAACTGGATGGCGTTAGTTGGCGTAAAAGCACACGATGCTCATCATTTTGGACTGGATAAAATCTGAGGATTTATTCAAAAGTATCGCCAAGAATGTGCGCCTCGGTTGCACAGTGGTAGAGTGCCAGACTACAAATCCAAAGGTCGCGGGTTCGATCCCCGCCAGGTCCTAGAATTTGTATCTGTCACTTTCCACTTCTTTCACCTCATGTGAAAAATACCGAGTAGCACCATGGTTCGGAACCCACGTTAAACTGTAGGTCCCCCTATAACTGGCTGGGTAAGTCAGTTCCAAGGTCGGAGGAAGGCAACGGCATACCACCTCCGAACAGGACCATGCCTAGTACAGCACTGTGGTGTTCAAACCAATCTTCGGATTGTTGACTGCTTTACCTTATCGTCAAGAGTTATTCACCCTTCACAGAAATAAGCATATGTTTTATGAAATACCTTGTATGTACTGTTTATATTGTTCATGTGTTGTTTTCACAAAAATACAAATGCAAATAATAAAACCATATAAAAAACAGAAAACTAAAACCAAAACATTTAGTGGCTCAAAACTATGAAAAGATACTGTCAAAAAACGATCACGCGCCAGAGCGTGAAGTGGCACCTAGCATCATCGCGCCAGAGCGTGAACGGCAGCGAACGTGTTAAGGAGGGAGGGGGGGATTGCGACTTTTCAATAAGAAGATCAGGTAACATCTTGAGGATGCTTTTGATTAAATCCTCAGATTTTATCCAGTCCAAAATGCTGAGCATCGTGTGCTTTTACACCAACTAATGCCATCCAGTTGTTTCTGAGGTTTTTTTTTTTTTTTTTTTTTTTGCTCTTTGGGGCCTGCAGCATAATAAAGGTCATATAATGACATTTTATTAAAGAAAAGAGGAATTTCTTTAATAAAATGTCATTTCTGAGGTATGTTCACGCTCCCAATTCATTGTTTCATAATGTTGTGATTGATAGGTCCGCGGCATGAAACTGACATTTATATATTTAACCTATGATCTTATTCGTTCACCCACCATAACTCGTGACCTACATCACTTCCCTCCACTGTAAGGTGACTAATGTAAACACGTCAGTGTAAAACCGCTTCCGTACTACGAATTTCTTCCTTCAGTTCTGGGCGCACATGAACTTCGCGAGTCTGTAACCAGCCGGAATGGCAGACTGTACGATGTTGACTGATAGCGCTGGGCAGCTTAACCCTTCCGACCTCGGGCACCCACATGGTCCACGTGGAGCAGTAGTAGCGAGAACCGCACTTCCAGGAACGCGACCGAAGGGGGGGGGGATGCGGATACGCCGGCGGGGGAGGGGGAGGGGCAGGGAGCTTACGCGGGCCCAGACGACCGCGCCGTAATGGAGTCAGTCGCGGCGCCAGCGCTGACTGCGATACTCGACGACCAACAGGCCACCGCCATTCAGTGCTGCAGTGCGTCACGCCACTCGGCCCTCGGCGTCAGCGTAACGGTGAAAGGCTCCCGCCTACAGGTACTTTCTTTCGCTCGCTCCTCTTCACGCCCTTTTTTTAGTACCTCGCTTGATTCGCACATCACTAGCGTGGCCCTCTCAGAGTTCTTTGTTTCACGCTTTCGCGTCAACTTTGCGTATTCTCTCTGGAGGCGTAAGTTAGAACTGTGCACACCTTATCGTCCTGTTGTGTTGTTGTTTACGAATTCTTCCGATAGCCGACGCTATTTTCACACACAGTACACGCTCGAGCGTGGTTATTTTTTTTATTTTTTTTTATTTTTTTTATTTATTTTTTTTTTATTTTATTGTGGCTTTGTTTCCACCCGTCAATGATTGTTGCGCGTTTCGTATTACTCTCGATTTGATTTTTCTGACTTAAGAGTACATTACACGGAGCGAATTTGGTCGCTAGTCGCTGGCGTATTTGGACGCAGCTGCTAAATTCGCTCCTTGTAAACAGGGCAGCGAACAAAGTCTCTGCTCCGAAACGCGAGCGTCTAAAGTTGAAGATTGGGCTACTTTAGACGCTGGTCGCTGGCGTTTTTGGTAGCTGGCGTCTTTGGTCGCCCCGTGTCATATACGAGAGCGTCTAAAGTAGCCACCAGTCGAGTCAAAATTTCGAAGGAAATTGTAAATGCTGGCGTTGTGTTTCTCGCAACAGTTTTAAAAGAACAGTTAATGAACCGAAAGCAAAACGGAAAAGTAGAAAAGAATAAAAGAAAATGGATTAGAAGGTTGATTGCGAGGAGGGATAAATATAGTGCTTCTGCATATTTTTTGGGTGAATTATCATGTGAGGATCCTTCTGCCTACAGAAATATAATGAGGATCACATAAGAAAATTATTATAGATTACTGTAAATGGTAGAGGATAAAATAAGGAAACAGAATACCATCGTGAGGATGGCGATCTCGCCAAGAATAAAATTTAAATAATCGTTATTTTTAATGTCCCATAATACTGGAAAACAAATTTTCAGAAATTTGATTACAATTCCATTTCATATTTTGTTTGGTGGGACGCAGAATCTTTAATATATTTATTTACGTCAATGATTACAAAATTTCCTTTCGTTTTGACGACCGGTTTCGGTCAGGACGACCATTTTCAAGTCTACAACAAATCAGAAAAAGAAGGATACATCAAGTATTAGACTATCTTAGAAAACAAATAATGCATTACATTCATAAATACATGTAATATAGCCATATGGCATCATCACAGTATAAGTGTATCTTCATTAAGGAATGTAACAACAGGTATGATTTATAATATTTTAACACGTTTTTTATATTGATGACTGTAATGCCTTATTTATGTTTTATAAGGTACCGTAGTGTATTAATAAATTTGTCCTGTTTCCGATTTGCTGTAGACTTCAAAATGGTCCTCACTGACCGAAACCAGTCGTCAAAACGACGAGAAATTTTGTGATCGACGTAAATAAAGACATTAAAAGTAATTACAAAATGGATCACTGATATAAATTCGCGACCATGTCGCACCTTGGGAAACAACTGTTTGGTATCATCTAACCTCCAAAACAATGGATCATATGCTACGTCGTGTTTCAATTGTTTTTACGAAGACGCTAACGTCTGAAGTCGCTGCGTGTCATTGCGTCAGCGTATTCATTCGCTATTCGCCCATACGCCGAGCGACAACAGACGCCAGCGACTAGCGACAAAATACGCTCCGTGTAATATACCCTTTACGTACTGTTTGCGTCGTCGACCACTCGATCCTTCCAGCCACTCCCCCTTAACACTAAAGTGTCTGAAGTTGTCATTGTTTACACTTAGCTAGTGTTGCCAACTTGGGGGTTTTCCCCCTAAATTTAGGGGGACTGCTGTCTTGGGGGGAATTTGGAGGGATTTCTACTTCAAGGGGAAATTTATTGTTATTGTGGCTTTGTTTCCACCCGTCAATGATTTTAGTGTTGCATGTTTCGTACTACTCTCGGTTTGATTTTTCTGACTTACGTACTGTTTTCGTCGTCGACCCATCGATCCTTCCAGCTACTCCCTCTTAACACTAAAGTGGCTGAAGTTGTCGTCATTGTTTACACTTAGCCAGTGTTGCCAACTTGGGACTTTTCACCCTAAATTTAGAGGGACTCTGCTGTCTTGGGAGGGATTTGTACTTCAGGAGTAGGGTTACCAGACGTCCTCTTTTACCCAGACATGTCCTCTTTTTTCGAACCTAAAAACGAGGCGGGCGGGTTTTTAACGAAATGGGGAAATATCTTCTTGTAGTTACACAACTGCTACAGTTTGAAAGTGTGCAACTTTCATAGTTGCAAACTTTAAGAATTTAACCTTTCCTCCAAACAATATCATATTTCTTATATCTACATAGCCGCAGCGTAAAGCTCAAGTGACGTTTTCAGAGCAACTGGAGTAGTTAGGATGGCACTAAATGATCCTGTGATAGAAGCTGCAAGGCGCCCAGGTGAAAGTATTACGTATGCAACATAACTCTGCTTCCACTAATTTCAAATTACAATTGTAACTGTTTTGGAAATTTTTGAATCAATGTGGAAACGTCCTCTTTTTTGAAGTCAGACATCTGGTAACCCTATTCAGGGGGAAATTTAGAGGGAAGTGTCCTTTGAGGGTAATTTTTAGGGGCTTCCCAGACATTATACTTATCAAAATTTGTTTAGCCCTACCTTACAATGAAATACTTCATTGTTGTGTTTTCGTTGGCACTGCCCTCCTTTAAAGGCGCTTCGGCAACGAGTACTGTACCGTACTGTTGATGTATTGGCGATTGTGAACTGAAGTTGAATACGCTGGTAGAGTATGTGATTATTCAAGTGACTATGGCTACAAGATAGAAAAAATATTCCTCGAGATACACAAAGGCGTGGGAATCAGATCCCTTGTTGAAATTTACGTTTATTGTGCCAGTTTGTTAAATTTTATTAGCACAGCTGAACAGGGACTTATATATAGCCTAACTTCTCCCTGCAGACTATGTACTACGGCTTACATCTTAGAATGTCATGCAGAAACTACTGCTTTTTTCTTTTAGTGATCACTAAAGAGTAGAATATTAGTAATTAGGTTTTCGTTAAGTGACATTTAGAACGAATGCATTAATACGTCATGCAGAGTTTTATTGGAATGTTTTACCAACGGAAATGAATAGTCTAGGAAAGAGATTTTTATATATATTGCAGCAAAGCTGCTTTTTTTATTGAAATGCTGACTAGTTTCGGGCTTTGTCCATTTTCTTAGGCCACATTATTTTATGTTTGGACATTGCGTAGGTCAAGCTGTTTATTTCAGTGCTATAATTATTTAACTCCGATGTGGTACTGAACTGAGATATGACCGAGTGTGGAGGGGGGGCACCCAATAAGTGTGTTTTTTTTTTTTCCTCTCTTTTTGTAGTTGCGGCCTGAGCACCATTTATGTTTTTTTAGGGGGAATTCACATACGATTTAGGGGAAAATTGAGCTTCAGGGTTGGCAACACTGTACTTAGCGTCATAATTGCAAGCAGTGGCGCAGCCACGGGGCAAGGGTGTAATGGGAATGAATGCCCCCCCTCCTCAAAGCACCTCCAAAAGATTTTTTAATTTTACTATTTTTTTTTTTTTTGTTAAAAAGATCGTCACCGGAAATGGTACACATGTAATAAATCACAAGCAAAATAAATATAATTTGCCAAGCACAAGTGAACGTGACAATGGCTCGCCAACGTGATGCAGCCACTGAAACGAGTGCTGCTGTTATTGTGAGCGGTTTCAGTGCCGCCACGAACAGCTTTGATGCTGCCGCTATTGTTACTGCTATGCTGAAGTTACGAGCCGATTGTTCATACGCGGCGCCCCGCTGTTTAGCAGGTCAGCGGTGCCACCGAGTGGACTCTTATGAACAACAATAATGTTATTTTAGTTTAATTTTTACACATAGAGTCTCATGTTTATTAAACTGTAAAAAACCTTACTCTTTGGCTATTAACACAGAAGCTGTTTAATTATTTTACAAGCTGATTATATACACCCCATTTCCACCACGTTGCTCCTCTCCCACTTTCAAATTAATGTGAGCCTACTCATTTTATTTCTTGTACAATTGTTTTCGTACTATAATTAGTTGAATTATAAAAAGTGTAAAAATAAATAATAGATTAATAAATTAAGTAGGCTTTATTTTTAAAACAAAATCCCCCCTCCCCAGAACCAAATCCTGGCTGCGCCACTGGTTGCAAGTGATGAGTAGTGTGTGTTCTATAGTTTGACAACGGTGGGACTGAGGCCATGGGAAGGGGGGCACTTTTTTCCTTAAAAAAGTTAATTTAAAAAATAAGAACATCTAATTTCACTCAGTGGCGGGGGGGGGGATGAGGGGGATAGAACCCCCCCCCCCCCCAGAAACCCAAAAAAAAAAAAAAAAAAATGTATAACAGCAATCTGGTAAAGGTAAAGTTTGTAAACTCGAGGTGTTTTACCATAAGCTTTCATTGGATGGGAGAGAATTAATCTTCAACGGGAGTAGTAGATGGTAGTCTGTCTGGAAACTAAAATTTAGCTCGTCAAGCAGATCTATCCACCCCCCCCCCCAAAGCCAAGTCCTAGTTACGCCACTGATTTCACTAATACAATTAAGGAATTAGCAATGTTAAAGGCGTTTATTGACCTTCTCATGCGTCACGCCCACAAATGAGGACACTTGAATTTTGTTTCATTTCTGTCATCTTTTACATCTGAGGTGGCCGTAAAGGCACAGGTACCTCATACGAATGCTAGAATGCCTCCTAGATGGCAGTGTTAGTCGTTAGGCTAACAAAGAAATGGAAAGTAAACATTACAAGAAAGAGTAGAGTCAGACATTCAGATGAAAGCACCTTGTTGTCTGTACATCGGAAAAAAATGAAGAAGAAGAAAGTCTGTCATTCGGTACCCAACGAGTTACGCTTCGATGGAGTATAACATTGGCCAGACGAGTAAGGTGATACCAATGCCAAGAGTTGTCATGATCGGGACTGCCGACGGAAAACACGTTACGATTGAGAAAAGTGTAAACTTGCTGTGTGTCCTGAGTGCCTGAAACAATTTCATTGTACGAAAAATACAAAATAGTGTACACTCTTAATGTATTCTATGATAATACTAATAGATGTTCCGTGTAAGAGTAACAGTTTTTGTACTCACTGTCATATTGGTCTATGAAACTATTTTTTTTAGATAAATTCTACACAAGATAGGTCTTAAGTTACCAACTAATGTATCAGAAATTTTGTTCATTATCGGGTTGATAATTCGTGCAGGAGAGTGTTAATAAGGAAGCAAAAGTGTTTATTCTTAACAATTATAATTCCAAATTCGAAGTATCCACTCATCTCAACTATTATAGATCATTGAAAGCAATGGGGAAGGTGAAATTTGTGCTAGACCGAGCTTCGAACCCGTAATTCCCCTTTCTGACCAATTGTCATCTTAACATTCTTTTCGCTCTGTTAGATCGTTTCTTTCCGGTTCTAGGGTCAAGTTCGTTCTTTGCTGTTGGATAAATTCTTGATCCAGTTTCCCATTACAAATTTCCTACACGACAATGCCCTCCGCACACTGCGATCCGTGTGCTGAACTTTCTCGCAAACACGAAGTCACTGTGCATCCACCCTCCTTATTCTCCAGAATTGGCGCAGGAAGACTTCTTTCTGTTTGCCCGCCTTAAATTAGCCTTGAAAGACTTAACGCTTTGCAACGGTTGAGAAGATACAACAATGCGTGACCTCACTCCCCACCACGGCGGAGTGGCCGAGCGTTCTAAGGCGCATTGCAACGGAGCGCGTGATTGCTCGCCGTAGGAGGTTCGAGTCCTTCCTCGGACATGGGTGTTTGTGTTGTCCTTAGCATAAGTTACTTTAACCCTCGAGCGGCAGCGCTAGTGCAAATATGCTACCACTTTTCTTTAATTGCTCACTGTTGTCGCGATAATGGAGATACCGTACTTCCACTTAAGCTATTCCTCGATTAAGCCTTAAGTGGAGATTCTGAGTTTCTAGTGCACTACTTTGTCCACCCAAAAAAAGTTTTGTTAGGGAGTGCATCACTGGTAGCGGATTTGCACCGCGCTGCCTGTTTTGCAAGTAGATTTGAACTGTTTTGTGTTACGTCTAGTTTTCCTTGCAAATTGATTTGTGGCAGTTTCTAGTAAATATTTATTGCATAAATTTTACCCTAAATATTAGAATTCTCAAAAATTTAATTTCGTAAATAGAAGTTTAACTTTCGATAAATTGTCCTCTAGTTTTTCCTCATTAGCCACGCTGCAGTTTTCGTCAATGTTAATTTTAACCCTTACACAAAGAGAAAATGAGCGTTATTCTACTACATAATTTAATCTTCAGATCTTGTAGACGTGGTATTGGTCTAACAGATGAGGAAATATACTTCTTTCGCCAAGTAATGAAGATCTTGGTGATTTTTGTCTAGATTCCTCATCAGATCATGAACAGGATACTATTATTCAAATGTAGATCCTAGTTCCGATCCCGCAATGAATCTGATATTTAAGACGGTGCCACTCTGTGGAGTACAACGCCAAAACACTGGAAATAATATCATAAAAATCTCCCCTGGTTCAAAAGGAAACGCAGAGACGCAAGCTCTCTCATTCATGATAGATGATAATATGATTGATCAGGTACGTTGCACATAACACAGACAAAGACTGACACTAATTACTCAAGAGACAGGAACTACACGGAAGGAACGAAAGAGGAAACGATAGTACTGCTGGGTCTATTATAAATGATTACTGTCAACTTTCGGAATAATGTTACATTTATACACCGAAGGTAATTGATATACGAATTCAGATATTAACAAATTTCTACCTGTACATTAAAATATTTTTGTCATTACGATCACTTAGTAGCTATATACTAGGTTTGTAACACGTAATACACAGTGGTAGCAAATCTGCACCACTGCATTATTGGTTTGTGTTGAAGTTTTGGTGAAATCACAAAGGATCTCACATAATTTCGACTGGAGTTTTGAGCACTAGCGGCGCTAGACGAAAACTGGGCGTCGGCGATCTCGTCTTTGCGAGGCCCCTTTCATTTTTTCATTAATGAAAAAATTTTAGAGCTGAATTATACACCAATAGTCATTATACTAAAATTATATTAGTATAATATACGAGTATTACTGCAATGACAAAAATTACAATAAACAAACGCAAATTAGAGAAACTTTTCAGCTTTCCTTCTCACTGATTTTTTTTTTAAGATCACATCTTAATAGTAGTAGCTGTTGCGGCTTCAGTTGATAGTACTGACAACGCAGATAGTCTTTCTTGGCTCATTGTGCTTTTCAAGTTAGTCTTTATCAATTTTAACTTTGTGAAGCTTCTCTCGGCTGAAGCTGTACTGACTGGAACTGAGCATGATTCTGATATATAAACATTTGGATATACTTCTTCCAAAACGTTTTCTAAAATGTACTGAAGAAATTGTTTTGCAGGTATTTAACAACAAATTGCATCACTACTACACTCATACGGAAATAAATACAGATAACTAAATAGCTGCCGGCCGAGAATGGCCGAGCGCACTAAGGCGTCATACCACAATGAGCGAGATAGCTCTCGCTGAGGGTCGAATCCCACTCTTGGGTACGAATGTTGTGTCCGTTCATTGGTTAAGCTAGTGTAAGTTAGATATAGGTCGTCGCTACATAACCTAGCAGTTGGAAAGCGCCGTTTAACATAAAAAAAAAAAAATTAAAAATGTTTTGCGAGGCCCCCACAGGCGCGAGGCCGTCGGCGGTGGCCGACGTCGCCGACACCTAGCGTCGCCACTGGTTTTGAGTTCCAGAAGATTCAATCACAGCGGAGCTCACAGAGCCAACAGACGCTGACCAAAGTACCGGTGGCTATCACACAGACGTGTCTGGATTTTGGGGCTTCACCTGTAACCCTAGGCAGGGACACACAGGGTGCTACCATCCGGAGCCAGGTGGACCCAGGTTGTTTAACGAGGTGTTACTCCTCCCCCTCCTCCTTTCACATCACTTGCGAAGTGAAGCCCCAGGCTTGGGACCGGCAGTGGCGGAGCACTAATAGTGATAAAAAAAGTGTTTTCAATGCAACATCTTCGTTTTTCTGAGGCGGAACAGTCTAGGCACATTTATTGTCGCCTGCAGTGGACACGCCGTCAAGGTCGCTGGTAGCTAACTTCTGGGAGAGGGTTAACGATGGGGAGGCTCCACGATGAACATCGAAGGCCCGTCACTGGCTGGATCCAAGACACCGGACTGGCAGGTGGAATGGAGTGTTCTTTCTCTTCTTACTTCAGTTCACTTCATTCACCAAGCGTAGAGTAAGCTTGTGTGTCGGTATTTTGTGTCGCCTTTTTGTAATATTTTTTTATTTATGAAAATGTTGACTGTGTACTACGCACAGTAGCTACTCTGTGTTTTGTATGTGATGAAACAATACATGGACAAGGTTTTGGTGTTTCCACAGTGACAAAAAAGGACTACTACCACTCATCAAAGCAAGCAGAAAAAGTGGAGATAACAAGGGATAATCTTTAAATGCTGCTTCAGCTAGACACGATCAATGGCGAGAGGAAGTGATGAGGCGACTTTCCACCTCCAAAGATTTAGTTGCAGAGGAGACTGTGTATCATGATGAATGTCAGTCGGTTTTTGTTATGCCATTGTACCAGAAACCTTCAACATCCACGTCCGAAGACTACGTTTGAAACGCAAAGGAAAAGGTTAGTGTCTTACTGGAGGGGAATAGTGACTGTCAGTTCGCTGTAAACGAAATTATTACTGGGAGGAAACCTGACTGGAGAACTATCAGAACAGAACTGTTGAAGAGGTATGGGGATCGCATAATAGTGATTGCAGGCGCCAACAAATTTAAGGTTCCAATAATTTGTTTTAGGTACACTGGGTACAAATTGCTAACTAACGTTTGGTATGATAAGAAGGAAAAGGATGAGAAAGAAGAGCGACTCAGAATTGTCCAGAAGGCTACTGAGATAATAAGATATTCAAAGTGAAGTGTACAATTATAATACATACCCGCCAAGAGATAATTTCTTGAAGGATGCAGATTCTCTCCCTCAATCCCTCCAAACCTTTCTCTAGCAGGATACGTTGAAAAAAAAAAAAAAAAAAAAAAAAAAAAAAAAACTCAGGAATCAAGGAGGAAGAGCGTTGCTATTCGACATCCTATCATATCAGTTGTTAGGCCACAAACCTTCTTCTCGCCAATATTGACAGGTATCTCCCTTGTCCTCCACAGGAAATACGTCTCAAAGAACTTGATTGATCTTCTAGCAAGTCTAGGATTCTGCTTATCCTACTATGAAGCCCAAAAACTGGAATTATTTCTGATTACCCTGGAACAGCTAACCTACAATCCAGCTGCATTGTTTTTGATAATGTCGATTCCAGTGTTTGTACCTTAGATGAACTGAATATCTTTCAGCTATGGGAGGCATCAAATGTATCACTCCGTCCACACATGTTCAAAGACGTTCAGACATATCAAGATTAAACATAATGTCTACATCAGCTGAAACTGGCAAACTCGGAATAGTTCCACTAGAAAGATACACTGCGATGAAAGGAGGTCTGCGAAATGTGACTGTGGCACACACTGCTATACCATAAGAACCGCCACATCCTGCGCACATGATATCCTGTAATATGTTGCCAAAAAACAAGGTATTGTAGTCCCAGATTGGAAGAGATACAGGCAATGTATAAAAAGAGGAATACCAATTGAAAAGACTTGAGTGATGACCCTTCCTTTTATAAATGCCCCGCCACCAGAATATGACACAGTTTATATAGCACAGCACTGTGCATGTAAGTTGTGTGTGAAACATATCACATGTATTCATAACTTTTGATCAACCACTGTCTTGTAATCCACGAAACTGTTGCAGCTGCCACGAATAAATCATACTCTGAGCTGTTGAGTTGTGTTGCACGACTCAGCGGATTTCAAGTGCTGTTACCATTTTTAGGGTGTGTGGGGTACCTCATGATAGCAGCTGGTTTGAAAGAAATTTTATCCACTACATATGCTCCATTATCAGTGGACAAAATGCTGAATAGACACGCTTTTGCCAGAGCAGAAAAACGAAGATGTTGCTTTGAATGCACTTATTTCTTATTTTGAACCACTATCAGTGCTTGCAACATTTTATGATTCATAATATTATAATAAAATCTATAACATAATAATAACAAGATGTTCTGTTTCAATTGTAATTACCTTATTACCAGTGATAAAGGATTGTTATTTACCATGCTAACATGTTTCATAAGATAAAAACGTCCCAACCCCTCAAAACACTCATTTCTAGAAGGATATCGAAACTGAGCGCACATCTTATAAAAGAAGTAATTTCTAATTGGCTGAAGATAAGGCAGCAAATTTGCACATCAAGGTGAAGGAAATTTAATGCTCTACAACTTTCTTTCTGACAAATTTTCTGTGAAACGATCACTAAAAGTAAATGTTTGAAAACATTAATGCGGTAAAAATGATTTTTGCGGGGACATTTAGTATGTTCACCTCATAACTATCCCTAACAAAGTGGTGAAGTCAAAAATTCTCGTATATTCCATGCACTCTACAAGGCATTCATTGACTGGAATAAATGAAGCAAACCGTACGAGGTCTCTTTCAAGGACTATCGCACCGTTTTTCTGAAGCGGTTCGAGGAAGCTGAGGTAAAATTAATTCAAGGCTGGTGGGACATTTGGACTGCACTTTGTCTCACGTACAGGACGAGTTCCTCACCTGTTGTGCCACTTCGATCATCAAAATTATGATAACGGATTCTCAAGAAAGACAAATTAGTGATGATAATGACACAAGAAGCGCCGCCGTGGAGTAGCCGAGCGGTCTAAGGCGCCTCGCTGCGGAGCGCGCGGTTGCTCGCCGTCGGAGGTTCGAGTCCTCCCTGGGGCATGTGTGTGTGTGTGTGTGTGTGTGTGTGTGTGTGTGTGTGTGTGTGTGTGTTGTCCGTAGATTAGTTTACCTTAGTTTAAGTAGTTTGAGGGCTACGGACTGATGACCACGCAGTTTGGTCCGATAGATTTACAAACATTTGAACAGAAGAAGCAACTGCATTTTATTGCTTTACTGTTTATGTCTGTATCGATGAATTAGTGAAGGAAAATTTCTCGTCGCAAGTACAAAAACAGTTTTTCAGGTTGGGAAAATATAAAAATCAGAACTGCAATAAAACTGTAAAACTCCCGCTAATCTGGGTAATAAGCCTTTTGGAACGGAGTCGTTGCATAAAAAGTTCTTGGTTTTCTTGCGCGTCAAATATGGGTCTGAGCTCAAGGTTTCCACTACATCGTCCACAGTCGTCGTCAGATGTAACACTGACTCAAGGAGGCTTCCGCTTTTGACTGTCAGTCTTACTCATGACGATGACTGTTGAGGATTAGTCGGCCGAGGCGGAATAGCCGTGCGCACTAAGGCACCTTATGCGGTGCGCGCCGGCCATTCGGTTCCGAACCAGTGGTGTCGCTGTCGCCGACCCGACCCCTCGCCAAAGACGGGTTTATGACAACATACGAGCGAGCCGCGGCGGAGAGGCCGAGCGCATTGAGGCTCTATCCTACGATATGCGAGGCTGTTCCCCGATGGAAGTTCGAATCCTCCCTCGGGCATGGCTGTTTGTGCCATCTTTATTATAAGCTAGTCCATAAGTAGTTTGTAAGTTTAGAGACTGATGCCCGTAGTTAAGTCCCATAACCTCTACAAACATTTGAACATTTTATGCCTGTAAATTTTTGACGTGGCATATTAAAGAAGACTCAGAGGAAGCTAAACTCATTAATATCTTATAACACATATTGCTTCATTTTTGTAGCAACTTAGTGCAGTTTCCTCAATACTTAACTATTAACGTTAAAACTAAACACAAACGGTGGTTTATTTTCAAAAGAATTAAGAAATTGTTAACTATAGGTAATTACATAAATGGTGTTCTTAAAGCTGATTGTGTACAGTAACAAAGCCTTTTGTGTAAAATACGGTCAGGACAGGTTTATTCACTTCATGTTACACGAGAGGTGACAATAGATAAATTTTATGTACCAAAACAGAAAACGGTATAAAACTATGGTACAATATTAAAAGTGTGAAAGGAAAGGGATGAAAAGAGTCAAAAGTTACTAAAGGCCTTTATGCGACGGAAATATGATGATATTGAATTTTTTCTGGACATATCAGCGCAGTTTCGGAGTTCGTTTCCAATATATGAGAATCGAAAGAAAAATAATAGTCGCATTGTTTCTGATTACGAAATGATGGGTCCACAGTGCAACACAAATCAGCAATCAAGAGATAATAACAAAATCAAATGTTCAAATGTTTGTAATTCTATCGGACCAAACCGCGTGGTCATCAGTCCGTAGCTTACAAACTACTTAAACCTAGGTAAACTAACCTAAGGACAACACACACACCCATGCCCCAGGGAGGACTTGAACCTCCACGGCGAACAACCGCGCGCTCCGCACGAGACGCTTTAGACCGCTCGGCTACTCCAACGCGGCAGATAATAACACACCTTCAACATCCACATCGCTGGTACAGTATTCCGTACCAGTTGTTGAGCAGATTGTAAATAATGCACGAGTTTTTGCGTACTTCTCAGCGTAAAATGTAATTTTTCTTCTTCAGTTATTGCATTTATTAAGCACTGTGGTTTTATTTCATCGGAAATAGAACTCAGTACGAAGTTGAACTGTCTTTTATTTAAGGGACAATAGCTCCTGAATAAATTCTTTTTTAATCAACAGCCTGTAACTTCCATCGGCAGCTGTAAGTTTTCATAAAGGCATTACCAGCTTTCTTATTTTCTTAGTATGGAACAAATCAACGTCATCGTCTACCCCCTCCAACGACAGCGCAACAACCGCGGTAGTCAGCAGACACCTCGCCTTTCATCAGTGACAGCGCTGCTCGCCTGCCGCTGTGTTCCGCAGCGGGTCGACAGCGGGCAGAGGCGGCGCTGTCGTTGTCAGCAGTTGTAGCGGGTCGCTGTCGCCGTGTTCGGGCTCGCACCTTAATTCCCGTAAAATCCGTGGTGGGTGGAGGGGAGCGATGAACTCTGATGCAACGTTCAGTCACATCCCAAACCGATCTGGTTCATATCAGGCTAGTTGGGGAAGGGGGCTGCACATCAGCTCCAAGTTGCCACCGTGTTGCTCAGACTACATCACACACACCTGGCCTTGTGACATAGCACATTATCTTGTTGAAGAACGCCACTGTCATAGGGAAACACGATCATTATGAAGTGCTGTACGTGGTGTGTAACCAGTGTACGATACTTCTTCGCTGTTATGGTGGGTTGCTCGAGGTCCACTGGATATATATGGAAGTCCACGTGAATGTTGCCCCAGAGTATAACTGAACCGTCGCCACTTGTCTCTGTTCCACAGTATAGGTGTCAACGAATGAAAGCTCCCTTCAGTGTGCTGAATAAAGTATCAGGATTCATCAGACCATGTAACACTGTGCTAGTTCGCCAGCGTCCAGTGACGATGGCCACATGCCCAATTCAGTAGTAGTTTCCCATGTTGTGGTGTTAAAATTGGCTTACGCAGCCGCGGTGGAGTAGCCGAGCGGTCTAAAGCGCCTCGCTGCGGAACGCGCGGTTGCTCGCTGTGGAGGTTCGAGTTCTCCCTGGGGCATGGGTGTGTGTGTTGTCCTTAGGTTAGTTTACCTAGGTTTAAGTAGTTTGTAAGCTACGGACTGATGACCACGCAGTTTGGTCCGATAGATTTACAGACATTTGAACATTTGGCTTACGCATGAATCAGGAGTGTTCAGTGCAATGTGTGTACAGACACACTTGTGCTGTGCCCGGCAGTAAAGTCTGCCCTGTTTACTAGTTTGCCCAGACCACAACGTCCGATGTCTGTAATGAGGGGTGGCAGCCTAACCCGTTGACGTTTGGACGTGGTTCCACCTTGGCTTTGCCACATGTTGAAGACACTCACGACAGCACTCCTCCAATACCCTAAAAATCTCCCAGTTTCCGAAATGCTCTTGCTGAGCCTCACGGTCATTAAAATCTCCCCTCGGTAAAGCTCAAGATAGATCGCGTGCTCAGGGACAGCACTGATATGGTTGAAGGAAGCCTAGTTTTTAACATCCAGTCTACAGCGTGTTCATTAGAGATGGGACTTACACTGGGACTGTTTAGTTAAGGACGGAGAATTCAATCGGCCTTACCCTTTCAAATAACCATCCCTGCATTTCATATTTCAAAAATGTTCAAATTTTTGTAAAGCTTATGGGACTTAACTGCGGGGTCCTTAGTCCTTAAACTTGCAAACTACTTCTGAACCAACTTATGCTAAAGACAACACAAACATCCATACCCAAGGGAAGATTCGAACCTCCGACGCGGGAGGCCGCACGATTCGCAACGTGGCGCTCCAGACCTCTCGGCTAGTCCCGCGAGGCTTTTCATATTTTCTCGGCGTATTTAATTAGAAATAAAATTACAGGTATTCAGTCGCAACCATTTATTTCTTATTGAAAGAAGCATAAAGTATTTCAAGAAAATGGCTATCCACTACGGAAGATCCACAAAGACTCAAAATTCAAACCTAAAATGAAAGCTACACCAGAAGAACCAGAAGATGAAAGATTCTACTCAATGGCCTTTCTACCATATATCGGTAATTTATCTTCAAACATTTGACGCATTTTCTCGAAGTATAAAGTCAAAGTTATTTTTCGGCCAGCACCAAATATGAAACTTCCTTCCAGATTAAAATTGTGTGCAAATCCGGGACTCAAAGCTGGGACCTTCGCCTTTCACGGGCAAGCGCTCTACCGACTGAGCTGTCCAGACACGACTTACGATCCGTGCTCACAACTTTAATTCTGGCAGTACCTCGCCTTCCATTTTCCAAACTTCACAGAAGTTCTCTTGCAAACCTTTAGAGGTAGCTAAGTCTTAGAGCTCTTGTCCGCGAAAAGCATAGGTCCCAGGTTAGAGTCCCGGTTTCGGCACACAATTTTAATCTGCCAGCATATCGTATCAGCGCACACTCAGCTGCAGAGTGAAAGTTTCATTCTGAGCACCAAATATATACGTGCTTGTTGGCTCTGTGAAGGATGATTTCCTTTTGCGGAAGGCAGGTATGTATGAAATTCGATGTCAATGTGGTAGTTCATAATGTTGGACGCACTTTTCGCACAATTCGTTAACGATGTGCGGAACATCAATACACTCGCCTGCTACAACCCGATAATTCATCAGTTGCTGAACATTATATTCAAACATGCCATAATATGGTTTATGAGAATGTTCAGATTTTATCATCTGTATCATCCTTCTGGGATTCGGTTTGTAGAGAAGCCATTGGAATTCGGCTGGGGAGTAGTTTAATTAGTCGAGTTGTTGGTTTTATTCTGGATAAAATTTGTAACCCGACACTCGCAATTGTATGGAATCAGAGTCACGACAGTGTCATTACATATGTTCTCCATAGATGGCATTACGGCTTCGTACTTCTTTGCCGTCGAAATTAACCAAAGTTTACGGCTGTGTATAATTTTCATGGAGAGCATCACATCCTTATACATCTTTGCCGTCTATTTGCTACGCTTTTACAGTGTAGAAGTTGGACTGAAACACACTCTACCGACAGTCGTCGTAGTATTGCCCTGCTGATGGCTGAACAGTACACAGCCAATATATTAGCAGTAATAAATAAATTATTACGGCTTAATACCTGTCATTTTATTTATAATCCCGGCATTTGCCTGGAGTGATGTAGGAAAATCACCGATAAACCTAAATATGGATGACCAGAAGTTGATGTGAGCCACATTTCTCTTGATACGCTTGTGTCTGAGTAGCAGTCATTTCCATGAGGTGACCCAACTCTCGGCAGGACGCTTTTATATCTATAGTAAGTATGCGGTCATGATGTTTGGCTAATCTGCGTAGAACTAAATTCCTGCGGCATACATTCTTCTTATGAAGTGCGTATCCATACTGTAAATAGAGTTCCGTCTGCACTCGTTAATCACAACCACCGTGTAAAACACTCGCTGCGCTGGATACCAAGCAGTTATTGTGGGTAAGGCAGATACATTAATTGCGACACTCATGAAAGAATACAGACGCACCAATGGCTGTGCAAAAATTTTAGTCCGGTCTCATTGTGGTATGGTAGCAGCATCAATGTACTGTGGTCTATGTGATTCATTGTTTTCGCGCCAAAAATGTTCAAATGTTTGTAAAATAATGGCACCTAACTGCAGTGGTCATCAGTCCCTAAACTTAGAGACTACTTTAACTTATCCTAAGGACACACCCATGTCCGAGGGAGGACTCGAACCCTCGACTTGGTACGACCGCGTGCACCGTAGCAGGGCGCCTTAGTGCGGACGGCTATTCCGTCACGGCTCGCCTCTGTCGCTAATCCTACTTGCGTCCAGGTGTTCAGTCACTTCAGTTGTGATTTCCAAAAACAATCAGCATAACTACTCTTCACGCACATAAACACGCACAGACGCTTGCAGCTCTTATCAGTCTGCCATTTTCAACGGATCATTTCAGTATGACGTTTCGAGCTAACCGTACGGCACATATAATCGGTGTGACCTTTCAAGTTTTCGTCAGTGTTGGTAACCTCAGTGGCGCTAACCGTACGGCACATATAATCGGTGTGACCTTTCAAGTTTTCGTCAGTGTTGGTAACCTCAGTGGCGCCTCCCAGATATTTTAAGTCTCTCAACGGACAGCACGTTTTAGCGGCAACCACTTCCCGTCGGCTCAACCGCAGAGTGGCCGCCACACCGGGAAAAGACGTGCCCGGTAGCCGTTTCCTCCTACTGGCCTCGCAGATATCGTCCTGAATTGCGTCTCAATACCTTGGCGTGCCTCGCTGCTACCTTGAATCTTAACCTTGCTACATCTGCCAAAAGTGGCATTGATGTTACGTTTAGGTAGAGTATTTCTTGATTGCTGTTTATTCCCCTTATTTCGCCTAAGAACACACTAAACGCATTTTATAGCAGCGTGTACCGCGCACAGTTCTGAGACGATGACTGTATCAGTATAACAATCTACATCTACAAAGATACTCTGCAAATCACATTTAAGTGCCTGGCAGAGGGTTCATTAATCACTTTCATAACCTTTCTTTAGCGTTCCATACTCTAATAGCGCGCGGGAAGAAAGAACACCTAACACGTCCCGTTTTCGATCTGATTTCTCTTGTTTTATTGGGATGCTCATGCCTCCCTATGTATGTGGGTGCTAGCAAAATATTTTCACATTCAGAAGAAAAAGTATGTGATTGAAATTTCGGAAATAGATCTCGCCGCAACGAATAACGTCGTTCTTTTAATGATTTCCACCTCAAATCGTGCAACCTTTCCGTGACGCTTTCCCCCTATAAAGTGATAAAAGAATACGTGCTGCCCTTCTCTGAACCTCCTCAATGTCCTCCATCAGTCCCACCTGGTGAGGGTCCCACGCTGGGCAACAGTGCCCCAGGAGAGGACGTACAAGTGTGATGTAGGCAGTCTCTTTGGTGGCGCTGTTGCATCTTCGATGCGTTTTGCCAAGAAACGTAACCTTTGGTTCGCCTTCCCCAATTTTTTTCTATGTCTACTCTCCAGTCTAAGTTGTTCGTAATTGTAACACCTAGGTGTTTGGTAGAATTTAAGACCTTAAGGTTTGACTGATTTATCGTGTAATTGGAGTTCCGAGGATTTATTTTTAGTGGTCATGTGTATTACTATCCGCTTTTCATTATTTAGTGTTAATTGCCAATTTTCGCACCGTGTATAAATTTTGCCTAAATCTGTTTGCAGTTGCTTTTTATCCTCTGTTGACTACACTAACCGATAAACGACAGCATCATCCGCGAACAGTCTAAGGGAGCTATTCAGATTGTCTCCTATATCGTTTATAAACACAAGAAAGTGTAGGGGACCTATAACGCTTTCCCGGGGAACGCTAGATATCACTTCTGTTTTACTCAATGACTTACCGTCAATTACTACGAACTACGTCCTTTCTGATAGGAAATTATGAATCCAATCGCATAATTGGGGTGATATTCCGTAAGCACGCAATTTTATTAGAAGCCGCTTTTGAGGTACAGTGTCAAAAACCTTCAGGAAATCCAGAATTATGGAATCGATTTGAGGTCCTTTGTCGATGGCACTTATCACATGTGAATAAAGGGCAAGCTGTGTTTCGCAAGAACGGCTTCAACAATGCAAATCAAATTCAGATGTTTGTAAATCTATGAGCCTAAAATACTGTGTGTCTCTGGGACCAAACTAGTTAAACTAAATTGAACTAACCTAAGAAGGCCGGCCGCGGTGGCCGAGGGGACTGAGGCGCTCCAGTCACGGTCTGCACGGCCACTAAGGTCGGGGGTTCGAATCCCCCCTCGGGCATGGATATTTGTGCCGTCCTTAGTATTAGTTAGTTCATAAGTAGTTTGTAAGTTTAGGGACTAATAACTCCGTAGTTAAGTCCCATAAGCTATACAAACATTTGAACATTTTTAACCTAAGAACAACATACACCCATGCCCGAGGAAGGACTCGAACCTCCGGCGGGAGTGGCCGTCCAGTTCCTGACATGCGGCCATTCCCGCGCGGCTATGAATATGGACAGGATCATAAAGCAACACCTTGAGGCGATGGTTTATGGACAAAAACATCTCGGAAATGGATTGCCTTCTCATTGTCTCAACGTTAGCTAAAGTGGGCACCTTTGGTATGAGCCAGAAAGTATACTTGGCTCCAGACAGCAGTGTCCAACATCACTACGTTTTCTGGTTTCAGATCTCGAAAAGAGGTGGGCGGCCATTTCTCCACAGACACACAAACACCTCGTTGAAAGTGTCCCAGGATAGTTCAAATTTTTACAAATATGAAGGGTGGACACAGTGCATGTTACATTAATAAATTTCCAGATACTTCAATGTACATGATGTAATTCACCACTCTTCAATTTATTGATTTATTTATTTATTTATTTATTACGGATAACCGCTTTTCATTTTAAGATCTCTGCTTTTCTTTAGCCGTTTAAGGTGTTATTTCTTCCCTCTGTCCCTCCTGCATAGTACTAAGTAGGCTTATCAACAGCCGGCCGCGGTGGCCAAGCGGTCTGAGGCGCGCCAGTCACGGTCTGCACGGCCACTACGGTCGGAGGTTCGAATCCGCCCTCGGGCATGGATATTTGTGCCGTCCTTAGTAATAGCTAGTTCATAAGTAGTTTGTAAGTTTAGGGACTGATGACCTCGTAGTTAAGTCCCATAAGCTATACAAACATTTGAACATTGATTTGCTTATCAATAAATTTATTGTTGTCAATTAACGTTCTAGTTGTTGTGCTATTTTAAAATAATTATTTATCCTTGCCATCTTCTTCATGGAATTCTGTTGCATATTTTTCTGATACTTCATCGATAAAGCTTAATTACGTTTTTTTTTCGTGATCCTGTTTTAAACTTTGAAACTATCGTTTTATGATTATATCTGCATTTTTTGTGTGTCTGTGTGTGTGTGTTTGTCAGAGAGTGAATTTGATTTTTTCTTCAGTCTTATTGTGATCCTGGTAGCCTATCTAGAAATATTCTTCCATGTTTAACTGACGCCAGTTATCAAATTTTTAGATCCACATGGTCTTATCACTGAGCTACAGTTTTGCCCCTTGTGCCTATTTAAATTATTATTATTTCTCCAACAAAGGTTGCATGATAATTGCAGTTTTGCAATTATTTCTTTGTTATTTATTCTAGTCCTACCTAACCGGTTACTGTAACCGAATATTTGAAGTTGTATACTGTGGATATTTTTCTAAGTATGGTGATTCTTGAATTCTGATCCGGCTCTTTCTATATAGGGCGACTTCTCGTCTTCACTTTGTTAGTAATTTCTCCAAAGTAATTAGCTTCTTCTCTATCAGTGAAGGGAACTGCAGTTTCATAAGCAAATGCTTAATTTTTGACATTAAAAGACTATAAGGCTTTATACTAATTTGTAATTGCTTTAGGGACGTACGATTCCCATGAGTAAAAATTTGTAAGTGCGTTCGTCGAGACTTGTAAATTAGTGTATCTTCTGTTACTTTTGCTAGGTAAGAATGGTGTGACATTTTAATAGGAACAGTTCTTTTTGCGAATGAAGAAAAGAATAATTAACTTAGGTTACAATATATGTTGTGAAGGTTATTACTAATTTTTGTAAAGTCTTTGATTTAGACTTTGGAAAGACATTTCCAATCGAGTTTCGTACAGTAAAGATCACAGTGTCATCCAAGTGTCTGCTTCATCATGGAAGTGGAAAAAAATGGAGACTTCCCGTTTTTGTATGTACTGGTCAGTAGAAGCGAAGACCGTTACTTGGAACACAGTGTTTTCCGTAAACCGACACACAGTGACCTATATCTACAAGCTGTCACTACGTTTCCCGAAGCAGCGATGTATCACGGAGCTAGAGCCATATCAGATCCAGAGAGCTTACCAGCTTACTTCGCTCTGCGTTTGTCCAGAACGGGTACTTAAGAAGCAGATTCGGAACGCCTTTCGACCAGCACGCACACCATCTCCAGAGAATTCTAAGAGACTGGTTTTTCGTTCCTATGTGGGTGACGTCACCTTGAAAACCGGCAGACTATTAAGAAATCATCATACTACTTGTGTCTCCCGTCCTCCAGCGCGAGTGCCAACGATGCTAAGTCCCGTCAAAGGCAATCTGCATCTAAGGAGACCAGGCAACTACAAAACCGCGTGCCAGTTGAACACAAACGTCACACCAGATTAGGTCAGCCAGAAAGTCTGTTGTTGCTAACATAGCACGATCTATGGAGAGAAAGATACTGGAAGGTACCGGAAGATCATAATAAAGAAGCAGTCCACGTACATGTATCTAACGACTGATTGGCAGAAATACGGAATTTCAACTCAGCAAATCATGGGAGCCAGCACGGGCACTAGCCCAGTGGTTTATATTGTTTGAGTGTGGGTAGTTATCCAAAGGTTGCCTCCCCCCTTCTAATTTCCCCTCCCTCCCCATTGTCAGTAATCTCTATACATAAAAATGTTCTGTTGGTTTGTGTATAGCCGTTAATCTCCGAGAATTCTTGGCCGATTTCTTTGAAATTTTTACACAATGTTGCATTGTAATACAGGAAGATTAGAATATATTGTATAAAACCTATATGTATATTACTTTTGGTATTTATCTTATCAACGTTTCCCCGTTATATAATTTATATACATTTATATATGACATATACTGAATATAAAATTTCGAAACGTTCGGTCAAGAACTTTTGTAGATATAAGATTTTCAACTAACACTAAACATGGCTCTAAGAGATATAGTTGTAAGAGGAAACAGAGGAGGTGGAGGAAATTAATAGTAGACAGGGAGTAGGGGACTAACAGGTAGAAAGTAATTAGGAGATGGATATTAACACGCAATTACTCCTTAGACATGGAAGGTTAATTGCGACAACCGTTTCAAAAACTTTTCTGTGCTTTTAGTTCTATTTCACTTATTGTAATTCATGGTCAGAAATGCATCGAACAGTAAGCTACCTGCTATCAAACTTCTTGAGTAAGTTACGTACACATACGTGACAAAGAGTGTTATTTTAAAACAGCTGTTACGAATTAAGAAAAGGTTAATGTTTTATTAGAAAGTTAAGATGCTGTACCACCACGTGTCAAAAAAATCAGATCTTATAATCCATATGCTTTCTTCAAAATAGACTGACAAGCATTATGAAACTAAAAACTCATGCAGATTGAAAATTAGGAATATTTTATTTTACAAGCAGTGGAAAACATGTAAAGAAAAATAAGTTAATAAAACTATATTGGGTGTCCAGAAAAGGACTCCCTGATTTCAAAATTAAATAGCTCGAAAACAAAGATCGATAGAGGAATGCAGTAAACGGTATGTTTATTGTGAAAGCTGTAAGAAGTTTATACAGCAGTTTGAAATAAAAGTTACAAAAGCTGCTAACAGATGGCGCTGTTACCGCCATACGTAATGCCTAGTATAAATAGTGATCCGAAGCCCAGAGCGATCAGTTCCACCATTGAAACGTGAAAAGAGGTTAGCGTACCGAAGGAAGAGATTAAAATCATGTACTCCATTGAACAAAGCGTTTTTCTGGTGCTAGAGTACCACAGGTTAGAAGAGAGTCCTACGGCAACAAGGCGAAGTTTTCAAGCACGATTTAATGTTCCAAAAGGACCCGATGTGAAAACCATTCGTACGCTCTTCGCAAAATTTCAACGAACAGGCAGCGTAGCTGATGATCTAGTGGGGCATGTTAGCCGCAAGCAAATCTCAGTTACGCCTGAAAATATCGCCACAGTTTCTGGAATTATTCAGCGAAATCCAATGTCATCCGCCGTAGAATTGTATCTGAGACTGGTTTGAAGCGTTCCAACACGCAGCAAATACTGAGAAAGAGCCTACACATTTTTCCTTTCAAAATTCAAACGCACCAGGCCATACCTGTACGAGCTGTGCAACAAAGGGTTGCCTTTGCTAATCAGATGCTCACAATGATTTATGCGGAAGGAGTTGATGTTGGCTCCATCTGGTTCACAGATGAAGCACACTTCCACCTGAATGGATACGTGAATAAGCAGAACTGGCGATTTTGGGGTCCCGAAAAGCCATATTGGTGTGAAGCGAAACCCCTGTATTCTCCTAAAGCTACTCTGTGGGCTGCAGTATGCAGCAGAGGCATTATTGGCCCTTTTTTCATTCGAGAAACGGTCACTTGTGCACGTTACGTTGCAATTTTGGAACAATTTGTCGCCACACAGCAAGCGTTAGAGGAACGACCAGGTACTGAATGGTTTATGCAAGATGGAGCTCAACCACATCGGACCGATCAAGTGTTTCACTTTCTTGAGGAATACTTCGGGAATCGAGTCATTGCTTTGGAATATCCCAAATTTACTGGTGCAGGCATGGATTGGCCTCCATATTCGCCGGATTTGACTCCGTGTGACTTTTTTTTGTGGGGCACAGTGAAAGACATGGTCTACCCAAGCATCCCACCACGCAGGACGAACTTGAATCGGCGACCTCTGTGGCATGTGAATCAATTTCGGTTGAGACACTACGAAATGTGATGGCGAATTTCATTCTTCGTTTGCGCCACCTGTGTAGTGACAATGGTGAACATTTTGAAAACATTGTGATGTGATTGTTTGCAAAGTGTGTTTTCATACGATTATTTCACTTATGTATGCTGATATGAGTGTACAGCGTACAGCACCATCTGTTAGCAGCTTTTGTAAGTATTATTTCAAACTGCTGTATAAACGTCTTACAGCTTTCACAATAAACATACCGTTTACAGCATTCCTCTGTCGATCTTTGTTTTCGAGATATTTAATTTTGAAATCTGGAAGCCCTTTTCTGGACACCCTGTATATACTGTCAACAGTTTCTACAGAGTGAAAATCGGAATATTGATTTCCCTATTTTTCCCAGCACGGCCCGACCGGGATTGGCCATCCCCATACGGCTCAATGTTAATAAATACTGCTTCAAATGAAGAGTGGGTATTTACCCACACTCACTGTTTCGGTTGGGTACAGCTACCGCGGCATCAACTTCAACCGCCGTGGCTGCTCGAGAATCGTTAGCCATGTTCTGCTAGTCGGCGCGGGCGGCCCATAAGGGTCAAGACGTTTGACCTATGCGCCACGCGAAACTATAGTTGGTGTCACCTACAAAGGCGGTAGAGTTTTCAGTCGTTCTGCGCATCCCCTACGCATCCTACCAATAATGTTCATTCGGTAGGCGCGTGACTGGCTGCGAGTTACGCAATGTTTTTCCTGCAGGTGCAACTGTTGGCGCTTGGCCGTAGATCCTCCCCTCCTAGCCTTCCCTATTGCTCCGCCTCTGTGCACGGAAGTACCTTCTTACATGCCACCAGCTATACCTGTGCACGCGCCCTCAGTCCACCATCTGCGCCGCGGTTTTTCCCGCGTCTCGCACGAGCAAACCACGACCCGTTCCTCCGGTAGGAGGCTCTGAATGGCTAAGTGGGATTTCCTACTGTTGGCTTTCCTACAAGGGTGCCTCGTAGGTAGCTTAGCTATCCTGACCAACCGGTTCCTGAACAAAGTGTTTGCGAACAGTCTTCCCCATTGCCTGTCTCCCCCAGTCGTACATCATTAGTGCAAGTGTTGTCACTGTTTCTCAGACTGTGTCGTTGCCAATAGCTTTCGCTCCATTAATTTTAGTACGCGATTTCTGTTATGTGCATTGTAGTTTATGTAAGTGATAATAACAATGAAATGGAGACTGTGTCCCGTGAAGGATGGTCATCACTACATTATTTACAAGAAAACTGAATGTAGGACTATTATCATGCCATAGCATCTGTAGATGCGTTAGAAATTTTTAGAATCTTTGTAAAACTTCAAGTTAAACTTATATAGTGCAGAATAATTTCCAGTTTTCTGCTAGACTCAAGTATTCTATGTGAAACGTTTTTGAAACCTGTGCTACCTACACAGGTGTGCTGTAAGTACAGTATAAAAATAACCACATATGTGCAATGAAGTGATTGCCAGTGATTTGATTTTTGAGCTTATGTATTATGTTCTAAAAATTACTTTTTTCAAAGGTCATTCATAATTAATATATAGTTCATTTTGTAAAGATGTAATTCCAACTAGATGAACTTGGGTGAACTCATCTATATTAAGCAACTAGTTTCATCATCTGTAGACATCAAGAAGAACACACTAGTTCTCTAAACTTTATACGCCGGATCTAACCATTTCAAAATATTCTGTAATTTCTTTCAGATGGACGCGCCCATTATTGCATAAATGTTTATTTCATTACGACCAGTGCTTAAACAGGTACACCCCGCTCGCTCTATGGGATCTTAGTTGCGAAACATATATAATAGATTCGAAAAAATGAAATCACGTAATAATTGCTGTCACGTAAGGGACAACATAGCTATTAAAGAATAGCGACAAGATAATGAGAGCAGTAAATTTCAATGGTATCGCCGTAAAACTAAGTTATACCTTGTAACTTGTCACGACAGAAAATGATGATATCCAGTGTGGTACTTCCTTCCATTCAGAGTTTTAAACTTTCAGAGAACTCTTGTGAAGGGAGGGAGTGGCAAGGGGAGCCTCAATTTGTTATGCTGGCTTGGGCTAGTAGGAAACCCTGCGATAGGAACCCCACGACACCCTATAAACGTCATCCACTATGATTCGTCTATAATGAGGTCATTGTCCCACCACCTTCTTGGCGCCTGCATTTTTCTAGGCACGCACAACACATATAAGCGGAACAATAGCAACACATCAGTAAGCAAGCATCTGGAGAAGACGAGCAGGTGACTCATAGACATATTTTTCAGTTCTGATAGTACCATCGGACACCACGCTCGTGAACAATGGAATTATTACGTCGGAAAAGCAGCAAACAGTACATCTAAACCATTTTTTTTATAATAACACATATAAATTTTCTGTTTAGTAACCAATGTAAATTTTCAGTTATTTGTAATTTCAATTAGCTTAAACATTTATTTTATACCATTAAAATTCTGTAAAAATATAATGATTAGAAAAAACAGTCATGATTGCAAAATACTAACACGAATTATTTACAGAAGGATGCAAAAGCTGGTAGTAGCCGATCAGTTTGGATTCAGAAGAAATGTAGGAACACGGGAGGCAATACTCACGACTTAGAAGACTGACTAAGGAAAGGCAAACCTACATTTCTAGCTTTTGTAGATTTGGAAAAAGCTTTTTACATTGTTGATTGGAATGCACTCTTGCAAATTTTGAAGTCAGCAGGGGTAAAATATAAGGAAAGGAAGTTATTCACAACTTGTACATAAACCAGACAGCTGTTATTAGAGCTGAAGGGCACGAAAGGGACGCAGTGGTTGGGGAGGGAGTAAGACAGGATTGTAGCCTTTCTCCAATGTTATTCAATCTGTACATTGAGGAAGCTGTAAGAAAAGCAAAGAAGTTTTGGAGAAGGTATTAGAGTTCAGGGTGAAGAAATAAAAACATTGCGTTTTACTGATGACTTTGTAGTTCTGTCAGAGACGGCAAAGGTCCTGGAAGAGCAGATGAACGGAATGGACAGTGTGTTGATAGGATTGTAGAAGATGAACAAAACAAGAGTAATCGAATGCAGTCTTAGAAAATCAGGCGAAGCTGAAGAAATTAGATTACCTAACGAAACAATAAAGGTGTTAAATGAGTTTTGTTATTTGGGTAATAAAATATGACGGTCGCAGTACAGAGGATATAAAATGCAGAATGGCAATGGGAAGAAAAGGCGTTTTTGAAAAAGAGAAATTTGCTAACATTGAATATTAATTTAAGTGTAAGAAAGTTCTTTCTGATTGAATTTGTGGCTAGTGTTGCCTTGTAAGGGAGTGAAACTTGGAAGATAAATAGTTTAGACAGGAAGAGAATAGAGGCTTTTTAAGTTTCGTGCTAAAGAAGAATGCGGATGATTAGGTGGGTAGATCGCGTCACTAATGAAGAGGTAGTGAACAGAATTGGAGAGAGAACGAATTGTTTGCATTTCGTGACTAAAAGAAGGGATCTATTGCTAGGACATGTTCTTAGACATGAAGGAATCGTAAATTTAGCATTGGAGGGAAATGTGTATGTATGAGGTGATCGAAGAGGGAGTCCAAGAGACGAATACAGTAAGCAGATTGAAATGGATGTGGATTGCCATTCTTATGAGGAGCTGAGGAAGCTTTCTCAGGATAGAGTAGGGTGGATACCTGCATCAAACCAGTCTCTGGACTGAAGACCACAATAGCAACATACGATTAAAGTGTTGTAAAAATAAAGTAATGAAGGGACCAGATATTTCCATCCCTTGTAACGTAGAAACTATTTGTCCTGGATAAAAATAAATGTCATTTTCTAGGAAATTTAATGTAACTCGGCTTTGGACCGAGAACCATTTTGACTAGAAGCTATGGATTTAGAGGTACTCATTATAAACGTAAACAACTGACAAGTGACGTAAACACAGCCCTACCGCAACGTTCACACGCTCCTAGTTTGAATTGTTACTCAGTTGTTCATGACACTCCTGCCTACCGCTACACCAGGTTCAGTCTTCCTCCTCTGACTGGGCTGGACGCGGACTTGGTCTTTTTGGCTGGACTACAGCTGTCGCCAGCGCAGGCCGCGCGACCTCCGCCACAACTCACCGCTGCCCTTGCGGGAACGCCTTCAGCGCAGAAGCTTTCGCTGCTCAAAATCGGATCGCGTCTGCTCAAAATCGGATCTCGTCTGCTCACAATACTCTCATTCCCATGCAATCGAATCTGTAACTGGTTTCAGATACACGTTGCGATCACACGTATCCGGACATCTCCAAAAACATACGCTTGTCATATTAGGTGAATTGAGCTGCCACTTACTGGCAGGTACTGCATATCAGCGACCTGAGTAGTCATTAGACATCGTGAGAGAGCAGAATAGGACGCCTTGCGGAGCTCACGGACTTAAAACGTGGTCAGTTATTGGCTATCCCTTGTGGTTGGTTGGTTGTTTGGGGTAGGGGGATGAAACTGCAAGGTTATCGGTCCCCCGGTGGGGAGGGGAAGGAGTAAGAATAGCAAAGGAGAGGAAGGGAACGGAAATGCAGTCCAGAGAGGAAAGAAGGAAGAAAAACTGCATTAGCTCGGGGCCCCGTGCTTGCCACGCACGTACTCACGAAAGAGCCGTGAGCCCCCCTGTGAGGGTGTCACTTGTGTTAGAAGTCTGTATGCGAGATTTATACACTCCTAAACATCCCTAGGTCCATTGTTTCTGATGTGGTATTAAAGTGGAAGCGTAAAATGGCACGTACAGCAAGAAAGCGTACAGGCCGACCTCGTCCGTTGACTAAAAGAGACCGCCCACTGTTGAAGAGGGTCGCACAGTTTAATGAGCAGGCATCTATTCAAACCATCAAACAGGAATTCTGAACTGCTCAAAATTCAAATGTTTGGTAGTTGAGGGTTGATAACGACAAGAGGGTGAAAAAAAGTTGGTAAATCTTTGGGACTTAACTGCTTGGTTATACGTCCCTAGCTTACAAACTACTTAAACTAAAACTAACCTGAGAACAACACATACACCCATTCCTTGGGGAGGACTCGAACCTCCACGGCGAACGGCCGCGCGCACCGCAGCACGGCGCCCCAGTGCGCACGGCTATTCCACTGCGGCTTCCAAATCTTATCACGATCCACTTCAAGTACTGTGGCAGGTGGGACATGAGAAATCATTATATCATAATCGAGCGGTCGATCGTAATCCATACTTCACGCAGGTCAATTCGAATCGACGCCTCGTTTGGTGTAAGGAGCGTAAACAATAAACGATTGAACAGTGAAAAAACGTTTCTGCAGAGGAACGAATCACAGTACACAATGTTTTGATCGGATATCAGGGTGTGGGTATGGTGAATGCCCGGTGAACGTCATCTGTTAGCGTGTGTAATGCCAATAGTAAAATTCGGAGGCGTTGGTGTTATGGTGTGGTAGTCCGAGAATGTTTTATACTGTCATCCTGTGTTTCACCATGTTTGTTACAATTATTCTCTTATTTTCACATAGACGTTCCAACAGTCAAGTGGTAGCTACCTGCACAGTACAGGCGGTAGACTTAAAAAGACGTGTCGTTGGCTGAGATGTAATTTCTGATTTGTTGATTATTATGTGATTATGTGATTATGACGGCACGATGATAATTAACAAACGCGGCGGAATGGTAGCTGAAGTCAGAAACATGGGAGATCCCATTTCGGAAATTGTTAGGGAGTTCAATATTTCGAGTTATACAAAGAGTGTGACGAGAATTCCAAATTTCAGTCATTGTATCTAACTACACACAACACAGTCTACCAAAGGCCTGCTCTTTATGAACGACAGCAGCGGCGTTTGTATAGAGTTGTCAATATTAACAGACAAGCCACACAGCGCTAAATGGCCGCGCAAATCTGTGGGCCGGCCGCGGTGGCCGAGGGGACTGAGGCGCTTCAGTCACGTAAAAAAAAAAAAAAAAATATTTAGCTATTTTACCTATGGAAAGTAATCTGCTCTCTACACAGAAAAATGTTATTTCGAAATTAATACTTACTATTTTTTTCGGTGTTTTTCCCTCAGTGAGTTTTAAGTATCATTTTTACGATATTTAGGTCCCTTGAAATTTGAAAGACCTGGTGGTACAGAATTTCGGTAAGAATATTTAACAACGCGGAGCCTGTAGAAAGAATTTCCGTGTGTATTCAGTATAAAAGTCGTCTCTTCAGTACTGAACTTACGATAATGATACAGCTTGGTTCTGTCATTATTGGAAAAATCTTGTTCTGAATTTCCTGTGAACTACTGCAATTGACAATTTCAGTTCTTGTAAAGCATTTGGGTACTATCCCAATACATAAGTCGTACTTATCGAATGAGATTTTGTGTGTTTATAAATCACAGTTCACCTATCTAGGCCTATTTGTCCACAAAAGTACACTTTATTAAACACATACTCTGAAATGACTGTCATTGAAATGTATGAGTGGTAATAGGGCAAGAAAGACACAGTGCTTTATCTAAAAACATACTTGTAGAAATCTTCCCATTCCATTTTTACGTGGTGTGGTACAGCAACCATGTTCAGTTGAATTCTTGAATAACAGAACGTCTCGATTGCAAATATCTTGGGGCATCTTCAGATATACTGGGAACAGGTTTAAACATAACGTTCGCCGGCCGCGGTGGCCGAGGGGACTAAGGCGCTTCAGTCACGGTCTGCACGGCCAAGCCGGTCGGGGGTTCGAATCCCCCCTCGGGCATGGATATTTGTGCCGTCCTAGTTCGTAAGTAGTTCATAAGTAGTTTGTAAGTTTAGGGACTGATGACCCCGTAGTTAAGTCCCATAAGCTTAACAAACATTTGAACATTTGAAACATAACGTTCAATAAAAGATGCCTCACGGAGAAGTTGATCCCAGTATATCTGAAGTTGCCCTAACCGGGCGAAACGCGTGATTGAAATAAAAAATATTTGCAATCAAGACGCTCTGTTATTCAAGAATTCAACTGAACACGGTTGCTGTACCACACCACGTAAAAATGGAATGGGAAGATTGCTACAATCATTTGCCTTGTCGGACAGAAAAAGAAGTGGTGGCCAAACTATATAAGATTAAATACAAGATAATGAAGGCAGGTTTAAACATAACGTTCAATAAAAGATGCCTCATGGAGAAGTTGATCCCAGTATATCTGAAGACGCTCTAGCCGGGCGAAACGCGTCATTTTAATAAAACATATATGCAATCAAGACGTTCTGTTATTCTAGAAAAAAAAAAAAAAAAAAAAAAAAAAACATACTTCCTTGGCTCCGCAAGATGGCGGACTGTCTTCAATCGACAGCTACGCATTGTATAGTAGTGCCGCCTCCCCTTATTTTAACTTCCTTGAATCCAAGTAATATATACCCCAATGTTCGTCTGTAGTCGCATTTTTTTATCTCCGTTTCTCTCTCCCGTGGCAAGAGACTTTACTAAACTCTTTCCTCAGAAACTTCTTTGACTGCGTATTGTTTAAAACACGTCTGACATACATGAATTAGTGTCTATCTCTAAGTCGTGTTAGTTATAAATTACGTACTTGATGATGCCTTATAATGTCGCAACACTCCTCTATTTATACTGTAATTGTTGGCAACTGAAAATTCAGTTTCTCCTGTAATATGAAGTGAAAAATAAAGGTAGAACTAGCATTACAGTTTCCTGTAGTGCTTCTTCTAAACGAGCCAAGTAAGAGCAGATACCAGACAGGTTAATGTCAGCTTACACAATGTGTGTTATTGGATTTCTTTGTGGTATTTCCTTATTATGGAAATTCTTGCAAAGTACCTTCGAGAAGTCGAGGTTTAGACAGAAAACATCGATAAATCACACACCTGTGTACCGTGTGTGTTGAAACGAAACATCGAATACACATACGTACCAAGTGTGATTAAAAAGCAAAGGGAATTTTCTAATTTAACAGCCTTCACACGTCCAATTACCATTTTTTAAATCTTATTGGTACACTAGATGACGAAATATGGGGTGTACGGATATGGCAACATGGTCCAAGATAGAAAAAATTCGACAAGTTCCATGGCATGTGGAGGATCTCCTCACAGTTTTCTTCGAAGAGTTTCTGCGTTGTTGTGCAGAATACTACCTGGAAGTTATGCTCCGTTTGCGTGAAGTAATCCGAAATTAAAGACAAGAACTCTGGTAAAATCGCTCGTGTAAGCAGCATCCCATTAATGCTCCAGGTCACAGTTAAGTGCTTATTCTTGTTTTTTTGTGACAGAAAAGTTGTTTTTCAATCGTCTTTAACCAGCAGCTTTCAAACCAAAATAATTCTGTCTGGTAATAAGTAAGAGATAGTTTCATGAAGTTACAATACAATGCAAAACCTTTTGTGAACTATGTAAGCAAATTTTTTTGAACTATGTAATCACAACACTTTGCATATTTCAGCACACAAATGTAAAGCCTTGCAAGAAGTCAAAGATTCTAAACTATATATTCACCGGGAGAAAAGGAAGAAAAAATAGTGTTAAAAGTCTTCTTGTAAAGTTAGCTTATATCGAGCCTGTGGCTTCTTTATACCTACAGATATAAATGAAATATCCTTGGTGTTTCAATAATATTAAATATCACATGATGTAGAGGCACTTGTTTTTCGTGAAAAATTTTTCCTTTATTTCGTAATTTTAAAAAAGATATTTCGATGTATTTTTCGTGAGTTTATTTCATTTCGTCAATAATTTCGCTAAATTTGAGATCCACTTTCCAGCAGTGTTCGTAGGTTTCAGGTCACTCCTCTATATATTTTGCGATGCTTATTCTAATATATAGGGTGAGACACGTAAGACTCATTTCATTTCGTGATCGGATACACATATCGAAAGGCGGTTTTCGGCACATGCTAGAACTTCGAGGAGCACATATATTTTTGTTTGGTTTTAGAATCGGTATCAACTGAGATATTGAAGCAAGTATTACGTTTTATAACTACGTTGCCGCGGTGGAGTAGCCGAGCGGTCTAAAGCGTCTCGCTGCGGAGCGCGCGGTTGCTCGTCGTGGAGGTTCGAGTCCTCCCTGGGGCATGGGTGTGTGTGTTTGTCCGTAGGTTAGTATACCTAGGTTTAAGTAGTTTGTAAGCTACGGACTGATGATCACGCAGTTTGGTCCGATAGATTTACAAACATTTGATAACTGCTTTCGGTAGCTCATAAGAAGACAAAAAACACCGCCAAGCAGAGCTCTCGTAGCGTCAGAATGTCCTGCAAATAATACAGCGGTGTAGGACTATCTATCCGGAAAGGCAATGTCCCACGCGCCAGTCAATTGCACGAATCATCAAGACGCTAGTGGGGATATGGTGCTTGTACGTCAAGACGAGAACAAGAAAGAAGACTGCAACCGGCTGACTACACGAAGGAGCTGTCCAGGCTTTGACGCTAATGAATCTCCTCAGTGTTACTAAACATATTGTCGAGGAATGTGGAATCAGCCAGACTATTGTAGTTCGCATCTTGCATCGACTCAAGTTCCACCCCTACCATCAGACATTCGGTGACCGTGATTTCGAACGTTGTACAGTAATTTGTCGGTTTGCCCTTCAGCATTTGCGAGACGCGTGCTCTTTACTGGTGATCAGTGGCGGACTAAGGGTGAAGGGGGCGGAGGGGACGGACCGCCCCGTGCCTCTCGTCTTGGGGGGCCTCCAGATACCTCGAAATCACTTTTTTTTTTCTTTTTTCTTCTTTTTTTTTAGTGCCCTTAGCCTCTCATTCGGGGACCTCCAATTTTTCTTAGATTGTCCCATTCCTCTCGTCCTGGGGGGCCTCCAAATCTCAAAATTTGTGTGTGTGTGTGTCTTTTCATGTGGAGGGGGACGGGCTCATTTTGTTTTGCCGCCGCCCCGGGCCTCCGACAGCCTTAGTCCGCCACTGCTGATGATGCAACGTTCACTAACCATGATAGCGTAAATTTGCATAATATGCACTATTCGGCAGCGGAAAATTCTCATTGGCTTCGTCAGGTGCAACATCAAGGGCCGAGGAGCGTAACCGTTTGGTGCGGCATCTTAGGCATTTATATTGTGGGACCTTACATCATCCCAGGCGTGCTGAATGGACATTCGTACACACACTTCCTTAGCAACATTCTGTCAGTTCTTCTAGAAGAGATACCACTGGATATTCGAAACTGTATGTGGCTGCAACACGGCGGATGTCCAGCTCATCGTTCCGTGTTGCAACGCAAATATTTGAGGAAAAATTTGCTGGACGTTGGATAGGACGAAATTCTTTTGTAAAATGGCCTGCGAGGTCCCACGATCTGAGTCCCCCTCCCTTGATTTATTTCTTTAAGAGGTGGGGGAGGGGGCACTCAAAGGTGCAGTCTATGACAAAGCCCTAACTACGCTAGACGATATGCGTCGTCGAATCGCCGGTACATGCTCTAACATATCAGGCACAGTAATTACATCTGTTCATCGTTATTTCGAACGGCGATTGCAAATGTGATTTGGGTAGTTACCAGAGCATTGTTAGTAAATTGTTTATTACAGTTACCTGTGTACGACTTTGCAATTTAACGTCAAATAAGTTAAAGTCTAGTAACACTGTCATTATACACTTACCTTCTTCATGAAACGACGTTTTGTTAAGAAGAATTTTTTTTGCTGTGTGCCGGTGGTCGCCAAATATTTTAATACAATGTTTAGTTCAATGAATGTGTCCCATATGACATAAATCAGAGCTGTGTTGGTTGAGGCAGTTGTCCGACAGCAAGCATTGTAATCTCTTAGAAACAGAGAGGAAACTATTGGTCAATTATTCGTTCTATAATTTAGATATTTCATACAGTAGTTGCTTTTTTGCAGCGTTCCAGTTCACGTATATCCGGGAAGATAAAAAATAGGAAGTAGTTTTCCTACGCCCTTTGTGATACAGTAGTTTCTAGCCTAAGTTATACGTTAATGAACCTACATCCACTGTCGGTCTTAAGTTGGCCCTACTATAGTCGCCCAGGCCTACTTTAAGGTATACAGGACGCATGCTTGGTTGCGTTTGCACGCCGATTCCGACCATCGTGCCCTCAAATTGTAGAACATATTTAGATTATTTTTATTTTTTTACGACACGTTTCAACGTCAACACACGCTATATCACTATGATTGTGTTCTCAAGTATTATCGAATGCAGTTAAATAAAGACTTGCTTCAGTATATCAGTTACGGTGCTAAAACCGTTCACCACACAAAAATATATGTGTGACTTTTTTTTCTAGCTGTCTTAATGTCCATCCGATTGCGTTGAAATTAATCAACACGTTGCTTGCACTTTCGCGTAGGTTATAGGTATAATTATATCTCTGTGCGACAAATAGTTCGAGAGATATGACGTCATGAACACAGATGCGTGAAAAACTTCCGTATACAGACTTCGACAAAATATAAAGGTCTTTTTTTTTTTTTTTTTTTTTTTTTTTTTTTTTTTTTTTTTTTTTTTTTTTTTTTTTATCTTGATAAAATTTTGCATACTTCACCTGCAAACAAAATGTACATCACTGTCTACATAATATTTCATAGGGTACATAACTGAGGGCACCTTCGACACCTTTTCACAGACCATAATTTTTCATAGACAGGGGCAGGAGGCGAAGGGGAAGACAGGAAAAAAAAATAAAACCGTGGGGATATGGGAGCGGATGGGCTGCGGTAGGGAGAAGATGAGATGAACAGAGGACAGAGAGAGAGAAGGGAAGGAAACTACTGACTAATAAATAAATACCCGAGCAACACTGGATTTTCAGCAAGTGCCAGAATAATAATTAAAGAAAAGTAGGGAAAGCTTATTCAATTGTATACGAATTCCCACGTAAATAAATTAGTGATACTACGAAACAATGTCGCGAGGCTTTTCATTGACAACACAGCAGCCGCGAGGCGAAGACAGTATTGTCAACTTCTATTCATCATCTTAAAACTTCATTCTTAAACACTGTAAAAACCTGAATCCTGACGTTTGGTCTGAATGTCGTTTGGATGCTTTTCTTGCTTTAAACGTGGAAAGTTTTTCTCGATTCCTGACTAATCATTACTTTGGACTTGTTCGGTTTTTATAATAAACCCTTCAATTGTGTCTTTACTATTCAGAATCCACAACATTTATGTATGCACTTGTAGTGACCGTTTCGTCTAGTTTTGTGCACTTTAACGACGCTTGGTATTGGTAGTGCGCATATGAGGCGACGCGCATTTGTTTCCAAGTGTAATGTGATGCGCTCGTGTTTCAACTTTGCGCCGTCACAACAGTTTTCATGCCAGACACCAGAGGCGCTTTGTTTTCATAAATTTTCTGTTTGACTGTGTGAGAAAATGTAGCACCACAATTTGCTTTAAAATAATTGAACTTTATCTAGATTTCGACTACTTCTATGGGTGTTTTCATCAGAATTAAAACTACATGAGGCGTTTACACATAGAGGTAAATGTGCTCATGTTATGTAGCGGCGGGAACCTGATACACCTTTGTCAGCGTACATGTCGTTAGGTTAGTGGCGAGCCACAACGTTTTTTTTCTTATTGTTCAGACTGCTAGTTCTCAACTAGCTAATATGTTTTACAACTAATTTTATACGACATGAGCACATTTAGCTCTATGTGTAAACGCCTCATGTCGTAGTTTTGTTTCTGACGAAGACGTTCATACAGGTATCGAAATCTAGATAAAATTCAATTACGTGAAAGCAACTTGTGGTGCTGCATAAATGCATGGCGAATCGAGTAGCGTTGCCTTGAATTACGTAAATCAAGTTGGTTATTGAAAACTCCAGTGAAGTAAGTCTTATGTATTAATAACTAGCTTAAACCCGCGGGTCCGCTCACGTGTTGGTTGATTATGATAGATGACGCGTGAAATGTCAAATGGATTTTTTTAAAGAGATGTATTAAAAGAAATTTCTTTATTACTGCTTTTTTTTTATTTATTCTTATATGTCCTTATTCGTATGCTTATCCTTACAGAGAAAGAGCTGAAGACATTGTAGCACGCATCGACCAAAGATATGGTCTGTGGCATCACGTTTCGCTGTATGTAACCTCCTTGCTATAGAGTCGCAAACGTCATCACTGGCCTTCTGTCCGAATTTTTTTTTAATAATTTGACGACTTTCAACCATCATATCTTCACCACCTTATAGCAATCGGCATGCAACTGCTATGGTGTGCAACGAGAGACTTCGGACAACAGTTACACACACACCATTCGTTTGCGTTCTCTAGTTTTCGCTACAGAGCGAAATATTAACACACACACACACGTAGAATTTTATATACACCGATAACTTTCCATCCCAATATACTCCACCCCTTTATCATTATCAACACTCAAGCAACAATGCAAAAAATAAAACCATTTTCAAAGAGTAAATATAATTTTCAAAGAGTATTTATTGTTCCGCTTTTCGCGTTATATTCTTGAAATTACTAACTATCTATCAGATCGCTATAAAACCGTGCCTAAAACCTTCGTCAGGTATAAATTAGCAACTGTAAAAATATTTAAGTTTCTGCGTTTTGTCGTTCGGACGTGATAAGCGCACACGGAATAGCTATCCGATCGCCATAAAACCGTGCCTAAAGCCTTTCCCGGGTAGACATTAGTAACTGTACAAATTTTTAGCTATTTATGTCTTGTGGTTCAGACGTGATAAACGTACACCGAATAGACATTCACATTTATAGAAATGGATTTACACATGGCAAGTCGTCGGACGAGCGCTATCACATCTCAACGACAAAGTGGTGAGCCCAATGTGATATCTTTTAAGCCTGCGTCACAAACCATTTGTGAGGTGAGGAAAAACCCGTCTACTGAAAATCCGGCTGCTGTTAACCCCTGCTGAGTCCAGGCAGGCTATACGATCACCTCCTTTCTAGCCCTAAAACCCAGCTCTGTGGTTGTTTGCGGAGGTCGAGGCAAGCTTCTTCTATTCGGAAATAACGCCCGATACCACAAAATTAGCATTGGTCGTAAGCCAGCTTGGCCACCAGTTCGCCGCAGAGGTACAAGAAATTATTACCGCGCCACCTGAAAGCAATTCACACGATCGGCTGAAGACAGAATTAACACGCAGAAAATGGCCTCCCAAGAAGAACGTCTTCGTCAGGTTTTAACGCAAGAAGACATTGTGGACCGCTAACCGTCACAGTATTTGCGACGTTTTGGGGAGGGAATTCGATGTTGGTACTGTTCCTGACAGTCTGCTACAAACCATTTGGAGCAGTCGCTTCCCACGCCCCTTCAGAAGCAATCGTAGCATCACATCCGGACATTTCTTTTGATGCGGTGGCAGACCTGGCGCAGCGGCTGAGTGGCGCGCTGACTCACCACGTCCTAGAGTCAAGGCCTCACAACAGCCCGTGACACATCACACCGCGGCGGCCGCCTCTGAATGGCTGGCAGCTGGGGCACAGCCCACTGCCTCTTAGCCGCCAGCCACTGACGCCCGCCTCAGACGACGCTTGTTTTGCTGCTGGAATCCGTGTTTGGTTTCCCAGCGGGCTGTCAAGCATGATATTGCGCTGGGAACTACGATCGCTTCTGTGGCTGCACCCGATGCTGCGTTCAAACTGGATCGGTAGATGACAAGTGAGACCTGACAGAGTCAACTTGGACGCTGTAATAGTGGAGGTAGCAAAGCGTAGTGGACGAGGAATCAGCGTGTTTTTATTTATTGAAGAAATAAGACAGAGAAAACGTGAGAACGCTAACCGTACATTGTAGAGTCGTTTCTGGTTACTTCGCCATGATAACGTGCGAAATATTTTGGCGATATTATTTGACAAACTTGCGTAAGTCACCACAATAATTAAATTCGCTTCAAGAAAAGGATTTGTAAACGAACGTCTTTATACATTATATCAAGATACCTTTTAAATTTTGACATGTTGTATGAAAAGTTCTCCATTAAACTTTTTATTTTATAACACATGTCTTGTCTGATAATAGGCTGCTTCCAACACAAAAGTTGTCAACACAACGTTCGGAGCACACATACGATGGTAAGTCATTTATTATCCGCAAAATAGAAAGGGTAATCTGCACTGTGTGGGTCTAAATCTGAGTCTGGCACAGAACGGGGTGAACTATGCTGCCACAAAAGTCTTTGGTCACCTACCAAGCAACATCAGAAGCCTGACAGATAGCCAACTAGCTTTTAAAAATAAATTAAAATAATTTCTGAATGACAACTCCTACTCATTGGATGAGTTTTTAGATATAAATTACTAAATATAAATTAAGAAATTAAAAAATATAATAAAGAAATATAATAAAAAAGGTAAAAAATGTGTCATGTAATATTTTGTATGATGTAACGTCTTGCACTGACACCCTTCATTAACCTGACACGTTCCACTTCATTACGAAGTGTCGAATTCATGATCTATTGAGCAAGTATTAATCTAATCTAATCAGTATTGCGACGTAACGTGCCAATTCACTCACCCGAGATCACTGAAGTTGCAGACGAATACGCCGCGCTACTTAGGAGATTTCTGGCTCTGACGAAGCCTCCCGGCGCGCCTAAGGAAGTGAAGCAGACTGCCGTCCACTACATCAAGAAATCCAAAGGACCGCCGCTATCTCGAAGGCTGCGGCGGTTGGCTCCGGATCGGCTAGCGATAGCGAAGGCAGAATTCGCAAGCATGAGTCGTGAAGGCATCACGAGACCATCTAGCAGCGCCTTGTCTTCGCCATTACATTTGGTCCGAAAGGGGAGCAGTGAGAGGCGTCCATGTAGTGGCTATAAATGCTTGATGGATACCCGTTGCCTTTATTCCGCCGCTATAATTACGCGTTGAGTGGGACTCTTCTGTACAGTTTGTCATACTGTGCCAAGCCATATACACAGTAACGGTTACACTTCGTTCGTCCTCTTCGAGAGTAAATTGATGATGTTCGGTCTCCGGAATGCCGCGCAAACTGGGCAGAGATTCGTCAGTTCTGTGCTACGAGGCAGAGAAGCAGAAGAGAGAACTGAAAACAAACATTGCGCCAGGACCAGATCGGGTACCAATCCAGTTTCACTCGGCAACATTGTCCCCATACTTAGCTTGCCTCTATCGTGAATATTTGATCCAGCTCAAAGTACCAAGCAACTGGAAAGAGACACAGGTAACTCCCGGGTATAAAAATGGCAAAAGAACGCTCCCTCCAAATTACAGACCTATATCATTAACATCAGTTTGCTGTAGAATTCTTCAACATTTTCTCAATTCTAGTATAGTAAATTTCCTTGGAAAAGTTTCTGTCCAAGCATCAGTACCGCTTTAGAACGCATCGATCGGATGAAACCCAGCCTCGCCTTTTCTCTCATGACATCTTGCGTTCTATGGATGAAGGACGACAGGGAGACTACATATTTCTCGATTTTCGAAAGGCGTTTGACACGGTACCGCACTACAGACTACTAACGAAGGTGCGACCCGAACGAACAGGTACCCAAATATGTGCGTGGCTCGAAGAATACTTCAGTAATAGAACCAAGTACGTTGTCCTAGATGGCGAGTGTTCATTCAGAGACTAGGGTAGCGTTAAGGGTCCCCCGGAGAATTGTAATAGGTCCACTATTATTTGGTATCTACATAAATGATCTGACGGACCGAGTGAGTTGCAGTTTGCGGCTATTTGCTAATTATACTGTGGTTTACAAGAGAGTGTCGTCATTGAATGACTTGCACCAAATTTCTATATGGTGTGACGAATGGCAACTAACAAAATGTAAAAAAATGTAAGGTGATGCAGATGAGTATGAGAAACAATCCCATAATGTTCGAATACAGCATCAGTAGTGTGCTGCTTGACAGAGTCGCGTCATTTAAATGCCTAGGCGTAACGCTGCACGGAGATATGAACATATAAGGAAAATCGTGATGAAGACGAATGGTCGACTTCCGTTTATTGGGAGAATTTTGGGAAGGTGTGATTCGTCTATAAAGGAGCCCACAATATAAAACGCTTGTACAGCCCCGTCTTGAGTATTGCTGAAGAGATTGGTATCCCCACCAGATCGGTCTAAAGGAGGACATAGAAGACGGGCGGCTAGGTTTGTAACTGGTAGATTCGATCAATGCCTGAATGTTAGTGAAATGCATCGGAACTCAAATGGGAGTATGTGCAGCGACGGCGACGTTCTTTTCGAGAGGAACTGTCGAAGAAATTTAGAGGCCCGGAATTAGAGAATAACTGCAGAACGATTCTACTGCCGCCAACCTACGTTTCGCGTAAAGACCACAAAGATAAGAGTAGAGAGACTAGGTCTCGTATAGATGCATACAAGCATTCGTTTTTCCCTCGTTCTATATGGTAGTGGAACAGGAAAGCAAGTAACTAGTAATGATACTGAGGATCATCCGCCACGCGCCTTTGGGTGGATTGCGAAATATGTATGTAGATGTATGTAGGTCTGCCTTTCTGTTTCGTGTACTTTGATGAAATCCTGGTATTTTCTACCTCGCCGGAACAGCACCGTCAACATCTGGTGGAAGTATTTAGACCATTAGAACACTTTGACGTGATACTGAACTCGGCGATTTGTGTCTTTGGACAATCAAAAGTGGATTTTCTTGATCATCGGATTACTCCGTTCAAAGGCTTCTCGCCGTTGCCTCAAAAAGTGGAAGCTTATCCTTCAGATTCCTCGACCGAACACCGTGAAATAATTGTGTCCTTTTTTTTTTTTTTTTTTTTTTGAGAACTGTAGTTTTATCGTCGTCACATACCAAGAGCAATCGAGATACAAGAAAAATTAACAGCTGCACTTGCTGGTCCTAAATGCAAAGAAAACACGGCAATTGCATGGACTGTATGACTGCTGAGTTCGAAAAAAAAAAGAAAAAAAAAACGAACAAGGACTAGCGGACTCTGCCTTACTAGCGCACTCGAAACCAAACGCAACATTACCGTTGGCGATAAGCGCGAGCGAGTCAGCTGTGAGGGCGGCGCTTTACAGCGCAGAAACGGTATGTGGCAACCTCTGGATTTTTTCCTCGCGTAACTTGTCGCTGTCGCAACAAAAATGGAGGGCGTACGATAGCGAGTTGTTACATACGATGCGATTAAATATTTTCGTCCTCAGTTAGAAGTCCGGGATTTTATCACCTTTACGGATCAGAAGCCATTGATATATGCCTTCCATTACAACAAGCTTGATTGTTCATCGAGACATCATAACCAGCTGATGTACAGTACATCGCGCAGTTCAGCATAGATGTACGACACATATCCGTAACTGAGAACGTCGTCGCACATGCCTCTCCCGTGTTAGTAGTAATAGATTACTCAAAGCCGTGCACACTGGGACACCATGCTACGGTGCGCGCGGCCGTTCTCCGCCAGGGGTTCGACTCCCCCCTCTGGCATGTGTGTGTTTGTATTGTCCTTAGTTTAAATCGTTTGTAAGCTAAGCTACGTACTCATTACCACGCAGTTGAGTCCGATAGATTTACAAACATTTGAACGTTTTTTTAGATTACTCAAAGCTCGCCGATGGACAAATAAGCTGCAAGATATCTTCATTAAACCTGCAATTAATTAGTGTACAAAGAACTGACGTAAAACTATACTGTGATGTGTCGACCAGGAGTCAAGAAAGATTGCCGCTAGTGGACAAGGGATTGTTTCCAGGTACAGCGCAGGAAGGTTGATCGACACATAAGACACATATTGGCAGAACCCTTAAAAGATGCAACGTATTAAAGAAACTGCATTCACTAAGCTTGTCCGTCTTTTTTTGGAGTAATTCTGGACAGGGTGAGATCTTATCAGGTGCGTTTGACGGAAGACATCGAAAAAGTCCAAAGAAGGGCGGCTCGTTTTGTTTAGTCACGGTACAGGGGAGACGACGTCACGAAAATGGTACAGGATCTGGGATGGGAATCATTACAACAACGGCGCTTATCGCTGCGGCGTAGGCTACTTACGAAACTCCAATCACCAACATTCTCCTCCTAATACTAAAATATATTGTTCACTCCGAATTACATAGGTAGAAATGATCATCAAAATAAAATACGAGAAATCAGAGCTCGAACGGAGAGATTTAGGTGTTCTTTCTTCCCGCGCGCTATTCGAGAATTGAATAGGGGATAAATAGTATAAAGATGGTTCGGTGAACCCTCTTCCAGGTACTTAAATGTGATTTGCAGAGTATCTTGCCGGAATCCCACACTCAGCTGCTATGTCTTTGTTTTTCTTTTTTCCTGCTCTCACCTAGTCAATTAACTTCCGATTTTCAGCAACTGACAGACACTTCTGCTTAGATCCCATGACCGGCACTCGCAATCACACTGAATCGAAACAAACATTGCCTAAAATCGCACCTGCAGGGAAGTCGTCGGAACTGCAGAGCGAACCAAATCTCAGCGATTCATAGAGGCAGGGAGGGAAGATACCGGAACTTCACTATACAGAGGTAGCACAAAAAGACTTCGATATGTAGAGGTGACTACGATATAAAGAGTTTTTCCCCACTGAACTTCAATATACAGAGGCAAAATGTGTCCTTCTCGAGTCTTCCAAAAACTTGGATGTAATGGAGGGAGTTATTCGAAATATCAATGTTTTGGGCTTAAATGTTCAAATGTTTGTAAAGCTTATGGGACTTAACTACGGGGTCATCAGTCCCTAAACTTACAAACTACTTATCTACTACCTTATACTAAGGACAGCACAAATATCCATGCCCGAGGGGGGATTCGAACCCCCGACCGTAGTGGCCATGCAGACCGTGACTGAAGCGCCTCAGTCCCCTCGGCCACCGCGGCCGGCGTTTTGGGCTTACAAGGGAAGGGAATGGAGAAAGTATTCGACATAGTCTGGTCTTCAATATATCGAGGTTTAACTATATTAGAATCTGTTTGTTGACCGACAATACTAGCCCCTGACTAACAATTCATCCATCGAAAACAGTATTTTCCTTTTCCGCAAGTTTTAGGTGATTCACTCCGTAAATTTGTGTTTTGGTGTGACTTTGGAAGTTTGCATTTTTATCTGGTTTCATCACTGATAATGATTTGCTGAACAGTAAAAGGCATAATTTTACGACTACCTCGATTGAGGGCCAGACAGTGGTGGACGTAATAGTTTTGTTATTAGATTAACTGCAGCAAGGTTTCTAGTACGAACAGTAGAATAATTGTAGAATCGACGTAAATTTAACTTTTCATGAAGAAATTTTAATGTCCTAATTCACAACCCGTGTGGACTACAACTATCAACTACCTTATAATAAAAGTTGGAAACCAGAAAGAAAATCGCATTATCACAAAACAAAAGGCGCAATACATAAAAATCGCAATGACGTGTTTTACGGCCCACTTTAGATTTGTAGTTTTATAAGTTTTCACAAACATTTTGGACCAAAATAATAATCTAAATAATAATTAATGAATTAATAAGAGTTTCTGAAACCCTTCTGAAAAAAAAAATCAGGTAGTGGCGTGTTTGCAACCACGGACCTTTCGCGTCACAGTCCAGCACCTTGCCCACTACGCTACGGTTATAAATCAAAACCGGAGTTCTTTAATCGCATATTATAGATGGCCGTTGTTAACTGATGTTAATATGGTATTTGTAGACATGAGATTATCATTTATCGTACGAAGAACGACGTGTTTTTGTTAATTCCTCAGTGTGCCGTTGCTTTGAAATGACAACGTGTAAGTTACAATAAGAAAATCATCAAATACGCGTGGAATGTCACATGATATCTCCGAACGGCTGGTTTTCGTTAATTCAATGGAGGGTGTCAAATCTCCGTTATTTTCGCAAATATGTCTCAAACGATACGAGATATGAAAAAAACATAAGGGAGATAAGTTGTAGAGAATTTTCTCCTCTACTAATTAGGTTATTCAATTTTTGTGTCAGATGAACGGTTCGTTTGCCTTTTTTGTTTTTGTTTTACTACCGTATTTTTTGTCCGAAAAAAATGAAAAAGGGAGGTTGTGGTCTCTGGCGGCCTTCAATCATGTCTGTAAAATTTGGTGCTGATCGGTAGAACAGTTCGTCTTAAAAACAGGGAACACGTTACGGACAGACAGACAGACATCTCAAAATCGCCGTTATTTTTGCAAATATCTCTGAAATGCTACGAGATATGAGAAAAACATAAAAGAGCAAAGTGATAGAGAACTTTCTCCTCTACAAATTCGATTATTCAATTTTCGTGTAGGATGAACAGTTATGCCGTTATTTTCATTTAAATTTCTAGCTGTCAAAAAGACGATCGCAAAGGCCCACTTTTAGTGTTACTACCGTAACCTAAAGTGGACCAGAAAATGAAAACTACATTTTGGGGTACATAAAATTGGCCTGGACGAGTGGATACGATTTTGAAATCATTTGTGCCTGCATTAAGAAGAGGTGAAGGCCTAAAGGATGGAGCAACTACTCATACAGCCGGCGTGGCCTTGGAGTACATTCAGGCAATCTTCTCGCCCGACTATTTAGCAGAGGTCAGAGAGGTCGGGTGCTTAGTTAGCCACCCACGTCGCGAGAAGTGTCAGAGTGCGATAACTTCAGCGTGGGGAGCCCTCAAGTCTAACGACTGTCGCAGCAAGCCTCGCGGGCTCCAGGACTGCAGCACGCCGCTTCCGATGAGAAGGCAGCTTCGATCCGCCTCCAGCAACTTGTTGACCAAAGAGCAGCAGTACGGGCGATACGGCCGCCAGCAGCTAACAAATCCGGCCCGCGTCCACTGCACCACAGAGTAACATATACAGAGGAGCAGCCACCCCTAAACCACTGTCCTACGCTCCCCTCGTAGTTCCGTAAGATGCTAGCAGGTGTCAGGCCGTTCCCTGGCTTAGGGTGCCTCTCGCACGTGTTAGGGTAGCGTGGAGGGAAGGGTGAGGGGAGAGCTCGTGCTGCCATGAGGCCACGGCTGTGTCCGGCTTGCTGGCGTTTGAGGGGAGGTGGTGGTGGGGGCAGCCGCTACCTGCCGCTTGCTCTGGCCAGTTTAAAGGGCTGCTTCTGACCTCAGCGCTATCATGGGACATCTTACGGAACTGCTGAAAACCCTCCCTCCCCGCACCCCTGAGCGTAGGACCGGGCCCTTACGGAGGTTTCCTGTCTGTATATATTTGTCTGTGACTGCACCCGACCAGGTGGGCGGCAAACGGCCGTGTACACAGGGTGAGCTTAGTGGGTCCTATGAATAAAAAAAGAGTATATGCTCCACAGAAGATTCTCAGAACAAAAGAACGTTCTCTGAGTAAGTTCTCAATTTTGTATGAATAAAAACTTCGAAGCATATGCTCTGAGCAGGTAGTTCATTCTCGCTACTCCCCTCCTTCTTGAGTAAGTTCTCCGCGTGTCATATCCGCCACAGATCAGCTGTCAAGTCGTCTATTTCTTTAAACTAGCCCAATCAGGCAAATTATTAAGTGTACAAATATGAAGTATGCATATACGTATTCAGGAAGAACTACTATATTTAGATATTAGTTTGTTGTGAAGGAGTATATTATTAAGACTAAATGTGCACTTTTTACAAAAATGTTTTCTCCTGATGATACAAAATTTTCGTCATGCGAGAAACTCTTTTGTTAGTGAATTAGGGTTTGCACAATTTGCGAACGAAATTTTAAGAATGCATCAAATATTCATTTGTTACAACATGGAATGCTGTCGGAGTGTTCTAACATGAGATAGGCCTTACTTGTTGTTAAATATTATTCCCAATGGTTTGCTCATAAGCTTTAGGCCTTGCTATTTTGAACAAGAAACAGGCTGCTAGGTATGTAATTAATCAGTTAGTAATTTTCCTATCGTGTTTACTTACTTATAACATAAGTTACGATTATGAAGTCAGAAAACGCATCATAAATAGGCGAACCGGTTTGGATAGAAACAGTAGTTCAGTAGGCCTACCTGGTATTGGAGCAATATTTATTTTGTGATAGAAACTGGGATACACTTTATTTGGAACTAAAATAATGAAGCCTTACTAATATACCCTATTTAAAAACAATACTATTTTGCTATGTAGCTGTTTACAACTGTGAATATGCACTCTAAACAAATGGCTGAAACACGCAGCTGAGTCCATTTGTGTTTCATTTTTATGTCGGTAATGAAAACATACCTCTTACATCACTCTCGTCACTAAAGAAAATGCTGGAAGTGTCACACTTTTTCTGAAGGAAGATACTCGTCAACAAAATGTTTTTATTTGTATTAACTTTTTAGATCCCTAGTATTTCTTAAAGACTACGTATAAAGGAAGTTGTTTTTGCCTTCTAAGTAACAAAATTGTTCATTTTTATTATAAACCATAGTAAAATGTAACCTTAATAGAAGTTACTCAGCACAGAGTGTGCCAGAGAGCTCACTTCAGAAATCTGAGAATGTTCTCCGGTCGTGAGAAACTTCTGTATTTTTATTCATGTGAAATTGGAGAATGTTCTCTGCTGTGAGCAACTTCTCTCACCCTCTTACTCACGCCGAGAACTTACTCGGCTGAAGTATATTCTCCGACTACTTTTATTCATGCGAATCTGAGTATGTTATCTGGAATTCAGATTACAAAGTAGATACTCCGTTTTATTCATACGGCCCAGTGACACGCTAGGCAAGCGTCGTGCTGACGTCACAGTCACAACTCGCAAACAAACTCGACTGTGGCCACGACCGGACGCTATCGATCTTTGTACCTATAGAACAAAAGAGTCCTTATTTCGACACGCAGAAATTGTCTCCGGCCAATGTGATGCTGTGTGTTTCTTAACCGGAGATTCGGACGCTACGCGCCCTCACTTGCTACAAAAAAATAATTGTTTAACCTATACCCAATCTAAGAGATTTCCACTTGTTCTTTCCGTGTCAACAGAATCCATTTTGTTTTGCCGTATATCTCACAGTTCTGGTTTTATAACTCGCAGTAATGTGTTTCAGGCTAACAAAGCATCAAAGATGTATAACAAAATCGTATCCAGATCAATTTGTTATAACTAAATGTAAATAAAAAGCACACATTAACATTAAAAATCCTATTAAGGACTACTATTGACAATCGTAACAAGTAACTGCTGTGGCGTAGAGGATAGAACAGTAGACCACCATTCAGAGATTTAGGGTTCAAGTCTCTCCCACCGATGTTTTTATCTTTTACTTTCATTGTTTGTATCACATTGTAGTAAGTACTTATTCATAACATATTGTGGGATTTTCTTATTCATATAACAGTAGTATGGTTCTGCACAAATTCGCGAAAAAATTATAACAAATTTTAGTTTTTTCCAAATAATTATTTACCTATAAGGGTAAACATAGTTCTGAACACAGCTCTAAATAGCTCTCAAAGAGTTCTGCAGAAAATCCTAATGATATTTTTTTTGCCCAGATAATAGTTCATGAGCTAACTGCGTAAATGAGGGACATAAACTACACAAAATTGCACCAGAGTCGTGTGAAGTAGTTGGTACCCCTTTTATGTGGAATATACATTTTTTCAGAGTTCTGGGTACTTCTTCTATAGTTCTAGAGTTCTCTGCACAAAATTGTAATAGTTCTGCAGAATTTCGTGAAATATGGCAATTCTGAATAGTGGAGAGCTGTGAAGTTGACACCCCTTTTTTCAAAAATGTAAATTTTTTTCAGAGTTCTAGACAGATATGCAATAGTTCTTGAGTTCTTTGTACAATATTTAAATAGTTCTACAAAATTTCGCCGAAAAAATAGTAAAAATTACCACAAACATTAGATTTTTAGTTTTTTCAAAATAATTATTTGCCTATTAGCACAAATATAGTCTGATCACAGTTCTAAATAGCTCTCAAAGAGTTCTACAGGAAATCATAATGACATTTTTCTGTGCAGATCATACTTTATGAGATAAATGCAGTACTGTGGAATTCACTTTCACGTTACTGTGAAATTGGCACCATTTCATCGAGAAATACACATCTTTTTTTGTTTGTGTATATATACTATAGTTCTAGAGTTCATGTGAATACTTCTATGTAATTCCCCGAAAAAAAGTTATGTTCACAATTTTGAATATCTGATAAGCTGTCTTATTTGTGCCCCTTATTCGAGAAATATACATTGTTCTTAGGTCTTGACAGATCTGTTGTTTTTACGTCTAAGTAATTACTGCTTATCGTAAACAAGAACTATTGCACATCTCCCTAGAACTCTGGAAAAAAGTCTAATTTTTTGAAAAAAAAAAAAAAAAAGGTGCAAATTCCACAGTAGCATGTAAATGGATACTCCATTATTGTAATTATCTCATAAAGTACAATCTGCACAGAAAAATGTCATTATGATTTCCTGTAGAACTCTTTGAAAGCTATTTAGAACTGTGATCAGAACTATGTTTGTGCTAATAGGCAAATAATTATTTTGAAAAAACTAAAAAAACTAACGTTTGTGGTAATTTTTACTATTTTTTGGGCGAAATATTGTAGAACTATTTAAATTTTGAACAGAGAACGCCAGAACTATTGCATATCTGTCTAGAACTGATAAAAATTACATTTTTGAAAAAAGGGGTGCCAACTTCATAGCTCTCCCACTATTGAGAATTGCGATATTTCACGAAATTCTGAAGAACTATTTAAATTTTGTACAGAGAACTCTAGAACTATAGAAGAACTACCCAGAACTCTGAAAAAAATGTATATTCCACATAAAAGTGGTGCCAACTTCACACGACTCTGATGCAATTTTGTGTAGTTTATGTCCCTCATTTACGCAATTAGCTCATGAACTATTATCTGGGCAAAAAATGTCATTGGGATTTTCTGTAGAACTCTTTGAGAGCTATTTAGAGCTGTGATCAGAACTATGTTTACGCTTATAGGCAAATAATTACTGGGAAGAAACTAAAATTATTTGTAATTTTTTCGCGAATTTGTGCAGAACTATTTAGATTTTGTACAGAGAACTCCAGCACTATTTCATATCTGTCTAGAACTCTGAAAAAAAATAAACATTTTCCAAAAAAGGGGTGCCAACTTCACAGGACTCACGACGTATATCAAAAGCAGTTGCAAGCAGCGGGCGAAGCGGTTACATTGACGTCTGCCGGACTGTCACGGAACTATGTGCTCGAGCAAGCATGACCGCTAAATTCAGACCTCGAGCTCCGGGCGGCGCGGTGGGTGGAGCAGATGGAGCAGGGTGTGGTGGCGGCGGCCGTGTAGAAGCTCGGCCGGCGACGATCCTTCTCTTGAATGCGATTGGTAGGTGGCGAGGAACAGGTGCAATGCTGCCTCCCGTGTGTGCTCCGAACCAAGTTTGGACATCTGTTGCTTAAATGTCCGGACGAAGCGTTTCGCAGCGCCGTTTGACTACGGGTAAAACGGTGCACTGGTTAGATGCTTAATGCAGTTGCGTTCACAAAAGGAGCGAAATTCTTGCGATGCGAACTGAGGGCCGTTTTCAGACACTATCAGTTCAGGGAGACCTTCCAGACAAAAAATTGAAGACAACGCCCTAATTGTGCAACTAGAAGTCGTAGACGACATTTTCACTGCAAATGGGTAACCACTAAAAGAATCAACCACCATAAGCCACTTAGTGTTCCGGAACGGACCAGCATAGTCAATATGCACTTGTTGCCATGGTATATCTGCTTTTGGCCACGCAATAAATTTCTGAGGTGGGGCTGACGGGTAGCGCACACTGAACACTGTGACGTCATCTCTTCTATTTGGGCGTCCATACCCTGCCAAGTACAGTGTCGTCGTGCCAATTGATTAGTGCGAACCATTCCCCAATGTTCTTGAAGAAGTAAGTTCAATACTTCGTTCTGCAAACATCGCGGAATCAACACAGGCGTTTGTCCACTGTCATTTGAAACTAGAATCACATCTCTATGCACTGAAATTTCATTCATCATAGCAAAATAGCGACGCACTAGTGAATTTTCTATGTCACGTTGTGAACGAGGCCATTGTGTGCGAATGTAGCGCAGGAAAATTTGTAAATTGGGATCTGTTTCTGTGGCCCGAGCAATTTTCATATAGTCCAAAAGAATGGATTGCAACAAACTATCTTCCTGTGCATCTGTCTGACAACATGACATTTCAGAAGATTCAAAGTCTTCGTCATGGCCAACCGGAAGACGGGAAAGTGCGTCGGCATTTCCATGGCGAGTTGTAGGTCTGTACACAATCTCGTATTCATGCTGTGATAAGAGCAGTCCTCAACGTTGCAATTTGTGTGCCGTGCGCGTAGGAATTGGCTTGGACGGATGAAACAATGACTGCAAAGGCTTGTGGTCAGTTACTAAATAGAATTTTCTCCCATACAAGTAGTGATGCAATTTTGTGACACCTTTCACTATCGCTAAAGCTTTCTTCTCAATCTGAGAATAACTGCACTCTTTGTCTGCCTAAAGTTTCGACGCAAACGCTATCGGACGGTCCGTATCCCCTTGTCTATGTAACAGTACTGTTCCTAGACCAAACGATGACGCGTCCACTTGCAAAAGAACTGGTTTTTCTGGATCGAACTGCACCAAACATCGATCACTGAGCGAAGCATCTTTTAACTGATGAAATGCGCGTTGGCATTCGTCTGTCCAAACAAAACGAACATTTTTACTGCGTAGCCGATGCAAAGGGGCTGCAATTTGAGATGCGTTTGAGATAAACCTAATATAGTATGTTAACTTTCCCAAGACTGACTGTAATTCTTTCACATCTTTTGGTGCGGGCAGGTCGCGAATGGCTTGCAAATGTGATTGCATTGGGTGCACACCTTGACTGTTTATCACGAGTCCTAGATACTTCAGTTCCGGTTTGAAAAAGTCACACTTATCTAAGCGACACTTGAGACCTACGTCTGACAAAACCTGAAACAATTTCCTGAAATTTGCAATATGTTCCTCTGGGTACGTCCTGACACAACTACGTCGTCCAAGGAGTTGGAACAACAAGGTACCCGAGCTGTAAGCTGTTCCAAATATCTTTGAAGAATTGCAGATGCGGATGCACTGCCAAACGCTAAACACAAATATTTAAACAAACCCAGACGCGTATTTACAACAAAAATTTTCTGTGCTTCTTCGTCGGGTGCCGGCCGCGGTGGCCGAGGGGACTGAGGCGCTCCAGTCACGGTCTGCACGGCCACTACGGTCGGGGGTGCGAATCCCCCCTCGGGCATGGATATTTGTGCCGTCCTTAGTGTTAGCTAGTTCATAAGTAGTTTGTAAGCTTAGGGACTGATGACCCCGTAGTTAAGTCTACAAACATTTGAATATTTTCTTCGTCTAATGGCAGCTGAAGGTAGGCATTGCTCAAATCTATTTTTGAAAAATATTTCCCTGCAGCTAATCTGTCCATTAAATCTTCTGGTCTTGGCAAAGGATAAAAGTCTGCAATGGTTTGTGGATTCACTGTAGCCTTGAAATCAACACAAATGCTACCTGACGGCTTTGGCAAAATTACAAGGGGACTCGCCCACTGGCTAGCTTGTATTGGTTCAGTTGCACCGTTATCTTGCAATGTGCGAAGTTCTTGTTCTACTTTGTCGCTTAAAGCAAGCGGTACATCACGAGCTTTGCAAAATTTTGATTTGGCATTTTCCTTGAGAATAATGTATGCAGCAAAATCTTTAACTTTTCCTAGTCCCGAAGAAAATAAATCTGGAAAGTCTTTCAGCAACTCGTCTACAATGTCTTTAGCGTCAACATTGTTCACACCTAAAACACTGTCTTGCACAGTAAAACCAAAAAGATCAAAAGAATGAAAACCCAAAATATTTTCTCCTTCGTAAGAATTAAGCACTTGAAATGTCATTGTGCGCATTTGTGAACTGTATATTGCAGGTAGGAAACACTGTCCTAATACAGGAATTTCATTGCCATTGTATGCTGTTAACTTTGTTTTAGCGTGAGATAGGCGTGGCGATCCTAACTGTTCATAAGTTTTGCGATTGAGCAATGTGACTGATGCACCTATGTCTAGTTGAAATATTACTGGAATATCATTCACACGCAAATTGACATACATTTTTCTGGCCTGACGTACAACTTGTCCTACTTCTGTACCCTTGATGTTATGAGGGGCAGCCACTGGTTGGGAAAATACTCCATTTATTGAATAACTATTGTCTTGTCGCTGTTTGGGCCGGGAGAGCAAATTTCTTTTCTTTTTCTGCAAGCAAACTGTTTGCATATGACCTTTCTTGTCGCATCCATAGCATTTTGCTGACCGGGACGGACAGTTCTGCCGTTTGTTGCCGCAAGAAACAATGCGGGCAGGACTTCACTTCCTTATTTGGCAAGCTTCCATGTCTAGCAACGTGTTTACGCTTTGAGCGCGCAGGCTGAAGTACACGGCGTTTGACTCGGCACTTGCCGGCGCGTGACGTACACTATGCAGGGGAATTGACTCAAAGTTTTCCGCTGCTGCGGCTCTCGTATAGTACTGTTCCAAAATCTGAAAAGACGGATCTGACATTTTCAGAATCTGTTCCCCAAGGCTACTGTCAGAAATCTTATAGACGCGTCACACAACATGACATCCGAATACAAAGCTCCACACGAACATTTAAATTTACACTTCCTAGTGAGACCTTGAAGATCTGTTATCCACTGGCCGTATGTTTGGTTCGGATTTTTCCTACATCTGAAGAACTGATACCTAGCAGCCACTACATTGATTTGCTGTTCATAATATGCCGTGAGGGCTCCTATCACTGAATTATAAGAAAGTTCAGAAGGTTCCGCAGTGGGAAACAGTTTTTTCACAAGACGGAGCACTGGGGGGCCTACACGCGACAACAGGAGATGAAGTTTGACAGTACCTTGTATCCTGTGCACTGTGGCCAGTGTTGCCAGACGTAGGGAATTTTCCCTACACATAGGTACTTCTAAGTATTAAAATCATTTAGGGAATTTCATCCAAAAGTCCCACACGCGTAGGTACTTTGGTAAAATTTTACAATCGCCGACACAGGCCTAGCAGGTAATGTTGGCAACAGAACAGTTGTCAGCACGCGGGAGTGAAGCCGACCAATTGTGGCAAAGTCTGAAGTAGTCAATGATATTTTAGACGGCTTAGTCGTTTTCTGTTCTTAGTAAACAATATTAATTTGAAAACTTAGTTTCGGATACATTAAAATTGATGCGAAATATGATAATTTCAATATATATATCAGTGGAATGGAAAGTCGGTTTGGAAATAGTGTTAGAAAATTTCAGCACAAGGAAAATTCATTGTTTCCATGAACGACTAGACTGTTATTTATTTACGCCAGGATGATATACTAGTTAGTACTTGTAAATGAGAAGTTGCTGATAAGAAAACGCTAAAATATTTGCGACACAGCCGGCCGCGGTGGCCGAGGGGACTGAGGCACTTCAGTCACGGTCTGCACGGCCACTACGGTCGGGGGTTCCAATCCCCCCTCGGGCATGGATATTTGTGCCGTCCTAGTTCGTAAGTAGTTCATAAGTAGTTTGTAAGTTTAGGGACTGATGAGCCTGTAGTTAAGTCCCATAAGATTTACAAACATTATTTATTATTATATTGCGTTATTTATTATTATATTGGTTGCATTGTTGCTTGAGGGTTGATATTGAATAAAGGGTGAAGTATATTGAGATGGAAAGTTATCGGTGTATATAAAATTCTACGTATGTGCGTGTTAATATTTTGCTCTGCAGCAAAAACTACTGAAGACATACGAATGGTCTGTGTGTAATTGTTGTCATAAGTCTCCCGTTGTACACCATAGCAGTTCCATGCCGATAGTTATAAGGGGGTGGAAGATATGGTGATTGCAAGTCGTCAAATGATAAAAAAGATTCGGACTGAAGGCCAGCGATGACGTTTGCGACTCAGACTCTGTAGCAAGGAGGTTACATACAGCGAAACGTGATGCCACAGACCATATCTTCGGTCTATGCGTGCTACAATGTCTTCAGCTCTTTCTCTGTAAGGATAAGCATATGAATAAGGAAATATAAGAATGAATAAATAAAGCAGTAACAAATAAATTTCTCTTAATACATCTCTAAAAAAATCGAGTTAACGTTTCGCGCATTACATCAAGTGATCGATCTGTGATATTATTACAATCATTATTGTTGAATTGCGTGATTGGATTCTTCGAAACGAGATCATTTTTACGTTTGATTTGATCTAACAACACACGAGCGGAGCCGTGGGTTTAAGCTAGTTCGCTATAAACTAGTACATATGCGACATAATGATTTTGTGCATTCTGAAAACATTCATGCAACTCTAGTTATTGTTAAAATGTTTGTAAAGTTACGGGACCTGATTCCGGAGGTCATCGGGACCTAAACTTACAAACTACTCAACCAAACTTATCCTAAGAACAACACACGCACTCATGCCCGAGGGAGGACTAGAATCTCCGACGGCGAACAGCCGCGCTCACCGCAGCAAGGCCTCTTAGTGCACACGGTTATTCCGCCGCGACACGGAACTAGTATCCTGTTAAATACTTATAATCTATGCACTTCCTCTGAGCAAAATAACTCCATACGTTTGTCTCTGATGGAGTACACTGCAACGGACACCGCGGCTTTCACTGACCATTTCGGAATTGTTTGTTGAATAGCGTAAGCATATACTGAAGTGTTCTCCATATTCATCCTGTAGTAGCAAAAACATCTTTGCCTCTTAAGGTATCATTTTTCTAGAAAGTAAAAATCACTGTGCACTGTGCAGTCCAGCAGAGCTGCTGCCTTACGTCTAACCAGCGGTCTGCTGGCCAGTCGGTAGCAGTGGCCGAGCCACACTGTTCGTCCGCAGTCGTACGACACTAGCGTTCTGATCAAAATGTTACATGTTTGTATAGCTTATGGGACGGGGTCATCAGTCCCTAAACTTACAAACTACTTATGAACTAACTAATTCTAAGGACGGCACAAATATCCATGCCAGAGGGGGGATTCGAACCCCCGACCGTAGTGACCGTGCAGACCGTGACTGGAGCGCCTCAGTCCCCTCACCCACCGCGGCCGGCTAGCGTTCTGAGTCGGACGTCTTTGGCTCCGGTGGACGTCTAGACTAAAAGTGACGAGGAATGAACGTCTGCTACAGTCGGGCTACTACTGTATCTCTTTCCCACTGCCGTGTTTCTTCGTACCCCGCAACTTTCTGGGCCACTTTAATTTACCCCACCTTGAGCTTTCTCGACATAAAAAACATTTAAATAAAAAATATTATAATATGGAAACATCAGTCTTTACACTTTATATTATAATAAGATGTCCGCTTTCGAACTTATGCTGAGATCATCGTCAGACCCATTTGTCTGTAAAATAAAAGACGATTTGCTTTGGAACGCTGTAGGTTATAAAGGATAAGCGCCGCCGCAAAGCCGATTGGCGCAAGTGCCAGCGATCTTCGTATTTCAGCTCGACTGTACACAACCAGACGGATGGCCTCTCTGTGTATTTGTAGTCCAAAGTCTTCCGCTACACTCCATAGCAGGTCCATGTCGATAGCTACACTATTTGATCTGGCTGAAAATAACTTATAAGTTCGTGGCGCCCTCCATCGGCCTTGCTGGAATTCAGTATGGTGTTGGTCCATCCATAACCTTTATGACAGTTTCCACTCTCGAAGGCAAACGTTCAATCAGGTGCTGAAAGGTTTGTTTTTTTTTCCTTTTTTTTTTTTTTTTTTTTTTTTTTTTTTTTTTTTTTTTTTTTTTTTTTTTTTTTTTTTTTTTGCTGCACTGAGGAGAGGTATCGATGTAGGTCGGTGAGGCCTGGCACGAAGTCGGCTTTCCAAAACATTCCAAAGGTGTTCTATAGGATTCAAGTCAGGACTCTGTAGAGGCCAGTCCATTAAAGGGATGTTACTGTCGTGTAACCTCTCCGCCACAGCCCCTGCATTATGAACAGGTGCCCGATCGTGTTGAAAGATGCAGTCGCCATCCCTGAATTACTGTCCAACAGTGGGAAGCAAGAAGGTGCTTAAAACATCAATGTGGGCCTGTGTTGTGATAGTCCCACGCAAAAGAATGGACAAGGGGTGCAAGCCTCGTCCCAATTTTACTACTGGCACTACACACGCTGGCAAATGACGTTAACTGGGCATTCGCCATACCCACTCCCTGCCACCGTATCGCCACATTGAGTAATGTGATTCGTCTCTCCAGACAACGTTTTTCCACTAGGCAATTGTCCAATGTTTACGCTCCTTACATCAAGCGAGGCGTTGTTTGGCCATGACCTGCCTCATTTGTGGCTTATGGGCAGCCGCTAGACTATGAAATCCAAGTTTTCTCTACCCCCCCCCCCCCCCCCCTTATCACAGTACTAGGAATGGAACCTGATGTAACTTGGAATTCCTGTGTTGTTCTGGATAGATACCCGTTTATTACACTGTACGACACTGACTTCAAATGTCGGCAGTCTCTATCAGTGAACAGACGAGGTCGGCATGTACGCTTTCATGTTGTACGCGTCCCTTCACGTTTCCACTTCACTATCACATTAGATACAGTAGACCTAAGGGTGTGGAGTGAAGAAATATCACATGCAGACTTCTGACACAATTGACACCCAGTCACCTGAGCATGTTCAAAGTCCGTGAGTTCCGCAATGTGACTCACTCTGCTCTCTCGCGATGTCAAATGACCACTGAGCTCGCTAATATGAAGTATCTGGCAGCAGGTGGCAACACAATGCACCAAATATGAAAAACGTATATTTTTCGGGGTCTCCAGATCCTTTTGATCGAACAATGTATAAGGGGGTGGAAGATATCTGTCGGAAGAGCCAAAAATTTTCCGTGCGCACTCAGGAAACTTCTAATAATGCATAACGTAATGTCTCGCATTCCTAACATTATCTTCGGCTGAGAGAAGAAATACTGTGCTCTACATTTTGGACAACACTCGTAAAACATTAGAGTCCGTTCCAAAAATGTGAATTGCAAATGGACAAAAATATGTCCTTACTAATAATCAAAACAAGATGATCAAGTCTGTGCAACTTCGAATTCTATTTTTAAATTTGATTCGGCATTAATTTGATATCTCGTCAGTTCGATTCAGTACCTCTTAATTAGTTCACTAAGAAGGAATACATTTGACACACGATTATTCCTTTTTTTATTACTTTACACTGCAAACAGGCCTCATGAGCTCCAATACAGACCAATTAAACAAAACAATTTACGTATGAATCTTCTTGGCAAATTCAAACCAGACCAATACCCTGATCTGTCGGGGTAAAGTTCCGACTTTTCGTTGTGCCCCATGTTAGATTCGTCATAAAAATGATACTTTGCTCTCTCACATTGTTCTTAGGTGTACTCCAGACTCAAGTTGCTCGCCGTGGTAGAGGATAGAAACAGAAATAACTTGTTTACGCAAATATATATGATAATCTCTTCCTCGAAAGAAAAGTAAATAAGACTCCTCTTACAAATACTAGGAAGTAAGTCGTACCAAATTACTCTGGAAGGCAACTGGAGAGAATGTTTTAAATATAAAAAATGTTCAAATGTTTGTAAAACTTATGGGACTTAAATGCGAGGTTATCAGTCCCTAAACTTACAAACTACTTATGAACTACCTTATACTAAAGACGACACAAACATCCATGCTCGAGGCGGGACTCGAACCCCCGACGGCGGACGGCCGCGCGTACCGCAACACAACGCTCCAGTACGCGCGGCTAATCCTCCACAGCATTAAATAAAACGAATAGAAGAAAAACAACTCTAAGTGCAGAGATTCTTCATGACAAATGGTGAAACGTCTTTTGGAAGTAAACAGTATGTCTCCTCTGAGAGGAAAAATAAATAATTAAATAAAAAAGAAAAATCATATGAGAACTGAAAGATATTTGCCATAAGTTGCATAAAAATGCTTGGTATTTATGTCGCAACTTTTTTAATATCCAGTGTTGCCCGATTAAAGTTCCTTAATGCGTGTTTCTTGCGTAAAAGTTGTACGTTAGAGGTACAGGATCCAAGTAGCACACACGTTTCTGTTCTGCTTTGCAGCAGTAGAGGTGCCTGTCCGTTCGCAGTACAGTGTCACAACGGAAGCAACAGTGCGGATAATAAGGAGCAATCTTTAACGGGCTCACCACGTAACTAAGCAACCCCAGCCCAACTTGCTCTCCGTCCTTACTTTCGCCAATACGTCGCCTGCTACCTTCCAAACTTCGCACAAGACCTCCCGCGAAAGTTACGTGACTGTCTCTCCTGAAAGGAAGGATATAGCGGAGACATGGCTTACCCACAGCCGGATAGCTTAGCCACAGCCCGGAGGATGTTTACAGAACTGCGTGCTGACACGTGGCTAAGCTACGTCCTTTCTTACAAGAGCGGTGGTTCATCGCATTTCGCTAGGGGGCTTCTGTGAACTTTGGAAGGTAGTAAATGAGGGATGGTGGAAATAAAGGTGCAGTAGAGGGTCGTGAGTCGTGCTCGGATAGTTCAGCTGTTAGCAGGAATATTATCACGTTCGCGGAGGAACCTGGCCACCCACGGTGATACACAAATTGAAAGAAATTTTCAACGAGTACCTTGAAGCAACGTCATGCAACATCCGCACAGATGTAATCGTAAGTGGAAAGGTTGTAATCTTCTTTTTCTCCTAAACTAGGATTAAAACATAAATGTTATTTACTCTGATCGCGGTTCGACTGGTAAAGGGGACGGGAAACGTCTATTTGTATGATTTTTTTATATTGTTGTAACCCACCTTTAGTTATCCATTTTTTCAAATACTATAAACTTGTCATTTCAAGGTTACAACCTTTTACCTTTCTACCGCCGTAATGAAAAACGAGGAGGAGACAGCAGTTAAAAAAATGTTGGAAGACCACATGCCCACTAAAAGCAGTCTGGTGCACAGTTGTAATTTGCAAGTCATTTACGTATCAGAACACTTTTCGTGAAAAATTTACTGTGAAAATTCCTCTAATAAGAGATAACTTTACACGGTGTACCGAGAACGCACAAAGTCTTTACACTGAGGGAACAAGTGTTACGTGATACCTACTTTCAAATGTTACTAAATCTAATTGACCCAAATGCTGAGTTCATGGGTCCCTAGACTTACATACTACTTAAACTAACTTATGCTAAGGACTACACGTACAACCAAGCCCGAGGGAGGACTCGAACCTCCGCCGGGAGCAGCCCCCAATCCGTGTCAAGGCGCCCCAGATCGCGTGGCGCGTGATTCCGCCTAATATCGAGTCGGACCACCATTTAAAATGCATGTTATAGACAAAATTTGACAAATGATGAAAAGTATATGAAATTTAAATTCTAAAAATACCGCATGAATACCACTTCAATCAATACAATAGTGCCTTCATTTTTTAATTGATTTGAAAATTTTATTTTGATTAGTTTCCTAGCTATGAATGTCATAATAGCGTGATTTCATGAAATTACGTTACTTTCGTTCCTAAAAAACAACCGAAAGCATTGGCGTATCACCTGCGAGTTTGTCAAAGATATCATTAACTATGAGAGAAAAAAGAAAGGCCGCAAAAAAAAAAAAGAAAAGAAATACAAAACTTCCTGCTGTCCGATTTGAAATGGAATGGCCCATAGGCGATACTACTGTCGTCTGCATCTGCTCATATCGCTCTGTCACTATCAGGTACATCTAATTCCAGTCTGCGTAATTGTAAATCCTAGTGTCTTTAATAGTACACCGACCTATATGTTATCCAATGAAAAATTCGCACTGGGGTCTTTTACCGCGCACTTTAATTGTTCCTGTTGTTTATGAGGTTTGCTAATATCTCGGACAAAAAATAGAAACAAATATAAATAATATAATATCAAATATATAAAATAATATTATAATGTAGAATATTTAATAAAACAATAGAAAAACATATACCGTAACTAATAATGTAGTATATCAGATTTAATATATTTAATTTTACATTATTTATATTTGTCCAAGATATAATCAAAAATTATTATCAATAATCATAATCAACAGTAAAAATTACAGTGCGCTGTAAAATTTTATTATTCTCTGTTCGAAATATTTGTAAAAGTGGTCCGTAAAACATGCCACTGTCATTTTTATTTTCATAATTTCTTTATTTAATTTTTCTTCGACCTTTAGCAACAGTTTTATTTGTTTTTACGTTATATAGTCAAATAAACCAACCTTTTTATATTCGCATCCTTATTTTCTACGTAATATTTAAACTTTTATGTTTAGTTTTAAAGAGGATCTTCCTCCATCTCTCTGTCTTATCCTTATAGTATTTTTATAATTTGGTGCATCGACTTGCTCTTTTATTTTAGCTTCGTAATTCTTGGTCTTACTACACATTTTTTTTAGCTGTGCAGAATACTTTTTTGTTAATTTTCGTACCTCATACTTTCTTCAGTATGTATTCGCAATATTTTTCTTGATTTGTGTATAATCTGTCTGTTGTTATTGTTATATTTCTATTCAAATTTTTCTTTGGCCTTTCGCAACTATTCTTCGAACCTCCATTAAATGAGTTACAGCTAAGGAATATGACGGCAGAGACATATGAAGAATTATATCTTCAACCTATCTCTCAAATTTGATAATCAAAATGTCGAAAAAATTTTAATTTAAACAAAATTTACTAGACATTAAATTCGGAACAACTTTTACTTGGAATTTCTTTTTTTTCTGAATCCGATGCATAATAGCCTAGATAGCGCATAGTGCCACCCTCTAGTAACATTCGGTAATGCCGCCAGAAACAGGTTGTGGTCGCTGGATGCCAAAAATACGTCTATAAAATTCGGTGCCGTACGGTTGAACGGCGCGACCTAAAAAATGGGAACATGTTGCAGACAGACACACAGACGTGAAGTCGCCGTTTCTTTTCGCAGATATCTTTAAAACGGTGCGAAATATGGAGATAAAAATAAGAACAACGTAGTTGTTGAGATTTTTCTCCTGTACATATCCGTTTATTTGGTTATTTGGAATTAAATTTCGAGCTGTTAAAAGGCTATCGCAAACAGTCCACCTTTAGTGTTACTAAGGTAAAGTGTGCCGCAGTTATTACACTAATGGTATGTCTGAACTTCAGTGGCCGTAAGACATGTCACTCATCTCTATAATAAAACCTGGCTGATTGTCAGAGTAATCGGGAGGATGTAAAGCGCTTGTGGAAAGGAAGACGAGTCGGAAACCAGAAACCGTTTACTGTCAGCGTTTGCGCAACATTTCCCGCGGTTAGCGGTCAGCTGTAAACGGAAGTGCGTGGCATTCACAGGTTGACCACTCTTCCGCAGTTTCTTCGTCTCTAAACAACCGAAACATCGTGTTCCGTCACAGAACAATAGTTTTGTTGTCCACTGGAACATTTTCTGGGCACTTCTCTTAGAAATTTAATTTTTTATTGATTAGTGCGTATTTCTTGGATAATGGTCACTGTTACAAACTGAAAATGGTGTTTGCTTACTTAGTATTAGCTGTAGGCTACTCATTGGTTGTTACGAAACCCGATATTTCCACTACGGTACTTTTTTTCTGTCTCTGGTGTTTCTACGCCCCTTCCAGTACAGAGGGCACAAATGTTCAAATGTTTGTTAAGCTTAAGGGACTTAACTACGGGATCATCAGTCCCTAACCTTACAAACTAGCTAATCCTAAAGACGGCACAAATACCCATGCCCGAGGGGGGATTCGAACCCCCGACCGTAGTGGCCGTGCAGACCGTGACTGAAGCGCCTCAGTCCCCTCGGCCACCGCGGCCGGCCTGAGGGCACACACTTGAACGTTAACAATGCTATCTATAATATCTCTATAGTACTACACACAAAATTTTTCTTATCCTTCATTGCCTCTGTGTCATAAAAGATGAATACTTATTCATCCCTCGTGGTTAATCTGGTGACGAAAACAGACAAGAAAGCCCACAAATATTAAATTCCACGAACTAGGATAACACCATACTAAGGTCGGCAAATAATCTTAGATGGGGTGCGGATACTTTTGAAATTTTTTTTTATCGAGGTTCATATGTAAAACCGCATGTTCCTTACTGTATTTATTTTTATTTTTATTTTCACTCACCAAATAATATGAAACACAATAGATGTTAAATAATAATGTATAAACAATCCAGAAAAATATTATTGGCTATTTATTTTTTAAATGTAAGGTGATGCGCATGAGTAGAAAAAACAATCCCATAATGTTCGAATACAGCATTAGTAGTGAGCTTCTTGATACTGTCGCGCCGTTCAAATATATAGGCGTAACATTGCAGAGCGATATGAAATGGAACGAGCATGTAAGGACAGTTGTGAGTAAGGCGGACAGCCGACTTCGGTTTATTGGGAGAATTTTGGGAAGATGTACTTCACCAGTAAAGGAGACCGCGTATAAAACGCTTGTAAGACCACGTAGTGAGTATTGCTCAAGTGTTTGGGACCCGCATCAGATCAGATTAAAGGAAGACATAGAGGCGGTTCAGAGACGAGCAGCTAGATTTGTTACCGGTAGGTTCGACCAATGTCACGGAAATGCTCCGGCAACTCAATTGGGAATCGCTGGAAGAAAGACGACGTTCTTTTCGTGAATTTCTGTTAAGTAAATTTAGAGGGTCGGAATTTGAAGCTGAGTGTAGTACGATCTTGCTGCCGCCTACTTACATTTCGCGTAAAGATCACAAAGGCAAGATAAGAGAAATTAGGGCTCGTACGGAGGCATATAGGCATTCTTTTTTTCCTCGTTCAATTTGGGAGTGGAATAGGAAAGGAAATGCCTAGTAGTGGTACAGTGTACCCTCCGCCACGCACCTTAGGGTGAATTGCGGAGTATGTATGTAGATGTAGATGTATTTTTATGATCACTCACAAACCGTATGAAATGAAATGGATAACTTTCATTGGAAAGTCCAGAAACAGGTCATAAATTATACATACTTTTTTATTTGAATTTCCACTAAGAAAATAGGGAATACCATGAAATGTGCGTATATGTATTTAAAAAGTCTATGGGAAAAATTACATTTGCGATCTTGAGCAGGTTCTTAAAGTTAGGTTCACGTGCGGAGCTGGTTATGCGAATAGTGTCTTCAAAGTGGGCGGTCTTGAGCGAAAATTATTCTCCAAGAATTTCATTTTTGAAAATGAAGTTTCATAAATACGAGTATATTTTGAGCCAAACATAGCCGCCAGGCAGATCGCTAATTTTTTGCAATTTTCATATTTTTCAGCGACATGTTCACTTAAAAATTCTTCTGTAGATACAGTTTTATACTTTTGCAAGGAAATGTCTTCCTGCAAGTCTATTATCTTAATTTGGATTAAAGGCTATGAAAGGTGGAACAACTTCGCAGCCACATCCGTCCATTCTGCAAATAAATAAATAAAAAAAAAAAATAAAAAAAAAGGTTCGAATGTTTGTAAATCTATCGGACCGAACTGCGTGGTCATCAGTCCGTAGCTTACAAACTACTTAAACCTAGGTAAACTAACCTAAGGACAAACACACACACCAATGCCCCAGGGAGGACTCGAACCTCCACGGCGAGCAACCGCGCGCTTCGCAGCGAGACGCTTTAGACCGCTCGGCTACTCCACCGCGGCGTCCATTCTGCTGCAGGAGATACGTCAAAAGGTGATTTTAAAAATCGAGTAAAATTGTCTATTTTTGAAAACTCTTTGAATCTTACTGCAAATTCCTTCTTAAGATTTGCCAAGAAATTTGATGATATGAGAAAGTCTATTTCAGGATTATTTTTATTTTAAAACATTTTAGCAAAATTAAGAAACTCTTGACTTAAAACGTCTCTTTCAAAGAACCAGCTACGGAATGGTAATACACTTTGAACGTAATCGCATTTTAATTTCCCATTTCCTTGTTGGTCGGTGTTGTGATCTACAGAAAAAATTGTTTGATTCTTTTGCTTTTATTTTTTTTTTTTTAATAAAAATACTTTTGGAGGTCCAGTTTTTAGCCTTTCGCGGTTCGCCAGTTGCCGACCGCTGCATCATAACAATGTTTCACCGCCCAGTAGACTAACAATTGCTGCGGCGAAATAGCCGTACGCTATAAGGCGCCTTGCTATGGTGCGCGCGGCCGTTCCACGTCGGAGGTTCGCGTCCTCCCTTGGGCAGGAGCGTATGTGTTGTCCTTAGCGTAAGTTAGTGTAAGTAAATTGTAATCCTACCGACTGTAGACCAAAGTAGTTACATCCCTCAGATTTACAAACATTTGAGCATTTTGACTAACAATTGAGGTGTATTTATATAATCACCAGGAGTATTAAAAACAATTTAGAAAGCTCAAATATGGTAAGCATTCAACCCAATGCGGAATTAACGCATTTTTTAGCTCTTACTTGCGGAAACCCCTTGCCGCATCAAGGTGTTGAAAAGAGTATCGAATGATTCCAAATGGAGCAATGATAACTACTGTATTCAAGGGGTAAAGGAATAGGTACACAGACTGACACGCTATTATCGTTACCACATGTCTGTTGCTGGAGCCGGCCGCGGTGGCCGAGGGGACTGAGGCGCGCCAGTCACCGTCTGCACGGCCACTACGGTCGGGGGTTCGAATTCCCTCTCGGGCATGGATATTTGTGCCGTCCTTAGTATTAGCTAGTTTGTAAGTTTAGGGACTGATGACCCCGTAGTTAAGTCCCATAAGCTATACAAACATTTTCTTAACTTCCGCAAGACATTCGATGTAGTCGGCGCAGTCGTCTAATGATAAAAATAAGAGCATATGGAATGTCAGACTAACTGAGTGACTGGACTTTATAGCCAAAGGAACCGCAACATGTTATTCTTCGTCTTCCGGCGGAAAGTGCCCTGCTTCAAGCGAGCGGTATACGACCGTTGCTATGGAAAATTCATATTAATAACCACAATCATAATATCGGAAGTTCAGTGACTCTTTTCGCGGGTGATGCTATAGTATATCGAAAGTCTAAAAGTTGGAAAACTACAGCGAAATGATCTAACACGTGGGAAAGACAGCGCGGACTGAGGCGCCATGTCACCGACTGCGTGGTCGCTCCCGTGCGAGGCCTTCGGACATGGATGTGTTGTCCATGGCGTAAGTTAATGTAAGTATAGGATATATGACATCAACTGGTAGGGGTGTAGGGGTCAGCGCAACTGCCTAGAAAGCAGGAGACCGGGGTTCGAATCCCGGCTGGGTACACATTTTAAGCTTTACCCAATCGCAGTTGATGTCATATATTCTATAAATGTTGAATAATAACAACTGCAGGTTCAGAAGTGACGTCTTGTTCTCTCGGAACAGACGCCACATGTATATATTTAATGTAAGTAGTTGATAAGTCTAGGGACCGATGATGGCAGCGGTTTGGTCCATTACGTTTACAGACTTTTTTGAAGGACGATGGGCAGCGCTTTAGCACATGCTGCAGGGGGCAACGCGACGTAAACGTACTGGGAATATACGCAATGGCAGAATAATCACTGCAAGCAGCTACTTTCATAAAATACCCGGCAGTAGGCAAGAGGGGCGTTGTCACTGCTGTTCGACTCTGGAATAAGCTCCCCTGCACTCTGCGCACAATTCTGTCCTCCGCTACGTCTAAGAAAACGTTGAAACACTTCCTTCTGTGATCCACTTAAAATGTCGCCGCCCCCCCCCCCCCCCAAAAAAAAAAAAGAAGGAAAAAAGTCAGCTTACACTCTGTCTAATAGTAAGGGTTGGGTGGTTCTTTGGGATAGGGGGACCAAACTACCTAGGGAATCAGTCCCCCGGTGGTGAGGAGAAGGAGTTAGGAAAGGAGGGGAAGGGAAATAAATTCAGTCCAGGTTGGAAAGAGGGAAGACTGCATTAGCTTGGGGCCCCGTGCTCGCTACGCACATAATCACGAAAGAACCGTGATGAGTCCCCTGGGATGTGTCTAGTGGTAAAACAAATGTTGTTCTCTGCTGTATTTCTCTTCCTCCTCCCAGTTTCACCGAAAATCACGCTCCTACTCTTCCGTCATATCTCTTTATTTGTGTATTATTACACTCACTTTTTAGTCCCTCTTCCACCACTTCTTCCATGTCCATCGCTGCTAACAGCCATAATTAAAACTCTACCGTTTTGTATACCTAAAATTTTTGTTTCTTATTTATAAAATACTAATATGTCTTTTCGTTACCTTTACTGTTTGAAACTTTTAGTTTTCCTAGATTTAATAGAACTACTGTAACATTGGCAATTTTAAAGAACTAGAACGTATGGTTAGCAACGCCTGATTTTAGTTTGCATTCCATTAGCCCTGTTTTGCTGTTGTTAGTGTTCATCTTATACATTCCATTCAACACACTGGCCATTCTGTTCAATTGCTATTCCAGGTCCTTTGCTGTCTGACAGAATTACAATGTAATTAGCAAAACGCAATGTTTTTGTTTATTCACCCTGAACTTTAATTCTTTCTCCAAATTTCTCCTTCATTTCCTTCATAACTTGCTCAGTTTGCAAATTGAATAACAATGGAGAAAGGCAACCCTGTCCTACTCCTTCCCCAACCAATGCTTCCCTTTCATGTCCTTTGATTCTAATAAGTGCTGACTGATTTTTGTACAAGTTGCAAATAATCTTCCGTTCTCTATATTTTACCCATGCTGCCTTCAGAATTTGAAAATAGACATTGTCAAAAGCTTTCTCCATATATTCACAGAATATATGACCTCGCCGGCCGCGGTGGCCGAGAGGACTGAGGCGCTCCAGTCACGATCTGCACCGCCACTACGGTCGGGGGTTCGAATCCCCCCTCGGGCATGGATATTTGTGCCGTCCTTAGTATAAGGTAGTTGATAGGTGGTTTGTAGGTTTAGGGACTGATGACCCCCTAGTTAAGTCCCATAGGCTTGACAAACATTTTTTTATATGACATCAACTGCGAATGGGCAAAGCCGAAAATTTGTACCCAGCCGGCATTCGAACCCGATTCTCCCGCTTTCTAAGCAGTTGTGCTGACCACTACACCAGTGGGGACCCAGTGATCACCGCACCTGCAAGGACTACATAAGCACGTCTCCCATCAGACACAATAGTGTAGTGGTCTTCGCAACTGCCTAGAAAGCGGGAAACCCGGGTTCGAATCCCGGCTGGGTACACATTTTCGGCTTTGCCCATGCGCAGTTGATGTCATATATTCTGTGAATATGAAAGAATAACAACTGCAGGATCAGAAGTGACGTCTGTTCTTTCGGAATAGACGCCACATATAAATACACTTTCTCCATATTTTCAAAAGCTAGAAATGTAGATTTGGCTTTCCGTAATCTACCTTCTAAGATAAGGACATTAACAGCCGAAAATTTGCGAATTCGAAATATTCAGACATCTGAACTGGGCATTGAAACAATATGATCGGCGGAGTTGAAAATATACTTTGGAACGGGATTCGAACTTAGCACATTGGGTCAGAGGTCGCCTTAACCTTTTTTTAATTCGTTTTTATTACTTTTTGTAAGAGTTGATCGCTAGCCGTTGGCCTAATGTTCTGAGCTGCCGCTCCGTCTGTGAATTACGCTTTTCGCTCTGCACAAATTCTCTATTTACCGATTGTAGTACCCCTGTCAATTACTACTTCTTGCTCACAACTAGAAGCTGTATTCTTGAAAGGGATGGGCAGTATTTGTGCGTGGGCACAGGTATTATTTCCCTGTTGGAGGCATACATACGATTTTGGATATGAATATGATGTGCAGTGTCCGTGTTTATCGATATAACTAAGCAAATGTCCTTCAGACATGCATGCATGCCTGAAGGACATTTGCTTAGTTCTGTCGATAAACACGGATACTGCACATCATATTTAAAATCAGTCATAGCAAGGCTTGCGACAAATGTACTAAAAAGTCTCACCCTATGCGGGAATTACATCATAGAATGTACGAGCACTCATGGGCAGTAGACAATGTGTGGCATATGAAGGTTTGGGTCGTTCCGGGAAGCGTGCTTGAGTAGCGTAATGGTAAAGCGACCGCTCGCGATAAGCGGGAAAAGCGGGTTCGAGTCCCGGCCCGGCATAAATTTTCTTGTCACCATTACACCATACACTTGATGCTGATCAAGGTTATTCTATAAAAGGTTGGGCCCGAAGCGAAACGACCTGCTATTGGCTGTTGAAATGACGTCAGCGGCGAAGCAGCATTGCTAGCGAGGGGCGCGAAGCGGCGCTGCGCCGTCACATAGACCACCACTAAACACACAAAAGTTAACTGTTTAGACATTGCTTATTGCAGTTACATATCTCGTTAAATCCTTCCGACAGCCGAAGAATGCCACTGACGTCATTTTCGCCTCTGTGATGCCGCTGCTTTCTCTCTCTTCAGCTTCATGTTGATGTAGCGCACTCGAATAAAAATTCGGTCCGTAAGAATATTTTAATGACCTCCAGCGCCACATGAAGATATATCTGCGAAATTACGTTGGCTAATCTCTTGGAAATATATTTTTTTAAGTATGTCACTTCCGTTAATCTCGTTGAACAGCAGCTCAAAGTCTGAGATCTGCCGCATCCACTCGTCAGACGGCACTAACAAACCTCCTCGTGATAGAAATTCTATCCACCCGCATTCTGCGAGGTGTTTTGGAGGAGGACAAAGTAGTTCATTAGACGACACCCCCAGTGAGATCTCATATATCCCAGCACGGCGTGCAATGTAGCCTGCCAGATATTTGAATCCTTCTGTTGGGCATTCAACATCTGTCACAGCAGACGGTGCAGCAGCCTCACAACTAAAACTTATGTCCTGGCTCTCTGCTTTCCCATCTGGCATATTCTTTGCTTCAGACATATCTGGCAAAATTCCACGCAGCGGACTAGATGACAGAAATTGTTGTGAATCTTCTTCCTGTCTCACAGACGAAGTATTAGACAATGGAATGTCTTGGGCATTCTTTCCCATAAGCAATAAACGCAGTCGATGTTCTACTTCTTTTGGGCGAGGATGCTGATGCTCTAATCTATGAAAACAACTTTTCAAGACAGTCCTGGTTTTGCCGTGCTGTTAACCCGCGAGGACTTGCGCGTGAGGATTTTGCTCACAGTAATTTTAAAACAATCGGCATTTTACCAAATTTAAATAGTCAAATGTTTGTGTTTTCTTATAAACGCAACTAGAAGCACATTTTACCAAATTTAAATAGTCAAATGTTTGTGTTTTCTTATAAACGCAACTAGAAGCACTTATTTATACATATTAAGTACATTACAAACTGTTCTTTGACTCTCAGAAAAATACTATAAACGCGATCGATCGCGTAACTTTTAAAGGTGCATGTTCTCGCGGGTTAATTTACACTTAATGCCTAGTGACAAAAGGTCAGAATGAAGGCCAAATAAATAATTAATTGACATTGAGTCCTTTCTGAAATGGTAACAGCTTCCTTCGGTTTCCAATCTCTATTGTTTCACAGCACAAATAACTTATGCTGAGAATTGTTTTTTGGAGCTGCTCGTTTGTTCCATAGGCACTTGCTAATGTCTTTTTGTCAACGATTCTGGGAGAATATAAAATTAACATACTAATCGAATTTTCTGTCGTAAAACACACGAATAAATGAAACGTTCCCCCTAATACACAGTAAACAACAAGCTACTGCAGGGCTACTGCCTCTGCGTGCTTCGGCGGTGACGTCATGCGCAGTGCGGCGAATTTCTACCTCGGACTGCGCAGTCCATTCGGGCCCCCTCTGATACTGATTAATATTCGCAATTGCGAATACATTTCTTGATTTTGGATATGGTAGGTGTTCTTTCGGATACGTGCATTGGTAGCATTTTGCAAATGTTCTATCAAAATATAGCAGTCTTCTCCTTAATATTGTCTGTGTGATCATTCAAGTCTAGGTTTTTGAATTGACAGCATTTTGATTTGTTTGATTTAACGAATTATTGTAGTACTCATAAGGAAGCAACTGAAATATTTCAATAGTAGGTACATTTTACGCTTTTCTTTTCGTGTTTTCGTGATTATGCTTACCGTTTTGACAGTTGTGTACAACAGCGAGACAAGTAGCCTTGGCTACCATTAGTATTTATAGTCAACAATGAATTTACCGCGCTGTTCCATATTTTTGCCCAGCCCTGTACATAGTTATAGGATAATAAAGACTCATTCCTAGGCCTTTATCAGTTTTCACTGGTGCTGTCACATTAGCGACTTTAACTTTTACGTGTTGCAAAACGCTAGACTGTCTCTGTACCTCGTTATAATTCTCCTGCCGCCATCTGTTGCTGCCAACCTTTCTGGGTGTGTCACCAGTGACGACACGTGTCCTGATGTCTACACAGGGATACTATCAGCAATTCCACTCCAGGCACGTCTGCATCTGACAGTCCTATTGATTGTCGAATCAGGAAACGCCTTGCGAACAAAGTACAGGCACGTAATTTCATATCCTACGCTTCTAGAGACCTTAAACACCGCGATGGAAATTGTTCCACCATTGGGAACGTTAGGGAGGTAGTTATAGTTTACCTGTAACCGGTATTACGAACGGTACTTACTTATTTATTTATCGTATGTCATATGACATCAGCATATTTACAAATAGAATTACACAAAGAACAAGGATATATATACAGGTATATTTTAAATATTGTACAAGAGAACATTTTCAGTACATGTCAGTGAACAGTATATGTTAAATATTGTACAAGAGAACATTTTCAGTACATGTCAGTGAACAGTAATACACACGAAGATGACGTGCTACAGACGCGAAATTTAACCGACAGGATGGAGATGCTGTGATATGCAAATGATTAGCTTTTCAGAGCATTCTCACAAGGTTGGCGACACCTACAACGTGCTAACATGAGGAAAGTTTCCAACCGACTTCTCACACACAAACAGCAGTTGACCGGCATTGCGTGGTGAAACGTTGTTGTGATGTCTCGTGTTAGGAGGTGAAATGCGTACCCACACGTTTCCGACTTTGATGAAGGTCGGATTGTAGCCTATCGCGTTGGTCGTGGTATCGTGTAGAACTGCATGGGCATCTGTACCTGTACACGCCATCCAAGCTTCGTTTGACTCAATGCCCAGGCGTATCCAAGGCCGTTATTACGGCCGGAGGTGGTTGTTCTGGGTACTGATTTCTCAGGATCTATGCACCTCTCCTCTTAGATAGCAGTTATTCCATATCAGCTCTCGTGATTTCAATCGGTAATTTGGCAAATTTGTTATGATATCCTGCATAGGTAAAAATTTCCTTCATCAGATTTTACTATTTTTTCCCATTCTGTAACACTTTTTTTGTCTTTTATTTTCGCTGGAGCTATATTATGAGATGACGGAGAGCACGGTGTTGGAGTAGACTTTACTGTGCCGGTGATTATCCGCATGGTTTAGTGGAGCTACACGTCTACCTTGTTGGTTTCGTAGCTTCTCTCCAAGACTGGAGCACAATATTCGGCAGTGATATAATCGATGTTGCTGCGCCGGCCGCGGTTGCCGAGAAGACTGAGGCGCTCCAGTCACGGTCTGCACGGCCACTGCGGTCGGGGGTTCGAATCCCCCTCGGGCATGGATATTTGTGCCGTCCTTAGGATAAGCTAGTTAATACGTAGTTTGTAAGTTTAGGGACTGATGGCCCCGTAGTTAAGTCCCTTAAGCTTAACAAACATTTGAACATTTGATGTTGCTGCTGTTCGCAGCGTGGATGCATCTGCACACCCATAACTTCCCTCCAGTTTTCTAATAATATTGTTTCGTGTCTTTAGTTTCTGACCAATATTTTAAGGTGTTGAGGGACCTATCAAGTGTAACGCCCAGATAGGATGGATGAAAGCTGTGTTTCACTTCCTGTTGATTAAATAACGTAGTCGGTTGTTGATTGGCCTTATTTTTGTTGAGGTGAAAAGCAGAGTTCAGTCTTAGACGGATTTGGCCACAGACGCCACCTTGTATAGTATTTTCTAAGGACTCCAAGGTCATCCGTTAGAGTCTTTGCAGCTGTTGTCTTTCACAGGAAAATTCCAGGCCTCTCTGGCGATACGTTGTCACTAAACATTTAACGTTTTTAGTATTAAAAACATAAATACTTAGTTCAGTTTTTAGTTTTTCGTAATCGTTTCTCGTGTTATAGTTCTTCCTTTCGAATACCGCAACGTCACCAAACGTCAGTATCGGCCGCGGGAAAGGAAACAAAAGATGCTTAAAAGTGGGAGAAAATCTGATGTGAAACATAATTCACTTGCGATAAAATATTCTCTTCTTCTTCTAACCATCTATAGTATGTCGCTGGAAGGACAAAGCGTTCCAAGCGACTGGAAAAATGTGCAGGTCATAGCCGTTTCCAAACAATAGTTTCGAAATATCCTGAAACAATCAACTGAGTAGAGTTAGCGTCTGCGTCTCAGAATAGAACGATTCTCGGTCACGGGTATGAACATAGCCGCTGCTTAAAATCTGAATAAAAATTGTCAGTAATGGCGGCCGAAGACTTATGCAATGTGAAGTCAAAAGAGGGTGCAGGAACAGACAGAGTTTCAGGACACTTTCTTATCTTGAAACTTCCTGGCAGATTAAAATTGTGTGCCGGAACCGGGACTCGAACCTGGGACCTTTGCCTTTCGCGGGCAAGCGCTCTACCGACTGAGCTACCCCGACACGACTCACGATGCCGCCTCACAACTTTACTTCCGCCAGTACCTCGCCTCCCACTTTCCAAACTTCACAGAAGCTCTCTTGCAAACACGCAAGACTAGCACTCCTGGAAGAAAGGATATGGTGGAGACATGGCTTAGCCACAGCCTAAGGGATGTTTCCAGAATGAAACTTTCACTCTGCAGCGGAGTGTGCGCTGATATGAAACTTCCTGGCAGATTAAAATTGTGTGCCGGAACCGGGACTCGAACCTGGGACCTTTGCCTTTCGCGGGCAAGGGCTCTACCGACTGAGCTACCCCGACACGACTCACGATGCCGCCTCACAACTTTACTTCCGCCAGTACCTCGCCTCCCACTTTCCAAACTTCACAGAAGCTCTCTTGCAAACACGCAAGACTAGCACTCCTGGAAGAAAGGATATGGTGGAGACATGGCTTAGCCACAGCCTAAGGGATGTTTCCAGAATGAAACTTTCACTCTGCAGCGGAGTGTGCGCTGATATGAAACTTCCTGGAAGATTAAAATTGTGTGCCAGAACCGGGACTCGAACCTGGGACCTTTGCCTTTCGCGGGCAAGCGCTCTACCGACTGAGCTACCCCGACACGACTCACGATGCCGCCTCACAACTTTACTTCCGCCAGTACCTCGCCTCCCACTTTCCAAACTTCACAGAAGCTCTCTTGCAAACACGCAAGACTAGCACTCCTGGAAGAAAGGATATGGTGGAGACATGGCTTAGCCACAGCCTAAGGGATGTTTCCAGAATGAAACTTTCACTCTGCAGCGGAGTGTGCGCTGATATGAAACTTCCTGGCAGATTAAAATTGTGTGCCGGAACCGGGACTCGAACCTGGGACCTTTGCCTTTCGCGGGCAAGCGCTCTACCGACTGAGCTACCCCGACACGACTCACGATGCCGCCTCACAACATTACTTCCGCCAGTACCTCGCCTCCCACTTTCCAAACTTCACAGAAGCTCTCTTGCAAACACGCAAGACTAGCACTCCTGGAAGAAAGGATATGGTGGAGACATGGCTTAGCCACAGCCTAAGGGATGTTTCCAGAATGAAACTTTCACTCTGCAGCGGAGTGTGCGCTGATATGAAACTTCCTGGCAGATTAAAATTGTGTGCCGGAACCGGGACTCGAACCTGGGACCTTTGCCTTTCGCGGGCAAGCGCTCTACCGACTGAGCTACCCCGACACGACTCACGATGCCGCCTCACAACTTTACTTCCGCCAGTACCTCGCCTCCCACTTTCCAAACTTCACAGAAGCTCTCTTGCAAACACGCAAGACTAGCACTCCTGGAAGAAAGGATATGGTGGAGACATGGCTTAGCCACAGCCTAAGGGATGTTTCCAGAATGAAACTTTCACTCTGCAGCGGAGTGTGCGCTGATATGAAACTTCCTGGCAGATTAAAATTGTGTGCCGGAACCGGGACTCGAACCTGGGACCTTTGCCTTTCGCGGAAGTAAAGTTGTGAGGCGGCATCGTGAGTCGTGTCGAGGTAGCTCAGTCGGTAGAGCGCTTGCTCGCGAAAGGCAAAGGTCCCAGGTTCGAGTCCCGGTTCCGGCACACAATTTTAATCTGCCAGGAAGTTTCATATCAGCGCACACTCCGCTGCAGAGTGAAAGTTTCATTCTGGTTACTTTCTTATCTTGGTGTACCGTCTCTAATGACCACGCTGTCGATGGGACGTTAAACCCTTAGCTTCCTTCCTTTCTTTTTTTATCTTGGTGTAGAAAAATAAACAGAAGAAGAATAAGAAACAGTAGAAAAGGGGAAAGAGGATTTGAAGGAGGAAAGGGGGGAGAGGCACCGGAAGGAGATCATTGAGAGAGAGAGGACGAGGTTGTGAGACAGAGTGGAGAGGATAAGATGGATATAGGTGGAAGGGTAAGGTGAACAGAGGGCAGAGGGAGTAAATGAAGAGAGAGGAAGGGAGGGCAGGAGGAAACAGAGAGAGGAGGATGTTGTGGAGATACCAATAGAGGATAAGGTGAATATAGGAAGGAACGGGAGTTGAAGTGAGAGATTGGCTAGGTGGAAATGACAGAGTGGGGGAGAGTACCTGAACAGGGAGATGGGGAAGTAGGCGGTGGTCAGGGATATTCGGAGGAGTCAAAGAGGGAGGGGGCACGATAAGGTGGAGAGAGAGCGGTGTGGGTAATATGGTCATGGAGAGAAGAATGATTGATGGATAGAGACAGTGGATGCGAAGAGGATATAGAGAGACGGCGGAGAGGACGATAAAGTTACGGGCGGAGGAGCTGCACGTGGAGACAGGGGGAAGAGAAAGTAAAGAGGAGTCAGTATCATCAATCAAGTAGTACGGAGGATGGATAGGGCGAGAGGTTGTTCAGGAAGAGGGTGGGGGGGGATATGTGCAATGTGTGTGTCGAACGAATATGTGGGAGAAGCCGTAGGGCAAAAGCTGGTGAAGTTTGTTCACCTCACAGTTGTCCCCGTGCCTTTCGCTCCCCTTACACGTCTCGGAATTAACCTGCTGCTAGGACCGCCAGTTGAAGCGGAAAAAAACTGAGTACCAGAGACTCGAAATGACCTTACCTTTGTGAATATTTTATGGAACATTGTTCCTGTGGAAATTAGCGACCAAAAAATGGTGAATAATATAGTAATTACAGCAATCGATATCGGAATATGATACTAATTTTATTTTATTATGATGATCGGTTTCGATCATTAATGATCACCCTCAGATCATGCTCTTGTGCTCAGCTGGCCCGTCTCTTGAGGAGCAACAGACTACCTCGGTGAGACTCGCCAGCGTCAGGCAACAGCCTTCAGTGGGTTGGCGGATTTTCTTCGTGTCCCCCAGTGGTTCGCGAAGGACGAACTGTTCGAGCATTAAAAAACATCGTGTGCGCTGGTTTCAAATTACGAGGGTCGTCCACAAAGGAAGTTCCTCTTCTATTTTTACCCGCGGGAGCGCTACGATCGCAGTTCCGAGCATGCGCGGCAGTTACTCTGACTCAAGGAGCAGACATGTACGCCATTTTCAGATCGCTGCTGCCGACGTGTGCTTTGTAGCGCTTCTTTATAATGACAGCCGTAATTGAAAACGCCCCTTCGTGTGAAATCAGATCTGTGATTCGTTTTTTAAATGCAAGGAAAATTAAACCAAAGGAAATTCATCAGCAAATCTGCGAGGTTTTATGGACAAAATGCTATGGAGATGGGTCAGACCTTGGTTACTGATAAACTGGGAATTTCACATGGACGTGTTTGATCATCCTCCGTACAGTCCGGACCTCGCTCCTAGCGAGTTTCATCTCTTCTTACACCTAAAATCTGTTCTTGGTGGTCAACACTTCAACGATGATGACGAGCTGAAAGAACATGTCATCACATGGTTGAATACACAGGCGACAACCTTGTATAGCGAAGGCATACAGAAACTTGTGCCACTCTATGACAAGTGCCTACAAAATTTCGAAAGCTATGTAGAAAAGTAATTTAACAGTTTCAGATTTTTGTACAATAAATTATTTTTTCTGTATTTGTACACGTTTGTTTTGTATAACCAAACGGAACTTTCTTTGTGGACATACCTCGTACATCCATGCTGCACAGCACAACTTGAAGCTATTCGTCGTCCACCAGGCGATGAAACCGAACGTGTACGAATAACGCCGGGCATCCAACGAAGGCGTCCCTGATTTCAGGATTAAATATCTCGAAAATGGAGATTGATAGACGAGTGCATCCAAATGCATTTGTAATGTGAAAGCTGTAAGAATTGCCTACTAGAGGTCTGCATATTGGGATTTTGCTCGCTGCCGCTTGATCGGAGCTCCGTCGCCTCGGTCGTGTGAGGCCTGACAACTTAACAGAACAGTTTTTTTATTCAGTGAGCCTACTGAAAAAATGTCCGGATTTTCTAAGTTGTCACGGCTGCAGGAACTGTGTCATGCTTAAATTTTGTCCCTGTACTGTATGACAATATAGGACGCGAAAAATGTTTAAATTTTTGTCAATATAAGAGGCCAAACAGCTAGGGACATCGGTCCACAGACTTCAAAGTACTTAAATTAACTTATCCTAAGGAAAACACAGACACCCGGCCGTAGCGACCGCGTAATTGTTAGAATGGCGCCTTGGACCACAGAGCCATCCCTGCGCGATTACATAATGGCCAGTCATGTTGTACAAGGGATCACTAGGCCAAGCGGTATCCAGAACAGTTTACCCCTTTTTACTGAGTTTGCCTCTTTAGGCGTCTTACTGATATAATTTTTTTAAAAGATTTCTCCTCGTTTGTTTTAGTGTTATTTTATTTCACACTGTAGATTTTCAACTACTACAATATGTTAACATTCATCATCATCATCATCATTTTCAACAACTTGAAAATGGCCTAAGTCCGAAATCTAAATTAAAAAAATGTTCAAATGTTTGTAATTCTATGGGAACATCATCAGTTCCTAAACTTAAAAACTACTTATGAACCAACTTTTTCTAAAGACAACACACACATCCATGTCCGAGGGAGGATTCGAACATTCGACACTGAATGCCGCGCGATCCGTAACGTGGCGCTCCAGACCGCTCGGCTACTCCCGCGCGGCGAAATCTACATTGTGAAAGAAAAGAAACACAAAAACAGTTAAATTGAGGAGAGGTACGTTGCTCGTAGTGGCCATTTTAGCACCAGCTGAGTACTATGTATTTTTAAAGAAAACGCCTTCTGGTACTGCAAATGAATTACAATTCACCCATAAGCGTTTCGCCTTTTTCACAAGGCCTCATCAGTGGGTGTCCAGAAATATTTACAAGTTTTTCTTTACACATGAAGGTTAGGATTTTACATAAGTATAAAACAATTGGTTTCTGTTGATAAAACTCTTCTGGGTATTCGACACCATCGTCAATATATCAAATGTTTTACCGACGTTTGTTCTATCAACAATGACAACGGGCGCGGAAGTCTTCGTTTACATTTTGTTTCTGATTCAGATATTTTTCATAAAACTGTGCCCCTTATACAGTGATTGATATGGTTCTTGTTCTTTCCCGAAGTGTCCGAAATAACAGATACAATTCGTTGACATTAATGGCCGTAATTTTAGAAATTCTAAATATTTAAATATTTCGACCTTTTCACGGCATTGGAATAAATCCAACGCTGAAATTGAAGGGGGCATGCGGCACTACAATCGTAGTGTGCTACATGTTGAGAATTTTGGGTTGGAAGGCAAGCGTGCCTGGATAGCCTAACTGGTTAATGCGACCGCTGGCCCGAAGCGGGAAATCCGGATTCGTATCTCGATCCAGCGGAAATTTTCCACTTTCCTGTAGGATTTATTTCAGTACCCTGAAGCGGCCGAAATATTTAAATATTTCGAAATCGTGCGTCCGTATCTCTGTCATCAATAGATACCAAGGTATGCGCCCCTACAGAATAGCATTTTCGCACATATTAAAAATACGATATAAATAAAAAGGACGCACCTCGAACGAGTTATCCAAATTGAATGGAAAACAGTGGATGTGTTATTCATGTTCAGACAAACAAATGATTTCCGTTTCACAAGGAGACCACATGGGTATCGGATTTTACAATTGTTTTGATATCTATGGTACGTGAAGTCCAGAACTTAAATAACGATCAGCCGAAGCCATTCGACATATTTTCCTGAGAAAATCGACTTTGAAGTTTTGCAAGTACACGTAAAGTACCAATAATTAAATCAGCTGCAGCACCTGTCGGTGTAAGTCAGTTGGTAGCGTTCTGTCCTTACATCCCTGGGGTCGGGGGTCGAATCCTGTCGTGACAGATTTTTTTCCGTTGTATTCGCAAACTTTCACAATATTAATATCTAATGGTAATTTTTACGAAAAATAACGTATGTTTGTTTATTCGTGATTTTCTATATTTTATAAAAGGTTATTAACGATGGTACAGTTAAAAAAAACAAAAATTACAGTACTCGCTTCTCTCTGAGTTGACTGATTGTTCAGTTTGTGAAGAGCTACGACACTGTTTTTGAGAAGTCAACTCCATAGCTACCAATGGCTTTCCCAGCAGCTAACCTATTCAACCATCGTTTTAGGTTACACGAGCTGAACACAGCTCGTCTAAATAAACATAAACAAAAACTGACACAACACGTTTTATATAACTAAAGTCGAAAACAAAGCAAAAAAAAAAAAAAAAAAAAAAAAAAAAAAAGAAAAAAAAAAAAAAATCTGGCACATCGGGATTCGAACCACAGACTCCATGGTTGTGAGGCCAGAACTCTACCTCCTGAGTTACACTGACAGATGCTGCAACCGTTTTAATTAGTGCTGCTTACATCTACTTGCAAAACTTCAAAGTCGATTTTCTCGAGTGTCGAGTGGCTTTGGCTGATTGTTATTTAACTGAACTTCACGTACCATAAATATAAAAAAAATCTAAAATCTGATTCCCATGTGGTGTCCTTGTCAGAAAAAAAACTGAGTTTATTCAAGAGAAAGAACTACACGAACTGAGAATTTCGATAACCCGTTGGCTGACGTCTGACCCTTGATGAGAGTTCTCCGGATCGATCTCGTGTTCTGTTTTCTTCTGTTCCGATTCTGTTCTGTTGACGCGTTAAATCGTAATTTCTGATCTGGTTGGAGAGACATGCCTCAATGCTCCAGAGTTTTTCAGTTGGGGCTGTACATCTGGCATGCAGGAAGACAATCAGTAGAAAGTGTCGTCATGTATTGGTGTGCATCTTGCTGAAATGTAAGTCCAGTTTATACAACCTCTGACAATAAAATTCGGTGAATAGTCCTGTAACAATAACGTCGATGAACTGAACTACAGTTACCTTACGGACCTTCGAAATAGTCATTTTCCATAATTGCGAATCGTTGATTTCTTTACACGAAGTCTTCCTTTGGGGTAGAGTTCAAAAGCCTCGACACGTTTCGTTGACTGTCAGGAATGTCGTGAAAATCTCTTTCCTTTCAGAGCGAGTTTGAGGGAATAGGAATAAGTCTGAGGGTTTGAGAGGCGAGTATGGTGATGTTCCAGTCGCTCGGCCACATACAGCCAGGGATGTCGAACAGTTCTTGGTCAGAAAAGAGTTCGTGAAACTTGAACGTACAGCATGCAGTATCTCAATCCTCCAGACTTCTTCCAATTCCCACGACTCAAAGTCGACTTGAAAAAGAATTGCCGATATTCCTTACCTCCAACGAAACGTGACGTGGATTTCGAACACCATCCCAAAAGAAGACTTCGTGCACAGTTTCCAGGACATGTATCGCAGAGCTCAGCGGTGCATAGTTATGGGAAGTGAGTGTTTCGAGTGACAGTAAGTTATCTATAGTTCACAGTTTATCTACGCTAATGTTGCAGGACTATTCTCCGAACTTTACTGTCAGTGGTTGTGTATGTGGCAACTTTCCTTTCGCACTTGGCCTTTACTGTCACCGAAGCGCGTCGAATCGATGGTAATGATGAATGGGTTGCCTCTCTGACGATGGCGCGTTTTGTTGTCTCTCTTGGTAAACCGCTTCTTTCGCTACGCTGGTTTCAGCAGTGCGTCACACATCGTAGAACAGTGGCTATTCAAAAGTCCAGCCATTTGCCGATAACTCCAACCGACTTTTAGCCCAATCGTAAGACATCTGCCACAGGCTCATGTCCGACGCCTATACGGCTATCAGACGCAGACGACCTCTTCCAAATGCTGAATTCTGTGCGTCACACTTATTGTCCAGATGAATACAAGGAATGAAAGGTAAATATTTTACACTCCGACGTGTTCCCTGTTTAATATCCTTGCCAGCTGCACGCGTCTGAGTTCAGCTACTTATGCTATCAGAGTCATTGCAAAATTTGGTGATATAAATCTCAGTAAATTAGCTTACTACGCCTATTTTCATTCACTGCTTTCATATGGGATCATATTCTGGGGCAATTCAACATTGAGTAAAAAAGTATTCATTGCACAAAAGCGTGTAATCAGAATAATTGCTGGAGCCCACCCAAGAGCATCTTGCAGACATTTATTTAGGGATCTAGGGATACTCACTGTAGCTTCACAATATATATATTCACTCATGAAATTTGTTATTAACAATCCGACCCAATTCAAAAGTAATAGCAGAGTGCATAGCTACAACACTAGGAGAAAGGATGATATTCATTATTCAAGGTTAAATCTAACTTTGGCTCAGAAAGGGGTGAATTATGCTGCCACAAAAGTTTTTGGTCACTTACCAAGTAGCATCAAAAGTCTGGCAGATAGCCAACTAGTATTTAAAAAGAAATTAAAGGAATTTCTGAATGGCAACTCCTTCTACAATGTAGGTGAATTTTTAGATAAAACTTAAGAAAAAAATTAAAAAAAAGTAAAATAAAATAAAATAAAATCCGTAAAATATTGATTGTCAAGTATAGACAACATTTACTAAACTGACACGTTCCACGTCATTACGAAATGTCGTATATATGATCTATGGAACAAGTATTAATCTAATCTAATCTGCCCTGGAGGGCCACTCATTTTTCCATCATCCGCTGAAGCTTACAGGTTTCCGTTTTCCCTCGATAACCTACAGAACATTAATTTTTGGCTGATTTGCATTACTGCTTCGTTGTGCAGTGTGCACTCTTTTTATTGTATTTTCATTAGGAGCCACTCCTGTATTTCCCTTATATGTGACTAGCTTTTGCCTGCCGGCCGCGGTGGCCGAGGGGACTGAGGCGCTTCAGTCACGGTCTGCACGGCCACTACGGTCGGGGGTTCGAATCCCCCCTCGGGCATGGATATTTGTGCCGTCCTTAGTTGTAGCTAGTTCATAAGTAGTTTGTAAGTTTAGGGACTGATGACCCCGTAGTTAAGTCCCATAGACTCTACAAACATTTGAACATTAGAGAGAGAGAGAGAGAGAGAGAGAGAGAGAGAGAGAGAGAGAGAGAGAGAGAGAGAGCTTTTGCCTGCGGCTTCGCTAGCGTTGATATCCTTGTATACGTTTCAAAGACCATCGAAAAGTACAATAATTTCGGAACTTGGTTCTTATGACCAGCATCAACAATAAAAGAAACGTTTCCAATTTTCCGGTTAAATAAAAATCGTGCGTAGAATGACGGTAAATACTATCCTTCCTTATCGAGATGAAAACAAATTATTAAATACGAAAAGTCTTACGGGACTAAACCGCCGACTAAAGAAGGTATCGTATGCAACGTGTAAATTAAGCGGCATTCAAATGTCACGGAAATTAGTTCGGCAGTTTCAAGGCGTTGACGTCTTGTGTAAGCATTGTATTCATTGCCCTGAATCGTATTGCGTACGACACATCAACCATTAGAAATATTTTAATAAATGTTATAAATTTCAAAAGTCAAAGAATAAATAGCTTTTCCAAGGAGTCTGCAAGCGTCTCAGAAGCTATAACGTTAACGTCGATGATTTGTGAACTACAGTTACCTTAAGGCCCTTCGAAATAGTCACCACCCATGACTGTGAACTGCTGATCTGTGAGATACAAGTCCTACAAACTGCACGAAGTTTTTCTTTGAAATTCTGGAAATTGCACGAAGTTTTTCTTTGGAATTGTGTTGAAAGGCCTCGTCACTTTTAATTGGATGTCAAATTTGTTTCCTTTCAAAACGAGGATTAGTCGAAGGACTAGGCAGAAGTATGCTGGAGATCATGGTGGATGTTCAAGTTACCAGGATCTGTTTGATAATATTGGCTGTGTGTAGGCGAACGTTGATATGCAATTTGAACATTCACCATACTCGCCCGATCTCAATCCTCCAGACTTCTTCCAATTTCCTCGACTCAAACTTGCTTTGAAACAAATGAGATTTGACCATATTCATGACATACACCACCCCAAAGGAAGACTTCGTGGAATATTTCCAGGACATGTACGGCAAACTCAGTGGTGCATAGTTTCGGGAGGTGACTATATCGAAGGACAGTAAGGTAACTGTAGTTCATAGTTCATCTACGTTAATGTAATCTTTCGAATTATATACAAAAAATCAACAAATATCTTGAATTACGCACTTTCTAAAGTAGCTTAAGTTCTATGAATCAGGAAATACAGCAAACAGTAGCCTTTCTTACGTATCTATTCACCACGACCGGTTTCTAACTACCTGGCAGTTCATCATCAGGTGGTATACATTATTATAGGATGTTCACAACATTGTGGAACTCGTTTGGCTGTGGTGAAATAGAAAATGATGTGTTTGGCACTAAATTATGATATTTACATGTTTAAATCGTATTCTGAACAGTTACTTACTGTAGGTTCGCTCTGCTGTTTGACTATACAGTAAGTAACCGTTTATAATACGATTTAAACATGTAAATATCATAATTTAGTGCCAAACACATCATTTTCTGTTTCACCACAGCCAAACGAGTTCCACGTTGTTGTGAACAACCTATAAAAATGTATACCACCTGATGATGAACTGTCAGACAGTTCTAAACCGGTAGTAGTGAATAAATACGTAAGAAAGGCGACTGGTTGCTGTATTTCCTGAGCCCTTTAATCATCACAGTCGCAGGTTCCACACTTCCAGAATGGTTACAAGTTTTAGCCTAAGTTCTTCTTCAGCGTTCAACCTATCTCTAAATCCAATTTCATCAAAATCGGTTACCGTTTTAGTAATCACTCACGGCGCTTCTTTCGCCTTTATAGTATTAGTATGGATGAGCAAAGCACGCAACTGTTGAACCGTTGTGGCGGGACGGAGATCTGAACTCTGCTACTAGCGAACACGAGTATCTTGTGGTATCTCCCTTCATCAATTAACTTCTGCCGTTATAATATGACGTCATTCGGATCCGCGAGAATCAGGCGTAGCAGCAACTTCACAGAAGTGCGCGTGTTTGTTTTTGCATCCGCGTCTCTGCAGTGGCCCGGAACAGGTTATGCTGATCAGCTGTGGTAACGACGTCAATAATGGGCGATGTGATTATAAGGCCAGGAACAACGCCTCTTCCTGATGACCCAGTCACTACTTTCCACACACGTGAATGGACATGGGAACAATGAAACATGCAATATTATCACTAATTAATTTCTCAAAAGTGCAGTTAGTTCCCTGTCGAAACCTTACATGAAAACAGTTACTCATGACCGTCGTAGTTTTGGTGGTTCCAAACGACCCTACCTGTCGGGCGTCGCGAATTAGTGTTAAATCCAGAGACCTCGGGATCGGATCCCGGTCGAACCCCAGGAATTCTTTCCAAACTGTTTTTAACCGAGCCCCTCAATTATACGACAGTTCACTGTGAACTGTTCAAGATCCAGATTCCAAGTTCGTTTCCGCTGTGGGCAAACTGCGGTGGGTTACGGACACGGAATGGCGTCTAAAGTCCTTTTTAAACGTTGAACGAAAGTGGACAAGATAGAGAATGTAACAAATCAAAAACCTTCAGCCGTTATTTTTGCACTTTTAAGGAATAGTTTCGATAATAGATTAATCTCTTCTTCAGACCCTTATAAGTATCCGTGCAAGAAAGCAAAACTAGCCTTCCTTACATGTATTGTGTTACAACCTCTCACACCAAGATGTAGCCAACAATCAAGATGGATACACAACGATAGATAATGTTCTACTGAAGCGCTCCTAGTGTACTAGTCCTGAACTATAAACTCATGCAAGATTGCCAGCCGCGCTAGCCGAGGGGACTGAGGCGCTCCAGTCACGGTCTGCACGGCCGTTACGGTCGGGGGTTCGAATCCCCTCTCGGGCATGGATATTTATGCCGTCCTTAGTATTAGCTAGTTTGTAAGTAGTCTGTAAGTTTAGGGACTGATGACCCCGTAGTTAAGCCTCATAAGCTATACAAACAACTGAACATGCAAGATTTTGCGGCAGCGTTTTTAGACGATAAATGTAAACAGTGAGTAAACGCTAGCAAATCTTTCGCAAGTTTCCTTTGTTGTTTTGTGCGAGGTTGTACACCAGTAGTAAGCCTATCTTTGCTGGAAAAGATATCAATACTGGTAAACTTAGCTGCGTTTACAGTGGCTTTCATTACTAGAAGGCGGATACAACGCCGAAAAAAATAGGTGCTGCATGCGACCGCGCCTTCAGAGAAGAGAAGAAGAAAACCGCGACGCATAGTGTGGCAAAGGGGGAATTAATTCCGGAGGATCCAATGAATTCCGGAATTGTATCCAATTTTTACCTTCTGGTATGCTGTAACAACGTAAAGAAACCTGATGCTGTTTTATGTTCAAGGTTTATTAACGAATATTTACGAGTTTCTGTGACTATGAGCGAAAAATTACGTGCCTTATTATGGTACAAACTATCCCAACATCTTGGCAGTAGCAGTGGCCGAGCGGTCTGCGGCGCGTCAGTCACAGTCTGCACGGCCGCTACAGTCGGGGGTTCGAATTCCCCCTCGGGCATGGATATTTGTGTCGTCTTTAGTATGAGGTAGTACGCATCTATTAAAAGTGTAATAGCAGCTTGGTTCAATTGCATAACTACAACAGCAGTAGTTGTGATTTCATATTAGCGCCTCATTGTAGGCTATCATTATAAAATTTATAAAAGTTTAAAAACTTTCGTGAAAATATTTACGAAAAATAGAATACAGGCTCTTGGTTAGAACGTCCCTTGCAATGATGAAATGACCACAAACTACGACGACAATAGTCAAAATATTCGTAACTAGGAAACAAAATAGGAGCTCTAATCGAAAGTGTGACTGCAGCAGACAACTACAAGCTCGCGCATGCGCAGTGAACTCACTAGTACCGAATTTAGGGCTGGCCCTGTTTCGTTATCTTTACGATTTTCGAGCATCGATTCTTACGCGACAATACTAGTGAGACACTATTCTACATCTACATCTACATACATACTCCGCAATTCAACGTAAGGTGCGTGGCGGAGGGTACACTGTACCACTACTAGGCATTTCCTTTCCTATTCCACTCCCAAATTGAACGAGGAAAAAAAGAATGCCTATATGCCTCAGTACGAGCCCTAATTTCTCTTATCTTGTCTTTGTGACCTTTACGCGAAATGTAAGTAGACGGCAGCAAGATCGTACTACACCCAGCTTCAAATTCCGGCCCTCTAAATTTAATTAACAAAAATTCACGAAAAGAACGTCGTCTTTCTTCCAGCGATCTCCAATTGAGTTGCCGGAGCATTTCCGTGACACTCGCGCATTGGTCGAACCTACCGGTAACAAATCTAGCTGCTCGCCTCTGAACCGCCTCTATGTCTTCCTTCAAACCGATCTGCTGCGGATCCCAAATACTTGAGCAATACTCAAGACGTGGTCGTACAAGCGTTTTATACGCGGTCTCCTTTACAGATGAAGTACATCTTCCCAAAATTCTCCCAATAAACCGAAGTCGGCTGTCTGCCTTACTCACAACTGTCCTTACATGCTCGTTCCATTTCATATCGCTCTGCAATGTTACGCCTAGATATTTGAACGACGCGACAGCATCAAGAAGCTCACTACTAATTGTATTCGAACATTATAGGATTGTTTTTCTGCGCATCACCTTACATTTTTCTACATTGAGAGCTAGCTGCCATTCTTCGCACCAACTAGAAATTTTGTCTAAGTCAACCTGTATGCTATTACAGTCAGTTACAGACGACACCCTCCCATACACCACAGCATCATCAGCAAACAGCCGCAAATTACAACTTTCTCTGACCATCAGATCATTTATATAGATAGATATAGATAGATTTATATATTCAAACAGATGACTACCATTAACGCAACTGATTGTCAGTCTATGACAAGTTCGTTCATCTTTTAAAACGGGGTCAAGTGAAAGAATTGTAGCAGCCCGCTGAGCAACACGAACTCAGTACGGGCAAAAAGCGTTGTTGGGCGTTACGTAAATGCAGTCTTGCTTGTCACACGTAGCACGCTTAACACGCGCAGATCCCCATACTACGGCACCGGACGAACAGACGGACAGATAATAATTTTCTGAAAATGAAAAAATTATGTTTCACCTCTGGAAAGACCCAAACAAAGACCTCTCGCTTCGCAGCTCCTCACACTAGCCACGGGACCACGCCGCTACCGTGCTTACAATGTGCTCCACGTTGCGTATCTTTCGCATGGACTGCTCAGTTTTTATATTTTGCTTCCACACAACTTATTCCGGTTTTCTTGATTGATCCGTGGTTCAGTTTTTCAAGACCTATCCACTGCGCCAACGTATAACTAAATCTGAAGGGGGTGTATTAGGGAGGTTTCCTTGTCAGACTGATGCCCGGTTTCACCAAACTTCGTCTAAATATGTTAGACAAACGTCAAATTCAACGCCTCGTTCAATTTTGACGTACCGTCAAAAGCAACAGCGTTTAATCGTCGCCAGTCTCAATGAATTGACTAGGCGTTTATTTTAACATACGCTCCAATCGAAACAGCATCTAGTATCGTGTATTAAATCGATACTATCAAGTTTTATCGTTTGTTTTCATTGTTATTCTCTAGTTTTCGGTTGAAGAAATGAATATCGCTACGTAAATAGCGGGTTTTTCAGTACCGTCAAAGTTGTTGTGATTCGTAAGTTTGGTGAAACCGGACAATAATGACGATAAGAAAATGGTACGTGCCGATGAAATAAAGAGAGGTTCTAAATTTTCTGATGATGATAAAAGTTTGTTTGTGGGCCTTATTCCGAAAATGAAAACGTAATTCCTTGCGGTAATTTCACATATAAGGGTCTCAGCGACGCAACCTTCTTGATATATCGACAGACGGTTCATTTCGCATTACCATTTGAAGAGATCCAGTAGCATAGAATCAAGTTGAAAGCAGTTTTTGTATTGGGGTTAATGGCCTGTTTCTGTTAGTTGGATACTATAGTCTATTTTCAATTTGTTCCAGAAGTTTTAATTATACTCTCTTGGACAACCTGTACCTTGTAATGACTTTTATATCATTCATTGTGTAGAAATGATGATTGCGCTCAGAAATTTCACGTTAAGGCCCTAGATTGTCTAGCAAATCTATGTACAATACGTCTGCATCAAAGTTATCTCCTATCTTCACAGCCAGAAGACGTGAACAGCAATAAAGTATCTATGTTACCTTTACAAAAACTCCTGAATATTGAAACTACTGTAAACCTGTGTTCTATGAACAACTCGTCAAATGGTTTGACGACGCAAAATCGGCGCGTCAGTTTTGACGGCGAGTTTAACGATCGTTACGTCGATGAAACGCAAAAATGAAAATTAAACGATCGTCAAAGTCATAAAGGACGCTTGGTGAAATTGGGCAGGAGTCTGCTGTCATCCTTGAAATGCTCCGCACACCATAATACTTGGTCCATCAAACGCTCCGCTCCTGTTTGACAACGTTCCTGGATACATTTCGTATCCCCACGTCTCGACCGTACGAACGACATCCTTGCCATTAGTGTTGCTGGGACTTTGGATAATATACAGTCCAGACTTGGACGCATCTCCGGCGAATCGGTGAAACCTTACGCCTGCCGGCTGGGTTTATTGAGTTGAATACTGTACCAAGGGACAACACAGAAACATGGCTTTTCATTGACTGTCGAAGATGGCCATCATCCAGACATGGTGAACACAAAACTTTCGGAACCTGCCGGAGCACAGAAAAGGCGAATATGTTCTCTGACACAAAAGTGTGGAACCAGCTGCCTCAATCCTCATTCCGACTTCCTCACCAAAAAGTTTGACATGCGAACATATTCGCGCACTTTTAGCGCATAACTTTGTAAATACTTTTGCTCAGTTAAGCCGTCATAGTCAGCAATGCCGTCTCACTGTCAGTGTCTATATATGTCTCTGACCGTTTGTTTGATGTCTCTCCCACTGCCGCTTTCTGTCTGTGTCAAACTTTCAATGTCTTCATCCTTTTCCCTCGCCATTCCTCACCGGGGTCTGTTTCTGCAACTCTCAACGTCTCTCTGCCCCAGTGACGTTGTCCCATTCACTTTCTGTCCCGTTGCCAGTATCCTTTCTTTCTCACTTAGAGTCGGCTTTCATTGTCTTCAACCACGATTTTCTCCTTTACACATATGTCCATGGGGATGGTTTGCTTGGGGTTTGACCTGTAGACCGGAAAACTTTAGCACGCGGGTACCGGGGGTGGGAAATATTGGACACATTGTTTCGTGCTATAGTACTGGAAAGCCGCACGCTCATGCTTTATGTATGGTCTCCATTCGTCTCAGTTTCCCACTGTGTTCTCTTATGCTCCAATTGCTACTATCTGCATCTGTATTTAGTTTGTTGTTGCCACTCTTCCTGACTTCCGACTTCTCGTTTCGCTTCCCACTGCTGTTTTCATGCATATGCCTTTCTCCTGAACTGAAACTTTCTCTGTTACATCGTATTTGGCTCTCTCTTTCTGTTGCATTGTCTCTGTGCTACTCACATTCAGCCGAAAAAAGCGTGAATATGTTCGCTTGCCAAAATTTTTTGTAAGGAAGTCGGAACGAGGATTGAGGCAGCTGGTTCCGCACTTTTGTGTCAGAGAGCATATTCGCCTTTTCTGTTCTCCGGCAGGAGCATTTTTCATCTGGTTCCCGTCTTTTTCCTGTTACATCAGAATGTACGGTTTATATAACATGAAATCAATGGTGAGTAAAATTTGGCTATTATAATATTAGAACACATCGTAAAAATTTCGACCATTTGCCATGAATGAAAGTGTAGATTTGCCAATGCACGCAGCTGGATCTTTTGATACCAAAAATTATGGTTTTTTTTTTGCGTATGTAGCGTATGTATAACGAATACACATTTCCAAAAACGGGAAACGGATTTTCCAGATAAACAACATACACATAACACTTCAGTAATTTCTTGTTTCTCAAGATATGTTACCTCGCAATCAGAAACAGCGTTTTCGAACCTATTACTGTCGCGTGCTTTCATTCATGGACCGATATCTCAAGAACCACATATCATTCTGCTCTAAACTTTAAATAAAATTTCGATACGTTGTCTACATTTCATACGCAGCTATGTGTAAGCTAAAATCAACCATACGAGAAGTCTAAGAAATGTGTTTTTACCTCTGCGAACTCTTTAAAATATGTTGCAATAGTTCACTAAACCGGATGCTGCATATTAACTGTAAAGTAAACGAAAACAAAAATCACCGCTTCATCGACCGAAGATTTCAATCTTGAAGATGTACAAAAATCTTTTTTTTTTTTTTCTTTTTTTTTTTCGCAGAGTACCTTTTTTTCAAATCGCATGGTAAATTTCAGAGCTGTCCGAATGAGGTCTTTCAGCACAATACGCACTTTTTCTAGCAAAATATCGCGGTTTTTCGGCCGTATCTTGCTAACGGACAAAGATTTACGAAAACTGAAAAATGCTGTTTATAGGTAAATTTCTACAGGATATATTGTAAATATTTGAACAATTTTCTATGGTTAGTTATTTAGATATTCGCGATTCACGGTGCTAAAATGTCTAAAAATCGGGTTTTGTGATTTTGTGCAAAACTGTGATAAGTTTCAACCTCTGGATCTCGGTAACAGATAACGATTTCGAAAGAATTTAAAAACGACCTCGAGAATATCATCATAAGAACATATGGTAAAAGTTTCTAAAATTTCGAAGATTTGCAATGAATAAAAAGTATTGAAGCCCACCATAGACTACACGTCTTGTACTAAAGCCAACTGATCTGCTCAATTTGGATGGACTCCAGGAAGTGTATAACTTTGAAAATTTTGACGATGTACTGTATGATAGCTTTAGTGTACCCATTCTTCTAATATGTACACAAATGATCACTAGGCCAAGATCTATCCAGAACACTTTACTTCTTCACTCTGAGATGAACAGAACCTGACATATGGACCCCTAAAGAATCGCAAATTCGCACGCGCCGTTTACGAACATATTAGTACTGCGCACTGCCCGCTTATACAGGACCACACCGAGTTGTCACCAGAGGTGACAAAACACTGGAGATCATGGTCAGTGGGAAACGGCCGTGCAGAGCCTGCATTTCACGCAGAAGAACCTATCAGTATCCGACAACCCCCAAACTACCAAGCCAGACTCCTCGCCTGTTGCAGAGCAACTCGCGCCACTACGTTCGATGACGATGCCTGCTCGCAAAACACGCTATGGCCGCTCTGTGCGCTTCCCGGCGAAGTAAATCGACGACGCAAAGGTCGACGCTCGCTCTGGTGTGGGTGAACTGTGTAGCAGCTGCGAGAGGTCATACAATAGCCTTGCGATGTCGCGCTAGCTATCAGCTGACCGCAAAGCGGCAGTAGAAGTTCGCGAGGCGGCCGCAAGGAGCGCTGCAATTGAATTTCTTTGCTGTCGCGCGGAAGTTCCGTGCCGTGAACTACGCTTTCATTTTTAGTTGTTACTTTTTTTTCCTAGTAGAATGTTGTACAATTTATACCAATTGGCGTTACTCATGAACGTTGGTTCAGCCCCGGATCTAGGGAGGGGCAAACACAGGTGTCTGTTCCGGGCGACACCAGTGGCGGCGCTAGGCGTCGGCAACCGCCGACGGCCTCGCGCCTGTGGGGGCCTCGCAAAATATTGTAAGAATTTTTTTTATATTCTTTGTTTAACGGCCCTTTTCAACTGCTAGGTTATGTAGCGGCGACCTACATCTAAATTGTACTAGCTTAGGCGCTATACTACGATGCGCGACGCCGTTCCCCGTCAGGGGTTCGAATCCCCCTTCGGCCATGGATGTTTGTGCTGTCTTTAGTATAAGCTAGTTCATAAGTAAAGTTTAGGGACTGATGCCCCCTTAGCTAAGTCCCATAAGCGTTACAAACATTTGAACATTTTTACACTAGCTTAACCAAAGGACGGATACAACATCGTATCCAAGGGTGGGATTCGACTCCCGATAAGAGCTATCTCGCTCACCGTGGTTTGAAGCTTAAGTGCGATCGGCCATTCCCGGCCGACAGATATTTATTTGTCCGTATTTATTTCCGTATGAGTACAGCAGTGATGCAATTTTTACTTAAATACTTGCAAAACAACTTCTTCAGTACATTTTAGATAACGATTTGGTAGAAGTACATCCAAATGTTTATATAACAATCAGAATCATGCTCACAGTTCCAGTCAGTACAGCTTCGGTCGAGAGATGCTTCACAAAGTTAAAATTGATTAAGACTAACTTGAGAAACACAATGAGCCAAGAAAGACTATCAGTTGAAATCGAAATAGTGGCTAGTATTAATTAAGATGTGGTCTTTAAAAAATCAGTGAGACGAAAAGCCGAAAAGTTTCTCTATTTTAATTTGTGTTTATTTGTTGTAATTTTTGTCATTGCAATAATACTTGTATTATACTAATAAAATGTTAGTATAATGATTATTGATGTATAATCGAGCTCCTTGTATTTAACATTTTCTTCCTTAGTGAAAAAATGAAAAGGGTCTCGCAAAGATGATTTCGCCGACGCCCAGATTTCGTCTAGCGCCGCCACTGGGCGACATTCGCAAATGATATCCTAGAAATTGCACTGTTGCAGTTTTATGATGTTTACAAAAATTGAATATAGAAAAATAGTAACATAAGATATAATGTTCAAAAAATAATAGAAAAATAAATAATAATAGAAATAATGTAAATTTAAATGTATTTTCTTTTTATACTTTTAAATTTACATTATTTCTATTATTATTTTTTGTTTGTTTGAAATATTTACAAAAGGGGGCGGACAAACATGCCACTGCGAGTATTTTTTTCTATAATTTCTTTTACTTTTCGGCCTTTTTGGAGGAGCTTTCTAAACTAATTCAATTACGGCACAAATTTGTTTTGTTTGTAAATCTATAGGATCCAACTGCGTGATAAATCTATAGGATCAAACTGCGTGGTCATCAGTCCGTAGCTTATAAACTACTTAAACTAAGATAAACTAACCTAAGGACAGAAAGCGGATAGCCTCATATTCAGGGCATGTCCCTCTGCAACATATTCAAGATCCTTCAAAATCCGTTATTTACACTTCTTATGGTCCCTAGTAAGTAAAAGGTAGCCTAAACGTAGAAAAATTTTGCGGGTAAAGTTCCCGTATTTTTTTAACGTTCCTCATAAGTGCAAACTGCATAAATGAATGGAACAGCAGTGGAATGGGACAAATGTTCAAATGTTTGTAAATCTATCGGACCAAACTGCGTGGCCATCAGTCCGTAGCTTACAAACTACTTAAACCTAGGTAAACTAGCCTAAGGACAACACACACACACCCATGCCCAAGGGAGGACTCGAACCCCCGACGGCGAGCAAACGCGCGCTCCGCATCGAAGCGCCTTAGACCGCTCGCCTATTCCACCACGGCCTGCAAAAATTCATGTATTGAACAGCCGGGGGGGGGGGGGGCAAAAATAACGAAACCAATCCTAACAACAATGAATCATATTTATTAACTATGAATATTTTACCATTCATTCCTAGATTAAATATCAACCTTAAATCATACCTCCATTAAATGACACAGGAAAAGAATATGACGAATGTTCGCTGCGGTGGAGTAGCCGAGCGGTCCCACGAGAACTATTCCAGAGAGTATTACTTCTCATTCCTTATTTTTTTCCGGACCGAGTGTATTTTCCAAAGGCTAAGACCAGTGCTGTGAATTGGATTCGCAGACATGCCATACACTATCTTTTTGGACATACCGCAAAATCGATCGCCATTATAGAGTTGTACGTCATCCTAAATACAGACAATACTTTTCAAACTTCCTTGGGAGTACCTTCAACGAGCCTCCCCGCTGATGGAATGTGTTCAGTCAGTAGAGAAGCATTTTAAATGTTTGAACTGCTGTCCCTACTTTAACTGTTCAAGGAAATACACATTCTACGAGAAGCCATGACTAATCTTACTAGATCTTCTCAAGTATACGACGCACATCAAGATCTACTTAAAAATAATAATAAAATGAAATAAGAATAATCAGAATAAAGAGATTTTTTTGTTCTTATGTACTACACATTCCGCTTTCTTGTTTCTGTACCCTTATATAGATAGTTTCCAGGGGTAGTTTTAGTTAGTCGCCAACGCCTGAAGAGGTTGAGGTTCTTTTCTTATTAGGGTCAAGTGGCGGTAGCACTTTAGTTTCCTTTCCTTTTGTAGTCGCTTGTATATAAAAACAGTCTAAGGCGTCTCGCTGCGGAGCACGCGGTTGCTCGCCGTCGGAGGTTCGAGTCCTTCCTGGGGCATGGGTGTGTGTTTGTGTGTGTGTGGTGTCCTTAGGTTAGTTTACCTTAGTTTAAGTAGTTTGTAAGCTACGGACTGATGACCACGCAGTTTGGTCCGATAGATTTACAAACGAATTTGAACGATTCATTCAAATGTTTGTTAACCTTATGGGACTTAACTGCGGGGTCATCAGTCCCTAAACTTACAAACTGCTTATTAACTACCTTATACTAAAGACAGTACAAACATCCATTCCCGAGGGGGGATTCGAACCCCTGACGGGGAACGGCCGCGCGCACCGCAGCAAGGCGCCCCAATGCACACGGCCATTCCGCCGCGGCAGAATATGACGGTAGAGCCATTTTAAGATGTGTGTACCAAATTACAGAGTCAAAATATCGAAAAAATTTCTAACAAAAGTTACTCGATGTATAAACTTGGTAAGCTGAAACTGTGAAGAGTAAAACAACGTACAGGCTGCATAACAACATATATTCTGTTTAAAACTGCCAAGGTTACTAAAAAACTTGAAGACCAGCAGTGAGACAGATCACGAAGACGGATACATAAGTTAACAACACCCTGGCAACACTTGTACTGCTGGTGGTAGCGTTCGCAACACGATAAAACAACGCTGCTTAGACGGATAACTTCACAACACAGAAGATGTACGTTAAAATCACTGCACTGAGAGGTTCTTGTCAAGGGTAGGTAGGGTTGGGAAGGCGTGGAGGGGGAATAGGTAGGCGGGGAGGGTGGGAGAGGGGGCGCTGCATATGCAGGGAGGGAGAGGAGAGGATTTAGATTCAGCACTACAGTGGTTCTCATATAACATGGGTTATAAAGAAATTAAGTGCGAGATTAAAGTTTAAATGAACTTCTTCCGTACACGTTCACAAAAATACTTCGCTGGTCTCAGAAATGAAACAAACATCATCGGAAACTGCATCTCCGTATTCATACTAATGCGCATCTGTCCTGATGTTATAAATGTGAAAGTACAGTAGAACTCCTCTAATCCGTCATATTCGGGACCGGGACCATGGTCGGTACGAAAAAACGTCGGATTATCCGAAAAATCTAATATTTACTGAAAAACTATAAGAAGACAATTAGTACAAAAATTAAACGATTTAAGAACTAAAATACGTCTACAGTAATGTAAAAAGATGTTGTTTCACAGTGTTAAATAATGTATTAACTAAAAAACGTATACACACACTATAATAGTATTGGTTTTAAAAGAAAAAAACGACAAACAAATTACAGTACTGTACTTAATAACGTATAAACGATACATAAACTAAAAAAAAATTATAGCACTGAACATAAAAAAGAAATATTTTACGAAGAAATAAGCTACTGTAGGCATAAACTAAGAAAAGCTTATACTGTATGCATTATTTTTACAGGAAAAACAAAAACAAATTACTCGGGGAAAAAGCCAGTGATACATTTTTGTTTAGTAGATGTTATTCTAGATTTAGCTGCAATGTCCCTCCATTTATTTATCCACCAGATGCCCTTTGGAGTTGGATTCTGCTCGATGTATTGAAGGGCGATCTCAAAAGCGTTTTTTGCATCGTTGTTTGAAATCCGGGAGGGGGGGGGGTGTTCGTCTTCGCCGTCCGCGTCCTCTTTCAGAGTTTCCTGGCTAACAGCGACAACGACCTGGTCATCATTGAGCTCTTCAAAAGTGTCACAGTCTTTGTCACATTCGTTGACCCAATCTTCAACTTCATTGGTAGGGGCGTTCGGTTCCAGAGTTCGTAATCTCAAACGATTTCCAGTGCGTCGTTGTTTTGCTCATCTTCGGTACGCCCATTTTCAGTCATAACTTGTGGCCAAAGCTTACGCCACGATTTCCGCAGTGTGTCATGTTTCAGTTCATTCCATGCTGCAGCAATTGTGTAGATTGCATCTTTGATGTTCAGGGTTTCACCGCCTCAAATAAGTTATGACCTTCTTGAGATTTTTTCTAAGATTGCGCTGATATACTTTCTGCGATATCGCCTCTTTAACCACTCGATAACGCCCTGATCCATTGGTTGGATGAGTGAGGTCACATTAGGAGGCAGAAAGGGAGCTTTTATGTCCACTTTCACCAAATCTTCCTCAGATGGATGTGACAGTGCGTTATCCTACGGCATTAGAACACGAAAAGGCAGATTTTTTTGCTTTAAGTCTTTTTCGACCGATGGCATAAACTCGTCGAAAAACCATATTTTTGATTGCGGTAATAAACCGGCAAGGAAGATAAGTTTATATCTTTGAATGCCCTTGGCTTCTTAGATTTGCCAATGACGAACAAGGTGAGCTTGTGGGTACCATCTGCGTTGCTACAAGGAGTGACTGTTGATCTATCTTTCATGAGTTTCGTTTCTACCACGGATTCATTTGAAGCTGCGAGCGTTTTTGTTGGCAACATTTCGAAGTCCAGCCCTGCAGTGGCGCAGCCAGGATTTGGTTCGGGGGAGGGGGTGTCTCATTTTTTTCAAATAAAGCCGACTGCCATTTATTGCCATTTATTATTAAAATTAAGTAACTTTTACTACGTTTTACTACGTTTTGTAAATTATTTTATAAAGTCCCCTCTCGAGGCTGGTCAAAAGTACTCATTTTTCACCCCCCAGAAATTTCAATGACACAGTTTGATAAATATGAAGCATTGAATTAAAATTTGTGGTGCGGCCGGGAATCGAACCCGGACCTCCATGCTGACTAGGCAAACTTTTTAACCGTTAGACTACCACACCGCTAACGGTTAAGGCACCTGGGAATAGTCTAAGTACGATTTCCTTCCACGTCACAAACTTTAATTCAGCTTCTGTGTTCCAAAGATAAATTGCCTCTACTGCCAAGGCTCTCCATGCAGCGGAATAGCACCTCGGCAATGGACATAATGGAACAATCATGTTTAGGTGATATAAATATCAATTTAATACGAATAAACAATCCCTGAGACGGATTTTCGTCTCAAATATGTCAAAGACATTATTGATAAATACGAAGCATTGAATTAAAATTTGTGGTGCGGCCGGGAATCGAACCGGGACCTCCATGTTTACTAGTCAGACGTCTTAACCATTAGTATTATTTATATTATTATTTATTATATTTATATTATTATTTATATTGTTATTTCTATTACATTACTTATTTGTATTAAATTGTTCCATTATGTTCATTGCCGAGGTGCTATTCCGCTGCATGGAGAGCCTTGGCAGTTGTGGCAATTATCTTTGGAACAGAGAAACTGAATTAAAGTTTGTGATGTGGAGAGAAATCGTACTTAGACTATTACAAGGCACCTTAATCGTTAGTGGTGTGGTATTAAAACGGTTAAAACGTCTGCCTAGTAAGCGTGGAGGTCCAGGTTCGATTCCTGGCTGCACCACAATTTTTAATTCAATGCTTCATACTTATCAATAATGTCTTTGACATATTTGAGACGAAAATCCGTCTCAGGGATTGTTGTTATGAGTCTCCCTCCCCCCTCCATAGGGAGCCTAGTGAATTTATTAATGTTAAAGGGCTCAGGGCTCTTATCACACGCTATCAGAAATATAAAAAGCTCCCCGATGTGTGAAAATTGAACTAAAATAACACTTTTGTTGTTTATTGTTCGTAGTTCTTGGCGGCCTTCATAAGATCCCACTCGGTGGCGCCGCTGACCTGCTAAGCAGCATATGAACTATCGGCTCGTAACTTCAGCCACAGAGTAACATTTTTTGTCTGTGCTTCGGCGTAGCGGTATCAGTAGCGGCAGCATCAAAGCTGGTCACGGCGGCATGAAAACCGCTCACAGTGAGAGCAGCACACGTTTTCAGTGGCGGCGTCACGTTGGCGACCGTCTGGCACGTTAATTTGTGCTTGGAAAATTATAGTTAGGTTGTGATTTATTACATGGGTACTATTTCAAATTTCGGTTCCGGCGTGGTTTTATAGGCTCGGATATTGGAGTTCCTTTCCTTCTTTCTTGAGAAAACCACATTTTTAGTGTTTTGCGAGAGTGTTTTCACCATCTCTTTCCGATTCTTCTTCCAACCTTAATTGTCGTAACACCTATAGTGAATACTTTTGTGCCGGCCGCGGGGATGCGTCGACTCCGTGGCGCAACGGTACCACGTTTGACTCCAGATCAGAAGGTTGCGTGTTCAAATCACGTCGGGGTCATGTCGAAAATTTTGCCGGGCGCCGTGGCTCAGCGCGCCCGGTCAGAGGGCTCAACGCCCTTTGTAATAAAAAAAAGCTGAGCCAACAACACACCCAATAAGAACGAAAAAAAAAAAAAAAAAAAAACCACAAACAAACAGCGTCCGCAACGAAGAGAACTACCCAACTACCTATAGAGAACAAAATAAAAAAAACACCACCGCAAGGGGACTGAGGCGCGGTCTGCACGGCGACTACGGTCGGGGGTTCGAATCCCCCCTCGGGCATGGATATTTGTGCCGTCCTTAGTGTTAGCTAGTTCATAAGTAGCTTGTAAGTTTAGGTACTGATGACCCCGTAGTTAAGTCCCATAAGCTACACAAACATTTGAACATTGTTGAATTCCTTTGCAATTTTTTGTAGCGATTCTCCTTTGTCCAGTCTTCGTAGCACTGCTTTCATTTAGTGAAAGAGTTCCGAGTTTACGTTTTACACACATGTTGAAAAACAGACAACTGTACACACAATGAATCTAATAAGTACTGCAGAGAACACGGAATAAAGCAAACAACGACGTTTTTCAGTCTCAGGAAAGGATAAAACTGCACAATAACGAAAGTATAACAATATGCACAGCGATAGCCACCGCAATAATGGCCCCACGTGTGATACAAGTCGGAGTGACGGACCATCCAAGGTCGAATTAGAGGGGTTCTTCTATGTGTATTAAGGCGTGTGTACATTGTCCATAAAATGGCGCCACAGCATGAGGCATTACGGCTTATACGGAAGTGGTGTTGTGTGCTTCGTATCCACTCCTGACAGAATTCTACTTGCATGACTGCCGATATGGCGTCGTCTGAGATTTTTCGAACGAACATCGGTGTTGTCATTTAGGTTGTTGTATTAGAACTGAGATAAAACTGCAATAAGATGAAAAAAAAGTCTAAATGCTATATTTGTGGATGGGTTTTGTGTATCAACGACACGAAGACACTGAAAACAGGAGTAAAGCAAGTAGCACATGTAAACGAAAATCCATTCTTGAACCAATTACGAATATCAAAAGTAAACTTTGATTAATATCTGCGTATCGAGCTCTGCAAAACAGTCCGATACCAATATTAGAGCTGCAGTACTCGCTTAAGTGTTATTATAAGTGTCAGTGTCATTTTGATATTTAACAACTATCATCTATCCAAACTTTTATGATGTTATATGCTGGACGCTATTTACATTGTCCTGGAGGCTTCTTTGAAAGCTAACATACCTACACAGCCCACATTTAAATAATACCAAATTTTGAGCGTATGCGTCGTACAACTGCACTGACAGTCTCTGTAATAATGTTTGAGGAAATTGACAGGAAAACTCAATCAGAAATTATACCAAAAACCTACTCCCTTTCTGAAATCCAATTAGCAAATGTTTAAGAGCAATGAAGATGCCAGTTCCACAATCTGATTATACTGCTAGCTCCGCATTTATTTTCAGCATTTATAGAATGAACTAGGCGGTTATATAACTACAAAAGACCTTTCAGTAATAACTCTATAATACTTGTTTGTTTGAGCACACACAAATCTTAAACATATATTGTATAAGAAAATAATAAAATATTAACGGTAACCTAATGTGCTCTTGAAAATTTTTGGCCTGTACTCCGATGTCTCACTATCACTGTAGCCCAACAAACCATACTTAAAACCACACATTTTAGAAAGATCTTTAATTTGGCGTGAAATTAAAATGCACGTTGTTGGTAATACTTAGTCATAAACACACAAAACTTATTGAATTGAATGTTGTAGCGTTGTATAATTTTGCAAGTATATATTCATTTGTATAATTACTGCAAGTCTGTAAAATCTGTTGCGGATACAGTCAGTAGTAAAGAAGTAATAGATTAAAACCTGATGCCTGATAATTCGGTTTTCCATGAACGTTACTGTTAATTTCCTAATATCTCTTGTGTGACGTACTGTCATACAATTTTAAGGTACATTCAGCTGTATGTGTGTCTACTATCTCTAAAATTCCCTGCGAGTACAATATCTAGTGCAGAAATTACAAATTGTAACGTCATACCGAATGCCGTAGTTTTACTCCATGAACAGCGGAAAAGTAGTAAGCGAAAATGTTTCAAATGTTTGTATAGTTTATGGGACTTAACTACGGGGTCATCAGTCCCTAAACTTACAAACTACTTATGAACTACTTACGAACTAGGACGGCACGAATATCCATGCCCGAGGGGGGATTCGAGCCCCCGACCGTAGTGGCCGTGCAGACTGTGACTGGTGCGCCTCAGTCCCTTCGGCCATCGCGGCCGGCCCCAGTAGTAAGCGAGAAACTTCTTTCATTTCGCCATTTTGCTGTGGTTGTCAGCAAGAAAAAGTTTAATAAAAATTTGAAATTATGTTTAAAGTTTGTTCCAAGTTTCTAAGTACTCTCATAAAGTTTATATATAAAGTCTCGACGCATTATGTGGCAGTTTCTTGTAACTCCTATTGTTTATGACTGTAGCTCCTGAACCATCTGTCGCATGTGGTTCTTATCCCTACAGCAGTCGTTACCTCACGGTAATGAATATATGTACCAAATTTGTTTGAAATCAGACCAGAGGTTTAGGAGGAAATGTGCAGCATTGACGCGTGATGTAGCAGTATTTCGCACATCTCATTGTTTATGACGTCATATCTCTTGAACTATGTGTTGTACGCGATCCACACACAGCGTCCGCACTTTTGGTTTGAAAGTCAAGTGTACAAAATTTCATAAAGATTGGAACAAAACTAGATTTGGTATGCGACACAAACACACGAACACTCTGCTTTATGCGTAAAATACTCTCGGTGTTCTTGCCGCGTCAAATATAGGTAGGAGCCCAAGCTTTCGACTATATCCTCCATAGTCGTCATCAGGGGTAAAACTGACTGCCGTGAACTGGAGGCTTCCGCTTATATAACCAGGAGACGGCTTCTCATTGGCTAGCTTACGTCACAGCGGTAATGGCGGGTACTTGGGTGGTGCCATCTAATCACCTAGAATTTTCTAGCGCACTCTATTCTGCGTTGTTCGCAGCGCCATCTCTCGCAGCAGGCGGTAATCTGCGGGAAGTACTAAAGTGTTCTAGCCGCGTCAAATATGACGCGGCGCATAAAAACCTTAAGGTAGAAAAATACCAAAATTTTCCAAATTTGATGGTGATCGCTCAAACCAAATACGTCGTTCTTATCGTCAGCTATGATAGGGTGTGCATACAAAAATTATGCTTTATGACTTTTTTGGAATTTTCCTTTGTTGCTGTCCCGAATTTTCTTTTTTCCGAAAACTTTTCCAGAACGTCCGAATCGTAAATTGTGGTGTTTAATCATTGAAAAACACACTGAAATATGCACAAATAGCGTCAGCCTAATCCGTCAAGCTGTTCTCAAGTGTAGTTGATTTTTACTGAAACAGATTGTTAAAGTTTATCAGTGTGTTTGTTACTCCTTCACGCTGAAAAGCTGAACGGATTTCGATTAAAACCGTGAAATTCCACAGATGTGCGTAGCTTTTCAAAGATAGTGGGAGTAGGAGAGGGACAGAGTGATGGTGTAGGGGGAGATAGGGGGAGGTGGAAAGATAAAGGAGGCAAGGATATGGACTAACAGAAGATCGAAGCAATACAAACGTTGGAAACGCTGCGTATTTGCCAGTAATTAGCAGCGAAAACTGACACGGGTGAATGAATACGATAATGCAATCAACAAACCTCCAGTAAACACAAGTCCACAAAAACAGCCGTTTTTGCGATAACTTAAAATGTGTAATGATTAACCACAGCTGATTGCGTTATGAAATACTGTCCTAGTGATAATAAATGTATTTGAATGTCGCAATTAAATTGGTTCATTTGTTAGTGTTGAGCCTTTTCGGAATATGGTGGATTCATGGTACTTAACCCATTTCTTCCCAGTGTTGCGTACACCCAACACAAAATTTAGCCTTACAAAATGCAGTCGGAATGGACTTACTATACAAAACTCACCACACATATGTTAAAAGGCATTCACAAGTTCTCTGTATATGTCTTAAAGTTTCACAATTACCTTAACACTTCGTAAAAAGATGCACGATTTACAAACGTCAGACGATCGACATATACAAGAAATGTCAAGTTCAGCTTCACACAGAGATTTTTTTTTTCAATATTTCATGAGTGATACCATCAATGTAAGTCAGAGTTATCATATAATAGATAATATTGCACAGTTTGAACAAATAGAAGAATGTGATCACAAAAACTAATTTTTTCTATTTGCTTACTAGGAAACAGCACAACATTATGGGTGGTGCTAATTACAACACATACTGCTAATTTGTAATATTTCTAATGTTATTTCAATTATTTTAAAGAGAACCTGATGACTAAATATAACACTTTTTCAGAATTTCTATTTTTGGGAAGAAATGGGTTAACTTGGAACGTTTTACTGATGCTGTTAAAGAACGTGTAAAGCGACGATATCATCCTAGGCAAGCACACTATCCGTATATTCTGACAGCTATTAGCGAATTGTAATTTACGGTGTGTAGCCGCGTGGGGATGGCTCGCCGTCTGAAGCTTCATGTCATGGATTGTGCGGTCGCTACTGTTGGGGGTTCCAGTCCAAAATCGGGATGTGTGTGTGTGTGTGTGTGTGTGTGTGTGTGTGTGTGTGTGTGAGAGAGAGAGAGAGAGAGAGAGAGAGAGAGAGAGAGAGAGAGAGAGAGAGAGAGAGAGAGAGAGAGAGAGAGTTGTTCTTAACATAAGTTATTTTAAGTCAGTGGAGGTAGTTTGTAAGTCTAGGGAGCGATGACCTCAGCAGTTCAGTCCCTTAGGTTTACAAACATTTGTACTTCTCCTTCGTGACGATTCAAACTCTGCTGGGGACGCATTCAGTTCGGTGTTTTAATGTCTTTGTCAGCAGTGGAAACCAGGCAAGGTTGTAATGGTACACGCTGCGACCTGAAGCGAAGTCGACGTTCTAACTCGTTCTAAAAGTGTAACATCGATCTGAGGTCAGTCTGTCCATTTCAGGAAGGTTATTGGCCACAAACCTAGACTCGGCCGCGGCGGAGGAATAGCCGTGCGCACTGAGGCGCCGTGCTGCGGTGCGCGCGGACGTTCGCCGTCGGGGGTTCGAATCCCCCCCTCGGGCATGGGTGTTTGTGCTGTCATAAGTGTAAGTTGTTTGTAAGTTAGCGACTAATAACCACACAGTGAAGTCCCATATGTTTACACCCATTTGAACCTAGACTCGGTGCAATTACACACAACCATGCTTTCTGGACTGCGAATATCTCTATCGTCCGCGTTACGACATGTTGTAAAATGTCATCACTTAGAGTCTTTTTTAAGTGGAAAATGGACAATGCCCCCTAATTAGGCTAAACATCGCAGTACCGAGACACAACCGCTTTATTGCCCTATTGGTGCTATCCGTGATGAGTCACCAGTGTGTGATAACAGGTGTCAGCAGACTCCTCTCAGACTGCATTTCCTTCTTTGCCTGAGCCAGTCTAATTGGTATGCCGTGCTCGCTTCGTACCTCGTATGTTATTTTGCAGCCGACGTATCAGACTTCTTTGTCTTCTTCCTGATTATCAATTTCGATTTTCAGTTTCTCTCTCTTTTTATTTCTACTGATTATCATTATATTTTTCCTTATTCGATTTATATCCGAATTCTGTTCGCATTAGACTATTCATTCCACTGTGCAGATACTTTAATCATTTTTTCACTTTCACTCAAGATGGCAATGTCGTCAGCGAATCTAATCATCGAAAATCTTCTCCCCGAATTTTTGTCCCACTTTTGAACCTTTATTTTATTGCATATGCTTGACATCATTCAAGCCGGGTATGCGATCTAATATCTTGTAATAGAATCTGCATAAGCAGAGGAGCCCAAATCGCTAGTTTCAAATTACTTTATTTAGACCGATTTCGGCAATTCTAAGTTGCCATCTTCAAGTCTCTTAACATTTAAATATTATATGATAATATGTAATCACATTTTCGTTCTGTTGTTGGATATGTTTGCTTCTTATTACAACATATGTTGCACCCATATCGCTAACCCATCGCTCAAAATCATCGCAAATTGCAAGATTTTTGTTTCTCCTCCCAGAACTGTAATTCCTTCTCCATATTTCTCCTTGTATTCTTTCACAGCATGCCAAATGTACAGATTGAACAACATTGGTCAAAGGCAACGACCCTGTCTCACTCCCTTACCAATCACTGCGTCCCTTTCATGCCCTTCGTCTCCAGTAACTGCTGCCTGGTTTTTATGCAAGTAGAATATAACTTTCGCTCCCCATACTGTATTTTATGATTGCTATCTTCATAATTTGAAAGAGTAAATACATTAAACATTGACGAACTTTTTTACGGGATCGACAAATGCTATGAACGTGTCTTGGTTTTTCTTGTCTTACTTCCGTTACAAAGCGTAATGTAAGGACTTTACGAAAGCCAAACTGATCTTCGTCTGACAGACATATAATTTTGTTTCCCCCTGTTTTGCATATCTTTCTCTTCAGTAGCTTGCATGTATGAGCTGCTAAGCTGATTATCCGCTAGTTCCAACACTTACTTTTCATTGATGTCTTCGGAACTGTGTGGATAATATTTCTGTATAACTTACATACTGGAAAGGGAGTGCTTGGGTAGTTCAGCTGGTACAGTCAGTGGCGTTTAATTTTAATTTGCCAGGAAGTTCCTCCCACCTTCCAGTCACAGCGTACACTCTTAAAAAATCCTTGTCTGCTTAATTGCGAGACTTGTGATTAAATTACCTAAAAGCATTGTCTGCACTGGCAAAGCTGTGTATTCGAAAATGTGCCGTCTTATTAGCAGAAAAAATTACGATAAACCTTATTAGTAAAAACAGAAAGGTCTTCTTGTAGTAGCTATACAGTTCTCGATTCAAGACGATGAAATTCATCATTTAACCAAGTAGACCTTTCCTCTTGCCCCACAATAAAATTTATTTTCACTGACAATAAAATAATCTATCTTAACCTGCTTACGTGATAAATAGTCCCTTTGTATCCACTGAGTTCCACTTATTCATAATGGAGAGGGATCTCGCTGCGGAGAGCGCGGTTGCTCGCCGTCGGACGTTCAAGTCCTCCCTGGGCAATGTGTGTGTGTGTGTGTGTGTGTGTGTGTGTGTTGTGCTGATGTTAGTTTCATTTAGTTTAATTAGTTTGTAGGTCTAGGGACTGATGACCACAGCAGTTTGGTACACTACGTTTACGAACATTTGAACATTTTTGCAACTATGATCAAAATTTCTATTTGACTTGTTAAAAATTACAGCGTGGCAGAGACGTTATGCTTCTACTAGACAGTATGTGCAGCACTTATTAAAAAGAAAGCCACTCCTGTAATTAAGTCTCGTAATGTAAAATGCAGTTTACACTAACGTCTATATTGGCCAGCGTTCCCTCTACGAAAAGCAAAGGTGAACGAGAATTATTCTTGATTGTACCCCAGACCGTAAAGCTGTCCTCACAGGGGACGTTTTGTCCCAACGTGGCGCAGACCAAACGTGCTGTCTACCTGGTGAAACTACAACACCATTATTACAATTATTAAAGATATGAAAAAAATTATTAGTTTGGCCATGTTATGGCAAGATAATAGCAGCTTTAAATTCAAAATTAAGGTAATTATCAATTTACATCGATTCATAATAATCCTGCTTTCATATATTGGGTTGCAAATCTGTAATATGCTTAACTATAAAATACAACAATACATTGTTTGTTTATACTATCTTAAAAATGGTGAAAGACAAATGTGCCTACCATGTGCAGAATAATGAAATATAGTATTAGTTGTTTTTCTGTATACAAGAACACGGGAATATTTCATATAGGCTTAGTTAATCTACAATGCTGTCCATGCTGACAAGTTTATATTCGAAACATTTATTATTTTGTGTTTTCATGGCCAGTTCCTACTCAAATATACAGTAGAACATATCTCTAAGCATACTATTTCACTTCATGTTTTCCTAAAGTGCATATTAGCAGGTTTTACTTTCATAGCCAAGTGCTCTTGTTTATTTTCCTATTTTATGATGAAATGTTATTTGTTTGTCTTCCTAGCATTGTATGAATCTTCTCTTAACCATTACTTTATCTATAAATCATGTTTCTTATATTACATGTACTCTGAGATCACAAACTGGCATTTAACAGTTGAGGTTCTAATAAAATAATTTGTTTAATTTGTTATTTGGGTGATGAAACAGTAAACATTTAGCTCTCTAGCTTGCCTATTACATCTCACCGTACTGCGCAAAATTGCAGTTGTGAAACCTGTTCCCGATGTTTGTGTGTCTGCAGTAAATTCTTCCATCTGTTTCAGGAAATAAGATGGCTTCACGTTCCAGTTTTGTCCTGGCGTATATTTTAACGATCTTGACGTGTTTCTCGACAGCTAACAGCACCTTTATTCGACAGGTACGTGTCAATGAATAATGATGCAAAAGAATTATACATATTTTAATGTTTATTTATTTACTAGCTGAAGTACCCGGCATAGCCCGGATATGTATTTATGCTATTTTTATGTTATATCTGTCTCCCTCTGACCATCACTTCTGCACCACTTACTTTCTATTTTACTTGTATCTGTTGCGAATTTCTTCTTCCTGTAGTTTCGTTTTAACTCGGTCATGGCATCATATCTCCTGATATGTAAGTGGTATTGTGATATACGAGGCGCGTCCAGAAAGTAAGTTCCGTTTGGTAATAAAATGAAATTGTACACAGATACAGAAGAAATTTTTATTCCACAAAATTCTACGACTCTTAAACTACTTTTCCACATCACTGCCGAAATTTTACAGGCATTTGTCATAGCGTGGCACCAGGTTTTGTATACCTTCTTCATATAAATCTGCCGCCTGTGTCTTCAACCAGTTGGAAACAGTTTCTTTGGGGGAAGTCCATAGCGAGAGCACTAATTGTAAACGTACGGTTTTCCTGGATCTTGTCATCAATCGCGTGAACCAGTTCTTCTGTAACCAAAGGTGGACGCCCACTTCGTTCTTCATCGTTCACATCACTACGCCCGCCATTGAACTGTCGGACCCATCTTCTCACCATCGAATCACTCATCGCATTTGGTCCGTAAACATCGCAAATTTGCCGTTAAATTTAACGTGGTTTCACTTTCCTCGCATTCAGAAAGCGAATCACCGACCTGATTTCACAGGCGGCGGGATTTTCAATCGACGCCGACATTTCAAACAAGCACAACAAAGCGTACGTAACTGACAGCGGTCTCCAAATGGCGTACGTTCTTCTCCTTGATACACATCGTTTACAGCGCATGTGCGGAACTGCAATCGCAGCGGTGCAGCGGAGATAAATTGAAACGGAACTTACTTTCTGGATGCGCCTCGTAATTTTGAAGATACATTCAGTGGTAAGTCGCATTTGCGGATGATGTGGGTAGTCAAGCGAATACAGTAAGTAGTGGTGATGTAATTAAATGCAAAATTCCGTAGTTTCACTGGAAAAACAGCGGAAAATAAGGAAGCAACAAACTTTATCCGTTCAAACACTTGTAAGTATCGTCAGTGCGAAATTGTTTCTTAAAAATTTCAAATTGACTACAATGTGTTAACAATTCACTAAGTGCATTCGTCCTGTTGCTGCTGCTGTTGTTGTTGTTTAGGATTTTTAAGGGAACTAAACAGCAAAGTCATCAGTCCCATTCTTCTTTAAACAGTGGATGGTCAATCACGCGTCACGAGCTACCCTTCTTTGTTCGTTACAATCCCTTTGGGAGCTACGTGATTTTTACATCCCAAATGGGTTGTTGCCTGACAGTGAAGAATAAGTGTATCACGTTTGGCTGAAATAGGACCAGTAGTGCACGTAGAGATTTAGGGGAGAGCGGGGCAAGACGGGGTACTTAAGCACTTAACAATTTTTTGTAGGCTTATAAAATTCTCTAGTAAAATACCAGATATTCCACCTTAAACTTCAGTATTTCTAGAGTTTATAAAAAAAATTGGACCAAAATTGTTAGTATTTACTATTTAAAAAAATATATCTTCCCAGGGCTTACCAAGTACCCCATCTTGCCCTACAGTGAGGACAAGATGGGGTACGCAGGTGGGGCAAGATGGGTTACCTCAAAACTGTATAAGGCAAAGGTAATTAAATTATTCAATGAACACAGGTTTACAAATTTATAAAAGAATTATTCTAACATCTAATGAAAATGCATGAAGTAAACATTGTGTGATGTTAAAGTTCAGTTCATTGTTATTCAGTTATTATCGTCGTTTCGTAAGCAAAATGATGTACCTCGGCATCCTCGTCCTCTTCTCCCGCACATGAACAGTGAGCCCAATTTTTGCAAGAGACGCATGACATCTATCCTTCTGTTGACTGCGAGTAGAAAAACCATCTTGCCCTGCCACTAGGTAACCCGTCTTGCCCCTAGGGAACATTTTTACGTTAGCTTAATATTATAGCACCAAGGATATATTCAATTAGTTATTGCATGCATTAATTTATTGCTAAACAAGCTGTTTTTTCATTGATAATACTTACGAGTATGAGAAACAATTACTTCTCTTACCTTTTCACGTCTGAAACTGACGAAAAATTATATCAGCACATACGAAAACACGTTTGGATGTTTTCAGTCTGAATGGTTTGCTCAAAATGGCTGCCAGAACTGTCAGGCACCCGCATAGTAAGTGCCTACTACTTCAACTATTCGTCATTAGGTTGCGATACCTGTCGTGGTAGAAATTACAAAAACCCCGTCTTGCCCTCCACCCCATCTTGCCCCGCTCTCCCCTATATTTATTTTTGTTTATTCATTTATTTATTGATTTACGATGTTGTTTAATACGTGTCAAAGATTTGGCAACTGGTTCTACCCCATGAGCCACAGCCATTGCCGAGGTGGAGTAGCTTGCGTGCCTCAATGATACAGATAGCCGTACCGTAGGTGCAACCGCAGCGGAGTATATGTGGAGAGGCCAGACAAACATGTCGTACCTGAAGAGGGGCAGCAGCTTTTTCAGTAGTTACAGCGGCAACAGTCTGGATCATTGATTGATCTGACCTTGTAACTTTAGCTAATGTGGCTTTGCCATGTAACTACTGCCAACGGCTGAAAGCAAGGGGAAAATGTAGTTGCTACTTTTTTTCCGATGCCATTAGGCTCTACTGTATGAATATATGATGATGGCCTCTTCTTGGTTAAAATATTTCGAATGTAAAATAGTAGCCATTCGAATTTCCGGGCGGGGACTATTCAGAAGGATGTTGTCATCAAGTGAAACGAAACAGGCATTATACGGATCGAAACGTGGAACGTTCTCAGTCGGGTAGGTAAGTTAGAAAATTTGAAAAGATAAATTGATAGGTTGAAGTTGGATATTGCGGGTACTAGTGAAGTTCGGTGGCAGTCTGAACAAGCTTTCTGGCTAGATGAATATAGGGTTACAAATACAAAATGTGTTGGAGGGAAGGCAGAGTAGTTCAAATAATGAACAAGAAAATAGGAATGGGAGTAAGTTACTATCAACAGCATAGTGAACGGATTATTGAATACATCATTGCAGCATCGATAAATTCGAAGCCTACACGACCACGACATGCCAGCTAGGTATGTTGATGATGAGGAGATTGAAATAAATGTATGATGAGATAAAAGAAGTTAGTTAATAGAGAGGAAAACTTCATTGCCATGGGGAACTGGAACTCGGTTGTAGGAAAAGGAAGAGAAGGAAATGTATTTGGTAATCGTCACAAACACCTGGTTTAATCATTATGAAAGAAGGTTGTATGCGTGGAAGTGACCAAGAGACACTGGAAGGTACCAGATTGGCTTTATAATGGGAAGACATATATTTCGAAACCAGGTTTTAAACTGTAAGTTACATCCAGGGGATGGTGCTATAACGTATTTGTTATGAGATGGAAACTGGATAAACTGAAGGAACCTGACGTTGTTGACAGTTTCAGAGGGAGCATTAGCTAATGGAACAAATTAATACCTTAGAAGAGGTATGGATTGCTTTGAGAGAAAAGTAGTGAGGGCTGCACAGGATCATGTAGGCAGGAGGACAAGGCCTAATAGAAAACCTTGGGAAACACGGATCTACTAAACTTACAGGAGAAAATAAAAAACGCAGCAAAAAAAAAAAAAAAAAAAAAAAAAAAAAAAAGGGGGGGGGGAGTACAGACTGCTAGGAAATGAGGTTGACAGGAAGTTCAGATTGGCTAAGCAGGAGTGGCTAAAGGACAGATGTGTCTGTAGAAGAATGTATACCTAGTGAAAAATATAGTAACCCCTACAGGAAAATAAAAGAAACGTTTGGAGACAAGAGAAGTAGCTGCATGGATATCAAGAGCTCAAATGGAAAGCCAGTACTAAGCAAAGTAGGGAACGCTGAAAGATGGAAGCAATACATAGAGAACCTATACAAAGGAAATGAAGACATTATTATAGAAATGAAAGAGAAAATACGAATATAAGAAAGGAGGAAAATATGAAGATGAGAAAGGAGATATGATACTGTGAGAAGAATTTGACAAGCACTGGAAGATTTGAGTCGAAACAAGGCCCCTGAGATCGATGATATTCCCTGCGTACTGCAGACATCGATGGGAGAGCCAGTCATGAAGAAACTGTTCCATCTTGTGTGCGAGATGTATGAGACAGGGGAAATACCCGCAGACTTCAAGAAAAATATAATAATTCTAAATTCAAAGAAAGCAAGTGCAGACAAGTACGATAGAAAACTATCAGTTTAGTACGTCATAGTTACAAAGTGCTATCTCTGTTTACAGACGAAAGGAAAAACTTAAAGAATCCGATCCGGGAAGTATCAGTATGGATTTAGGAGAAACGTTGGAACACGCGAGGCAATACATTATGACTTATCCTATGAGATAGGTTAATAAAAAGCTAACCTAGGTTTTAAGCTTTTGTGGATTTAGAAAAAGCTTTTTGTAATGCTGACTGAAATACACTTTTTCAAATTCTGAAGGTAGCAGGGGTAGAATATAGGGAACGAAAAGTTATATACAACTTGTACAAGGGACAGACAGCAATTATAAGAGTCAAATGCCATGAAAGAGACGCAGTGATTGGGACGGGAGTAAGACTGGGTTGTGGTCTTTCACCAATGATATTTAATCTATACATTAAACAAGCTGTTAAGGAATGCAAGGAGAAAGTTGGAGATGGAAGAAACGAAATTTGTAACGATACAAAATTAATTTAAATGTTAGGAAGTCCTTGCAGAACTCGTTTGTCTGCAGTGTAGCATTGTACGGGAGTGTAACATAGACGATAAGGAGATCAGACAAAAAGATGATAGGAGCTTTTGAAATGAGGTGCTACAGACGAATTCTGAAGATTAGGTGGGTAGATCGCGTAACTTATGAGGAGGTGCTGAACAGAATTGAGAAGAAAAGAAGTTTCTGGCATATCTTGACTAAGAGAAGGGATCAATTGGTGGACACATTCTGGAACATCAAGGAATCGTCAGTTTGGCATTGGAGGGAATTGTTTGAGGGAGGGGGGGGGGCGAGAAACGAATACTGTAAGCACATTCAAATGGATGTGGATTGCCATTCTTATTCAAAGATGAAGAGTCTTGCGCCGGCCGCGGTGGCCGAGGAGACTGAGGCGCTCCAGTCACGGTCTGCACGGCCACTACGGTCGGGGGTTCGAATCCCCCCTCGGGCATGGATATTTGTGCCGTCCTAGTTCGTAAGTAGTTCATAAGTAGTTTGTAAGTTTAGGGACGGATGACCCCGTAGTTAAGTCCCATAGACTATACAAACATTTGATTTTTTTTAAGAGTCTTGCACGGGGTAGAGTAGGGTGTAGAGCTGCATCAAACAAATCTCCAGGCTGAAGACCATAACAACAACTTTCTGTGTAGAGATTTAATTTTGGACATCGTACATTCTGATATCATTTCTCGATAAAAAACTGAATTTCTTATTCTTGTTCGTCAAGATGCACATGTGCAAAACGGGAGGCGCCGTCGGGAAATATGCCCACTGGAGCATGTACACTTTACTGCATCCACTCGCGGCGGTTCCTCTCCATTCCTGGCCAGACAAAAAGCGTGGATACGAAGCGAAACACCGGGCGGGATCTACGTCTACATCGATACTCTGCAAATCACATTCAAGTGCCTGGCAGAGGGTTCATTAACCAGTTTCACAACCTTTCTCTACCGTTCCATTCTCTTATAGCGCACAGGGAAGAAAAAAAAAAAAAAAAATCTAAATCGTTCCGTTTTCGATGTGATTTCTATTTTATTGGGATAGTCATGTCTCCCTATGTAGATGGGTACTAGTAAAATATTTTCACATTCAGAAATAAAAGTCGGTGATTGAGATTTCGTAAATAGAACTCACCGCAACGAATAACGTCTTTCTTTTAATGATTTCCACCTCAAATCGTGCAACATTTCTGTGAAGCTTTCCCCATTGTAACGTGATAAAACGAGCTGCCCTTCTCAGAACCTTCGCAATGTGTTCCGTCAATCCCAACTGGTGAGGGTCCCACACTACTCAGTACTCAAGGAGAGGACACACAAGTGTGATGTAGGCAGTCTCTTTGGTGGAGCTGTTGCATCTTCGAAGCGTTCTGCCAATGAAATGTAACCTTTGGTTCGCCTTCCCCACAATATTTTCTGTGTGTTCTCTCCAGTCTAAGTTGTTCGTAATTGTAACTCCTCGGCATTTGGTAGTATTTACGACCTCAAGGTTTGACTGATTTATCGCGTAATTGAAGTTCAGCAGATTTCTTTTACTGGTAATGTGTTACTTCTCACTTTTCTTTATTTAGTCTCATGCGATATACCATGTAAATTGTCGAAGGCTTGTCTGCGAAACTGAACGGGAAGGAATGGTCTTGATCTTCCAGTTCAGTTTGACATCTGTGTCTGGAACATTGACGAGGTGCATTAGAAAGCTAATGCCGTGTCGTCATCCTTCAGAAATACCGGTAGCTCTTGATCAGATTGTTGCGCATGGGCCACTAGAGTGAAGTCGAATGGGCTTGAGTTGTTTGTTTACATTAACGGCCGTAATTTTACAAATTCGAAATACTGAAACAATTCGACCGTTTCAGAGCGTTGAAATAAATTCATTGGCGAAGTTGAAAATTTCAAACACTCGAGCCCTTGCGAGAACCCAGTATAGGCTGCGAGCAAGAGGATTAATAGGGTATTTTCCTGTGTTAAAAATATGGTTCGAATTGTTGTTATTCTGAATGATTATAACATTCAGACAGCGTTTTCGCTCATAATTCTTACAAAACATCTGTTCTTTTTACGTAATTAAAGCTTAAAAATCATCAAATTTCACGATTAGATCACGTGATCGAAAACGCTCCGTTATTGGCTGAAGTACTGGTGACGTCATAGAACACCTACAGCGTGGCAACTAGAAGTCGGAGATGTATTATTGTACACGTTTCCTCCATTTCGCAGCTTTTTAAGTCCAGTTTTTTCGTGATCTAAACGCGTTTACAGTTTTTATGCCACAATGGAAGATGGTTAAGTGAAGGCTGACAGCGGAAACCTCCCTAAATTCGATGCAATTATGGTGTCTTCATTCTTTAAAAACAATTTAAATTTTTACGTACCAGAAATAAGAAACGTGAAAACTGCATTGTAAGTAACGCATACCTACATTTAAAGCTAATTATTTCGAGAGATATTTTATGCTATTGGAAAAAAGTACCCTATTTGTTGATGTCAGCAGACTTAATCTGAAGTCACCATATTATGCAATAAAGGGTGAAATTTTATCTTCTATCCAAGCGGCCTTGAGTGATTATGTTGGCAACATCAACAAGAAGATAGTAAATCTTTGTCCAGATGTTCAGACCACATAGAATGACTAGATTAGTGTATCGTACAGACCATGAAGTAAATAAATAATGCTGTTCCAGCTCTATGATTCTTGTATGTACCCTTGTCCGGTCAGTAAAAGTAACTGCCCTCGTAAATCAAAGGTTTCACGACAAAATATTTGCGCTGTCACGCGATTGGCTAATGGCGACGTCTCATGATTCTCGCTATTCAGCATCTGTTGCCAACATAGTCACAGGAAGCCGCCGGGATAGTTAGTAAAATTTAACCCAGTAAAGCACGCAGTTAAAGGAGTAATTTCATTTAACCACTTCAATACTGGTAAAAAGTGAAACATCAAAACCTGTAAAATACAGCAAAAATGCCTTCTGTATAGTAATACAATATATCTATATTCTAGAACAGGGACAGCGGGTTGCGTCGGCGGTGTTTTCATATCGTTCGTAGGTTGGCAACGCACATTACGTGTAGCCTAAGGCATGTCACTTTCACGTAAACATTGCGAGCGAGACACGATCGAATAAATTTATAGCGCCGAAATGCAGCGCTTTTCTGGTTTGTTGTTTTTGTGAGTGAATGTTTGCGATTGTAAGTAAACTTTCTGCCATGCACATTAGTATTTTCCTTACATTTGGTTTGATATGAATGTGTCACTACTTTTGACACTACAAACTAATCCATTTACGTTTACTCGTCCACATACGAAGCCCCCTGCTTTAATTAAAAAAATTAAAATTAAAAAAAAAAGAAATAAAAAATCAGTTGAAACGTTATTTACTTGCAATGAAAATTACTTGGTAGAGCCCTGTGCAGAAGAAAAGGCTTACGTTATTTTATCTAAGATCTATTGGTGATAAAATTGCTCTTACTGGAGATAAATAATCAGTGCTATACGTTTATAGTGGGCTCAGTGGCGTAGCTACCATAGGGCTGGGCGGGGCAGTGACCCGGGGCCCCGAGCTTAAGGGGCCCCTCGGCCTTCGTGAGCTGTCTCCGGTAAAAGTTACAATACAGCGTCGAATGTTTCTATTTTTTTTAACTCTCCCGCCCTAACGTCCATCACCTCTCCCTCCCCTCCCACCAAGTTTCCAATAGTAACCGCATTGGGCCACCTCGTGGCGGAGCAAAGCTTCCTATTGGGGCCTTCTCTTCACACGACGCCATTCGGAAGCGCAGCTGACCGGCCAAGCCGCCACTCGCTGTGTACAACCATCGGCACACTTCAGTCGGTGTAGTTGCAGAAGTAGCGGCAGCATCAAAGCTGCTCACATCAACAGCTGAGACTTCCAAGCGTTGCGGCGTGCCGCTTGGCGCAGTGTGAAGGATCGCGCGCCTCCAAATACTGTATACACTCCTTGTTGGTAAATAGAACTGTACAGTACGATTAACTGTATAAACCGGTTTTTCGAACATCCATGTCTGCCAAATACTTTGTATAATAGACGTTCTACTCTATAAAATATTTTAGTTGAATGAAGGATTTTCAACTTTACCCTAGACGAACAAACATCAAAGGCACGAAGTGAAAACCAAAATTATTCCCACCTCACTACATAACCATAACAAGGTCTATTGCTTGTCCGCTAAGACGTGTACCGTGTCACTATTAGCGTGTTGTCGGTTGAAGTCGGAGTTGCGAAATAAGTCAATGGAGCTGAATTACGAGCTGTGTGTTTGACAATACACGGTGTGACCATATTTGAATATGAAGTCTCTATAGTGTATTATTACAGAACAGTATTGTTATACTGACTCCTCTTTGTGTAGTGAATACCAAGACAGTGCTCCTTATTCATAAATCCGAATAAGTGCTGTAACCAATTGCACTCTGAAATTTGTGCAAGAAGAAGAAAAAGTATGGATAGTGGATAGGTGGACTGTATTACTGATCGTCATCAGTGAAGCTTCTGCCGGCAACTTCATTCGCCTAGTTTGGAACACCTTCCAAAACTATCTCATGGGGTCGTTTTATCTGTGTCCTACCCAGGTCGAACTCTATTCCTCTGCAAAATTTCATCGAAATTCATCCATTAATTTTTGCTTGAAACCATAACAAACAAACTTACACAGTTATATTAGAGTGTACGATTAAAAATTATCTGGCGCATAGCACGTAATACTTTACTTAGTAGTATTTAGGTTTGCCTTATTATGTCTTCCAGTGGGCGTAAGAAGCTGATGATGAAGTAGTTTTGTATCTGTATAGTTTTAGTTTAAAGAGGGCTCCAATGTCATTTTTGCCCCGGGGCCCTTGTTGATACAGATATGCCACTGAGTGGGCTGAAACAATATTCATGTTGTTCTTTCACCAAATATATTAGGAAACGGCTTTAATTACACATAAATCATAGGCATGTAACATTATGAAGTTTTACTTCGCAAATGTAAACATCAGGTCATTAACCTACACATAATACAACTTTACACCTTTGCAGAAAAAGAGAATGATACTAAACAGTTTAGTTTACCAATGGAATAATATTGTTTACTTAGATCAAAATGATCCTCACAGAAATACACACATGAAGTAGCCGCTATTTCATTTGGATCTCTTCGCGCCAGTGTCAACCACTTTTTGCGTATCTTCACATTTTTTGGTACTTGCAAGAACAATTTTTCTGGAGTCTTGACAGATGTATTGGTATAGTGCGGAACTAAGCAATATTTGTAGGTCATTATGCAAACGTTAACGCCCAAACACGAGGCCTCGGCCCAAACAATATACAGGTATTTGTTTATCTTACGAGAGCAGCAGCAGCAGCAGCAGCGTGTTGTATGACGTCACAGGCATCACGTGACTCAAATTTAGCGTTTCAGCGGGCTTTCAAATTATTTGAATTTCATTTTTTTTAAAGTACTGAAATCCACAAGGTAAAAAAGCATGTTCGGACCATAATATGACATAATTAATAATTTAAAACGATTTCCAGAAAACAGTCCAATACCCTATTGGGCAGGTGGGCTGGAAGTGGTGAATTTGGGTTGGAAGGGAAGCATGCCTGGACAGCATAACTGGTTAAGGCGACAGATGGCCCAAAGTTGGAAATCGGGTTCGAATCCCGGTCCAGCACAAATTTCCGACTTCGCCATTGAATTTATTTCAACGCCCAAAAATGTTTCAGTATTTCTAATTCGAATCAATAAAGTGTCGCCAAATCTAGGTTGCGTTGCATACACCGAATGTCATTAATACGAGGTGCATTCAAGATCTAAGGCCTCCGATTTTTTTTCTCCGGACTGGAAAGAGATAGAAACGTGTGCATTGTTTTAAAATGAGTCCGCGTTCATTGTCAATACGTCCCAGAGATGGCAGCACCGTACGGCAGATGGAATTCATGAGAACTCTTTAGATACTTAGAATGGCGACGTTTTCCTTACTTGAACAGCGTGCAATCATTCGTTTTCTGAATCTGCGTGGCGTGACAGCAATTGAAATTTATCGACAGTTGAAGGAGACATGTGGTGATGGAGTTATGGATGTGTCAAAAGTGCGTTCGTGGGTGCGACAGTTTAATGAAGGCAGAACATCGTGTGACAACAAACCGAAACAACCTCGGTTTGTGTCCATGGTGTCCATGTTCTGGGACAGAGAGGGCGTAATCCTTACCCATTGCGTTCCAAAGGGCACTACGGCAACAGGTGCATCCTACGAAAATGTTTTGAAGAACAAATACCTTCCTGCACTGCAACAAAAACGTCCGGGAAGGGCTGCGCGTGTGCTGTTTCACTAAGACAACGTCCCCGCACATTGAGGTAACGTTACGCAACAGTTTCTTCGTGATAACAACTTTGAAGTGATTCCTCATGCTCCCTACTCACCTGACATGGCTCCTGGTGATTTTTGGCTTTTTCCATCAATGAAAGACACTCCGTGGCCGCACATTCACCAGCCGTGCTGCTATTGCCTCAGCGATTTTCCAGTGGTCAATACAGGCTGCTAAAGAAGCCTTCGCCGCTGCCATGGAATCATGGCGTCAGCGTTGTGAAAAATGTGTACGTCTTCAAGGCGATTACGTCTAGAAGTAACGCCAGTTTCATAGATTTCGGGTGAGTAGTTAATTAGAAAAAAAATCGGAGGCCTTAGAACTCGAATGCACCTCGTATGCTTTCAAATAAATCGAATGCGTGATGTTTGTAGTTTTAGGTATATCCCCGATACTGGTATCTGGACATAAGTTTTGGCACAGTCCAGCACAGTGAAGATCATTACACCATGAAAGGTAGGCCATGTTTATAATCTCACTACAGCGGAACCGGATAACTGTCTGACTTGTTCTTGTATTAACCTTCCTTTGGGCGCAGTCGGCCTCTCATTGCTGTTCCCCTCGCTTCACCATGGTGGCCCAGCCCCCGCCCCCCCTCCCGTTTACTCGCACAACGTTGAGGACCTCACACAGTGCCGACCCTCAGTCCGCCGACGAATTTCAAGCGGCTCACGGGTATTTCTCTTACCCTTACAGGCCGTCTGCGCCTGACTGCTTCATAATTCTGAAACTGAATTTTTTCAGGATATTTTGATTTTAATTGTTCGTTTCATGCAGATTTAGGTTTCCGTAATTTCCCTAAATCACTCCAGGCCGATTTCCTTTGCCATCCTTAAGAAAAATGCGAGCGTGATCCCGTCTCTAATAACCACGCTGTCGACGGGTCGTTTCCTTCCTTCCATAACCGCTGTGCGCGACAGCCGACGCTGCTGTCGGCTTCAGACCGGGCGCAGGCCAACACCACTAGAGACAAGGGGCCGTATGAATAAAATGGAGTATCTACTTTATACTCTGGATTGCAGAGAACATACTCAGGTTCGCATGAATAAAGGGAGTCGGAGAATATACTTCAGCGGAGTATGTTCTCGGCGTGAGTAACGGGGTGGGAGAAGTTGCTCACAGCAGAGAACATTCTCCAATTTCATATGAATAAAACTACAGAAGTTTCTCACGACGGGAGATTTCTGGAGTGAGCTCTATGGCATACTCCGTGCTGAGTAACTTCTATTAAGGTTACGTTTTACTGAGGTTTATAATAAAAAATGACAACAATTTTGTTACTTAGAAGACAAAAACAAGTTCCTTTATATGTAGTCTTTAAGAAATACGAGGGGATCTATAAAGGTAATACAAATAAAAACATTTTGTTGACGAGTATCTTCCTTCGGAAGAATCGTGTGACACTTCCATCATTTTATACCGTGACGAGAGTGATGAAAGAGCTGTTTTCATTACCGACATAAAAATGAAACACAAATGGATTCAGCTGCGTGTTTACTCATTTGTTTGGCGTGTATATTTACAGTTGTAAACAGTCACATAGCAAAATAATATTGTTTTTAAATAGGGTCTATTAGTAAGACCTTATGCTGTTAGTTCCAAATAAAGTGTATCCCAGGACTTCACAGTTTCTATCACAAAATAAATATTGCTGCAATACCAGGTAGACCTACTGAAGTACTGTTTCTATCCAAACCGGTTGGCCTATTTATGATGCGTTTTCTGACTTCGTAATCGTAACTTCTGTGATGTTAGAAGTAAGTAAACATGACAGGAAAATTAATAACTGATTAATTACATATCTAGTAGCCTGTTTTTTGTTCAAAATCGCATGGAATAACGCTTATGAACAAACCATTGCGTGTCATATTTAACAAGGCCTATCGCATGTTAGAACACTCCGACAGCATTCCACGTTGTAATAGGTGACTATGTGATGCATTCTTATTATATCGTTCGCAAATTGTGCTAACCCTAATTCATTAACAAACGAGTTTCTCGCGTGACGAAAATTTTGCATCGCCAGCAGAATACATTTTCTTAAAAAGTGCATATTTAGTCTTAATAATATGCACCTTCACTACAAACTAACATCTAAACACACTACAGTTCTTTGTGAACACGTCGATGCCTACTCCATATTTGTACACTTAAAAATTTGCCTGATTGGGCTAGTTTAAAGAAATACACGATTGGACTGCTGATCTGTGGCGGACATGACACGCGGAGAACTTACTCAAGTAGGAGGGGAGGTAGCGAGAATGAACTACCTGCTCAGAGCGTATGCTTCGAAGTTTTTATTCATACGAAATTGAGAACTTACTCAGAGAACGTTCTTTTGCTCTGAGAATCTTCTGTGGAGCATGTGCTCTTTTTTTATTCATACGACCCAAGGCCTCACAACAGCCCATGCTACGTCATATTGACCAGGCCCGTGGCCGCCAGCTTACTGGCTGCCCGCTACGAGGCAGGGGGCGTGCCCCAGCTACCAGCCATTCAGGAGGCGTCTGCGGCCTGGCCAGTATGACGCAGCAGTATGATAAAAAAGAAGATGATGAAGATTCAGGTGCAGATTAAGATGAAAATGATGAGGAAACAGTGTTTCAAGATGATGACGAGTCAGCTGAAGCAGAAAAAGAAGGCGATGAAGATAAAAGGAAAGAGAGAACGAAAACTTGTAATTTTAGTTATAAAAAATTTACAAAATAAATAATTGTAATTCAAATTATTTTTTCATATTTACACCATCTTCTATCCTCTATAGTCTACTTGGTCATTTCTTCGAGCTTTTCAATATTTTTTGCTTTATATTTTAACCATTAACTACAACAAACCCTAAATACTGATTTTTTTTATATAAATAAATAAGAAGACTTATGAAATTTTTATAGCTATCTTGAGTCCACAAATTGAACTCAGTCTTCGTCAGCAACCTCACTAATTCCCTAAAAATTACTTTTACATGAATAAAATGACAGCAGTGCACAGAGCCCGCCATCTTGGATCCGCCATCTTGTTTTCTCAGCTTTTGATACCATATTCTCAGTCAGAAACTTCATTAATCGTTACGTACTAAGTTTGGTACAAATCCAACGCCTTATTATATTTTGACCATCTTTTTGGAATTCTGACTCACTGTGCGGAAAACAGAACTGTCACTAACACTGGTACATGCACGCGGGCGCGATGTCACTAGTAACACTAGCAGGGGGAAACACAAAATTTGAGCTGGGTATCGATTATTTATTGACGTTACACAACGAGTCATAAGAACTCGCTGCAGGGCGGTCAAAAAAAAAGTTTGTATAGTCTATGGGACTTACTACGGGGTCATCAGTCCCTAAACTTACAAACTACTTATGAACTACTTACGAACTAGGACGGCACAAATATACATGCCCGAGGGGGGATTCGAACCCCCGACCGTAGTGGCCGTGCAGACCGTGACTGGAGCGCATCAGTCCCTGCGGCCGGGGAGGGCGGTCAGCTCAAACACCGTCAGAGAAGGTGGTGAGGCTGGAACTCGGGCAGCAAGTGGGCGGCGAGACGAGTAAGGTGACTTGCGTGTGTCCTTTATGTTGCGGGAGCGACCTCGAACGACAGCAGGGCAGTGAGGCGTGTAATGCAGCGTAGGCACAAGTAGATTTTGACGAACGTCATAAGAATGAGCGTCACAGATTCTCTCTGCAAATCGAAAGCACTCACAGGATGTCGGAAATAGAGCCTCGGCGATAGTCGAATTGCAACACGGTTGCGGTATGAAGTTTGCGCGGCAGATGTCAGGGCTAGTTACAAGGGCTGGCTCACGCCTTTGTTGTAGCGCGCGCCGCTGTGTCCCCGCTCCTGTGACGTCACCAGGTTACAGAAGCAGGTGGACCGTGGCTGCCGAGTGGCTGAGCTGAGCGCTGATTTGTGTTGTTTGGCACCCTTTTTCGTACACGTGTTTCGTAAGTGTTCCTTGTAGTGTGATGTCATTTACAATAAAATAGGCGGAAGTCCAATGTGGAGGCTGGACGTCCGTCCGTGCCCGTTCGTCCTGTAAGTGAACGTGTGGCCACTCCTTCAGCAGGGTCCGAGCAGGTGCGCGTGGGGAAGGGATTATTAGTTAATGGGAGCTCCAATGTTAGGCACGTGATGGAGACCCTTAGGCAGATAGCGTCGAGATCCGGAAGGAATTCCAACGTGCACTCGGTGTGTCTGCCAGGGGGCCTCATCCGAGATGTGGAGACGGCCTTGCCGGCGGCTATCGAGTGTGCGGGGTGCAGTCGACTGCAAGTCGTAGCTCACGTCGGCACCAATGACGCTTGTCGCCTAGGTTCTGAGGACATCCTCAGGTCCTACGAGCGGCTGGCGGAATTGGTGAAGGCTGCTGCCTTCGTACGTGGGGTGCAAGCAGAGCTGTCGATTTGTAGCATTGTTCCCAGGGTTGATCGGGGTCCTTTGGTTTGGAGCCGAGTGGAGGGTCTGAACCAGAGGCTTCGCCGACTCTGTGACAGTCATGGCAGCAGATTTCTGGATCTGCGTTATTTGGTAGGGAATTGTAGGGTGCCCCTAGATAGATCAGGGGTGCACTACACTAAGGAAGCGGCTACTCGAGTAGCAGAGTACTTGTGGAGTGCACATGGCCTTTTTTTTTTAGGCTAGGCGCTAACTCTGATGAGCACTCGCCTGTCAGCATTCAAACAGCGAATTCAGGCCACGTTCGGAACAAAAATTCGAACATCAAAATATTAGCCACGAACTTACAGAGTATTAGAAACAAAGTTCCCGAATTTGCCGCACTGCATGGAAAATATTGTGCTCAAATAGTTTTAGGCACCGAAAGCTGGCTAAATCATGATGTGGCAAGTTCAGATATATTTAGCGAAGCGTGGAATGTATATCGGAAAGATAGATCGGATACAACTGGAGAAGGAGTGTTCATCGCTGTGGACAAAGATATGGTTTCTACTGAGATCGAAGTTGAAAGTAAGTGTGAAGTTATCTGGGCACGTATAACAGGTCTAAAAGAAGTAAAGTTAATAGTTGGATGTTTTTACCGCCCCCCCCTCCCCAGTGCTGCTGTAGCAGTTATAGAATCATTCAAAGAAAGTCTACACCCGGTAGTGCGTAGGTATCCAGGCCATGTAATATTAGTCGGAGGAGACTTCAACCTTAAGAGTTTAAATTGGGACCTCGCTAGTTACATTTCAGGCGGTACAGACAAGCAGTCTTGCGAGCTACTTTTGGACACATTCTCCGAAAACTGTCTTGAGCAGTTAAACCGGCAACCCAAGCGTAATGGACATATTCTAGACCTTATAGCCACAAACAGACCTGACCTTATTAACGATGTCTGTGTAGAGACAGGAATTAGTGATCATGATATCGTGAAAGCGTTGATGGTGACCAAAGTTCATAAACCAATCAAGAAGGCTAGGAGCGTGTTTTTGTTGGGAAGAGCCGATAAGAAAATGTTACGATCTCACTTAGAAAATGAATGGGCATCGTTTAATCCCGGGACTATGGATGTAGAGGAATTGTGGACTAAATTTAAGTGCATCGTTAATAAAGGGTTAGAGAAATATGTGCCAGTAAAGACGATTAAGGATGGAAAAGATCCGCCGTGGTATAATAATAATGTTAGAAAGCTGCTGAGAAAGCAAAGGCTGTTGCACTCTCTATTAAAAAAAGAACACGCAAATGATGACAGGCAAAAGTTAGTAGAGATTCGTGCGTCTATAAAAAGATCGATGCGCGAAGCATACAATAATTATCACAGCTATACCTTAGCAAAATATCTTTCCGAGAATACGAAAAAATTATGGTCCTATGTAAAATCGACAAGCGGGTCAAAGCCCACTGTCCAGTCACTCGTTGATCATTCCGGGGCAGCAATAGAAGAAAGCAAACGGAAAGCTGAAGTTCTAAATTTAACTTTTAAGAAATGTTTCACGAGGGAAGACCTCACAAATGTACCATCATTAGATCAACGTACTAATTCCGAAATGGGGAACATAGCAATTAGTATTTACGGTGTAGAGAAGCAGCTGAGAGAGCTAAATACGAAAAAGTCTGCTGGTCCGGATGGAATACCAGCTCGGTTTTACAAAGACTATTCTGCGGCATTGGCCCCCTACTTAGCTTGCATTTATCGCGAATCTTTAATTCAGCGCAAAGTTCCTCGTGATTGGAAAAAAGCGCAGGTGACTCCCGTTTATAAGAAAGGAAACAGAACTGACCCACACAGGCCAATATCGTTGACATCAGTTTCATGTAGAATTTTAAAGCATATTCTCAGTTCGAATGTAGTAAATTTCCTTGAAACGGAAAAGCTTCTTTCCATGAATCAGCACGGGTTTCGGAAACATCGTTCATGTGAAACTCAGCTTGCCCTTTTCTCACATGACATCTTGCGAGCCATGGATGAAGAGCAACTGGTGGATTGTGTTTTTCTCGACTTCAAAAAAGCGTTCGACGCGGTGCCACACTGCAGACTGCTAACGAAGATACGAGCTTATGGAATAGGTTCACAGATTTGTGACTGGCTGGAAGACTTCCTAAGTAATAGAACGCAGTACGTTGTTCTCAATGGCGAGCGTTCATCAGAGACGAGTGTATCGTCAGGCGTGCCCAAGGGGAGTGTGATAGGACCGCTATTATTTTCTATCTATATAAATGATCTGATGGACAGAGTAAGTTGTAATTTGCGGCTGTTTGCTGATGATACTGTGGTGTATGGGAGGGTGTCGTCTGTAACCGACTGTAATAGCATACAGGATGACTTAGACATAATTTCTAGTTGGTGCGAAGAATGGCAGCTAGCTCTCAATGTAGAAAAATGTAAAGTGATGCGCATGAGTAGAAAAAACATTCCCATAATGTTCGAATACAGCATTAGTAGTGAGTTTCTTGATGCTGTCGCGTCGTTCAAATATCTAGGCGTAACATTGCAGAGCGATATGAAATGGAACGAGCATGTAAGGACAGTTGTGAGTAAGGCGAACAGCCAACTTCGGTTTATTGGGAGAATTTTGGGAAGATGTGCTTCACCTGTATAGTACACCGCGTATAAAACGCTTGTACGACCACGTCTTGAATATTGCTCAAGTGTTTGGGACCCGCAGCAGATCAGTTTAAAGGAAGACATAGAGGCGGTTCAGAGGCGAGCAGCTAGATTTGTTACTGGTAGGTTCGACCGATGCCTGAGTGTCACGGAAATGCTCTGGCAACTCAATTGGGGATCGCTGGAAGAAAGACGACGTTCTTTTCGTGAATTTCTGTTAAGTAAATTTAGAGGCCCGGAATTTGAAGCTGAGTGTAGTACGATCTTGCTGCCGCCTACTTATATTTCGCGTAAAGATCACAAAGACAAGATAAGAGAAATTAGGGCTCGTACAGAGGCATATAGGCATTCTTTTTTTCCTCGTTCAGTTTGGGAGTGGAATAGGAAAGGATATGCCTGGTAGTGGTACAGTGTACCCTCCGCCACGCACCTTACGGTGAATTGCGGATTAGGCCTATGTATGTAGATGGTTAACTGTTGTATTGCGACATGTTGGGCCTGCAAAAGCAATTTTTTCTAGCACAGTTTCAAAAGCAATATAAGTTTTATCTGGAAATAATGAAGCAGCACATTTTTTGAACGTTTGTCGATGTAATGAATTATGTATATAACGTGTAAAGGTTTTGTACAAATTTGTTGAAACTTTAAACTTCTTTAACTCGAGCACTAATGCGGTTCTTTTAAATTGTAGAGTTCTTATAGGTCTAAATAAAAGTCCCTGAGAGCATATGTACAACATTTATGGATCTCCCACCATCACTATTTATGTAGTCTGAAGCCATCCGGCGCCAGCGCCTTTGGAGAGAAAAATTGCAAATGTGCTCCAGTCATAAACGTTAGACATATGTTCTCGTGGACTTTTGTTTAGATCTTTCTGAGTTCTGCAATTTAAAACAAACCGCATCACGATGCGCTCAGTAGTTCTCGAGTAAAATAAGTTTAAAGTAATAAAAAATGAGCAAATGGTTGAAGTCGCGGAATAAGTAATCTTATGCAATGTATGTACCGCATATTTAATACTATATTCATTTTCACTTTAATTGTTGGCATTTTAATTACTTGCCTTCAGCTAAAAATCACGTGTAAGACATACTGAAAACAATCACCATTAAAACAGTTGTTGTAGCTTAGCGCTGCCGCACGACGCGGTGCACGTACCCGCGTGACGTCACAGCGGCAGCCGGTCGGGGCCACTTCCAGCAGCTACGTGAGCCAGCCCTTGTACCTTGCCCTGGGCGGGACAGGAGGTGAGCGGGATAGATCGGAAAAATGGTGCGACGCGATGGCGTTGTAAACAGACGTGGCAGAGGCACCGGCATGTGCCGTACAAACGGGCGGTCACGAGTGTCCGAATGTGTCAGTCACATGCGAATGTGGAACCGACCGTTGTGATCGCAGGGCGGCTGACGCGTCATGTGACGCGGCACACGGCTGCACATAGAAAACACTGTCACAGGACACAGGGTTGAAAAATGCAAATTTTTTACGGTGGTAGGGAGGATTAGAATCACACGGTAGAATGTTCAATAGTTTGTTGGCACTAAATAAAGGCGAAACATCATAAAGCACATAGGGCGCAGCAAAGCCAGAGTCGTTACAATACGTGACTGCGCACATAGGAAGCGGAGTGGCAAAAAAATCTTGCAAAAAATGTTGCGGCGAGGTTGAAATGAAGCAGTCGTTGTACCATGCAGATTATTGTTATTCGCTTGAAGTACAAGCGGACTAATGCATGGCCGACGGAGCTCAGGGAACCTGGCTCCAAAGATATTGGCCCAAAGATACATTAGTGCACATATTATTGTGGACACGCTGCCACAATCTTTATGCAGTCTCTGAAGTTTTAATCAACAGTTCATAACCAATAAGTTGTGGTCAGAGTCTATATCTGCCGCTGGATATGTATTACAGTTTAAAACCTGGTTTCTAAAACTTTTCCTTGCCATTATAAAGTCAATCTGCTACCTCCCATTGTCTCCTGGTCTCTTCCACGTATATAACCTTCTTTCATGATGATTAAACCAAATGTTTGTGATGATTAAATTGTTCTCTGCACAAAATTCTAACAGGCAATCTCCTCCTTCATTCCTTTCCCCCACTCCATAGTCACTTTCTACATTTCCTTCTCTTCCCTTTCCTACTACCAAGTTCCAGTCCCCCATCACATTAAGTTTTCTTTTCTTTTAACGGTCTGAATAGTTTATTTTATCTCCTCATGCATTTCTTCAATCTCCTCAGCGTCGGCAGATTTAGTTGGCATATAAACTTGTACTACTGTGGTCGGTGTTGGCTTCATGTTTATCTGTGCTATGAGAATGCATTCACTATGCTGCTCATAGTAACTTACCTGCATTTCTGTTTTCTTATTCATTATCAGACCTACTCCTGCGTTAACACCAACTTATTTTGTATTTATAAACCTGTAATCATCTGACCAAAAATCCTCTGCCACCACACTTCACTAATCCCCAGCATATCTAACACTAACCTATCCATTTCTCTTTTCAAATTTTCTAACTTACATAGCTGATTGAGGAATAGGACATTCCATGCTCCGATCTGTAGAATGCCTGTTTTGTTTTTCTTGATGACAACATCCTTTTGAGTAGTCCCTGCCCAGTGATCCGAATGGGGGACTATTTTCATCCGTTTGCAGTAACTGCATGGCAAAGCCATGTTAGCTGATGTTTCCAAGCAGCTCAGTCAATCATCCAGACTGTTGCCCCTGTAACTACTGAAAAGACTGCTGCCCCTCTTTAGGAACCACACATTTGTCTGGCCTCTCCACAGATACCCCTCTGCTGTCGTTGCACCTATAGTATATGGCTATCTGTATTGTTGAGGCATGCAAGCAAAACCCACCTCGGCAATGTCTGTGTTTCATGAGGGTGGCTAATAAGCTCATTGTGTTGAAATAAACTAAGACCTTTTCAGTAAGATGATATGATATTAAATTAAATGCTTTTTAGGAATGTCTGGATTGTAAAATTAACAATATTTTTGTTATGTTTCAGAATGGTATTTTTGAAGACTGCAAGATTGTGTCACACTGTGATGGTAAGTCATAGTTACTTTGCTGAGAAGTGACAATTTAAAATTCCATTGTTCAGAATTACGGCCTAATATGTGTATTTTCTTTAATAATAGTATCTCTTAATTAAAAGTAGAGCACAAATTGTCAAATTTGGGTTCTGCCTACTCCTTGTTCTGGATATTATAATAACATAAATATGTGTTTTTCATGATACTCCAGGATGATGGCATTTTTTCTGGTTTTGTCACTGTGTTCCTTTCTTGCCAAGCAACACATTTCTTGTTAGCGTTAAACACCAGCCATAAATTGTAAAAACATATTTTTTAGATTACTGTCAGTTTTTTCTTTCAATGACATTAATTCTTTGAATGACATTTTGTGTTGGAATTGATAATGTCGACACTAAAAATTAATATATCAATTATGATTAAATGGGACTTTATTACTCTATCGCTACCCTACACACTCACAAGTGAAATGGATACAGACATTGTGAAGGACACTCAGCTGAAAATAACATAAAATAAAAAAGAAAATGCACATAGCTAAGGTTCTTAAATGACCAAAGTGATCACTAAGTCTATAAAAATATATAACAACAAAAGTCAGTTTTTGATATTTTGACAAATTCACTGTTATGGTTTTTTTTTTCTAGTTATGTAACTTAAAAACTTAAACTTCATCTTGTAGCACCTTTCACATGATTGATTACTAGAGCACTGATACTGGTGACGTATTACACAGGAAAATATGCAAACAGTTATGAACTACAACTTACGTATATATAAAACCTTAAAAATAAAATATGGCTTTATTTATGTTTATTTTAAAACATTCATTTCTATTTCATCATTCATCCTGCAATATAAAAGTCACTTCTGAACAAATTATGATAAAGAAAAAGAAAAAATAATATTTTTTTGTAATTGGCCAGGTTTGTAAGAATATATTTTAAAATATTGTCTTTGTATTTTATATTATTTATTTAGTTTTCCAGCTAGCTCAGTGAATGGATGAAACATGAACCTTCTCAGGGACATGATTATTCAGGTTAAATTTTAGTTGAAGGTCTTCAACTGGTGCGAGTATTCTTACAAAGTAGTCCCACATTAAATGCTATAAAAATAATGTTCAAAGGCAATGTGGCACCAATCCTTTATATTAAAATTCTGAATATTATTCTCAGTTACGTTTATCATTGAAACTTTAATTGACTGTCAAACTTGAAGTAAAATTGCAAAGTCTGAATTCACTGAAGCTAAATGAAAACGGTCTTTTAACTTTTTATGATATGGCTATCAGGAAATTATTTAATGAAATATTATTCATTTCTCACTCATAATAATAATAATAGTCACTTTGAATAATTATGTACTTCATAATTCATAGATCTTCATAAGCTACCAAATTTTACCATACATTACCACAGAAGTTAGTTTGGTTTTGCAGAACTGAAATACAATATTATTATTTATTATTATTAAGTTTTATTTTCCACTCATCCTTGCTTTATCAGTTGGTTGCGGCGGTATGATCTCTTCTTGCATGCGACTAAATACCATATTTTTTATGTGCCGTGTCAGCCTTCAGGATCCAAAAGTCGTCCGCTTTTCAACAAGGAAAATAATAATAATAATATTCCAAATAATTAATCTCCCTGTATTGTCAAATTTCAATGACACACCCTTGCACAGATACAAGAAGCATATGATTCTAGGTTAGCACTTCTTTAAAACTGTCACTTTGAAATAAATGTTTTAAAGTCCCCTTAAAGAGTGAACCGTCAAACAGAAGTTCGTAGTTGTGCTGGTTGCTATAGACCCAGATATTACAAGTCCTGTTCACTGATGATCAGTTGATATATAAGTTTGATTGATTAAAATACTACAAACCCCACTCGCAAGCTCAGTTTAGCAGGGAACAAGAGTGAAATAAAAGTCTTCTAATATCTTTTAACTGTTTTTATATTTATTTTATTTAATAATATACATTTCATTTCATTCCATTCCATGATGGTGGTGGTGGCGGCTGGTGCAGCAACAGTGTTGAAAATTAAAAAATGCTCAGTCTCTGTTGCAGTATTTTATTTTCCAATAACGCGTTTCGCGCTGTTAGCGCATCGTCAGATTGGGCGGAGATAGAGCCACAGAACTATCTTTGCTGTGTAGGAGGTATCTTAACAATTTGTGTTATTGGGCGCCATAGCAGCAGAGGAGTCGCTGTCGTGGCAGTTCCACGTTTACACTAGTTGGAAAATGAAATACTGCAACAGAGACTGAGCATTTTTTAATTTAATAATATTCTTTCTGTAGCCAATCTTTAAGAAGAAAATGTAAGAAATCGTGCTTCATAAGTTATACATGATAGTCATCAAAGCTATACTTCTGTTTATTAAACTGATTCAACACGAATCACTTTACAAGTCACTCCAACCAAGTTGAATTAGTCATGACTCTACCTATCCATGCAATGTTTTGAGCATCATATAACTTTCTATCTTATGAAATAAAACTGTTTATTATTCTCTTTAACATGTCTGTGCATAGGCTCTGAGTATCTGTGTATTCTACTTACACTAATTTTGCACTAACCTCACGTTTTCCTCACCTGCCTTCATAATGCATTACTCTTTTATGTGGCTTTTGTGAACATACAAATTATATACATTGTAGGTATTGCATGTATTTGACGGAATGTCAAAACTGTAATCAGTCAGAGTCAAATATTCTTTTCATGACGCTATTACCTGAATATCCTATGGAATAAATTCCTTTCCTTCATGCCAGGCTGTGCTCATTTAATTAGTGTCAAATTCAAAGAAGAAAAATACAATTTATTCCCCAAACAAAATTTAGAAAATCTTTCTTATTGTTATATAAGTCAGAAAGGCATCAACAATGTCTTATAACAATGAGCACAACATTAATTGTTCTAGTAGGTAGGTGTGTTCTAGTAGGTAGGTAGGTGTGGTTCACGCATAAATGATATGCCTTTTGGAACAATTTTGTATTCAACGTACAAATAAATTATTTGACCGATAAAGCTCGGTAAAGTTAACCACTAACGCCCTCGGTTAAAAATATTTGCTTTATTCCTACCATCATGTCTTAATATACCTTCACCTTTCTTTCCTCGAAGGTATATTATAAAGTTAAAAACCTCCATTGCTCTTTATTATTGTTGCTAGCCATTATTTCTAAAAGGTCCTATAAAAATAATTAGTTTCATACTTGATTTAATATACATATCTATCGGTAAAAATGGTAACTTATTCTTACCATTACAGATGTTACAAAAGCAATATGACTAGTTGCTTTATAAGCATAACTTCTCTGACGCATTGCCCACTGCTCGAAACGACATACGCTTCTATTTGTTCCATACTTTAAGTTCACAATTATTGTGAACTAGTGCTAATAAGACATAATATACTTTAACAACTCTTCATTTTCTTCATTATATAACAAGTAGTAACATCTAAAGTCCTACTATAATAGTTTCAACACGACATTGCCTCAAGTAAAATTTCACCAGTTGAGATACCTCACACAGCTTTGTTAACATATTATTGTACACTATTTGTACTTACCTCCCCCTTTTCTTTTCAGTAGTATTATTCTCTTTTTTTTCTTAATTATATGAGGTCATAAAAGGATTAATTTGTACTGTCTTTGAAACATTGGCAAGGCACTTTCCCTTTAGTCTTCGTACGTATTTTAGGATAATAGATGTAATGTCACCTAACTATGAGAACTATGATAGTGTCAAGTTCGGTCCATGCAAACTTATATATAAGACACATCATCAGGTTCTCGCCAGCCATAGGTTTGGATGGCCCATGGTCCATATTTCATTTTATATAAACTATCATCTACTCCATTACGACTACAATCCGAGTTTCCCTCCCATTTATTGCCGTAATCTCCTATACAACTCTATAGTCTTTTTATAGTTTAAGACTAAAAGAGAAACCTTAATAAAATTATTTCATAGAGAATATCTACTAATATGGATAGACTCTCCATCCTACAACATAACGCGCGTCATACTATTTATGTATTCACTGAGGAGTACATTGTATTATATATCTCCTTGCATACACTCAAAAAGATCTCTCTTTGGTAGACTGTACAAACAAAAATACACTTACTTATACTTAACAGATTTCTTTCTAAAATTAGTCGTTGTCTTGCATCGCGTCCTGAGTTGTTACTCCCAGGCTCGACTGTAATTACAGACATCAAAAAACTGAATAATAAACCAGGAAGGGTTCTGTGATAGAATAGATGTTTATGGAAAGAGGAACAGATAGACCGGTACTCCCAGAAGGAGAAGAATGGAAGAAAAAGGATAGAATGGATTTGCTGATTAATTGTAAAAGATAGGAAAACTTCTTCGTTGATGTTCTGATGTTTCTTACCAGTAACCCCTACAATTCTCACATTAATTACTGGCAATGTTGGACAGTTCCAGTACTTTATCTTGACTTTAAATAGCTCTTTAGATAGTATACTGACTTCACTGCCAGAGTCAATAATAATATTCACCTCTGTATCTTTAATGTAACCCTCAATGACTGGTTTAAAATCCCTTACTTTCTTTATGCTATTCTCTTAAAACAGGAGATCATATTGTAAATTGTCTTCGTCCAGTTGATTCAAAGAGAAATTACAAATGGGATGGTTTTAGTTTGCTGAATTCTCTATTATGATATTGCTTGCAATCTCTGTTATTTGTTTAGTTATCGACTGATTACCTTTATCATGTATTTTATGTGCCTTAGAATTACCTTCTTTATTTCCCATACTTTCTGTATGTTTATATTGCCTCTTAGCTTGACAGAAACGACTCTGACTGGTGTTATTGCCTTTACAAGGCTCAGATCAATTATTGTTGTTATTCCTAACATTATCCTCTTGGTTACTCCTAATCTTCTTGTTCCCCCCTTTCTTTGTTTAAATTATCAAGTTGTTCTAAGTAATATCCAGGCGAAGGAGCACAGGTGTGATAGAAGCACAAATAAATAGAACACACACACACAAACACACTTTTGCAACCCAGTTGCTTCTTCAGGCAGAAGGAAAGGAGAGGGGAAAGGAAATGATGTGGGTTTTAAGGAAGGGGGTAAGGAGCCATTCCAATCCCGGGAGAGGAAAGACTTACCTTGGGGGAAGAAAAGGAAGGTAAACAAATACACACACACCCACACATTTACACAGACGCAAAAATACCTAGGCTGACATACTATAGAACTATAGTATATCTGCCTAGGTGCGTGTGTAAATGTTTGTGTGTATTTGTTTACCTTCCTTTTCTTCCCCCAAGGTAAGTCTTTCCTCTCCCGGGTTGGAATGGCTCCTTACCCCCTTCCTTAAAACCCACATCATTTCCTTTTCCCTCTCCTTCCCCCTTCCCTTCTGCCTGGAGAAGCAGCTAGACTGCGAAAGCTAGCATTTGTGTGTGTGTTTTATTTATTTGTGTTACTGTCACACCTGTTCTCCTACGCCTGGTGAGTAATCTTCATCTATTTTTTATATATAATATTTCCTGCTAGGAATTTTTCTTCTATAATATTCATATTCTAAGTATTTAATAGATCTCGTGGGCATGACCATTCACTTTCTATCATTTTCTCCTTAACATAATAAGGCAACCTACTGATCAGTACCCTTATTAAATGTTCTTCCATTATAGGTTGCTCTATCAGTTTTACCTTATGTAAATGCCATTCAAAGTACTTTTTAAATCCTTCCCAATGTTTGGGTCTAATAATTCAAGAGACAAACGTTGTTGCTTCCCTTTTGACCAATATCTCTCTTTAAATTGGGTAATAAAATTATCCCATGTCTTAAAGTCACTTCGATTTAGATTAGCCCATTCGTCTTCACTCGCTTCTAATTGCCCGATTATAAATTGTATTTTTTTATTATCGTCCCATTTAGCAGCAAATGAACTCTCTACTGCTTTTACAAATATTGTGGGATGTAAGCCACAATCTGGATTGAAGGTCGGAATTTTAGTTGTGATTGAAGTACCTACAGAATTGCAATTGCCTTCACAATAAGTGGCTGGCCTTATTTCGTTCACATCACATTGCAAATAAGAAGTCTCATCGTTTTTACTGTTTGCTGACGTCCACTCCACAACTATATTGTCAGTGCTTAAAATTTCTATAATGGTACGACTATCTTCCTGGAAATGTTGGTAGAATTGCTCTTAGACATATTATCTCTGCCACTAAATTCCGCTAGCTGTTTGTCAATCTCATGTAACTGCAGCTCCGTATTTGACATGCGATTCAACAGTTCTGTGTTTCGACTGTCTTCACCATTTGTACATTCCACTGCTTGATTATTGTCACTATTTCTGACTGTCTCAAACATCAGATATTAAAGTTTTTATATTTGCTATCTCATCGTGATCTTTTTCCATCTGCTGAGATACATGGTTTAGTGCAGGGTTTTCTATCGAAGAAGTTTCTACATTTCTATTAGAAATTTCTTAGATAGACTCCTGTAATTCTATATGAATATTTTCAGTTTGTAATGCAAGCTCTTCACACATTTTAATATTATTAGCTTCTATCTCATCACGTATCTCTTTGCGTAGCGTTACACTGCTCTTTTTTATTTCAGTGGCTACGAAAATATTGTCTAAATGATGTGTCAGCTCAGCTATATCTTTGCGCATTTGAGCCTTTTCTTCACATGATTCTTTGATGTGTTCCTCTAAAAGGCCTGCCATACATCCCCGAAGACCCAATATTTGTCTTGAGTCTCAGTTTGAACCGATTCCATTCTAGTTTGAACAGTTTCCATTCCAGCTATTGATTCTTTTAGTTCTTTTTGTTCTTTCCTATTTTCAACTTGAGATAATTCTATTCTAGATAACGTGGCTGCAAATTGTTTGAATACATCCATAAATTCATTAGGAAGGTCACACTTACCATCACTACTTATTTCGTCTTTAATTCTATTTATAGATTTGTCTATCTTCCTATTCAGAAATCTTTCTTCCCTACTAAGTGAAGGTAACCCAAACTGCTCGTCATCCGACATTTCATTCTCTGACATGCTGGATAAATCTACACACTGTTCACACACTTAAAAAGACCTTTTGTACACTGTTCACTATCACGCAATAGTATTGCCAACTTAAAACTCACTCATCGGATGTTGTAGCTCAAATATATGCAGCTCCAGTGGTCGGTGAGATGTTACTAGTGGCTGCTCCAACAGCCGTCTGTGTTGCACCCGTACTATGCCAACGACGGTGTGTCTGCTTTCACTCTTGTGTTTTCACCAGCGGCCCATCTCAACTGCCCTGCACGCCACATTCGCCCACGACAGCATCGTAGCGATGCTGCGGAGATAGCTCACCACGACTGCAGCATAGTCTCATTGAATTCCTGCGTGACTGTCCTTCAATGCTGTCTCCGTTGTTATCACGCAGACCTCTCATCGGTGAAGTGACACAGGCTGCTCCCTCCTCTGTGTCTGTGTGCCAAAATCCCACTTCTAGTGGCTCACAAGTCCTGCATCAGTGGTCACCAGGTTGTGGTGGTACGACCTCTTCTTGGATGGGACTAAATACCAATTTTTTTTATGTGCCGTGTCAGACTTCAGGATCCAAAAGTCGTCGCTTGTCAACAAGGAAAAAAATAAATAAATAAATAAAAATTCCAAATAATATAATCTTCCTGTATTGTGAAATTTCAAGAACAGGTCCTTGCACAGATAGAAGAAGCATATGATTCTAGGTTTGCACTTCTTTAAAACTGTCACTTTGAAATAAATGTTTTAAAGTCCCCTTAAAGATTGAACTGTCAAACAGAAGTTCATAGTTGTGCTGGTTGCTATAGACCCAGATATTACAAGTCCTGTTCACTGATGATTGATTGATATATAAGATCGATTGATTAAACTACTAATAATTGATAAAACTTGCTTTATGTGTCAAACAAAATAACTTGCTCTAAATGTCTTCTTTTAAATTGTAAAGTGGTTTGCCGGTAAATAATTCTTCAGCTCCTGTCAATGAATATATTTCTTGTAGAATTTCTATAAATATCAGAATAATGATCGTTGACACTTGGTTAACTTTTGAGACACAATGACATTTATTGCACTCACAATACAGATCATGACTCAATGACAGTTACAAAAAGACTGATTTTATGGTCTTTTTGATTTTCCACGGAAGTTTCTATAATAATGTCAATATCTGTGATGATAACTGCAGAGACCAGCATCTTCTTGCCTCGTGGCCGTGACTTGAAATGGTCAGATTTTTACTTCTTGAGCTTGGCATCGAAGATGTTGCTCTCGTAGGTTGAACTGCCATCACAGCACACGAAACACATGAAAAATATGAAAACTATTTTAAGAATCACATAACATAAAAATCATTTAAAACATAAAATATAAACATAATCTTCTGTGAATCTGAGCTAACGTAAGGAAGTAGTGGAGACAATAATCTGTCCCACTACATTAGGAATTCTATATTTGCCACGTAATGGTGGCGGTTGATGCAATCTGTGTCATTACCTTCTTGCTGACAGAAATGCTAATGGCATCCTTTACCATTGCATGTAAATGATCAGGGTATTTCTAACTAATTAAAATTCATACACTTATCTAATTTAATACCATACATATATTTTAAAACTTTAAAACTGTTCGAACAGATTTCACAGACCTAATTACAATGTTTTCTTCATTTTCATGAAAAACAATCTCATCACAATACATGAATCAACCAGAGCAGACAAGATACAATCAGAAACAACAAGATTACTTTTTTAACATTACATACATTTATATATTTTAAGTGTACAAAGAAAATAACACACATGAAAATGATTATTCTTTGTCACAAGTGTATACACAGGTACCTTTTGTTACGTGATGCGTCTATATTGGTGGTACCAATTGGTAAAAATTGGAAGGACATTACAATGCCCCCAAAATAACTTGAGCACAGTTAGTCAATATTTTGTGAGAGTTATTTTTGATAAATGTCACTTCATCAGTCCTACAAACATCTTTGTTCACTTACCCATTATAAGTTCATGTAACATCACCATTTAAGCACACTAATGTTTGTACCTGTGTTTCAGTTAATGTTCATTACATCATAGTATCAGTAACAGTACATTATCTCATATGTTTCTCTTGAGGTTTCAGTTGTTTGCAAATCTGATTTAAAGATGCTGACACTATACCCTAAATAATCCGGTATAGTTAATTGTTCATTAAAGTGAAATACATTGAATAATTCACATTTCATGAATGTCTTTTTCTCATTTTGCTATGTTTTAAATAACGTCTTACTTACACAGTTCTTTAATACAAAGACATCACAAAAGTTTGAAAAGTTCAATGATCTTCTTTGCCGTATGATGCCTTGATTGAGGGCGTCAGTAGGGTGATCTGGATATGCCTTTGGTTGCCGTTGGTTGCAGGATTGCTGCCCTCCAGGTTGGTAGATGGTATTATAGACTGCAACCGGAAGCCTGCCATCCTTCACATACACAATTGTGCACGCACTGCTCACGATGTAGGTGATGATCATGTAATAAAATCAAACATGCAGTATCAGAAATTATATTTTATATCATTTCATGCCTGAAAGAAAAGCTTGTTCTTTAGTTCTTAGAGACCCCTTGATGAGTTTTTCACTGTTTAGAAAACACTTATGTCATGAATGCAATAAGTTTACTGGTACTGTTTCACATTGTACTTGTAGTACACATGAAGATCAAATTTCAAGGTTAATCCATATTTATTGACACTTCCATGCTGGCAACAATTGATTGTCCAGTACGCGTGAATTCATGTCATAAGATGTCTCAGAATTATTTTGACACACCGTCCGCTTTCACTATGAAGCAGCTGTTACGATGTTCAATTTAAAACTGTAAATATCACGTGTAATGAATCACATTGTTGTTTCATAGTCGTCCTTGCAGCACATAGCAATGTGAATTCACACACTCGTTTCGTCAAATCTGATTTGTAAGTAAGGTTCATGCACATATTGACATTGTATCCCACATAGCGTCACACCAGAACGTTCAATATGTCACACTTTATTCATTATTCTCTGGCTACCCATGATAGTTCCATGATATATTTTCAGTCACTAACTGACTGTACATAGTTCATGTTAGCACTGAATAAAAATTATTAACATTTAATTTACACCTTAGTACCACTTAGTATATCATGTTATGCATGTTTTCATGTAAAGCACATAATTTCTTTACTGCTACTAAAACATAATATACTATACTATATTTACATATTTATGAGTTATAAAAGGAAGAGGACTGCAGGTCATTAGGTCCGTTCTCATTTGAGATGGAATCCTATACGAGTCCCACAAAAATAAAATAAAATAAATGAATAAATAAAAATTAATTAAAACTCAACTGATTTTACTTTGAATCTTGGCAGAAAAGAGACTGCCAGTTTGAAACAATGAGTATCATTATTTATTGAAAATGCAGGTAGACACATACTTATGTGTTGCCTGACTATAACACTACTAAAATTACACCTACATACTATTCTGCTGAAAAGGTTTCAGTCCAAATATTTCACTTATCTTCTAGTTAAATAATTGTAAGCATCAGTTTATCACACTATTTAATTGTGTGTCCACATAACTGCCCTGTTCAGAAAATTGTATCTATACACACATATACATATCTATGTACACATATATTATCTTCCCACTATTTAATCACACTTGGTAGTCTCTTTAAGTTTACTCTTGATGTCTTTGTAAGGATATAGGATATAAGCCCTTCACTTTACTATTATTGAGGTAACTAAGTATATATGCACAGTCATTACGTATCCTTGTTATTCTATAAGGACCAAAATACAAAAGTTGCCATTTCTTATTACATCCGTTTATGAAATGTATCATTGGGCTGCTGTAAAGTGAATGTGAAGGCTCAATGTCCTCCCATCCTAACATTTTCTTTATTTCTTGTGCTACTGCGGGTTTCATAGACCATGAGACTGAGTAATTCCTTGTAAAATATGTATTATGTGGCACTACTTCAATGTCATAGGTGTACCCTTTTATTATTGTAGGTTTCACAGCAGAGACATTGCTATACTTTCCTAGAATACTTATTACTTGCTCCTGGTGATGGAAATCCAGATATTCCTTTACGTTTTGTTCGACTAGCTGCATATGCATGTTTGGATCCCTCTCACACAAATTTGTGTAATAAAAGTCATTATGTAAAACAAGGTTATTAACATACAGTAAATGTGCATCTTTATATTTGACTCTTATAGTTTGGCAATACTTGTCATGTGGTTGTGTCATCCTAACCAATTCCATTGAAATATGTATATCATTATAATCAAAATTAATTTTCCTCTGGTTCTTGATTATTTGAGATTGTTTGCTTATAGCTCCTTTAACCTTACAATCCACCACTGGAAATGTCGGCACTTTTACCACTTGATGTAGTCTTTTACAAAAGTCTGTACTTAACACACTCACTATGGAACCTGTCTCTATTATAATGTTAACAGGGATAACATGAATATTTACTTTTATAAGAGATTGTAACTCTTCAGTATTCTTCTTGTTACAAGGGTGTGGTTCTTTTAACAGTTCTTCTTCTGTTTTAGTACTGTACTCATAATGGAGCATGTTTATTGAAGTATAGACTTTCCTATCACTGAGTCTCACAGCCTGCAACAGAGAGCTTATTGTGCCTGTTGTTCATTTAACTGCTGTTGTTGTGATGTTGATGGTGTGGGTTTATCAGTAATTTCCACAATTCTCACATTGTTGTTTGCCCAAGGTTGAGCTTTGGTATTCATCGGAGAGTTATTATCATTACTTTGTTGTGTATTACCACTAGTATTTCTATTGAATGATTAGTTGGTGTTCTGGTTCCATGACTGATTGTAATCATTATTATTGAATATAAAAAATAGACGAAGATTACTCACCAGGAGAAGGAGCACAGGTGTGACAGCATCACAAATAAATAAATGAATACACACACAGACACAATCGCAAGCTTTCGCAACCCAGTTGCGTCTTCAGGCAGTAGGGAAGGAGAGGGAAAAGGAAATGATGAGGGTTTTAAGGAAGGGGGTAAGGAGCCATTCCAATCCCGGGAGAGGAAAGACTTACCTTGGGGGAAAAATGGAGGGTAAACAAATGCACACATGCCCACACATTCACACAGACACAAGTACACCTAGGCAGACATACTGTAGAAAGCAAAGAAGTTAAGTTATTGAAGTTAAGAAGTTAGACAGAGATACCACTTGAGGCAGAGGCTCTGTCCAGAGAACCGATGCAAAGATGTTAAGAAGGTGGGTGGGAATTCAAATTTAGCGGAGATTGAGACCAGGTGGGCAACAGGAAGAGAGAATATGCTGAAGGGCTAGTTCCCATCTCCGGAGTTCTGAAGGGTTGGTGTCAGTGGGAAGTATCCAGATAACCCGGACGGTGTAGCACTGTGCCAAGATGTGCTGGCCGTGCACCAATGCGTGTTTAGCCACAGGGTGATCCTCGTTACCAAAAAACACTGTCTGCCTGTGTCCATTCATGTGAATGGACAGTTTGTTGCTGGTCATTCCCACATAGAACACTTCACAGTGCAGGCATGTCAGTTGGTAGATCACGTGGGTACTATCGCAAGTGGCTCTGCCTTTGATCGTGTACACCTTCCGGGTTACGGGACTGGAGTAAGTGGTGGTGGAAGGGTGCATAGGGCAGGTTCTACAACGGGGGCGGTTACAAGGGTAGGAGCCAGAAGGTAGGGAAGGTGGTTTGGGGATTTCATAGGGGTGGACTAGGAGGTTACGGAGGTTAGGTGGGCGGCGGAAAGACACTCTCGGTGGAGTAGGAAGGATGTCATGAAGGACGGATCTCATTTCGGGGCAGGATTTAAGGAAGTCATATCCTTGCTGGAGAGCCACATTTAGAGTCCGCTCCAGTCCCGGAAAGTATCCGGTGACAAGAGGGGCACTTCTGGGATTCTTCTGTTGAAGGTTCTGAATTTGGGGGGATGAGGTAGTAGCTCTGGCAATTTGTTTCTCTACCAGATTAGGAGGATAGCCGCGGGATGTGAAAGCTGTTAATAGGTTGTTGGAGTACTGGTTCAGAACTTCAGGACTGGAGCAGACTCGTTTGCCATGAAGACCTAAGCTGTAAGGAAGGGAACGTTTGATATTCCTTACTTCCCACCTTGCCTCTCAGTCTTTCCTGAGAAACCTTAATCCTACTCCCAACATAACTGCAGCTGAATCCCGAGCTATCCGTGATCTGAAGGCTGACCATTCCATCGTCATTCTCCCAGCCGACAAGGGATCCATGACCGTGGTACTTGATCAGTGGGAGTATGTGGCTGAGGGACTTTTCAGATAGTACCACATATAAAGTCTTTCATGGCAATCCCATCCCCGATGTCCAGGCAGAGCTTCAAGAAATTCTTAAAACCTTAGGCCCCCTACGAAACCTTTCACCTGACTCCATTAACCTCATGACCCCACTGACACCCCGTACCCCCACCTTCTACCTACTTCCCAAGATTCACAAACCCAATCATCCCGGCCGACCCATTGTGGCCAGTTACCAAGCCCCTACAGAATGAATCTCTGCATACATAGACCAACACCTTCAACCCATCATGTGCAGTCTCCCATCCTTCATCAAAGACACCAACCACTTCCTCGATCGCCTGAAATCCTTACCCAGCCTGTTACCTCCAGAAACCATCCTTGTAACCATTGATGCCACTTCCTTATACACAAATATCCCACATGCCCAGGGCCTCGCTGCGATGGAGTATTTCCTTTCACGCCGACCACCCAATTCCCTACCTAAAACCTCTTTCCTTAATACCCTGGCCAGCTTCATCCTAACCCACAACTTCTTCACTTTTGAGGGCCAGACATACCAACAACTAAAGGGAACAGCCATGGGAACCAGGATGGCCCCCTCATACGCAAACTTATTCATGGGACGTCTAAAGGAAGCCTTCCTGGATACCCAAGCCTGTCAACCCAAAGTTTGGTACAGATTCATTGATGACATCTTCATGATCTGGACTCACAGTGAAGAAGAACTACAGAACTTCTTCTTCAACCTCAATTCCTTTGGTCCCATCAAATTCACCTGGTCCTATTCTAAATCCCATGCCACTTTCCTCGATGTCGACCTTCATCTGTCCAACGGCCAACTTCACACATCTGTCCACATCAAACCTACCAATAAACAACAGTACCTGCATTATGACAGCTGCCATCAATTCCACATCAAACGTTCCCTTCCCTACAGCTTAGGTCTTTGTGGCAAACGAGTCTGCTCCAGCCACGAATCTCTGAACCAGTACACCAATAATCTAATAACAGCTTTCACATCCCGCAGCTATCCTCCTAATCTGGTAGAGAAACAAATTGCCAGAGCCCCTCCTCATCCCCCCCCCCCCCCCCCCCCAAATTAAGAACCTTCAACAAAAGAATCCCAGCAGTGCCCCTCTTGTCACGGGATACTTTCCGGGACTGAAGCGGACTCTCTGCATTTGGCTCTCCAGCAAGGATACGACTTCCTTAAATCCTGCCCCGAAATGAGATCCATCCTTCATGACATCCTTCCCATTGTTGGAAAAGAAATCTATTTCAAAAGTGGCCAGGTTTGTAAGAATATATTTTAAAATATTGTCTTTGTATTTTATATTATTTATTTAGTTTTCCAGCTAGCTCAGTAAATGGATGAAACATGAACATTCTCAGGGACGTGATTATTCAGGTTAAATTTTAGTTGAAGGTCTTCAACTGGTGCGAGTATTCTTACAAAGTAGTCCCACATTAAATGCTATAAAAATAATGTTCAAAGGCAATGTGGAAGCAATCCTTCATATTAAAATTCTGAATATTATTCTCAGTTATAGTTATCATTGAAACTTTAATTGAATGTCCAACTTGAAGTAAAATCACAAAGTCTGAATTCACTGAAGCTAAATGAAAACTGGCTTTTAACTTTTTAAGATATGGCAATCAGGAAATTATTTAACGAAATATTATTCACTTCTCACTCATAATAATAGTAGTCACTTTGAATAATTATGCACTTCGTAATTTATAGATCTTTGTATGATACCACATTTTACCGTACTTTACCAGAGAAGTTGGCGTAATTTTTATATAAGTCCAGTTTGTTTTTGTAGAGATGAAATAAAATTTTATTATTTTTTATTATTAAGTCTTATTTTCCACCCATCCTTTCTTTATCAGTTAGGAATTCTATGTATGCCACATAATGGCGGCAGTTGATGCAATCTGTGTCGTTAGGTTCATGCTGAAACAAATGCTAATGGCGTCCTTTAGCATTGCATATAAATGTTCAGGGTATTTCTAACAAATTAAAATTTGTACACTTATTTCATATAATACCATACATATATTTTAAGACTTTAAAAATGTTCAAACACATTTCACAGACCTCATTACAATGTTTCCTTCATTTTCATCAAAAACAATCTCGTCATGATACATGAATCAACCAGAGCAGACAAGAGACAAGATACAACCAAATACAACAAGATTACTTTTTTAACATTACATACATTTATATATTTTAATTGTACAAAGATAATAACACACATGAAAACAATTATTCTTTGTTATGAGTTTATACACAGACACCTTTTGTTAAATGATGCATCTATATTGGTGGTACCACTAAACTTTTCAATCGTCAATTTTGGTAAAAATTGGAAGGACATTACAGTACACCCTAGCAGTCACTATTAAGCCCTATCAGTCAGTAGTTTTAATGTCTGACAAGCCACCTGAAGCTTGAATGGTTTTCTTGAAATGACATCTCTTCTAAAGTAAAAAGATTTTATTTAGCCATACCACCATGGAAGACTCAAAGGACACATTTATATCACACTCTGACTTTGTCTTTCAGTTAGCAAGACTCTTGGATACCATGAGCTCCTCTGAAGAAGTTCAGCACAGTTCTGGATGAAATGTCAGGAAAAATAAACGTCTCTGAACCTTGACCATACTCGCTGGGAGATTTTTCAGCAAGAAATGATGATTTTTCTCAAAAGTATATTTTAAAATCCAATGTAACAGAAATAAACTTATCATAAAATACAAAAATAAACATAGTACTCAACAGTGGCTGTTGCTGTTCAGCTGTTGTGACCAGACATGAAATGCAAACAAAATATTCTAATTTCTGCTGACTTACAACTGAGGAAAGCAAATTACAATAGTGAATACATCAAAAGTAACTCTGTACAACAGTTTGCAAAGTATAACCTGTTTTTTGGGTGCTTGAGTTTCTTATAAAGGGTGATTTTTTCCCACAGTATACAAACTATAGGGATTGATTTAGGACAATATACGGAACAAAACAGGTCTAATGAACTTATATCCAGAAATGCATGGTTTCCATGATAGGGACCATACATCCAGTCATACTTTGTACACACTCTTCCATACAGTTATTTTGTACATGCTGTACTATATAGTTACAGTATCTTGACAATGATTTCCATATGCCTCAATGCATGCTTGTGTGCACGATTACATGTTCTCTCTCATACATTCACATCAGCCACGCTGCATCCGAATAGTGTCAAAAGTGACAGGAATTTGCTGCTTCAAAGTGTCCACATCTGGAACAGGCTCTGAATAATGGAAACTTTTGAGATGGCTCTGTAAACAGAAATCGCAGGGATTGAGATCTAGTGAACAAACAGGCCATGCAACTGGACCTCCTCATCCGAGGCATCAAGTCACAGGAAAGACACAATTGTTATCGGTCGGAACATTAACAGTTAAGTGGATTGGAGCACTATCAAGTAGTAACCACATAACGTTTTGAATCATCAGTGGCATTTCTTGCTTCAGGGAAGCCAAGGTCACGCACAAGAAATGGCAATAGATCTGGCCTTTTAGGCGATGTGCACGGAAGACTGGTGCCAAAATATGGTCACCATTTATCCAGGCTCACATATTCTGGCTGGAGCAATGCTGATGATTCGCTGTCACCATACCAAGGAGTTCAGCATACTCTCTTACAAATGACTGTTATGAAAGTTGGAGACAGCTCTCCACATACAGTTGACCTTATCTATAAACAGAATGGATGTCACAAATCCCAGAATTGTAGTTTCCTGGTGAATAAACTAGTAGCAAAACTGATCCTGATGTGGATAGCCTGCAGTTAGTAAGCCATGCATGTACTGTAAGTAAAATGGGTAGTAACAATTGTTATGATTACTGTTCCACGCAGTCGTCTGGCTTACCCTCAACTGGCAGGCCAACTGCCTGGTACTAACACACCAGTCACCTTCTACAGTGTTAATAACGTTTTTCTCCAAGTCTGATGTTCAACCATTTCCAGTACATCATTCATGCTTTTCTACTTCCTTGAATGACCCTGTCTCAGGAAAATGGCAAAACACTATTGCAAACAGTGAATGCTGTGGTTGTTGCCAGCTTGATCGGTTCTCCTGACACAAGCTTGCTGCCCACCACCAGTTGCCATTTTCCTTTCTGTAAGTAAACACCTAGTCAGCAGGCTCTTGATTAGATTACTGAACTATTGTGTACAACATTGTATCACATCCACTACAAGGCAAGCCAGCAAGAGAAGTGAATTGGACACAATTACTATGGCAGGAGAGAGCATGACATGAGAAACAGTAGCACCCTTTAGGAGGAACCCAAATGTACTGTAACTGTCGCTGTCTGGTGTAGTGTGTTCATTTGAATGCAGTCACTATAAAGAAGTATGATTGAATCAAGAATCTTTATTCACCTTAAACCATTTTACAATGATATTGGCTTCATCATTTTTACAGTACATATACACTGTATAAAGTACAATGAATAGCATTGAACATAAGATTAATAGGGATTATGCAGTATATAATAATACAATTGAAAGCAACATTTTTCTAAAAACTAATATAATCATCTGGTAAAGTGAAGTATTCTTTAATATTATAAAAAAATTATAGAGGGAAACTTTCTCGGTGGGATAAACAAAAATAAAAATAGAAAACAGATGACTTACCAAAAGGACCGGCTCGTCGATAGAAACAAATAAAATAAATAAAATCACACACAAACACACATACAAGCTTTCGCAGCCTAGCTGCTTCGTCAGGCAGAAGGGAAGGAGAGGGAAAAGGAAATGATGAGGGTTTCAAGGGAGTGGATAAGGAGTCATTCCAATCCCGGGACAGGAAAGACTTACCTTGGGGGGAAAAAAGAGGGTAAACAAAAACACACACACCCACACATTTACACAGACGCAAGTACACTTCGGCAGACACACTGTCTACAGTGTGTCTGCCTAAGTGTACTTGCGTCTGTGTAAATGTGTGGGTGTGACAGTGTGTCTGCCTAAGTGTACTTGCGTCTGTGTAAATGTGTGGGTGTGTGTGTTTTTGTTTACCCTCTTTTTTTCCCCCCAAGGTAAGTCTTTCCTGTCCCGGGATTGGAATGACTCCTTATCCACTCCCTTGAAACCCTCATCATTTCCTTTTCCCTCTCCTTCCCTTCTGCCTGACGAAGCAGCTAGGCTGCGAAAGCTTGTATGTGTGTTTGTGTGTGATTTTATTTATTTTATTTGTTTCTATCGACGAGCCGGTCCTTTTGGTAAGTCATCTGTTTTCTATTTTTATTTTTGTTTTAATATTATAAAAAGGATGATTTATTAACCAGTTGTACCACTTGTTTTTAAAAGTATTTATATCCATGGTCTGAGCAGAGATTGGTAACTTATTGAAGATTCTGATAGCATTTACTTTGTGAGAACTACCAGTCATTGTTAATCTATGCCTAGGTATATCTAACTTAGATTTAATCTTGGTTTTGTCCTCATGAATTCCCCCCCCCCCTCCCACTTTTAACAAGTTCTGACATATTATTTTTAACATAGTGTCCTGCAACATAGAAATATAAATCCACAATAGTGAGAATTATGAGGCTGGTAAAGAGTGGGCAACAATGCTCCAAATAATTCGTCTTACACATTAAATGCAAAACTTTCTTTTGTATTTTTAATATTTTATCAATGTGAGTAAATTGTCCCCATATAATAAGACCACATGATCATATGATATATGCGATTTGGAAAAGTCCAAAGTATGTCATCCTAAGGTACTCAAAGCTTACCATGACTCTTAATGTCAAAAACATGTATGACAACCGAGATATCGTTTCGCATGCATTATTTATATGTTCATGAATAAAAGGTCTCTAGCAAGGAAACCAGGCATTTCCATACATAAGTTCATTAGACCTTTTCTGCTCCATATCCTCTCATCAATCACATTGGTACATGGAAAAATTCACATTGTATATTTTCAGATCATATTATATATCAATGTCTGTAAATAAAATATCATGTTACGAAACTATTGTTTCTTTCTCTAATTTGTAAGAAGTCAAACCATCCTTCTGTTCATGCTATTTCTCTCCCATTCAGTAGTTGTATGCGATAGAATTAAAAATGCAGACTTGTAGCCTGTTGTAGCCTGTATCTATTAAAAGTAAATTACATGTGAGAATTATTCTAAGCCATATCCCTAACAATAATTACATTATTTCTGAATTACTTATGTATAGATAATGGGACAATATCTAATACAACCAGCTTCACCACAGTTGACTATGAAATGGGCACTGTAAAAGTAATCTTGCCAGGAAGTTTTGAAACACATCTGAGATTGTTAATTCGACCAGATTGCGGCAATTGCAGTGAAGATCCCTCATTTCCGTACTCAGAATATAACTGTATTATGCCTGATGAGATTGTGTCATCAGAGTGCAGTGTAAGTAAATAGATATATGTTTTATATATTAAAAAAGCAATTATTGAAATTGAAAAATAACATATATCTTAATTTCATTTCAGTACCAGGAGGTAATTTTTCCATATCTTTATTCGAGTTGCTATCAAATAAAAAATGATAATGGCACGACCGTAGCATGTGGTAATGTTCAGACAAACTATACATTGGCTTCACTGAAAGAAGACTGTCCTGTAAATGTTGACTTTGATTTAATTCAAGAGTAAGTATATAATCACAATATTATTTTTATTAGATTAGTATTTTGTTAGAAATTCACAGAAAAAGTCAAATTTGATGTTAAAAAAGAGTAGCTTATGGATATGGGAAAATAACTATGCAATTCTATTTCCTTTTGAATTAATAGCTATTATAATCTCTATCTTTGAATAAAATATTCTCAGATCTACAGCAACATCAGGTGGTTAGAATCCCACAATCTTCAGCCAAGCTCTCCTTGGCCACTGTCAAATGTTTATTTTCTGCTGCATCATCACTGCCTTGCCATTATACAGTCATGCTGCTGGCATTGAGGTTACTAGAGCTAAATTCCTCACCATATATGAGAGGTGTTTGAAAAGTCCATGCAAAAATAAAAGCTACTAATGTTTTTGGGGGAAAACCATGATTATTTTTTGACATATTCTCCTTTTAGACTTATTCACTTTGTGCAATGCTGTTCTAATTTGTTTATCCCTTCTGAATAATATGAATTTTCCAAGCCTGCAAAATAGTTATTAGTTTCTGCAATCACCTCCTTGTTTGAATGAAAGTGTTGTCCCACTATTTCTTCAAATTGGGGAACAAGTAGTAGTCTGAGGGAGCCATGTCTGGAGAATAGGGGGGTTAAAAAGTTGGAATCCTATTTACAATAACTTTCCAACCACAACTGCTGAGGTGTGTACTGGTGCATTGTCATGATGGAAAAGGAATTTTTTGTGGGCCAATTGCCGGTGTTTTTCTTCCAGCTTGGTTTTCAAATGGTCCAGTAACAATTAATAATAAGCACCTGTAGTAGTTTTACCCTGTTCCAGATAGCTGATAATGATTATTCCTTGTGAATCCCAAAAGATCATTGCCATAACGTTTCCGGCTAAAGGATCGGCCTTTCCCTTTTTTTTGTGTGTGATTCTCCCTTGGTAGCCCATTGTTTAGATTGTTCTTTGGTCTCAGGAGCTTAGTAATGTATCCATGTTTCATCCATAGTGACAAAACGATGCTTAAAGTCCTGTCTATTCTTCCTGAACAGCTGCAAACCTTCCTTGCAACACCTCACATGATTCTTATTTTGGTCAAGTGTGAGCAATCATCTTGCGGGTAGCTTTGTCATATCCAAATGTTTATGCAAAATATTATTTACCCATTCATTCAAGATGCCAACAGCACTAGCAGTCTCACACACCTTAACTTTTGTGTCATCCATCACCATATTATGGATTTTGTCAATGATTTCTGGAGTTGTAATCTCCACAGGGCATCCAGAAGGTTCAAAATCAATTGTGCCCATATGGCCACTCCGGAAATTTTGATTCCACTTATAAACTGTTCTAATCAAAGATGCAGAGTCACTATTAGGAAGCTTCTCTTTAGTCTCCTTAGGCATATTGCCTTTCATAAAGTAATGTTTAATCAGCAACACGAAATTTTTTTTCATCCATTCTTTGACACTCACTCCACTTCCTTGATTCACATGAATGCCAAACACAAAGAAATAGACCAATATGACTGAAACTAAATATGACCTCAATATGCTCCAGTGGTGCCATCTCTTGGACTTTGCATGGACTTTTAAAACACCCCTCGTAAACTAATTTTCATGACCCGTGTTTACTTCAACCTTGCAATTGCCAAGTCCCAGGTTGTGCTGAGCTGCAAGCCAATATCATTATTAATGATGTTCTCCTTCATTTTAATTTTGACACTATCCCAAAATTCTTTCATTTTTGCATTGATTTATTTCAGTGAAATGAATTCGGTGCTGTTTTTCTAATGAATATCCTGCCATGGAAGAGGATGTAAGCACCTTTCATGTTCCACCTGGCATTGTTCCAAGGTAGATACTGTCTTACTAATACAATAGCAGTCATACTTAATGGTATCTTGTAAACTCCTGTTATTCTGAGCCCTAGATCCCTTTTTACAGGCCTCATCAGTTGTTTTATTTTTGCTGTGGGCCTGAATACAGATGCAATATTGTATCTCTTTATGAACCAGCTAATCTTTCCGAACACTATTCCACAGAAAAGAAAATATGCAAGATTTTTGCTCTCTTCTTTTTCTTGCTCTTCTTGCCAGAAATGGCTTGTAGGGGTGCTGACTACAGCCATAGACTTTGGTGTCTGAACCAACTTTTACATGATGAACTAAGGTATTCAGAATCTTATGTTTTTGTGTTGGATCATGTATGCAGTGGCTGAGAGCATTCAGATACTGAGCCATGTGTGTGGGCCTCCTATAGACTGTGTGGCAGAGATGTCTATTGGTTTTCTTGAATAATCGAGATACCGATAGAAACAACATGGCTGGAGATATGTTCAAGGTGGTGCCCTCAAATTTCTTCATAAAGAGGTTGGCTATGGACACAGCTAATCATTTCCCATCGCCACACTGTCTGTTCAAAATATTGGCCACTATAAAAGAAATATGACAGTATATATGAGGCTTAAACAGTCAAATTGTACTATCAAATGAATGTAAGAGGATATTCAAGCAGTCTTTGACCAGAACAAATGTAAACAGGGGAACCTTTAAGAAGTATTAAGAAAAATTGACTACAGTCACCACCAGATACAACAAGTCATTTCTGGCAATGAGAGCCAGAAAAATACAACTGAAAAAGAGAACAAGAACTTTGCATTTTTTCCTTTCTCTATAACAGTGTCAGGAAAGATTATCCAGCTGCTGAAGTAGCAAAATACTATGCATGTGTTAAGGGACCTGGCAAAAATATGACTACAGATAGGCCTGTAAAAGATGATCTTGGGCTCAGAGCACCAGGAGTTAACAAGGTAACATGTGAGTGTGGCTTCTATTACATTGGACTAACATTACACACTGTGAAACAATGTAAGATGGATTTTGAGAGGTACTTAGATCTTTCCTACCAAGGAAAAAATCAGCCATCTCAGAACATTCATTAGAAAATAGACACTGAATTTCCTTTTGATGAAATATCTGTTATTTCAAAAAGAAATGATTTTGGGATAGTGTCATAGGAAAAAAAAAGAACTATCAAAATTAAAATGTTGGAGAATATCATTAATGAGGTGGTTGGCCTTATTTTTGTGTGTGGTAGTAGTTATCAGTCTCACATTGTGCACTATGGCAGTTGAGGGATAACAACTATAAGGGGGTGGAAGATACGAGGGTTGAAAGTGTGTGTGTGTGTGTGTGTGTGTGTGTGTGTGTGTGTGTGTGTGTGTCACTATTTCACTCTGCAGCAACAACTACGCCCACTGACAAATAGTATCTCTGTGTAGTTGTAGTCCACTGTGCCCATTGTACACCATAGCAATTGCATGTCGATAGCTATAAAAGAGTGGAAGATGTGATTGTTGAAAATAATCAACTAATATAAAATTTGGCCTGAAGACCAGCGATGACTTTTGAGAGTATATAGCAATGTGGTTACATACAGCAAAATGTGATTTACATCCTGTAGTTGTTTTTCTGTAAGAAGAAACATATAAATAAGAAAAAATAAGAATAAGTGCATGGTACAGTATGAGAAGTAAAAATCCTGTAATGCAAATCTTTTATTTAAAAAAATTGTAACAAATAAATAAATATACACAAAATAAAAACCCAGTGAGACAAGTGTTTGAAGCTAGTTAATGCATAAAAAAACAGAAATCATAAATGTATAAATGACATACTTCATGTTAGATATTAGGTAAAGATAATACCACAATAGTATCACAACGTAGTTAAAAACAATGTGTTTATTTTTTTAATATTGTAGCACACTGAAATTTTACACTCAATATTGCAAGGAGAGAAGAAATTGATAGATCACAATATGAAAATTCAGCTTGAAAATATTATTGAAGAACTTGATGTTCTCTGTGAAATATCAAGTACTACAGCAGATATTAACTGACTTGAAGCATTTGTACATGTCACTAAAAAATTTCATTTTTCAGGCAGACGCAAATGTGTGGTTCAGTTGCAGAGATTTCTATGAGTAATATGAAACTTGTTTCATAAAATTTTTGTTTTGGCTATATTTTATCTTCAGTTTGTACAACAAACTATGTTTTACATAATCTTGGTAGTCTGTAGACCTGAAGAGAATCAACAAAAAGTTCTTGCATTTCTGTAAAGTCACTTGGTCAAAAAAACTGATAACTCTGTATTAGTTAAACTATTTTTATTGCTCATCAGTCTATTTATTTACTTTCAGGACATATGTTCTCATTTCTGTCAACATCACACCATTTCTAAATAACAGTAAATTGAAGTTCCTTGTGAATAACTCAATATGTTCGCCTGATACAATGGATGCTGACTTTTGGTGGAGGGTAGAAATAAAAGTAAGTTTAATATTAAATTTTTAAAGGCCATAAAAGGAATTTTAAGAAAACTAAATGTTTAGCTTGTTATAACATTACTACCTGGTACCCGGCACGTTGCTGCCACAGAAGAAATTATTGTTCAAATAACGCTTGAAATTTGTAGTGTTAGCTTGTACATTTCCTCCTCCGCCTCCCTCTGTTCGTCTCCTTTCACCTGTCTGTCACCATCTCCCCTCTCTCATTCTCCTCCTCTATCCTCTCTCTGTCCATCTCCTCCTCCACCTACTCCACTACTTCCTGTATATGAAAACATACATATATGTGCCAAGTATCAAGGTGACTAGTCAAACAGTGTCAGTCAACAATGTACCCTCCACCATTCTAAATTCACTGGCTTGAAATTATAAAAATCTCCTTCATGAAAACATAGTTATATGCTGCCTTTCATGATGACCAGTCAAACAATTTGGACATTTGTTGTAACGTACCCTTCGTCATGCACCTACGGAGGCTTACAAAAGGTATCTTATGTATTCATTCTGGGTATAAGCTACTTCATTCCACATTTCATTCAGTTCCGCCCAACTGTTTCAGTATGAAGAGTAACAAATGTGTTAACCCACTGTAAGTTATCTTCTGCCATGCACCGTACCTATGCACTGTTTGATGGCTTCCTAAAGGTAGCTCATGCATTAATTCAGAGTATAAGGTATCTGCATTCCAAATGTCATTCAGATCCGTCCAAATGTTTCTGCGTGAAGAGAAACAAACATATTAACCAAATGTTCAAATGTTTGTAAATCTATAGAACTCAACTGCGTGGTTATTAGTCTGTAGTTACAAACTAGTTAAAGTAAGGTAAACTAACCTAAGGACAACACAAACACCCATGCCTGAGGAGTGGGGACTCAAACTCCTAATGGCGAACGGCCATGCAAATCGCAGCACAGCACCCGAGTGTGCACGGCTAATCCGCCATGGCTACGTATTAACCCATTCTAAAGAACCCTCCATCACGCACCATATGGTACCTTACAAAAGGTAGCCGTATATTTCTCAGGGAATAAGCTACCTTTGTTCCAAATGACATTCATATCCATCCAACCACTTCAGCGTGAAGGCGTAAGAAAATAATTAATTAATTGTAAAACATCCTCCGCCATGCACCATATGAAGTTAATCTTACTATGCCTATAACTCCACAGAAGTGCAAGCAATGAGTTGACAAAGTTTTATAGCAATTGGATGTATGGTATGGCTGTGCATAAAATACAAACAAAAAGACAAACAAACAAAAATATTTTTTTATATCTTAGATTTATGTATTTATTTTCAAATTCACATTAAAGCCATACATTGGTAAAAACAAATTCCTTCTGCTGGTATATATGTATAAAATAAAGATTTTTGACTTACATAAAGTACAGGCTCATCGACAGAAACATAAAACACACACAAAAACACACAAACATTCGAGCTTTTGCCACCACTGGCAGCTTCTTCAGGAAAAAGAGGAAGGAAGGAAAGGAGAAAGGGAAGGATACGGGTATTAAGGAAGTGGAAAAGGAGCCATTCCAATCCCAGGAGTGGAAGGACTTACCTTAGGGGACAAAAAGGAAGGTAAACAAATACACACACACCCACACATATCCACATGCAAACACACCTAGGCAGACATTTATAGAAACCAAAGAAGTTGGACAGAGATACCACTTCAGGCAGAGGCTCTGTCCACAGAACCGAGGCAAAGATGTTAAAGATGGTGGGCGGGAATTAGAATTTAGCGGAGGTTGAGACCAGGTGGGCAACGGGAAGAGAGAATGTGTTGAAGGGCAAGTTCCCATCTCCGGAGTTCTGAAAGATTGGTGCTGGTGGGAAGTATCCAGATAACCTGGACGGTGTAACACTGTGCCAAGATGTGCTGGCCGTGCACCAAGGCATGTTTAGCCACAGGGTGATCCTTGTTACCAACAAACACTGTCTGCCTGTGACCGTTCATGCGAATGGACAGTTTGTTGCTGGTCATTCCCACATAGAACACTTCACAGTGCAGGCATGTCAGTTTGTAAATCACATGGGTGCTATCACAAGTGGCTCTGCCCTTGATCGTGTACACCTTCTGGGTTACGGGACTGGAGTAAGCGGTGGTGGAAGGGTGCATAGGGCAGGTTTTACAATGGGGGCAGTTACAAGGGTAGGAGCAGGGGGTAGGGAAGGTGGTTTGGGGATTTCATATGGATGGACTAGGAGGTTACGGAGGTTAGGTGGTCAGCGGAAAGACACTCTCGGTGGAGTGGGAAGGATGTCATGAAGGATGGATCTCATTTCGGGGCAGGATTTAAGGAAGTTGTATCCTTGCTGGAGAGCCACATTCAGAGTCCGCTCCAGTCCCGGAAAGTATCTGGTGACAAGAAGGTTCTGAATTTGCGGGGATGAGGAAGTGGCTCTGAAAATTTGCTTCTGTACCAGATCAGGAGGATAGCTGTGGGATGTGAAAGCTGTTATTAGATTATTGGTGTACTGGTTCAGGGATTCGGGACTGGAGCAGACTCGTTTGCCATGAAGACCTAAGCTGTAGGGAAGGGAACGTTTGATGTGGAATGGATGGCAGCTGTCATAGTGGAGGTACTGTTGTTTGTTGGTTGGTTTGATGTGGACAGATGTGTGAAGTTGGCCGTTGGACAGATGGAGGTCGACATCAAGGAAAGTGGCATGGGATTTGGAATAGGACCAGGTGAATTTGATGGGACCAAAGGAGTTGAGGTTGAAGGGGAAATTCTGGAGTTCTTCTTCACTGTTAGTCCAGATCATAAAGAAGTCGTGAATGAATCTATACCAAGCTTTGGGTTGACAGGCTTGGGTATCCAGGAAGGCTTCCTCTAAGCGTCCCGTAAATAAGTTTGCGTACGAGGGGGCCATCCTGGTTCCCATGGCTGTTCCCTTTAGTTGTTGGTATGTTTGGCCCTCAAAAGTGAAGAAGTTGTGGATTAGGATGAAGCTGGCTAGGGTATTAAGGAAAGAGGTTTTAGGTAGGGAATTGGGTGGTCGGCGTGAAAGGAAATACTCCATCGCAGTGAGGCCCTGGGCATGTGGGATGTTTGTGTACAAGGAAGTGGCATCAATGGTTACAAGGATGGTATCTGGAGGTAACTGGCTAGGCAAGGATTTCAGGCGATCGAGGAAGTGGTTGGTGTCTTTGATGAAGGATGGGAGACTGCACATGATGGGTTGAAGGTGTTGGTCTATGTAGGCAGAGATTCGTTCAGTAGGGGCTTGGTAACCGGCCACAATGGGGTGGCCGGGATGATTGGGTTTGTGGATCTTGGGGAGTAGGTAGAAGGTGGGAATGCGGGGTGTCGGTGGGGTCATGAGGTTAATGGAGTCAGGTGAAAGGTTTTGTAGGGGGCCTAAGGTTTTGAGGATTCCTTGAAGCTTCGCCTGGACATCAGGGATAGGATTGTCTTGACAAACTTTGTAGTTGGTATTGTCTGAAAGCTGACGCAGTCCCTCAGCCACATACTCCCGCCGATCAAGTACCACGGTTGTGGATCCCTTGTCGGCTGGGAGAATGACGATGGAACGGTCAGCTTTCAGATCACGGATGGCTCGGGATTCAGCTGTGATAATGTTGGGAGTAGGATTAATGTTTCTTTTAACCACCAGGTTTTTCCCACCAGGAAAGTCTCCTTCTATAATATATATATGAGAAAAAGAGAGAGAGAAAAAAAAACTTTATATTGCTTATATAAAATTCACATGTTGTAAACAATTTATATGCTTTAAATGTGTCTTTGATGATTGTCATTCTGAAAAATGTAACGTAACTCCCAGAGAAAGCTGCTAGAATTTTCAGAAATTTTATTTCATTCAAAACTTCACTGAAATCTGAAAATTAAAAGTTTAGTCACGTTAATTAATTGAAATGATTGTAGATAATCTGAATATATTAATACTGCACTGATAATATGAATTGTTCAATCATATTTAAAAATTTCATCAGGATTGGAATACAACTGTAGTATCTGAAAAGTATTGTCCGTCATGCACCATCCAAAATTTTATGTGACAGTGATTTCCCTCTTGTTTTGAAGGTCAAGTGTCCAAAATGTAATGACGATTATTTGCATGTTGCATGATACCACAGGTTTCAACCATGTAATTGTTTATAAAGTCATATCTCTTATATGTCGTAAGCAGTTCTTACCCCCTATGTCAACTGTTACCTCATGGAAGAAATATGTGTACCACATTTGGTTGAAATTGGTCAGTTGTTCATTGTTTATTATGTGTTATCTCCTGAACTCTTTGTCATACAGTAATTTAATGATGCCTATGACCATTGTAAAAGTGAAAGCAATATGTTGACAAAGTTTCATCACAATCGATTCAATGGTATGGCTGCACATAAAATACAAACACACAAACATTCATTTTTATGTATTAGATTATTGTACCTTTCTGTGTGTTAATAACCAGCCTGTTGTTGTTGTTGTGGTCTTCGGTCCGCAGATTGATTTGATGCTGCTCTCCATGCTACCCTGTCTAGTGCAAACCTCTTCATCTGAGAATAAGAACAGCAACCTACATCCTTTTGTATCTGTTTACTCAATTCATCTTTCAGTGTCCCTCTATGATTTCTACCCCACACACTTCCTTCTAATGCTAAGTTGACAATTCCTTGATGTCTCAAAATATGTCCCATCAACCTACCCCTTTTCTTAGTCAGAATAGCCCAGAAACTCCTTTCCCCCAAGTTCTGTTGAGCACCTCCTCATGAGTTGTGTGATCTTCCCATCTTATTTTCATCATTTGTCTGTAACACCACATTTCAGAAGCTTCTATCATCTTTTTCTCTGAACTCCTTATCGTCCATAATTCACTTCCATACAATGCAACGCTCCAGACAAATACTTTCAGAAAGGACTTTCTAATAATTAAATTAATATTGTATGTCAACAAATTTCACTTCTTCTGGAATGCTTTTCTTCGCATAGCTATTCTGCATTTTATATTGCCTTTACTTCAGCCATCAGAAGTTATTTTGCTACTCAAATAACAAAACTCATCTACTACTTTTATTGCCTCATTACCTAATCTAATTCCTTCAGCATTGCCTGATTTTCTATATCCATAATTGCAATCTAATAAGTATATCAAAGAGAGAATTCTTCTTCAACTGCAGCAAGCTGATAACTAAAAAAGAAAACTGATTTAATAACAAAGTAGCTCCTATCATTCTTTATTTGACTTTCATTGAAATGTTTTCTTTTCTCTCCTCACTTTATCCTTAATTTAACAGTTAAATATGTCAGTTGACAGAATTTGTATATTTATTCCATAAAATTATAAATATAAACTTTGTAACTCATTTTATATACTAACAATAGAAATTCCAAGTTTGAATTCAACAATATAATGAGGATAGTGTACAACTTACCACCTAGATGTACCTCAAGCTGTGACAGGCACATAAGAAAAAGACATTCAAACACATAGAATTCAAACTTTCAGCCATTTGCCTTTATCTGAGAAGACTTCACTCTCATAATCACATTGCACTTCATTGATACACAATTGTCGTATCCGGTCAGACACAGACTGCAGCAGCTGGAGATGACGCTTGTGTGTCTGTGAAGTGTGATTGTGTGAGTGATGTTCTTACAATGAATGCAAATGGCCAAGAGTTAGATTTCTATGTATATGAGTGACTATTTTTATGTGCCTTTCAGAGCTCAACATTCATCTTTGCAGTGAGTTGTAAAGTATCCCTTTTATATTGTTCATTTAGTACACTTGTAGATTAATTGATTATTGTTCCAGGCAACCACAAGTGGCAATGTCATCATAGGGAAGAATGAAATTGAAAACAGGACAGTTGACTGTGTTATTGTAAGTTTTTATTTCATTTTCTACTATTTTCATGCTTGATGTAAAAAAAATTATTTATTCAGTCTCATTTGACAAATTGCTAAATATTATAAATCTGACTACATAGAGAAATGAAGTCAAAACACACACATTAGTAACTTACAGTATTAAAATATACATTCATTACTTTGCAATTTGCGAGAATTTATGACTTTAGCTGCTCTTCTTCAGTTGGTCTATCATATTGAAACACACGAGAATTTGTGCCAGACCGGGACTCGAACCTGGGCCTTCCGCTTTTCACGAGTGGTCACCTTAACCGGTCACCTGGACACGCTCCCTGGCCAGACCCAAACTTCCATATGTTACAGTTGTCTACTTCCTTTACAGTACTTAGTTAACACCAATGGCCCTAATTGGGATTCATCTAAAGCTGTACACTAGTGTTTTAAATTCATAAACTTTATTTAATTGGTTAGTTATGCAACATTTTACATGTAGCATCATAATTTTACAGTGTATTTTATCTCATATTGTATTAGTTCATATTCTGAAAGCAAAGCACCACTAAAATAAAAATGATTTGATCACAAACTCTTATTTTTGAAATGTGATATGTAAAACTTTTTACTCAATTAAATCTGTAGAAGACAACAGTCACCAAATTAAACAAATTGCTTCATTTATCTCTTACTAGTCAATCGCAATTCATTTTATGCTTCCTTCAATTGTCACCACTAGATCAATATAAGTTGACTTCCTCACTAAAAATAAAACAGTGTAGATGTTACATATTTGTCGTAACCAAGTAAGTGGCCATTGAGTGGTATGGCATGTATTCAAATTGCTGTGAGTGGCTGTATCATCATTACAGTCCTTCAGAACACTATATGTAGCACCTGTGTGACCACTGACACAAACACTCAACTGGTGGCTCATGCGAAATGTGCCACAGTCTACTATAAAACTTGCCAGCTTCCCCAAGTGAAAGAAAACCCAAGGTGGTAGTGCTTCACAGGTCCATACTGTGTATGGAAGTTTAGAATAAACCTCAACAGTAGTAGCCAATACAAGTTGAGAAGGGCCCACAAAATCTGTGTGGACACACTCTTAAGGTATTGAGGAGCTGGTTATGGAGAAAGCATCACCTAGAATGTCACTTGATGTATCACACACTGTGTACACACTGCCATGCTACAGTGTGAGTGATGTCAAAATCAATGCCAGGCCAAAACACATGCTTGCATCCCATGGAATCTGTGTGTGAAGTACCCCAGTCACATTGTTGTAGAAGTTGAAGTACTTCATACTGAAGGCAGCAGAGCAACAGAAATTTAAACTAGTTGGGACGAGTCTTTTTAGCCAGTAATGTAGCTCTGTACAGACAGTTGGTAACATAATAATATAAAATAGTTTCATAAGGGGATGGAGGCCCTGTCAGAGGGTTAGTCAGGTCATCCTTGCTGAATACATTGAATTACTTGATGCAAGACAGTATCGGAAGCCATAGTAGTTATCTGTGATAGAAAATCAATTGACAGTGTGTTTTGCTACCTCATCCAAGTTTATAAGCACCTTGTCTTGATCAAAATCTAGATCATGAGACATCAGAACCCAGGACAGAGCATCAGCATTTACTTTTTGTGCCATTGGCTGAAAATGCTCTGCATACTTGGAATTTTACAGGTACAAAGCTCACTGCAGTAGACATTGAGGCTGATTGACTCAACAATGAAATTGTGGCTTTGTGATTTTTGATGAGGTGAAATTTATACCAATACAAAGAAAACAATACGCATGTTTAAAGCATAGACTATAGCAAGTGGCTCGATTTCAATTTGTGGATAATGCCTTAAACATCATTGAGTGTCTTGGATGCATATTCTACAGTACATTCTTCATGCCTGAAAGGCAATAACAGCCTCAAGACCATGTTGGAATGAATCTGTGGCCAAAACCAGATAATGACCCTGAGTGAAGAAGACTAACCAAGATGCTAACTATATTTTATTAATGATGGAAAGTCTCCTCAGAGATGATAGATTATTTTTCAAAAGAGATAGGTTGGCTGACCAGTACTTACCTTTGTGCTGTACTGCCGATAGTGACACAATGAAGAAAAAAGAAAAAGGACAAAAAAAGACAAGCTTTTGGAACACAATTCCTTCTTCAGGCTGGAGAAAAGGGAAGAAAAAAGGATGTGAATGGAAGGGGAAAGTAATTCAGGACCCCTTCCGTTTCCATTTTTTAATTTTTTTTATATATTTTATTTGTGTGTGTGTGTGTGTGTGTGTATGTGTGTGTGTGTGTGTGTTTGTCTTTTTTCATTCTTTTTCTTTTTTCTTCATTGTGTCACTATCGGCAGTACAGCACAAAGGTAAGTACTGGCCAGTCAACCTATCTCTTTTGAAAAATAATTTATGCTAACTAGATTAGATTAGATTAGTTTTTTGCAATACAACCACAGAGTAGACAGAATACTCAGTGGAGGGAAGCAAGCACTACCTTGAATTACGCCTGCCCTCGGGTAGGCAACAAAGTAGCAGATGGGCACACACCAGATAAAGCCCCAGACTCCCTTAGAGACCAAATGGTCAATACTTTAGCAATTTGAAACACAGTTGATAATAATAATAATAAAAAAAAAAAAAAAAAAAAAAAAAACAGTTGTTAAAATTGATTATAAGAGGTAATCCGTCTTATGCTGACTGCAATTAAGAGATTTATTTCACAACAAATGTGTTTCACTTTTTATTTTAAAAGCATCATTTGCGGTCTGTAAATGATACAAATGTTTGTACAATTTGTTTTGTTCGCATAGATTAAAAACAGTTTTTTTTTTTTTTTTTTTTTTTTTTTTTTTTTTTTTTTTTTTTTTTTTTTTTTTTTTTTAACTTTGTGGAGATTGGGTCTATGTGTTTTTAGATTGATATTAAGTCTAACCATGGTGTTGTTGTCTCTTCTTTACATCTCACCGCTGTTTCTACGTATTGTTGACTGGAGTTGGTTTGTTCCATTGAGCTGTTTGGGGCAAAACCACTTCTCTCTCTTCTGCTCAAACATCTGAATCAGCTCCTACTGAAATCTTTCAAATGACTTTGCTTCCATAAATTTTCATGGCACTGAGCAAATGTCCTGGTATCTTCTACTAATTTCAATTTAGCCACACTTAACAATGTTCCTTGGACCAATTTCCTAACTTGTCAAGTGTGGGCAGTTTGTAACAGAAGACATAAAACAGCCTCCTATGCTTTCCCAAAAAATGGTATGATCAAAATGGTTCGAAACTGTGAGTAGGCCTAGAGTAGTTACTTTTTTGCAGTAGGGACATGAAATAATCACAAAAGTATTATCTGTGATGCTATGCATCTTTTAGCTACATCAAAAGTGCTACAGTGCACTGTGGTGTAATTTCAAATAAGTCACTAAGTCACTAGTTGCAGTTTGTGCTCATACTCACAGATGTGCCAAGTGAAGAACTGTGAGTGATCAGAGCATGGCCTCAGCCACTTGTGGCTATTTGAGTCCATGCCACACCACTCAGCAGCCACTTACATATTTTATGAGAAATGTGCAACATCTAAAGTACTAAAGTGTCTTTGTTCAGGATTATAATTTACATCACTTAATTGGTGAAGCCTGTTGCAAGTTAACCCCAGCCATTCTCCATACAGTGGCTTGCAGAGGGTAAAAAAAAGTTCACCATGAAAACATACATACATGTGCCAAGTTTTACGGTGATCAGAAACTGTGATGAAATCCATTGATTGGTCAAATGGCACCAATGGCAATGCAAGGTACCCTCCTCCATGCACCACACAAAAGTTGCAGGGCATAAAAACCTTCTTCATGGAAAAAAGACATAAATGTGCCAAATTTGATGGTGATCAGTCAAATCAAATATGTCACTTCTACATCAGCTATGATAGGCAGTGAATAGAAAAATTTGATTTTTGCACTTTGTTCAACAGTACCAGGACTATTGGGAAAAAAACCCTTACCCTCCCCATCATCCTAAATTGTGAGTTAACGTCGAGTTCATTCAAAATCATGTTGGAAAATTAACTTTCAGCTTTTCTCAAATTTTCCAATGTTCCAGTATATTTTCCAAATTTTTTTTCACACAAACCTTGTTCTGAGAATTACAAACGCAGAAAAAAAAGTCTCAAATACGTCAAGCCATTCTTGAATGATGTTCTTATATACATACGGCAATGGATATTAAGTTTATATAGATACTCGCCAAAATTTGTGGATATTTAAAGGCTTTTTACTCAGTTGCTGAGTTAGGGAGTAAAATTTCAGTAGAGTCTGTAAGTTGCGAAGCATTTGAAAAATTGATAGATCTATTGACATTGAGTTAGATACTAGTCTGTCTAATCTTCAAGAAACAGTTCATACTCTTGTGTGATGTGAATAATTGCACACTTAGGCTTGTGTTGAGCCAAGAAGCAGACATTTGAGAGCACCTCGTATCCAATGCATCAAGACAGCTGAGTAGTGCTGAAAGTAATTATTCAAACATAGAGAGAGAGAAATGCTTGCATTAATTTTTGGGTGCATTATTTTCAATGTTATTTGTATGGAAGGTGATTCAAGGTAATTACTGATGGAGTAGCACTTAAGTGTTTATCAGGGCTTACAAATGTGACATTGCATATCAGTACAATTTTAAAATAATACATTGGCCATATTTTTCACAAGCAAATGGCAACAGACTCAGTCAGGAAGCCTGCAATATAGAATGTGCTGATAGACAAGGATGAATGGCAGGAAGCACAACATAGTGACTATTTTCTAGGTGATCAGCACAGAGCATGGAATATTGTATAAATTGACAAGAAATTGTCCACACTCAGCTGTTTCAGAGAAGTTATGCAATGTCAGGCCCATGACTCAGTTATTGCAGGGTATACAGAATGTGGAGCTATTGAGCAATGAGTAGCACAACATTATTGGAGGAGGACTTGGACCATTACATATGGAATTGTGTTCAGTGTTCAGAAATGGGGAACTCAGCTATCAGAAGATTGAGTTGTGAAGCTTATCAGTGGAAGACAAACCTTTTCAAATGATGAGGTTGTATAGTCATGGACCCCATGCCATGTGTTAATGATTATTGATGAGTTTTTCATGCTTTGTGTTTATGATTGGCTTACCATACCAACAGACCACAACAATAACACAAGCAATGATGAGCTAGTGGATAATGAAGTATGTGCTTTGTCACATCGTCGTATACTCTAGGTGTGTCAGGCAGACACTGCCAGATGCATCACTGTCAACAATAGGAGTGTGCTCTGGATAAACGCTATAAGACATGGAGCCCAACTGGGCTCACTGTCAGTTGTGTGTGATTCACAGTCTGTATCATTTTCTGGCCAACTTTGCATGGGCAGTTCTCACTTGCCTACATAGCCTGCCCTTTGTGATTTTATGTGTACAATATATGTGTGTTGAATTACATAACTCATTGACAAGTTTGTACCTGCTTGTGCAGAATGCAGTATTCCTCGTCATTTTTGGAGTTCATGGAGAGTTGTTTGACAGAGAGTTCCAGCGAGTTTGCTGTTTCCCATGTAACCAGTATTGGCTCAGTTGCTTACACAACAGCAGCAGCAACTAGATTGCTGGCAACAGCAGCTAGCTATATTTATAGAATTTTCAAGGCAATTCACAAAGCCACGGTTCTACGTTTACATTTGTCAGTAACTGCTACAGTAAACTGGTTGCCACCTTTCCCTCTGTATGGCCAGTCCATGGAGGAATGGGTCACACGTGAAAAACTGTTACATCAACATTTGCAGGCTCTTACTGTTGCTGAAACTAATCTTTGGCATGCTTTCTTCCTGTCTTGTCACACTCCCCACCTTTCCATTTTTTGTCAACTAACTCCTCTATAAGACTCTTGGGCCCTCTCATTTCACCAAATGTGTCATTTACTAACTACTATCACAAATGTACTAATGTTCTCTCATCTAGAGTTGGGTTTTATTAGTGCCGCAAGCAACCTAACCAGACTTGTCAGGCATGGGGCACTGAACTGCAAGAGTTGAGCAACTGTTGTAAATTTGTGCCCATGTCAATAACAAACCCTATGCTGGCCACATGGTGTGTGATGTGATTATTAATTTGTCCCCTGACAAGAAAGTGTGGGAGAGGCTCCTTCAAACCAATGACCCTGCATTGTTTGTGATTTTAAAAACTGCACAGGAAAGCAAATTGACACTTGGTGTGAAGAATCTGTGTTAATGCCACCGGATATCCTTCCCCCATCCCCGGGTGACCAGCCTGACAGCATGGTAGCGGCCATTGTATCATATTGGTTTTACATTATGATAAAATAATAAAATATATTACATCACCCATAGTTTTTCATTCACGCTGTCAGCTCGCCTGCATTTAAATTTCTTAAGTCCACATTGTTATATGATTTGGGTTTTCACAAGCCAACTGGACTACAAATTATGACTTCAAGTTAAATTAACTACTTTTATTACATCAGTATGACTACATAGTGTAAGCATCAGGGGTAGACTTGATAAAGACTGACTTGAGTACATGGCTACATCTAGATCATGACTGCATTGTGTCTGTAATGCCCCCATATTTATATATTGTGATACATTCTCGAGCTTTCTAGAAAAGTCTGTTTCAATGTAATTACTGAATTTCATTTTCTGTTAAACAAAATAAATCCATCACAAACAAGAAATATATAAAATTATTCAGTATAAACCAAAAGTATTTTTAAAAGTGTTTACATACATGAACAAGACAGAAATTAGGTGTATATGCGAATTACGATTAGAGCAGAGATGGTTTTCTTTTCTTTTTTTTCTTTCTTTCTTTTTTTTTTTTTTTTTTCATAATTTAAATTGTATAATGTTATAACACTAACAAAACTTTAAGTTAATCAGAACATGACAAATTATTAAGTGAATCAAAAATGAAATCAGGAAATATTAGTGAGAAAATCTATTAACAAACATGGATAATTGCACAATATGACAAATTGCTATTATGAATCTTTTACAAACAGAATTAATTTAATAAATTCATCCAGACAGCAAGATTAACAACAGTGGAAGGTCCAGTAAGGAATGTTAATAACAATATGTAGATAGGGAACAACTCACTGTAAAGATGAACGTTAAGCCACCAACAGACATAAATAAAAGACACACACTTCTAAATATTCAGCCGCAGCCTTCCTCAGAAAGAGAATACTCATCCACACAATAATTCACACACACTCATCCACACATATCAGTCATCTCTGGCTGCCCAATATTAAGCATATTACAAGGTATTTACGTAATTTATGGAAGTATTCTGTAAGTATATTCATGGATTTGCATAAGTAAGACTTCTATTACATATGGTGTCCTGATCTTCAATTGATCAGGCAAAAGGGTTTCCTGAAGCTAAATTCATTACATTGTCCACTCAGACAGCATGTAGATGCACATCCACCACCACCACAACAACAACAACCATCCTCCTCCTCCAACAACAACAACAACAACCATCCACCTGGCCTGAAAACTGTAAGGGTCATCTCCCCCCCCCCCCCTGATGCTCTGCCAACTTGTTTTAATAATCACGATCATGCAGATTGCCCACGCCATTGGAACACATGTCTCCATATTTGATCGCTTTTGTCTGTTGATCAGCCCTACTGAGCTCCATCCAGAAAATTGGCGTGGATATTAACAGCAGCAGCTTCCTCATGTTCTAAGTTGTTTTTAGATCTGATGAATTTTCACCAGTGAGTAGGGAAGGGAGTGCTAATTCAGAAGAATATGGGTGCAGCAGCAACCTTGTCAGTCATACAAACCTACATGAATTTGGGCTGACACCCATCCAACCTATTTTGCACATGCTGTTAAGATATAATAAACAAACTATCCCTGTCCTTGGTCAATTTATGGCCTGAGCTACATACTGCTTGGTCATCAGACATATTCTTACTTGCTGATGATGCTTCTACTGCTGACTTGTTTGGGATGGATGCCTTCCAAGCTTTCTACTTCTCCATCACCGAGAACATGAACTTAGTGTCTGACCAGTTTCCTTATTCCGACTTCAATACACTTTGTTCTTAACTTTCACATCTGTTTTCACCCAGGTTAGGATGTGTGACATTCATCACAGCCCACAGTTTTTTTAGGTGTACCCGCAGCCGGTGGCACTTCGCACCAATGCCAAGGCTTAACTAAATCACCTCATGGACGCAGGCATCATTTACTCAATATTGACTTCGAAGGCAGGGTTGTCAACTGAACACAACACTTATACTGAAAGTAGGTTTATTGTGAACTGCAACATACATGCAGCACTAACTGCCTCTTGGGCAGAGTGCTCTGCTATTTATACACATAATGTACCTGAAATTAGAAGAATAGTTAACACAAGAAACATGTATAAATTACAAGTGAACATAAGAGACATGTAGAACTTTCTAGAAATGTTAAATACAATGAAATAAAATTTTGCCGGTGCCCAGGATTGAATCGGCAACCTTCAGCACTGCAATCGGCGATGCTATCCATTGTGCTATGCCAGCAGTCAGATAACTTGTGGTCTTGCGGCATTGCTCCCTTTTCTGAAAAATCAGTGACCCGCTGTTAGGTTCCCTTTGGAGCCAGCTGCAATGTCCTGGATTTTAATCTTGTCATGGGTCCTCTGTACGGCAGTTCTGGAGAATCCTTCCCTTCTGCACGATTACCGAAAACAGAAGTTCCTGTTGTGGCTTCATCAGTATCATTACTATCCTTAGAGTCCTAGAACAAGAAGCCATTTTCACCTATCTACTATTCAGGATTATAGTAAGGCTTCATGTGGAGGACATGAACAATGTCTCTTTGTTTTTGTTGTTTTGATGACAGCTCATAATCCTCGACTTCGTATATGATGTCTGACAGGATATGTATGACCAAAGTATCACTTCAATAACTTTTCTGATAGCCCAACTTTCCACACAGTGGTAAAAATCCATACCAGATCTCTTGGGCTATACACAACAGGTCGGTGCTTGTCGTTATATCGCTGACGGTCCTTCTCCTGGGCTTCCAGTGTCCGTTTGTAAGCCAGTTGTCTTGCTTCTTCGGCCCTAATGATAATCTGTTTCACATAGTCATCCTGAGTGTCGTCCGGCTAGAATGGGAACAGTATATCCATTGTCATCTCAGCTTCATGGCCATGGAGTGGGAAAAATGGTGAGAAGCCTGTGGTGTCTTGTCTTGCAGTATTATAATCAAATGTCACAACTGGCAGTATTGTATCCCAATCCTTCTGCTCAACATCGACGTACATCAACAGCATATCTGCTAACGTCTTGTTAAAATGTTCTGTAAGACCATTTGTATGAGGATGATATGCGGTTGTCATTCTGTGGGCAATGTCAAAACGTGGCACTACCTCTGATACTAGATTTGACTGGAACACTTTCTCACAATCAGATATGATCACATGTGGTGCTCCATGCTTCAAAATAATGTCTTCTACAAGGAATTTTGCGATCTCTGGAGCTTCTGCAGTTGGCACAAGTTTGGTGAAAGTGGAGTATGTGAAATAGTCAGTGCAGACTATTCTCCATTAGTTACCGGTTGTCGACTTCAGAAACCTCCCTAAAAGGTCAATTCCAATTCAGTGGTATGGAGCTGCTGTAGGTGGAATAGGAACTAGATGCCCTGGAGGTAACTGTGGCACATGCTTCCGTCGCTGGCACTCTTGTAATGCTTGACAGATCAGTAGATATCTTTCCAGTAATACCTGTGTCTGAATTGTCTATGGTTTTCATGAATCCCAGATGACCGGATATTGGAGTATCATGGAAATATTTGAAAATAGCTGGATGGAGATGAACTGGAATTACCAGTAGCCATTTGGGGCCAAGTAAATCATAGTTGCTTTTATACAATCTCCCATTTATAAGTTGAAAATCTCCATTGGTCAGTTCTCCTTTCTCCAAAGCCTCTATCGTTTTTAAGAGTGCTGGATCTTTGCCTCTGTTCAGCTGTAATGTCACCTAATTAATGGAGGGCTAAAATTTCATTCATGCTGTTATGTTCCAGTAATGGATTCCTTGAAAGGCAGTTGGCATTTTTGTGTTTGCCCCCGTTCTTGAATACCACTGAGATGTCATACTTTTGGAGTCTTAGTGCCCACATTGCTAGTATATCTGATGAATCCTTCAAGCTAGTCAGCCAACACAAAGAATGATGGTCTGTCACAATGGTGAATGGTTTGCTGAATAAATATGGCCAGAACTTGTTGATAGCCCAGATAACTGCAAGACATTCTTTCTCAGTTGTAGAGTAATTTATCTTGTACTTTGAGAGTATTCTTGTTGCATAGGCTACCACCTTTACAGCACCTTCCTGAATTAGCACAAGCACTGCACCAATCCCATACCTGCTAGTGTTGTGTGAAGTTCGGTTTCCACATTCTTGTCATATAAGGTTAGAACTGGTGTGGAAGTTAGAGCCTACTATATGCCTGGTGAGCTCTTTCTTTTGACTCATTCTAGTAAGACTTGCCAACTCCCTGCAGAAGTTCTTGCAATGGACGTGCCTTGTTACAAAATCCTTTTATGAAATGATGAGCACAGCCCAAGAAAACTTTTCACATCATGAATGTGCTGAGGACTTGGAAATTCTGTGACTGCCTTACTTTATCTGGATCAGGACAGACACCATCTCTGTTGACTAGGTGCCCATGATTCTTATCTCTTTGGTGACGAATAGGCATTTCTTTGGATTGAGGTAGAGTTCTGAAATCTGTACACACTTCAACACAGTTGACAGGTGTCTAGATGTTCTTCAAATGTTTTTGAGAAATTGACAATGTCATCTAAATAGCAGAGACATGCCGTCCACTTAAGGTGTCAAAGCAAGTTGTCCATCATGCGTTCAAATGTGGCTGGAGCATTACACAATCCAAATGGCATTATTTTGTATTCGTAGAGGCCATCAGGTGTAATAAAAGCTGTCTTTTCCCTGTCGGCTTTCTCAACCTCAATTTGCAACTAACATGTCTGCATGCCCATAGTTGAGAAGTATGTACTTTCTTTCATGTGGTCTAAGGTGTCATCAATGTGCGGCAATGGGTAAACATCTTTCTATGTGGTTTTGTTCAGCCGCCAATAGTTGACACAGAATTGCCACGTGCCATCCTTCTTCTTTATGAGGACTGCCGGAGACGACCAAGGACTCTCCGAAGGTTGAATAAAGTCATCGTGCAACATCTTCTACAAATCCTCCCGAATTATCTGTCTTTCAGCTGGTGATACTCTATACGAATGCTGGCTAGTTGGTGGATGAGCCCCAGTATTAATATGGTGCCTTATGATGGGCCATTTCATCTGACTTTTCTTCTGCTGTGGTGTGAGTGCACTAAAAATTGGCATAGTATAGCTAACAGTTGCTGGCATTGTTCCTTGGTCATTCCAGGCCCTATTGGCAGATCCACAGTTGTTTCCTCCAGTGTATTGTCTGTACTAACAGCAGAGCATGAGTCTTCATTGATGCTGTTGAGTTCACCATCCTTCAGGTGTCCCAATACACATTTCTTTGGGGATAAGTTGTGGCTGCTCATGACAATTAGCGATGTAAATCTCTCCTTGACCACCGGCAATGTTTATGATAGCCGCTGATATGTCAATTTCTGATTTGAGCCTAATAAACTTTTTACTATCGACAAGTACTTCATAGTTTAATCAGTCATCTGTATTTGTAACTGGAACTCTTCTCATTGTCAATGGCAGGATCATCACATTGTCAACGGCAAATAACTTCCCAGAAAATTCTGTATTACGTGTACCGGTTGGAACAATTTCCTCAATTTGCAGCTTAGATCTTCCACAGTCAATGATAGCTTGGGATGCCTGAAGGAAGTCCCATCTGAGAATGACATTATGACTACATTCTGTTAAAATGACAAATTCAAACATCCGGGTCCTGTTGTTGATGGTTATTCTTGCAAAGCAAGTTCTTGCTGGCTGGATGTACTTCCTATTTGCGATCTTCAGCACAGTTGCTCTCATATCACAGAACATTGTCTTCTTTGGTGTGCAGCAGTAATTATGTGGTATGTGATAAGTAAGACTGAACAGTTCAAATTTCTAGGTGTTCATATAGACAGTAAGCTGTCACGGAAAGCCCATGTTCAGGATCTTGTGCCAAAACTAAATTCTGCTATATTTACCATTAGAACAATATCTGAGGTAAGTGATTTTTCAACACGAAAAGTAGTCTATTACGCTTACTTTCACTCACTTATGATGTACGGCATTGTTTTTTTGGGGTAACTCGCCTGATGCAAAAAGGATATTTCTGGCTCAAAAACCGGGCGGTTCGAGCAATATCTGGTATAAGTTCGCGAACGTCATGTCGACCCCTTTTCAGTAGTCTGGGAATTTTGACTCTGGCATCACAAAACGTTTTTTCTTTAATGTCATTTGTTGTTAATAATATCAGCCTATTCCTACGAGTTAGTAGCTTTCACTCGGTAAATACTAGACAGAAGTCTAATCTACATTTGCATCACACCACCTTAACACTTGTGCAGAAAGGGGTACAGTATTCTGCGGCATCCATTTTCTATAAGCTGCCACAAGAACTAAAGAATCTTAGCACTAATCCACACGCTTTCAAATCTAAATTGAAGAGTTACCTCATGGCTCACTCCTTTTATTCTGTCGAGGAACTCCTAGAAAAGTTAAACAATTAAGCTAATTTATTTTTTCTTTATTGATTCTTTTCACTTTGTCTTAAGATTGTCGTGTGCAAAGGACTACATAAAATTTTTCTATTACCATTGTTGTGTAACAATTAATGTATTGACTTTTTCCATGACCATGGAGTCTCACTCCTCAATTGGGTCCTATGGAACAGAAAAAAACAATTCAAAAATTAATTAATTAATTATCTGACAGTACAGAGAAAGAAGCTCCTGAATCAACAAGTGTCCCAACTGGTTGGCTGTCAATTATGTTGTCAATGAGATTTCCTGACATCTTAGCGACTGTTGTTCATGGAGGTTTTTCAGCTGCGGCAGCCTCACCTCCGTAGATGATCACCTCTGTTAGTTTTTCTGAGTGCAGCGGCTAGGGGAGCAGTTGGTACATCTGTACGGTGACAGTGAATGGCAGCAGCGTGTCGGAAAGTAACATTGTCCAGGGTACGGCGATGCACTTCTTCCCATGGATTGACTGAACTCATCACCAGATGACTGCCTGGGATAGAACTGCTCTGATGCCTGATGTCTTGCGGCAAAATAATAATTGAATACTCACTTCTCTCTCTGCAGTAGCGTACGATATGTCCAGAGTGCCCACAGTGGAAACACACTGGTCCATTGTCTTCTGTCCTCCAGATGTCTGTTCTTCTGTGGCGCATCATAGTTGCCATAGGTGTTGGTTGTGGCCATGTCGGCCAATTCTTAGGCTACCATTTGGCAGCTGCAGTGTAAGTCATAGCAGGCCGACGCCATTCCTCACATCAGGGACTGGCAGGACAGACAGGTGATAATGTCTGAAATACCTCTTCCTCAGCGGCATCGGCTTCCTCAGGATTTACAGGGCTTACGTCCATGGCCATAATCTGATGCTCTCTTGGTCCAACAGTCCGAGCTGCCATAAACTATTGTAATTCTTCTCTCACAATTTCATGCTGGTCTTCAACAATGGCCATAGCGACTACATTGGGAAGTCTGTCATACTTCTTTCATTCAACCCTCTTCTGTTTCGTCTCTTCAATCAACCGGCACCACTTGATGAACTCCTCCGTCGTGGAGACTTCTTTTATAAGAGGGGCTTGGTACATGTCTACATCTACATATATACTCCACAATCCACCATAAGGTGCATGGCGGAGGGTACCACTACTAGGGTACCACTACTAGGCACTTCCTTTCTTATTCCACTCCCAAATAGAACGAGGAAAAAGAGATAGCCTATATGCCTCCATATGAGCCCTAATTTCTCTTATCTTGTCTTTGTGATCACTACGCGAAATATAAGTAGGCAGCAGCAAGATCATACTACACTCAGCTTCAAATTCCGGCCCTCTAAATTTCCTCAACAGGAATTCATAAAAAGAATGTCATCTTTCCTCCAGCAATCCCCAATTGCATAGCCGGAGCATTTCCGCGACTCTCACGCATTGGTCGAACCTACCAGTAACAAACCTAGCTCCTCATCTATGAACTGCTTCTATGTCTTCCTTTAAGCTTATCTGCTGTGGGCCCCAAACACTTGAGCAATACTCAAGATGTGGTCGTACAAGCATTTTAAATGCGGTCTCCTTTACAGATGAAGTACATCTTTCCAAAACTCTCCCAATAAACCGAAGTCGGCTGTCCGCCTTACTCACAACTGTCCTTACATGTTCGTTCAGTTTCATATTGCTCTGCAATGTTACACATAGATATTTGAACAATGCACAGCATCAAGAAGCTCACTACTAATGCTGTATTTGAACATTATGGCGTTGTTTTTCCTACTCATGTGTATCACCTTACATTTTTCTGCATTGAGAGCTAGCTGCCATTCTTCACACCAACTAGAAATTTTTTCTAAGTCATTCTGGATGCTATTATAGTCAGTTAAAGCCGACACCCTCCCATACACCACAGCATCATCAGCAAATAGCCAAAAATTACAATTTACTCTGTCCATCAGATTATTTATATAGATAGAAAATAATAGCGGTCCTATCACACTCCCCTGAGGCTCGCCTGATGATACACTCGTCTCTGATGAACACTCGCTGTCGAGAACAATGTACTGTGTTCTATTACTTAGGAAGTCTTCCAGCCAGTCCCAAATCTGTGAGCCTATTCCATAAGCTCGTATATTGTCTGCAGTGTGGCACCGCATCGAACGCCTCTTTGAAGTGGAGTAAAAAACAATCTGCCTGTTGCCCTTCATCTATGGCTCACAAGATGTCATGTAAGAAAAGGGCAAGCTGAGTTTGACATGAACAATGTTTTTCAAACCCGTGCTGATTCATAAAAAGAAGCTTTTCCATTTCAAGGAAATTTACTATATTCAAACTGAGAATATGCTCCAAAATTCTACAGGAAACTGATGTCAACTATATTGGCCAGTAATTGTGTGGGTCAGTTCTCTTTCCTTTCTTATGAATGGGAGCTTTTTTCCAATCACTAGGAACTTTGCACTGAATTAAAGAGTTGCGATAAATGCAAACTAAGAAGGAGGCCAATGCCACAGAATACTCTTTGTAAAACCGAACTGGTATTCCGTCTGGACAAGCTGACTGTTTTGTATTTAGCTCTCTCGGCTGCTTCTCTACATCGGAAATACCTATTACTATGTCTTCCATTTCAGAAATAGTATTTTGATCAAAAGATGATACATTTATGCGGTCCTCCTGCCTGAAAGATTTCTTAAAGGTTAAATTTAGAACTTCAGGTTTCCATTTGCTTTTGTCTATTACTGCCCTGGAATTATCAATGAGAGACTGGATAGTGGGCTTTGACCCACTTATCGATTTTATATAGGACCAGAATTTTTTCTGTTTCTTGGAAAGATCTTTTGGTAAGGTATGGCTGTGGTAATTATTGTATGCTCCGTGCATCGATCTTTTTATAGACGTACAAATCTCTACTAACTTTTGCCTGTCATCATTTGTGTATTCTTTTTTGAATCGAGAGTGCAACAGTCTTCTAGCCTTCTTGATTGGTTTATGAATTTTGGTCACCTTCGACACTATGATGATATCATGATCACTAATTCCTGTCTCTAAACAGACATCGTTAATAAAGTCAGGCTTGTTCGTAGCTATAAGGTCTAAAATATTGCCGTGAGAGACCACTTCTATGTAATTAACAATTCCAGAATGTTCTACATCTTTCTTATGTTCACTTGTAAATTTTACTTGTTTCTTATGTTAACTGTTCTTCTCATTTCTGGTAAATTCTATCTTTGTATAAATAGCAGAGCCCTCTGCCTGATAGGCAGTCAGTGCTGCGTGTATGTTGAGTTCATAATAAATGTGCTTTCAGTTTAAGTGATGTGTTCATTTGCCTTCGAAGTCAAGCCTGCTTCCATTGCAACGTGACATTGTTTGGTGGAGGCGCCGGGTATCCTGTGTAACAGCTGCATCACCATGGCTCCGATTAGGCAACGTAAAAGCCGTCGCTTACACGGACTGGAAACAAGGGATATACAGAGTACATCCTTCCAAAAGTCATTAGAACAAACATGGACACGAAACCAGTGGTAAGCCAGCTGCACATCAGACACCCGTCGGTGTTCTCTGGAGATGCTGGACAGGATCCCAACAAATGGCTAAAAGGGTTCGACCGAGTTGCTAAGTACAACAGTGGGATCACACGATGTGCTTGGCCAACGTTTATTTCTACCTGGATGGAAGAGCCCAGCAATGGTTTGAAAACAATTTTATCTTGTCAGTCCTATTTCCGACTGGCAGTTGTAGTCTGTGCAGAATGGCTGGCTCATCCATTATTATCCTAGTGATCAGCCAGCCAACAACATCTGCTGTGGTTTTAAGTAAATCTGATTATTTGTTCCACCTCTATTGTGGTTTCTTTCTCTTTTTATGTCGTACTTATGACCAACACTGTCTTCAGTATGTCTTGTGTACTGGTTGCAGGGTGCTTAATTTTAAAGATACATGAAACCCTGTGATATTTTATCTGGGAACAGGGGACTGATGACCCGGTAGTTTAGTCCCCTTTAAACACCCAACCAACCAACCAACCAAAACAATGAAGACAAGTTGAATTACTGGGAGACGTTCCAGGAGGAACTTAAGAAGACATTTGGAAACCGCCAGTGACAAATCTGTTCGGCGGAAGAACAACTGAAGAACTGGGCCCAACAACTTGGTGAGCCAACACAATCATACATACAGAATGTTTTGGCTCTGTATAACATAGTCAATCCGAACATGACTGAGGCGGACAAAATCACGCACCTGATGAAGGGTATTGCAGAAGATATGTACCAAGCTCTTCTGATAAAAGACATTGCTACGACAGAAGAGTTCATAAAGTGGTGCCAGCATATTGAAGAGATGCAACAAAGGAGGTTTGGACGCAAGAAGTATGACAGTCTCCCCAATGTAGTCCCTATGGCCGTTGTGGAAGACCAGCATGACTTCGCTTCTCTCATATGACAAATTGTGAGAGAAGAATTACAACAATTTATGGCAACCGGGACTGTTAGACCGAGCAAGCATCAGATTATGGCCATGGGTGTAAGCCCTGTAAGTCACGAAGGAGCCGACGTCGCTGAGGACAAGGTATTTCAGACATTAGCTCCTGTCATCCCTGTCAATCGCACCCGACGTGAAGAAGGGCGTCGCCCTGCTATGAATTACGCTGCAGCTGCCCAACGGCAGCCCATGAACCGGCCGACGTGACCACAACCAACTTCCCCGGGAACTATGACACCCCGCAGAAGAACAGACTGAAGACAAAACACCACTGTGTTTTCATTATGGGCACCCTGGACATGTCGTACGCTACTGCAGAGAGAGACGGCAAGTATTCGACGATTATTTTGCCGCAAGACGTCAGCCATCAGAGTTCTATCCCAGGCAATCTCCTGCTGATGAGTTCAGTTGAACTATGGGAAGAAGCCCATCGCCGTAATCTAGACGAGGTTGCTCCCTGACGCGCCGCAACCGTTCACCGTCGCTGTACAGAGGTACCAGCCATTCCCCTAGCCGCCGCACCCAGGGAAACTAAGCGAGGCGACCATCTACGCAGGTGAGGCCGCCGCAGATGAAAATCCTCCATGGACGACAGTCACTAAGATGTCGGGAAATCTCATTGACATCATAATCGACGGCCAACCTGTCCGGGCACTTGTTGATTCAGTAGCGTCTTTTTCTGTATTGCCGGATAATTACCACCGCACACTAAAGAAGACAATGTTCTGTGATACGGGGGCAACTGTGCTGAAGGTTGCGAATGGCAAGTATGTCCAGCTAGCAGGAACTTGTGTCGCAAGAATAACCATGAACAAGAGGACCCAGCCATTTGAATTTGTCCTGTTAACAGAATGTAGTCACAATGTCATCCTCGGATGGGACTTCCTTCAGGCATCCCAAGCTATCATTGACTGTGGGAAGATCTGAGCTGCAAATTGAAGAAGTTGTTCCGATGGATACATGTAATAGAGAATTTTCTGGGTAGTTATTTGGCGTTGACAATGTGACGATACCGCTGTTGACAATGAGAAGAGTTGCAGTCACAAACACAGATGACCGGTTAAACTGTGAAGTTCTTGTTGATAGTAAAAAGTTTGTCAGGATCACAAAAGAAATCTACATACCAGCGACTATCTTAAGCATTACTGCTGGTCAAGGAGAGATTTGGATCACTAATTGTCACGAGCAGTCACAAATTATCCCCAAGGGAATGTGTATCGGGACAGCTGAACCAATCCAGGACAGTGAGCTCAATGTCATCAATGAAGACCCATGTCCTGCTGTTAGTACAGACAACACGCTGGAGGAAACAAACATGAAACTGCCAATAGGGCCTGGACTGACCAAGGAACAATGCCAGTGGGTGTCAGGTATACTACGCCAATTTTCGGGTGCATTCACACCTCAGCAGGGGTAAGTCAGACAAAACGGCCCATGATAAAGCACCATATCAATACTGGGGATCATCCTCCAATTAGCCAGCGTTGGTATAGAGTGTCGCCAGCTGAAATACGGATAAATCGGGAGGAAGTGGAGAAGATGTTGCGAGATGACATTATTCAACCTTCGGAGAGTCCTTGGTCGTCTCCGGTGGTCCTCGTAAAGAAGGATGGCACGTGGCAATTTTGTGTCGACTATCGGCAGCTGAACAGAATCACAAAGAAAGATGTCTACCCACTGCCGCACATTGACGACACCTTAGACTGCTTGAAAGGAGCTACATACTTCCCAACTATGGACATGCAGACAGGTTACTGGCAAATCGAGGTTGACAAAGCTGACAGGGAGGAGACGGCTTTTTATTACACCTGATGGCCTCTATGAATTTAAAGTAATGCCATTTGGATTATGTAATGCTCCAGCCACATTCGAACGCATGATGGACAACTTGCTTCGACACCTTAAGTGGACAACGTGTCTCTGCTATTTAGATGACATTGTTGTTTTCTCGAAAACATTTGAAGTACATCTGAGTCGCCTGTCAACTGTGTTGAATTGTGTTCAGACTGTAGGACTCCACCTCAATCCAAAAAAGTGCCTCTTCGTCACCAAAGAGATAAGAATCATGGGCACCTAGTCAATGGAGATGGTGTCCATCCTGATCGAGATAAAGTAAGGGCAGTCACAGAATTTCCAACTTCTCAGCACATTCGTGATGTGAGAAGTTTTCTTGGGCTGTGCTCATACTACCGACGTTTCATAAAAGGATTTTGTAACAAGACACGTCCATTACAAGAACTTTTGCAGGGAGATGCCAAGTTTTACTGGAATGAAACAAAAGAAAGAGCTTTCCAGGCACTTAAGGAGGCTCTAACTTCCGCACCAGTGTTAACCTTGTACAACGAGAATGCAGAAATGGAACTTCACACAGATGCCAGTGGTTATGGGATTGGTGCAGTGCTTGTGCAAGTTCAGGAAAGTGCTGAAAAAGTGATAGGCTATGTGTCAAGAGTACTCTCAAAGTCCGTGATAAACTACTCTACAACTGAAAAAGAATTTCTTACAGTTATCTGGGCCATCAACAAGCTACGGCCATATTTATTCAGCAAACCATTCACCATTGTGAAAGACCACCATTCTTTGTGTTGGCTGACTAGCTTGAAGGATCCATCAGGTCGACTAACAAGATGGGCACTAAGACTCAAGAGTACGATGTCACAGTTGTATTCAAGAACGGGTGCAAACACAAGGATACTGACTGCCTTTCGAGGAATCCATTAGTGGAACACATCAGCATTAATGAATTTTAGCCCTCACTGAATTAGATGACGTTACAGCTGAACAGAGGGAAGATCCAGCACTATTAAAAACCATAGAGGCCTTGGAGAAACGAGAACCAACCAGGGAGAGTTCCAACTTATAAATGGAACATTGTATAAGAGCAACTATGATCCACTGGGCCCCAAGTGGCTACTGGTCGTTCCAGCTCACCTCCAGCCAGCTATTCTCAAATATTTCCATGATGCTCCAATATCCGGTCATCTGGGATTCGTGAAGACCCTAGACAGAATCAGACGCAGGTATTACTGGAAAGGTCTCTACCGATCTGTCAAGCACAATGTGAGTCAGTGTAAAGAGTGCCAGCGATGGAAGCATGTGCCACAATTACCTCCAGGGCATCTCGTACCGATTCCGCCGGCAGCAGCTCCATTCCACCAAGTTCTACAGGATGTCTGCCTAAGTGTACCTGCGTCTGTGTAAATGTGTGAGTGTGTGTGTATTTGTTTACCCTCCTTTTTCCCCCCAAGGTAAGTCTTTCCCGTCCCGGGATTGGAATGACTCCTTATCCACTCCCTTAAAACCCTCATCATTTCCTTTTCCCTCTCCTTCCCTTCTGCCTGACGAAGCAGCTAGGCTGCAAAAGCTTGCGTTTGTGTGTGTGTGTGTGTGTGTGTGTGTGTGTGTGTGTGTGTGTGTGTGTGTGTCTGTGTGTTTATTTGTTGCTATCACTGCCTGTGCACCTTCGCCTGGTAAGTTTACTTCATCTATTTTATATATGTATAATTTTCCTGCTAGGAATTTTTCGTCTATAATATTAGGAAAAATATATATAAAAAAATAGATGAAGATTACTTACCATGCGAAGGAGCACAGCTACGGATGGGAAAAACCGACCGGTTAAAACTGATACCGGTATTTTAGTTTTGAATAACTGGTTTTTTTCAGTATTTATTTGGTGTCAGTTTATTTTAGTAATTGCCAAGAACCGAGTAAAAAAAAAAACTATACGACTACTTCCTGTAGTAGTGGTTCAAAATGTGTTTTTTGTAAATAATTTAAAAAAAACTGGTAGACACTAATATTTAGGGCTATTCCTAAAATTTCCACTGCTGTGAAATATTAGGTCATCGCAGAAACTAAGAAAAGCGATCAGTGATAATTTAAGAACGATCCCAGCAGTCAGAAACGCACAACAAACGCGTGGCATAAGAACTGGTGCAGCTGTTGAGGCATCGATGCACCTGCTGACTTGTGGCGTGGCCTATTAGACGACGCGCGTGCACCGGCAGCGGACAAGACTTGCCTCCATCTGGTCATGCGGCAGTTCCTTGCTGTCGTCGCCAGACATCGGTTGTGTCTTAAATGGCACCATCGTGAGTATGGAATTACTTCACGAAGTATGCATTAAAAAGCTGAAAACGGGTGGAGGTACTACAAACATGCTATGTCATTTAAGGACAAAGCATCAAAAATGTTCCTTGGAAGAGAAGGGAAATTCGATTCAAATACCTATTATGTAAGTGATGTACTCTAAGCTTGGAATACCAACTTTTAATGTATTATCTTATTGTTGTGCTAACAAGTTTTATTAATGTGATTCCTTGTAAGCAAGGGGCTTTTTTTAACAACCAATATGGGTTTAGGTAACATTGATCATATGGTGCGTTGCGAGGTAGCCGTGCGGTCTGAGGCTCCATGTCACGGACTGTGCGGCTGCTCCAGTCGGAGGTTAGAGTCCTCCCTTCTCCCTCGGTCATGGATGTATATGTTGTCCTTAGCATAAGTTGGTTTAAGTTGGATTAAATAGTTTGTAAGTCTAGGGACCGATAACCTAAGCATTTAGGTCTCATAAGAACTCACACCCATTTGAACATTCTTTGATCATGTGGTACAGAGCTTTCCTAGTTCAATTTGCGTACATTTACACTGACAACAATCATAGTGTTAGTCGGAACTGTGACATTATTTTTCGAAATACTTCTGCAGCACTGACTGAGGTTTATTTACTGACTGTAACTTATATATGTTGTGTGTATAATGAGATATTCGTATGCGCTGGCTCACAAAGTCCAACTTAAGGAGTGGTTGGCTCAATATTCGCAATTGCCAGATGGAAATACTAGGCCAGTAAATCTGTATGCTTCGTATATCATCTTCTACGGACTCCTGGCTAGGCTTACACACACTCAAGAAGGCGTAATATTGGGAGGGGATCTTGCAAAATATGGGAAGACTAGTGATTTGTCATATAATGTAAATTTACCTAAATTTTAACTAAATTTCGTAAGTTTCAGTTTCGGCCGAAACTAGAAGAACCGACGGTTATGGTTTCTGTTTCGGCCGCAAAATATGTTTCGTTCAAACTTTACAGCAATAAAAACCTAAAACCGGTTATTTAAAACACACACACACACACACATAAATGATTTTCACAGCCTAGCTGCTTCTTCAGGCAGGAGGGAAGGAGAGGGAACAGTAAATGATGAGAGTTTTGAGGAAGTGGGTAAGGAGCCATTCCAATCCTGGGACAGGAAAGACTTACCTTGGGGGAAAAAAAAGGAGGGTAAACAAATACACACACACCCACACATATACACACCCACACCCACACATATACACACACAGGCTGCGAAAGCTAGCTTTTGTGTGTGTGTGTGTGTTTTATTTTTTTGTGCTACTATCACTACCTGTGTCCCTTCACCTGGTAAGTAATCTTCATCTATTTGATATATATGTGTATAAATATAAAGATTGTTTGAATTACCCAAAGCACAGGCTTGGTGACAGACACAAACGACCTCTATTATATATAATAGAGGTCGTTTTACTTAGCCAAAGTACAGGCTCGTTGACAGAAACAAATAAAAACACACACAAACACAGATTCAAGCTTTCACAACCATTGACTGCTTCATCAGAAAAAGAGGAAGGAAGGAGGGAAAAAAGGGAAGGATGTGGGTTTTAAGGGAGTGGATGAGGAGTCATTCCAATCCTGGGAGTGGAAGGACCTATCTTAGGGGAAAAAAGGAAAGGTAAACAAGGGCACACACACACACACACACAAACACACCAAGGCAGATATTTTGGCTTTCTACAAATGTCTGTCTTGGTGTGTTTGCATCTGTATGTGTGGGTGGATGTGTGTGCTTGTTGACCTTTCCTCCACCCCCTAAGGTATGTCCTTCAGATAAATCTCCAGATATTCTACACCATTTCTTTGTTTTTGTGTGCCCTGATGAGATGAAAGTTTCAATTAGATTGAAATTCACCAGTGTTTCCAATTTTTGCTGCTGCATTTATTATTCAAACACATGCAAATGCATTTTCAACATCTTAGATGCTTTAAGAAAAATGTTATAATCCCCATTCCAAAGAAAGCAGGTGCAGACAGGTGTGAAAACTACAGAACCGTCAGTTTAATAAGTCATGGTTGCAAAATATTAACACAAATTATATACAGAAGGATGGAAAAGTTGGTAGAAGCCGACCTCGTGGAAGATCAGTTTGGGTTCAGGAGAAATGTAGGAACATGGGAGGCAATACTCACTTTACGGCTTATCCTAGAAGATAGATTAAGAAAAGGCAAACCTACATTTCTAGCTTTTGTAGATTTGGAGAAGGCTTTTGACAATGTTGATTGGAATAAACTCTTTCAAGTTCTGAAGCAAGCAGGGGTAAAATATAGGGAACGTACGGTTATTAACAACTTGTAAAGACAGCAGTTTTCAGAGTTGAAGGGCATGAAAGGGATGCAGTGGTTGAAAAGGGAGTTAGACAGGGTTGTAGTCTTTCTCCATTGTTATTCAATTTGTACATTGAGCTAGCTATAAAGGAAAGCAAGGAGAAATTTGGAGAAGGAATTAAAGTTCAGGGTGAAGAATTAAAAACATTGCGTTTTGCCGATGACATAGTAATTCTGTCAGATACAGCAAAGGTCCTGGAAGAGCAATTGAACGAAATGGACAGTGTGCTGAAAGGTTCATATAAGATGAACATTAACAAGAGCAAAACTAGGGTAATGGAGTGCAGTGTAAGAAAATCAGGTGATTTTGAAGGAATTAGATTGGGAAACGAAGCAATAAAGGAGGTAGATGAGTTTTGTTACTTGGGCAGTAAAATAACAAATGAAGGTCGCAGTACAGAGGATATAAAATGCAGAATGGCAATGGGTAGAAAAGCGTTCTTGAAAAAGAGAAATTTGCTAACATAAAGGTCCTTTCTGAAGGCATTTGTGTGGAGTGTTGCCTTGAATGGGAGTGAAACGTGGGCGATAAACAGTGTGGACAGGTAGAGGATAGAGGCTTTTGAAATGTGGTGCTACAGAAGAATGCTGAAGATTAGGTGGGTGGATCGCGTAACTAATGAGGAGGTACTGAACAGAATTGGAGAGAAAAGAAATTTCTGGCATACCTTGACTAAAAGAAGGGATAGATTGGTAGGACACATTCTTAGACATCAAGGAATTGTGAATTTAGCATTGGAGGGAAGTGTGTGGGGTAAAAATCACAGAGGAAGACCAAGAGATGGATACAGTAAGCAGATTCAGACAGATGTAGGTTGCTGTTCTTATGTGGAGATGAAGAGGCTTGCTCAGGATAGGATATTGTGGAGAGATGCATCAAACCAGTCTCCGGACTGAAGACCACAACAACAACAACAGATGCTTTTTTCCTAGAATATTATGAGCTGTTGCTTCATTGTGCTTATAGTTAGGATTGCCATATTTTAAAAGAATTTGATTACAGTATGAGTGAAATCAGAAAGTGAAATATTATCTTCAATCTATTTACAATATTATTTTACAGGCTCGAAATGAAGAAATTGGCCTACATCAGTTACGTTGTGCAGTAAATTGGACAGATATAAGGTGCTTAATGGTAAGATATGCTTTAATTAATTTTGAAAGCTTTTATTTTCTGACTAGTATTAAAGTTACTGTCTAAAATAACAAATTCGTTCTATTTTGCTGCATAAAACCTCTAAATCACAACATAGGCCACAAAACAGTTTCTTTGCATTGGTTTGGTTATTTAATTGTCTTATTTTTTGTTATTCGTGTTAATATGTATTATTGTTGAAATATATTTTATCTGTGATGTGTAGTAATTCTTCATTCCTGCAGCAGGGTTGTTTGTGTGTGTGTGTGTGTGTGTGTGTGTGTGTGTGGAAGAGACCCAGAGGTGGGTAGGGGGGGGGGGAAGAATGTAAGAGTGAAGTGACTTAATGATATTATTTTCATTACTAATGTAGGTATCGTGTATGACAGTCCACAATGACTGTGTGTTAAAGGAAGGTTAACTGCTTGACAAAAACTGTTTTTTCTGCCCAACCATTTTCATTTCCCAAAGATCAATACATTGTGCACACTAGTAGACAGTCTAGGAGTTCAAAAGGTGTTCCATTTCACATATTGACAAATAGGTGAGGAATTTGAGTTTTATCTATGTTATTGTGTGGAGAACAGGGCTTGTTGGGCTAAATCATAAATGTTGTTTTGTAAACCATTCATTTCAAGAATCAAGACTATGGTCATAGCCATTTTCACTTGTCACCTGGTAAGGAAGCTTAGCAGAAAGCACAAAAATCTGAGGACCCATGATCTGGGAAAGTTTCAAGTATCACTCAAATCATGTGCTAGCCTGATTTTTAAAGACAAATGTAGCAACAACAACAAAGTTAGTGCTTTGCTCTTCCATCTTGCTCATCCTGCTTTGTGCATCATTAGCAAGCTGCTTGTACCTATTATAAATAGTGTCAGAGGAAGGGATGTATTACAGCTACATGTCATTGTGAGCACCTCCTCAGTGAATGAAATGGACATTTATGTTATGTAACTGTTATTGGAAGGTACGCTGCAACCTCTACAAAAGTAATCAGAATTCAACAGTCTTGTAGTTTTTGTCATTGTGTCTGTCTTCAACAACAAACTAGAACATCGTTTCACTTGAATTGTGTGTGCTGAACAAACAATCGGTGGATACATGAGCTGATGTATTGCTCCTAAAGTTTTAAACATATGCAGCACTGGGCTACCAGCCATTGTCTTCAGCAGAACTTTTACTGGTAAGTTACAATGAACATAAAATCTGGAGCTTGATCAATTTACCACTAATACTGTGTAGAAATCAGTAGTTCACCCTTTCATTTTTTCCCTTGTTCATGATGCTGGTACCAAAAATCTTGTCAGTTTAGATGCTTTCCTTGTTTTTGATTCTGTATTTCTGATACTGGAGATTTTGTCTCTGATCTAGTCATTATTAACAGGTACAGATTCAGATTCAGATTCAGATTCTTTATTCATCATTCAGCAATATTACATGCAATAGACTTCGTCAGTTCACTTAACCTAAAAGTTTTACATAATATATTCACATACTTAAGTTTTACATAATATTTTTACATATTTAAGTTGATGTCGGGCATTTCAAGAAATTCTTCTAATGTATATAATGGATTTTTTAACAAGAAGCTGTGTAGCTTTTTCATAAATAGTTCGGTTGGCATACTTGAGGCATGTTTGGACAATTTGTTATATATTTTGATTGACATGTACTTATGACTATTGTTAGTTTTTGACAGTCTATTTTGTGGCAGGGTTAGAGACTTACAGATTCTTGTATTGTGGTCATGCCTCTGATTCATTAACTTTAAATTAGGTAGGTCTGCAAGTACAAAGTTTACACTGTCAAGAATATATAGGTTCATAACTGTTAGTATTTTATATTTACTGAACAGTGGTTTGCAGTGTGTTCTATTGTCTGCCTTTGCTATTAGTCTAATAGCTTTCTTCTGGATCACCAGTATTTCACTTATTTTTTTGCTGTTTCACCAGAGTATTAACCCATATCTTAAAACAGATTGGAAAAAAGCAAAGTATGCAGTCCTTACATATTCAAATGTCACACAGCCCATCAGCCTCTTCAGCAGATATGTAACTCTTGACAGCCTGGCTGCTATGTGTTCAACATGAGAGTTCCATGTTAGTTGGTTATCCAGGATGATACCTAAAAATTTTACATTTTGTTTTTCTATTTTGTTATTCTTTGACAGACTGAACCACATATTCTGTGTTTTTGTCTTATTTAATAGTAGGCCATTTGCATTAAACCATGATGTTGCATTTTCTTTTGCCAAATTTATACTGCTGACAAGGTTGTCAAATACATTGTTTACAGACAGAAAAGTGGTATCATCTGCGTACATATATGTTTTTACATGGATATTTGCTGGTAAGTCGTTTAAATGCACAAGGAACAGAAGCGGACCTAGTTTGGAGCCCTGTGGCACTCCGTGTTGGACCTCAAGTATCTTTGATTCTTTTGTGCTCAGAATTCTCATCTTTTTTCTATGACTTTCGGTTTTTCCACTAATTTTACACTGTAAATTACCCTTAGCCACCAGGAAGACCATGATTTTCTCTGGCACACCCAAGTCATAGCTATCATTTGCCATCATTTGGTATTATTAAAACTCTGTCATCTAGTGAATTGGCTAAACTTATTTTAAATGCTAAGGTAACCATCAGGTCAGCTCTGACTGTGTAGGCTGAAAATGCTCAGTCTATTATTGCAACATACACATTGCCACAGCCAAAAGAATTGCTTGAATTGCATACTAAAGTTGCTGGGGGCCATTATTTCTAAAAATAGATTCATCAGGTATCTACTTTCAAGTTCCAGTAGATATTACATAATGCAGTTTCCTTGTGAACATGCATTTTGACCCATGCTAGTATGAATGTTTGTGATTGGTATATGAGGTGCACTTGCTATTCTCCAACACTTTCTGGAACAATTTACAGAAAAAATTCCTTGTACCAGTATTAATTATATTGATGAGATTGTTGTAACTGGTTCATATTAATGCTCTACAATCCATGGGACTTAAGTACAGTCTTTCCGAGTGACAGTTTTTTGGTGTACTTAGGTCATGAAATTTCTAATCATATGTTTAGACCTGTGGAATGATCTTTCTGCTGTTACGGCATTATCACACCTTTCTAATTTCCATTAAATTAAATCAGTCCTATCACAACTTCATTCTGGGTGCAGCTTCTACTGGTCACAAATAGCATCAATGACTTTGTAGAAATCTTGCTTTTTGTAATCAGTGTGTAACTCATAAGCAGGTTAAGTTCTGCACCTTGTGGCTCTTCAGCAGAGGATATTGCACAGTTGTACTAAGTTCTAAGGGATGCAGGAGTTCCATGACCAGCAGCCAAAAGACTCTTTTATCCCCTGTGGGCATCACGTGGCAATATCATCATCATTGAAGTTTGCACCTAGGTGCACCAGTCTAGTCTATGGGCTTTGATTGATACACTGGTTTACTCCTGGCACTATTCACAGTCAGATAAGCATCATTTTATGTTACAGCCCTAGAATGTTGTTTCATGCCTAAGATGATAATGATCTATATTAATGCTGACATACTATAAAGGCTAGTGTATAGCTGGAAAGGAGGTCTTTACAATCTCAAGATTTTTAAGTGATACAAATTTCTTCATAATTTACTCAAAATATAAATTTTTGTTCCATAAATAATTTGGACTTATTCCTTCCAGCTTCATATATAGGCTCCTTACAGTATTTTTCATCTTAGAGCCATGTGTTAATCATTTAGTAGCAGAATATTCCGTAAGAGAATTTGAAAGTTATCATACAGTAAAAGATTCTTTTCAAAACTTTCACCAGTGTTTGATCATAGGAGTCATTGTACTTGCTGTCACAAATCAGTTAATTCATGATTTGTGTGTGTGTGTGTGTGTGTGTGTGTGTGTGTGTGTGTGTGTGTGTGTGTGTGTGTATGTGTATGCTCATACTATTACATAATTTTCTCATCTGCAATAAACTATTTAAATAAAACTACTACTTGATTCTACATTTACTTTATTCTAGGTCATCAGAGAAATTAGTAGAAGTCCCAAGGATAATTCATACTGTAAGCCTATTACCTACAAAGATACACGTAAGTTGCTATATATTTTGTGTATGAACTGACCTAATTAAGTTAATATATGAAATTCTTTATTAAACTTTTGACATTGTAGTGTTTTTACACTACATTAGAACTACATTTTATATGTGTATCTAAGTAAAAATCATACATCACCTTATTGTCTCAGTCGGTCAGTGGTAGATCCAGTAGTTTTAATAGCTCGCCTGAAATTATTTTATGAAAGCATCAAGACGACGGGTTCTTAACATCGTTTGAAACTAAAACATGACATGTTTCATTTTATGTACATTTATTTTCATTCTTGGTGAAGCACACAAACAGAAGTTTACATGATGTTTTCATATATTTGACTGAAGTAAGACTAACTGTGCTCTGTACATCTTTAAGACTAACTTAAGACTGTCTGCGTTCGCGCCAGTTTGTGTGTATTAATACAATTTGATTTTCGAGAACATTCTAGAACCAGGAAGTTAATGTGATAACTATTTAATAATTTGTTTGTTGAACATAAATGAATCAAGTAAAGATACATAAAATTATGACAAATGTAATGATATGATTTTCGTATCACAACAAGATGGAAATTACCGGTAAGCTCATAAGTAATTTACAATTAGAGTGATAGTTATATTTGAAATATTATTTAAAATAGTTAATCTAAAGTAGTTAAGCAGTTTTACAGTCAGCAAAGTATTGCCTTAAGATAATGTTAGTGACGAAATTTGTGTTAAAATTACAATGTTGTGTTTTGAACATATACAGTTTTAACAAAATAACTCAAAGAATCTTGTCATTGTAATAAAATTGTTTTACAACATATTATCACATTTCATAAACAATCACATCAATATATGTAGATAAAGGCTTCTTTACAGAAGGTATCATCTACTTCATTATTATAAACAAACGAGATTTCTAGGCCAAATACATTACAACGTGAAGTAATGTTTACAACTAAAACTACAGAAAAAATATAAAATCATCTAATCAAAGAAGCACCACTCATTTCCATTTAAGATACCATATCTGTTACTCTATATCCACATCTGCACATATCTCTGCCAGTCACTGTGAGGTGTGTGGCACAGCTTTTTCATCCATTTTATTTCAAGAGCTGTCCTTTGTAAAATTATTCTCACTCTGAAAAGTGAAAGGACTTTTGCATTCTGATTACAAATGTTGAGAGTAATGCAGAGATCTCATGATAACAACCTACGGCCGAACAACAAAAGTAGATAAAGGTTGCATCAAGTTATTTACTTTTTAATTTACACATGTACATGTCATATTTTACATTTTAATTAGCTACAAATTTTACAGTAGCAGGTTTTTCTAGGTTCCACATTTCAAAAGATACATTTTATAACAGCCTAATCATTAAACAGTCATAGTAAACATATTTAAAGGTTGAATTTATTTGTAATTACTTTGACAACTACCTAATGTGTGTTTAGTTTTTGGGTAAGAGAAACATATCAGTTGAATGGAATTTTTTTCTGAGTCCTTACTCACAGTTTCCATGAGCTAGTGAATCTTGTTTTTGAACTACAATAAAGTTACTTGACGATCATATTACAAAGAAGAGATCAGTAGCTCCTTGGTAGCATGTCAGCTTACTGTACTGATATCTGTATTATGTTACAGACTGAATCTCACTGCATCCATTTTTGTTTTTGTTTTTAAATATTGCAATGTAAATGGTTTGTGCTTTATTTGAGCATAATGGTTGAATAGCTTTACCATATTTGAAGAGCGAATATTAAACAGGAATCAATAGATACTTGAAAGCATTTCCAGTAGTTCACATAAATCAAGAGTCTACATGATAAAGTTAATATCCCTGAAGCCAGCATAGTAGGTGTAGGTAAGTTGGCATGTATAAACGGTTTGTGTGTGTGTGTGTGTTTTATTTCATAAGAATGTCTTTGGGCCAAAATCTTGAATATTGGCCTAGAAATCTCGTTTGTTTATAATAATGAAGTAGATGATACCTTCTGTAAAGAAGCCTTTATCTACATATATTGATGTGATTGTTTATGAAATGTGATAATATGTTGTGTGTGTGTGTGTTTTATTTCATAAGAATGTCTTTGGGCCAAAATCTTGAATATTTAGCAGTTTTAAATTGTGTGTGACTGCTATTCAACAGCTCCTGTATATGGCGAATATCAGTCTTGTCATTTTCTACATCTACATACATACTCCTCAATTCACCGTAAGGTGTGTGGTGGAGGGTACATTGTACCACTACTAGGCATTTCCTTTCCTATCGCACTCCCAAATAGAATGAGGAAAAAAAGAATGCCTATATGCCTCCATATGAGCCCTAATTTCTCGTATCTTGTCTTTGTGATCACCAAGTGAAACATGACGGCAGCAAGATCGTACTACACTCAGCTTCAAATTCTGGCCCTCTAAATTCCCTCAACAGAAATTCATGGAAAGAACGTCATCTTTCCTCCAGGGATCCCCAACTGAGTTGTCAGAGCATTTCTGTGACCCTCGCGCATTGATCGAACTACCAGTAACAAATCTAGCTACTCGCCTCTGAACTGCCTCTATGTCTTCCTTTAAACTGATTTGCTGTGGGTTCCAAACACGTGAGCAATACACAAGATGTGGTCATACAAGCATTTTATACACAGTCTCCTTTACAGGTGAAGTACATCTTCCTAAAATTCTCCCAATAAACCGAAGTCGGCTGTTCGCCTTACTCACAACTGTCCTTACATGTTCGTTCCATTTCATATTGCTCTGCAATGTTACGCCTAGATATTTGAACTATGCATCATCATCAAGAAGCTCACTACCAATGCTGTATTCAAACAATATGAGATTGTTTTTCCTACTCATGCGCATCACCTTACATTTTTCTACATTGAGAGCTAGCTGCCATTCTTCGCACCAGCTATAAATTTTGTCTAAGTCATCCTGTATGCTATTACAGTCAGTTAAATACGACACCCTCCCGTAGACCCCAGCAAACAGCCACAAATTAAAACTTACTCTGTCCATCAGATCATTTATATAGATAGAAAATAATAGCGGTCCTATCACACTCCCCTAGGGCACGCTTGACAATACACTTGTCTCTGATGAACACTCGCCGTCAAGAACAATGTACTGCATTCTATTACTTAGGAAGTCTTCCAGCCAGTCACAAATCTGTGAACCTATTCCATAAGCTCGTATCTTTGTTATCAGTCTGCAGTGTGGCACCGCTTCGAACGCCTTTTCGAAGTTGAAAAAAACACAATCCGCTTGTTACCCTTCACCCATGGCTCGCAAGATGTCATGTGAGAAAAGGGCAAGGTGAGTTTCACATGAACAATGTTTCCTAAAGCCATGCTGATTCATAGAAAGAAGCTTTTCTGTTTTAAGGAAATCTACCATATTCGAACTGAGAATATGCTCCAAAATTCTACAGGAAACTGATTCAACTATATTGGCATGTAATTGTGTGAGTCAGTTCTCTTTCCTTTCTTATGAATGGCAGCTTTTTTCCAATCACTAGGAACTTTGCACTGAATTAAAGATTTGCGATAAATGCAAGCTAAGTAGGGGACCAATGCCACAGAATACTCTTTGTAAAATTGAACTGGTATTGCATCCGGACCAGCAGACTTTTTTGTATTTAGCTCTCTCAGCTGCTTCTCTACACCGGAAATACCTATTACTATGTCCTCCATTTTGGAATTAGTTCATTGATCAAATGATGGTACATTTGTGCGATCCTCCTGCATGAAAGATTTCTTAAAGGTTAAATTTAGAACTTCAGCTTTCTGTTTGCTTTCTTCTATTACTGCCCCAGAATGATCAACAAGTGACTGGACAGTGGGCTTTGACCCACTTATCGATTTTACATAGGACCAGAAGTTTTGTGTGTTCTCGGAAAGATCTTTTGTTAAGGTATGGCTGTGGTAATTATTGTATGCTTCACGCATCAATGGTTTTATAGACGCATGAATCTCTACTAACTTTTGCCTGTCATCATTTGTGTGTTCTTTTTTTAATCGGGAGTGCAACAGTCTTTGCTTTCTCAGTAGCTTTCTAACATTATTATTATACTACAGTGGATCTTTTCCATCCTTAATCGTCTTTACTGGCACATATTTCTCTAACCCTTTATTTACAATGCACTTAAATTTAGTACACAATTCCTGTACTTCCATAGCCCCTGTATTAAATGATGCCCATTCATTTTCTAAGTGTGATAGTAACATTTGCTTATCGGCTCTTCCCAACAAAAACACGCGCCTAGCCTTCTTGATTGGTTTCTAAACTTTGGTCACCATAGATGCTATGATGATATCATGATCACTAATTCCTGTCTCTACACAGACATCATTAAGAAGGTCAGGCCTGTTTGTGGCTGTAAGGTCTAGAATATGTCCACTGCGCGTGGGTTGCCGGTTTAACTGCTCAAGACAGTTATCGGAGAATGTGTCCAAAAGTATCTCGCAAGACTGCTTGTCTGTACCACCTGAAATGTAACTAGAGAGGTCCCAATCTATGCTCTTAAGGTTGAAGTCTCCCCCGACTAATATTACATGGCCCGGATACCTACCCACTACCTGATGTAGACTTTCTTTGAATGATTCTAACACTGTTTCAGCAGCACTGGGGGACCGGTAAACTTTATTTCTTTCAGACCTTTTATATTTGCCCAGATAACTTCACAGTTACTGTCAACCTCAATCTCAGTAGAAACAATATCTTTGTCCACAGCGATGAACACTCCTCCTCCAGATGCATCCGATCTATCTTTCTGATATACATTCCACGCCTCGCTAAATATTTCTGAACTTGCCACATCATGATTTAGCCAGCTTTCGGAGCCTAAAACTATATGAGCACAATAATTTCCATGCAGCGCGGCAAATTCGGGAACTTTGTTTCTAATACTTTGTAAGTTTGCGGCTAATATTTTGATATTCAAATTTTTGAGCCAAACGTGGCCTGAATTCGCTGTTTGAATGTTGACAGGTGAGTGCTCATCAGAGTTAGTGCGTAGTCTAAAAAAAACCCATGTGCAGTCCACAAGTACTCTGCTACCCATGTAGCCGCTTCCTTACTGTAGTGCACCCCTGATCTATCTAGGGGCACTCTACAATTCCCCACCCGATAACGCAGATCCAGAAATCTGCAGCCATGACTATCACAGAGTCGGCGAAGCCTCTGGTTCAGACCCTCCACTCGGCTCCAAACCAAAGGACCCCAATCAATCCTGGTAACAATGCTACAAATCGACAGTTCTACTTGCACCCCGCATGCGAGGGCAGCAGCCTTCACCAATTCCGCCAGCTGCCCATTTTCAGAACCCAAACAACAAGCATCATTGGTGCCGACAAGGCTGCCTCTACATCTCAGATGAGGCCCCCAGCAGACACACCGAGTGCATGTTGGACTTCTTTCCGGAAGTGTTTTCATAATATTGTTGTTATTCCATTCTGGTCTTTCAGCTGTTTTAAGTTTCAAATGTGAATTTTGTTAAGCAATCGTTTGGTGATGGTTAAGGACATTTCTCTGTAATTCTCTATCACAATGATGTTCATGTTTTATTAATTATTTAGTTCTTTGTTAATAATATTTTGTTGCCAACCTGTGAACTGCGTACAGATGCTGTTCATGACTAAGTATCTTTGTCTTGCATAGAGCCACTGAATCTGATGGAGGAAAAAAATAAATGAAATAATTAGTTCTTAAATGTCTTAATTTTATTTCTTGTTTGTATTGCAACTAATTTAATTTACATGGTTTCTTCTTTTGCAGCCCCATTACGACCTTATGACCAGACAGAACGTATATTTCCTGCTGCTGATGTACCGAGTACTGCAAACACAATTGCCCTGATGTTTATTCCATTAGCAGCAATTGTTATTTATGCTTGTCTCATTCTGTATTTCTCAGATTCCAAGGACCATATGTTAAAAGAGAAAAGTAAGAACAATAAGCTGATATCTTAAAATTCTTTGCATATTATTATGTTGATAATCTTAAGATAGGCTGTCATGTGCTACTGTAATATTACTTTCACATTATGTAAGACATGGAAATGAAGGAGAGGCAATGACTTAAACGTGACATGTTGGCGTTCAAACCCAGAACCTCTTGGCGCTATAGCCACTAAACCACCATGACCTAATGGATATGGAGATTGCACAGACTGTCTTGAGGCACATTTCCCTCCACAACACAGACTTCAGTTCTGCCTCATGTTCCCCGTATAAGACATGCTTCAGGACAGCCCATGCAATCACTGTATCCATTATGTCATGATGGGTAAGTGGGTACAGCATTTGCCTGGTGATAAGGAGGGCCCAAGGTCAAAACCAGGCTGAAACACAAATTTTAATTTACAGACTCTCCTCCATTTCTACACCTTTGATACGTATTAAGACAAAATATGTCTCTGGGCATTGATTTATTATTATGTAAGATATTGACTCTCTTACTACATTAATTTTGATACATATTATAGACCAAGTGTGGCCACTTATTGTAGCTTTGTGTGCTGAAGACATCTGTAGTAGTTTCAACTGAGCTGCATTTTAAGTGGTTAATGGTTTGCATCAATGAAGAAACACTATTTCAATAATAACATTGTACCAGAACTTGGAAGTTACATATTTGTTGTACTTCTTCAAGTGTTTACTTTTGCTGTGGGCTGCTTGAAATCTGTCTGCTGTGATGTGATAGAACTGATTGATATTTAAATGGGATAAACTTTAGTTTTTGGAACAGGTATTATTGGTTTCAAAATGGAAAGCAATGTCTTAGCACACACTCTTCTTAGTGCATTTTTATTCTGGAATCTTCTTTTAAAGTAAAATACTTGAAAACCACTGCACTTCAAATCCTTCAGTCTCTTGAAGTTTCAGTAGTCCCAATTGTACAGTTACTGCAATGGAAAATGCTGTGAAATTGGATGGCCATTCTCCATAGCATCAACAAGGAAATGATTTTACGGGAATGGACTGCAGGTCTAAATGTCTTCAGATCACTAAATCTGACTATTGTTTCTTTAGCAAGAGCAGACTTTTACTTAAATAACCTTCTATCTTACCTAAACTGCAATAAGACTTTCAGTAATTTTCTCAGGCATATGAAATGAACAAATGTTTTAGTCCAGAAGGATCTTTCTGAAACAATAATAATTTTGTATGAAAGGCGAATGCAGACTCTTTGTTGTAATGATGTGTTTGATTTTACAAACTTGATTGACACCAGTAAAAAAGATCACATCAAAATCTGCTGTGGCTAATAAGATTGAGGGAAAACTTTTCCTCTTTCTTGCAGAAATAGCATTCATGGATTAAGTAATTGAAAAATCTGCCCAAAATTACCTAATGAGGATATCTGATTAAAGAATGCATGAACACATAATCAGGAAGGTCATCATTGCTGATTTCTATGATGGATTTGAACTGTCAGTTTGACATTTTTCCCCAAATTACTTCAAATATCACAACTATTAACCATACTCCACCTTGAAGTTTTCCTTTAATTATCATCATTTAATTTTCTGTAACTGAGAACCAAGAGGAAAGACTTCCATGAAGCTACTGTGTTTACTGTAAAGACTGCATGTAATGTTACTAGCACCGTACTGTGACCTCAAAGGTAGAGTTATTAATTGGGACAAATATTTCATCAGATGTAGGAAGTCACATAAGGCACTGGGATTCGGTGTCTGCCAGCAGCCTCTGAGAAGACAAATTTGTCACTCTTACATTCAGAGTAAAGGTAAAAAATGAGAGATGTTCCAGCTTAGAATTGAAAATGCCTAATGTTATGATGTGGACAGTATTGCAGAAACATCTATAATTTAAACTCTACAAAGCAGAACTGTTGCAAGCTTTATGATTTTGGTACAGACTGGGATAGTGTCATTAGGACAACCTCATCAAGGCTGGGGGACCAGCACCTGTTAATCAAGCAAATGAACTGGTGGCCAGTGCAGACAGAGTAATTCCACTTAACATATAACAGATGCTGATGCCAACATCTCTGCACCCACCAATGAATACTCCCAGGTGTTGACCATGTAGTGAATGGCTCACAGGTGTAGGGGATACCAGTCATTCAGGAACCCCCAGGAGCTCAGTTCATCAGCACACCTGACAGTGGCAGCATATCTGATCTCTATATTATTGTGCCCATTTGACACTATGAATTGGCAGTACTCAAAGCTATTTAATTAACTGATATGTTGGAAGAAACTGAAGAATTCTCATCACATACCTTTATAGGGAGGAGTTGTCTCACAGCATAAAGAAATTAAACAATCAATGCAACCAAAGATCCTGTATTTTTACTGTTCTGACATTTCTAAAGATATTTTAAAAGTGGAAAATCCGAATGGAATATCAATAATGGAGGATAGCTGACAACATTTCATATGTACACAGCAGAGGTTAAAAACAGTTCAGTTGAATTTCAGAATGTGGATAATGTGACTATGGTATATTGCCAATGTCACAGGGCATAGTTGTTGCTTGTAATATAACTCATCAAAGATGAATTAATTTAGGATTGGTGAGCCCAACTGTTTATAAAGAATGGTTTAAGAATATTTTGTGATTTCAGGAATGGAATACTACTATGTAAATTGACTCAATTACAATTCCTTTCCAGTATGGACTACAAGAAATTGTGATACTTTAGTTAATGGAAAATGCCACAGGTAACGAATTTTAAAAAAGTATTTGGACATAACTATCCATATTTGTCTTCCCCTACCCTTTATTAGAGGCAAGAATAGTATATGATATATATAATTATACAAAATAATCTAATTTCGTAAATATAGCTGGCGTCATATGAGTAGGCGCTTCCGCACACGGAGGCAGAGTGATAAGAGAAGCGTGGAGGGGAGGAGCTACAGCTGAATGTCAACAGTTGTGCCTGTGGGAGAAACATTGTGTAACTCGTGACCAGTCACATGCCTACAGAATGAACATTATTGGCTGTCATTGTGGCAATGGAGGGGTATGCTCAGAATGGCTGAAAACTGGGCCACCTTTGTAGCTGATACCGAGTACAGTGACCCCATCAATAAATGTTGTATATCAAAAGAAACAGAAAAAGTGAAATCTCAGAATCTAACTGCTGCTTAGATGAACCAATCACGAAAGTTAGCATTAAAAAGAAACTTTAATTTCAGTTATTAAATAAGATATGGGTTTCAGATACTACCAGATATTTTTCTGTAAAGTGGAAATACTGAGCTTTGTAATGATATGAGTCATTATACTGTAATATAGTGAGGATAGTGTGCAGCTCACTACAAAGATGTATATTAAGTCACAACATGCACATAAAAAGACACTCATACACATTTATCTTTGCTTTCAGGCACAAGCCTTTTCAGAAAATAAACACATATTATCATTTATACAATCACACATGCACACTTTACAGAAACACAACCATCATCTTAGGCTGCTGCATTCCTATTTGGAAACCTACAAATTGTAGCTTGGCATCCCCAATGTTGTATGATGTGAATAAAATATTTTGTGAGAATAGTAAGAGCAATAATTTTTTAACATACCTATAGCTTATGTCATTATATAAAAAATTATATAAACAGTTTGTACTGTTAGATGCTTTGATTGTAATTTAACACATAGATTTACAATCATATTAAACATAAAAAATTATCTCAATTTTTTCAATTTTAGGTTCCAGCTGCAGTGATACTTCTTCAGATCTGAAATGTAAGGTGTTACTTTTGTATCCTCAGGATTGTGATTCTTTTATGGCTACAATGAAATGCCTGCAGAACTTTTTACAGACTTCTAACTTTGAGGTAAGTACATTTTTTCAGGACTCAAAATACCTTGTACAATTTAGAAAACAATAAATAAACAAAGAAAAATAAAATAATGTGTTCATCAGATTTGTGTAAAACAGCTTTAAGCTCCTTTTACTTTGGGAATTAATTGCCATGTTAAATATTTGAGTACAAGCATGTTAGGAAGAAAAGGTTTAGCAAAGATTTGAAAGTATGCTTGTTACAAGGTGCTAAATGCCCACTTTATCAAACACAGAATCTGTATAACTTACATTCTGTTAATAAAAAGATTTTATTTCATGAATCACTATTTATGATGTCATACCTCCTGAACTATGTTTCATATAACAAAAGCAGTTTTAAGCCCAAGTGACGCAAGCTCCTGAGATGCATCACAGTTAGTAATGTGTGTTTGGTGTGCTAAGCTGAGAGACTTTAAGAGATGCAAGATTTAGATAAATGTTGAATCACAGTAAGTAGCAAAAATTGACACAGATGAAAAAGAATGTGTTTGTGTGTGGAAGGGGGGAAGGGAGTTGAAGGAGGAGAAAGGCCAAATAATACGTCTCTTCTGTGGAAAAATTTTCTAAAACTAGCCTTGCATAGAATGATAAAAGTTTTGTGAATAGAGTTAATATTAAGGAAATACTAAATTAAAATGTCATGTGGGATGCTGAAGCTTTTTCGCATGAACATCAACAATGTATTACAAGCTAAATTCCCCCACTCCCCACCTCCCATCCCTCATAATTCTGCAGCGGTATGTGGTATGTAAAGTTCGTTGTGAGCCACTAAGTGCTTTCATTCGCAAATAGTGTTAAGTTACATTGCCTTGAAACATATAGACATTTCTAACTGTAATACTTATATTGTTGTGCAAAAATTTTAACATAAGTTTAAAGTTAATGACAATATACAAGAAAAATTTAATTTAGTCAATAGCCACAATAAATACTGGAAGACATTAGATGGAAGTTATTAAATTACAGCAGGCAATATGTACTAGGATTGCTCTTTTGTAATACAGATACTGCCTGTTGTGCCTTCCTTTGTGTTTGTGGAGTAAAGGAAGAACTGGCAAGGAAACTACACTATGAGACAACCAAGAAACTACATTTTCTGAAGTTATGAGATTGACAAATTCATCAGTCACACCTTGCAGAACCTATGCAATGATTTATTTTCATTATTACTTGCATTTAGAAGTTTTGCCTAGCGTTAACTCAACTTCAAGATTATTGTACCCATGTTAACTTTGTAAATACTATCATTAGTTAATATGCATTGTAAACACAATAGAATTAATTTTTTTTAAATTACAGGTATATGATTACTTTGATCCCAAGAGATTTGGAGAAATAGCATGTGATCCACAGGGATGGATCAGTAAACTACTTTCACAAAAAGATGTGAGAATAATTCTACCTGAAACTGATACTGCTTTGCTTCATCAGCTAGCCATTGCAAAGAAATGTGTTGTGAACTATGTTTCACCATTACCATACTGCAATCTTTTTGCATATGGCTTACAGAATCTCCTGCACAGCCTCAGACCACAGGAATATAGTCGTATTTTTCTGATAAGGTAAGTACAGTACAATTTAACACTTCTTCTTGTTGATGCATATTTGAATTCAGTTTCACATGTCTATTTGATTATGTATGTTTGTTGTATGTTAAGGTAACTAAACCAACAATCATGTTTTTATCTTTCACTATCTTCTACTGTAAAATTATTTCTTCAAAAAATGGCAAGCCTAACAAATCAACGAAAAATAACAAATCAATGAAAAAAATCACAAACAAAATATTGTTCTCCTTTTTTAATAACTATAATGAAAGATCCAGCAGATTCCATTTTCTTCATGTTATGACTACTAACACAATTATACACAATATACCGGCTAACACTGTCACTAGGACCTTGAGCCGTCCCATCAAAGTCACAATAGATATGTCTGTGGGCACCCACTCTTATCCTGGTCAGTATAGCAATGTTCGGAGACACGTTCGTCAGCACACACAGTACGTAACTGAGGCAAGGTTCTCGGCTGTCCCTGTGGCTCTCTCTAACGCTGCGTGGCTGGCAGGGTGCAGCGCGGTAGTGCAGCCAGCGCCGCACAGCGGCCAGTTCTGGTAACGGGCAGCGCGCCATCTAAACACACGCGCCGCGCGTTACCACATTCCTCCCCCTTTATGGTGTAATGTCCAGGGGGTGCCAACCACACCCAGGCTACGTCCATGGGCGAGGCCTCGTCGACCTCTGGCTGCCAGTGTCGGGCTGGTACTACCCCATAGGGCTGATAATGTCCTGTTCGTCTGTGCCAAAAGTGGCTGGTACCTCTGTGTATATTGCTCGCAATGACCGGGGATGAGGGCGCACCGTCTGCTCCCGGAATTGGAGATAAAAAAGGAGCAGTTTCATTAGTCACAGGTTGAGTCATGGTCCTTTCCGGTGTCTGGATGTCCATAGCCTCAGAAGCGGTGGCTCCCTCCCCCCTGTCCAGTGCTGGATGCTCAGTGAGGGGAGCCGAAGGTGGAGGTGACCCGTCACTCAGGAATGTGGCTGCTGGGGCTGGTGCCAGTGTCGGGAAAGGCACCCTTACTGCCGACGGAGCTCGGGCGGACACAGCACGCAGTGCAGAAGTTGGCCCCCCCGAAGATGTTGGGACGGAGCATGCCGGCAAGACAGGCCCCGGAGGAGGCGGGGTTGGAGGAGGCATCTGTGAATCTGCCGGAAGTCGTGGGCGCAACTGATCCCAGTGTCGACAAAGAGTGCCCACAGCAGTGTCCACAGTGCAAAGGCGACGGCCGAGACACGACTTCACCTTACCCAGCAGCCAACAAGGATGCCGGCCAAATCCGCGTGCCCACACTAGCGACCCTGGAATATATCGACCAAATGGCCGTGGAACACCCTTGTGAAGCAGATGATGTAAAGGATACGCTACCGAGGCAGCCCCCAGTAAAGAATGGTGGTAATAGGCAATGTTGCCCAAGAAGACCTGTACATCCTTTACATCCTCAACAGATGTGGTACGCGGCAGGGACTGTACCGCGGCCACGTGATCTGGCAACGGGGGGACGCCCGCTGAAGACACCTCAAACCCCAAATAAGGAATCGAAGGTTGAAAAAAATGGGACTTTGCCAGGTTGCAGCGGAGACCAGCTGCTTGTAGGACAGATAAAAGTGCCCGCAGGTTTTGTAAATGTTCGTGTGGGGAGGCTCCAGTCACAACAATATCGTCTAAGTAGTTAACACAGCCTGGAACCGGACGGAGAAGCTGCTCTAAGTAATGCTGAAAAATAGCCGGGGCACTAGTGATCCCGAAAGGGAATCGCTGATATTGGTATAACCCAAAGGGAGTGTTGATTACTAACAGACGTTTAGCATCGTCATCTTGCTCATTCGGCCGAGAACGGCAGACAGAAGCTATGTGGCCTTTTTTCTTGCACGAGTGACATGTAACCCATTGCTTGGGGCAATCAGCCCTGTCATGTTGTACAAAACAAAGAGGACAGGATGGAAAGGCCCGCTGCGTGCGAGCGGGAGTGTGCGGCAGGGCTCGCGCCTGCCGCGAAGCCGTGGCCTGTTTACGACCGCGCACGCGGCAAGTGGGGCACTCCCGTACGAAAGCGACGTCCGCGCAATCCAAGGGTGCCGAGCCCAACTGCGAAACTGCCGCGACATCACCCCAAGTCTCAATTTGGTCCCCTGCAGCCCGTGAAACTTCAAAAGATTGCGCAATGTTTAAAACATCCGTCAAGGTGGGATTCTCCAGCTGTAAGATGCATTGGCGCACTTCCCTATCAGGAGCAAGTTGGAGAATTGATCCCGCCCCATATCGTCGGCATATGACTCCTTGTGGGTCGGAGTAATGAACATACACCGTGACCGTGCAGCTCTTCGGGCCACGCCCAGTAGGACTGAGTGGGTTTCTTATATGACAGGTAAAATCCAACCCGCGCAGCAATAACATGCATGCACGGGCGGTAATGGGCCGACAACAAACGACACATCTCATCAAAAGACAAAGCAGCTGGTTCCTGCAGGGGGGCTAATTGACGCAAAAGTTGTTAGATGTGGGGGGAGACCCACGAAAGAAATAAAGCCTTACACAACGCCGGGTTGGACACCCCGAACGCAAGGAAATGTTGATGCAGTCAGTTTTCATAAGAGTCCCAATCTTCTAAAGAATCGTCAAAGCCTAAGAGCGGAGGTGGAAACACAGTAGTGGGAGACACAGAACTGGAATCAAACACCGGCCGTGGAGCCGACGGCAACCGAGACACCAGGGAGTCAAAACGGTCCACCTGACCAGACACAATTGTCGTTAACCACTGACTGGACTCAACTACAGTCTGTAATGATTGCTGCAGAATTTGGCCCCACGGGGGCAGCTGAAAGTCTGCTGGAGCCAGTCCTTCGTTGTCTACCATCTTCCCCCGACGGAGCACATGCCAATTCAAACACCACCTTCGTCGCCAATTGTGTTATGACTACTAACACAATTATACACAATATACTGGCTAACACTGTCGCTAGGACCTTGAGCCGTCCCATCAAAGTCACAATAGATATGTCCATGGGCACCCACTCTTATCCTGGTCAGTATAGCAATGTCCGGAGACACGTTCATCAGCACACACAGTACGTAACTGAGGCAAGGTTCTCGGCTGCCCCTGTGCCTCTCTCAAATGCCGTGTGGCCGGCAGGGTGCAGCATGGTAGTGCAGCCAGCGCCACACAGCGGCCAGTTCTGGTAACGGGCGGCATGCCGTCTAAACACATGCGCGGCGCGTTACCGCACTTCACTATATAAGTTAGTGGCCAATGAGATCTATTTAACATCACAGTGTGTAAATTGAAGAAGTAGTTTCCATCACAGTGGGAAAAAAATCTAGGGTGGCACATATACCAACAAGGAACTAGTTGTCCTCTCCATTTTATATATACATTTTCAATGATTTTTGTATGTAATGGGGACATCTTTTATGTTGTTGTTGTTGTTGTTGTTGTTGTGGTCTTCAGTCCACAGACTGGTTTGATGCAGCTCTCCAAGCTACCCTGTCCTGTGCAAGTCTCTTCATCTGACAATACATTCAGCAGCTTACATCCCTTTTAATCTGCTTACTGTATTCGTCCCTTGGTATCCCTCTAAGATTGTTGCCCCATACACTTCCTTCTAATGCTAAGTTGACAATTCCTTGATGTCTCAGAATGTGTTCAACCAATCTATCCCTTCTCTTAGTCAGGATATGCCAGAGACTCCTTTTCTCCCTGATTCGGTTAAGCAACACCTCATTAGTTACGTGATCTACCCATCTAATTTTCATCATTCGTCTGTAGCACCACATTTCAATAGCTTCTATCATCTTTTTATCTGAATTCCTTATTGTCCAATTTCAATACAATGCTACACTCCAGGCAAATACTTTCCGAAAGGACTTTGAATTAATATTGGATGTTAACAAGTTTCGCTTCTTTAGAAACAGTTTTCTTCCCACAGCCATTCTGCATTTTATATCTTTACTTCGGCCATCAGAATTTATTTTGCTACCCAAATAACAAAATTCATCTGCTACTTTTATTGTCTCATTACCAAATCTAATTACTTCAGCATTACCTGATTTTCTGACATTCAATTCCATTACCTTTGTTTTACTCTTGTTAATGTTCATCTTATATCTTCCTTTCAACACACTGTCCATTCCATTCAATTGCTCTTCCAGATCCTTTGCGGTCTCTAACAGAATTAATATGTCATCGGCAAACTGCAATGTTTTTATTTCTTCTCCCTGCACTTTAATGCTCTCTCCAAATTTCTCCTTCCATTCCTTCATTGCCTACTCAGTGTACAGATTGAACAACATTGGGGAAAGGCTACAACCCTCTCTTACTCCCTTCCCAAACTCTGCGTCCCTATTTTGCCCTTCAACTCTAATAACCACTGTCTGGTTTTTGTATAGGTTGAATATAACTCTTCGCTCTCTATATTTTACCCCTGATACCTTCAGAATTTGGAAGAGTGTATTCCAGTTGACATCGTCAAAAGCTTTCTCCAAATCGACAAATGCTAAAAATGTACGTTTCCCTTTCCTTAGCCTATCTTCTAAGATAAGTCGTAATGTATTGCCTCCCGTGTTCCTACATTTCTCCTAAATCCAAACTGATCTTCCCCAAGGTCAGATTCCACAAGTTTTTCCATTTGTCTGTAAATAATTCATGTTAGTATTTTGCAACCATGACTTATTAAACTGATAGTTCTGTAATTTTCACACTCATCTGCACTTGCTTTCTTTGGAATCGGATTTACAATATTCTTTTATGGTCTGTTGTTAAAAAATTTAGTGTTCATGATGGTGAGCAGCTGATGACAGTATCATTCATTCATCTTTTTAATTTTATTAGCTCATAGATCTCAGGCAGTAAGATGACAAAAACATTTTCATAACCCATAGCATGTTATAATGATATCAACAGATGACAATTCACATTTTTTAAACTGATTTTATTGCATATTATTAAATTCACAATTGATAATGGAAACTGATTGATTGTTTTAAAAATGCATAGTCAAACATCAGCTGTTTATTGTTTTCAGAACTTTACCAGTTTCAGAAATCCACCATCAGAACAGTAAAATTAAACCGATTGATTGAGAACTACATAGTTGATGCGATAAACTTAGCAGAGCTCAAAGATAGAGAGAGAGATGGAATATTTCGATCTCTGCCAAGTTTATCAGATGAACTATGTAGTTCTCAATCAGTCTGTTTAATTTTACTCTTCTGATGGTGGATAATATCCAAAACTGGTAAAGTTCTGACAACAATAAACAGCTGATGGTTGACTATGCATTTTTTTTAAATATATATATAATGATTTAGCATTCAGCTCAAACAGTCTTCTTCAAAAATACACACATAGTCATTCATGTAAACACCACAACACACCCACATTATTTCTGTCACCTGTTACTATTCCCAGACTGGTCACAATCACTGAATGAATGTGTGACAATATATTAAGAAGGCTCTTTACCTTGAAACTATATTAATAAGCTATTTTTCTATTGTGCCTGTCTGCACTTCATTATATTATTTATATGTTTAGTATAAATGTGTCCTTTTTTTCTTTATATTGTTGTTTCTCCTTCCTGAACTTTCCATTGCTTATATTGGAATAACTAGAAATTAAAGCAGTGAACACTTTATCTGGAGTACATCATGGTACTTTATTGTGAATCACTTAAGACACTGTTTATAAAGTGATAGAACTATAAAACTTGTTGCAGATGCCACAGTGTGGTGCCACTTCAAACAAGCATGTAATTTAAAGCCTAATATATTGTCACACTTCCACTAAATGAGTGCTTGTTCACACTACAATTACAATTATAAACAATCTAGATTTTGCAAAATAAGTTTACTAAATGAGTCAGAAATAGTTGAATCTTTAAATTTTATTCACTCCCATCAATTATTGCGATCTTTGGAACTGGTTCTTGATATGGCCTTTCTCAGTATGTCTGCCACCTGGTTATTAGAGGAGACTATGTTACATCAATGTCACGACTTTGGCATTTTTCTCTTATGAAATCTTTGGACCACTCGTGAAACTCCAGATTTTGGACCAGCATTATAGAACTTTAATTGTCTATGTTCAACAAGATTGGGTCTTCCTCTGGTTTACTGATGTTTTTGAGAATATGTTTCAACCAAATAGCCTTCTTGGTAGCACTTGATGTTGCTAGGTATTCAGCTTCAGTATCTGAAAGCGCAACAAGTCACTGTTTTCGGCTGAACCAAGTGAAGGGGGGCACCATTTGACATAGATGTTAACCTGACACAGATTGTCTTGTTACTAAGTTGTTGGCATAGTCACAGTCGGAGAATCCAACCAAGTTCATGTGATCAGACTGTTTGCATACCTAATCCCAGAATCTACTGTTTCTTTCAAGTACCGGAAAATGCATTTAATGGCATTCCAGTGAATTGTTTTAGTATCATTAACAAATCTACTGGCCTGTGAAACTGCAAACATTATATCTGGTCAGCTTGTTACTTCTGCAAAGATCAAACAGAAAACTGCTTGACAATATCAGACTCCTTTGCCAATCTTCTCATATTCTTTTTTAGAGCAAAGATTTGTGTGTGGGTTAGTGGCAAGGGAAACAGGTGTAGCATCTTTCATATTAAATCTTCTGAGTAGTTTCTGAATATAACTTGTCTGATGAATAAAAGCAGACCTGTTTTCAGCATCTAGCTTGATTTGTGGTCCCACATAATCCTTTGGAATACAGACTGTCACTTCAAATTATTTCTCAAGTTCAGCAACAATTGAAGAACAGACTTCTTCATTTTCAGCAATTATTAAACATCATCAACACATGACACAAGGAAAAACAATGTGCCTTTAGTTAGATCTTTACCTGTCTGCTGTCAACTGTGTAAACCCATTTTTCTTCATGAAAAAGTCAAACCTCACATTCCAGCAGTGAGGAAACTGCTTCAAACCACACAGTGCTTTCTTTAATTTACAAACTAAGTTTACAAACTAAGTTATTACCTATGTGAAGACCATCAGGAGGCACCATGTAAATCTCTTCTTTGAGATCTCCATATAAGAAAGTAGTTTTAATATCAAATTGTGTCATTGATGGCCACGCTGAGCTGACTGTGATAGCAGAACTCTAATTGTATCAAATCTAGTTGTGGGTGCAAAAGTTTCAAAATAATCAATACCTTCATTTTGAGCAAAATCTTTTGCACATTTCCTTGCTTTTCTCTCATCACTCTTCCAGCTTTTTTATGTTGTATCCTGTAGACCCACTCCGAGCTGGTGGCTTCTTTGCCATGCGGAAGTTCTTGTAGATCCCAAGTGTTACTTTTTTCTAATGGCTTCCTGATAAGTTTCTGGATTAGTCCCAAAAGCAAGATTGGCTTGGTACCATTTTGGCTGTTTAATTTCACTTATGGAACAGAGATCATACTTTTGTCTTGCTTGTTGGCCACAGTTTCAAACCTCTCTTTGATTCTGGATCTTTTCGGTTGGTCCCATGTTTATTTGCTCATCATGCTCTGGTGCAATTTCAGGATGCTTATTTTCTTCTCCTGATAGGTGTATATCTTCAAACCTCTGCATTGTAGTATTTTCTCTGTCGACAGGAGCTTTGGTTGAGTCATCAAACAACACATTTCTTCATATTTTCACTTATTGTTTTCGGGGATCAAACAGGTGATAATTATTTGAAGTTCCTACATAGCCAACAAGAACAATCTTGAAACTTTTTGGTTGCCATTTTGTTCTCAGCTGATCTGGCACATGGCATGTAAACTGTACAATCAAAAGTTTAGGTAAGAGACACGTCTGGTTTCTTCCTTGCCCACAATTCTTTAAGGTGTGGAGTTGGATGTTTGCTCTGATGTAGTTCTGTTCAGAATGTACAGTGCAGTACATATTGCTTCAGTCAATGTTACACCGAGCAAGGTGGCGCAGTGGTAACACACTGGACTCGCATTCAGGAGGAAGGTGGTTATAATCTACCTCCGGCCATCCAGATTTAGGTTTTTCACGATTTGCCTAAATCACTACAGGAAAATGCCAGGATCGTTCCTTTCAAAGAGCACGGCTGACTTCTTCCCCTATCCTTAACCAAAAATCCGAGCATTAGCTCCATCTCTAATGACCACGCTGTCGACGGGAAGTTAAACCTTAGGCCCGGCGCACACTTGATGCAGCAGAGGCAGAGAAGAGGCAGAGGCGAGGCCTCCGTCCGTCTGTAACGCATGCTTTCTTTACTTTCTGCGTAAAAAAATTAAAAATACTATTTTCCGATTTGTGCGTGTTTTGCGCTAACGCAGCTTCCACAATCGATTTTACAGAAACTACTCTGTAGAAAAAAATTATTTTTCTGTATCATATAGGCAAAAGCCACCGCATGACATTGGGGAGGTTTTCTTTTCGTTATTGTACATAGTTATTGTTATAGTAAAAACTAAAGTACAATGCCGCGCATATTTTGAAGAGTTTGCAGTGAAAAAAGTAGTCGCTGGCTAATTTGCGTTTGCTGCGTTATACATCATACATTACTGCGAACGAAATGTAGCTAACATATCGAAATTGTTTTTAACGGTGGAATGAGAGCTATATCTCTTTCGATTCTCGAGAAAATATGTGAGATACACGTTTGACGCGCCGTGGTCGGAAGCTACGCGGCACACGTGCGGCTGTTGCCGCCTGCTGTGCCGAGTGCGGAGCTGCCTTGTGTCTCCCTTCTCCGTATGCTGCCAATACACACCCAAAGCTGGAAACGAACAACTTACTGAAATAGAAAGGCATCGAGATTCATAAACCGAAGATGCTGATTGTGTATTTTTACGGTCTATAGTCTCTGGTTTCAGTGGCAAGCATGAAAACACTATATAAGCTAAAATTCCCGTTACTACTGAATAAAAAGTTCGGCGAGAACAGAATGGACGTGCAACTTTTTTTTTTATCAGGGACCTTCTTCAATTTCTTGAAACAAAATGTCCACCCCTTCATGGAGCTTCAGCTCACTGCTAAGCCATAGATGATGCTAGGAACGTCTCTCGTCAGTATTTCTCAACCTGAATTCCATACTACTTTCAGAAATTCAACAGTTGCAAAAGTATTAGCATTAGCTTCACTAATTACTAACAAATATAATGGCTGCTGAAGGTAATTATCATAATAAATGTTGACAGAGACAAATTGGAATGCAATGTAATAAAATGCTGCATGTACATGCACAGCTGCCATCATAGAAGAAGAAAAAAGTGAAAGTCAGTATCTTAGTACTCAGGAGCATGGAAGAGCTACGAATAAAGACCTAAGTAAGGAATCAATCTGCATGCAAATGCAGTTAAACAATGAAACTATGATTTGCAAAATTTTTCATATCGACATATCTTTCAATTCAAGACATATGAAAAGCATACCAGGTGTCACCGAGAAGAAAAGTGTTTCTGATCGTATATACTGCGCCACAATCATGATTAAATATGACAGTTGTATAAAGGTTCTTTCAATTATTGAATTTGTTGTGACACTTGTTTCACTGAATTATAAAAGAAATAAAAGAAAAATAAATCTGACTTTAATTAAATTCCTAAAACATATCCCTACCTTTTCTTTAGCAGGTATGATGTGCCACACTATTTTTCTTCTCCGTTAAGTGCTTCTTACTCAGCATGTGACTCTCTTTGAACTGTCGTCTGTTTAGTCGGAATAGCTCAAGAGATTAAAACGAGCTTCCATGAACCAGAGAAGTTCATCATGTATTCGTCACTTTTGCCTTTGCTCAACAGACCTTTAACTGCTCTTATACTCTATCAGAACACACACACACACACACAAATTAAATTAACTGAGTTTTGAAGGAGATTCAGGAATTAAATCTCATTGCATGGAGAGTTTTGCAGTGGACATACAGCACATGCTGTTGCAAGCTGCGCTGCCCTCTGCTGCCTGCGCTGCGTCAAGTGTGCGCTGACCAGCAGAGGCCCTGCGCCTCGCCTCTGCCTCTGCTCTGCCTCCGCTGCGTCAAGTGTGCGCCGGGCCTTAAGCTTCCTTCCTTCCTTCCTTCCGGCAGTGGTACCTGTTTTGCATAGGTAATTGATCTTCCACTTTCAGCAAGTGTTTGTGTATCCCTCTCAGCTCTTCCATTTTGCTCTGGTGTGTATGGAGCAGTACTTTCAAGTTCAAGTCTGGAATCTGACAAGTATTTCTTTCATTCACTGTTTATATACTCTCCTCCATTACCAACATGTAAAACTTTAACTTGGTATTCATATATCTTCTGAACATGGCTTATATAGGTTTTTAAACACTCTACAACATCTGATTTGTGACTGATAAATGACACATCTCTTATTCAGAAAACTCATCTTTAAAAAGAACAAAGTAATTTGCTCCACCTATTGAGGACACTGTCATTGGGCCACACACACACACTGAAGATTTGATCACCTCGTTTTGCTTTTATGTGGTTTTTCTGAGGAAAAGATAGTCAATTTTGTTTTCCACACACACATGGATCACACAAAAACTGTTAAGTTTTTTTCTACTTTCAGTCCACCCACTAAACCTTACTTTTCTATTTCACACAGTCTTGATTGCTTCACATCAGTCTTTTTCTCATGTTTGTATGCTGCTTGGCCAGTCATCTTTATAATGGATACCACTCTACCCTTTTCCCAATATTGTTGATATTCCAACTCAGACTTACCTGTGTTTGAATTTTATCAGTGACCTAGAAGACAATGTATAAAGTCTGACTGAACTTTTATGTACTAAATTATTTATTATAAACAATGTGTAGATGATACTTTGTTGTATACTGATAATCATAAGGAAACTATAGATGAAATAGTAAATAGTTGGACAATGCCCACACAAAAATTAAGTTTACGGTGGAGTGCAGAGTTCACAGTAGTTTACAGTTCCACAGTTGGAACATTAAACAGCAAGGTAACAAGAACACATTTACTAATTTCACTAAACTAACTGATGCTGTGATTGCAAATGATTTGCACCAACCAAAGATTTATAAACATGCAGCATTCCATGGTTAATAAAGAAGCCAATGAGAAGGAATGGTATATGGAAATAAGTGACATTAAGAAGTTTGTGGTTTACAAAGGCTACAAATTAAATATTATTTATAAACTGATGTGTAAAGGTGAACAGTACAATGAGGATAGCTTGCAATTCAGTGCAAGATGCATGTATGATGAGCCATAGGCACATAAAAGAGACGCACACATACATTAAGCTAACTGGCAATTATCCTTTTTCAGAATAGAAAGCATTTACACAATGTCACACAACCATCTTTTCCAGCTTCCAGTTTTGTGACTGTGAAGTGTGATTGTGTGAATGCTCAGTATTCTGAAGAAGGCTAATTGCCAATACCTTAAGTGTGTGTCTTCTTTATGTGCCTGTTCAGCTCATTGTACATCTTTGCAGTGAGTTGTAAACTACCCTTACTATAGTGTTGAATTCTAACCTATACTTTCATTATTAGTTATAAAATTAAATTGTTCAGGATGTCATACTACTGAAGAGTCCTAAGAGATCACAAACATTTTTATACAATGTTAAAATAAAATTCTAAACAAATAATCCAATGAAGTATCCTAAATAAGTGTGGAAGATTGGGAGTTTATAAAATTCAATGTGCATTCTATGCCTCAAAGCATTTGAACAAACAGGTAAAACATTTTCTATCAGGTACAAGGAACATAAACATCCACTGATATAATAACTATGATAACTCATCTGTTGTGAGTGATATAAATATGCAACAGAAGAAAACAGAAATCTTGTATTTTGGAAAGAAAGGGAGAAAACTCAATTTGTTCAAAGAATTTGAGATAATTTCTTTTCTGACATTGTTGAAAAATAACTTAACAGTACTCTGAATGCACAAGTTTAATAGAATAGTATTATCTTAGGTAATTGGATCTACAACAGTTGTCAATTTTAAATTTTTTAATGTTATGCACTACACAAGTTTTGTGACCTATATCTCATTATCAGGTGCATCTGAAAATTACATTCAAATAAAATAGTGATATCTATCATGAAATAAAATGGCTACTCTAAATCTTTACTAAAATTATTCAGTACAAAGGAAGTATATGTACTTAGTAAGTCCATAAAACTGTTACATATAGGAACAGATTAAAATAGTGAGTCTCTGGTAGACGCAACAAGCTGGGAGGCACTGTAGGCAACTTGGGTGTGACACAGCCACTCACAGCCAGGGTCTGCATGTTTGCCTTGTGAGTGGCTGTGTCATGCCCAAGTTGCCTACAGTGCCTTCCAGCTTGTTGCATGTACCAGAGACTCACTATTTTAATCTGTTCCTGTATGTAACAGTTTTACAGACTCACTAAGTATGTATACTACCTTTGTACTGAATAATTTTAGTAAAGAGGTCAGGTTGCCATTTTATTTATTTGTGTTCCGTTGACCCATAATGCAAGAAAATTGCACAGATATGGAACGAGTCAAGGTTTTACAAAGAAATGGTACAATTGTTGAATTTCTATATATGTACAGAAACAACAAAAGGATTCCACTTCCTTAAAACCCGTATCCTTCCCTTTCTCCTCTCCTTCCTCTCTCTTTTTCCCGAAGAAGCCACCACTGGTGGCGAAAGCTCGAATGGTTGTGTGTTTTTGTGTGTTTCGTGTTTCTATCGACAAGCCTGTACTTTAGGTAAGTCAAAAATCTTTATTTTATAATATATATATATATATATATATATATATATATATATATATATATGACATGTTTATAGATATTACATACAAGGACAAGGTATTAAAGTAAATTACAATATTTCACATTAAAAGACATAATTTTACTGGTATTAAGTTATAAAATTATTCATAGCAAATTAACTGGGCTAGAGAAGGTAATTGTCTTAAGTTGCTAAGTCCTTATGGTAAATCTTACAGATTTTAATCATATTAGTTACAATGTAGAGGCATTTTCATTATAAAATTCATCAAGTGAATAGAAACAGTTTTCCAGCAGATATTCTTTCAACTTAGTTTTGAATTGTGGTGTTACACTAGTGAGATTTTTTATGTCTGATGGTTGTGCATTAAATATCTTCATGCTTGAGTAGTGAACACCCTTTTGCACAAGACTCAAGTTTTTTTCTGTCAACATGCAAGTCATATTTTGATCTTTTGTTGGGATCATGATAAATGCTATTAGTTTTGTACAAAGGGAGGTTCTTAATTAAAAATCACGTAAGGGATAATATATATTGTGATGTCAATGTTAAAATCTTATGGTTTTTTTAAAGACTTCTGCAGGAAAGTTTTCTGGTAACTCCACTGATAATTCGTATTGCTCTTTTCTGAATGACAAACACTTTTTTTTGCCATTGCTTGGTTACCCCAGAATATTATTCCATACAACAACAATGAATGAAAATAACCAAAATAAGCAGCCATAATAGCTTCAGTATTAGCAGTTGCTGGTATAACATGAAGGGTATAGGATGCAGAGCTGAGACTTTTTCTTAAGTCCAGAATATGGAAAGGACAGTTTAGTTTATTGTCAATATGGAGGCCCAAAAACTTAGAAGAGTAAACTTGATGTATGTCTTCATTTGTACAGCTTAGCCTTAATTCATCCTGAGCTTTCTGAGACCCACAGAAATGAATGACATGGGTCTTTTTAAAATTTAAAGTCAGGTCATTGCAGCTGAACTACTTCTGAAGATCTTCAAGCACAATATTGGCGGATATTGTGAGGTCATTGATAGATGGTTTTTCAACTAAAAGAGAAGTAATATTGGCAAAGAGAGTAAATTTGGAAGCAGCTTCTGTACAATGTGGAAGGTCATTAACAAAAATTATAAAAAACAAGTGTCCTAGTACCGAACCTTGCAGCACTCCTGTTCTTACTGTTCCCCAGTCAGATGAGGCTGTTGTTCCATTTTCCTGGTTCAGAGATACCCTCTGGTATCAGTTAGGTATGATCTAAGCCACATTCCCGCCTAAACCATAATAGACTGCTTTTGACAGGACTATGTCATGGTTCACACAGTCGAAGGCCTTGGACAAGTCACAAAAAAATACCAACTGAAGATAACCTATTGTTTAATGATTCTAAAACATTATTAGTAAAGGAAAATATGGCATCATCAGTTGATAGGCCTGCTTGGAATCCAAACTGACATTGGCTAAGAGCCTTGTGGGTGTTAAGGTGTTCCACAATTCTCTTATTCATAAGTTTTTCAAGAACTTTGGAGAAACATGTTAACAGGGAGATAGGGTGGTAGTTCAAGGGATCAGTACTTTTCCCCTTCTTAAATAGTGGTTTGACCTCAGCATACTTCATCCTGTCTGGGACAATACCTTGTTTAAAGGACTCATTAAATATGTGGCATAATATTACACAAATGACATTGTGACAGTGTTTGAATACTTTAGTAGAAATATCATCAAAACCAGATGAATTGTTATTTAGCAATTCAGTGATGATCTTTTTGATCTCACTGACCTTAACAGGGGATATGGGTATTTGTTTTATTTTGTACAACACGCTTCCTTTCAGGAGGTCCATAGCATCAGAGGCTGTTAGAAAATGCCCATTAAAGACAATTGCAGCTGGAGTAGTATCTTTAATCAAACTACCATGATGTGTAACTTCAATGTTGGATATAGTGTCATCTTTTTTTTCCAGCTCTCTTTTAATGACACTACAAATAGTTTTTATTTTATTGTTTGAGTTATCTATTTCAGACTTAATATGCACAGTTTTGGAGGACTTTATAACACTTTTTAAGATTTCAAAGTATGATCTATAGCATTCTTTTATTTCAGGATGATTAGAACAGCTTTGTGAAATATATAATTCTCTTTTTGTTTTACATGAAGTTTTTATCCCTTTTGTAATCCAGGGTTTAGGTTTGGTAGTATGGGGATTAATTTAAAAAAAATTTCTTGTGAAAAACTGCTTCAAACAGATAGATGAATTCAGCTGTGAATAGGTTGAATTTGGTATTAACATTTCTTTCTTTATAAACTAGGATCCAGTCAATCTGCAACAAGAGCTGATTGAATTCATCTGATGTTTCCATGTTGATTATTACATGATATACATCACTATTTTATTTCATTGTAATTTGCTGATGCACCTGATGATGACATATAGATCTAGAAACTCAGGTATTGCATAAAATAAATAAAAAGTTCATAATTAACAAATGTTGTGGATCCAAATTATTAAGATGAAGATGGATGGTTGTGGATGTCCCAAAGGAAGAAAATTGTGACAATAGTGTTAGATTTCTCACCAGCTCTGTAGTATTATTTTATAGCAGATACATGATTACAAATTTGTCATATCTATTTTGGCAGACTAGCTAAATGCAAATGATCATAGACTTAGGAAATAACTCATGTCTAATAACCACACCATTGACTGGACATTAAATCATAATATTTTTTCTGTTCAGAAATAAAGGAAAATTAGGTGATGAATAGAACAGCTGTTTGGATGAACCAATAGCTCCAATTACGCAGTAATACTGTGAACCTGTTAGTTCACAGAAACCATCAGACATCTGCAGAAGTTATAACGTGACACTATTGGAGTTCACAGAAGAGGCATAGGACAGAGCAATAGGACACAGCCTGGTGTAATGTTGTCTTATTGGACTACGTCTAGTAGCAGCCAACAATTTTATTGTAGGATGAGGATTCACAGTGCAATATGTTTTCTATACTACTCAGTGGCTGACTAAGGGGGCCGAGGGGGGGTGGGGAGGTTGCCCTGGGCCTCTCAAATTGAGGGGCCCCTAAATAACTTGAAAGCACTTTTTTTTTGGGGGGGGGGAGGGGGGGAGAGTGCCTCAGCCTCTCATTCTGCCTCTGTCCTGGGGAGGAGGCGCCAGATCTCAAAAGTAATTTTTTTTTATCAAAGCAAGACTTATTGGTCTTCAGGGAGTTATTGCGATCGTTATATGAATAAAATTCTTGAATATCCGTCTCCAGATTGCTTATATTTTCTAAAACATTACCGGTTTCACGACAGCTGCCGATCTTCAGATCAAAATTTTGAAGTTACAGAGTAACCTGTCCTGTAATGAATGAATGTTCACAGTCGTTACTACACTGTTATAGAATAAGTGGCAGACTAAGGCTGTCAGTGACCCAGGGTGGTGGCAAAACAAAATAACCTTCCCCCACCCCTGTCCACTTGGAAATACTAGTATTATTATAAAAAAATTTAAATAAAATTCTTGAATATCCGTCTCCAGATCGCTTATATTTTCTAAAACATTACCGGTTTCGGGACAGCTGCCCATCTTCAGATCAAAATTTTGAAGTTACAGAGTAACCTGTCCTGTAATGAACGAATGTTCACAGTAACGACTGTGAACATTCGTTCATTACAGGACAGGTTACTCTGTAACTTCAAAATTTTGATCTGAAGATGGGCAGCTGTCCCGAAACCGGTAATGTTTTAGAAAATATAAGCGATCTGGAGATGGATATTCAAGAATTTTATTTAAATTTTTTTTATAATAATACTAGTATTTCCAAGTGGACAGGGATGGGGGAAGGTTATTTTGTTTTGCCACCACCCTGGGTCACTGACAGCCTTAGTCTGCCACTTATTCTATAACAGGCCCATTGTTGTTGGTATATGTTTTAGTGTTTTAAGATTGTGCTGTAATTTTGGCAAACTGATGATGAAAGCATTATCCCTCAAAATGTATTACCAAGCTCTGTATTTGCTTTAAGGGATTTAAATGAACAATACCAAACAAGAGACTGCAAAGAATCTGGAATAGCAATTGAATGGAATGGACAGTGTCTTGAAAGGAAGCTATAAGATGAACATTAACAAGAGTAAAACGAGGCTAATGGCATGGAATGTCAGAAAATCAGGTGATACTGGAGGAATTATATTATGTAATGAGACAATAAAAGTATTAGTCTAGTATTGTTATTTTGGTAGCAAAATAACTTGTGATGGCCGAAGTAGAGAAGATATAGAATTCTGAATGGCTATGGGAAGAAAACTGTTTCTAAAGAAGCGAAACTTGTTATTATCCAATATCAATTTAAATGTTAGGAAGCCCTTTGTTGAAAGCATTTGTCTGGAAGGTAGCATTGTATGGGAGTGAAATGTGAATGGTAAGGAGATCAGACAAAAAGATGATAGAAGCTTTTGAAATGAGGTGCTACAGACATATGATGAAAATTTAGATGGGTAGATCACATAACTAATGAGGAGGTGCTTAACCAAATCAGGGAGAAAAGGAGTCTCTGGCATATCCTGACTAAGAGAAGGGATAGATTGGTTGAACACATTCTGAGACATCAAGGAATTGTCAACTTAGCATTAGAAGGAAGTGTATGGGGCAACAATCTTAGAGGGATACCAAGGGACGAATACAGTAAGCAGATTAAAAGGGATGTAAGCTGCTGAATGTATTGTCAGATGAAGAGACTTGCACAGGACAGGGTAGTGTGGAGAGCTGCATCTAACCAGTCTGCGAACTGAAGACCACAAAAACAACAACATACCAAACATAAGTCTCAGTGGCCAGATGGAGAGTTGAACCATCATTCACCTCATTTCAAGTCTCATTGCAGTCTCACTGTCCCTCTTTGCTTCACACACATATATGTTTATGATATGGCATCATGTTTGGTGTTTATTTTATGGGAAAATATACTAATAATGGTAGTATTGCTTAGGACTACATACCACTATATGAGATTTTACTTTTAATTTCAGGTTTGAAGATATTAATCTAGACAAAGAAAACCTTAAGCTGTCTAGATATCAGAGGTATAAACTCCCTGAGCATCTCAGGAATCTTTTTTCGTCTATGAGCAAGTAAGTACATCTTGGGGAACTTGACATATATAATTCACCACTAAGAAGTTTGTCGAACTGCAACATTCACAAAATAAATAAATAAATAAATAAATAAAGACACTAATACTGACATTACTAAAAATCATTTTCTCTAAGCCTTCTTTGTTCAATCAGTCAGACACACTTCACAGACACACTACCATCATCTCTGACTACTGAGTTCCGAGTAGCACTCTGTGGTGAGGGGATAGGAGGGGAGTGGTAAGAGGAAGGTTGCTCATGGTGGGGGTGAATAAAGATCAGCCTTATTGAGCATGTAGGTACTAGAGGGGTGGAAAGAGACAAACCTTAAGAATGGAGTATGGAGGTGGGAGAGATTGGGAGGGGGGGGGGGAGGAGGAGAGAAAAAAACACGGATCATAGAAGAAATGGCAATGGTCTAGAGTAGAAGTGGCAGTAACAGTTGCTTGGAGTAAAAAGAGGTTATTATCAGTTAACCCCTGGATAATTTTGGGATTGGAGAATGTACTGCATAGATAACTCCCATCTCTTTAGTTTCTGAAGCAGCCATTGAAATCAAGCATGTGCTTATCTGCATGTTATGCCACAGGGTGGTCTACTTTGTCTTTGGCCACCATTTGGCAGTGGCCATTCATCCTAATGGACTGCTAGTTACTAGTCATATCAATATAAAAGGCTGTGCAGAGATTGCAGCATAGTTGGGGACTTACATGTCTATCTTCACAGATAGTATAGCCTTTTATGCAGTAGGATTTGCCTATGACAGGACTGTAGACTGATCATATACCACTATACTTGCAGTCATTCTTCAAACATGCCTGCACTATTGCCTAGCTGCAATCTCACATGCTTTCCTCCACTACTGTTTGTCACTGGGAATAACTCATTTTGAAAGTTCCCATTTCTGAGTGTAATACCCCTTTCCATCAGTCGTTTTCTCTATTGAAATTTGCTTCACTTCTTCCATTTGCAAGTTCCTTTACATTAACTGTCTCTAGTCATAGATTAATATATAATTTTTATAAGTGTCATTCAATTTTCAAAGATTTTGCAGATCATTTTGTCCTTACTGTTCCAACTTAATATACCGTACCCAACATTGCTATTAATTTCCTGCAAACATCTTTTATAAAATGACTGCAATGTATTTTTAGAATTAAGTCAAATAAAAATACTGGAATTCTAGTGACTTAGGATAACTTCTGTGTATACGAATTTAATTAAATGCCAATATAAACTAAACATAGTTTTCTTTCTGTTTCAGCTGTAACATCATTACATTCAAAGAAATAGAAGAATCATCTGAAATGAAAAGACTGAAGCATTCCATAGACATGTTTAGACAATTCCAACAACACAATCCTGGTTATCAGTCAAAAATATGTAATAACCTAACAAAACTCACTTAAATCATTTCTGTGGAAAAAAAGGTTTGTATAATATTTATGTCTTTCTTACTTACATGAAACATTTATTAAATCAAAATTAAAAGGCTGGAGTATTCTTTAAACATACTCAGTGGCTTTATACATTATAGAGGATGTTTTTAAAAACAGCATCCCTTATTCACACCAGAGATTGTACAAGTTAAAATTAGGAAAAAAATGTATGGAGGTACAAGGTAATTTTATCCTGTAATAACCCTCTGTATATTGACACTACAATAAATTATCAGTAGGTTGCCACTCATTCTCCCACATCATTATGTGATCATATCTGGTTACCCTTGGATTTGGTCACATTAATGGAAAATACACTCATGTAACATGCGGACTTTTTTGACAGATGTAAAGTATGCCAGTGTCTGTTAAAGTTCTCAGTGCCATAAATGTGAGGGATTGTAACCATGTAAATAGAGATGCCATGCTGCAATATGTTCTTCATCAACAGATAAATTAAGAATCTGTGTTAGTTACTATTACACAAGGTAAGAAAATGCATAAATCACATGAGTTGTCTTTCTGCAAGGTTAATGTTCTCCAGTAGCACCAATTATTTGTTGCATAGAAACTAGACAAACAGCACATCTACATCTACATGGGATACTCTGCAAATCACATTTAAGTGCCTGGCAGAGGGTCATGTTGTTATTAAAAGAAGATAGATTGGCTGTTCATTACTTACATTAGTTCTGCACTGCCGACACACACACACAAAGCAAAAATCCAAATGGTCACCAAAAATAGGACACTAGCTTTCTGATTTGTGTTCCTTCATCATGTGGGAGAGGGGGGAAGGGGGAAAAGGGAACAGGTAACAGAAAGGAAAGTGAGCTCATGACCTAGGCAACGACATGGTGATGAGTGATGTGCGGAAGTCAGAAACACTGTATGACAACTACTGAGCCATCTCAATAGGAAACCAAAGAGGATAGACCAAGCAGTAAAGAAAGTGACCTGAATAAAGCTAAGTAGGGGATGGGGAAAAGGGTTAAGTACAAAGTTTGTAATTAATTATAAGAGAAAGATATAGAGAAACACACACACAAATGTGCAATGAGAGGAAGTCCGGGGGGGGGGGGGGGGGGGCAGGGAAGAGTAATGAATAAGTGAGTTAGGATGGAGGAAGGAGAGAGGTTAGCATAGATTTAGTCCAAGACGATGGTGGAAAGAGAGGATGTTTTGGAGAGCAAGTTACTATCCCCCGAAGCTCTGAGAAACTATTGTAACATGGTTGTATCCAGATGGCACATTGGTGTAACATGTGCTAAGGTCCCTGGAGTCCGTTTGGAGGGCATACTCTGCCACAGGATAATGGGTATCCCCCAGGCAAACTGTCCATTTCTGACTGTTCATGCATTCCATTCACCAATTCGCTGGTGGGCATACCAACATGAAAGGCTATGCAGTGGACACATGTTAGTTGGTAGATGACATGTGTTGTTTCACATGTGGTCCTGCCTTGAATGGTGCAGGTATTTCCTGAGGTGGGGTTGGAGTATGTGGTTGTGGGAGGATGCATGGGATAGGTTTTGCAGTGGAATTGCTTCCAGGAATACGAGCCATTAGGTAGAGAGGGTGGTTTTGGGATGTTGTAAGGTTGGACGAGGATGTTTCAGAGGTTGGGAGGATGATGAAAGGCTACTCTGGGTGGTGTTGGGGGATACTTTGTTGTGATAATCTCATTTTAGGGCATGACTTGAGAAAGTCACACCTCTAATGGAGCAATTGGTTGAGACAATCCAAGCTGGGATAATACTGGGTGACTAAGGGGATGCTTCTGGGTTGTCTGGGGTTAGGAACATTGTTGCTGTAAGGGGAAGAATGAGATGCCTAGGCTGTCTAGAAGGGATAATTTGATATGGAAGGTATGGCAGCTATCAATGTAGAGGTACTGTAGATTTTGGTTTTAATAAGGATTGAAGTGTGAGGTGGAGGTCACATCAAGGAAGGTGGCTTGGAAATGACCAGAGGGAATATTAGATTAGGGAATGAGTTCAGGTCTTGAAGTAAGTTGAGAGGAGTTTCTTCACTATGAGTCCAGAACACAAATATGTCATCTATGAATCTTTACCAAGCCAAGGGGTGCAAGTGCTGCATCTTAAGAAATGCCTCTTCCATGTTGTCAATGAAGATGTTGGCATTGGACTGGGCTATCCCGGTTCCCAACTAACTGTTTCCTTGATTTCTTTGTAGGTTGGGCCCTCAAAGATGAAGTGATTGTGGGTGAGGATGAAATTAGCAAGTGTGACAAGGAATGAAGTTTTTGCGAGGCTTTCAGATGGGTGTTGGGAAAGGTAGTGTTCTAGGGGTGAAAGACCATGGATGTGGGGGATGTTGGTGTAGGGGGATGTGGCATCTGTGGCGACTAGGAAGCTTTCAGTTGGGAGGGGCATAGGGATGGATTTAAGGTGTTCCAGAAAGTGGTTCATGTCTTTGATGTAGAATGGACTTACAGGTTTTCATTGCTGAAAATAAATCATCCTTTACTTGTAAGTTGTTACAACAATCTGCTGAACCTCATTCTTTAGTGGAATCTGGTGTTGACAATGTCATTAGTACAAACAACATCTGCCTGTAGATTAACACAGTTGGTTAAACAATAACAGAGCATACTGTCTCTTATTTCTTCTGTGTTAATGCTGTCCATACTCCACAGAATCAGTAATTGTGTGTTGATGCCTCCACAGCCTTAAAACAATACATATGGACTGGCTAAAGTTGAAGATAGTTGTAAGATCTGTGTGTTGCATCCCATATGTGCCAGCAAGGGTGCAACACATTTGTGCAGTGTGGTTGAGCTCAGTTAGCTTACTGTAACATTTATGTTTGTCAGGTCACCAAACTGTACTTTGAACTGCCCTCATGGAACACTAATTTTCATTAATGAGATACAGAGGCAGCCAGAAAGTTACCATTTGTAGGGACATTTTTCCCAATATTGACTGTTTACCTTAAATTGATGCCATATTTTAACTTTAATCTCTGTGTGTAAGTATTTGTGAAACTAGTGGTTTATAATTAGTGCTTTAATGTGTTCAATCCTGTGAAATGTAACTTTATGGAACACTGAACTTGCTATTGAAGTTAATGAGCAGTCACTTGAAGATGACCCAAGTTTGTGTATTTGAAAGTTTATAATTCTGTTATCATTAATTTGTTTTACATCTTCTACTTAGACTATTTTTACATCACCTATAATGAAAATATCAGTATGTGTGAAAACAAACTATTTTGTATAATTTATATAAAAATCTCTAAATCTTTATCTATGAGTGATAATAGAGAAAAGAGGTGAATTTATACCATTTACATATTTCAGGGGCTGTGCCAAATGGACACATCATTCACCATCAAGTGAATGCTGTACTAAAGTGAAACATGACGAAAATGAGTATTGTATGCACTGTTTGAAGAGAGAGAGAGAGAGAGATAACAAGAGCAAGTAATTACGCAAGCAAATATGAGATTCAATCTTTTGTAGATCACTACTAGTACATCTTGAATGAAAATGAATATCATCAGAAGCTTATTCACTGTAAATAGATCTTCAAGGAACACAACTACATGTAAAGCTGTATTTAGTGTGGCTGATCCAGTAGTAGCCTAAGACTTGAATTTATATGGCAGCAATGAATTATCCACTGTGATGTTTTCCTTATTTAATTCATCTTGCCAGATCTTACTTATCAGTGATGAACACTGGTAATAAAGCTGGCATTGTTTGTATCCATCTAGAAAACATAATGTAAATTTCTTACTGGAGCCTTTCATATGAAAATTGTTATTGTTTGCAAGATTTGTAAACTTATTCTTCATTTCTCTCGCTTATTTCTAGCTTACAATGGCAGGTTTCAGGTTTTTCACAGAATTACTTGCCTAGGCTTTGGTTTTTTTACATTCTGAAAACTGTACACATCCTAGTCAAATACAGAGTAGTCGGTACTGTACTCCCTTCATCTTTTGTTTGTGAGTTGGTACTTGCAGTTCTGGTACTTACATAATTTTCTCCAAATAAATGGAGATGGAAGCATTTGAAACAAGACTGAGCAAGGATTGAAATATTTTCATCCACATATAACTGGAGTTCTTCAGATTTTGTTGCAGTTAATGAATGTGGGACTTGGATTCCTGTTCAGGTGTTTTCCATATTCACTACTCACATTTATTGCTTCTGGCCAGCTGTTGTCAAAATTTCAACAATATAATCAGTTTCTGTTAAAATAGCACTATTGGAAGGAAAGATATCTCTAGTTGAATATATTCTGATAGTGTCACACATTTTTAATGCCCTTACACAATTTGTTGTCGATCAATAAATTTCATACTATATCACTATACAGACATTAAATGCACAAAATCATTTTTGAGTTCTGCAAACTTCATAAATGTCACATTGTAAGGCTGAATTTGGAGAATGTCATTTAATAGTAAGGACTTTAATACTATGTTATGAGGAGAAATCTGTCTCCTTCAGATTTTGGGCATATGGATAGTGATTAGGGGGAATGATTACTTACAGCGAAGATAACAGGATATTCAGTCAAATGTTTCAGAAAGTAAGCGTTTTTTCACGCAGTTACAGAATAGATTACTGGATCTGTTCTGAAAGATGGAACATTACTTTGAATGCAGGGTAATTTCCTTTTGTTAGGTTAGCATGTTTCTTTCTTACACCTGAAGATGATGATAAGAGCACTGACCACCAACCTACATACTGGTGAACTTTTATTTATTTATACTGAATTTGTAATGAATTTGCATTTCTTTCACTTCCTAACATTGCTCATAGAGTATCAACTACTGAGTTCTTGCTAATAAACAACAATCAACTCAGCTGGAGCATGTACCTGAAAAACTGAAGTTACAAATTATTACTTTTACACTATTGGAATTTGATTTTTATATTCTCTTAAATGGTGTCAATTGAAAGAATGTTCAGTCATGGTTATCTGGTCATTACCCAGACAGAACTGACGTTTTATTGGTCGTACACTATGTGATTTCAAAACAGAGTCAAATTTACAAATAACTGGGCAGTATGAGCCTTTTTATCAATATAACAGTGCATACCCTGCGGCCTGGCTTCACAATATCCAGTTTGTAGGAGTGTCACAATGCTGTTGGATCCTTTCCTGATGCAAGGTAGTCCACAAGTGTTTAAATTGAAACCCTGTATCCTGGAACATGATGCCTGAGCTGCTCTCACAAATGTTTGGTAGAAATCAGCATCACAGTCAGGATCATACTGTACTTATGTAAATGGAATCACAATTCTGGCAGTTTTGCAACATCCTGGGATGAAAAAGCGCTAATCAGTTATTTGTTTATCAAAAATGAAATCTACATTGTAAATTATCTATGTTTCAAATGATTAATGTGCTTAAATCATGAGGCATGATAGGTGGATGCATGAAAGTAAATGGATTAGTTTTTGTTATGAACAGTAATGACTTGATCTTAATAATAGAGAAATGACAATTGCATTTGATCACTGTTACAAATGATTGGTGTTTTAAATTAAATAATGGGGCTCACTAGGTGGATTGGTGAACTTAAATATATCAGGTTGTATTGTAAAAATTAATAACATATTTATAAAAAAACTTCTCTCCTATTAGACCATGGGACCTTTACCATTCATTAAAGTCACCATGCAGTACAACCTCACTCAAGTCCAACTGAATCAACTGTTACTGTGACACAAGAGTTTAACACACATTTGCAAACACAGCAAAGTAGACAATTGCTTGAAATATGGCAGCATTAATTCATTCTATAATTCCTCGCCACTCATTGGTTACATCGAAGTGGCGCACCATTGGGAATGTGAAATGAAGTGTGTTGCCAACCTATGAGTGTTTCGGAAGCAGTGCCAATACTCACCCTGACCAGCTGTTGGGAATAGATTTGAGAAGTACCTCATAATTATGCAGACGGTTCATATAGATTAATGTCATATATGAAAATGCATTATGCACTAAAATGAACCACAATACTATGACATGAGAGGTGACACATGAGGCAGCAGGATGTCTGTGACATATATGGTATCACAGTCTTGTGAGCAGATGTCATATTCAATGGTTCCCCACATCGTGATGCTAAGAGTAACAACACTCTTCCTCTCCCAAACAAAAGAAGAATGGAGTCTTTCCCCGGGTCAATGCCTTACCCATTGACAGTGAACATTCTGGTTAGTGTAGCTCCACTATTCATCACTGAACACAACATGATGCCATTCATCACCTATCCATTCTCACACTGCCAATCCAAACACAGCTGTTTGTGCCTTGGTGTTACTGACAGACTATACCTGAGATGGTTAACTCCCTGATCGGATTTGCAAGTATGTGACTAATGGTGCAGACTGACACACAAAATTTCAGGAAGCCAGTTACTTGTTCTTGGATGGCAGATGCAGATATTAATAAGTTACAGTGTGTAACCAGAACCCTGTTAATGTGATAGCTTTATGTTTCCATGCAGTCCAGAATCAGGTCAGTGTCACAAATGTATGCCCTACAAAATTGAATCTTGCAGTATTCAACCAGCCAGCCAGCCACATGTAGTCCACAGTGAGGCCCCTTCAAACTGTCAAATGCTGACAATACTATCACTCAACAGGAGATGGCATCTCCTTAATGTGAAACAATCCCACCGTTGTAGTTTCACCACAAGCTGCACCACAATAATGTGAAGCTGCATTTTTGATGATGGATATCTCGCAAAAAATCAATGTGAAGTGCATCCCTCACCCTCCCTATGGTCTGGATTTAGTTCCATCTGACTTTTTTCTATTCCCTAACTTAAATAAACACCTTCATGGGAGAAATTATCCATTGTCCGAAGCTGCAAAAGTGATTTTGAGGGACATATCAAAAACGGTTCCAAGCATGTTTTTGAAGACTGGCAGAAACCTGGGAGAAGTGCATCACATTTGTGGGAGACTATTTTGAGAAGGACCATCAAAATCATGAGGATGAGTAAAGGTATATTGTAAAAAAAAAAAAAAAAATAATAATAATAATAATAATAATAATAATAATAATAATAATAATAATAATAATAATAATAATAATCTTTATTAAACAGCTCATGTATATCATTAACTGTGAATGGGTAAAGTTGAAAATGTGTACTGAGCCAGGATTCAAGCCCAGGTCTCTTGCTTAGAACGCAGTTGCATTGACCCTTGGGGACACAGCAATCACCTCAACTGCAAGGACTACTCAAGCATACCGCCCATCAAATACAAAGTCTCAACTCTTCCCTGCCCACTGTAACTCAAACTCATGTTTTATTATTTTTTTTATATTATTATTTTTTCTTCTTCTTCTTTAACTGATTCCCATAAGAGTTTGTGTGTGTGTGTGTGTTTTGTTTCAGACATGTTGTTTGCTAGGCAGTGTATAAATTATCAAAGGAAAATTCAGATGATAAAACATGGCTCAATTCAGAAGGAATTGCTGATGGAATGGCAGGTCATTCAGAAACTCTTGGGAGCGGCTTATCCACCTGCAGTGAGAATTTGTTGTGAAACTCATGCTTAGCTGCTGCAAAACTGTTCAGGTGGCTTGGTGTCATGCTGTTTTCATGTGCTGATTTCTCATTTTCTGTCTCTCCAGCTAAAAGTAGTCAAATCCAGTGCACATGCATTATCTGTGATAAAACATAATGATAATAAATTGTTTCCATCAGCTTCAAAAGTCTTTTCATGGCACAAAACGTCCACTGATTGTTATTAACAGTTATTGAAGCATGAATAAAGTGCTTCTTCTAATAATGTTAACCACAGACATTGAGGTCACTCACTATTAACCTGAATAAAACAATGAGGAATGTGCTTTGTGAAATTGAATTACCACCTTACTAAATTAGGTTCCCCTTTGCTGAAAGACCTTTAATGACAGCCACTTTCTCTTCTTGTGAAAAAACCAGATACCTATGACTTAACTTTCTCTTATTTAACCAGAATGTTTGATCAAGAGGTTATAGTGACAGAAGAGGTTTATGTTTTATGTGTGAGCGTTCTGTAATCATAAAGACAAGTATTGTACAGCAAATATAGAGGAGTAAGTTATTTTGGTTGTTTTGTGTTATAGTTGGAAACTTTAGCTTAAAATAACACAGACAGAATTACCTATAATTAATATATACATGGATTTTCGATAACTGATGGAAAATCTCCACAGAGATGATAAAATTATTCTTCAAAAGAGATCACTTGGATGGACAGTACTTACCTTTGTGCTGTACTGCCGATAGTAACACAAAGAAAGAAAAAGGATGAAAAATAGGACAAGCTAAGTACAAGGTAAGCACTGGCCAGCCAATCTATCTCTTTTGAAGAATAATTTATTTACATGGATATGTGATCTTATATAATTAGCCTATTATCATAATGTAATAATTTGCTGTTTAAAATAATTTTTGTACTGTGTTTTTAAATGTTACCATTGACATATTGTTTAATTGTTCTTCTATTATTGTTGTGTTTGTTTTGATGGAATGTTGTCAATGATGTATTTATTAATCCATGAGAACCCTTACCCATAAATGTTAGATGTGATAAGTAAGCATTTATTGCTCTTTATTGACACTCTGTGAATGGTTATAAATGTACTTAATACGTAGGATTATTGATAAGTAATTTGTTCATATTTTACTATTTAAAAAGACACTATGCCAATAATTCACAATTATAGTTTTACAACAAGTCAGAGTAAAGCGCTTGTGGGACACAAGTTCACTGGTTAATGTCCATATATGTACTATGTACATTTCCTGTTTATGAAACAAAAGAATTTTTTTTAAATAAATATTCCTATTGTTATTTATTTATTTTCACCATCTAGTGTTTAATAAGTACTGAACAACAAAGTCCAAATTCATTTCTCATTCTTTTGTCCTGTCCAGTGTATAGAGACCCAAAAGAATAGGCTTCAGGGATGTGGAATGAGTTAAGACAGACATTAAAATAGATAAGTAGTGGTTTGCAATTACATAAATAACTATTGTTTATGAATGGAAGGTACATATTTATGAAAATGAAAGAAGACAAAATTGCTAACACCACATTTCCTTTTGTTACCAAATATCAGTGTACTGCCAGTACAAATGTTTAAAAGTAGAAAAACACTGTTCTAGCTTTTGGAATTGTTAATTCCTTCCTGTGTGATGAAACAGGTATATGTTGGAAAATAAAAGGTCACTCATACACTTGGTTAGGAGTGGGCCACTAGTTAAGATGACAAGGGGGAGATGCTAAGAAGACAGTACTATCTTTAGACAAAGAAGTTCCACGTGTTTCGTGTTGCAAACAAACTAATCCTAGAATATATTCTATGTTTCATAACGTACAGATGATTGATGTATACAATTTAGGAAGAAGATTTCAGACAGTTCATGGGCTACATTTAAATATCTCAAGAAAAGATCAATTAGCAGAAAAACTACAAAATCATGTGCTGGAGAAGAAACCCCAAAATTTCAAAATCATCAGACAGCCAAAATTACCAAATGGTTTAGACTAAAAACATCAGAAGAAGAAGAGTGTCAACCTCTCAAAACTATCTCATCTACTGAAAATTGCCTGCAAGAAGACACAGCAAAATATAATGACTGCAATTTTTAAGCATAAGTGCTTTGTCAGATCTGCCTTTAGAAAAACAATCAATTAAATCTTCAACTGATAAGCCACAAAAACCATCATTTGTTGTAGTACACCATAATGTCCAGTTGCTCAGAAATAAAATTCCAATATTGGAAGTGGTACTTCTGTCTCATACAAAGCCAGATGTAATATATATTACCACACATTGGCTGTATAAAGCTGAAATTCAGTCAATTTCTATTCCAAGTTACGCACTAACAAGTTTCTATTGTAAGCAATCATATGGTGGTTCTGCCATCTATGTAAAGGATCTTATAAAATTCTGTGAGGTGGGCCTAAATAAACATCTTGCATTAGCAGTAATTAAGGACTTTGAGTTTTCCTTGATCAAGCTGCCAAAAATAAACTATACAATGATAAAACGAATATTATACAAGGACACTTTCCTGATGGGATAAATATGTATAAAAAATATAAATTGAATAACTTATCCAAAGCACAGGCTCGTAGATAGGCACAAAAACACAAATAAAAACATACACAAACATTCAAACTCTTGCAACCGTTGGCCCCTTCATCAGGAAAAGAGGGAAGGATACGGGTTTTAAGGCGGTGGAAGAGGAGTCATTCCAATCCCGGGAGTGGAAGGACTTACCTTAGGGTAAGGTAATTAATCCTCTTCCACTCCCTTAAAACCCGCATACTTTCCTTTTCCCCCCTCCTTCCCTCCCCTTTTCCTGATGAAGCGGCCAATGGTTGCAAAAGTTTGAATGTTTGTGTGTGTTTTTATTTGTGTTTTTGTGTCTATCTATGAGCCTGTGTTTTGGGTAAGTTATTCGATTTATATTTTATACCTATATAATGATAAACATATAGAACACCAAGTAGTAATATTAACATCTTTATGAACAAGTTAGAAGTTCTGCTGAATAGTATCTGCTCATTAAATATAAAAATAATAATTTGTGGTGGTTTTAACATTGATCTTTCAGGAAACAATAATGTCACATATGCTATGATAAACATGTGCAAATCATTCAATATGATACCCACAATACACTCTCCCACAAGATCAACTGAACACTAAGATTCAACAGTTGACCAAATCTTCATAAGTGACACTAACTCGAGATTCACTGGCGAAGTACTGAGCGTGGGGTACAGTGACCATGATGCACAATTACTGAGCATTGATGTAGGAAAAGGTGTAACCAGCTCCACAAAAGTAGTTAAAGTAATGAACATTTTCTGATGACAATATTAGGATTTTTAATTTCCTATTAGCCAAGGAATATTGGGAAAATATTAATATGCAAACCACAGTTGATAGTATGTTTTTAACCTTTCATGACACTTCTTTATTACTTTAATATAACATTTCCTCTTGAAACAAAAATTGTAGACAATAAAAATAGAAAGTCATGAGTAACAAAAGGAATAGATTTCTGCAAAAACACAGTCACACAAGAATTTGCTGATTATTGTAAAGCCTACAAAAAAACCTATCGGAGAGTTGTTAGAGAGGCAAAATGTTTTTGGAATGACAATTTCATAAGCAACTCTTCAAACAAAATGAAAGCCAGTGGAAAATATCAAGAAAGAAACTTGTAGTTCTAAACCTAAAAAAGAAATACTGAAGAAAGGTCCCCCTGATTTAGTAATTATTGACCATTGTCTGTTTTAAACATCTTTTCAAAAATTGTAGAAGAACTTTTGTATGATAGACCTATAAATTAAATAAATAATCATGCACCTATCAACATTCAACAGCACTGCTTTACAAAATCTATGTCCACCCAAACAGCAATTTTTGAACTGTTGGACCACTCATTAAAATCACTTGACCAATATAATATAGCTGCTGGTATCTTCTTAGATCTTTCTAAAGCTTTCAATGTAATAGATCATAAAGTACTGCCTGGAAAGGAGAGGAATAAGAGGTGTGGCACATTGTTGGTTATGCTCTTACTTACAAAACAGAAGATATGACTTCAATTTGATATTAATGTACAGAGAAAAATCAGTAATAAAGTTTTCCACTGTGTTGAAAGGTCAATAAAATATGGTGTTCCTCAGGGCTCTGATCATTTATGTAGAAGACCTTGTTGACCATATGAGCTCACAAAAAACTATTCTGTTTGCTGATCATACAAGCATAGTGTTGATGGGATCTAGTCCTGAATACCTACAGTCAGTGGCTGGTAACTCTATGAAAACACTATCTAAGTGGTTTAACAAAACTGACCTAAATGTTAACACTACAATGGTCGCATCACTAGGAGGAACATTGGTGGTTGTGTTGTGTCTGAGAGATACAGGGTCAACATAGCACCATTATCTTTAATCAAACTCAGATTCTGCAGTTAATAAGTTAACAAAACGAGGGGAAAACTTGTAAGCATTAAAAAAGTAGCAACTGAACGTTTATTTTATGCAAATTAATCATATAATGTTTAGCTTTGCTGATGTGTGGGTTGCCTATTCCGGGAATACGTATCTGCGAGATCCTAAGCAAGCATTCTAGTGTTAATAGTGGAAAAACTGTGTGTATCAACTTCAACTTAATTCCACCATTCTGCAAAAAAACTATCAAAGTAAAGCTTAATAATGATCTAATTGAAAATGTAAATGATACAAAATTTTTGGGTGTATGGGTTCAACAGAATTTAAAATGGAATACACATATAAACAACCTGTCAAAGAAACTCTCTTCGCTGTGCTATGAATTAAGAATATTGAAATCTACTACAAGTAAATCCACAGTAATGCAAATGTACCACGCACAGTTCCACTCCCAGCTCTGTTATGGAATCATCTTCTAGGAAAACTCAACCTACAGTGCAAATATATTCAAACTACAATAAAGAGCACTGCAGATAATTTGCACTCTCAAAAAGATGGAATTATATAAATGTCACTTTATAAAACTGAATCTTCTAAATGTCCCATGCCTATTCATTGTAGAAACAATCATATTCACCAGGAAATACCTCATGAGAACAGGAAAATTAATCCAAAACAAGGATATTCACACTCATTTTACCAGAGGACAATCAAATCTTCCCCAAAACTTTTCAAGGACAGCATCATCCAAAAAAACCATTGTAGTATCATCGCCAAAGGACCCCTGCAAGACACATGCTTATGCGCCTGGCTCATCATTTGGTCGTGCTACGAGCGGGCCGTACTGCGCCGGCATGTACTAGCTTCAACGCCATGCAACGGAGGAACCAATGGCTATGGCGCTTCGGGACCCTGCCTTCTGATGCACAGCAAGTGTGCCCTCTGGACATGTAGCATTTAAGGGCGGCGAGGAAGTGCAGGAGAGTGTGTATGGAATTGCCTAGGAGAAGATAGGCGAGCTTCTAGTAGTTGATGTTGAGACCTAACAATGTCTACAATATTCTTATTGTTGTAACCATGTCTCTGTATAATAAAAGATAAGTATATTTCTTAGCTCATGGTTTCTTGTTTGCTTCTCATCTAGTCTATGTTCCTAGCTGGCCACTTTGGCAAACGACACGGGACGCAACAACCATAATTCACCTCAGTGTTAAGTTACAAAATAAAATTCCAGATCCAATAAAGCTAGCAGCATATCCAATATTTAAAAAGAAACTACAGACATTTCTGACAAAGCACTGCTTTTATTCAGTGCAAGAATTCCTGGAAATGAAAAGCTAAATGAGTCTGCTTTCTATGAAAAATTCTGCACTTAAGAGCAAACAATTTAAAAGATATTATTGTAATCTATACAATTAACATACTTATACCTTGTTTAGTACTGATTTTCATTTATCTGTGCATTTCCAGTGATTTTATACTTGTTTAATATATTTTTTTTAATGTAGCTATCCTTGTTTTATATTTCCAGTGGTCAATTTCTGTATTTTGTACCTCTGATTATTTGTGTAAATATTTGAGTGAAAATCCTTTGTCTACATAATTATTAGTTAATCATGTTCATTGGCTGTATAATTTGTGTGTTACTACATTCACCAAAAGCAGTTTCTCTGCTTCCAGTTTCATTGTATAATTTCTAGAGAGTATAGTGTTCTATAACACTAAACAGCTTGTCCTAATGTTAAGATTGTCTTTGATAGCATGGTCATCTGCTTCTCCTCACACAGAACTTTTCTATGTTCATATGCTACAATTCTGAAAAAGTAAAACTGAAAAGAAAAAAAAAGTCACCACAAGACAACACTTCACACTTTTTCCGGTATTGCTGCACTGATATTTGATATGATAACCTATTGGTATGATAATTTTGCTAATTGTGAAGATTTCCTTGTACTAATATAAAAAATAATTTTGCAAATCCTGTGAATTTCCTTGTGCTAATGTAAATTTTAATTCGCTGATATTTTATAATTATAGTTTTTATTGGCCATTTGTTGGTACCAGCACAAACTTTCTCTATTGTACTACATTCTGAATTTTATTCAGTTGACTTGTCCTAGTCACTATGTTGGCTCACTGTACAAAGTACAAAAGTGTGCAATTCTTATTGACTTGTTCTATATCATTATGTGCTTCACTGTATAAATATATAATCTACATGACAAATAAGAAAATTATATAATGAAATGATATCTGGTGAAGATTATGCTATGAGTGGAACCCACATTTTGGGACAATCAGAGCTATAAATAGGAAGTACCTGTTGGAGTATTGTGTTAGGGCAACGTTACAGGGAGGAAGAGAGAATGAAGATGAGAGTATAAAGTTCCAGTGACAATGAAGTCATTAGAAGGAACCACTCGAGTATTTTGAAAGAAAGGGGAGGTAAACTTGCCACCCCCCCCCCCCCTTTTAAATTAATCATCCCAGAATTGTCTTGGAGTAGTGCTATATAAATGGCAGAAAATCTAAAACTTAATGGTCAGAGAGGGCTTCAAACTGTTGTCCTCACAAATGCAAGTTAGGTGTGCTGAACAGTGTCATCTTAAATTAGATAAATTTCCTGATCCACAGATGTATTTAGTGTCATCAACTACAATAATGAATATCAGCTAAACCCACCAATGCTGCACTTTGGCTCACATTGATGTGAAATTACTTGTACATGCATAGGCTCATCAAGAAAATACTTAAATCAAATCATCACGTCCCTTAGAAAGGCAGTTTGAAGAAAAACATGTTGATTAGGTTTTCTCATAAATCATTATTTATTGTAAAGGCAGTTGACTGACTAAATTTTTTGTTTCCTGTCTTCTTCATAAACATCAATAAAAGATCATAGTTTACTGTCTCTGTAGCATGTGACATATGACTGGCCTTGATTAAATCAACTATTGCTACATTTGATCCACCTGCTTACTGTCCTCTCTCTCTTGTCCTTTTCACGTTTCCTTGAGGTAACCAATAAAAATGAAGAAATTAAAAATTAGGAAGTTACTACATGTTTTATGGTAATGGTGGCAAATAACTACAACATTATTTTTACAGAAAACTAAGCAAAATAATAACGCCAATAAACAATGTTATATACAGACTTTGTTGCCATGATATTTTGATAGCATCATTGACCTGGCAGTTGTGCCATTGTACGTATCTGATATATGGGTTACTGCAACTGAACCACTTAAAAATGAGCATCCCTAGGATGCAATTACTGTTCTTAATGGCTAAGCAAGCACTTGCTTTTTATTTTCTGCACATCTGTTGCTAAGCATACATCAGATTATGTAGGTATTTCAATGTTTGTTTTTATGTATTAATATTATGATAGGCTGAAGCATAGAATTAAAATTTATACTAAAGGTATAATTTGAAGCCTGGTCTCCTGGCCACTATGCAGTTGTGCCAATCATTGCACCACTCTGAGAAATACAGCTGCCCAGAATATCTTAGTCCATGTCTCTCCCTAATACAAACTACATTTCCACCTCAGGCCATCTTGATGTTCCACTTTCAAGTCCCATCATTACTTCTAAGTCTCTGCAATATTCTAACAGCATATTGAACAAATTAGGGATATTACTCTGGATCAGGTAATTTATCTGATTTAAATTTCACTTACATCTCAGATACAGGTAGGATTACAATTACAATTAAAACAGTTCCTCACTCCCTCTTCCTTAATCCTGCTTGTCATCAGTATTGTGACTCACAGTTACTTCACTTTGAGAGCCAGACCTACAAACAAATCCCTGATAGTGCCACGGGACTGCATGGCACCGTTCCATATCAGCTTATTTATGAGCCATCTGGAGGAATCCTTCTTATCCAGACAACACCTAATACAATTTTTCTAGTTCAGATTTGTCTATAATATTGTCATGAGTTTGGACTATAGCCTTTGCTCTTTCCTCCATAACCACAACATCTGTTTCCAAATCCATTTCACCTTCTGCTCAACTCCTTCCTAGATTGTTAAAAGATTATTTATAGGAAGATCACTGCTTTATTAAATTATTTAACACAACAGGTCTGTTTCACCATGATTGCCATCATCAGGTTAAATCAGTTGGTCTTATTCTCCTTGTAACATCAATTTCTCAGCTGTTGTTACACTATTCATTTATTCTGTTTCAGTTCTCAGATTATCAGAAATGTAAGAACTGTCTTTTTTGTTCTTTATGAAGCTGTTGATTATCAAGTTTATTTCTTGTTTTGGCTTTATGTAATAGCTATTTTGTCACATAGGCCTAAGATCCAAATTAGAAATAACTGAATAAAGGGACATCTTCATTTTGAACTACAGAAATGACATTTGTTGCATTTGTATTAAACTAACAACTAAACAGATAAGACAAACAGTGTGACAGCAGCTGAGAAATTGATATTTAAAGGAGAAGAAGGTCAACTTATTTAACCTTATAGTGGCAATCACTCCAAAACTCCAAAAAATAATTTATTTAAAAGCGGCATCCTTTCTATAAATAATTTTTTAACAATGCCTGTAACTAACATATATGACACAGCGAATACAGACAAAAATCCTTCCTAGCTGTCGATCTTCACCTCTAAAATGGCCCCATAAAAAGTTTATCAATATCAAGCAAACCAAACATCAGCAGTACCCCCATTTTGACAACTATCATCCATACTATTAAAAGTGTTTCTTCATTGCAGTCTCATCACCCACAGAGACCACATCTTTAGTGGAAAGTACCACTCATTGAAATAAACCGATAACTTTACTGAAGCCTTTAGTCTCAGACAATAATATCCTATGCAGCTCATGCGTAAACAAATCTCCCATGGCTTCTGCTCCTCTGACACCAATAAATTTGTTAAGCATCCAACAAACAGTTCTCCTCTGATCACATAGTGTCACTATCTTGACCTGAGATAGGAAATTATCATAAGTAAAATCCTACCCACATCCCCCAAAATAATATTCTGCTACCCATCTAACCTACAAAAATATCATTGTCTATTTCTATTTCAATCCTATCATAAACCCTGAACCCTAAAGGTGTTTTCTTTGGGATTGACACAGGTGTCAGGTGTGTTCCATACACTCATCTCCCACCTCTTACCATAGTCAAGTGATAGGCTTGTCCTACCCTATCAAAGGCAGGGCTACCTATTAAAGCAGCTATGATATGTATCAGCTCCACTACAATTACTATGCATCATTCTATGGTAAACAACCAACTGTTTACTCATGTGAAGGGCCACCTCCAAACTGTGGTACCTCAACTTGTCCATCCAGTTGCCAAACATGATGCACACTGTACTATAAATGACTTCAAGATTAGATTAGAAAAGATGTCAACAATTACTACAGTATGTAGGTCATTTGAACTCTACCTTTCAGTTGAACTGCACAGATGGGAATTGTCTCTCCAACATATTCTGTTCTCTTGGAATCACCCTAACCTGATACTCTACTATCCTGTTCCCACTAGAGGTCTGAATATTGATGATTATGCTTGCTTGTACTCCATACTCCATAATGAATGCTCGGAGCAGGTAGGCTGCGCTCAATGAAGGATGGGAAGACAGGGGCCACCCAGTCACGTGTACCTGCCACTTTGCTCTTGTGGTCAGCACAGCAGCTCTGCGGGTCCAAGAGCTGATGCTGATTTTCATACAGTATATTCAAACCAGCTGATGGAACTATACTTCCACATTTTAGTTGTGCCATACATGTATATTCATATATGGTAGATAAACAAAACTAAATAAATAAAATACAAAAATGGAACCAGTTGAAAGTTACAGAGATCGTATTAGTTGTTATGTAAAACCTCCACGTCATTTCACTGTTGGGTGCAATTTTTGTGCAAATAAATCAAATTTCAAACATCTGCAAACTACTTGCTATTAACCTGCAGGGTCAAAGGAACAAATGAAATGAATTAGACATGATAAGTGCAATTAGACTAATTAGTAATCAAACTATATAGTCACTGTAGTATACTAAAATATTTAAAGTGTCATCATCAAATTTACAGTCATTTAGGGAGCCAGAAAAAGTCTTAGAAAATTGTAGGCAGTTAAATCTGCAGTGGAGAAGATGGACTTAAGAACTGCATCTATAGCGGAAGAGGCAAACCTATAGTGCCTATACTCCAGAGGAGTGGCTACAAAAGGCATCTAACTCCATGTTAGAGGCAGCCTTTTTTAAACAGTGGAAAGACAACGGAAACCACCACTGCTATTTTCCCAAAACAACACATGGCTTTACTCAGTCATAAATTAGATTTCAGAGAAGGTACCCCATTGGATCTCCAGGGAGAAGAGGTGGGAGAGGATTGAGAGGAGCATTGGAATGCAGAGATCACTCTAAATCAACTTTGTGAAGTGTTTAAAACTTAACAAACTGGACTATGAGAGGTCTCTTGCAGATATTAATGCTTGCTATCAAGGAGAGAGAAGTGTATATTCTTGAATTTGACTCAGTGGTGCAGCTAGGATTTTGTTCTGGGGGAGGGAGGGGGCCCTAATTAAAAAAAAATAAAAAATAAAAAAATAAAGCCTATTGAGTTTATTAATCTATGACTTATTTTTACACTTCTTATAATTTAACCAATTATACTATGAAAACAAGGATATGAACAATCGGCTCGTAACTTCTGCAAAGCAGTAACACATTCTCAGTGGCATCAAGACGTTAGTGACCCATTTTCACATTCACTTGTGCTTGGAAAATTATAGTTAGGTTGTGATTTACTACATTTTACGTTGGTGACCCTATTTCACATTCACTTGTGCTTGGCAAATTATAGTTATGTTGTGATTTACTACCTTTTACGTTGGTGACCCATTTTCACATTCACTTGTGCTTGGCAAATTATAGTTAGGTTGTGATTTACTACATTTTGTACTATTTCAAATTTCTGGTGCTGATGTGTTTAACAAAAAAATAAAAAAATGAAAACAATAAAAAAAAATTAAATTAAAAAATATTTGTGGCGTACTGGGGGCTGGGTACTGGCCGCATAGCCCCCCTCCCCTTAGTTACACCACTGATTAGACTATTTGGACTCAGTGAGACACACTGGAGATAATGTGGCCACTTCATGACTCAAGCAAAGAATGCAATGTATTTTTTGGGATGCGGTGATGAGAGTAGAAATAACATTACTACAATGATTCCTAAGAACCTTTGTAATGCTGTCATTTGCGATAAAACAATCTCCATTAAAATATCAAACAAGGAACCTGATATTCTGTATAGTTAAAACAAAAATGCCATCAAACATATGAAAAACAACAAATTCCCAGGTATAGACGATATTGTCAGAGAAATTCTGACTGGGATGTGAGAGGAAGGCATGCACGGTGTGCATTTAATACATAATACGGTGTGGAAGCTGGGTGAATGGCGTAAAGACTGAACTATATCTGTTTTAATCCCTTTGCATGAAAATGATCAGTTAGGGATTGCTTGAAGTATAGGACCCTATCTTTAATAATGGCTAGGTCAGACCTGTCTGTCTAGGTGTCTAGGTGTGTTTGCGTTTTGATATGTGTGAGTGTGTGTGTATTTGTTTACCTTCCTTTTTTCCCCTAAGGTAAGTCCTTCCACTCGTGGGATTGGAATGACTCCTTTTCCACTTCCTTAAAACCCATATCCTTCCCTTTCTCCTCTCCTTTCTTCCTCTTTTCCTGAAGAAGTGACCAGCGGTTGCAAAACCTGGTATGTGTGTTTGTGAGTGATTTTATTTGTGTCTGTCGATGAACCTGTCCTTTGGGTAAGTAATCCATTTTCTATTTTTTATATTTATTTATCCCACCAGGAAAAAGGAGGGTAAACATATGCATACACACCCACACATTTACACAGACGCAAGTACACCTAGGCAAGTACCCCAAGGTAAGTGCTTCCTGTCCCGGGATTGGAATGACTCCTTACCCACTCCCTTAAAACCCTCATCATTTCCTTTTCCCTCTCCTTCCCTTCTGCCTGACGAAGCAGCTAGGCTGCAAAAGCTAGCGTTTGTATGTATGTATGTGTGTGTGTGTTTATTTGTTACTATCACTGCCTGTGCTCCTTCGCCTGGTAAGTAGACTTCATCTATTATATATATATATATATATATATATATATATATATATATATATATATATATATATCTGCTTTCTACAGTTCTACAGTATGTCTGCCTAAGTGTACTTGCGTCTGTATAAATGTGTGGGTGTGTGTGTACTTGTTTACCCTCCTTCCCCCCCCCCCCCCCCCCCAAGGTAAGTCTTTCCCGTCCCGGGATTGGAATGACTCCTTACCCACTCCCTTAAAACCCTCATCATTTCCTTTTCCCTCTCCTTCCCTTCTGCCTGACGAAGCAGCTAGGCTGCGAAAGCTTGCGTTTGTGTGTGTGTGTGTGTGTCTGTGTGTGTGTGTGTGTGTGTGTGTGTGTGTGTGTGTCTGTGTGTTTATTTGTATTTGTTGCTACCACTGCCTGTGCTCCTTCGCCCGGTAAGTGGACTTAAAAAAAAAACACACACACAAACGCTAGCTTTCGCAGCCTAGCTGCTTTGTCAGGCAGAAGGGAAGGAGAGGAAAAAGGAAGTGATGAGGGTTTAAAGGAGTGGATAAGGAGTCATACTACAGTATGTCTGTCTCGGTGTACTTGCGTCTGTGTAAATGTGTGGGTGTGTGTGTATTTGTTTACCCTCCTTTTTTCTCCCAAGGTAAGTCTTTCCTGCCCCGGGATTGGAATGACTCCTTACCCACTCCTTTAAACCCTCATCATTTCCTTTTCCCTCTACTTCCCTTCCGCCTGACGAAGCAGCTAGGCTGCGAAAGCTAGCGTCTGTGTGTGTGTGTGTGTGTGTGTGTGTGTGTGTGTGTGTGTGTGTGTGTGTGTGGTTTTGACTTCATCATCTAGTTTCTTACACACACACTATATATAATGTGTGTGTGTGTGGCGTCTATTCCGAAAGAACAGATGTCACTTCTGATCATGCAGTTGTTATTGTTTTCATATTCTCAGAATATATGACTTCAACTGCGAATGGGCAAAGATGAAAATGTGTACCCAGCCGGGATTGGAGCAAGGTGTGGGCGGTATTGATCCCTTACTCTTATGGGAATTAGTACATAGTGACTACGAATTTGAGTACTGTGGGCAGGGTAAAGCTGGAAATGTGTGTCTGACAGGAGGCATGCTTACGTAGTCCTTGCAGGTGTAGTGGTCAATGGGTCCCCAGTGGTGTAGGGGTCAGCGCAACTGCCTAGAAAGCAAAAGACCCGGGTTCGAATCCCGGCTGGGTACACATTTTTAGCTTTGCCCATTTGCAGTTGAAGTCACACATTCTGTCAGTATGTGTTCATCTTATATGCTCCTTTCAACAAACTGTCCATTCTGTTCAATTGCTCCTCCAGGTCCTTTGCTGTCTCTGACAGAATTACAATGTCATCAGCAAAACGCAGGGTTTTTATTTCTTCCCCCCTGAACTTCAGTTCCTTCTCCAAATTTTTTCTTGCTATCCTTTATAGCTTGCTCAATGTACAAATTGAATAACATTGGAGAAAGGCTACAACCCAGTCTTACACCCTTCCCAACCTCTGCATTCCTGCCATGCCCTTCTACTCTGATATCTGCTGTCTGGTTTTTTGTACAAGTTGTAAATAACCGTCCGTTGCTTATATTTTACTCCTGTTGATTTCAGAATTTGAAAGAGTGTATTTCAGTCAACATGTCGAAAGCTTTCTCCAAATCTACAAAAGCTATAAATGGAGTTTTTCCTTTCCTTAATCTATTCCTCTAAGATAAGTGTAAAGAGAGGATCGCCTCCCGTGTGCACACATTTCTTCTGAATCCAAACTGATCTTCCCCAAGGTCAGTTTCTACCAGCTTTTCCATCCTTCTGCAAATAATTCATGTTAAAATTTTGCATCCATGACTTATTAAACTAATGGTTCTGTAATTTCACACCTGTCTGCACCTGCTTTCTTTGGAATGAGGATTACTACATTTCTCATATATCTTACGCAGCAGGTGAAATAGTTTTGTCATGGTTGGCTTTCCCAGAGACTTCAGTAGTTTTGAGGGAATGTCGTCCACTCCAGGGGCCTTGTTTCGACTTAGGACATACTAATGATATATTCATATTTATAGTACTTGAGATATATACATTTATTTACAATTTTATACATTTATTTACACACCAGTCGAAGATGTAGTGGGCTTGAATTCTCATTTGTGTCCAAATTTTGGCATTATTGATCTTGACAGCAGAGTCGTCCTAATAAATCCATCTCTGCTACCTTGCCCACATACTTTTTCTACAGCCTCTATTACTAATTGTTCACATCTTTCTACAGCCTGAGTGTGGCATAGAAAGTTCACAAATTCAAATTCGGACAAAGTCTTATTCATCAAATATGTAGAAATGGTTTCTGTTGTCAATTTCTGTATCACTGGGGGAGGCGATAGATTAAATTTTGACCAATCTATAAGCTCCCTGTAGTCAGTAGCCTCAAAATCTAGTGTTGGTGTAGTAATCATTCTTACTGCAGCTTTGCGGTTACTTTTCATTTTTTTCCCCCTTGAGGACTCTTTTAAAACCCAACTCTCTAATATGTAATCTCTTGTCCACTATGATAGATGGATGACAGAAAAACAAGTTTCATTGACTCACTGGATAATTATTATTATTATTTTATGTTCTCTGAAAGAGTTTTAATAACTTTAAAAACATGCTTTGGGCCACACTTTACTGGGGCACATCTCTTAATATCGAATCAGACTGGTGCATATATCTTTGCAGTGTAGTCAACTACTGGGGCACATCTCTTAATATCGAATCAGACTAGTGCATATATCTTTGCAGTGTAGTCAACTAGAATCATGAGTTCAGTTGCGGGGTTTACTTCAGAAATATAGAAGCACAGCAATCTATTCACAAATGTCAACCAATGAGAGTAACTAAGAGGTCCAGGATCACGATTAGCCAGATCTGGAGAAGCTACATTTTCCACTTTGAATAGTTTTGACATTATTAACGAGGTATTGTTGATCTCTGTTCAAATCTGATATGTTTAGATCAAATTTTTCTGACAACCCTGACTCAACAATCTCGAAATCAATATTAGGTAACTTTTCACAATCAGTCAGACTTTTTCCAATTATTCCACTAAACGAAGATGGTCCAGTTGACTCTCGAAGAACTGAGTCTGAAGTGAAGTAAACAAATAAACCAATGTAATTGTCACTGAATTCGTTAAAGTGAAGTAAACAAATAAACTTTTATGACACATGCAGAATATGCTTAAAGAATCTTGTATTTCATAATTGAACATATACACGGTAAAGTACACACACGTGACATACGTCACTGATAACAAAAGACACTTCATATAATGTAATTAAAGCGCTGAGGCGCACCATACGAAAGCAAAACAAACTCTGACAGCCGGCGTGCTGCCGCGCACTGCCGCAGCACCGCGGCAGGTGGCGCTGGTGAGATCACCTCATCTCTGACAGCGCCAACTGACGTAGCCGACAATACGAATTTATTATTTACTACATACGTCCCCTTTTTTGGTAAACATTTTCACATGCCCAATGTCCGTCATGTCGTCTTCGGGTTGAAATGTTCGGGTAGGTGCACGTCCGTAAGGTTTGTAATGTCCAGGTTTGAACTTTCTTGTCATTATGGGCGAGTCCGGTGTTTTCGATATAGGTATCACGTTCTTTTTTGTTATTATAGGAGACATAGGTCCATTGTCACTATTTTTATTGCACACTTCACTCAAGAATGGTAAAGTTAGGTCCATATTACACTGTGTATCATCTTTTTTGACACTTTCGGGTAAGTTCACTTCATAGTCAATCTCCATTTTTTCGTCGTCGTTATCCGAGGGTATCGTGGTCATCCTAGGCCGGAGCTGGTCCACATGTCTTGCGACGTCACCTGCAGCTGTGCTAACCTCGTACATACGGTTCCCTCTTTGAGCAGTGATACGTTCTTTTATACACTTTGGATTGCGTCCATAGCCCCGTGCCCAAACAGAGGCGCCCTTTCTATATCGTCCCTGATTTGTGTTGGTGGACTGTTCCTTTGAGGGTAATAGGAGATGCAGTAATGTCCGGGGTTGTCTGCCATGCAGCATTTCCGCAGGGCTCTGTTTTCCCGTTGGTGTGAATCTGTACGATGCTAAAAAGCTGAGGAGTGATTCCTCCGTGGAGGATGATGCTAGATGTTTTTCCATTTGCGTTTTAAATGTTCGCACCAGCCTTTACACCTCCCCATTTGATTGGGGGTGAAAAGACGGTGCAGTGACATGGGAGATGCCTCTGCGTCTGCAGAATTGTGCAAAATCAGAAGAAGTAAACTGTGTACCGTTATCGGACACGATGGTTTTTGGAAGGCCTTCAAGCGCAAAGATTTTGTCGAGGGCCGAAAGGGTGGAGGCCGTAGTAGGCGCCGAACATTTAAAGACAAATGGAAAATTTGAGTATGCGTCTATGACCAGCAGCCAATAGGAATGAAGGAAAGGGCCAGCAAAATCTATATGAATTCTTTCCCATGGTTGTTCAGGTGTGGGCCACGGCGAAAGCGAAGATTTGGGTGCCGGAGCATTTGTGCCACACGGGCTGCAGGCAGCCACCATGCGCGCAATGTCAGCATCTATGCCCGGCCAGTACACATGACGGCGGGCCACATTTTTTGTTCTGGAAGTACCCCAGTGGCCTTGATGTAGCAGATTTAGGACATCAGTGCGAAGAGCCAAAGGAACAACGACTCTTGGTGTGACGTCATCGGTGGCCAGCGAGACCACCCCACGAAGTGTGGGCAGACGCAGACGAAGATGATAATAGTTTCGGAGCGGATCCGATGCTTTTCCTGACCGTCTTTCTGGCCATCCATGCTCGATGTGGTGGACAACCTGGCGGAGAACGGGATCAGCAGCTGTGGCTTCCGCGATGCGATGTCCGTCGATCGGAAATCCGTCCACTGCCGCCCGAGCAGCTTCATCCACGTGGAAACGGAGCAATTCATCAGCATCAAAAACAGGATCAGGACCCATAGGAAGACGGGAGAGAGCATCCGCATTCGCATGCTGTGACGTGGGCCGAAAATGAATCTCGTAATTGAATCTAGACAGGAATGAAGCCCAACGTTGCAATCTGTGTGCTGCTTTGTCAGGAAGAGATACCGAAGGATGGAAAAGTGAGACCAATGGGTTGTGGTCTGTGATAAGGTGGAACCTAGTGCCATATAGAAAGACGCTGAACTTTTTTAAAGCATAAACGATGGATAAAGCTTCCTTTTCGATCTGGGAGTACTTTGCTTGTGAAGCATTGAGAGTCTTGGATACATAAGCAATTGGTCGCTCTGTGCCGTCTGGAAATTTATGACAGAGTGCAGCCCCAATGCTATGTTGTGACGCGTCAGCTGCAAGTATTAAAGGCAGCCCTGGACTGAACGTTGCTAAGCAAGGTGATTTTTGCAAATGAGATTTGAGTGTTTGAAAAGCCTTTTCGCATGCGTCAGACCAAACAAAAGGCACATTCTTTTTCAAAAGACAATTTAAAGGATGTGATATTTCCGCTACAGACGGTATGAACTTGTGATAATAGGCTATTTTACCTAGGAAGGCTTGTAAGTCCTTCACAGACGTAGGTCGAGGAAGAGAGTCAATTGCAGCAATGTGATCCTTTAAAGGACTGATACCCTCACGTGAGAGACGAAAGCCCAAGTATGCAATGGAGGATTGAAAAAATTTGGACTTGTGAAAGTTACTTTTTAACCCCGCTTGTTGCAAAACAGTAAACACTTGTCGAAGGTTCCTGAGATGTTCATCTGTGGATGCCCCTGTGACCACAATATCATCCTGATAGTTAATGCATCCCGGTACCGGCGCAAGAAGTTGTTCCAAAAATATTTGAAAAATAGCTGGCGCGCTGGAAACGCCAAACGGCAACATTTGGTATTGATAAAGACCAAAGGGCGTGTTGAGTACAAGAAATTGACGAGATCGCTCATCAAGAGGCAAAGAGTTCCTCTGGCCGCGGCATGGGATACATGTCAATGATACTTTGTGAATTTACGGCGTTTTTAAAGTCGCCGCAAATGCGAAGGGATCCGTTTGGCTTGAGAACCACTACCAAAGGAGAAGCCCATTCACTCGAAGTGATAGGAAGAAGAACACCCGCAGTTGTGAGGCGATCGAGTTCTTGTTTAACAGAATCGCGAAATGCAACTGGAAGAGGGCGCGCGCGAAAAAATCGCGGGCGAGAACCATCTTTAAGCGATATGCGGGCTGTGAAAGCAACAGCACGACCTAAGCCTGTGGAGAAAAGACCAGAGAATTCGGCAGATAAAGCCTCTATTTTGTCAAACGGAACATTGTCGGAGACCATATTTATAGTGTCATCTACAGAAAATCCAAAAGCGCAAAATGCGTCGTAGCCAAATAAGTCTGTCGTAGCTGCAACGAAAAGAGTGAGTGTGCGTGTCACATGTTTATATGTGACCGGTACTTCAAATTGGCCTTTGAGAGCCAGTTGTTGATGGGTATAAGTGCGCAAGTTGCGCGAAACAGGTGATAAGGGGGGCGCCCCCAGCTTAACGTAAGTGTGAGAAGTAATAATAGTCGCGGCGGAGCCGGTGTCAACTTGCATTTGAATATCCTTTCCTAGGATAGTAACAGAGACAAAATGTTTATTGTTTTAGGAATAAGTGGAGTTGACAAACATGACTGAACCAGCGTCAGATTCCATATCATTGATTGCTTGAACTTGTTTTGAACGACATACGGATGAGATGTGACCACGTTTTTTTGCACTTGTGGCATTGTGCCCATCTTTGAGGGCGGTCGTCACGCGAGTGCTGCGTGAAACATTTCGGACAAGAGGGCAGAGCATTTTGTGTCGGTTTTCTCTGAAAAACCATCTTGCTTTTGTTTTGTTTCTGCTGAGAGGGGCGGTATATAGCAGCAACGTCGTCACTTGCTTCGCTGTGAGCGGCGACAGCAATGGCCCTATCTAACGCAACCTCTCCTACGTCACCCCACGAATCCAGCTGAGCGCCCGCGGCGCGAGTGATTTTAAATGATTCTGCGATTGACAACACCTCTGCCAGGGTAGCGTCATTTAATTGAAGTGCTTTTTGTCGAACCTCTTTGTCAGGGGCTGAGAGGAGAATAGCGTCACGTACCATTTGATCGGCGTACGATTCCTGATGGATTTTCGTCACAAAATTACACTTTCTGCCAAGCCCTTGCAGCTGTGTGGCCCAAGCTCGGCACGACTGATTTGAAAGTTTTTTGCACTGGTAGAAGGCTACCCTAGAGGCAACGACGTGCGTTTGTTTCTTATAAAAAGAATTTAGAAGTGTACACATTTCGTCGAATGACAACGATGCCGGTTCCTGAAGTGGGGCCAGTTGTGAAAGCAACTGATAAAGACGGGGCGAAAGCCAAGAGAGAAAAAGAGACTTACATAGGTTGGTGTCAACAACGCCAAATGCTGCGAAGTGTTGACGTAGTCGTTTCTCGTAGTCGGTCCAGTCTTCGGCGGCATCATCATATGGTTGGAAACTCGGAATTGAAAGCTGCTGCCTCCTATCGAACTGTGGTGCGTTGAAGATCGCCTCGATGGTGTTTGCGAAAAGCTCTGGAAGTTGCAGGACATGATCGGTGAGTACTTTTTGCTGTTGCAGAAACGCTTGTAGAAGTTCTTCGACGGTGGCTGGCATGATTGAACACGTTGTTTTGATATATCCCCTTCTCGTCGCCAATTTTATGACACTTGTAGAATATGCTTAAAGAATCTTGTATTTCATAATTGAACATATACACGGTAAAGTACACACACGTGACATACGTCACTGATAACAAAAGACACTTCATATAATGTAATTAAAGCGCCGAGGCACACCATATGAAAGCAAAACAAGCGGCGTGCTGCCGCGCACTGCCGCAGCACCGCGGCAGGTGGCGCTGGAGAGATCACCTCCTCTCTGACAGCGCCAACTGACGTAGCGGACAAAACCAATTTATTATTTACTACATAAACCATTGTAATGGTAGGTAAATTTTTAGTTCTATATTGAGAATAATGCCATTTTTCCACCCAGTGTTTATTGAAATTCCATCACAACCAATAGCTTCTACCCCATTAATGTTAAAGTTATTATCTTCCAGGTACTTCAGAAAGCACTCAGCTATAGCACGTCCAGTTGCACTTTCTGTAGAAATATGCCTGACATACTGCCCTCCAGGTTCACAAACTATACTGACTTGCTCTTCTTTCTTGTCTCTTCTCTACATTTTGTCTCCCATTTTCTCGTGGAATAGAGTGTTGTCTCTTCCGCCATCGAAGTATATTCCCTTCATTATATTAATGCCACCGTTCTGTTGTTGAATAGACAGTCTTGCCTTATGCTTTTCTCTTCATACTTTATTTTTGTCTATAACAAGTGAGGTATCTGTATCAGACATCATTCCTAGATCATACAAAACACTAGAAGCTATAGCAGCTGTAGCTTTATCTGAAACATGAAACCAATCACTAACTAAAGCAGTTGACATTAGATTTGTTCTTATCTGAGATGAAATAGAAGGAAGCGTTAACAACTTGATCTCAGTTGTTTTCTTTCTAATTCATTAGAGTCTCTTGTAAAAGCAACATTTTGTCATCCACTATCTATTTGTTTCTTTTCTCTTTCTTTTGAAGTTTTCTTGTTATTATTTTATCTACACTGCCATACATGCAATAGTAGACGTTTGCTGATCATGTCTGAATTTTGTCTCCATAACAGCTATCTTTCTGCTTTTCCCACAATTGCAGTCTATAATAACAAGGCAGTCACATGTACTCCTATATTCCTATTTCCTATATTCACAGGTGTAAGTGACAGAATATTGTTATTGAATAGAGAGTCTTGCCTTATGCTTTTCTCTTCATACCTTATTTTTGTCTATAACAAGTGAGGTATCCGTGTCAGGCATCTTTCCTAGATTCTACAAATCACTAGAAGCTATAGCAGCTGTAGCTTTATCTGAAACACAAAACCAATCACTAACTAAAGCAGTGGACATTAGATTTGTTCTTATCTGAGATGAAATAGAAGGAAGTGATAACAACTTGATCTCAGTTGTTTTCTTTCTAATTCATTAGAGTCTCTTGTAAAAGCAACATTTTGTCACCCACTATCTATTTGTTTATTTTCTTCTTTCTTTTGAAGTTTTCTTGTTATTATTTTATCTACACTACCCTACATGCAATCCTAGATGTTTGCTGATCATGTCTGAATTTTCTCTCCATAACAGGTATCTTTCTGCTTTCCCCACAATTGCAGTCTATAATAGCAGGGCAGTCACATGTACTCGGCTTTTTCCTACATTCACAGGTGTAAATGATAGAGCATTTGCAAATGATAGAGCATATCAAATAGTTTTATTTGACTTCAGCTACAAAAATTTGCATTTTTTCCTTATAATTATCTTTTTCATGATCTCTGTTGTACGATTTTCTTAATTTGTAATAAGCATCATGATAGGATTTTATCATTTGCACAACTCTTTTCTGAGATACAACTGGAATGGATGCTTTCTAAGAAATTGATTCTATTTGATTTGGAACATTCTCAGAAATTTGTTGTTGTTATGGTCTTCAGTCCGGAGACTGGTTTGATGCAGCTCTCTACCCTACTTTATCCTGAGCAAGCCTTTTCATCTCCTCATAAGAACGGCAGCCCACATCCACTTGAATCTGCTTACTATACGCGTCTCTTGGTCTCCCTCTGCGATTTTTACCCCACACACTTCCCTCCAATGCTAAATTTACGATTCCTCGATGTCTAAGAATGTGTCCTATCAAGCGATCCCTTCTTTTGGTCAGGGTATGCCAAATATTCCTTTTCTCACCAATTCTGTTCAATACCTCTTCATTAGTTATGCGATGTACCCACCTAATCTTCAGCAGTCTTCTGTAGCACCACATTTCAAAAGCCTCTATTTTCTTCCTGTCCGCACTTCTTATCGTCCATGTTTCACTCCCGTACAAGGCAACACTCCACACAAATGCCTTCAGAAAAGACTTCCTTACACTTAAATTAATATTCGATGTCAGTAAATTTCTCTTTTTCAAAAATGCTTTTCTTCCCATTGCCATTGTGCATTTTATATCCTCTGTACTGCGACAATCGCATGTTATTTTACTACCCAAGTAACAAAACTCATCTACCACCTTCATTGTTTCGTTTTCTAATCTAATTCCTTCAGCATCACCTGATTTTCTAAGACCGCATTCCATTATTTTTGTTTTGCTCTTGTTGATGTTCATTTTATACGCTCTCTTCAACAAACTGTCCATTCCATTCAACTGCTCTTCCAGGTCCTCTGCTGTCTCTGACAGAATTACAATGTCATCGGCAAAACGCAATGTTTTTATTTCTTCCCCCTGAACTTTAATCCCTATTCCAAATTTTTCCTTGCTTTCCTTCACCACCTGCTCGATGTACAAATTGAACAACATCGGAGAAAGGCTACAACCCTATCTTACTCCCTTCCCGACTGATGCTTCCCTTTCATGCCCTTCGAGTCTGATAACTGCGGTCTGGCTTTTGTACAAGTTGTAAATAACTCTCCTTTCCTTGTATTTTACCCCTGCTGATTTCAGAATTTGAAAGAGTGTATTCCAGTCAACATTGTCAAACGCTTTCTCCAAATCTACAAAAGCTAAAAATGTAGGTTTGCCTTTCCTTAATCTATCTTCTAAGATAAGACGTAAAGTGAGTATTGCCTCCCTAGTTCCTACGTTCCTCCTGAATCCAAACTGATCTTCCCCGAGGTCAGCTTCTACCAACTTTTCCATTCTCCTCTAGATAATTCGTGTTAAAATTTTGCAACCATGACTTATCAAACTGATGGTTCTGTAATTTTCACACCTGTCTGCACCTGATTTCTTTGGAATGGGGATTATTACATTTTTCTTAAAGTCTGAGGGTACTTCGCCTGTCTCATACATCCTACACACCAGTTCAAATAGTTTTGTCATGGCTGGCTCTCCCAGAGACTTCAGTAGCTCTGAGGGTATGTCATCTACCCCTGGGGCCTTGTTCTGATCTAGGTCTTTTAGGGCTCTATCAAATTCATCTCTCATTATAGAATCTACTATTTCATCTTGATCTACTCCCTCTTCCCTTCCTACAACATTGCCTCTAAGTTCATTTCCTTTGTAGAGCTGCTCTATGTACTCTTTCCACCTTTCAGCTTTCCCTTCTTTGCTGAGAACCTGTTTCCCATCTGAGTTCTTGATATTCGTAGAGTTGCTTTTCTTGTCCACAAATGTGTCTTTTATTTTCCTGTAGGCTGTATCTACTTTTCCCCTTCTTATACATTCTTCTACAGATTTGCATTTGGCTTCTAGCCACTCCTGCTTAGCCATTTTGCACTTCCTGTCAATCTCATTTCTTAGTCGTCTGTACTCCATTTTGCCTGTTTCATTTACTGCATTTTTATATTTTCTCCTTTCATCAATTAAATTTAGTATTTCCTGTGATATCCAAGGATTTTGTCCTCTGCTGCCTTCACTATTTCATCTCTCAATGCTACCCATTCCTCTTCTACTGTTTTATTTCCCCCTGTTTCTGTCAATTGCTGCCTAAATCTCCCTCTGAAATTCTCCAGAACTTCACCTTCCTTCAATTTATCTAAGTCCCATCTTCTTATTTTCCTACCTTTCTGCAGTTTTTTTCAGTTTCAGCCTACAGTTCATGACTAACAAGTTATGGTCAGAGTCTATATCTGCCCCTGGGTATGTCTTACAGTTAATAACTTTCTCAGAAAATGGAAAATGAAACTTTTTTTCTTTGAATCTGTGTCGAAATATTAAAGTTCTCTTCAAAACAACATAATAGAACATCCTTGTAAGTTGGAAGGGTTGTCCCACTAAGTCCTTTTGGTAAACCAAAAATAGGGCATCGATAGGACTGTCTCATCAATTACAACTTAGTCTTCTCCGGAGTTGCCATTTCACTCTTAGTACAAACAAAACAGGTAACTTAAACACACTTAGTGCATTTTATTAAACATAGCACACTTCACTAACATGAAACTAAACACACACTTCAACTCGATGTTGTCACCAGAATAATAAGTAGCAACTAACAGAGTAAATAGCAGTGGCAGAGCAAGCGATGGTAGTGGGAGGGTCAGGGGGGGGGGCGTTTCGCGTCGCGATTTGTTTACTGGACTGTCTGCCATGATCGATACGGTCTGCCACCTGCCTTTGTCTGGCCATCGCTCAGCAGGCAAGAACAAACATGCAAAGCTGAAAAGTTTTTTCTCTGCTTTATGAAATCATAAAAATTGCTGATTTTATACGTTTTTCTTGCACATTAAAGCCCTCTGCGCGAACTGAAAATATGAAAGTTAGATTTTTCAAACTATTTTCCGTTAATCACCACATAAATACGCAACTTTCGAGCCCCATTACAACTCGATACTCAATTTTTTTTTTTTTTTTTTTTTTTTTTTTTTTTTTTTTTTTTTTTTTTTTTTTTTACGGCCCACCCTATTGGACAGGTCTCGCAGCGGGGTCTTCCACAGAGATATGATCCCTTGGGCAGGATGTCTCTCATTTCTGGGCTTGAGGACAGAAAATCAAAACCTTGGCGAAGGATGCAATTTAGTTGTGCGAGTCCAGGATCGTACCAGGTGACAAGGGGAGCGCTCTTTCGTGGATGGTTGCTGGTGGTAGAGGGAGTATTCGGGATGTGTGGGGATATGTCACGGGAGATCTGCTTAGAAACTAGGAAATTGGCGTATTTTTGTGTATGTGGTGCATTTTTTGCGTGTTGAGGCACTTCTTCTCAGAACTTTGGCTCCTCATAATCTCCTAACACCGTCTCTCCCATCACTTTCCATTTTCCTTACATCATCCCTGCCTCAATGGCCCCTTAGCCAAAACCCAATCCCACATCCTGTTCCTAAAACGCTGCCCTCCCAACGGTATAACCATAAAAAAGTTCTTTCTCTGGATCCCACCCTTCCTTCCACAGTGATCTGTATCTTTCCAGATTCCAAAAGTCTGTAACCCTCAAGAACCTAGTTCTACAAAAGCATCTCTCCATGGCTCATAAATCCCTCATACCTCCTCTCCCTCCATAAGATGCTATTAGTGTCAATCCAAACTACCTACATCCCATCTCTCAGATACAATCCTTTGCTCTCCAGCAACCACCTCCACATGTTTTCCAAGCTGCTGACATCTTATTGCGACGTTGGAGCTCCTGAACCCCTAAATAGCGCACAGACCTTGCTTAGCTACTCTCTTGAAACTACCTCATCCCTCAAAACTCCCTACCAACACACCACAACGTCCAGTGCAAAAACAACCCCAGAACACTGGTTAACCTGTCCACAAAAAACCTCAGTCCCACTGAAGTTTCTATTTTATCCAAAGGTCTTAGCTTCAGCCCTATGCCCAAATTCAATCATGTTGGTCTCATCCAAGACCTCCTCTCCTTTTCCCAATCCCTATGATGGAAACACTGCTTTGCCACCAGACACTGACTGTAGCCAACCTAATCCCAACACTGAACTCTACCTTTCCCAGTTCATACCACCATCCAACATAGATCCCCCTGCACGTCCACCTAACCACCCCCTGGATATCCTCCAAGAATTTCTCATCTCCAACTTGGCCTCACCATCTTTCCCCAAGTTTCTTCCTAAGCGCGCAGGCCTTTCAGCAGAAGAAAGGAGAGCCATCCACAGTCTCAAAACAAATCCCAACATAATCATTCTTCTCACAGATAAAGTGCACAGTGGTAGAGTGCCAGACTATGAATCCAAATGTCACGGGTTCGATCCCCGCCAGGTCCTGATATTTTCATCTGTCACTTTCCACTTTTTTCACCTCTGGCAGTATTGCACATCTGAAAAATACCGAGTAGCACTGTAGTTCGGAACCCACGTTAAACTGTAGGTCTCCATATAACTGGCTAGGTAAGTCAGTTCGAAGGTCGAAGGAAGGCAACGGCATACCACCTCCAAACAGGACCATGCTTAGTAAAGCACTGTGGTGTCCATCATACCAATCTTCGGATTGTTGACCGCTTAAACTTTTTTTACTCCTACCAACAGAATGTCAGCTCTTGTTGACCTCCCATATCAAGGATACCAAGAATTTCCTTCACTGATTCTCCACCATCTCCAGTCCTTTACCTTCTGGATCCCTAATTGTCACAAGCCTCACCAACTTTATCCTAACCAACAACTACTTTTCCTTTGAGGAAAAAGTTTACCATCAAATGCAGAGAACAATCTCCAACCTTTTTATGGGCCATCTGGAGGAATCCTTCCTAGCATACCAAAAGCCTACACCTCTGACCTGATTCAGGTTTATTGATGATATTTTCATGATCTGGACTCAGTCCAGGACATCCTATCCACCTTCCTTCAAAACCTGAACTCCTCCCCCATCCACTTCACCTGAACTTCCTCAACGCATCATGCCACATTCCTAGATGTCAACCTCTACCTCACTGATGGCCCCATGCACACTTCGTCCATATTAAACCTATCAACCACCAACAGTACCTATATTTCGACAGATCCTATCCCTTCCATATAAAAAAAGCCCTCCCTTAGAGGCTGGCCACACATGGACGGCGTATCTGCAGTGACAAGAACTCCCTTTCCCAAATACTGTCTCACAAAGGCTTTCACAGACAGAAACTACCCCCAAAGACCTAGTCCGTAAACAGATCTTCCGTGCCATATCCCCACACAGCCCAAATTCTCCCTCTACCATCAGTAATCATCCTCGAAAGAGCGCTCCCCTTGTCACCCAGAACTACACTGAATGCAAACAACTGAACTGCAACCTTCACCAAGGTTTTGATTTTCTATCCTCATGCTCAGAAATGAGAGACATCCTGCCGAAGATCCTTCCTACCTCTCCCAACCTCCATAACATCCTAGTCCATCCCTATGCCAGCCTGAAACCGAACCCACTGCCACAGGGATCATATCCCTGTGGAAGACCCTGCTGCAAGATATGTTCAGTCCACCCATCCAGCTCTTCCTGTTCCAGTCTTGTCACAGGCTTATCCTACCCTATCAGAGGCTGGGCCACCTGTGAAAGCAGCCATGTAATTTACCAGCTGTGCAGAAATCACTGCGCAGCTTTCTGTGTTGTCACGTTGAAAACTACAGGTGGTGCGGAATTCGAAGGTTGGTCGGTAACAGAGCACAACACTTTACACTTAGAACACTTTTTACTGCTAACACAAACGTACACTCAGTACAGACTGCCTTCTGCTTGGAGTACTCCACTATTTGTACATAGAAAGAATTTTCTGAAACTTACAAGTACATCAAACATAAGACACCTGTAGAACATTCTAGAAATAGTAAATAAAATGAAATAATCTTTTTCTTCCTGTGGCGGGATTTGAACTGGGGACTGCATGCACAGCAATCTGCACCACGCGTGCTGTCGGAAGACTTGCGGCATTGCTCCCCTTCCTGAAAGAGCAGCGACCCGCTGTTAGGTTTCCCTTTGCAGCCACTACAGTGTCTTGGATCTTGTCATTGGTCCTTTGTGTGGCAGTTCTGGAGAATCTTTACCTTCAACCTGCACGCCTTCCTTGCGGTTACAATGACCACCACCAGATCCTCCTGTCGTGGCTTCATCATTACCATAACGGTTTTCAGAGTCCTGGATCAAGAGTCCGTTTCTGTGTATTTGTTCTCTGGGATCGTTGTAACGCTTACGGAGGACATGCACAATGTCTCTTCGTTTTTGTCGTTTTGAGGACGGATCGGAATCCTGTACTTCGCATGTGACGTCTGACAGGCGGCGTATGACACGATACGGACCAAAGAATCGCTTCAGTAACTTTTCCGATAGCCCAACTTTCCATACAGGGGTAAAAATCCATAGCAGATCTCCTGGGCTGTAAACAATAGGTCGGTACTTGCCGTTATACCGCTGGCGGTCCTTATCCTGGGCGTCCAGTGTCCCTATGCGAGCCAGCTGTCTTGCTTCTTCGACCCCGGTCATGAGCTGTTTCACATAAGTCATCCTGAGTATCGTCCGGTTGCAACGGGAACAGCGTATCCATTGTCGTCTCAGCCTCACGACCATGGAGCAGGAAAAACGGCGTGAAGCCTGTGGTGTCCTGCCTTGTATGATAATCAAATGTCAAGACTGGCAGTATTGTATCTTAATCCTTCTGCTCAATATCGACGTACATCGGGAGCATATCTGCTAACGTCTTGTTAAAACGTTCTGTAAGGCCATTTGTCTGAGGATGGTAGGCAGCTGTGGTTGCGTAGACTTTCCCAGCGTAATAACTGATAATATTCATCTCGGGTATGCAGCCGGATACCGTTGTCAACTAGACAAGATATTTCGGCGAGTTAGTGTATTAGCGCTCTCACCTAAAGATGGCAGTCAGTTGGTCTGCCGAAATATCGTGTCTAGTTGACGACGGTATCCGGCTGCATACCCGAGATGAATATTATGGTAGGCAGCTATTATTCTGTGGACGCTGTCGCAACGTGACATTACATATGATATTAGTTTTGACATGAATACGTATCCTCGATCAGATATTATCACACATGGTGCAGCATGCTTCGAAATAATGTCTTCTACTAGGAATTTTTCGATCTCTGGGGCTTCTGAAGTCGGCACAGGTTTCGTGACAGCATAGAGGGTGAGGTAGTGAGAGTATATTATTATCCATCGGTTATCGGCTGTTGACTTCGGGAACCTACCTAAAAGTTCGATTCGAATCCGGTAGAATGGAGTTGCTGCAGGTGAAATTGGTACCAGATGACCTGGAGGTAATTGTGGAACATGCTTCCGTCGCTGGCACTCCTTACAGTGACTCACATACTGTTTGACAGATCGGTAGAGACCTTGCCAATAATCCTGCGTCTGATTATGTCTAGGGTCATCCCAGATGACCGGATATTGGAGAATCGTGGAAATATTTGAGAATAGCTGGCCGGAGATGAGCTGGAACATACAGTAGCCATTTGGGGCCAAATGGATCGTAGTTGCTCTTATACAACGTCCCATTTATAAGTTGAAACCCTCCTTTGGTCGGTTCTCCTTTCTCCAAGGCCTCTGTGATTTGAAATAATGCTGGATCTTCCCTCTGTTCAGCTGTAATGTCACTTAACTCAGTGAGGGCTGAAATTTCATCCAAGCTTTTGTGTTTGGATAATGGATTCCTCGAAAGGCAGTGGGCGTCCTTGTGTTTGCGCCAGTTTTTGAATACCACGGTGACATCATACTGTTGGTGTCTTAGTGCCCATCCTGCTAGTCGACCTGATGAATCCTTCACATTGGTCAGCCAACATAAAGAATGGTGGTCCGTCATGATGGTGAATGGTTTACGAATAGATATGGCTGGAACTTATTGATAGCCCAAATAACAGCGAGACACTCCTTCTCGGTTGTAGACTTTGAGAGAACTCTTGATGCATAAGCTATAATCTTTTTAGCACCTTCCTGAATTTGTACAAGCACTGCATCAACGTCATAACCACTAGCATCTGTGTGAAGTTAAGTTTTCTAATTCTCGTCGTATAAGGTCAGAAATGATGCAGACGTTAGAGCCTCCTTAAGTACTCAGATAGTTCGTTCTTTCTTCTCATCCCAGCAAATCTTGGCGTCTCTCTGCAGATATTCTTGCAATGGACGTGCCTTGTTACAAAAACCTGCTATGAAACGACGATAGTACGAGCACAGTCCGAGGAAACTTCTCTCATCACGGATGTGCTGAGGAGTTCGAAATTCTAAGACTGCCCTTACTTTATCTGGATCAAGGCGCACACCATCTCCGTTCAATATGTGCCCCAGTATTTTTAATTCTTTGGGACGAAGAGGTACTTCTTTGAGTTGAGGCGGAATCATACTATCTGAGCACACTTCAACACGGTTGACAGGTGGCTTAGATATTCCGCAAATGTCCTTGAGAAAACGACAATGTCATCTAGAAACAAATACATGTCGTCCATGTAAGATGTCGATGCAAGTTGTTCATCATGCGTTCGAATGTGGTCAGGGCATTGCATAGTCCAAACGACATGATCTCGAATTCATAGAGGCCGTCAGATGTAATAAAAGCAGTCTTCTCCCTGTCAGCTTCTTCAGCTTCGATTTGCCAGTAACCTGTCTGCATGTCCATGGTTGAGAAGTATGTAGCTCTTTCCAAAGTCTAACGTGTCGTCAATGCGCAGCGATGGGTAGACATCCTTCTTCGTGATTTTGTTCAGCCGCCGATAGTCGACACAGAAACCCCATGTGCCACCTTTCTTCTTCATGAGGACCACTGGAGACGACCAGGGACTCTCTGATGGTTGAATAATGTTATCGTGCAACATCTTCTCCACTTCTTTCCGAATCATCCGTCTTTCAGCTGGCGACACTCTTCAGAAACGCTGGCTAATTGGTGAATGATCCCCAGTATTGATACAGTGTTTTATCCTGGGCTGTTTCATCTGGCTCTTCTCCTGCCTGGCCTGGAATACACTTGAAAATTGGTGTAGTATGGCTAATACCTGCTAACGTTATTCATGCGTCAGACCGGGCCCTATATGCAGTGCCATGGTAGTTTCGTCTAGTGCGTTATCGGCAGGGCATGAGACTTCGTCTATGACATTGAGCTCACCGTCCTGGACTGGTTCGGCTGTTCCAATACACATTCCTCTAGGAATGAGATGTGACTGCTCGTGAAAATTAGTGATCCAAAGTTCTCCTCGACCACCTGTAATGCCTCTGGTATGTCGATTTCCTTTGCAATCGACAACCACTTCTCCATCCAATGGTCATCTCGGCAGCTGACTGAAACTTTTCTCATTGTTAACGGCGGGATCTCAACATTCTCGACAGCAAACAACCTCCCAGGGAAGTACACGTTATATCTACTCGTCAGAACGGCTCCTTCAAGTTTGTAGCTCAGATCTTCCCACTGTCAATGACAGCCTGGGATGCCTGAAGAAGTCCCATCCGAAGATGACGTTATGGCTACATTCTGTTAAAACGACAAATTAAAAACGCTGCGTTCTGTTGTTGATAGTTATTCTTGCAACACACCTTCCGATGGCTGGACGTATTTTCCATTTGCGACACTGTTGCTCTTGTATCACAGAACATTATCTTCTTCAGTTTGCGGCGGTAGTCATTCGACAATACAGAGAAGGTACAGGTTGGCCGTCGATGATGACGTCAATGAGATTCCCCGACTTCTTAGCGACTGTCGTCTAGGGAGGATATTCATCTGCAGCGACCTCACCTCCATAGATGGTCGCCTCGCCTAGTTTTCCTGAACATGTCGGCCAGGTGGGCGGTTGGTATTTCTGTAAGGCGACGGAGACCGGCGGCGGCGTGTTGGAGAGCGACCACGTCCAGGATACGGCGAAGGGCTTCGTCCCATAGGTCGACAGTAAGAATCTGCAGTGGACTGCCGTTGAAAGGATTGCACCGATGGTTGGTGTCTTGCAGCATAATAATTGTCAAATACTCGTCTTCTCTCCCTACAGTATCGGACGACATGTCCGGGAAGGCCACAGTGAAAACACAATGGAATGTTGTTTTCTGTCCTCCTGCGAGGCTTCACAGTTGCGGCGGCCGAGGGGGAGGAGTTGGTTGTGGTCGCGTCGGTCGGTTCCTAGGATGCAGTTTGGCAGTTGCGGTGTAAGTCGTAGTAGGACCAGGCCATTCTTCACGTCGGGTGCGACTGGCGGGCAGACAGGCGCCAATGTTTCAAATACCTCTTCCTTAGCAGCATCAGCTCCGTCATGACAGAACTGACATTCATGGCCGTATACTGGTGCTCGCTTGGTCCAACAGTCCCGGCTGCCATAAACTGGTGTAATTTTTCTCTCACAATTTGTCGTATGAGAGAAGCAAAGTCATGCTGGTCTTCCACAACGACCATAGGGATTACATTTGGGAGTCCGTCGTACCTCTCGTCCAAACCTCTTCCGTTGAATCTCTTCAATTTTCTGGTACCATTGGATAAACTCTTGTGTCGTCGAAACGTATTTTAACAGAAGAGATTCATACATGGCTTCTGCAATGCCCTTCATCAGGTGTGAAACTTATCGGCCTCCGTCACATCCGGGTTAACAATGTGACATAGGGCCAAGACACTCTATATATATGACTGTGTTGACTCGCCATGTCGCTGGGCCCTGTTCTTCAACCGCTCTTCTGATGAACGGACTCGCCGCTGGTGGTCTCCAAACGTCTTCTTAAGTTCTGTCTGGAATTTTTCCCAGCTATCGAGATTGTCCTCATTATTTTCAAACCACTGCTGGGCCGTCCCGTCCAGGTAGAAATATACGTTTGCCAGGCACATAATGTTATCTCACCTGTTATACTTGGCGACTCGCTCGAATGCTTTTAGCCATTTATTTGGGTCCTGTCCAGCGTCTCCCAAGAACACCGATGGGTGTCTGATTTGCAGCTGGCTTACCGCTGTTTCAGCATCGATGCTTCGTTTGATGACACGGACCTTCGGACGGAGGTAATCAGTATACCCTTTGTATTCCGGTTCCTGTCTTACGCTGTCTAATCGGAGCCACAATGATACAGAAGTATTGCAGTACACCCTGTGCCTCCACCAGAAAGTGTCACGTTGAAAATTGCAGGTGGTGCGGAATTCGAAGGCTGGTCGGTAACAGAGCAAAATATTTTACACTTTTAACACGTTTATTGCTAACAAAAGTGTACACTCAGTAGCGACTGCCTCCTGCTTGGAGTGTTCCACTATTTATACGTAGAGAGAATTTGCTGGATCTTACAAGTTCATCAAACATAAGAAACATGTAGAACATTCTGTAAACAGTAAATACAAAGAAATAAATTTTTTCTCCTGGTGGCGGGATTTGAAGTGGGGACTGCAAGCACAGCGATCTACGATGCCAACCACTGCATCACGCGTGCAGTGGAAAGACTCGCGCCAATATTGGCATGACCACTAACCAGCTGTCCACTAGGATGAATGGCTACCACCAAACTGTGGACAAAAACAAGGTGGACTACCCTGTGGCACAGCATGCGGTGGAGCATATGCTTGATGTCAATGGCTGCTTCACAACTCCAGCCATCTGGATCTTCCCACCCACCACATACCTTTTCTGGACTGCACAACTGGGAGTTAACCCTACAGTATATTCTCCGATCGTGAATTATCCAGGGCCCAACCTATGATAACTTCCCTTTTTTCCACACCCAACAGTTCCTACCTCTCTAATCTAAACCTCTCTTGAGTGGTTTGTGTGTTCGTTCGTTTGATTGATTGAACTACTTACTTTTTTTATTTTTATTATTATTTTCCTACCGTCACCTGCCTCCCTGCTTCATTCCTAAGCTGCATCTCGTTCCATCTAATACGTACACGCTCTGCAAGGCTGTGCTGTATCCATTCCCACAACTGTGACGCAACCTTCCTCTCTCCCCTCCCCCCCCCCCCATCCCCACACCGCGTGATTTGAAGTGCGACGACCGGAGCTGTCGGTTGTATGACTGTGTTGTATGCCTGTGTGATTGCGTGGATGTTCTCTTTTCTGAAGAAGGCCATGGCCGATAGCTGGAAGTGTTGTTATGTGTGTCTTTTCTATGTGCCTGTCGCGGCTCGTCGTCACGTCTTTGCAGTGAGTTTTAAACTTGTAATGCTACTTTTGTATGAAAATGGGTGTTGCGTATTGAAGTTGAGGTTGGGGATCGCAAATGAAATTTTACCAGGTAGTGAAATATTTTTAAATGAAAATACTGAGCAATTTTGACAACGAAGGGACAATTTAAACAAAATTATTGGATTCCGCCATTAAATGGTAGAGATGGTGACTTCGGTAGCAAATACAACACCAGCAAGCAACATTACAGAAGAAGTCGTCGGAATCTAAATTTTACCTTATTGAGAGCTGGTACAAATATTTCGGTCATATTCTGTAGTGATTGTAGCTGAGATGACTGGAATAATACTTCGATAAATTGATGCTGGGATTATGCGTTTCGTTTACAATTGTTCTATGACCTTGTTGAAAATTAATCACGATAGTCGCCAAAAATTGCAAAATTATCGGACTTCATTAACATCGCGAAGATTTTTCTGCAGGCATTAAAATGTAATAAACCATTCATAGACTCGAAATAAATAGAAGTTGCACAGAGAATGTTCTAGTACAATCGTGAAACAAATCGCAACAATACCCGAGCATCACTCTATGAAGTACTGGATCTGCTGAAAATAAATAACTTTAAAAATAGTGAGAATAGAGAAGGGGTTGTAAGTATGATATTTCAAATTAACTGTGGGAGTTTATTTACATTAATAAAAAACTGACTTACAATAATTAGGCAAAATCCTGGAACACGTCCTAATAGATCGAGGAGAAGACAGTAAGTCACGAACAGTACCGCTCTCTCCCTTCAGCTTGTTGCAAAAAAAGTTGAACGTGACAAATGTCATATGTTTATCGATACGCTGGCAGAGAAAGGGCAGAAGTCAGCGACAAGCATCGCACAAGTTATTTAAATAATCATTAATGTATTAATACAAACTGTCTTTATTATCGTAAGCGGGGGTCACTTTGGAACACTCAGTTCATTATTTTCCATATAAACCAGATAAAAATGATTCAATCTCAGATATGTTTACTACCATGTGTAGCTATACTCTTTCGTTACATAACAACAAACAAGCACAAACTAAATATCAAAGTATGACCTGATTACAGTTAAAAATAACTGACACAATGTCACCCCACAATGCGGGGTGACTCTGTGACAGTCTGGTTTTTCTACTAAAACTAATAGGGCAATAATACAATCACAATGTAACCCCATAAAAGTCTGTTTTAAGATAAGGAACAAGTAAAAAAATCATAAAAATGAATTTTAAATGCTAGGCAATGCAGGGAAGATCGAAACTGGTAATTGGAAATCCATATGCAGACATGGAAACCGCATGTACTGTAAATAACATTTCCTCATTGTCTGTAAAGTCTTGACCACCTGGTTTTCTCACTGGTACTGATGTTGCAACTAGAACATTTCGGGCCTCTTTTGTTTTCAGCCACAGTGTGTTCTTATGAATGTTGTACCTGAGAAGAACATATAAATTAATATTATGCACTGTAATAACGTCTTTTCATAGTAATTCCATCCAGGAGTATTTTATTCTCCGGCAGGAAGCTTCTTTCAGTGATAGGCGTTTCTCCAAAACTTGTTTGACAGCTTCTGCCAGTTTCCTCACTATACTTGCGGTAAGAACGACTTCCAGTCCTCCTCATATATGTCCTCGTCATTCTGGACTGTTAATGTAGTTGGGTGAACTGACAATAAATTGAAAAAAAAAACATAAATAAAAAAAAGTTGGAATGACTTTGTGACAACTGTATCTGTCATATAGTCAGCCCATCTACCTTCGAAATTTTGCTTAAGTCTGTATAACTTTACACCAAAAGAACATATTTAAGTTCTTTAAACATTAAATAATTGCTAACAAGCATGGTTATTAATATAATTGCCTGTAGGAACACAAGCAAGTGAGTTGAACGTTGTGCAATACAAAGTTTGCAGGTTTTCTCCTGGGAAGAAAAAAAAAAAAAACACGATTTAACTAAACCACTGTAGCAGCCACGACAGTTCGCGTAGAAGTCTAAGTGATGACCAACACATACCAGCACTTGTTAGGCATATGACAGAACAGCTTATAGCCCTCTGGCGCAGTATTTAAACTCCTCAAAAAAGTTCACCTGTCACAATGTCACCCAACCGGTCACAAAGTCACCCACGGCTTACGGTACTATATTGTTAGGACTATAGCTTTAATATCATATGTTAGTAAAGTTCTCCACACCAAAAAAATTTCTTGAGTCTCAGATTTCCGCAGAACAAGCATATTTCGTGTAGGTAAAGGTACTCGAGAGGCAGTCTCGAATTTAAGGCAGATAATTTAAAAAATGTCATGAGTTCTGTGTCCATGCCTACACCTGGCTCCTATATTATAAAAAAGTTTTTCGATATGACAAATGGCTTTTGACAATGTTGTTTACTTTTACCTCAGCTCTAAAAAACCTATGCAGAATATGTAATCTAGAAAGTGCTGGATGACTAGGATGGTGGGATTTCAATTGGCGGCAGGAGAATCAACAATTTACGCTTCGCAGATAATACTACACTCGTAGGAGGAAGTGAGCAAGAACTTGGTGATCTGGTGAAAGTTACTAGTATAAATTTTTCCCTACAGACAGAGACGAAAAACTAAAGTAATGGTTATAAATAGCCACGGTATGGATCAAAAGTAAATTACATGATGTTTAAAGGATCTGGAGACAGTGGGTGATGGTGTATATCTACGCTCTCTGATCAAATGCTCGGCAAAGTGTGAATTATATAGAATGTCCGTATGTTTGTGCGCACGTATTGCATACAAATCTACAGTTATGTTCCATATGAAATTTCGCACACGAAAGCTTCAGCCCATGAAGACGATCACCGTAAGTGTAACGATCGTGTACAACACATTTTTCGTGAGATTTGACGTCACAAACAATGAGATGACAAAAACCCATTGTATCAAGTGACAATGCTGCACATTTCATTCCTAAACCACTGTACCAATTTCAACCAAATTTAGTACACACATTCCTTACAATGAGGGAACAATTTTTGTAGGGGTAAGACCACAAACGACTCATGATTCAGGACATATAAAATCATAAACAATAGGAGTCGTAAAAAACTGCCTTAACATATATTCATACACTGTATGTAAACATTTAAACATAATTTCAAAACTTTAATTGACGTTTTTCGCTGACAATCACATCAAAATGAAGAAACAAAATAAGTTTCTCGCTTACTAATATTTTGTTGTTCATGGAGTAAAACTACGGCGTTCAGTATTACGTTACTACAGATTATAACTTCTACCCTAAAAATTCTACCCCCATGAACCACAGACTTTGCCGAGGTGGGGTGGCTTTCGTGCCTCAACGATACAGATAGCCGTACCGTGGTGCAACCATAGCGGAGGGGTATCTGTGGAGAGGCCCGACAAACGTGTGGTTCCTGAAGACGGGCAGCAGCCTTTTCAGTAGTTACAGGGGCAACAGTCTGGATAATTGACTGAGCTGGTCTTGTAACATCAGCTAACATTGCTTTGTCATGCAGTTACTGCGAACGGCTGAAAGCAAGGGGAAACTAGTCGTTAATCTTCTCGAGGACATGCAGCTCTACAGTATGAATATATGGTGTGGCGTCTTTTTGGGTAAAATATTCCGGACGTAAAATATTCTCCATTCGGATCTCCGGGCGGGGACTACTCAGGAGGATGCCGTCATCAAGAAAAGCAAAACAGCCATTCTACGGTTCGGAGCGTGGAATTGATTTGGTAGGTAAGCTAGAAAATTTAAAGGAGAACTGGATAGGTTAAAGTTAGATATGATAGGGGTTAGTGAAGTTCCGTTGCAGGATGAACAGGATTTCTGGTCAGGTGAGTACGGGTTATAAACACGAAATAAGTTGTTGGTAACGCAGGAGTAGGTCTGATAATGAATAAGAAAATAGGAGTGCGGGTAAGTTACTATGAAGACCATAGTGGACGCATTATTGTAGCAAAGATAGACGAGAAGCCAACACCGACCACACTACTATAAGTTTATATGCCAACTAGCTCTTCTAATGATGAGGATGCTGAAGAAATGTATGAGGAGATAAAAGAAATTATTCAGGAGACGTTATTGTGATGGGGGACTGGAACTCGGTAGTAGGAAAAGGAAGAGAAGGAAATGTAGTAGGTGAATATGGACTGGGAAAAATCAATGGCCGGCCGCGGTGGCCGCGGGGACTGAGGCGCTTCAGTCACAGTCTGCACGGCCACTACGGTCGGGGGTTCGAATCCCCCCTCGGGCATGGATATTTGTGCCGTCCTAGTTCGTAAGTAGTTCATAAGTAGTATGTAAGTTTAGGGACTGATGACCCCGTAGTTAAGTCCCATAAGCTTAACAAACATTAAAAAAAAAAAAAAAAAAAAATTAAAAAAAAATCAATGAAAGAGGAGATCGCTTGGTAGAATTTTGTGCAGAGCACAATTTAATGATCACCAACACCTGATTTAATCACCATGAAAGAAGGCTGTATACGTGGAAGATACCAGGAGACACTGGAAGGTACCAGATTGACTTTATAATGGTATGGAATAGATTTAGGAACCAGGTTTTAAACTGTAAGACGTATCCAGGAGCAGATATGGACTCTGACCATAACTCACTAGTTATGAATTGCAGATTAGAACTGAAGAGACTGCAGAAAGGCAGAATAGTTAGGTGATTGAGCCTGGACAAACTGAAGGAACCAGAGGTGGTTGAGAGTTTCAGAGGGAGCAGTAGGCAAGGACTGGCTGAAATGGGGGAAAGCAATATAGTAGAAGAAGTAGCTCTGAGAGATAGGATAGTGAAAGCCGTAGAGTATCATATAGGCAGAAGGACAAGGCCTAACAGAAATCCCTGGATAATACAGGATATACCGAACTTAATTTATAAAAGGAGAAAATATAAAAATGCATCAAGTGAAGCAGGCAACACGGAATACAGACGTCTGAAATATGAGGTTGGCAGGAAGTGCAGAATAGCTAAGCAGGAGTGGCTAGAGGACAAATGCAGAACCATAGAAGAATGTATAACCAGGGGAAAGATAACGCCTAAAGGAAAATAAAAGAGGTATTTGGAGACAAGAAAAGCAGCTGTATGAATATCAAGAACTCAGAGGGGAAAACGAATACTAAGCAAAGAGGGAAAAGCTGAACTATGGAAGAAATATATAGAGGACCTATACAAAGGATACAAACTACAAGGTAGTATTCCACAAATGCAAGACGAAGTGGAGGAAGATGACATTGGAGATAAGGATACTGCGGGAAGAATTTGACAGAGCGCTGAAAGATTTGAATCGAAACAAGGCCTCATGAGTAGATGAAATTCCGTCTGAACTGCTGATATCGTTACGAGAGCCAGTGATGAAGAATATGTTCCACCTGGTGTGCAAGATGTATGAGACAGGGTAAATACCCTCCGACTTCAAGAAGAATGTAGTAATTCCAGTTCCAAAGAAAGCAAGTGCAGACAAATGTGAAAATTACAGAACTATCAGTTTAATAAGTCATGGTTGCAAAATACTAACGCAAATTATTTACAGATGAATGGAAAAACTTGTGGAATCCGACCTTGGGGAAGATCAGTTTGGATTTAGGATAAATGTTGGAACACGGGAGGCAATACTCACATTACAATTTATCTTAGAAGATAGATTGAGGAAAGTCAAAGCTTCGTTTTGTAGATTTGGAGAAAGCTTTTGACAATGTTGACTGGACTACACTATTTCAAATTCTGAAGGTAGCAGGGGTAAAAAGTAGGGAGCGAAGAGTTATATTCAACTTATACAAAAACCAGACAGCGGTTATTAGAATCGAATGGCATGAAACGGACGCATAGGTTGGGAAGGGAGTAAGACAGCGTTGTTGCCTTTCGCCAATGTTGTTCATTCTGTACATTGAGCAAGCTGTGAAGGAATGCAAGGAGAGAGAGGGAATTAAAGTTCAGGGAGAAGAAATAAAAACTTTGTGGTTTGCCTATGGCATAGTAATTCTGTCAGAGACCGCAAAGGATCTGGAAGAGCACTTGAATGGAATGGACAGTTTCATGAAAAGAGGGTATAAGATAAACATCAACAAGAGTAAAACAAGGATAATGGAATGTAGTGTCAGAAAATCAGGTGACGCTGAATGAATTAGATTACGTATTTGGGTAGCAAGATAACTTCTGTTGGCCGAAGTAAAGAAGATATAAAATGCAGAAACGCTTCCCGTAGGAAGGAAAGCGTTTCTGAAGAAGCGAAATTTGTCGTCACCCAGTATTACTTTAAATGTTAGGAAGTCCTTTCTAAAAATGTTCATATGTTTGTAGAGATTATGGGAGTTAACTACGGGGTCTTCAGTCCTTAAACCTACAAACTACTTATGAACTAGCTTATACTAAAGACGGCACATACATTCATGCCCGAGGGGGATTCGAACCCCAGACCGCCGGCCGCGGTGGCCGCTGGGACTGAGGCGCTCCAGTGACGGTCTACACGGCCACTACGGTCAGGGGTTCGAATCCCCCCTCGGGCATGGATATTTGTGCCGTCCTAGTTCGTAAGTAGTTCATAAGTAGTTTGTAAGTTTAGGGACTGATGACCCCGTAGTTAAGTCCCATAAGCTTAACAAACATTTGAACCCCCTACCGCAGCGGCCGTGCAGACCGTGACTGGCGCGCCGCAGACCATTCGGCCACTGCGGCCGGCAAGTCCTTTCTGAAATCATTTGTCTGGAGTGTAGCACTGTATGGAAGTGAAACATGGACGATAAGGAGTTAAGACAAAAAGTTGATTGAAGCTTTAGAATTGTGGTGCTACAGACGAATGATGAAAATTAGATGGGTAGATCACGTAACTAATGAGGAGGTGCTTAACCGAATCGGGGAGAAAAGGAGTTTATGGCATACCCTGATTAAGACATGGGATAGATTGTCGGGACACATTCTGAGACATCAAGCAATTGTGAACTTAGCATTAGAGCGATGTGTGTGGGGTAAAAATCGTAGCAGACGCACCTGCCTCCTCCGGTGTTGAAGCACATCGCGAACAGCGATGTACAATCAAAAGAAGAAAAGGTTCTTTGATTCTGCATCGTCCCAAGAAAAGTCCCTACTTTTTGCAAAGAGATCGGAAATCTGTACCTACGTCCCTACAATTTGGAAAAAAGAGTCGAAAGTCCCTATACGTAGGAACATGTTCTTACGGTTGGCCTCACTATGCCCATATGCTCGGTTACGCTCGTGACGGCATCTCGTGGCCCGTAGGCCTATATAACTCGCGCGCCTGCTATATAAAGTCTACCATACAGCATACACTGGGCAACGCCGGGTTTTCAGCTGGTAAAGAGATAACACGCAAATCGTTCTTGGCGGAGCTGCAATGTTCAAACTCACTAAGATCTGGAAGAATCTGGGAATATCCAAAGGTAGTAGTAATAAGAGCCACATTGATGCCTTTGAGATATGGTGTTGGCGGAAAGTTCATGGACACAAATAACAACAAAGCTTCAATAATAGAAGAACATCACAGTTGTCCTTTTCTGCATCACCATGTCTGACATGCTTACTACCACCACCTCAATCCTCTACACCTCCCCTTCCCCAGCCTCCACCACAATAACGTGGTGTGCTGCCTCCATCCCCCAGTTTACTGTCCCCTTATCCAGGGCCGGATCTAGGACATTTGCCAAGGGGAGCAAGCTTAAATTTGCCGCCCCTTCTTTCACACACACCTCCGTAAGGATCGACTTTTTGACGCTAATTGGGTAACATATTTCTAAACAAATGTCACAAGCTCACAACATGAACATATTTTGTTGACTGAATTAAGATCAAAAGAAAGCGGAACAATTTTAAAACATACAAAAGTATTACAAGAGTACTCAACGTACAAAAATCAATTCAAAATTTCGCTTTTCGAGCTTTTTTTGCTGCAAAACTGCTTTTGATATCATCATAGTTTAGAGAAGCAGCTCGTTTGTGCTCTATGGATATTATACTCAGATTTGTTTAGCAGTCGTGCTCCTCAAGTGAATTTAATTACTTTCAGCTTGCTGAAACTTCTTTCTCCAGACGAAACAGAAACTGAAATGGTAAGATATATTTTAACGCTGTAGTAAGGTTGGGATATCCCTCTACCAATTTATTTTTATAAATTAAACTTAATGTGGATGATGCAGTGGAATCTTGCAAGGCTCTGTCTATTGCCAGCGCATGTTGTCTGAAAGTTCAAGTTCTTCCTCGCTAAGATCTTCTGCCAGTTCCGCTGCTTTGGCCTTCAAGTCCTCCACTTCCATTTCTCGAATTTGCACATCGCACAGAAAACTAATTTTTGTACCAATGTTCTCAAGTGCGGTAAACCTGGTACTAAGCTCTGTCAATTATTCCTTATTATTTCTGTGAATGTTAGATACTTCATCCTCACAAATCTCATCAGTCATTTCCTTCTTTCTTCGAATCCTTTTTTCGGGGAATACCGTTGATACCTCATTATGTTCTGCTAGCACTTTGGCCTCAGAAATAGCTTCAGAGGCACAAGAATCATATGAAATATGAATACTCATTTATCTGAAAAAGGAAATCTATGCAAATTAATAAACATTGTGCCTTTACTTAAGCAATAACGCAAACATCTCCCTCATTCTGGCGAATATCTAGTAGATTTATAAAGTTTGATTAGCTGAAGTACCTGTGACAGGGCAACACTGAAGTCAGCAACCAGGAATTTTAGTTTTATTAAATGATTTCGGTATTTCTTGCAGTCATTTTACTTTTAATAATTCTGTGTCAAGATTTTCCGCCCTCTGAATTCTGCCGCCCGGGGCAACTGCCCCCTTTGTCCCCCCCTAGATCCGGCCCTACCTTATCTGCCATCCTGTCAGCCACCGCAACTACCACTTCCTCCGACCTAGTCCACTACCTCCCTCCCTCTTCCACTGCTCCTGTAGTATTGCTCTCACAGTCGCTTCCTGCCACTATAATCACTGCCCCCCATGAGTATCTCCCACTTTAACCTGCCAAAGTAACTCATTGCCACGCCACAGACTCACCTGCCTCCTCCAGTAATGAAGCATATCGCGAGCAGCCAGGCCCCATTCCCTGTCACATCCAACCCATCCCCCCAACCTCTTCCAGCTCCTTCTACCTCCCATAAGGTAGCACCCAAAACAAGTACAGGTCCCTTTCCTGTTCTCCCCATCACCACAGCATCTGTCACAACCCTACCATCAGCCGAATCAATGGACACTGCCCCCATTCCCTCCATCTCCTCCCCCACTCCCGAAATATGCACCTACGTACGTCCTCTCTCACCCTGAACCAAAATACCTTGACAATCGTATCCTGTCGATTGAAATAAGGAAATACTTTCCATCTGCCCCCCTTCTCCCAACTAATCCCGCATCAGGACTCTGTCCTTATAAAATACACCTCCCTACTTTCTATACCGACCTCCTTCAACGCCTGGGGTCCAGATTTTGGACCCTACGCCACCCTCACCCCCTTCCTTTTCCCTTCCTTGCCAACCTCAGTCTCCCCGCCGTCCGCCCGCCCACCCTCACTGCTGTGATCACCAAATTAAGCTCGGTGATCACAGAGAAGGTGGTGTTGGGACAACTCCATGATCATCCAGACCTGGGGATACGTTCCGCCAAGCGTATCCAAAATGCCTCCGTCCCCATCTACCTGATGCGGATCTTTACAGAATCCGCATCTTCTATTGACCGTCTCCTCACTGAGGGGGCACTAATATATGATTGCTGCTACAAGGTGGATCCATCTCAGTCCCCTCCCAGTCATACCGCTGTGGTTGTTGTCTCGTTTATACCGACCACCACACCCAAAACTGTAAAAACCCTCCAACCTGTCCTCACTGCAAATCCCCTCATTTCCTCAAACAGTGCCCCAACATCACCTCCCCTCCCATCTGCAACACCTGTGGTGTCGCCCCCCCCCCCACCTATTCCAAGCTCGTCCTGCTCACATCACCCCTGAGTTGATTGTCTCTCTCCGTCCTATCGACCCCCGCTATCGACCCCAACAACTCCCTTTGTACCCCTCCCACTGTGGAGGACGTCATCCGATTCGTCACCACAGTCCTCCAAAACATTCACCCATTCCAACGCTCCCACACCCTTCAACAGATCGCCGTCGCTGCCCGCTCCATCTTCCGACTGGAAATCATAGCACCACTCCCATTTCAGCTTCTCCCGACACGTTACCCTTGTATAAAGTACACCCATAACCTTTTTTCCATCTACCCCTACCCCCCCCGTAGCTCCCCATGGCATGTCCACCCCACACCATCATCTATCGCAATGTCCGTTCCCTCCCTGCATACAAGTACCTTCTCATGCACACCCTCTTGCATCACTGTGTGGATGCCTTTCTCCTAACTGAAACCATCCTACAACCCCTTCGATCCATCAACACCACTCCCTATACCCTACACCATACAGATGACCCCCCACCCCTTGGCAGTGGCAGCTGGCCACCTCCGTCACCAGCCTCTCCGGCAACAGCCTCTCCTAAACGATCCCACCGAGAACCTCATCCTCAGCCTCTTTCTTCCCTCCCTCACCGTCACCCTGGCCACTATTTACATCCGCAGTCACGCGCCCTTCCCATATGATTTCCTCTCCCACGCTGTTATGTAAGCTTCTAAGCACTAAACAGCTACCCAGTCTGTTTAAACAAGATCAATAATTAATCTGTAGTTTAGCCAGTCTATCAATATGCATATGATGACGTGATAATATATTTTAACAAACATAAACTAAACCTTTGAATAACCAACAAAATGGATTCTAAGATAAACAAATGATTCACTCACGAAGTAATTCTTTATAAATGAAGTTTATTACTCCCTTTGGACATGAAAATGCGGAGGTGGTCCTACTTTATATATCGGTAAATAACTGAATATTTCATGAGAGGCACAATAAGTGTCACACGTACTCGAGAGTAAATGTTCCAAATTATCACTCGTAAATTAGTGAAGTGCATCGAGCAATGCAGTTCCAAATTAATCCGCGATTACAGTATTCGTTATAAAACACAGTACACGATTGCTGATTTATCATAGTTCCACAGCCCTACTACCGTGCATAGTTTACCACTTTTCACCAGAGGCTAAGTTCTTCGGTCACAGTCCCGTATATTTTCTTAGTCCGCACATGCCTATCTCTTCAAATCAAAAGTTCGTAATGCGGCTTCAGATCCCCCAGCGTCACAACCTTCCACAACCGCGTCCAACTTAGGAGTCCCGTCCCAAGCGTTTGAAAGCGTGCTCTACCTCCGCCGAAATTTGTATCCTTCCGTGCATCCTAACGCCTCATCTTTAAAATACAATTTCCCTTCCAAAATATTATACATTTGAATATTACAGAATTAAATGCGTTGACCAATTCCCTACAAATTTTGTTTACATTTATCAAACAAATATATATTTAATGATACTAAAATACGGTTGAGACTGAAGCACTTTGCTTGGATAGTCATTAAGCGTGGCGTGTCACTGTTCAAATATACTGCCGCCATCGAAGTATAGTTACACAATTAATATTTAATTTATCTTGGCTTTTTATACAAATATATTCAGTTCTTGTCCACAAATACTTATAATTGTTTATATATAAATTATCTGCTGCATATCTACTATTTTTAGTCGGCCATGAAGTATTTAAGTGGCAGTCTACAACAAAAAAAAAAAAAAACGTTACTAAGAATAATATTAAATATAATAAAATACATATATAAATGAAATGCACTTTGCTGGGTTCATGTTTTGTGTTTCCGTGGTGGAATCTATGTTCTGACACAGGAAGATTACTACCTCAATGAAAAGCAGAACGAGAGAATAAAACAAAGTTTATTGAAAGAATATAGAAATAACGTGGTGTGTCTTTTAAGATAGGTAGCGTGGTGCAATGCTGCCCATCTGCTTCTTAAACTGTTACTGATAAACACTACATATCGATAATTGTAAATATAACTATATTATTATTATTATTATTATTATTATTATTATTATTATTATTATTATAGTACTGAAATTTGTCGGCTTTTTATCTGTAAGGGATATTTAAATTGTAATTATGGCATTTGATTCTCACAAGTCTCCTGAATCCATTCATGTAATTATATTTGCCATATGATCATTCCCTTATTTTGTATGGATTTTTAGAATAATGTGTGTGGCTATATTGCATTTCAGTTGCACTCTGGGTCAGCCGCCCTCGCTCATCCAAGACAGTCGTTTCCTGTTTCCGAGCACATTAGGGAAACCCTGACTACCTGTATTTCACTCACTAGGGCCAAACTGTTAGCCGGCCAGCTGGGGAACCCAACCGCCTGACAAAACCCGCCTTTCACATGGAAACAATCAGCTTTCTCCTGTATCTGTAATGTCACAGCTGGAATCAGAACTCAGAGGGTGAGTCTTCTGTAGCCAGTAGAACCACACCCTCCTGTAGAGACAATAAGTAACGTAATGCAAAGTAGTTGTGTAGGGTGTCAGAAGCCCTCCCAGAGGGTTGGTTGCACCACACTTGCTGGATGTAGTGAACGACCTGGTACAAAACAGCTGCACAGTTGCAACGGTAGCAATCTGTGAAGCAGTGATAAGAAACCTATCAACAGTGCGTTGTGCTTCCTCATTCAGGTAAAAATAAAGGAGCTCGTGTTCATCAAAAGCAGGATTAGTACCCATGAGAAGCCGGGAAAGAGCATCAACGTTTGTGTGCTGTACTGTAGGCCGAAAATGTATTTCGTAATTGAAAAGAGACAGATATAAGGCCCACAACTGTAAGCGATAAGCAGCTTTATCGTGCAAGAAGGCTGATTGGCTGAACAAAGAAACCAGTGGTTTGTGGACTGCTATGAAATGAAATTTAGATCCATATATGAAAACACTAAACTTTTTGAAGGCAAACACAATGGCGAGCGCCTCCTTTTCGATTTGTGAGTAACGTGCTAAGCCGCATCTAGCTTCTTGGATGCATAAGCCATTGTACGTGCAGAATCAACTTTGTACCTAAGGGCCAGAATGACCCCAGTGCCCTAGTTGGATGCATCAGTAGCCAGAACCAGATGATTCTCCGGATGGAAGGTGACCAAGCACGGTGTGAACTGTAACTTAGTCTTTGGTTGCAGGAATGCATGTTCACCGTGCGAGATCCACGTAAATGACTCATTTTTGCGTAACAACTTGTAAAGAGTATGAACTACCTCTGCATCCCCAGAAATTTATGGTAGTATGCTATGTTTCTCAAAAATACCTGGAGCTCTTTGACATTGGTTGGGTGAGGTAGAGCTGTAATATCCTCAGTATGGTGGAGTAGAGATTTAAGTCCTTCCCGAGACACTTCAACCTCGAGGTAGATGATGGATGGTTGAAAAAACTGTGACTTATCCAAGTTACACTTCAGTCCAGCGTTCTGCAAAATTGTGAACATAAGAAGTAGATTATGGAGATGTTCTTCAGTAAGGGCACCCGTGGCGACAATATCGTCTTGATAATTCATATACCCCGAGAAATATGTAGGTAGCTGCTGTAGCCAGCGACAACGATCGTGAGGCGCCGATACTGCTAGAGACCGAAAGGTGCGTTGACTACCAACAGGTTGTTTGATTCGTCATCTGAGAGAATTTGGTGATAGGCTTCCGATAAATCGGATAAATTCCCATACCCGATATCAGCCGTCAGCTTTGAGCAATGACGTCACAGGTAATGCAAAGATACGCTACTTACAGCATAGCGCGGCAAAACATCAAAATAGTCTTGGAATTCAACGAGACTAGTGCGGTAGCTAATGCAAAGAGACGCTACATACAACATGACACGGCAAAACGTCGAAATATTCGTCAAATTCAACGGGAAGAGTGCTGCAAGTTAGTATTTTGGGCGGGGACATACTATAATCAAGAATATGAAATTCATTAGAAATGCAAATGACGGAATTAAAACAAAACAGGAAACTGCTATCGACAACTATAATTTACCTATTTAGGTCAATACCAGTTGACAATACCAATTTTTCTATCGTACTGTCATATTTAGCCGGAATCATCAACTAGAATTAACCTATATAGGTTAATTCCAGTTGCCAATATGTTTTCCTTAGAATGGAAATTTTTTTTCTGTATCGATAACGAAAACTGACCTTGAGCTAATACCAGTTCACTACTAATACTTCAGCTGTTTTCAATAGTTTTAACTAACAATGTCTTTTTATCGGTGTATAAGGCGCCAGTAATTATTATACTACTATAAGTACATTACTCTGCAAGCAATATGGCTTAATTCCGCTGTCACCAGTCAACAAAACAGCTAAAAATATATCCACAGAAGTCACTAGGTACAACTGCAGCTCCCACAGTGTTTACTGGCGCACCACAGCCCCCATATATCGGCGCATCGTTGACGTCGGCTGCAACCTGTCCTCTGCAGCAACGAGCTATATAAACTACAGAGAGTGGCTACCTCTGGGTTAACAGCGCTCCTTGTGGCAGCAACCACGAACTGTGGCAGCCATTTTTTTAAACGTCTAGTGCGCCTAATACGAAAGTTATACCGACGCTATTTACGGGTTCAAATTCAAATGTTTGTTAAGCTTATGGGACTTAACTACGGGGTCATCAGTCCCTAAACTTACAAACTACTTATGAACTACTTACGAACTAGGACGGCACAAATATCCATGCCCGAGGGGGGATTCGAACCCCTGACCGTAGTGGCCGTGCTGACCGTGACTGAAGCGCCTCAGTCACCTCGGCCACCGCGGCCGGCATTTACGTGTTTTGGTTTCACATTTTATGTATCGTAGTAATCTTGAAAGGTTCATCTACATCTACATAGATACTCTGCAAATCACATTCAAGTACCTGGCAGAGGGTTTATTAACCAATTTCATGACTTTTCTCTACCGTTCCATTCTCTAATAGCGCGCGGGAAGAAAGAACACCTAAATCGTTCCGTTTTCGATCTGATTTCTCCTATTTTATTTGGATGATCATGTCTCCCTAAGTAGGTGGGTGCTAGCAAAATATTTTCACATTCAGAACTAAAAGTCGGTGATTGAAACTTCGTAAACAGATCACGCCGCAATGAATAACGTCTTTCTTTTAATGATTTCCACCACAATTCGTGCAACATTTCCGTGACGCTTCCCCCCCCCCCCCCCCCCGTAACGTGATAAAACAAAACGAGCTGCCCTTCTCTGAACCTTCTCAATGTCTTCCGTCAGCCCCACCTGGCGAGGGTCCCACAAGGGGCTACAGTACTCCAGGAGAGGACGCACAAATGTGATGTAGCCAGTGTCTTTGGTGGAGCTGGTGCATCTTCGAAGCGTTCTGCCGATGAAACGTAACCTTTGGTTCGCCTTCCTCACAATATTTTCTATGTGTTCCTCCAGTCAAAGTTGTTCGTAATTGTAACTCCTAGGTATTTGGTAGAATCTACAACCTTAAGGTTTGACTGATTTATCGCATAATTGAAGTTCAGCGGATTTCTTTTAGTGGTCATATGTATTACTTCACACTCTTCTTTTTGTCAATTGCCAATTTTCGCACCATGCAGAAATTTTGTCTAAATCGCTTTGCAGTTGCTTTTGATCCTCTGTTGACTTCACTAACCGATAAACGACAGCATCATCCGAGAACAATCTAAGGGAGCTATTCAGATTGTCTCCTAAATCGTTTATAAACACGAGGAAGAGTAGGGGACCTATAACGCTTCCCTGTGGAACGCCAGATATCACTTCAGTTTTACTCGATGACTTACCGTCAATTACAACGAACTGTGTTCTTTCTGATCAGAAATCGTGAATCCAACCGCACAATTGGGGAGATATTTCATAAGCACGCAATTTCATAAGAAGCCGCTTGTGGGGTACAGTGTCAAAAGCCTTTCTGAAATCTAGAAGTATGGAAACGATTTGAGATCCCTTGTCGATTGCACTTAACACTTCATGTGAATAAAGGGCAAGCTGTGTTTCGCAAGAGTGATACTTTCTGAATCCGTGTTGTCTACTGGTTAATAGGTCGTTCTCTTCGAGGTAGTATATGTTCCAAAATCCTACTGCAAATCGACGTCAATGAGATAGGCCTGTAATTTTGGGGATCACTCCTATTGCCTTTCTTGAATATTGGAGTAACTTGGGCAACTTTCCAGTCTTTGGGTACGGATCTTTCGCTGAGTGATCGGTTGTAAATGATAGCTAAGTACGGAGCTATTGCATCAGCATACTCTGAGAGGAATCTAGTTGGTATACAATCAGGCCCGGAAGATTTATTTTTGTTTAGTGACTTAAGTTGTTTTACTACTTCAGGAACATCTACTTCTAAGTTTCGCATGCTGGCAGCTGTTCTTGGATTGAATACTGGAGTGTTCACTTCGTCTTCTTTGGTGAACGAATTTCGGAAGGCTGTGTTTAGTAATTCTGCCTTAGCAGTACTGTCATCGGTAGTATTACCTTTGCTATCGCGTAGTGAAGGTATTGTTTGTGTTTTGCTGCTAGTGTACTTCACATATGACCAGAATTTCTTTGGATTTTCTGCAAGATTACGGGACAGGATTTCGTTGTGGTAACTACTATAGGCTTCCCGCATTGAAGTCCGCGCTAGGTTGCGAGTTTCAGTAAAAGATTGCCAGTCTTGTGGATTCTGTGTCTTTTTAAATTTTGCATGCATTTTTCTTTGTTTCTGCAACAGTGACCTGACCTGTCTTGTGTACCACGGGGGGGTCAGCCCCCTCTTTTATTAATTTATTTGGTATAAATCTCTCGATTGCTACTGATATTATGTCTTTGAAAGTAAGCCACAACTGATCTACACTCGCATTTTTAGTTTTGAAAGACTGGAGACTATCACTCAGGAAAGCGTGAAGCGAATTTTTATCTGCTTTATTGAATAGATATATTTTTCGTTTATTTTTGGTGCATTTGCGCATTTCGACATTCAGTCTCGCTACTACAACTCGATGTTCGCTAATCCCTGTATCTGTTTTGATGCTCTTTACTAGCTCAGGATTATTTGTTGCTAGGAGATCAAGGTTATTTATTAAGCTGAAATCGTGCCCAGTGTATGCACAGCATATAAATGTACGAATCGCGGTAATAAGACTGTTGGAATATCGTATTTTCAGTAACTATTTGTATGCTTTCGTTTCTAATATTTCGTGTACTCGTCTTTTGTACTTACCAGTGGCGGCTCGTACAAAATTTGACCAGTGTGCTACAATATTACAAAAATAAACAGCAAACAAAAAGTACTAAAATAAAAAGTCAACCTTTGTATGATTGCCTTTAATTAAATATCAATTAATACTGTATTGACATGTAAGACCTTCAGGGAAATCTATAACAGCGCTGCCAACTGCATGTATTTACTGCAGGTAGTAAATATAACGTTAAAAATATTAATTTTATTTACAGAAATTAAAAATTTGGACTCAGAGGTATTTGAATACGAGCCTCACACAGGAATTGAGAGACAACGCGCAAGACGCCTGAGTCAGCGCGCTATTTGACTCTGTAAGCCGCAATGTTCGTCATATACTATTCTTCCGCAGCCCTCACACGCAGCGCGAAGAGAAATATTGATGTGGTGCTGTAGTCGGTCTCAGCACACATGGGCCACCAGGCCTAACGTCACGACTGCGCATGCGCAGTAGCGAACAGACTACTGCGCCGCCTCTCTGCACACGTACTAGTGCGGCTGAACCCCACTTCAGCACACGGAGCTGCTTTCCAGCTATCGCGGCGAGAGCGCTCCAAAATGGGTTTTCATTCATATTACTAGCATACTAATACACATTGGAAGGGAATTGGCATAATTTTATTGTGATATCTGGCTCGTATTCCAAGAGAAAGGATGCAATTTTACAGCGATTTCTCGTTGCATTCGAAGAGCAATGGCATAATTTTAGTAATATATTTACAGTGTGCTGCAGCACATTATCACCAGCGGCCTAACAATAATCCGGTAGAGAATGGTTTCTTACGTCATTGCACAAAGTGAAAATGATATGATTTAGTGCTGTAGCAAGCGACTCTTTGCGCGTACGTGACGTTGTAAAAGATGGCGGCCGAGCTTTCAATTTGCTTCAAGTATGGCAGCACCTTAGCTAGGCTATGTTGTTTATATAGGTCGTTGCTCTGCAGTACACATCGATACTTCATCATCATGGATACCTTGCTGCGTTCTGACTAGTGTCATCTTGACTCAACGTATTTTTATAAGCTTTCTGTAAATGCCCATAGAGGGCAATGGCTTCACATATAGCCGATTTTAATAGTCAGTTTTATTCAATGTTTCCTATACATTTTCAATGTTATGAGCGTACTATTTTATACAGTTTAAGAATATTGTGCTAATAATCTTAACTATTGAATTTTATTACATTAACACATAACCCTTGCTATACTTCTGATTGGCTTACGTGACGAGCGGTGTGCGGAGCATCCTATACTTATCTGAGAGTCTCAGCGGCCCACACCAGCAGTTGACGCCTGCTCCGGTCACCACCACTGTCCACCAACAAGGGTAAAAACTATTGTCATTTTACTAACCATTTTACTATTAAATGTAATTATTGGTATCACCCAACGAGCTCGAATTTCATATAGTGGCTAACACACAGAGCCCTGTATTGGGAGAGTACCGCCAACCGGGCAAGCGCCGCCATTGTAGGCCTATCTCGCAATACCAGCGCTATGGGCGGCGCTGTTAAATTAGCAGTTATGGTGAAGGGAACCGGTCTGTACATCGACGTGGTATGACAATACGTTAAGTAAACAATGAACTTAAGTTTTTAATCGTTTCATCACATCTACAGCGAATATTAAGGAAAATATTGGTAATCTGAGTTCAAGACCTTTAGTTTTGAGCAAAGTAGTTGTAAAATTGTTTCGTGCTAAAATTTAAACCCTGTACCAAATGCACTGCTTTCGCAATAAGTGACGTTACTGCTTTCAAATTAGCTAAGGACTGACGTTTTTATCTCTAATATATTGATTTTTATCAAAGTAGATGTAATTAATACATGTTGCTTCCCATTAATCTAGTGCCTAATGTTGATAGGTGTGTGCTGACCGCCGGCCACGGTGGCCGAGGGGACTGCGGCGCGCCAGTTACGGTCTGCACGGCCACTACGGTCGGGGGTTCGAATCCCCCCTCGGGCATGGATATTTGTGCCGTCCTTAGTTGTAGGTAGTTGATAAGTAGTTTGTAAGTTTAGGGACTGATGACCCCGTAGTTAAGTCCCATAAGCTCTACAAACATTTGAACATTTTTTGTGTGCTGACCTACATGTGATATTATGACATAACATTAACTGAGCTAACATTTTGGGAAGGTTTAAGTTTTTACACATTGTTATCGCATTGCTGGGTACTTCAGTAAAATAAACTATCTTAAAATTCGATTTTTGGAGATCTATTTAATGGGCGGTTTGATTTACCGCCCAAATTTTCGTAATATGCAGGCTAAGTATAAATACGAAATTCGTCAAATACGGCACACTATGTTAGATTTTCATGTATTTATATCTTTTAAAAATATCTTTTCTCTTACATGTTTATCCGTCCAACATTGCTCGCAATAAACTTGTATGAACAGATAAACCTAGAAGTTTACTCAATATTTCAATACAAATTTACCTACTTCGCAAAATTTTGCATTCTCGTATGGAAATGCATTTTTTCCTCCAATGCGGTGTACCACAATTCGCGTCTTTTCGCATCTCTTTCGCCCTGTGGAATGCGTAAAACTTACTACCTCGGACTGTCTTAGTATAACAATTCACTGCCAACAATGCGGCATTTTTCACCATATAAAAATGGAATATGCTATGTTAAGCTCTTAATTTAATACATAATGAGTCTACACATTTCCAACACCTCTAAATACTAAAATAACAGCTAGTTAAGTGAAATATGTCATTTACGCTGATGGATTGCTGAGGCCTAAAATGGCGGACGTGCCCCACCCGCGCTCAACTGACCAATAGCAGCCGGCGGTTGTCGGCAAGCCACACATAAAAGGTTGGCGCTACTCTCCCAATACAGGGCTCTACTAACACACGAGTAACAGCGCTCTTTGCGGCAACCTGTGTAAACTCAGCCGCCATATTTTTGGTGGTCAGTACACTTGAGAGGAGTCTGTCTATTGTACATACTCGTTGAGCTTGAAGTGTTGTAGTTGTATTTACTCTATATTGTCTGTGCCCTTTTTGCTGCTGAAATACGCCTAAAGTATGTTCACCATTTAAATACACGAATCAAAGAAATTAAATGACAAGTACTTCGTGCAGAAACTTCAAATGTTTTGTCTTGTTTGATCTCAGTCTGTCTATAATCCAACAAAATTCCCGACTAACGGCTCTTAGCTGCCCTGAGAGTAAAGCTTCAGATGACCTATTCTGCAATTCCTTTGAAGTACACGCTATAAAAAAATGCTCAGTTTTCTACCTAGTGTTGGTGTGTTTTTAAGATATTTCTTCTTCTGTGGCTCCAGTGGTAGATGAAACCATACCTTTGAGTGTGTACACTTTCTTTAAACATGTTTTCATTTGTTGTTGACAGTAGTTGATCGAACTAGGTTGACATGTAACCAGTGTAAAGTGTGGAAGTAGTAGTAACAGCTAGAGTTTTTTCACTTGTATATATCGATGTTCTTTGCAACAAATATGCACTTATTCCAGCGTGGCAACAACGAAAGTTATTAATGACACGTTATTACGGTATGGAATGATTTTGTGGCAGTGGCTCATGCACATTTTATTGCAGTATTCTATTATCACTTTCGTCCTTGTACTGAAATTTCACGTGCCAAACGTCACTTGTTTCAGCATGGCAACAATGAAAATTATTAAAGATACCTTATTTCAACGTGGAATGTTTTTGTGGCAGATAACCTAGGCGCATTTTTAACTGCAATACTTTGTAGTCACTTTCGTCTTTGTACTCAAATTTCGTCAGCCAAAGTTCACAACCAAACCCTTTGACAGCAATTTTACAAGTTTGTAAACTTAATACGTTTAGTAAACACAAGATAAATGTATAGTAGAATTTATGAAAGCAGTTTTTACAACACATTAACAACAGATGCAAGTCTATGATCATGATTGTTCATCATAATAATTACTGTTCACTGCATGTTTCGCAGCTCGTTTGGAACATATACTTGCATTAAAATTAACACAAATATTTCCACAGCGGCACTTTCGTAGTTATTACAAACCTCAGCTAACCGTTATACCTAGAAATGGAATTGTATTACTGACAGGTTCGTGATATTTCATTATTGCATTTTTAGGGAATATATTACCAGGCGCGTCAATTCGCAGCTTCGATAAGTTGGATGGAACTTGATGCACATCCGTATTCAATAGTCACTTTTTATTTAACACGTAGAACTCTAAATACGTAAAATTCTCGGCATACCAGCTGTCAGCTGATATCCCAAAAACACGGCGGACGCCAGTTCAATTTGCCTCAAATATGGCGGACCTATCGCCACTCTATGAAATTCTAGCTCGTTGGTATCACCTAAGTCTCTCTTTGGTATAGTAAAATGCCAAAGGCCTGAAGATAGTTCTATAGAACCGAAACCGGTTGTCAGCAATAACCACAAAAAATTGCGATCTAGACTGTCTTATTTTAATTATTAAAATTTTTAAGATCCCTGTCCAAAAAAAAATAATAATAATAATAATAAAATAAAATAAAATAAAATAAAAATGCTTTCAAAAATTACTGTTTTTATAATATTTCTACTTAATTAAAGAAATACTCATTATAATTTATTTTTGCAAGCCTCAATACATTGGCACGAGATATGATCATGAAATAAATGTAAAAAGTAAACTACAAGATAATCATTAAAATATAACTATTCGCAACAGTTTTTTCGAAACGTATTATAAAATAAAAATCGCAGTGTCGTGTTTTACGGCCCACTTTAGATTTAGATTTGGTTGTAGTTTTATGATGTCTGCAAACATTTCGGACAAAAATAATAAAAATGTAAATTAGTTTTTGATGTACAAACGTGTTAGACGGTGGTTCCAAACTTGCTAGGACACGGTGGTGGGAGGGTTGCCAGTATGGTAGCTCTGTAACGAGAAAACTAGGTGAACGGCGAAACAATCAAAATAGAAGAAAACATAACAACGTTCACAGAGTACCGATCAAACCGAAGAACCAAGAACCTGTAATAAAAAAACTGAGCAAAATTCTTAACGAACCACTCAGAACGTACAGTCTTAGACAAAAAAATTGATCGCCGGCTGGCCGACGCAGAGGCTAAGTCCGAGTCGGTCGCGCAGTGTGGACAATAAAATCGATCGCCCCTCAGAATTCTAAGTCCGGCTATATGCACGATCTGGCAACTCTGTAGAATGCGGTACTATCAGGAGGAAGTGTTACTTCCTTCTCAAGACAGCTCTGTACAGCATGAGCGTGTGGTCTTGTGGTAAAAGCCGCGTCTACAAGTGTGTATGTAAGCAGTCGCGAGATCGAGTCTAGCAACCTCCAATTATTATTATTATTTTTTTTTAACCGCATATCGGCTGTCTTTGTTATCAGTGTGGAAGAACCTCAACTTTAACAGCGAAAACTCCCAGAAATAATTACACGAAAGAGCTCGCTGCTGCATCACAACTGAACTGTTTACTCTCGGGAGTAGTGGGCCCCGGCTACGGAGACGCGCCAGCGGCCGCAACGCGGCTGCCGCCTGCGGACTCGGTGACAGCGGCGCGCCGCTGTGTGTCTAGTTACCAGCTGTTATATCCCTACCTCAAGTTCTGGTACTTATATTACAGTCACGTATTGAATTATTCTGACTGATATATATATATATATATATATATATATATATATATATATATATATATATGAACATAATCTAAACGTTGTAAAGTGGAATCGGTATAAAGGGTCATAGGAGTGACTATTACCACATTTTTCTTGAACGTCATCAGGGCGCTCAATGAGGATTCCTACTCACGACTGTTACTAGTGACGAGTTATGATGCTCTCATTCCGACATCTTAAGAGAAAAATAATGACTGAGTACTAAAATATTTTTATACTCAGCAAAGTGCAACCACAAAGCCAGGGTGCGCCCTAATTTTGCAAACAACTGAGACACCATTTAGTCGCACTCTAAGGACAAACTACGTAAAAGATTACATCATGTTTTAGTACTACACCATAATAATTCCCGTTGATTTCACGCACAAAACATCGAATAGTGTGCTTTGGGAGTCACCCATTCCTCACCTACTCTTTCTGTCACATGTTCTCAAATGTTTATCTATCCTGCCCCTCCTCGAATAACCTTCGACAAAAATTATTTCGAGACGAAAAAACACGTCGAACATCGATTGGCGTCATAATTAGCTTGGAATCAGTTCGATTCTGCAGGGACAAGTTTGGTAAACTACCAGAACGTTGTCAGACTTTCCCATAATCTGAGAGAATATAGCAAGTAACCACAAAAGGTTTCTTGTTGTTTTCGATGTGGATTCGTGCAACTCCTGTCACGAATACAGCTAAAAAGTTCTCCTCCAATGAGACCCGAACCATCGACCAAAGGCACCTCTCTGTGGCAGACTACCACTTTACCTTTTTTTTTTACCTTTTTTTTTATTTTTTTTATTTTTCCTTAGTCCCCTTTTTTTGTTTTTTTATTTTTTTTGCCTTTTTTTGTTTTTTTGTTTTTTATTTTTTTTATTTTTTTTATTTTTTTTTGCCGCAGACCGCTTTTTTTTTACCACGTTATTATTATTATTATTATTATTATTATTAAGGGAGTGGGGTGTGGGTTTTGGGATATATGCATTCTTTATTTTGTTTTATTATTTCAACTTCATCAAAATAAAACAGCCTTTTCCTGGCAGACATAGAAAATTTGAATAAGGAAATAAAAGCTTCTGTATTATTTTCCACGCGCCTGTCACCCCCTTTAGGGTATTCTCTCTCTTGTTTTTTTTTATATATATTTTTATTTGCGCTCTATACTAACGGATGTAGCGTGTCCGTGCACAACTAAAAACTAGAAACAGTAAAGTAAAGAAAACTCTCTGTGGGGAGTGAGTTTCCGGGCGGTCGACTCCAGTGCTTCTGCCACCAGGCACGTCTTCTCGTTTTATTGTAAGAGGTAACCGTTTCATCATGTTCATCATATGCCTCTTCATCGTTATCATATCAGCTTCTCATACCCGGGACATTCCAGCTCCTTGGAGGATCTCGTAACGCACTCCCCAGAAAATTAGAAAAATATTGTTGATACTTCGGGTTCCGAATCAGCGCCATATGTTGTTCTTGTAAATGGTTCCAGAAGTCCGGCACATGCTTCGCGCCGTCGCGATGCAAATAATACACCGCCTGGGCTCGAATCCACGTCACCGCGTTCGTTTTGGTTCGTGGGTAATACGTTCTATCTGGAAAAAGGACAATCTTTGGGTCGATATTTTGCTGTCCGACGCGCAGTAGAAAGCCAATCATCTGCGTCACCAGCCGCCATACTTCCGCAGAGGGCCCGCACATGAGACGGTGAGTATCGTCGTCTAGAACCTGGCATACTTGACATAACGGAGTGTTCACCATATTGATGGCGTGCAGGCGGGATCCAGTAACTTGTTTACCGTTAACCAACATGTACCATGTCGTTCTTGTTTCCGTGTCAAGTGTGGCATGATGAATTGTCCGCCATACCACCGGCCAGTGGATCGTGGGGTGCCGTGCTTCCACAGGGTTGGCGGGGCGCCTGCTCGTAAGAATCCGGTAGATGTCGCGCGCTGTCGGAGATCTATTTATTGGGAGTTCTGTCATAATATAGCTATATTCAAGGAAAAACTCTCTGATATGGTGAAACGGTGAAGAAATGTTCTGCACCATCACCGGCGCTTGCCGAGAAGCTGGCGCCAGTTCGTCTACCAAGATTCCTGACAGACACTTGTGCTGTCGTCTCCATGTTTTCAATGTCGCGCTAATATATAGCGCCACCGATCGATCGTGAACGTGAACAAGCCCGAGGCCACCTCTACGAGTTGGTAATGTCAGAGCCTCATACCGGATCTTGAATAGGGCTCCCGTGCTGACAAAGTATCCAAACGCTGCCAGTATGCTTCGGGCGATCATCTTTGGCATCGGTAGAATCTGTGCATAATGTGGAATGCGCGACGCCAAGTATGTATTTATATAAATGACGCGTTGAATCATATTTAATGTCCTTAGTGCGTTCGCTTTGACACCATTTCGTATGGTTATGAGCAACGTCTTGAAGTTGAGCGCGACCGATCGTCGTACATCATTCGTGAAGACGATTCCCAAATACTTGATCCTGTCCCGTAACGGGAATGGGGCTACGCAGTCGGCAGGTAGTCCTGTACCTATATTCAAGGCGACGGATTTGGCCACATTCATACGGCTACCCGTAGCGGCACCGTATCGATTGATCCAGTCCAAAGCCGCGTTAACGTCGTTGCCGTTTCTCACCACCAATATAAGGTCGTCGGCATATGCTTTGCAACGAAATGTGTAACCACGCATCGTAATTCCTGTCAGGCGTTGGCGGAGGCCGCTGAGAAGTGGTTCAAGAGCCATGGCATATATGATCGTGGACAAAGGACATCCTTGTCGAATCGATCGCTGGATAGTTAAGGGCCCAACCAATCGTCCGTTGACAAGCACTTTAGAAGGAGCCCCATGTAGTAGTCGCATCACTATAGTTATGAAGGGCGGCGGGAAATTCATTTGCGTCATCAGTTCCTTAATGTAGGTGTGGCTGACTCTGTCGAAAGCACGATCGAAGTCTATAGATATCAGAGCTCCACGTAGACGACATGCTTTCGCCAGTGCGATCGAATCGCGGTATTCACTAAGCGCCGTCTGGATGTTGTTGTCACTGCCGAGGGATGTCTGGTCTGATGACACCACGCGATGCAGAACTTTTTTAATTCGCGTCGCCATCAGTCGAGTGAAAATCTTGAAATCACAGTTAAGTAGTGTTAGGGGGCGATATTCTCCGATTCTTGTGCTGCGTGATGTTTTAGGTATTGGGATGATGACGCCCTCTACAAATGCTGGCGGAAGTGGCTCTTCAGGAGACATGAGTTCGCGACAAATTTCCGTCCAATAGGGAACAATCAAGTGTTGGAAAGCCCGATAAAATTCCAAAGGTATTCCGTCAGGCCCTGGCGACTTATTAAGTGCGCCCTTGCCTATGGCATCGATCACTTCGTCCTCAGTAATGTCCTCCAGCAGTATCGCTTGCGCCTCTTGATCTAGAGTCCCGAATAGCGTGTTAGTGACTTCATGGAGGGCCTCCCGCTCTAGTTCTTCTGCGGTGTATAATCGGGTATAATAATCAGCGAAGGCACGTGCTATGTCATTTTGTGACGTGAGATGGGAGCCATCATCAGTGTCAACGGTATGTATTAGTCCCCTGCGACGTCGCTTACGTTCCTGAATAATATGGTGCATCGATGGATGTTCACCCGCAACACGATCCATTGTCCTCGCACGGACCGCTGCACCTTCCAGATGAGAGCGCATAAGAGCGACGATTTTAGCCTTAGCTCGTTGAACAATCATTTGTCGTTCCGGTGAAGGGGCCTGATATGTGCATTCTCTTAGTATAGTGAAATAAAAGTTTAAAGTTTGCCATTTCCACCGTGATTGTTCGCGCCCCAACGCAATGAATGCACGCCGTATCGCCGGTTTTGTGCATTCTAACCACCATCTTAATGTCGTAGGGTAAGTCCGTCGTCGCCTTACGCAATTATTCCAAACTTCTTCAATAGCTTGATGACACTCCGGAGCTTGAAGATGGGCCACGTTCATCTTCCATATTCCATGGCCTCGCCACACTTGTTGCCTTTGGAGGCCGATCGTGCAGATATAAACCGAGTGGTCAGTGAAGGCCGCTGGCCATAGCTCTGCGTCATGGATGTCACGTTGGAGGCAGCGCGTAACGTAGACACGATCTAAGCGGCTGCCGGAATGGCTGGTTACGTAAGTGTACCCGGTTCGATCTCCATGTACATATTCCCACGTATCTACCATCCGAAGTTCCTGTGTTAAAGTTCTCAATTCTGGACATGGATTATAGTGTGGGAACTGGTCCTTCGGCGACAGCACACAGTTGAAATCGCCGCCAAGGATGCATCCAGCGTGTCGCCCTAGAAAGAGCGGAGCTATTTCTTCGGCAAAGAAGTGGGATCGTTCTCTTCGTTTGTCCGTGCCGGACGGTGCGTAGATGTTGATAAAGCGCACTCCAAGTACTGTTATAGCCATTCCTCGTGCCGATGGTAAGTATATGACATCCTCCGCTACAAGACCTTCCTTTAGGAGCATCGCTACGCCACTACCAGTGTCTGAAGCTGGTGACATGAAGATGTTGTAGCCATAGAAAGACGGGAAGTCGTCGACGTATACTTCTTGTAATAGAGCGATGTCTATGTCTGCCGCGCGCAGCATATCCTTTAGGAGAGTAGTCTTGATTTGCGACCTTATATTATTGGTGTTGATGGATGCTATGCGGTAAGCTTGTTGCTGTCCTACTCGTTGTTGTGCGTGCATAGTAAGCGTGCATTGTTATTGCTGGCGCGTTCTCCTTCCGTGGTGCCAGTGAAGCGGCAAACTTTAGTTATGACGGGACTCCGTGGGCGGTGTCATCGCAACCGCGGTGCTCGCGGTTAGCGGAGCCTGGATTTCATCGACGTCGTCGAGTTCACTTGTCCAAGAGGGGCCCTGTGTCTGGAACTTTGCCGCTGGCACTGTATTTTCGTTTATCGTGCGAAGTTTTGGGACTTCTTGCGGGACGTCAGAGATGGTCTCACTGGTGTGTCCTGGGTCCTCAAGTTCAGCGTTGTGATGTTGTTCGTCGTCAGAGGCTCCAGTACTCTCCATCGTGGCGTCCTCGTCATCTGCCCGGTCTGTACGTAGAAAACTATCATCTGATGGTGTGAGACGTCGTTTCCTCCGTCGTTTGGGGGATCTCTGCTTGCGTTGTCGTACATCCGTATCCGCATCCTGTGCAGAGGCTTGGTCGTCCGGTGCGTTGGGCACAAAAGCGGCCGTGGGTGGCACCAGCCGATCGACGTCCATAGACGCCTCCGTTGTAGCGACTTTAGTCTGTTGTGGTTGGTCCGGAGCGGGTTCCACGACCGTCATCTTGGCAGCGTTGTCATCATCTTGTGTCACCTCTACTGTGGAATCATCCACCACTTGATACTCAGTATCGTGCGACGGAACATCTTGTCGAGTAACGGCAGAGTAGGTAAGAGGCATAGAAACGGTCGTGGGTGGTGGTGCAGTTTCGCCCGCCGGAACTTGTGTGATCCTCCTTTGGATGCATTGCGAACGTAGATGGCCCTCCTTGCCGCAGCCAGAACAGGTCTTGGGCTGACCGTCGTATATAATTATGGCTCTGCAACCTCCGATAGTGAGGTAAGACGGAACGTGCTTTGTAAGGTCAATCCGTACTTGTCGCACCCCATTCAGCACGGGGTATTTCGTAAATGTGGTCCATTTTTCGTGAACATGGCTGATAACACGTCCATACGGTTGTAAGGCATTGACCACTACATGTTCCGGAACCTCGAAGGGCAGCTCAAAGACTCTTATAGTGCGGATTCCTGCGTGGTCGATCGAAACTGCTCCAACATTGCCATCGGCATGTTTAAATTTTAGTCCATCCGCATGGTCACGTACAAGTTTGTCACATACTGTGTCGTTGCTCAATTTCAGATATACCACACTGCTAGTGATAGAGAAATGTATTCCAATCACATAGTCGGGATCGATTTTTAGCTCTTCCTCTATGAAACGTTCGATTTCAAATGCTTTGGGTCGTGCGTATCCAGGCGTGAAAGTGATCTTGATAGTTGCCTTCCTGTATGAGTGTTCCATTGCGTGTCAATAAGTAGTCACTCGCGAGAAACACAAACGATAAACAGCCGCGTGCGCGCCCGAGACTCCGCGGCGGGACGTAAACACGTCCACCTCACCGCACCGCTGCCTGAAGCAGACTTACCTCAGAGCTAGCGAGGAGCGATGGACGCCAGCCCAGCTCTTTCCTACTGCCACATATATCACTAGATCATGCAACTCGCAACGTAAGAGACGAGATTAGTTGGAATTTCACTGTGTAAACAATTTTCTTGACCCAAAAGCATGAAATAATAGCCTTCTGTCGCCTCTCGACTGAGAAACCAGTCAGATTATTCAATGGAAATTACAGGAAACATCAAGTGAATTTATGAGCATAGTTCTGTGCCAACCAGGAAGTAAGACCTCGGTACCAGCGTTGACAGACTTACACTGCGATGTTGCCAAGCTTTAGTCATACTATCAACAGGAAGACTAAGAGCCGAGGTGATTGCCAAGCGAGCTCGACAGAGACTTAGCTCGCGCCTCGCGCGCCTGCTGGGGATCCGAACACCTATATGTATATGTATATGTCAATGATCCCTGCTCGTAATTCCGTAACTAGCTTTAATGAGTCGATCGTTGTCACTAATAAAAATATACACTAGCACTGACCGCTAATATAGTAATAAGTGTCTCAATTATTTGCGTATTCTGTCTTAAGCGCAATAACGACAAACGTCAATCACCAGTGCTGTTTCACACTTCTTCGAGCATTTCCATTGATTATACTGAAAACATTAGATGTAAGCGTCAGTTTTCTTTACAATTATAGACTCAGAAAATATCTTTCTTGATATAGCTGTCAGTGGCACAAACGAACGAAGAGAGGCAAGCATGCGAAGAGAAATCAATGCAGCATTGTTTTTAAGATGTGAACATTTCTGGGAAGGCTTCGTAACATGGAGTTCAAAATAAGAATATTTAATATTCATTCTAGTATTAGCATCACATAATCGTAATGTATATGAATTTATACAATGCTGGCACTATTTATAATTTTCAACATCCCTTGTGCGTTCTTTACCTGTAACGTCGATGGGAGTTATGTGGGCAGTATTGTTGCAAACACAGAATATCAAACTGTTCAGAGTTTTTGTACCTATTATGGTGAACCGAAAATCAGTATGTGGTTACCGGATTTTCCGACGAAATAGATATTTTGCGCATAAACGTGAGTGTTGTTTTGAGATAGAGGGAGTGGTGCTGTGGCTATGATTTGCTGTCATCATGCGGATGTATACGGAACATCGTTATAATATGCCATGGAAAATCATTCAAAAAAGTGCTTTTGTCGTAGTAGTTGCATTAATAAACAAACTTTCTTCAAACATGAATTATATGTGAGTCCAGACTGATCAGGCACTTTTCCATCAAAACTTTGTAGAGAGAAGAAATGTAGGCTCTTGCAGTGTAAAATTATACCGCGAACAGGTACTCTACTTTACTGAATCTGTGATGTTTCTTTTTGCAAGCAGGTTTAAGGTTTCACTAAAAATGTATAAATCAGGCAACTTGTTTAAGCCTAATAGAGAAAATATATCGAGGGGAGTTTCTATGATACGATACACGAGGCTGTTCCCCGTCGGGGATTCGAATTCCCCGTCGGGCATGAATGTTTGTGCCGTCTTTAGTGGAAGCTAGTTCATAAGTAGTTTGTAAGTTTAGGGACTGAAGACCGCGTAGTTAAGTCCCATAAGCTCTACAAACATTTGAATATTTGAATTTGGAGTTTCTATAAAAATACAACATTCTGTTCTGCATCTGTTTAACGTGCCTGCATTCACACTAAAGATGAGATATGCGTGGTTAACGTCAAAATTGAACACAGTAATAAAAATTTTTGGAATTTAAATAAACTATTTTTTCGTGTATCACCCGCATATTCGATGAAATGTGTACAGCACTCCAAGAATTGGTGTTTCAGTTACCTGTGCGACGAATTCTGTTCCTAATTCTTTTCTGGTACTGCAAACGACAATGCCTAAGAAGATACTGCAAGTCATTCCGTAACAAACGGACTACACATTTGAAGAAAGTCTGCCGTAATGATGGCGCTTCATAAATGAAATTACTGTGTCTAAAATGACTATTTTGAATAATCTTACACGAGATACACTACTTAATGATTTGGTGTGTAGTTGTGGTTGTAGTCTTCAGTCCGTAGACTGGTTTGATGCAGTTCTCCACCTCCACGCTACCCTATCTTGCGCAAAACTCTTCGCCTCTGAGTAAGAAAGACAGCCCACATCCATTTTGAATCTGCTTGCTGTATCCATCTCGTCCTCCACCCCTGCGATTTTTACCCCACATGCTCCCCTCCAATACTAAATTGACAATTCGTTGGTGTTTCAGATTGTGCCCTACCAATCGTTCCCGTCTTTTAGACAAGATATGCCAGAAATTTCTTTTTCCCCCAATTCTGTTCAGTACATTCTCCTGTTGCAAGAAATTTCGAAAGCTATCGTCTTCTTGTCTTAACTGCTTTATCGTCCACGCTTCACTGCTGTACAAGGCCACACTTTGGACAAATTTCTCTTCTTCAGAAATACTTTTCCTCCAATTGCATTCTACATTTTATGTCTTCACTACTCAGGACATCAGAAGTTATTTACAACCCAAATAACAAAACTCAGCTGAGCGAGGTGGCGCAGTGGTTAGCATACTGGAACCGCATTCGGGAGGATGTTGGTTCAAATTCATCGCCGGCCATCCTGGTTTAGGTTTTCCATTATTTCCCTAAATCACTCCAGGCGAAAGTCAGGATGCTTCCTTTCAAAGGGCACACCTGATTTACTTTCCATCATTATCCGAAATAGGGACTGATGACCTGAGTAGTCTAGTGCCTCCAAACCACAACCCAACCCTCCAACCTCCCCCTCCCCCCACACACACAACCAACCAAACTCATCTACTACTTTTAATGTCTCGTTTTCTAATCTATTACCTTACAAATCTCCTGATGTTCTTAGACTAAATTTCTTTTTTTGCGGTTGTTAATGTTTATTTTATACTCCCTTTTCAAGGCACTGTCCATTCCATACAACTGCTCTTCTAGGTCCATTGCAGGCTCTGACACAATTACTACGTCATCGGCAAATCGCAAATTCTTTACTTCTTGTCCCTGAACTTTAATCCTTTCTCCAAATTTCTCCATTCTCTCCTTCACAGCCTGCTCAATGAACAAACCGAACAGCAATGGGGAAAAAGCTACAAGTCTGTATTACTCCCTTCCCAACTACTGTGCCCCTTTCATGCCCTTCGGCTCTCACAAAAGCTGACTGGCGTTTGCACAAATTGTATACTACCTGCGGTCTTGCTGTACGATGATATGAGTAGCTTGTTATCAAAGGCGGACATCTGTCGTTTGCGAATAACTGAGATGAACGCCATTTTTATTACTAAACGTGGAGTGAATACGTATGCATGTTAGTTTGGTCATCACTTAGTTGCAAATGATCACCAAAGCAGCTTAGAAATACACGTTTCCTAATTAAAACGGCGTTTATCTCAATTATTTGCAAACGACAGATAAGAAGCTACCCATATATTTATACAGTTTATGACCTGTACTGTCGGCATGATAACTTCCGATTACAGCCGCTGCACTTCTGTTAGTTGCGAAATATAGGGATCACGTTAGTGGTATAGATGGCACGCATTTTACTTCAGTTAGAAGCCTGGTATTCAGTGGAGGTTCCTCCTGGTTGGGCAACTGCTCCGATGGTCTTCTTATCAGCAATAAACTGCATCGTTTGGTATGATTCAGCCAGTCATGCTCAATCTGACATGATGGACACGGAAATGTTTAACTGACAAAGGCCTCTAAGCGATATTTGAACCCGACTTGTTAGACACCGTATACAAAACATTAACACAGTGCGTTAATTACAAATACTTTCTTCAAATATAAATAGATGAAATAACTTGATACCTATTTATTTAGAGGACCACAGCACCATCCATGAAAGCTGCGTCGTTCAAGAATGGTTTCGCAGCCAAGATCGCATAAAGCTGATTGAGTTCGTTTCACGGTCACCGGACCTTAATCCTATTGAGAATATGTGGGTGGAAGTAACGAGGTCGTTGCCACTAGGATCAAGAAACGCAAGCGACCGTTGGGAAAATATAGAACATACATGGTGAAAAATAAACCACAATGAAAATTATCAAGGCAGTTAGTAGAGTAAGTTCCAAGACGCCTTAGAGATATGTTACGAAATGATGCTGTATGGGTAGGCTATAGGAATAGTCCCTTCTCAAAAAGTCATGCAGTGTGTGTGTGTGTGTGTGTGGGTGGGTGCGTGTGTGCCTGTTTGTGTGTGCACGCGTGTGCGCGCGCGCTTGTGGGCGTGTGTGCGAGAATGTAAAAGACAAGCAACAATAAGAATGCATAAAACATCAATATGGTATGTTTTTATGACTTCTAAAGCTACAAAATTCAAGATTACCCAAACAATTTCCTCTAAATTACATAAAATGAAATAATGGAGAATGTTTTACGTTTGTAAAAGGCTGGAAAAGGCAGTGCGTTCCGGGTGTAGAGACTCGCAACAAGTGCATCTGTAAACAGCGCCCCACTCCAGCACACGCCAAGACACAAACAGGAAGACGTCGTCTTGGCTCGGAAAGCAGTGTGCCGACACTATCTGCACAGGTTTCTCGTAACTAAAATCAGACTCTATTCCGATGACTCTCTTCTTACCCGCACAGGAAGACAACCTAGGTGAGACCAAAATTCATGCAACACACGCGAAAATTAGGAGCTTTCCTGCACTCGATAGTGGTACAGAAGTAATAACCTTTTGTGAGAAGCATATAACAAATTTCCATCTCTCGCATCACAGCCCTTGTGTCAGTGTGAAGTGATAAAATCAATATGCTAGGGTTGCGAAGTCTGATATGATGCCTTTCCGTAATAGTAGTCCGGATCGTAAACATCATAAACTCCAGGACTTTCCTTCCTATTCCTCACAACCCTTTATTTTTGGAATTACGGACATCAAATTTTTCTTGTGACTGATCGATGTGTTACTTCACCTACTATGGCACTAGCTTTACCCGTCCATGCGTTGCTCTGGCTTGTTGCAGATTAAATGGAAAAGAAAGATAAGAGGAACCATACATTTCTTTTATACGTAATTTCCTACCGCCTTGTGGATGGGAATTGGATATATGTCCTACATTCTCCGCTCCCCTTGTCTCTGTCCCCTCTCTCTGCACCTCTCCTCGTTCCCCTCTCTTTGTCCATAATTTCCTCCCGCCCCTCTCTGTCCATATCCTCCCCCCTCCCACACTCCTTGTCCATCTTCTCCCCTCCCTCTTTGTCTATCCGAGCCTCCCCCCCCTCTTTTTGTGCATCTGCACCTCCTCCCACTCCCTCTACGCCTCATCATTACGCTCTCCCTGTTCGTCTTGTCGTCACTTCTCTTTCCTCTTATAACTCTTTCTAACCTAGAGCCATGTTTAGTGTTATGTTCAAAACCTATATTTCCGAAAGTTCTTGACCTAAAGCTTTGAAATGTTGACACAACGTTCTAATAAAATACGTGCATGTTTTCATATACCAAATTTTTCAATACGTGTTATACATGAATTTATATAAACTTTATAATTGGAAAAAGGCTTATACTAAAAATCGCAAAAGTAACGCCTTTATAGGTTATATATTTGGATTTAGGAGAAATATAGGAACACGAGAGGCAATACTCACATTACGACTTATCTTAGAAGATAGGCTAAGGACAATGTCGACTGGAATACACTCTTCCAAATTCTGAAGGTATCAGGGGTAAAATAGAGGGAGCGAAGATTTATATTCAGCCTGTACAATAACCAGGCTGCGATTATTATAGTCGAGAGGCAAGAAAAGGCTGCAGAGGTTCGGAAGGGCGTAAGACAGGGTTGTAGCCTTTCCCCAATGTTGTTCAATCTGTAGATTGAGCAGCAGTGAAGGAATGGAAGGAGAAATTTGGAGAAGGCATTAAAGTGCAGGGAGAAGAAATAAAAACATTGCGGTTTGCCGATAACATAGTAATTTTGTCAGAGACCGCAAAAGATCTGGAAGAGCAATTGGATGGGATGGACAGTGTCTTGAAAGGAAGATATAAGATGAACATTAGCAAGAGTGTAACGAAGGTAATGGAATGCAATGTCAGAAAATCAGGCGATGCTGAAGGAATTAGATTAGGTAATGAGACAATAAAAGTAGTAAATGAAGTTTGTTATTTGGGTAGCAAGATAACTTCTGATGGCCGAAGTAAAGAAGATATAAAATGCAGAATGTCTATGGGAAGAAAAGCGTTTCTAAAGAAGCGAAACTTGTTAACATCCAATATTAATTTAAATGTTAGGAAGTCTTTTCTGAAAGCATTTGTCTGGAGTGGAGCATTGTATGGGAGTCAAACGTGGACGATAAGGAGTTCAGATTAGAAGATGATAGAAGCTTTTGAAATGTGGTGCTACAGAAAATGAGATGGGCAGATCACGTAACTAATGGGGAAGTGCTTAACCGAATCGGGGTGAAAAGGAGTTTGTGGCATATCCTGACTAAGAGAAGGGATAGATTGGTTGGACACATTCTGAGACATCAAGGAATTGTCAACTTAGCATTAGAAGGAAGCGTGTGGGGTAAAAATCGTAGATGGAGACCGAGGGACGAATATAGTAAACATATTCAAAAGGATGTCGGTTGCAGAACGTATTCTCAGATGAAGAGACTTGCACAGGGCAGGGTAGCATGGAGAGCAGCATCAAACCAGTCTGCGGACTGAAGACCACAATAACAACATATAATATATTCAAGAAATGTGTAGCTAAGAACCATCCTGGGCTAGAATGCGACATTGAGTCAGAATTCCAAAGGAATGGGTCAAGAAATTTCGGAGATTAACTGCTATACGCCTAACATTTTTATATATAGACGTGGGGACATAAGGAGGGAAGTACACCCGCCCCCTCCTTTCATCGGTGAATATCGCTGCGGATGTGTTCATTCATTACAGACTCACAGTTGCCACAACGCTTTACATAATTAACGCAATCAGATCATTTAGAGACAGGAGATGAACTGTAATAAAATTGACGTTGCTTTCCGAGCCATATTCATTTAAATATTTAATATTACTTAAATCAGATCCCGCAGTTACACTTGGATAATTCCTTTGCGTTTAATTTGATAGCTGAAAATGTTCGTTAGTGTGGAACTGCCTGGAATTTATTTAGAACTAACTCAAGAATCTAGGCATTCTGAAACAAAAATTCTAATCTGTAAGGCGCTTCTCACGTTTCGCGGAAAAGCATCAGCAGCAGTTATATTGTAACCATCGCTAATGTTGGAATTTCTATATCAGAACAGTAAGGATGCTTAGAGAGCAACACGGCGTCACGCTGTCTACCGGCTTTACAATGTGGTAGTCCTGGTGGGGTTAATCTAGCGCTGACATCGTAGGTGTCAGTGGCGTCTTCTCTTCTTATGACCAGCAGACCATCAAGAACATGAAGAGAATGAAACCAAGAACCCTTAACATTTGAAAGAAAACACTCGTTTGTCTGCTCCATTCCAATATACGATACACCTGTCTGAATAGTAATCAGAAGAAACAAAGTTAAATCGTATGGTAAATAATGAACTCTGCAAATAATTGCTTAGGCAAATTACCGTCTGCTACGCAATTGAAATGCCAGCCATTACACAAGAATACCACGAAACACCTGAGTTCGCAATCGTCAAATGACTTATAGAATTCGCCACACTTGCCAGTTACTACTATAATATTGTTTATCTGTCAGAAACGAATTTATGTCAGTCATTGAACTGTATTTTGATTGGTGGATCTGTAAGAATGGAGGGATTTATTTTTTTCAGAATAAAAGTACAATAGCCTCTCAAAAAAAGCTGACAACGAGAAGCAGATAGGGTAGGTATGAATTTGGATACAGTGTCATATTTTATTTAACATCTCCGGTTGCAATTCTCTTTGCCCGGGAAGGGTGTGAATTATGTTGCGGTGGACTGCAAAAATCGTTTTTCGCTTCCAAAACGAGGTGACAGACTACTGCAAAGCAGAAAACAGAAGAAAGGAAAATATAGTCCCTGCCAGAAAGACACGGTCATATTGTATTTCACTGCTATTGACTGGCATATTATTTATCTGGATATGTGTGTGGTACCATAATGTGGATGCTTTTTCACCCACTGCTGAGAAACTCTTTCACGGGCAGAAAATAAGTCCTACAATCCGACGTAGTTGAGCGTCAAGAACCAGTAGCGCAAGGATAGTCTCTACAATATCTGTCTGCCTGTCCGACTCAGAAGCACTCTATGGAAAATGAGCTCAACGCTCAGCTAGTTGAACGTATTGTAATTTCGGTAAGTCTCTATTTTGAGAGCAGTGCAAGTTTGAGAACTCTTTGGCACCGGCGTGATCGCCGAGTTACTTCCGAGATGGCGCAGAAACATGATAAATTCACTTAATGTTTACTTGTCTGTTTGGTTGAATAGTCTCAGTTACTTTCTTTAACGGTGCGACATCGGCGCATTACTTTCTACTATAAGTGCAAGGAGGTAATACCATGCGGAAATTGGCGATTAGCTGTAGCCACCAGTGGAACAAGCAGGAAGTGAGACGTAGCAGCGCGTCAGTAGCCCTGAGATGACGTCTCTACTTAAGCGAGGGCTGCTTTGGGTCATGGTTCCAGTCCCTCTGTAGTTCAGAATTTTAACCCTATTTTGATAGAGCTACTAGCCTTTTAAGAAGATAACATAAAGACTACAGAATAAGTCACTAATAACAGCATTATACTTAAAGAGTGAACTAATGACGTCTATGCAAAAACGCAATAATTAGGATTTTGACGCTTTGAAAGTGAGTGTGTAATACTCCCGCTCCCAACTTTTGAATCCTTTCTGACCAGTGACAACATCGCACGATGGTAAACTCATCATAGTCCATGACTTACATGAGTTATAAGAGTCTTCCTTCATGTGTAAAATCATGAATACCGGAAAGATCAAAAATGTTCAAATGTTTGTAGAACTTATGAGACTTAACTACGTGATCATCAGTCCCAAAGCTTACAAAGTACTTAAGAACTACCTAAGACTAAGGACGGCACAAATATCCATGCCCGAGGGGGGAATTCGAACCCCCGACCGTAGTGGCCGTGCAGACCGTGACTGGAGCGCCTCAGTCCCCTCGGCCACCGCGGCCGGCCCGGAGAGATCTTTCTTGAAACGAAAAATCTCTTTTGTGAGGTGATTTGCACAAAATTACTCGCACCATTCATACGTTTCGAAGCTATCTCCACTGCTGCCATACCTATGTGAGACCCAATGACAACATGTTTTGAAAAACTTGAAGCATATTGAATATTATTTGCAAAAATAGCCAAGGCGATTCTTCCCGCTCGCTCGTCTAGAGGAGTGACCGCATCTGCAATTTTTAGTTGTCTTTTTTAAGGGAGGGAAACTAAGATCAAGCTCACCAGTCAACAAAGAAAAAAAACTATTCAACAAACGCAAAGAATAGCCCTACCAGGGAAAAGAAAGCAGGATTCCAGTCCCGCTGCGGCACAAATTTTCAGTATTACCGCTGTCTACCTGAATTCACTTACCTGTAACTACCGCGAAGTTTAAAGGATTCGATTAATGAAAGTTTATAGTAGAGGCCCTTTAATCAGTCTCAAACAACGTATATCACACGGAAAGTGATTGTCAACTCGGTAATAATAGACGGAGTTCAAGGACCTGTAATACTAACGAAATATTCGCATGTTTTATCCCTTGTTTAGTGACAGTGATATGGACCAAAACAAAAGTAGGGCCTAAGTAATGCATTTCTGTGAAACCCATGAATCTGTATTACAGTGGATTGTAGGTGAAGAAAGTATTTTTCATGTTCCTCCGATGGAGTTTGTAAACTTCCATTAACTGTTACTTCATTTCTAATTTTTGGCATATAGACGCTTTATATTCGCTTAGTTACACCATTTTTTGGTTTGTGGAACTGAAATGGACACCTCAGATATTCATCCAAATGAGTATAAGTATTTACGTTGAATATTCATCTTCAGAACAATAGCAGAATACTGTCGGGAAAAATGACATCAACAACTCCATTAATGTATATATAAACCTGTATTTTGTTTCATAATTTATTAGACATCTACAGTGGGTGGGTGATGAAGAACAGAAAGTGGACGTGAACGAGAAGTGATAGACTCATGTTTGTTGAACACATTCAGTAAGTAATAAAGCTGTTGTAAAAGGAATGAAATCGTTCATAGGAAAATTAGCCGCGTATAATTGGCAACTGATGGGTTTGTGTTACATGCAGTGTCGATCCTGTTCACCAACTGTTCAGCAATTCTTTCACAAACAGAACTTAACCTGGAATATATTCCGACATAGTGACAATTTGGCGTTACCCATTGGAAGCATAAAAACAGTCACTGCAAATTCTATAACCATCTGATCAACTCTGTCATCATATTACGGCCGAAAAAGAAAGAAAAATCCAACACACACACACACACACACACACACACTGTGCAACTGCTGCATCCAATATCAGCACTATTCTCGGCTTCGTTAACCCATAGTTATTTTGGATATGTGGATCTCTCTGTCCTGAATGTTCTGCACAGTCAAAAGGTTTTCAATATATCTGCTGTTCGAATTTGATAGGGGATATCATGGGACTCTACCAACAGGTGATATGTTTCATTTTTGCAATATTTGTAGACTGGATGACAGTTTGGCTTAAAGATAAATTAATCTATACATTACTGTCCCTAATTATATGTTTGGATAACAGAAGCTCTTCTTATTTTGAACTCCATGTTACGAAGCCTTCCCAGAAATGTTCACATCTTAAAAACAATGCTGCATTGATTTCTCTTCGCATGCTTGCCTCTCTTCGTTCGTTTGTGCCACTGACAGCTATATCAAGAAAGATATTTTCTGAGTCTATAATTGTAAAGAAAACTGACGCTTACATCTAATGTTTTCAGTATAATCAATGGAAATGCTCGAAGAAGTGTGAAACAGCACTGGTGATTGTCGTTTGTCGTTATTGCGCTTAAGACAGAATACGCAAATAATTGAGACACTTATTACTATATTAGCGGTCAGTGCATGTGTATATTTTTATTAGTGACAACGATCGACTCATTAAAGCTAGTTACGGAATTGCGAGCAGGGATCATTGACATATACTGTAGGTGTTCGGATCCCCAGCAGGCGCGCGAGGCGCGAGCTAAGTCTCTGTCGAGCTCGCTTGGCAATCACCTCGGCTCTTAGTCTTCCTGTTGATAGTATGACTAAAGCTGGGCAACATCGCAGTGTAAGTCTGTCAACGCTGGTACCGAGGTCTTACTTCCTGGTTGGCACAGAACTATGCTCATAAATTCACTTGATGTTTCCTGTAATTTCCATTGATTAATCTGACTGGTTTCTCAGTCGAGAGGCGACAGAAGGCTATTATTTCATGCTTTTGGGTCAAGAAAATGGTTACACGGTGAAATTCCAACTAATTTCGTCTCTTACGTTGCGAGTTGCATGATCTAGTGATGTATGTGGCAGTAGGAAAGAGCTGGCTCCTCGCTAGCTCTGAGGTAAAGTGGTAGTCTGCCACAGAGAGGTGCCTTTGGTCGATGGTTCGGGTCTCATTGGAGGAGAACTTTTTAGCTGTTTTCGTGACAGGAGTTGCACGAATCCACATCGAAAACAACAAGAAACCTCTTGTGGTTACTTGCTATATTCTCTCAGATTATGGGAAAGTCTGACAACGTTCTGGTAGTTTACCAAACTTGTCCCTGCAGAATCGAACTGATTCCAAGCTAATTATGACGCCAATCGATGTTCGACGTGTTTTTTCTTCTGGAAATAATTTTTGTCGAAGGTTATTCGAGGAGGGGCAGGATAGATAAACATTTGAGAACATGTGACAGAAAGAGTAGGTGAGGAATGGGTGACTCCCAAAGCACACTATTCGATGTTTTGTGTGTGAAATCAACGGGAATTATTATGGTGTAGTACTAAAACATGATGTAATCTTTTAAGTCGTTTGTCCTTAGAGTGCGACTAAATGGTGTCTCAGTTGTTTGCAAAATTAGGGCGCACCCTGGCTTTGTGGTTGCACTTTGCTGAGTATAAAAATATTTTAGTACTCAGTCATTATTTTTCTCTTAAGATGTCGGAATGAGAGCATCATAACTCGTCACTAGTAACAGTCGTGAGTAGGAATCCTCATTGAGCGCCCTGATGACGTTCAAGAAAAATGTGGTAATAGTCACTCCTATGACCCTTTATACCGATTCCACTTTACAACGTTTAGATTATGTTCATATATATATATATATATATATATATATATATATATGTATGTATATATATATATATCAGTCAGAATAATCCAATACGTGACTGTAATATAAGTACCAGAACTTGAGGTAAGGATATAACAGCCGGTAACTAGACACACAGCGGCGCGCCGCTGTCACCGAGTCCGCAGGCGGCAGCCGCGATGCGGCCGCTGGCGCGTCGCCGTAGCCGGGGCCCACTACTCCCGAGAGTAAACAGTTCAGTTGTGATGCAGCAGCGAGCTCTTTCGTGTAATTATTTCTGGGAGTTTTCGCTGTTAAAGTTGAGGTTCTTCCACACTGATAACAAAGACAGCCGATATGCGGTTAAAAAAAAAATATTTGGAGGTTGCTAGACTCGATCTCGCGACTGCTTACATACACACTTGTAGACGCGACTTTTACCACGAGACCACGCGCTCATGCTGTACAGAGCTGTCTTGAGAAGGAAGTAACACTTCCTCCTGATAGTACCGCATTCTACAGAGTTGCCAGATCGTGCATATAGCCGGACTTAGAATTCTGAGGGGCGATCGATTTTATTGTCCACACTGCGCGACCGACTCGGACTTAGCCTCTGCGTCGGCCGGCTGGCGATCAATTTTTTTGTCTAAGACTGTACATGAACAAACGACCGCAAAGCATCGATCTCCCTGAAGACAAAAAATATAGAAAGAAAAAAATATATAACTACCAATGTCAATTTTTTTCCCTCTTGGTTCCTGAAAGGTTTTCACACACGCTTGTTAACTGAACACAACTATATTCTACAAGATTCCGGGTTGTGCAAAGGTAACAGCGCTTTCTCTGAAAAGTGCATTTGTTCTGTTTCGAGAACATGCCTTGAAATACATAACAACGAAATGATAATTGTTGCAATGTATACACATCCCTTCAGTTTCATTAAGGAACGACATTTGCCACAGAAATCTAGGATTGCACTCATATATGAAACTACCAGTATCTGCACGTTGTTTAAAATATTCATTACCACAGTATCCTTCCAGTTCTTGTGAAAATGCTTCAGAAGACCAGTGTTCAATATTTGGGGTCTAGGGATCTTCACTGTAGCTTCACTATATATATATATATATATATATATATATATATATATATATATATATATATATATATATTCACTCATGAAATTTCTTGTTAACAATCCGACCCAATTCAAAAGTAATAGCAGTGTGCATAGCTACAACACTAGGAGAAAGGGAGATATTCACTATTCAATGTTAATTCTAACTTTGGCACAGAAAGGGGTGAATTATGCTGCCACAGAAGTCTTCGGTTACTTATAAAGTAGCATCAAAAGTCTGATAGATAGCCAACTAGTATTTAAAAAGAATTTCTGAATGGCAACTCCTTCTACACTTTAGATGAATTTTTAGATAAAACCTAAAATACAAAACAATTAATTAAAAAATCAGTAAAAAAATAAAAAATGAAAATAAAAAGTTCTTAAAATATTTATTTTCGTGTATAGACAACATTTACTAAACTGACGCGTTCTATATCATAACGAAATATCGTATATATATCTATGGAATAAGTATTAATCTAATCTAATCTCTAATTCGTTGTTACGTGTTACACGGCATATTCTCGAAATAGAACAAACGCACATTTTAGAGAGAGCACTTTATATGTGCACAATTCTAAACATTGCAGAACATTGCTCTTTTTAATTAACCAAGATAACGCTGACGTCCTTCCAGAAGGACGAGAACTGCAGCTTACTTTCTTATTCTTGTATTTAAGAATTCGTGTACGGTGTCATATTTTATTTCTTTGAATCACCTGCTCCTACTGCAGATCAATTTTAGCTTGTATTGTCGATTGCAAAGTGATTGGATACAGCTGCAAAGTTGAGGTTCATACAGAAGATACTGAAGATTTCCTCGTAGTTCGGTTTATATTTCTTGAACTTGCTTCAATTTTCGAGACATTTATATGTATATATTTCATCTTAAATGTTGTTTTAATAGTAATGATTGATCAGATTAAAATTATAAAACATTTGTTTTGACGCCATTCCAGAAAGAAGGACAGTATTGCAAACTAATTGCGTGATTGTGAAAAAAATCACTTATTACGACTTTTGCAAGTACTTAATAGCTTCTGAGGAAAAAAATTAAACCAAAATCTGGGGTTAATAAGGGTGCCCGAAACCCTTTTAGGAGCCAAAGCAAAAAAATGAATGCTATTGGCGGGTACCGAACTACCGACCATGAGCATCACAACCTAACGCATTGCACACTACAATACGGCCGAGAGTTAGGTAACGGAGTCTTAATCCTCGTACTATTGACGGCAGTTGTTAACTGCTAATACGGCATTTTAGACACTAGATTATAATTTATAGCACTAAGAATGACGTGTTTTTGTTAATTCTTCAGTACGCCATTGCTTTGAAATGACGGTGCGCAAGTTATAACACGGAAATCATAAAATACAGCAATCAAGATGGCGTATGCCAGGGAGAGTTCTAGGCGAGGAATGTCACGTGACATCTCCGAACGCCTGGCTTACGTAAAATCAAATGACGGTGTCAAATCGCCGTTATTTTTGCGAATATCTTTGTAACGGTGCCAGTTATGGAAAGAAAAAAAACCATAAGAGAGCAAAGATGTAGAGAATTTTCTCCTCTACAAATTCGGTTATTCAATTTTTGTGTCAGATGAATGGTTAAGCCGTTATTTTCATTTAGATGTCGAGCTGTCAAAGACGATCGCAAAGGCCGACTTTTAGTGTTACTACCGTAACCTAAAGTGGACAAAAAAAAATCTAAAACGACGGGCGTATTTCAGTGCAATATTGTGCGAAAATTTCAGTTCAGTCGGTCAGGAACTTCCCGAGATTGCCCATAACGCACATTTACATTTTCTATTGCATTTTTCTTAATATCAAAGCTCGAAAAGTTCTTTACTGATTGATTTGAAACGTTGACATAAGGTTGCATTCTAATACAGGCGTGGTTTCATGTAGATTTTTGCAGCAATCCAGTTGCGTAATCAATGCTCTCTGGTCAAATTTGAGTAGAACTGAGCCAAATACCTATGGGGAACGGTATGTGGCTTACTCACGCATCGGAAACCGTTTGATTAATTTGTATATTCACCACTCAAAAAAGCACCTCAATAAAAACATTGTCAAATCACACTTTTTAAACAACTTTTTGTTTTCCGTGCCATTGTAACGCATATCAGGTACCAAACTTTTTTCTTACATTTGCATTGCAACGCATGTCGGAAACAGCTAGGTCTTTTTTTTTTTTTTAAACAAAAGTGTAATCTATTTAGCAAATCGATAAAAATACCTCCAATGTTCTGCTAACAACGTGGAAATAAAATCAGAAAACTGAAACTATTGCAGATAATATTATTTTAGCCTTTATGCAAATAATATCTCTCAGTCAAAGAAATCAGTTTTGCTTTCATATGACGTGACAGTTGTACACGAAAAGAAAACAGCAGAAATCACGAAACATGTATACAATTTACCTGAAGCATAATGTCATTTTGTTAATAAATAAATGAACAATCTACGGTCTGCCTCAATGGCGTGATTCTTATTACGTCATTACCATGAAGGAACACATTCACGAGATGAGCGCGAAAATTGTATCGGTGCAAAAGGTTTATTTAAATAATAACTCCCATCTAAGAGAAATGTTGTCCCTTTTCTGTAATCAGATACATCGCCTTTCTTTTCAGCATTTATGGTGGTTTCTTTACTACGTACATTGTTGGTCTACAACTTTAGCTGAAGGTAGGTAGATTGTTAACGTAAAGACAGTGCACCATAAGTGTCCTGTCGTGCCATTGTTTCAATAATCTCCAGCAGAACCTTGTGATGATACTGCTGCCCTCTCATCTCAATGTTATCATACGATACCGTCTGCGTCGGACCCGGAATCGTGTGGTTCAGTAGTGATATATTTTGCGTGTGAAGTTACAAACGAAATAGCCAGCCTAGGAATCAGTGTAGGACAGTGTCTCGGTGATACTGTGATTAAAACAAGTGACAGATTTCATTAATTAAGAGATTTGTATAAGACGTTTCCAGACAGTTATATAAACAATACTTTTGTCATTGTACATTATTTCAATAAATAGACAGACGAAGGGTAAAAAATTTTGTATCTACATAAAGACATTAAAATAAATATCATTGTATATATGTTAGGCTCATAAACAAGTTGTGCTGACCAGTTAATTGTGTTAATTAATGTAATAGTCGAGATTTACAATATTGATTTCTTTGTATATATTGACTGACGTGAGATTTTGAACCTATTTTGAGAATTACGAAGATATTTGATAGTTAAATATGTATGATGTACTCATTAATAAATTAAATGACATTTAACATAGCACTTTGTAGTCAACAGAAAGATAGGAGAGTTCGTCTTAAAAATATATGTGCCATGTAAAATTATTGTATGTATAGTTTTCATTTTATATTGTGATTGATTTTGTGTACATGAAATGTTTTACTTGTGTGTTTGGTAATTGTAAATTAGTACATTCAATTTTTATGAACAATGCGTAATGTAATGTCATTATTGTTGATGTTATATATTTGCCTCATCGCCTTGCGTGGGGGAGTTCGAGTTTTGGCTTTTGTAATGTGCTTTGGAAGCTATGTCAGTCTGTGTTTTGAAATGGAAGTACTACCAGCTAAGTTCTGATGCATTGTATATTATGAAATGAATTTGTAATGTTTTGGTGGAGAAGAAGTTTGATTCAAATTAAAGAAGAAGTGAAAAATTGTACCTACGTGTATTTATTTCTATCACGACGCCACACGTCAATAATTCTGCAGCGATCAGAACCCCCATACATCGCAATGTTGAAAACTAAGTATCTTGTTTGGAAGTGGTAGAATGAACAGCAATTACTAATAAAGCATATAAATGTTTCAACCTTCAGTTGTTATTCCAAACGAAGTCAGATTATCAGAATGAGAAGGGTTTCTTTGCATTTGAACACTGGTAATGATTCGGTTACATGTCACCAAGCTCGCTGTCTGTCATCTACGACTGTAGCTCGGTGTTTCGCAAAATTTTCATTAATATTTGCATCAGCATAAATACCTTGCAATTTGATTTAGGGAGCGTAAGTCTGTAATCGGTTTATTCCCTTTTATTTCATTTCCAAGATTATTGGTTCTTTTACTCTTGTTGGCATTGCAACGTATCCAACCTCTAGATAAAATACTCTCAAACCTAACTTTAAAAGGTATTACACGTACTGAGTGAGGTGCCTTATGATATACTGAAATATTGTCACTCCACATAACGACTCCATTAACATTAAACTGCTATTAAATGAATGATTAAGCTATTATAGTAGTACTATTTTAACTTGCCATAACGCTAGTGATGGCTAGTGAACTTATCCATAATTGGAAATTATCTTAACAGCACAAAAGAATTAACGGCAGCAGTTACATTCAACTACAAGTAAGAACTGTAGTGCTTAACATAGCAGTAATGCAGTATAAAGCCCGTTTTAAACGATCGACGAACTTGTAACAGATTGATAACAAGTTGCGTTAATGGCGGCCGTCAGTTGTTTGTACGGCTGCACTAGTATGATCGCCCTAGTGTCGAAGCGCGATAATTATAGCGATAAAGAAATAGGGCCTGTTCTAAATTCGGTACTAGTGGGTTCACTGTGCATGCGCGAGGTAGTAGCTGTCAGCTGCAGTCATCACTGCAGTTAGTCCACCATTTTCCTTCGTATTTACGTATATTTTGCGTTATGTCGAAGTTTATGATCAGAATGTATTACAAAATGTATTTCTAATGATGGCATTCACACTGTCCGTCACCAAACGGTAACCTAACGTCAACGTCACGTTAAGCTTTCTCTAGAAGGTTGTTTTGGTTGAACGGCCGTCTGCTGACATCGGAAGTTAACCTATTTTCGTCACGTGATTTTCATATTGTTGTCGACAATTACACGGTTTGCACGTAAATTTCTCTTATTAATCTTTAGTTTATTATTATACTTTGGTTTAGCGGTAAATTGGAAATGTTTCATGACGACTTAAATATTTATCTCGATTATTGTCTACCGAAAAGCGACGTCGTACATCTGAAATCGAAAAATGATTCGTGTTTTGCAATATCGTAACAGAAAAGACTGAAGCCAATTGTTTATTTGAATAAGATTTAATATGATGATGCAATTTTCATTAAATAGCATTTTAAATGAAAAAGTCAGTCCAAATGAAAGACATAAATTCAGTTGTGCATAACGTTATTAACAATGTCAGTGGGCAAATCGTAGTAGATAAAGTAAAGAAGGTCTATTTATGCTCTTATAAATATTGCTTGATGTGTTCATAAGTTAATCTTTTTTTTTTCGCTTGAAAATAGATGTGAAGTTTTTGAAACGTTGTTTCACTTCCCAGAACTTTACCACACCAAGTTGACCAAAAACATAGATTGCAAGGTTTTCTTTGGCGGTCAATAACATTTAGCGTTGTTTCCTCCATTCCAGTATTAAACTATGACTTCCTACATAACAAATCGCCTGTTATAACCTCACTTTCAACATCGGATATTACTGTTCGATTACGTTTATCGTCTAAACACGCTGCCACAAGATCTTGCATGAGTTTGTAGTTCAGGGCTAGTACGCAAGGAGCGCTTCAGTAGACTATTATCTATCTTGTTCATCTTCGCTCATCGTTTAAAAAGGGCTCAAGGCCAACACTGACAACAGCTAAAGGAGGACTGGGCAATAGCCGATGCTGTTATCGATAATTAAAATCTATAGTCGGCTATGTTGACTTTCGCTAGTGCGTATCCATTTTTTGTCGTAGGACTGATAATAACAATATCAGTTTCACTAAACGGTAGCTAGGTCGTGTCTTATTTCATTTAGTCCATTCGGGGGTTGGAGTCCACCATCGGGAATGGGTGTGTATGTTGACTTTAGGATAAGTTTGAGTAGTTTTTTATTGTTCAGGTGAAAGGGGGGTCGGACCCCCAAGACCTCCCCTACGTCCTTGACTGCAACATCAAACATTTCTGGTGTTTCGACACAAATCGGCGGCCGACTGGACGACAAATCGAAATGTGCATTGTCGCTGGTTCATGTGAAGTAAGACTGCCTAGGTATTCGACATTATTGTCCCGTTAAAGTAAAAGTAGAGACAACAATGAAGGTGCTCTCGATGGCGGGATTTGTGTGAATGCATCATGTTAATATTCTAAATTCGATGGTTTTTTTTCTTCTTTTAACTAGGAAACAAGACTCTTCGTTAAATAGTGACAAATTTCGAAAACGATCATGGCAGGGGCCCCCTCTAGTTCGGGGCCCCTGGCGGCCATTGTACTTGCGATTAATTCGACACTGAATCGTACAAAAATGTCTAATTGTTCTACTCGGTACCAAAAGAATTGCTTGAATCTTTTCTCATAAATGTGCTAAGAACCTTCATTGGATCAAACTTTTATCCATTATGGATGAGGAACACTGTGACTGTGGTGAAATAAGGTATCTTGAATGACAGCAACCAGTCGGCTTTTATGCAAAATGTTTTATTACATTTCTCCCATTACCGGTTTCGATATGCGTAGCATATTATCATCAGATGGTGAACGTTTTTTTTTTTTTTTTCTTTTTCTTTTTTTTTCATCTGATGATGATATCTTACTTCATTGGATCCTTTTATGGTTCACATACTGCAGGACTACTGAAGACGGTCTACATGGGTATAATTTGAAAAAAGCTGTCAGCATCTGCTAAATCTGAAGAATACTTTGAGATGGGATTGGTGATTTTAACTTTCAGTTCATTACTTTCTAGTTACACGAAAGCCAAAAACTAGTGAAAATACATGAAAATATTGTTCATTGCTCGCAAATATTGTTGTCAAATCTTGTATTACAAAATTGAAAACAGGAAAGACAACAACAAAAAAACACCTTTTGTTAACAATAGCCCAGACACTTGAACATTAATTACAAACACATTCACATTACAGACATGAAGAATACACTACGAATCAAACTATAAAAAATCCCTACAAATACGAAAGTTCATATTTCCCGCGCGCGAATACGACGTACAAAGGTATCTATCGACATACGTAGGCCTACATAAATTTCAACAATGAGTATCAAGAATACTAAACGTCCCCAAATTATTACAATTTATTAAAAAACTTAATCATATTACATAGAAAGATATACACTTCGATTCGACTTCTACAACATTACGCCGCCTTTATAATACGAGGGCTATCCGGAAAATTGTACCCGTTTCTGCAATAAAGACACAGGAGTAAATACAGGGTGTCCAGAAAAGGGCTCCCTGATTTCAAAATTAAATATCTCGAAAACAAAGATCGACAGCCGGCCGCGGTGGCAGAGGGGACTGAGGCGCTTCAGTCACGGTCTGCACGGCTACTACGGTCGGGGGTTCGAATCCCCCCTCGGGCATGGATATTCGTGCCATCTTAGTTCGTAAGTAGTTCATAAGTGTAAGTTTAGGGACTGATGGCCCCGTAGTTAAGTCCCATAAGCTGTACAAACATTCGAACGTTTGAAAGACGGATAGAGGAATGCAGTAAACGGTATGTTTATTGTGAAAGCTGTAAGAAATTTATACAGCAGTTTGAAATAATAGTTACAAAAGCTGCTAACAGATCGCGCTGTACGCTGTACAGCTCATATCAGCATACATAAGTAAAATAATAGTATGAAAACACTCTTTCAAAAAATGTTCAAATGTTTGTTAAGTTTATGGGGCTTAACTACGGGGTCATTAGTCCCTAAACTTACAAACTACTTATCAACTACTTACGAACTAGGACGGCACAAATATCCATGCCCGAGGGGGGATTCGAACTCCCGACCGTAGTGGCCGTGCTGACCGTGACTGGAGCGCCTCAGTCACCTCGGCCACCGCGGCCGGCAAAACACTCTTTGCAAACAATCACATCACCATGTTTTCAAAATGTTCACCATTGGCACTACAGAGGTGGCGCAAACGAAGAATGAAATTCGCCATCACATTTCGTAGTGTCCTAACCGAAATGGATTCACATGCCACAGAGATCGCCGATTCAAGCTCGTCCAGCGTGGCGGGATGCTTTCTGTAGACCACGTCTTTCACTGCGCCCCACAAAAAAATGTCACAGGGAGTCAAAGCCGGCGAATATGAAGGCCAATCTATGCCTGCACCAGTAAATTTGGGATATTCCAAAGCAATGACTCGATTCCCGAAGTATTCCTCAAGAAAGCGAAACACTTGTTCGGTCCGATGTGGTCGGGCTCCATCTTGCATAAACCATTCAGTACCTGGTCGATCCGCTAACGCTTGCTGTGTGGTGACAAATTGTTCCAAAGTTGCAACGTAACGTGCACCAGTGACCTTTTCTCGAATGAAAAAAGGGCCAATAATGCCTCTGCTGCATACTGCAGCCCATATAGGAGAATATAGGGGTTTCGCTTCACACCAATATGGCTTTCGTATCCCCAAAATCGCCAGTTCTGCTTATTCACGTATCCATTCAGATGCAGCCAACATCAAATCCTTCACTATTAATCATTGTGAGCATCTGACTAGCAAAGGCAACCCTTTGTTGCACAGCTCGTATGGGTATGGCCTGGTGCATTTGAATTTTGAATGGAAACATGTGTAGGCTCTTTCTCAGTATTTTCTGCGTGCTGGAACGCTTTAAACCAGTCTCAGATGCAATTCTACGGACGGATGACATTGGATTTCGCTGAATAATTCCAGAAACTGTGGCGATATTTTCAGGCGTAACTGCTGTTTGCTTGCGGCCAACATGCCCTACTAGATCATCAGTTACGCTGCCTGTTCGTTGAAATTTTGCCAAGAGCGTACGAATGGTTTTCGCATCGGGTCCTTTTGGAACATTAACTCGTGCTTGAAAACTTCGCCTTGTTGCCGTAGGTCACTCTTCTAACCTGTGGTACTCTAGCACCAGAAAAAATGCGTTGTTCAATGGAGTACATGGTTTTAATCTCTTCCTTCGGTACGCTAACCGCCTTTCACGTTTCAGTACTGGAACTGATCGCTCTGGGCTTCGGATCACTATTTATACTAGGCATTACGTATGGCGATTACAGCGCCATCTGTTAGCAGCTTTTGTAACTATTATTTCAAACTGCTGTATAAACTTCTTACAGCTTTCACAATAGACATACCGTTTACTGCATTCCTCTATCGATCTTTGTTTTCAAGATATTTAATTAAGAAATCAGAGAGCCCTTTTCTGGACACCCTGTATTAACACGTATAAAATTATTTATTGGTAAGAGAATATATTACACTACTTACCCACATAATCTGTAAGCAAATTTAGGCATTTGTCATGACGTGAGGCGAGTTTTTGTATCCCAGCGTCTTATCCTCCGCCGCCAGCGTATTGAGATGCGTAGTCACGCCTCGTTTAAGTTCTTCATCGCTCTCATACCTTTTTCCCGCCACAAGTATTTAAGCTTCGGAACCAGATGAAAATCCGAAGGGGCCACGTCCGGGCTATACGGTGGATGGTCGAAGTTTTCCCACTTTAGGCCAGTCGCCAGGTATGTTTAGGTCCAAAAAAATTGCAGGAAACTGAATTTTTGGTATGTTGTTAGGACATATTAGAATAGTATATACGGAGGCTATGCGTTTTGAAAGTTCCGCTATCCTCCGTGGAGAAGCGACCCAACTAATTGACAAAGGAGCTTTTATGCAGTTTGTATTCGACAATGCAGATGAAATTGTTAACACAATTGATGGAGAAAGTACGCTCCGTGAAATGGGTGGTATAATGATCACGACCCCTCACTCATCCGTTCACCCAAACAAAAACATATCACAGTCTATCAGTTTCACACACTGTCATACACATTAAACATTCTTCTATTAGAAAGAAATCTGGCTTGTCAGCCATTTCAATTAACGAAGTGAAAATCGCTGAAGACATTTTGCCAAAATCCCAATACGTGCTGTGGTTGTTCGGAAAAGCAACTAACATGCCAGGCATCCCAGGATGGAATGGATTCATGGACCAAGTGACAGAAGATCAACCTTACAAACGTTCAAAGATTGTATATCTCCATTTTATCCATGCTCCCCCAACCAGCTACGACACTGTTTTAACATCACTTTTGGAAACCAGTTAAAGAACTAGCATTTACCGTCAGGAAACACGTTTTGTGACCTACGACCAACAACTGTACTTGAAGTGGAGAGCCACCAGCATCCTCAGCTCGTCAACATAACTTGGAGGTTTTCACCTCATGTCATTCATGGGGGCCATCGGTGTCATAATGGCAGGAAGTGGACTCAAGGAACTTCTCTGTTCAATATTTGCTGAAAACAGTGTTGAAAAAATCCTATGTATATACAATGAATTAATAATCATCGTTAATGAGTAATTCCTCCTTCTTTAACATATATTGGATAAGAGGGCTGCAATTCATCTGGGTCAGTTTATTGAATAATCCGATTTTTCCAACTTTTCGTTTTTTAACGATAACTAGAAATCTATTGGCCTATGGACTTCGTTCTGTCCTTAGATTAAAGCTAAATAACTGCTCTATAATTTTGTTTCGTATGACTTTCCCCGTGGGTTGATCTATAGAGCCAATATTCTAGCCGAAAGATGACTAAAATTGGAAATTTAAAGTTTTTGGGGAAATAAGTCAATGTTTGAAGTCCAATATCTCGGGAACTATTGGACTTACAGAGCTGCGGCTGGGCTTAAATTTTAGACTATTTTATGTACACTAATAAAGGTGCGAGTGACTTTTCGTCAAAAAAATCCTCTTTCACGAGTTATAAGCCAAAATTAGAAAAAAAGTCCGAATGTTATGAAGTTTTTTGGCTCTTATAAGTTTAGCTAAAGGATTTCGAAGCTGCAAACTTGGTTTAATACTACTCTAATATGTCCTAACAACATACCAAAAATTCAGCTTCCTGCAATTTTTTTGGACCTAAGGCCATTTTTTTGTCTACGACGACTGGCCTACTTGGTCTGTAACGACAGATGGTCTCCCTGAACGCTCATCGTCGTGTGTATTCCCCCTCTCCATGTTGAAGCTGTGACACCAGCGCCGAACAGATGACTCGTCCATCACATTTCCTTCATACATCTCCTTTAATTGGCGAACGTTTCGTGCATTAAGAAATTTAATCACGGCCCTCACTTGGCAACTGGTTGGGTTCTTAGTTTAAACATTATAAACGATCACAGACACGACACAGGCAACACACCATCCATCTTACCGATTATTTTTTGACGACTCACTCGATCGCCAATATCAGTTGTCTGCGATTGCCTTGCTTCCACCTGGAGTTCGGTTTCGCCGCCTGCTACAGCCTCTTGATTTTACCCTTCCTTCCACCTTTCGGTTGAGCGACAGCCCATTGCCACCATGGCATCAGGCCCAGGTTCACACTCACCTTGAACTTAGTTCGCTCCCAAAGGAGAGCACTCCGGATTTGGTATACCGCTCGAGGCTTGTCGAACTCCGTTCGCGGTTCGATAATGCCATATTTATTTACACTGATGGTTCCAAGAGCACTGCCGGTGTCGGATCTGCCTTCGTCGTCGGGGACAACCGTTTCTAATACAAGCTCCCTGACCGATGCTCGAATTTCACAGCGGAGCTTTTTGCCCTCCACCAGGCCGTCTTGTATAGCTGCCGCCACCGCCAACCGTTCTATGCCATATGTTCGGACTCCCTTAGTGCCCTGCAGAGTCTTAAGGACCCTTTCTCGAATCATCCTCTCGTGTATCGGATCCAACGCTCCCTCCAGTTGCTAGCAGATGACAGCTGTCACGTTTCTTTCCTGTGGGTCCCTGGCCACGTGGGTGTGCCCGGGAATGAGACCGTCGACAAAGCAGCCAAGGCAGCAGCTCTTTTGCCTCGCATGGCTACCTTTTGTGTCCCATCGAACGATCTCCAATGGGCGCTTCACCGGAGTATCGTGTCGTCCTGGCACAGTGCGTGGTTCTCACTGTACGGCAATAAATTGCGAACTGTAAAACCGAACCCGACCGCTTGGAGGACCTCCTCACGCCCCTCTCGACGGGAGGAGGTCATCCTGGCCCCGTTGCGGATCGGTCACTGCCGTTTCAGCCACCGTCATTTGCTAACCGCCGATCCTGCACCGCTGTGCTCCTGCGTTGAATTGCTGACGGTGCGACATGTTTTATTGTCTTGTGTTAATTTTAATCATCTCCGTGTAGCCCTTCACTTTCCGTCTACTCTGGAGGAAATTTTAGCTGATGACACACGAGCAGCTGCTCGAGTTTTGCGTTTTATCAACTTGGCCAACTTATCAAAGGATATTTAACCCTTCTAATTGTCTTTTATCCTTCGTTTTTTAGCCTCTTCTTGATGTTCTAACTGGCAGAGATTTTTTGAGATCTAGCGAATCTTTGTTCTTGTCTGGGCGCTAATGACCTTAGCAGTTGTGCGCCCTAAAATCACAAAAAAAAAAAAAAAAAAAAAAAAAAAAAAAACAGGCAACATACAGCGTCACGCAACCTCGCCCAGAGCAGGCACACATGGCAGGGCCACTGACGCGGTCTGACCCTGCCCAGTGGCTACCCGAGCCATCAGCACTTAATGCGCCGCTAAAGGGTACCACTTTCCGGATGGCCGTCGTTCTATCTGAGCCTTGTAATAAACAAAAACATCACCCATTACATATACCATGACGTAACAAATGATGACATTGCTCAAAGCCGATAGGTTATATCGAGTATCCGACTGGATCCGATAAATCAATCTTGGAGAAATACTGTCCTCCTGCAAGTTTGAAAGACGATCGTCTGTCGTCTTCCATTTATTTCTTTTAAAATTGTAATTTACTTTATGTCGCTAGATTAGCATTTTGTTCAAACTAGACCCCACTCTTTTCGAGGCATGAGGAATAGCATTTTTATTTCATGTTTTAAAATATTAGTTTCTGAAATGTTAGTTAATATTGCTAGGATTTTGTAATTTTAATACTTTATTATTGTCCCTGTGAGAATGTGTACTTGTTTTACTTTTAAGTGGATGTGCGAGAATCTAATGGCTGTCTGAATGTGGGTAGTAATAGCTGGCTTTGCATGGTTCTCTTTGGCTCAGAGTCGATATTTAGTCGTTACTAACCCCTGCTGCTGATGCAACCAAAGAGGTTTCTGCACCCTTTGGTTACAAGCCAGTCGACGAGGTGAGTCTCGCGATCTATCTTCTCTCCCCACCACCGCTGTTTTCTTGGGTTTTCCAGTCTCCGGTAAGCTTCGCGACTCCTGGCCACTCGGTCTTCACTTTGTGCTAGGATCGTGGTGAGGTAAGGTTGGTTCTGCTCTTCTGTCCATGGAGATGGTAGCGATTCGATGTCTAGCATGTTTAACTTAGACTCTTGAACTTAGATTCATTTTTCAGAATATTTTTTTGATCGTGCATCGAAATGTGTTCTAGTTCTTCAATCCAGTGATTTCCAACAGGCAAACGCTGTGTTTGTGTTAGTAGTTGCAGTTTGATAATGGCCTGGTATATTCAAGACTTTTGTGATTATGTGGCGGTGTACGAACTCAGTGTAAATTCTTTCTAGCTTTGTGGGGCCCGATTTCTAACAGACGATATGTTCATTTTTGTACAGTGCATGTTAAATCTTTCTTATCGTTTCCTTCCGTGAGTGATATGTGTACCACGTGGTTGGTTCTTAGAACAAAGCCTTCAGCTTCCACTATTGTTCATTCCAAGCCTATCAGGCAAGTAACTAAGTGTGTATCCTTCTGATTGCCACTAACATTTCGCAATCTTCTCTCCCCGCCTATTTTAATTTTGCTGTTTCTTCTCCGAACTTGTAGTATGCATTCAGTCTTTGTCAGTAATTCTCTCCAACAGATTGCTTATGAAATTCTATGTATTTCTAAGGTTTGCATGCCGTAGTTTTTATTTTTAGTCTTCCGTCTCTGTAATTATTTCACTTTTCTGGTTTTTTGAGACTGGACTTCATCCATCTCTGTAATCGCTCCTTATCGCGTGTAGCTGCATTTCATTCTATGTAATTCTAAATATTTCTATGGGTTGCATGACGTAGTTTTTATTTTTATTTTTCCGACTTTGTAATTATTTCACTTTTCCGGGTTTTGAGACTGGACTTCTTCCGTCTCTGTGAACGCTCCCAATCGCATCTTGCTGCATTTCAGCTGCTTCCTTATGAAATTCTACGCAGTTCTAGGGGTTGCATGCCGTAGTTAATTTTCGTTATTTTTCGGAAATTGAATTTATACATTTTAACGGTTTTCGGAACAACGTGGGTCTGAACTCCGACTTCAGGGGTTTGCAGCTAGTCACGTGAATTCACGCCACTTCTCATAAAACCAGTGCCTAGATAGTTTACTCGCAGATTGAAACTTAAGAGTCCGCCGTGATTTAGTGTAATGATTCGGATTTTTTACCACTTCACCTCCAGTGGAGTGGGATCATGTAACGTAGCCGTGTGTCACCGTTAGCGAGTTTGCTCACGGTCTATTCTAAATGTAACTTAACTTTACTATAGTTACGCACCATCTCAAAACAGGCATGACAGACCAGAGCCATCTTCGCAGTTTTATTGTATATTGTGTTGTGTGGTACCTCCGGGTTTGCTGAATTTCGCCTACGATGGCGGCGCTTGCTTCTGCCTCGTTTCAGCACGCTGATTTTGGTGAATTTCGCTGTTAGACTGCGTGTGTGTGAGCGAGTGAGTGTTGTTAGTAAAGCCCCCCCCCCCACCAGTAGCTTTAAGTTCTGTGTAATTTATGTTAAATTCAATGCTGGGCATCGTCAGTATTAGATAATGTAAATGGGATGCATTTTTATTGTATTAACAAAATTGATTCCCCATTTTGTTTGCGTTCGACCTGAATAAACAATTTCAGTATAATTTTGACTTGCCTATAAGTTGTAGTTTTCGAGCACCTTCCCCATTTTATTTAATATTGTTTTTCACCAGTGCTGAGAACAAGCTCAGATGCAATTTTTTATGTTTAAGTCCCGTTGCACCATAAATGTTTTTCTGTAGTCACCTCTATCAAATAACTTTAATTGTGGTGGTTTGTTTATGAATCCCTCTGTGTAATTTCGTGTGAGCTGCTACGTATATTGGCCACTGTATCGTTAACTTCCTGTTATTAGAGTAATTTGAACCAAGTCAGTTCTCAATTTGGGCCAGGGAACAAGGTTTTTGCAGCAGGGAGTAACCGGCAGTTCACACGGACCTTTTGCTAATTTTACTGCTAAAATTAAGCTTTTTTTATAACAGTAAACTCTTATCTGGATACCTCCTACCAGAATTAAGCTTTTATTTCGTACAGTGGCCCACTTTTAAGATTTACAAGCAACTCATCCTGGCGAGGCGTGGATAGGTATCAATAACGCAGGTCTGCAACATAAAAATTGTTTCAAATTTAATAAGTGATGCTTACAGTGTTTTTAATGCTGATTTCGGGAAAAATAATGAAAAAATTCCATCACGTACAGGTATTTCACAAACTGCTTGTCTAGTTATAGCTTTTTTCTATATTTTTATATATATTTCAACACTCTGATGAGTTTGAATTTTGTTTTTACTATCTCAACAAAGTGTTATTTAGCCATTTTTATACTAGATTGAAATAAAGAGTTTGTATCTTTCTCCACTCAAGAAAGTGACCTGGTGTTTTGCAGTCATATTGCTGGATTTATGGTACGTTTCAAAATAGAAAACGTTCCTGCCGAGTAGAGACTTTTTATTGATTCTTAAAAATAGCCTTAAAGAAATGCTTCCACACAATGGCAATAAGTATGTTTCCATACTTGGTTCACTTAAAATAACGTTACGAAAATCTAGAACTGGTTTTAAGCAAACTCCGCTATTCAGACCACAAATTGACACTATGTGGTGATTGAGAGGTAGTAATACTATTTATATTCATATTTTCCAATTTTATTTAGTCTGTCGATTTAATTGGATGTTGGGTTTTTTGTATTCTAATTTCTCCAAATTCTTAATGCCAGATGATAGAAATGATTGTTTCATAATTTTGGTACATTGGGAATAAGCCAGCTGGGTAACTGTTTTTGGCGCTTGCCGCCACCAACGAAAAACGTGGGAGAGAATGCTGCCAGCGGTGTATAAAGTTAAAGGACAGGATGTCACCCCAGCCACGGGGGTTGGGGAGAGAGAGAGCCGCCCCGGGCTCGCTTGGTCGCTCCTGGGAGTCGAAGGGAAAGCGGGACCGGCAGCATTGTGTTCGCTGCCTGGACCCTCGCGGTCGGCTGGCGCCAAACTTTACGACTTTTGCTGGCGCGACGTTGGCGAGGCGTAGGTTGCTGAGGGCTCTCACGACGGGAGAGGGCGCCCATGCGATGATAAAATAATTTAGCTGTCTGGAGATGCCTATCGTGAAACACAAAATTTCACGCTGTTTCTGGGAACTGTGGCATACCTGACTCTTAGGCCTGGGAAAGTTTTCGAGGAGCGCTAACAATACCAAATTGATTTGATTGGCGACACAGGTCCTCTCTCTTACTGGCTTGACGTCACATGTGGGTGGAGTCTGGCAGCCAAAGAAAGTTTTTTCTTGAGGAGAGCGTGGGGTGAGTGAGAGAAGAGAGGAGAAGCGTGGAGGAAACCGGACGGTTTGGACCTCTTGGTAGCAGTGAGAAGTGGCAGCAAGGACTCCAAAGTTTTTGGACCTTGCGAGTCGGTGGACTTAAAATTTTTGTGCCCATTGCACAGGGTTAGATGGCGTCTGAGTGATTGCTGTTCGCATTCACAGTTATACTGAGAAACTTGTAAATATTCTGAAGTGGGTGTTGTTTTAGAACAAGCTCACTCGTCATCAGGATAATTTACTGTTCTTGAATAACAGCATACACCACTGGGTTGAAAAATTGCTGTATTTTTTCGTAGCTCGAATACGTTAGTAATTGCCGCGCCAATCGGGTAGATAATTTCCCATCCGCGATCGCATTCATCAACCTGCTCTTCCATCTGCGGTCCATCGACATCGGTGACGCTGTTCAACTGTATATGGTATAGTAGCGCCAACGCGTAAATAGTGAAAAGGATTATTGAATGGTGGTTGATAGGTGGGACATAGGTGTGAGTTTGCGAGGTCGTCATAGTCGATTTTTAATCGAGTGTGTCTGTTTCAGAACTTAACCTTCTACTGACTTTTTAAATACATCTTTGATAGGTTAACACACCAAATTTATGACTCTAGCCAGTTGAACTTGTACCTTTTCTTTTGGTGTTAAGATTTTGTCCTTTATTCTGTAAAAAGTATTCCGATCATTAGATAATTTTGTTTGTGATATTTCAAGTCATTATTTTTGTACGATTTTTTTTTAAAGGAATTGACACTTTTTTCACGCATGTTGTGTTTTTGATTAATTGGCACATAATTTTTTGTTAAATACAGTAACTATTTATGAACATCGTGTTCCTGATTTCCACCACCTTTCATATATTTTGGAGAGGTTATCTCTTGTCTATGTTAGGTAGGTCAGGGGATTTGTGAGCTTCCAACAACAGTGTATGTAAACACGCACTTTCACAAAATAAATAAATAAGTGAGATTAGACTACTGGTCGCCACAACTTTCCGTTAGGCACAGTAAATTCTCAGTTTCATATTTTTAATATTTTTTTCTATTTTTTAAAAATAATAATAAAAAATAGGGCGACCCTTGAATAACTTGATTGTTTTGGATATTCATTTGCATATTAATGAGCTATCTGCAAAGTTGGCAGAAAAGGTAATAGAACTAAAATGACGGACAACATTCGGTTGACATAATAAATAATAAATTTTAAAAGAGCAACAACATTTCATGATTTAAAAGTGATTTCAATGCTTCTCGGTCAATAAAGTGGCTATACAAAGTTCCCTTGCTTTCCCTGTGAATGGGACAGTAGAGACAGAAAGTATCACTACAGAAACAAAAGCTTGGCCCTTGAGAAAAACCTTACAGGTAGGGGTTAAAATGTTGAGAGGAAAAACCTTGTGGATCCCAAAAAGGTGTTACTAGCACCATTTCACATTAAGTTGGGGCTGATGGAACAATTTGTTAAGAAGGGGAGTGTTTCAGATATCTTTATGGACAGATTCCTGGTTTATCCACAGAAAAGCTAAAGGAAGGATTCTTTGCTGGACCAGATAGAAGAAAACTAATAACAGATCCCAACTTTGTCAACAAAATGGAAACAAAAGAAAAGGCAGCATGAACATCTTTTAAATTAGTTGTTACCGGTTTCCTAGGAAACAAAAGGGATCCAAACTACAAGACAATCATTGTAGACATGTCCGACAACTTTAAGAAGCTGGGTTGTAAAATGAGCATTAAAGCTCATTTTCTCCACTCATATCTTGACCACTTCCCGGCAAACCGTAAGTGAAGAGCAGGGCGAAAGATTCCACCGAGACATCCAAACTTCAATGTGTTGCACTTGTCTGTTTTCCTCACACGCTCGCACACGTTATAGTGTGAGTCCTGCAAGAGGGAGAGACACAACTCTACCACCGTAAGCTTGTCAGGCGTTAATGTTTATTATTATGTCTGTTCCAAGGGAACAGACGTTGGCGGTGATCCGCAGCAGAGGTAAATATATCCACGTATATATTTCGCAAATCGCGAAATTTTCCGACGTCCGCTGCTCCTGTGAGATGGACAAAGGATCTACAACACATGAAAATTTGTGCCAGACCGGGAGACGAAGCCAGGTCTCCCGCTTTTCGCGAGTGGTCGCCTTAACCATCGCCCAGTTGTGCACGCTCCCGGGCCACACCCAAACTTCCATGTGCTGCACTTGCCTCTGCAGCGGATCACCGCCAACGTCTGTTCCCTTGGAACAGACATAATAATAAACATTAACGCCTGACAAGCTTACAGTGGTAGAATTGTGTCTCTCCCTCTTGCGGGACTCACTATAACGTGTGCGAGCATGTGAGGGAAAGAGACAAGTGCAACATATGGAAGTTTGGGTCTGGCCGGGGAGCGTGTACGGGTGGCCGATGGTTAAGGCGACAGCTCGCTAAAAGCGGGACATTCGTGTTCGAGTCCCGGTCCGGCACAAATTTTCATGTGTTACAGATCGTTTGCCCATCTTACAGGAGCAGCGGACGTCGGGAAATTTCGCGATTTGCGAAATATATACATGGATATGTTAACATAAGGACTTAGGAGCTAAAAAAAGAAAGGTAAGTGTACTGGAAATATAGTTTATAACATGATTTATCAATAAAATTTTTATAACGTTGGGAAAAAATGTGAAAATTGCTTACATTTTGTTTTATACAAAAATATACTCCCTTTTTGTGAGAAAATCTGACGCGATAGAAAAAAAAGCAAAGGATGTTGCACTCTAGATTCAAAAAAGAACACGCAAATGATGACAGGCAAAAGTTAGTAGAGATTCGTGCGTCTATAAAAAGATCGATGCGCGAAGCATACAATAATTATCACAGCCATACCTTAGCAAAAGATCTTTCCCAGAACCCGAAAAAAATTCTGGTCCTATGTAAAATCGATAAGCGGGTCAAAGCCCACTGTCCAGTCACTAGTTGATCATTTCGGGGCAGTAATAGAAGAAAGCAAAACTGAAGTTCTAAATTTAACCTTTAAGAAATCTTTCACGCAGAAGGACCGTACAAATGTACCATCATTTGATCAATGTACTAATTCTGAAATGGGGGACATAGCAATAGGTATTTCCGGTGTAGAGAAGCAGCTGAGAGAGCTAAATACGAAAAAGTCTGCTGGTCTGGATGGAATACCAGTTCGGTTTTACAAAGACTATTCTACGGCGTTGGCCCCCTACTTAGCTTGCATTTATCGCGAATCTTTAATTCAGCGCAAAGTTCCTAGTGATTGAAAAAAAAAAAAAAAAAAAAAAAAAAAACAAAAAAAAAAAAAAAAACGCAGCTGACTGCCGTGTATAAGAAAGGAAAGAGAACTGACCCACACAATTACAGGCCAATATCGTTGACATCGGTTTCATGTAGAATTTTGGAGCATATTCTCAGTTCGAATATAGTAAATTTCCTTGAAACGTAAAAGCTTCTTTCCATGAATCAGCATGGCTTTAGGAAACATCGTTCATGTGCAACTCAGCTTGCCCTTTTCTCGCATGATATCTTGCGAGTCATGGATGAAGGGCAACAGGCGGATTGTGTTTTTCTCGACTTCAAAAAGGCGTTCGACGCGGTGCCACACTGCAGACTGCTAACGAAGATACGAGCTTATGGAATAGGTTCACAGATTTATGACTGGCTGGAAAACTTACTAAGTAATAGAACGTAGTACGTTGTTCTCGACGGCGAGTGTTCATCAGAGACAAGTGTATCGTCAGGCGTGCCGCAGGGGAGTGTGATAGAACCGCTATTATTTTCTATCTACATAAATGATCTGATGGACAGAATAAGTTGTAATTTGCGGCTGTCAGCTGATGATGCTGTGGTGTATGGGAGGGTGTCGTCTGTAACTGACTGTAATAGCATACAAGATGACTTAGACAAAATTTCTAGTTGGTGCGAAGAATGGCAGCTAGCTCTCAATGTAGAAAAATGTAAGGTGATGCGCATGAGTAGAAGAAACAACCCCATTATGTTCGAATACAGCGTTAGTAGTGAGCTTCTTGATGCTGTCGCGTCGTTCAAATATCTAGGCGTAACATTGCAGAGCTATATGAAATAGAACGAGCTTGTAAGGACAGTTGTGAGTAAGGCGGACAGCCGACTTCGGTTTATTGGGAGAATTTTGGGAAGATGTACTTCACCTGTAAAGGAGACCGCGTATAAGACGCTTGTACGACCACGTTTTGAGTATTGCTCAAGTGTTTGGGACACGCAGCAGATCAGATTAAAGGAAGACATAGAGGCGGTTCAGAGACGAGCAGCTAGATTTGTAACCGGTAGGTTCGACCAATGCGCGAGTGTCACGGAAATGCTCCGGCAACTCAATTGGGGATCGCTGGAAGAAATACAACGTTCTTTTCGTGAATTTCTGTTAAGTAAATTTAGAGGGCCGGAATTTGAAGCTGAGTGTAGTACGATCTTGCTGCCGCCTACTTACATTTCGCGTAAAGATCACAAAGACAAGGTAAGCGAAATTAGGGCTCGTACAGAGGCATATAGGCATTCTCTTTTTCCTCGTTCTATTTGGGAGTGGAATAGGAAAATAAATACCTAGTAGTGGTACAGTGTGCCCTCCGCCACGCAACTTACGGTGAATTGTTGAGTATGTATGTAGATGTAGAAATGGATTGCACTTTTGAAATCAGCGCTGAAAAGTACTTAAAAGTCAGTTATGAAATTTCGAACAACTTCCAAAAAAAATTTGTTTGTTCAGACCTATGTAATAACTACGTTTCCGTTCGGCTTGCGTACAGTTACCAAGAGGGAAGAGACCTCCCTGGAGAAAATGGCTCCAGGTATCGTTAGCGTGGTCACGCATGGCGAATGGTATCGGGCGCGCCCAGGAAAAAGAAAAACAAAACAAAAATTCGGCCGTGCCGTCTGCTTCAACGTGATATGTGTTTCAAAATTCCTGTCACACCCCAAACTTTCAAACTATGAAAACAATCATACTAGTTGTTGATACGGAACTTGATCAGAATCAAGGCGAACAGTGTCGGATATGGGGATACCGAACGCTTTAACTGCATCCGTGCCGAATACATTTTCCGTTCGTGTATCATCCACAACCAGAAAAGTCACTGACCTGACTACGGATTTGTCCGCGACAGGAGCTGCAAATTGCCCTAAAACGGGAATGCGCTGTTTATTGTAACTCACCAGTTCAAATGTTCAAATGCTTGTATAGTCTATGGGACTTAACTACGGGGTCATCAGTCCCTAAACTTACAAACTACTTAGGAACTAGGACGGCACATATATCCATGCCCGAGGGGGGATTCGAACCCCCGGCCGTAGTGGCCGTGCAGACCGTGACTGGAGCGCCGCCGGCCGCGGTGGCCGAGGAGACTGAGGCGCTCCAGTCACGGTCTGCATGGCCACTACGGTCGGGGGTTCGAATCCCCCCTCGGGCATGGATATTTGTGCCGTCATTAGTATAAAGTAGTTGATAAGTAGATTGTAAGTTTAGGGACTGATGACCCCGTAGTTAAGTCCCATAAGCTTATTTTTAAAAAGAAGAAAAGAAGACTGGAGCGCCTTAGTCCCCTCGGCCACCGCGGCCGGCTAACTCACCAGTCGCCGACTTACTGGAGACAACGCAGAAGACCTCAAATCCACAAAACTTTTGGAATTTACTTATGTTTCTACTGTACCTATGTCCACTAGCAACTTCAAAGACCTGGGCGATACCCAAAACTTCCGACAGGGACGGATTTTCAAACTGAATGGCGGCACTTTGGCGTAGTTCCTTGTCAGAGCCAACATGATTATAACGTCCCAAACCATGGAATCCGTGTAGGAGTCGTGATAAGTGTCTGTAACGAAATTACATTTACGGGTAAGGCCTTGTAGTTCGGGTTCTGTAGGACTGATGTGGTTGTTTGCGGCGGCGGTAGAATTCGACACGCAGAAAAATGACGTATGCGTTTACGATAATAAGTAGGCAAGCAGTCGCACAGTTCCGCGAAAGAAAGAGAAGCGAGTTCCCACAGAGGGGCTAACTGACGCAGCAATTGGTAAGGACGTGGAGAAATCCAAGATAAAAACAGAGACTTGCAGAATAGTAAAGGCAAGGAAATAACGGCAAAGATGTTTTTCATAAGGTTTCCAGTCCTCAGCTGCTTCATCATAAGGCGGGAAGGGGTCAGAGAGGCCTAAGAACTCCTATTAGACAATGTTGTATACGATTTTGTGCCCTTTATTCACATGAAGTGTTAAGTGCCATCGACAAGGGATCTCAAATCGAATCCATATTTCTGGATTTCAGGAAGGCTTTTGACACTGTACCCCACAAGCGGCTTCTTATGAAATTTCGTGCTTATGGAATATCTCCCCAATTGTGCGGTTAGATTCACGATTTCCTATCAGAAAGAACACAGTTCGTTGTAATTGACAGTAAGTCATCGACTAAAACAGAAGTGATATCTGACGTTCCACAGGGAAGCGTTATAGGTGCCCTACTCTTCCTCGTGTTTATAAACGATTTAGGAGACAATCTTAATAGCTCCCTTAGATTGTTCGCGGATGATGCTGTCGTTTATCGGTTAGTGAAGTCAACAGAGGATCAAACGCAACTGCAAAGCGATTTAGACAAAATTTCTGCATGGTGCGAAAATTGGCTATTGACACTAAATAAAGAAAAGTGTCAAGTAATACACATGACCACTAAAAGAAATCCACTGAACTTCAATTACGCGATAAATCAGTCAAATCTTAAGGTCGTAGATTCTACCAAATACCTAGGAGTTACAATTACGAACAACTTTGACTGGAGAGAACACACAGAAAATATTGTGGGGAAGGCGAACCAAAGGTTACGTTTCATCGGCAGAACGCTTCGAAGATGCACCAGCTCCACCAATGAGACTGCCTACATCTCACTTGTGCGTCCTCTCCTGGAGTACTGTTGCCCCTTGTGGGACCCTCACCTGGTGGGACTGACGGAAGACATTGAGAAGGTTCAGAGAAGGGCAGCTCGTTTTGTTCTATCACGTTACGGGGGGGGGGGGAAGCGTCACGGAAATGTTGCACGAATTGGGGTGGAAATCATTTAAAGAAAGACGTTATTCATTGCGGCGTGATCTGTTTGCGAAGTTTCAATCACCGACTTTTAGTTCTGAATGTGAAAATATTTTGCTAGCACCCACCTACTTAGGGAGACATGACCATCTCAAGAAAAATAAGAGAAATCAGATCGAAAACGGAACTATTTAGGTATTCTTTCTTCCCGCGCGCTATTAGAGAATGGAACGGTAGAGAAAAGTTATGGAAGTGGTTAACGAACCCTCTGCCAGGCACTTGGATGTGATTTGCAGAGAGTCTATGTAGATGTAGAAGTGTTGATGGCAGTCTTGAAAGTTGTTTTGCTACTCGTTAAGAGCCTGACCCATGACTTGTCGTTGTTCACGAAGAGTCTGAACATACTTCATCCATGTCCGAGGGCACCGATGCAGTTCAAACACACGTGGATAAGATCACGCACTCGTCGCCAAAACAGTGTTGTAACCTTTGTACGCACCATGTGCCTAGAGCTTGTTATTGCTCGGCGGTTCACTAATCACTGATTGCAATGCCGCGGCACGTCTATTGTAATTACCGCTGTTCTGTGCCGACACTGTAAGGCCCTGCATATAGATCTTTTTTTTTTTCTTTATGGTTCTTTTCATGCTCCATGCCGGCAGCAGCTTAGTACGCCGCTCTTCGGCCGATTGATTTTTACAATAGGCAAGTAGACAGAAAACAGACGTGGAGATGAAATAAGCGAATATAAAAATAAAGATGGAGACCAATGGATAAGTTTAAAAACGACAAGAAGTGGATTTTAAAACAATGTTCAGAAATTAAGAAGGCCACGGTGACGTTTTACCACTGATCAGCTGCACATCACGTGGTACTCGCAAGCCATTCCTTGGCCAACCTAGCCACTAAGTATATTTCAGAAATGTAATAATTTAAGGATTATTTCTCTGCCCGAATGTTCTGAATCATAAAAGATCTTAATAAACTTTTGTGGTATAGAATTCAAGCCTACACACGACACCTTCGTATTTAAATTACTGTGGCACACTGGGCGATATCGTTCGTATTTTTGTGTCTGAGGAAAACTCCAGTTAACTCACGTTTACCTGATCTTTAATATAATATCTCTATGCAGTCTTTTTTTTCTGCATAATAAACAAATAACTGTGGAATTCTATCGTCTCATTTTATAACACTCTTACAATGTCAGGGTTACATTACGAAGTAGTAGAATGGAGGAGTCACATAGCCATCGAATACAACATTTAGTTTTGGTAGTGCCAAGAGTAATGTAAAGATAAATTTAGTCATTTTAAGTAGACACTCCATGATATTTTCTATCAGTTTTGCTACGCATATTCAGAAGATATGCCGGCCGCGGTGGCCGAGGGGACTGAGGCGCTCCAGTCACGGTCTGCACGGCCACTACGGTCGGGGGTTCGAATCCCCCCTCGGGCATGGAGATTTGTGCCGTCCTTAGTCTTAGCTAGTTCATAAGTGGTTTGTAAGCTTAGGGACTGATGACCCCGTAGTTAAGTCCCATGAGTTCTACAAACATTTGAACATTTCAGAAGATATTTTGCGCTGAAGCAAAACACTAGGAGGAAGCTATGAGGAAATGTTGTTTGTAAATCAATTGGACTCAGCTGCGTGGTTATCAGTCCGTAGCTTACAAACTATATAACCCAAGGTAAACTAACCTAAGGACAATACAGACACCCATACCCGAGGGGGGGACTCGAACCCCTGACGGCGAACGGTCGGGCTCACCACAGCACGGTGCCCCAGTGCGCACGGCTAATCTGCCGAGGCAGCAGCATCAGTGCTGCGATAGAAAGTACATGTATTCAGCGCCTGTTCGAACAGCGTTTCTGAGGACATTTCGCTAAATTGCGTGATGTATCCTTGCTGAAATAAGGGGAAAAAAAAGATTGGGTTCTTACATTCAGTTGCAATCGAGGTCATTAGAATCGATTAACTGGTAGAATGTTGGAAGATTCAACTTACGCTTAACCACTCTTAGGGAAGTAAACTGATTGCTGTCCATCGACACAGGCGTGTAGGCCATTGTTGTTGTTTTATTTTTTCCCCTTTTCCCTTTGACTGGGGTGAGCTGAAACCCGAGTGAGTCACCCCTAGTTGAGAGGTGACATTCAAGGTCGCAGTCATCAGTTTTGTATCGCTGGACAGTTTTGCATGTATCTTGAAAACACCTGTAATTTCTCCTCACTGACTGAATTGTAAGTGCACTATCACTTGTGTGGAAAAAAAATTTTTTTTAATTAAAAGAAAGAAAAGAAAGAAACGTTCGCAGTAACGTACAGTGTCCAGAAAAGGACTCCCTGATTTCAAAATTAAATATCTCGAAAACAAAGATCGATAGAGGAATGCAGTAAACGGTATGTTTATTATGAAAGCTGTAAGACGTTTATACAGCAGTTTGAAATAATAGTTACAAAAGCTGCTAACAGATGGTGCTGTAATCGCCATACGTAATGCCGGTCACTGGTGCACGTTACGTTGCAACTTTGGAACAATTTGTCGCCACACAGCAAGCGTTAGAGGATCGACCAGGTACTGAATGGTTTATACAAGATAGAGCCCGCCCACATCGGACCGAACAAGTGTTTCGCATTTCGAAGGAATACTTCGGGAATCGAGTCATTAGTTTGTAATACCCCAAATTTACTGGTGCAGGCATGGATTGGCCTCCATATTCGCCGGATTTGACTCCCTGTGACTTTTTTGTGGGTCGCAGTGAAAGACATGGTCTACCCGAAGCATCCCGCCACGCTGGACGACCTTGAATCGGCGATCTCTGTGGCATGTGAATCCATTTCGGTTGAGACACTACGAAATGTGATGGCGAATTTCATTCTTCGTTTGCGCCACCTCTGTAGTGCAAATGGTAGACATTTTGAACACATTGTGACGTGATTGTTTGCAAAGAGTGTTTTCATACTATTATTTCACTTATGTATGCTGTTATGAGCTGTACAGCGTACAGCGCCATCTGTTAGCAGCTTTTGTAACTATTATTTCAAACTGCTGTAAAAACTTCTTGCAGCTTTCACAATAAACATACCTTTTACTGCATTCCTCTGTCGATCTTTGTTGTTGTTGTTATGGTCTTCAGTCCGGCGACTGGTTTGATGCAGCTCTCCACCCTACTCTATCCTGAGCAAGCCTTTTCATTTCCTCATAAGAACGACAACCCACATCCACTTCAATCTGCTTACTATACGCGTCTCTTGGTCTCCCTCTGCGATTTTTACCCCACACACTTCCCTCCGATGCTAAATTTACGATTCCTCGATGTCTAAGAATGTGTCCTACCAAGCGATCCCTTCTTTTAGTCAGGGTGTGCCAAAAATTCCTTTTCTCACCAATTCTGTTAAGTACCTCTTCATTAGTTATGCGATCCACCCACCTAATCTTCAGCATTCTTCTGTAGCACCACATTTCTAAAGCCTCTATCGTCTTCCTGTCCGCACTGCTTATCGTCCATGTTTCACTCCCGTACAAGGCAACACTCCACACAAATGCCTTCAGAAAAGACTTCCTTACACTTAAATTAATATTCGATGTTAGCAAATTTCGCTTTTTCAAAAATGCTTTTCTTCCCATTGCCATTGTGCATTTTATATCCTCTGTACTGCGACCATCGCATGTTATTTTACTACCCAAGTAACAAAACTCATCTATCACCTTCATTGTTTCGTTACCTAATCTAATTCCTTCAGCATCACCTGATTTTCTAAGACCGCATTCCATTATTTTTGTATTGCTCTTGTTAATGTTCATTTTATACGCTCTCTTCAACACAATGTCCATTCCATTCAACTGCTCTTCCAGGTCCTTTGCTGTCTCTGACAGAATTACAATGTCATCAGCAAAACGCAATGTTTTTATTTCTTCCCCCTGAACTTTAATCCCTATTCCAAATTTTTCCTTGCTTTCCTTCACCGCCTGCTCGATGTACAAATTAAATAGCATCGGAGAAAGGCTACAACCCTGTCTTACTCCCTTCCCAACTGATGCTTCCCTTTCATTCCCTTCGAGTCTAATAACTGCGGTCTGGCTTTTGTACAAGTTGTAAATAACTCTCCTTTCCCTGTATTTTACCCCTGCTGATTTCAGAATTTGAAAGAGTGTATTCCATTCAACATTGTCAAAAGCTTTCTCCAAATCTACAAAAGCTAAAAATGTAGGTTTGCCTTTCCTTATTCTTTCTTCTAAGATAAGACGTAAAGTGAGTATTGCCTTCCGGGTTCCTACGTTCCTCCTGAATCCAAACTGATCATCCCCCAGGTCAGCTTCTACCAGCTTTTCCATTCTCCTGTAGATAATTCGTGTTAAAATTTTGCAACCATTACTTATCAAACTTATGGTTCTGTAGTTTTCACACCTGTCTGCGCCTGATTTCTTTGAAATGGGGATTATTACATTTTTCTTAAAGTCTGAGGGTATTTCACCTGTCTCATACATCCTACACACCAGTTCAAATAGTCTTGTCATGGCTGGCTCTCCCAGAGACTTTAGTAGCTCTGAGGGTATGTCATCTACTCCTGGGGCCTTGTTCCGACCTAGGTCTTTCAGGGCTCTGTCAAATTCATCTCTCAGTATATTATCTCCTATTTCATCTTGATCTACTTCCTCTTCCCTTCCTACAACATCATCTCCAAGTTCATTTCCTTTGTAGAGCTGCTCTATGTACTCTTTCCAGCTTTCAGCTTTTCCTTCTTTGCTGAGAACTGGTTTTCCATCAGAGTCCTTGATATTCATAGAGCTGTTTTTCTTATCTCCAAATGTCTCTTTTATTTTCCTGTAGGCGGTATCTACTTTTCCCCTTTTTATACATTCTTCTACAGAGCTGCATTTGGCTTCTAGCCACTCCTGCTTAGCCATTTTGCACTTCCTGTCAATCACATTTCTTAGTCGTCTGTGCTCCATTTTGCCCGTTTCATTTACTGCATTTTTATATTTTCTCCTTTCATCAATTAAATTTAGTATTTCCTGTGATATCCAAGGATTTTTTGTAGGCCTTGCCTTTCTACCTATTTTGTCCTCTGCTGCCTTCACTATTTCATCTCTCAATGCTACCCATTCCTCTTCTACTGTTTTTTTTCCCCCTGTTTCTGTCAATTGGTGCCTACATCTCCCTCCGAATTTCTCCAGAACTTCAGGTTCCTTCAATTTATCTAAGTCCCATCTCCTTATTTTCCTACTTTTCTGCAGTTTTTTCAGTTTCAGCCTACAGTTCATGACTAACAAGTTACAGTTTATCACCTGGTTCCGGAATCTATGTTTTACCATTATAAAATCTATCTGATACCTTCCGGTGTCTCCTGGTCTCTTCCATGTATACAACCTTCTTTTGTGATTCTTAAACCATGTGTTTGTTATGATTAAATCATGTTCCGTGCAAAATTCTACCAGGCGACTTCCTCTTTCATTCCTTCTGCCCAGTCCATATTCACCTACTATTTTTCCTTCTCTTCCTTTTCCTACTACCGAATTCCAGTCTCCCATCACAATTAAGTTTTCCTCTCCCTTAACTGTCTGAATAATTTCCTTTAGCTCCTCATATATTTCTTCGATTTCCTCATCATCGGCAGAGCTAGTTAGCATATAAACCTGTACTACTGTGGTCGGTGTTGGCTTCGTATCTATCTTGACAATTATAATGCGATCACTGTGCTGCTCGTAGTAGTTTACCCGCATTCCTATCTTCTTATTCATTATCAGTCCTACTCCTGTGATACCCCCAACTGATTTTGTATTTATAATCCTGTACTCACCTGACCAGAAATCCTGTTCATCCTGCCACCGAACTTCACTAATCCCCACTATATCTAACTTCAACCTATCCATTTCCCTTTTTAAATTTTCTAGCTTCCCTACCCGATTAAGGGATCTAACATTCCACGCTCCGATCCGTAGAATGCTTGTATTGCCTTTCCTGATGATCACATCCTCCTGAGTAGTCCCCGCCCGGAGATCCGAATGGGGGACTATTTTACCTCCGGAATATTTTACCCAAGAGGATGCCATCATCATATTTTCATACAGTAGAGCTGCATGTCCTCTGGAAATGTAACGACTGTAGTTTCCCCTTGCTTTCAGCCGTTCGCAGTAACTGTGTGGCAAAGCCACATTAGCTGTTGTTACAAGGCCAGCTCAGTCAATCATCCAGACTGTTGCCCCTGTAACTACTGAAAAGGCTGCTGCCCCTCTTCAGGAACCACACGTTTGTCTGGCCTCTCCACAGATACCCCTCCGCTGTGGTTGCACCTACGGTACGGCTATCTGCATCGTTGAGGCACGCAAGCCACCCCACCTCGGCAATGTCTGTGGTTCATGGGGGTGGGATCTTTGTTATCGAGATATTATTTAAAACTGCTGTAAAAACTTCTTGCAGCTTTCACAATAAACATACCTTTTACTGCATTCCTCTGTCGATCTTTGTTATCGAGATATTTAATTTTGAAATCGGGGATCCCTTTTCTGGACACCCTGTAAATGTGCCGTGCTGCACGTCTCTGTTGGAGAGAGCATTATAGGGCAAACCTCTAAAGGAAGACAGAGATTAAAGAATAGGGATATTGGTTGTTATGTCATTGTTATTAAGAAATGTGGAATATTTACCTTTTTGAAAATCTCATTTCTGTATATGAAATTATTATTGTTACAATTAAGAGATAATTAATGTTATAAGACAAAAAGTATAAAAAATATGAAATATAACAAAATTTTGAAAATTTCAAATTTAAGATATAAACAATTAGACTGCATTCAGAATAAAAATCAACAGCAAAATCTGCAAATACTTCAATAACTGTTTGATATCAAACCAACACTACCAGGAAGATTCCCAAGACAGTGATCCATCTCAACACTCTGTAATATCTCGGCCAGTGACTCTCTCGTTCAGAGGTTTTGTCAGTGGAAGAATCGCGCCCGCACGCCAGTGAGCACTTGGTCTGGGCCGGCCGCGGTGGCCGAGGGGACTGAGGCGCTTCAGTCACGGTCTGCACGGCCACTACGGTCGGGGGTTCGAATCCCCCCTCGGGCATGGATATTTGTGCCGTCCTTAGTTGTAGGTAGTTCATAAGTAGTTCGTAAGTTTAGGGACTGATGACCCCGTAGTTAAGACCCTTAAGCTTAACAAACATTTGAACATTTTTGAACTTGGCCTGGGAGACGAGATGGAGCCAGCAGGAGACACCCTATCTTTCACCTTCGCCAGCGGCCGCCGCGACGCACATTCTCCCTCTCCAGGGGACAGCCGGCGAATGCCGTGGCTTTCAAAAATGTTCAAATGTTTGTATAGTCTATGGGACTTAACTACGGGGTCATCAGTACCTAAACTTACAAACTACTTATGAACTACTTACGAACTAGGACGGCACAAATATCCATGCCCGAGGGGGGATTCGAACCCCCGACCGTAGTGGCTGTGCAGACCGTGACTGGAGTGCCTTAGTCTCCTTGGCCATCGCGGCCGGCGCCTTGGCTTTCTCATAAGAATGTACATGGCGAAACCAGCCTGATTTTTTTTTCCTTTACTGTTATTTTAAAGCCAACGATTTACAGTTGGCAGGCTGGCAGCAGCTGCGTTGGCTGCTCTTCAGCCCTGCGAAATACATGTCATGACGTACCGTGAAGGAACATAAAACAGATGAATAAAAAATGGGAGATTTTAAAAACAACAGACAAGCTGAGTTTTGAAGGACTAAACGTAAATGAACAAAGAGGCAAACATATATGGGAGAACGAAAACAGGAACAATCAAGCGGTAATAAAAGCACACATATTCAGTAAAACTGTTCAAGGCCATGACGGCGGTTTAAAAGTACATTGGAAGAAACACAAGGATAAACACGAAGACATTTCACGGCACACATGATAAAACTTGTTGAGGTTGATCGCGGAGGCACTGATTAAAAACCATACATATGTCACTGGACACACTAGCACACTAGCACGTTTAAAAGGTCGGGATGGAGGGGGAGGAGGTGGGACAGGGATGGGGGAAGTGCAGGGGTGGGGGGAGGGGAGGGTAGAGGTAGAAAGAAGGGGAAAGAGGGAATGACGATACTCTGGGCATGGGAGAGGGGTAGCCAAGCGGGTGGGAAGGAAAAGGACGGGAGAGAGGGGAGGGGCGCTGATGCTACGGGGAAGGGATCAGAGTTGGTAGGAGGGGCAGATATCGGGACGAAGTTCGTTATCCGGTAAGGGAAGGGTGTGGAAATTGCCCTGGGAAAGGATACGGAGTGTATGTAGGTGAAGGCCAGGAGGGATAGTTTGGTGGAGGCGTGGCAGAGGCCCGGGATTGGTGAGAATAGGGTATACCAGAGGGTTTTGGGACCCTATTTTTCGGGTAGTGTAAAGGAGTCCGAGATGTTCGAGGTGTTGTAGGAGAGGAGGGAAGGGGATTAGGTCATAGAGGATCCGCGTGGGGGAAGGGAGTCTGATACGGAATGCAAGGCGGAGGGCGTGGCGTTCCAGGATCTGTGAGGATTTGTAGAAAGTAGGAAGGGCCTATATCCAGGCGAGGTGGAAGGAACAGAGGACGGGGCGCATGATGGATTTATAGGTGTGAAGGACAGTGGAAGGTTGGAGGCCCCACGTCCGGCCGGTAAGGAGTTTAAGGAGGTTTAAGGAGCTTTCTCATGGAGGGATTTGAGGTACGGTGTCCAGGAAAGTTTGCGGTCAAGGGTAAGGCCAAGGTATTTTAGGGTGGGGGTGTGACAGATTGGGCGGTTGTGGAGGGTAAGATAGAAATTGTGGAGATGGAAGGAGCGGGTAGTACGACCTATGACGATTACCAGCCTGACTGTAGGATCGTGCAGATAAATGGCGACAGCGGACGGAAGGAAGGGAGACCCTTACAATTAAATGGACACAATAGTTTGTGTGCAGAGAAAGACCTTGGCTGCAGATACCAGAGGAGTCGTTTCCTAAAAGGAGCGGCGGAATCGCAGATAAACCGTGGAACCCTGCAGACGGGAAGAAGACAACCAAAACCCTGCAGTGCACATATGCATGAATGGGAGAGCGACTGGCTTGCAGTATAAATATAGTGGTTCCACCAAAACTATGTTCATGGCCAGGGAGAAAGACCCTGATAAATGGCGTACCAGACAGGAAAAACACCGACAGCTGCCATAAATAACTGTTTTTTCGAACCAAGAAGAAATGCAGAAGATAAAGACAATACGTTTGAAACTTGGGAATGACGCCAGTTCACAAGCCTTATCTCAACCCACAGAATATTTCCACCAGGGACAGGCGTCATCGTGAAAACGGCGATCAGCTATTGGATGACATTACAAAACCAACCCACCAATCACAAATCCAAAGAAACGGAAAAATCAAGGAGAAGCGATAGCTGGAGAGGGAAAGGACTTGTGGAGAAACCACCGAAGACATACTTGGTCCATCGCTGGAGAAGCGAAGAGACGCAGGCAGCTCCCGCCTGGACAGACGTGGGACTTTGACTGTGACACCTTCGCTCGGGGGTCGCGCTGCGCTGCACAGCCACAGAGCGCAGAGAAGGCAGTTGCGACCGCCGCCGATGCCGACTCAGACGCACCGTCACACCGCACCGCGCCGTCTCAATGTTGGTGAGACAGGAAATTACCTCCCTCTTCCCCATTCATATCTCAGTCGTGTCCATGCCCAGTCAAATCGGCCCTGAGAACTTACAAGTCTTGTTATAAATGAAACTAAATTTCATGTGGTAATCCTCTGTGCAGTCTGTTTACCACTCAAATGAATCCCTTGAATCAAATGTCCCTATTAGTCTAGTGCCATAATTTCTCATTTATTTTTGATTTATTTTACTGCAGTGTGGGAGTTATTCAGGGAGCGGTTTGATTTACTACAACTCATTGACAGAAATGGAAGTAACTGTAGGTGCACCTCAATGAAGAGCATTGTAAACCTGTTTGTCATACTTTCTATTAATTATCATACAATGAAAGCTTTCTAGTTCCATTGCCTTAGCTCTGGTGAAACTAGCCAGTTTTGAGGCAAAGGTCCATGAAACATTTTCATTCCTTACTTTTATCCAGAGTGTTGCTAAACATCTTCAGAGGCCGGCCATAGTGGCCGAGGGGACTGAGGCGCTCCAGTCACAGTCTGCACGGCCACTACGGTTGGAGGTTCCAATCCCCCCTCGGGCATGGATACTTGTGCCGTACTTAGGGTTAGCTAGTTCATGTGGTTTGTAAGTTAAGTCCCATAAGCTATAGAAACATTTGAACATCTTCAGAGGTGTTCCCAGTTTCCAAGACCTTGCCACCTGATGGGTCCGAGTTTGAAGTGTTTATCAGTGATCCAGACTATAATAGTAGGTACACTATGAGGATTTCACCTCACAAATTTGGAACTTCTGCCCCAACCTTGACCTTTTGACCTTGCCCTTGACCATTTTACCTCGACTTTGACTTTTTTATCTTGACCTTAACCTTGAACTATCTATCAATCGATCAAATCGATAAATTGACCAAATGGAGCTATCGATCAATCGCCAAATTGATGAATCGATCATTCCACCTATCTATCAAGTCGATAAATCGATGTACCAACCAAATCGAGCTACCGATCAATCACCTAGTCGAGCATTTGATCAATTGATCAATCGACTTAGCGATCTAATCAATAAATCGATAAATCGACTGATCTAACAATAGAGCTATCGACGAATTGAGCTATTGATCAATCTATAATAAATCGATATGCTATCGACTGTCTGGTTGCAAACAACTACAGCGAGATGGCGGTCATTAGTAGCGCTTGGCCAGTGGTATTGATATGTCAGCACAGTGGTTAGTTTTGAGTGAGTGTGTGCGGCAGAGGGGGGGATGAAAAGAGATGATGAGATGGGCCATGTGGCACTGTTGACGCAGTCTCTGTTTGTAGGTCTGGTCGCTTGGATGGGATGTGTTTGTGTGATTGTTTGTGTGTTTGTTTTGTACGTGCTGGCAGCGGAGGCTCTGCCTTTGTTTTGTTGCATGAGATTGGTTTGTGGTTAATGCTTGATGCGAGGCAGTCAGCGAAGTCTTTGTTTCTGGTGTGAAAGCGGTGTGGGTGATGTGCTATGGTATGTGTGCAGCAACGTGGCTGCGCCAATGTTGGTGGACATGTGGGTGGGGGAGTGAAGTGCGGTGTTGCCATTGCCGTTGGTGCGTCCATCATATTTTGCGATTTGCTAAGGAGGGACAGAAAGAGAGTGGCAATTATGTGGCAGATACAGAAGCGATGAAAGGGCATTGGTGGCCGGGCCGGTTGGCGTCAGGTGTAGCTTGTTGTGTCTTGTATCCCAATGTGTGGGAGGATGGTGTGTATGAATGTGTGGTGGCGGTGGCTTTTGGTGGTAGAATGGTCGTGGGGTGTGCCCGAGAATAGACGGACTTTAAGCGATGATGCGGACCGGGCTTGCGGCCACTTTAGCTGTGTCTTTTTTCGTTTGTCACTTTGAGCAGGACCGCTCGAAGTTGGCGCTGTGTGTGCCACCTGGCGGTGGCGGCGGTAGGGGTTAGCTGCGCCAGGAGAGGGTGTGGTGGTTGCCTTGCATGTGGGGTGCCGTGTTGTGGAGAAGTGCAGCTCAGCTGCCACAGTGGGATCATTGAGCGATGGTCAGTAGCCCGTGATGCGTGTTGTAGTTTGTAGCAGCGCATATGTGTAATTGTAGTGTTTGTGGGCGTCAGTTGGGTGGCCGAATTTTTGAATGTGGCTCTAGGAGCAGCGGTTTGTGTTGACCCGGCTGTATGCATGTAATAACCATAACTCTTAACCTAAATTTAACGGAAACAGCCAGCGGACGCTTGTTTTGTGTTTTGTTGTTGACAGCAGTTAGTCGGTTACTGACGTCATAGACCCCCTTAACCTCATGATACATTAACCTAACCTATCGTGCCATCTGTGGGGCGTTGGGCTGTATCCTGTAAACACACGTAGTGAGCGCTAAACGTAAGGCAAGAGCTAAGATGCAAATGCAAACCTCGTAATGAGATGTCAGTTGTGTTTTTTTTTTTTTTTTTTTTGTTTTTTTTTTTTTTTTTTTTTTTTTAGTGTTGACGTGCGTTGAAATAGCAGGTGTTCGGCGGTTGTGGTAGTGTGGAAATGCAGGCCGCAGGCTGGGGGTGGGAAGAGGCGTGGCCTGACCCATATTTCGCGACATTGTGTGGCGATGTCTTGAATAGGTTTGTGGGTGTCTGTGGACGAAGGTGACAGGCTGGCATATGAGGGGGGTGCCGACGGTGGCAGGTTGAGTGTCGAATGCACCGGATGACGATGAGAGGTGACGGGTCGGTAGTGCCGGGTTTGCACACTCGTCATCGCTGCACGCTTTGCTTTAGGGTCGCATATCGACGGCCGTTTGGGGAGGGCGGGCTCGGCAACAGTGTGGAGGTGTTGCTGAAGGTTTGGGCATTGTGTTGGTATGTTGAGTGTGTTCGTGAGAGCGGCATTCGGTCGGGGGGAGCGAGTCTCGGCGGGCGCAGACAGGCTGTTTGGCGCGGTAGGCGCACCATAGCTGCGTTTTGCGGCCCCATGGTGGGGAGGCGCGTGCGCCGCAAGCAGGCCAGCGGGTAGTGTGGGTGGTGTGGGCGTGAGTGCGGGGCGATGCCGGCCATGCCTTCAGACTTCTAAGTGTACCAAGCACGTGAGGTGGCACGCAGTGGTGCGAGAGTGGCGGCTGCTCTCTTGGCCATCCGAGCCCACTCGCGATAGTGGCAGTGCGCGCCTGGCTGTGATTAGTCCCTGCTGCTCTGCACTCGTGTAGAGTATGTGTGCGCCAGTTGTCTTTCTAAGTCTTTGTGTCTCGCTGGCTCCTAAATTTGCAGATGGATATGGCGGATCAGGCGACCACATACGAGACTGCTGCGGGCCCCGAAGCCATGGGCATCTGCGAAGAAGCAGCGCTTGTAGCCGCGCACCCACGCACCTCTGAGATGGTGACGGCGGCCATGAAGGGTTTTAAGGAGCATGGAGTCTCGTCCACCAAACATGGGGCTACCTACTGGCCCACTTGTGGCGCACGCGCATCCCCACTACCAGGCCACAAAATGCAGCTAAAGTGCGCCTACTGCACCAAACAGCCTGTCCGCGCCCGCCAAGAATCGTCGCCCCCGCCCAAATGCCGGCCACACCCAACATACCAACACAATTTCCAAACCTTTGGCAACGCTGAGCCCTCCCTCCCCAGACGGCCTACGACACGCCCCCCTAAAGCGAAGCGTGCGGCGATGATGGGCGTGGAAAGCCAGCACCACCGACCCATCACCTCCCGTTGCCGTCCCATGCATTCGACACTCAATCTACCACTGTCGGCACCTCCTCGTATGCCAGACTGTCACCTTCATCCACAGACAACCACAAACATTTTTGTGATGTCGCCACACAATGTCGCGAAATATGGGTCGGGTCGCGCCTCTGCCCGTCCCCAGCCCGCGGTGCACACCGCAAGCTAACACCCATGGTCAAAACCCTCAACATGACTGCACACACACCCCAGCCACATTACCACAAGCGCCCAACTCCCACTATTTCACTGCATACCAGTACGAAAAAAACACGCAACTGATGTCACATTATGAGGTTCACTTGCCTTACGTTTAACACTCACTATGTGTGTTTTACAGGACACAGCCCACTGCCCCACAGACGGCACCACAGGTGTGTATTGTTAGGTTTAGAGGTGACGTTAGGTTACCGAACAACTGCCGTTAACTACAAATCACAAAACAACCGTGCGCTGGTTGTTACCGTTACACTTAGGTTAAGGGTTACGGTTATTATGTGCATACAGCCTGATTGACACAAACCGCTACTACTACAGCCACATTTCAAAACGCACCCATCCAACTGACACCCACAAACTCTACAATCACACATATGTGCTGCAACAAACTACAACACATGACACAGGCTATGTACCATCGCACAATGCAGCCACCCATGCGCACGGCCACACGACCGTCACACAAAATGTGCTCATGCCTTTCCACAACACTTTCTCTTCAACGACCACAAAAATACCGCAACAAAAACCCACTGCAATGTCGCTCGCTACCACCACCACCCAGCCTCCCTATTATGTCAAACATACACAAAAGTGCAATTCAACAGTCTGTCTCAACCTCATCTGTGGCCACACTCATGCCGCATAACACTCGCGTCCTCCATTCTTACTCTTTTCCCTTGCCCATAGTCATTCATTCATTCAATCACTCGGTCATTCAGTTAGTTACTGACCCCAAGGGCCAAGGCGCTGGGCACCACTGCCGACTCCTTGCACTGCCAGCACCAACCACAACACGTAAACACACCTGCCACAGCGATGACGGAAGCCACAAACTAGCCACCTCATTTGTTCGCACCCTCACCAAAACTAACTAACGAATGCACATAGACAAGCAAACACAAAAGCAGCACACCATCACCAACAAGCAACTACTAACGCTGCCCACCGGCACCACCTCAGAGCACACATTACCCACGTCCCTCTCATGCACACACAAGGCAGCACACGAGCGCCACAAGCCCAGCCAAATCCAAGCACACTCTCTGGTGGCTGGGCCACGTCTCTCCACAACACGGCAGCACACGTGCCGTGCAACCGCCACTCTCTCTCCTGGCACAGCTAACCCCCCTCCCCCCACCGCTGCAGCTGCCGCCACCACCACCGCTATGAGGCGCACACACTGCCAACTTCGGGCGGCCACTTCTCAAGGAGACAAACAAAAAAGACACAGCTAAAACGGCCGCAAGCCCGGCCTGCGTTATCGCTCAAAGTCCGTCTCTTCTCGGGCACACCCCATGACAATCTACCACTTAGAGCCACAACATTCATACACACCATCCAACCACACGATGGGAACAAAGACACAACAAGCTACTCCCAACACCAACTAGCCCAGCCACCCATTTACTTTTTCCCCTTCCATGTCTGCCACATAATTGCCACTCTCTTCTTATTCTTCCTCAGCAAATCGCAAAATACATCGGACGTGCCAATGGCAATGGCAACGCCGCCCACTTGTCCACCAACATTGGCGCAGCCATGTTGCTCCACATGCACCATAACACATCACCCACACCACTTTCACACCACAAACGCAAACTCGGCCACCTGCTTCTCAAGAAGCACAAACCATCAATCAACATCACGCAACAGAACAAAGGCGGAGCCTCTGCTGCCAGCATGTACAAAACAAAAACACAAACAATCGTGCACGCGTGCACACACACACACCCCATCGGACGTACAAACAGCGGCTGCGTCATCGCCACCACACAGGCCATCTCATGATATCTTTTCATCCCCCCCTCTGCTGTGCACCCTCACTCAAAACAAGCCACCCCACCGACATATCAACATTGCCAGCCAAGCGTTACCAATGACCACCATCTTGTTGTAGTTGTTGTTTGCAACCAGGTGATCGATAGCATATTGATTTATTATAGATTTATTGATAGCTAGATGCGTCGATTCCCCGATTGATGAATTTGATCTATAGGTCAATTTATCAATTTGATTGATAGGTCGATTAATCATTTGACTCTTTGATTCAGCAATTGATCGATAGCTTGATAGATCGATTTGGTCGAATTATCGATTTGATCTATAGGTCGATAGATCGATTGATCGATAGGTCAAGTGCAGGGCCAAGGTCCAAAGGTCAAGATCAAAATGTTAAGTTTGGGTCAGAAGCCTCAAATTTGTGGGGTGAAATCCCCATAACGTACCTACTGATAATATTGAGGAACTATGGCTTTCAGCAGTTACCGAAAATAAATGATTGTATGGATAAAAGTTTAATAAGATTTTACGGTGATGCAAAGATTGGCAGGTTTACAAGTATGCACTAAATAAAATGGACAGGAAACGGCATCTTGATTTACGTAAAAGGGGAAGGCAGGGGAGGGGGCCATTGTTCGGGGGTTTTGCTGGTGGCCATTTCGTTCTGGAACTGGAAGCAACGCCATCATGGATGACGTCATTGCGACGTTGCCACATCTTGGATTATTCACAGGGAGAGGGGGCAAACATCTGACAATACTGTACTAGGCCAGAACTCTCTTTGGTCCAGTCAACTTGTGCTCAATAGAAGAGATCTTGTTCAACATGGAAAGAACAGTGATTCTATCTACTGATGTGAAGGAGATTGTGAAAGTTGTGCAATAATAATTCATATCTACGGTTCAGGTGCTGGCAGAACGTGGACCCACAGCCAAGCTCTGGGTGTGTGTTTTGAAATGGTGATTTCGATTTAGAGCTTTGTTGAAGCAGCAACTGGAAACTACACCTCCAAACTATATATGAAATGCTCTCATTCTTTCATGCAAGTGGCCATAATCTGAACGCCAAAACACCCACCTTTACCTTCAGGACATACATACTTGGAAAACTACAATGCCATCTGCAGAATACGAGCGTTTTCCCACCCAGGTATCTTTCACCATTTCTAAGAGTAAGAAACTGTTGTGTGGTATTTGGAGTGATATGGTTATTCAACAAACTCTAATGAAGTCAATGAAGACAAGTAGTGGCCTTACTCATGCACGTGGAGTAACAGCAGGGGTCGTGGCAAGATGGACACAGCACTCCATAATGTGTGCCAAAAGATTGAGCATTTTACGAAAGTTGAACTCACAACGTCAGAACAACATGTTGACAGTAGGGATACTATGCAAAAGTGGGACAACACTGACGCACATAAGTTGCTGTACTGGTTTCACAAGCATCCTCCTTTCCCAGAGGCCACTGACCTAATGTCACTAAGTACATATGTTGTTGGAGATCAGACGATCAACTGCCACTTGTCGAAAGAGGTAAAAAAGGTAAAGCAGTCAACAAGCCAAAGATTGGTTTCCTTTACTAGGCACGGTCCTGTTGTTTGGGGGTGGTATGCCGTTGTCTTCCTCTGACCTTAGAACTGGCTTACCCAGTCAGTTATAGCGAGACCTACAGTTTAACGTGGATTCCAAACCGCGATGCTACTCGGTATATTTCTCATCAGTAACACTGTCAGAGATGAAAGAAGTGGAAAGTCACAGATAAAAATCCTGGGGGACCTGGTGGGGATCGAACCCAAATGGACATGAAAAGATTACAGTGCATTGTTGCTGGTGATTTCCAGACAATAAAATTTAAACGAAGCGAAAGAGTGCGGCCTCTTGCAATCATGAACAGCTCCATTTAGATACAAGACAGGGCTGTAGTTATCAATCCAACTACAATTTTTCAGCGAATGACCATCGTGAAACATTCAGATGAAGAGCTGCGAAAGTTTTTGTGTTATGAACGAAACCCCTACCCTCTCTCTCTTTTCGATGGGACGGGATGAGGGCAGGAACACAGTCGGGCATGTAGAAGGCTTTTTCACCGACTGAACAGGCAGAATTGAATGGCACAAAATATATAATCGACGGAGGGTTTTTTTTTTCTTTTTTTTTTTACATTAGGTCACATGTCACCTCGCCCAGACATATGCAGAAATTTGCGACAGTTATGAATCTTAGGTGGAAGTCAGACTACAAATCAAATGTCGTCATTTTCGATGGTTACCCTCAAGATATCTGAGCAAGCACCAAAGGCTTAGAACGATTAAGAAGAGCGCAAGGAAAGCAATCTGCTACAATATTATTTACTGAAACGATGATGCCTACTGTTCCGCAGGAGAGTTTATTTGCAAATTACAAAAACAACGGACGGTTCATACGTATGTTAGTGGATAAATTTCATGTTGTGAAAATTGATTCAAGCTTTGGAGGATGCTGATACACTAATTATCGCAACAGCCCTTAACTTATCCCCGGCAAATGAATACGTGACGGTGGTGGGAGAAGATATAGACCTTTTGGTGATTTTAATGGATCTGTGTAGCCCTGATGTAGAGAATGTCTTCTTTTTAAAACCAAGAAAAGGAAAGGTGCCTCCAACCCTCTACAATCCTCATTTTGCCGCAGACAGAACTGTATCGCATGCGATGTGTGATTGTGACACTACTTCTCCTTTGTTTAACCAGGGGAAACTTACATTTATCAAAGTCCTGCAAAAGTACAATTATTTGCAAATAGTCATTGATGTTTTCTATAACTCTCGTGCACATCAGGACGAGATTGCCGAAGCAGGGAACGTGTTTCTCAAGTAACTGTACGGGAAAGGACATCAGACTAGCCTGAACGATTTGCGATATAGGCAATACAAAAAGTAAAACCAACTTTGCCTCACTGTCCCACGCCGAAGCTGCTGCACGACAACATTCACTGAAAGTTTATTTTCTAGTGCAGCAGTGGTTATCCAGTAAAACTACTCTCGATGAACAACAAATAGACTAAAGCGAGTGGGAATGGAAGAAAACAAGGAATGGTCTTGTCCCTGAGCCAACTACTTTGGACCCTGCTCCGGACTCGATACTCCGGCACATTTCTTGTAAATGCAACAACGGCTGCCAACGTAATTGTGGATGCAGGAAAGCGGCCCTTCACTGTTCCCCCATCTGCAGATCCTGTGAAGGGCTGTGTGATAACGTCAAACCTCCAGAAGTCAGCACTGATGTAGAAGATGAAGAGATAGAAGAAGAAGACCAAGAATAGGCTGAAGAAACACACCTGCATCATGTGGAAGGTATGTCAAATCTCACAATCTGTTTCGTAACCATTCTCCTTCAGATATGTCGACTGGCCACTGATTTCTCACCCACCTCCTTCATTTTCGAGATGAAGTAGACCCAACACTGGCGACAGGACAACCTCCACCTGTGCCAGGACCAACCGCCTTCGAAGAACCTCAGGCAGGACCCTTTTGGAAACGACAGCGGCATATATAGTTGATGCACATAATAATGTATTCTATGTTATACAATGTAAAAATGGGTGTAAAATTTTCAAAATTTTCTTCGTAATTTCAACTTTCTATGACAATTTGTACAATTTCTGATTTTTTTAATAACTTGAACAACATGTAACTTTTTTTAATTTCGTATAACTTTACATATATGATCTAAAGAAGGTGTGCGTACAGAACCGGGAGAAACAGTCGATACCAGTCTACATTATATACGACTTCGAACTTGTGGGAATTCTCTAAATCTCAGCTTTTAATAGTAAATTAGACTTTTTGAGTGGGAAAAGTGGATTTTAGCGGACACAGCCATAAAACGTCAGTTTTCATTTAGCGCTTGAGTCGGAACGACTCGTCGGACAGGAAAACATAAATAGTGAAATCTGTAGAAAATTTTATGGGCTTCAATTTTGTACTGGGATGCTATTTTTGAAAAGCTGATTGTTTGCTAGTTATAAGAAAGAAACCGCCGAAAATGCTATTTTCCCGAATTTTTGCATTTTTTTCAATGTTGCGTCACGAAATTTTGTTAAGAAATGTCACTTTCGGATTCAGCACCCCAAAACTTTCCTGGTAAAAATATTTCTCTAAAGCGTCTTATGGTGCTTTTGAAATTGACAAATAATGTTCGAATATTTGTACAGAAATTGTATGGGGCCTGCATCTGGACGCAGCCTTCTGCCATGATGCCTTCAAACTAGACAACCTGTCACTCAAAATTTGGATCTGGCGTTCAAATTTGAAGTCTCTACAGCCGCCGACCGTAGGTTGGAATCATCGGCCAACGTAGCTGCTGTCAGTGCTGCCAACCCTGCCGACCAGGAGGACGTCGACGCCAAACAAGCGCCTCCACATCGCTCCAACCGGCGCTGTATACCTGAGCAACAACGTTTCTTTTATTTTATATGTTGAAATAGCTGTAAACCCAGCGTTACCTGGATGTTTATTTATCCTGCACTCTCGTAGTCTACATCCCCTTCACCCCTCTCTCTGCATCCACCTCTTTCTCACCCATCTCTCTGTTCGTTTCCACCTTTCCCTCTCTCGGCAAAGTTTTCCGCAAGGTACCCTCTGTCATGTACCATACAAACATTTAGGTACCCTATGTACCCAGTGATCTTCCTATTGGTTTAAAGTGCAAAAAAAGATGGGAGCAAAACTATTCATTTTGTAAAATTTCGTATGTTAAGTACCCTACACCACGCACCGAACGACATTTTATACAGAAAGTGACATTGTTCTTGTTTTTAAGGTAGAATGTGCAAAATTTCACTAATATCAGAAAAAAACTACAGATTTCGATGCTATAGGAACGCAGGGTCACATTGAAAAATTTCTTTCATACAACCCTCGATCTGAGGGGGAAAAGAGAGAGAGAGAGAGAGAGAGAGAGAGAGAGAGAGAGAGAGAGAGAGAGATCTGAGAAATCGGTCGAGCCGTTCTCAAGTTATGGCCTGACCAAGGTATTTAGGGATCCATTTTTATGTTGCAAAGTGCCCTCCCCCATGCAGCATGTGAAACTTAAGGTAGACGGTGATCTTCATCTTGCTTTGAAGGTCAAGCGTGCAAAATTTCGTGAAGATCCGAATGAAACTATACATTTCGTGAGTCTGCAGAAGTACGCTCCGCCATGTACCTACCACAAAATACGTTCTTAGCTTATGTTTTCTACCTATACACTGCATTCCTGCCAAATGTCAGCTTCATAGGTGAAGTAGTTTTCGAGATATCGTGTTAGTCAGTGAGTGAGTTTCCTTTCGCTTTCATATAGACAGAGATTAAGAAAACAGAATGCTTAATGTTGGATGAAAGAGAATGAAGACTGGGACAAAAAAAAATAGTACCATATCAATCTGCAATGCTAACTTTATTTGATACTAGGTCATGCCTGATGCAACAATTTTACTGCGTCTACTGCGGAACTGTTGTGAGCGGTATAGTTCTTTTTGTTAATCATTTTGTGTGTGCGTGTGGGGGGGGGGGAGGAGTCAGTTACGCTTCATAAATGTCCGAAATTACATGCAAACTTTGTTGCAGCTCCCTAACTACTCCTATTTTCCAATAATTGACGCATAAATCTGGGTATTCTCACGCGGTGGCCTCTCATTATTTATGGCGTCATATCTCGTGAGCTATGAGTCGTGCTCTTTTGTTTTTGTGTAGGAAACCTTCGTGGGCGTACGGTGAACAGTTCACCAAAGGTTCATTGCAATAGAATGAATGGTTTATGAACACATAGAGGACATACAAACATTCATTTTCATACATATAGATTACACTTCGTATCGATGTACGTCAAATTCGCTTCTGGTAAGAAATAATATGGGGCATCCTTTTAAAAATACAACATAAGTTAGTGTTGGACTGTATTGCCGTAGTTTTTCAATATCTATTGTAGTTCCAAATATATTTCCGGTAAAAAAGTTGAGTGGAACACCCTTTATACTGTTGTGCGCAGATGATTTCCATAGCAATCGGTCACCTGGGAAAAAATTCGAGGTTCTGATACCATGTCCTGCGCTGTCTCCTTCAGTAGTGTTTGATACTGTAACTCCAGCTGTTCCGAAATCCTTTGACTTGCGAGCACGGCATTGATGTCATTGAATAGCACGTATTTACTTGTGAAAAACCGCAGATACGAACCAGAAGCATTTCGCAAACTATTGTAGTTTTAGCTGCATCACACTTCCAGTCGCCGCGGGCGATTAGCCGTGCGCACTGAGGCGCCGTGCTGCGGTGCGCGCAGCCGTTCAACGTCGGGGGTTCGAGTCCCCCCTCGGGCATGGGTGTATGTGTTGTCCTAAGGTTGGTTTACCTTGGTTTGAGTAGTTTGTAAGCTGGGGACTACTAACCAATCAGTTGAGTCACATAGATTCACAAACATTTGAACACTTTCAGTCATGTATAATCTAAGTCATAACGACGTGTAAGGTACTGCCTGTCAACCTCTTTCAACCTCTACATTTACATGCAACTCATCTTCCGGAAAACGAAAACCTAATTTCGGTAGTCGTTTCCTGCTGTCATGTTTACATGTTAAAGGTTGAAGCGCTTTTCCTAACCCACTAAAAACGGCGTCTGAAAAGCAGCTGTTTCAGTTCCTGATTTAGTAAACGCAATCGCTGTTTGTCTTTACCTAAATATTGATTTTCATGTTTCATGTTAATGTTAAGTGAAAATTCTTAAGTAGAAGAACCAACCACGTTTCAAAAAGTGTTGCGTTTACATGGGCAGGAAAATAGGTTGTGGAAGAGGAAAACCACTTCATAAAAGCAGATTTCCATAATTGATTTTGGAGTGCTTACATGACCAACCAAAAGCGGAATTCGGAAATGGGTTTATTTCAAATGTTTGTAAATCTATGTGACTCAACTACTTTGGTTATTAGTCCCTAGGCTTACAAACTACTTACTTAAACTAACCTAAGGACAACACGCACACACACGCCCATTCCCAGGGAGGACTCGAACCTCCGACGGCGAGCAACCACGCGCTCTGCAGCGAGGCGCCTTAGACCGTTCCGCTACTCCACCGCGGCATGGGTCTACTAAATCCGGTAAATGGGGTGAATGTCAGTTATGACAATAAGCGCATGTGCTAGACAAATCGCATCATTATACAAAGATTTTTACAAATTATGAAAAAGTAAATGGTTTAGTGAGAAATTAATATTCCAGCTTAGCAAATATGAAATAAACATCTTTTAACCAGTTTCTTTCAACAGTTTCGACTGAGGGACATTGATAAACTAAGTAAAAAATTTATTTAAAAAAATATTTATTTATTTATTTATTTATTTTTTTTTTTTTTTTTTTTTTTTTTTTTTTTTTTTTTTTTTTTTTTCGTAGGAAGTGAAACATTCGTTCAAATGTTCAAATGTTTGTCAAGCTTAAGGGACTTAACTGCGGGGTCATCAGTCCCTAAACTTACAAACTACTTATGAACTACCTTTACACTAAAGACGACACAAACATCCATGCCCGAGGTGGGATTCGAACCTCCCAACACCTCGCAACGCGGCGCTCCATTACGCGCGGCTAATCCGCCGCGGCGAAACATTCGTGAAACGATTTACAGTGATCTTATGCACCTACATTTTTTCAACGTATGAAAATCGGAGAAATAGATTTATCCCCTTTCATTTCGTGCTTGGCATGGGAACTCCGATGCAGTAGCTTCAGCACGCTAAGCGATTACATTGAATCTATCGGATTGTCACGGAACTATGTGCATTTCCAAATCGCACGAGCATAAGCCACCACATGAATACCTCACATCTCTAATATGAAGCCTAATGCCTGCACCTCGGCCGAAATAGCAATTACTGTCCATCAGTTACAGCTGCTAGCATCCCGTACAAACGGCGTCAACTCATCACGTCGTTGCATGTACAGAAACCACTTGCACAGTCACGTTTACACAATTGCAACAGTCACAGACTGACTACGGAGCGCAAACAACACGCCCCACTATCCCATGACATTTGCTTATTCAGTGTTTTTGGCGCCGGTGCTAGAGACAAATAGCAAACACCCGATAATGGTTTTACTTCCTGTCAATTTTCGTTTCCTGAAAGTGACACAGTTTAGCGTCCCTGCAGTCAATATCGCTAAGGCATATCTTTGCGGCAGTGCGAAAGAGAGCCCGTACGAACTTGTACGTGACTATCGACTTTTCTCCGCGGTTCGATCTCGAAAACACGGACCACAGCTAGGTGGCGACCACACCGCGACTGAACTATAGACTTACTAAGTAAAAACTAGACCGCTCGCAGGCGCTAGTGTCGCATCCCCACATTGAATGTGACAGAAGCCGCCACTTTCAGGGCATCCGTGCGTAAACATCGTTCGTTCGTGTGTTGCTTTTAATTGTAAGAGTGAAAACGAAGCAAAGAGGAAGACGGAAACCGTGTTACATTTCACAGATCACTCAATACTTGTATACCGTATAGTATTTTCATGGAGAAATAATAAATCACGAGCGTTTGTTTTTGTTTAGGTTTGCTCTTAAAATTATTCTCTAACTAGAAATCTTCAAATGTTTGTAAATCTTATGGGACTTAACTACGGGGTCATCAGTCCCTAAACTTACAAACTACTTATGAACTACTTACGAACTAGGACGGCACAAATATCCAGGCCCGAGGGGGGATTCGAACCCCCGACCGTAGTGGCCGTGCAGACCGTGACTGAAGCGCCTCAGTCCCCTCGGCCACCGCGGCCGGCTCTCTAACTAGAGTTTCTCTGAGAAACGTACTTTGTTGCATGTCAGGTACTTATGTTTTGTTTGCATATAAATTACTAAAAATACTAATTTGAGCTGAATGTATAACTAAGCGTATAAGAGGTATATATAAAGTATGATGCAGAAGTAGGACGAATAATTGTTTTAGACACTTAACAGGTGGTTATTGTACCTCGTAAATGGTCATTACTTCACCGAATGTTGCATACTCAACCACTTTGATAAGTACTATCTCTGTTACAAAGTAATGTGCGAATGAAATGCCTGTTTAAAATTTTATGGGTTATTACAATCATTTATACCCACATTCGAGGAAGAAAAATTATATGTAACATGGAAAGAAATGTAGACAAAATTTTCGTGTACAAAAATAAACGTACAAAAGGTACAGAGAGGTCTGCAAAAAGTAAACAGGACCTGAGAGAAAATTACCTGAATTAAATAGTAATCGCACTCTTTGCTACTTTAGAAGTTTCATGGAATCATCTTATGCTAATATCTCGATGAAAAGTCGCTCCACCTCCTCAGAAAACAGCCTTACGTTCTTAAATTTCGTGTTTCTATGCAGATGTATTTCGGAAATTAGGAAACTTCATTCATTTAAGAATACTTTTTAAACTGACTGCAATAATCAGTAATATTTTTAAAATAAACATGCGTTTATTTTGTGCTTTATTTTGTTCTTTTTGCGTTTCTACACTTGATACCACAACCCCAGTATTAGGATTCTTCCCTGCAAATGGCGGCGATCAGCTGCTTCAATTCGGGGACAGTTGCCTCGCTTCTCCGCTACAGCATGGTAGGGGCTTGGACTGAACTAATAGAGCAAAGTACTTGGTGTTACACTCGACAAGACACTCACATCGAAGCAATATATCTCACAAGTGCACAAGCAGACGTCGCAGAGTACCCCCTGATCAATAAAAACTCCAAATACCAATTAGTAGTTGATTATATCCATGCCGAAAATGCATAAATACAGTAATGAAGAATGCTTGTGAAGTTTGGGACAACGCCACACCAATACACATCCAGAAGCTACAGAGCCTCCAAAATCAGATATTATGGAGATTCTTCAAACTTCCGAGAGACTTCCCACATTGAATACCTACATCGAAGCTATCCACGAGATGCTCGTTGAAGAGAAGTGACAAGAAGCTGCTCGAAGACTTAGCAAGGTACACAAAGATCTGGCAAGAGGAAGTCACGATGTTCGCATCACGGATTTCCTTCAAATTTTGTACCCCTTTTAGCAGACCACTAGGATAAAATAATGTGACATGACAAAGGCGCAATACTGAAACGATTTCGAGAAAATCGCAATAGAACTTTCACAAGTCGAACGTGCAACCGTGTGTTGTAGCTAAAAGTAGGCTTTAAGCAAGTGACGGCGGTGGTCCAATGGAATGCCACATGCATTGGCTTAGCGCGCTCAGTCAGAGGGCTTAAAGCTTTCCTAATAACAAATGCTGAGCCAAATACTCAACCAATAACCCAGAGCCGGCCACGGTGGCCGAGAGGACTGAGGCGCTCCAGTCCCGGTCTGCACGGCCACTACGGTCGGGGGTTCCAATCCCCCCTCGGGCATGGATATTTGTGCCGTCTGTAGTATTAGCTAGTTTATAAGTAGTTTGTAAGTTTAGGGACTGATGACCCCGTAGTTAAGTCCCATAAGCTATGCAAACATTTGAACATTTTGAACAATAACCCAGAAGGAACACGAACAAACAACCTCACAGCATCGCTGTACCTGAGGAATAAAAAAGGAAAAACAAAGGTGGTTGTCGTTCTAGTTTTTCAATCGGTTGATCGCTGGTCGATCCTAGCTCATACCATTGTTTGTTTGTTTGTTTGTTTGTTTGTTTTTTTTTGTTTTTTTTTTTTTTTTTGTTTTTTTTCTTCAACACTGATCATATTAGTTCATATATATTACATTTAAAAATTAATGTAATGAAAAAATACGGATAGTTTCTTGGACATTTATTAAATTTTCAATGTTATTTGTATATTTATATGTGTTTATTATTACAATAAATATCATATTTATAGTTTTTGACAAGGAAACGACCAAATTCATATGGTTTTCTGGAAACTGTATATTTGTGATTTCCGCAATCCCCTGTAGGTGCATTCGGGTCTGCACTGGACACTTCGCATGCAGACACAGAAGGCAAAATGTTCAAATGTTTGTATAGGTTATGGGACTTAACTACGGCGTCATCAGTCCCTAAACTTATAAACTACTTATGAACTAACTAAGAATACGGACGGCACAAATATCCATGCCCGAGGGGGATTCGAACCCCCGACCGTAGTGGCCGTGCAGACCGTGACTGGAGCTCCTCAGTCCCCCTTTTTTATTTTTCTTATTTTATTTTTCACGTTAATTACTAACTCAACATACACGCAGCACTAAATGCCTTCTTTTTTTTTTTTTTTTTTTTTTTTTTTGTAACAGAGTTCCAGATTGCTGCTTATGTTTTATTTAAAATTGCTACAGCTGTTTCGACAGTTTGTCATTCTCAAGCGCCTGCGTGTTTAAGAATTACATTAATTATATATCAAACAATAGGAAAATATACATAAATTTGTTTGTTATAATTTTTTTTAAGAAACTTACGTCTACGATGTTTGGACGTTAATTAATGTTGATATCTGGCGTAACTGTTGCTTTAACTGTCAGGTGTTATGCAGCTTTTTTAACCTGACAGTTAAAGCAACAGTTACGCCAGATATCAACATTAATTAACGTCCAAACATCGTAGACGTAAGTTTCTTAAAAAAATTATAACAAACAAATTTATGTATATTTTCCTATTGTTTGATATATAATTAAAGTAATTCTTATACACGCAGGCGCTTGAGAATGACAAACTGTGAAACAGCTGTAGCAATTTTAAATAAAACATAAGCAGCAATCTGGAACTCTATTACAATGTCTTTTTGCGACATATATGATGCTGCAGGCCCAACAATTAGGAAATTAATGGCCTCTTTTTTAATTACTATTTTTTTCTTTTTTTATATTTATAGGGGGACCTAAAGTTTAACGTGGGTTCCGAACCACGGTGCTACTTTTTTTTTTCCTTTCTTTATGCAGAAGGTAGGACTTCTTTTGAGTTGAAGAGGATACTTTCTCTTTTCTTTAAATTAAATATTTATTAACTTTTATTTTGGGTTTGTAATGCTAACAAAATAAAACTCTGTTTATGACGGACTTCTGTTGTGAAAAGAAAAGTAATAGGAGAAAATAAGTACGAAAAAGAAACCAACATCCTTGAAGCCCGCATATTCTACGTTTTACTCCACGATTTCCGCTGCCAAATATTCGTAGGGTGTCTTCTCGAAATGTTTCGGAGTTATCGTTAATCTATCTTTTTTTTTTTTTTTTTTTTTTTTTGTCCGTTTCATTGTCATCTCTTGCCATGAATGTTCCGGCTGCGGGGCGGATCGTGAAAGATGCTCTTTAAAGTTCGAAAAATATTGACCGTACTTCGGATTTTTCAAAACTGCACAGTGACGTTCGTTGAGGTATACCCTCGGCCACCGCGGCCGGCACACAGGATGCACTTGTTGAGAAGGGAAGGGGCAGACCACATTCAGCAGTGAACCTACATAGACAGTGTCACATAAGAAGGCGCCCCAATTTTCAGCCGTTCTGCGCATCCCCTTCCATTACCGCACAGGCAGCCAATAATAGTCATTCTCCATGCGCAAGTTACGCTGTGTTTCTCCTGCAAGCTCAACTGTTGGCGCTCGGCCGCAGCTCCTCCCTTCCATGCTTCCCCTATTGCTCCGCCTCTATGCGCAAAAGCGCCTTCTTACATGACGTCAAGAACAGTGTAGCAAGAACTAACAGCATACGTACGACGTTTTCATAAGATTTGCATTTTCCTGCTGAAATGTTACTCTTTTTCTACTAAGTGTTATTCTACTAATGATACAGAGATTTTTATTTATTTACTAGCTTAAACCCGCGGCTCCGCTCGCGTGTTGGTTGATTATGATAGATAAGCTATCTTTCAGTAGTGTGCAATGACACTGGTTTTGAAGGATGAAATGAAATATAATACCTTCTTTAGAAACAAACTGAAAACTATTCCTATCAGATTGCAGAAGTCTATGCACTTGCCGTTTATCAGGAAAGTAAGTAGTGTAGATCAAATCATACGTAAAAATGCACTTGTTTAGAAGAATCCAATCACGAAATTCAACAATAAGGATTCTAATAATATCACAGATCGATCACTTGATGTAATGATCGAAACGTCAAATCGATTTTTTTTAAAGAGATGTATTAAAAGAAAATGTTTTCAAATGTTTGTATAGCTTACGGGACTTAACTACGGGGTCATCAGTCCTTAACTTAGAAACTACTTATGAACTAGCTAATCCTAATGACGGCACAAATATCCATGCCCGAGGGGGGGTTCGAACCCCCGACAGTAGTGGTCGTGCAGACCGTGACTGGAGCGCCTCAGTCCCCTCGGCCACCGCGGCCGGCGTATTAAAAGAAATTTCTTTTTTACTGCTTATTTATTTATTCTTATATTTCCTTATTCGTGTGCTTATCCTTACAGAAAAAAAGCTGAAGACACTGTAGCACGCATAGACCAAAGATATGGTCTGTGGCATCACATTCCGCTGTATGTAGCCTTCTTGCTGTAGAGTAGCTAACGTCATCGCTGGCCTTCAGTCCGAATTTTTTTTTAATTTGACGACTTTCAACCACCATTTCTTCCACTCCCTTATAGCTATCGGCATGGAACTGCTATGGTGTACAACGGGACACTTCGGACAACAATTACACACAGACCATTCTCTGCAGAGCGAAATAGTAACACACACACGTACAATTGTATATACACCGATAACTTTCCATCCCAATATACTCCACCCTTTTATCATTATCAACCCTCAAGCAACAATGCAACCAATAAAACTATTTTCAAAGGGTAAATATAATTTTCAAAGAGTAATTATTGTTCCGCATTTCGCGTTATATTCTTCAAATTACTAAATATCTATCAGATCGATATAAAACCGTGCCTAAAACCTTCCTTTGGTATAAATTAGTAACTGTACAAATATTTCAGTCTCTGCGTCTTGTCGTTCGGACGTGATAAGCGTACAGCAAACAGACTTTCACATTAATGTATATAGATAAATAGCTATCCGATCGCTATAAAACGTTGCCTAAAGCCTTCCCCGGGTAGACATTAGTAACTGTACAAATATTTAGCTCTTTATATCTTGTGGTTCAGACGTGATAAGCGTACAACAAACAGACATTCACATTTTTAGATATAGATTTATTTTACTAACCAGAGGTGAGTCAAGCATTTGATTTATCCACACTATTACAACACAATGGCCGTTCGAAACTGAGAAATATTTAAATATTTTAAGTGCACCTAGATGACATAAAATGATGTAGTTTCCAATAATATGCGATTAACTATTTTTTTCTGCCTACACTGCTGAGAAAAGTTTCCATCACAAACGGTTGGCTTTCGCAACGTCAGCTAAGTCGGAGTCGTGATTGTTGGTAGCTTAACCGATTTTCGATAAACCCGCGGCTAGCATGAAAAGTGAAAACATTCACAAAAATCGGTTATTAATCTCAGGGACGTTAAACAGCTTGACTCAAAATACGGCATTTAAACAGAATAAAATTGGCCATTACGGCCGCCAACAGTCACTTGCGTCCACGCGACCGTTGCGAAAGCAATGTGCTGAAATACTTCTGCAAACATCAAAATAATTCAATCTGGGTAAAGGAATTCGACTTCTACTACAGAAAAAATCCAATAAATCTGTAAATGAAACTTAATTAAATGAATCTGAGCATAACAAAACCAGAGCACTTACATGGACATCCGTTAACATCGGAAGAAGAAGACAAGTGTACTCTTAACTTACATTCTGACAAAAGAATGCAATTTTAACATTGCATAGATACTTTGGTTTTCAGAGACTTAATTTCAATTAGTTTAATCTTTGAAGAATGAAACTTTAACTCTGCAGCGGAGTGTGCGCTGATATGAAACTTCCTGGTAGATTAAAATTGTGTGCCGGAACCGGGACTCGAACCTGGGACCTTTGCCTTTCGCAGGCAAGCGCACTACCGGCTGTGCTATCCCGACACGACTTACGATGCCGCCTCACAACTTTACTTCCGCCAGTACCTCGTCTCCTACTTTCCAAACTTCACAGAAGCTCTCCTGCGAACCATGCAAGACCAGACTCCTGGAAGAAAGGATATGGTCCCAGGTTCGATTCCCGGTTACGGCACATAATTTTAATGTGCCGGTAAGTTTTTAATCTTTGAAGCTTTTTTTTTTTTTTTTTTTTTTTCAACATCGTTTAGAATATAACACTACACTACATAAATGGAGATGACTCCCGCTTCTCCAACTTACTGCGGATGGTGACTGCCATGTGCATAATGCAGTTTTGAATCGTCAGTTAACTCAAAAAATGTTCAAATGTTTGTATAGCTTATGGGACTTAACTACGGGGTTATCAGTCCCTAAACTTACAAACTACTTATGAACTAGCTAATCCTAAGGACGGCACAAATATCCATGCCCGAGGGGGGATTCGAACCCCCGACCGTAGTGGCCGTGTAGACCGTGACTGGAGCGCCTCAGTCCCCTCGGCCACCGCGGCCGGCCGTCAGTTAACTGATGCAGTTATGTACTCTTTAGAGTCTTCACGTGCATGCGTGGTTTATTATTTTTTAACATCATGTCCTTTCAGTAATATGACCAATGTTGAGTTACAAAAATAAAAATAAACGACGGTATGAGCTAGGATGGAACTGTGTCTCATTGGCCTGGTGCAAGTCTTTCAATTGGGCGCCACTTCGGTGATTTGCGTGTTCCTAGCCTACCACAGTTATCCAAATGGGGAAACGGGACCTACAGCTTAACGTGAAATCCGAACCACGTGTCGGTTTTACATGTTCGCCAGTACTTCGGCGGTACTCACTTGAAGATTGCCAGAAGTCTCTGCGCCGAAATATCGTGGCGTGGATTTGTGTCAGTGCACGCTACGCACCCAACGGGCCCATTGGATAGCACGACGGTCGTATCGTTTTCGCCGCTGCTTATCGTGGCTGAAGAATCACGACCGCGCCTATAAACAGGGCCCACGCTGCCTTACGAGAAACAGCGTTCTGCCAAACCGCTGCGATTCCTCCGCCGCGGAGAAACCGCGGGCTATAAACACAGCCTTATATGTATTTATTGTACAGTGACATCCACCTAGGTGAAAGCCTGGATGAGCTGAACTCCTATGCATCATTGTTCTGAAAACAGTGTTGTAGTGGTAACACGTAGTTGAGAAGTTGCCGTCAAATTTGTTGTAAAGTTATGTTCCCATTTGCTGGCACAAGATCCTTGTGGCCGGCCGCAGTGGCCGAGCGGTCTGCGGCGCGCCAGTCACAGTCTGCACGGCCGCTACGGTAGGGGATTCGAATCCCCCCCTCTGTCATGGATGGTTGTGTCGTCTTTAATATAAGGTCGTTCATAAGTAGTTTGTAAGTTTTGGGGCTCATGACCCTGTAGTTAAGTCCCTTAAGTTTAACAAACATTTGATCATTTGAAGATCGTTGACTTCAGTTTATCAAATATTGAAGCAATGGTAATTTAGGGTTGCTGTGCAATTTTGAACTAATATACGCCTGATCCAGTTATTCAGACTGATTATGTGGGTTAAGAAAAGCTTTTTCCTGGTTAAGTGTAATGTGGGATAGCGCCCTACCTCGTCAGACTGAATTGTAAATTTGTTGGTGCTTTACAGTGTAAGTCCTGGTTGGAGTTACTGCGCAATTTTGCATTAATACAGAAGGAACTACATTGTTCAAATTAATTTAGTTGTTTAAGAAAAGTTATACTGGGTAAGTTTTAAATGGGATTGCACCCTGTCTTGTCAGTGAAATACAGTTTTAGTGCAGATGCCGCTTAGGCATTGTATACAACTATGAACGAACATGGAGAATGTTTTTCGTTCAACAAAAGGGAAGCTACCTTTTACAGGTGGTTAACGTCAAGTTCACTACTTCCATGCCTCGTTAGATGGAATTGTTTTAGAAATTGTAATCGAAAAGGTCGCTCTCATGCTTCAGACAGAATATATTTAAAAATTTGGTATATATAAAGTTTTCTGCACTTAAAATTTACTGTTGTTGATGTGGTGTTCAGTCCGGAGACTGGTTTGATGTAGCTCTCCACAATACCCTATTCTGAGCAAGCCTCTTCATCTCTACATAAGAACGGCAACCTACATCTGTCTGAATCTGCTTACTGTATCCATCTCTTGGTCTTCCTCTGCGGTTTTTACCCCACACACTTTCCTCCAACGCTAAATTCACAATTCCTTGATGTCTAAGAATGTGTCCTATCAATCTATCCCTTCTTTTAGTCAAGGTATGCCAGAAATTTCTTTTCTCCCCAATTCTGTTCAGTACCTCCTCATTAGTTACGCGATCCACCCACCTAATCTTCAGCATTCGTCTGTAGCACCATATTTCAAAAGCCTCAATCCTCTTCCTGTCCGCACTGTTTATCGTCCATGTCTCACTCCCATACAAGGCAACACTCCATGCAAATGCCTTCAGAAAGAACTTCCTTAGTCTTAAATCAATATTCGATGTTAACAAATTTCTCTTTTTCAAGAACGCTTTTCTACCCATTGCCATTCTGCATTTTATATCCTCTGTACTGCGACCATCATTTGTTATTTTACTGCCCAAGTAACAAATCTCATCTACCTCCTTTATTGCTTCGTTACCCAATCTAATTCCTTCAGCATCACCTGATTTTCTTACACTGCACTCCATTACCCTTGGTTTGCTCTTGTTAATGTTCATCTTATATGCACCTTTCAGCACACTGTCCATTCCGTTCAATTGCTCTTCCAGGTCCTTTGCTGTATCTGACAGAATTACTATGTCGTCGGTAATACGCAATGTTTTTAATTCTTCACCCTGAACTTTAATTCCTTCTCCAAATTTCTCTTTGCTTTCCTTTATAGCTTGCTCAATGTACAAATTGAATAACAATGGAGAAAGACTACAACCCTGTCATACTCCCTTTTCAACCACTGCATCCCTTTCATGCCCTTCAACTCTGATAACCGCTGTCTGGTTTTTGTACAAGTTGTAAATAACCTTACGCTCCCTATATTTTACTCCTGCTTGTTTCAGAACTTGAAATTTACTACAGTTTAAAATCTGATTCATTAAAGACTTGTTTCATTTAGAGTTACGTGCATTTAATTTTTTTCCGTTATAGTCAGTTGCACTAACATTTCTTGTATCTATAATTTGTAGGTTTTAAAATTTGTTGAAATCTTGCTTTTAAAATAGGTTGGAATTAAATTTAGCTATAAAAATCTTTTTTAATTTGTTGTATTCAAATTTGTTGCACTTAAATTGGCTTCCGCTACTTTTTAGGGTAGTGACCTGAAGTGTCGAATTTTTGCCTCTGTAGTCTAGTAGACAGGGTGGTGGGTTGCCATGCGGGGGGCCCCGGCTTCGATTACCGGTCGGGTTGGAGATTTTCTCGTCTCGGCGAGTGGGTGTTGTGTCGTCTTCATCATCATTGACATGCGTCAGCTAAGAAGACTTGTACCAGGCAGGGTCTAACGGCCATAAATTTCACTCGCAATCATCATCATTGTTGTTGTCTCTGGACAAATTCGTGACTCAATTTAATGCCATTTAACAGTTTAGAGTCGTTTCTGTAAATGGATTAATTAATGTGGGCTGTGGGTGGTGACTAGGAATGGTGATCGTTGCTTAGTGTAGCACTGTATCTATAACAGTTGTTTGTAATAATAAAATTGGCTATTCGACTGGTCAGTGGCGACTACGGAACCATCTGTGTATGCAAGCTAAGGTAAAGGTAAAACAGTAAAAAATCGGAAGATTGATTTGAACACCACAGTGCTTTACTAGGCACGGTCCTGTTGGTGTGCCGTTGCCTTCCTCCGACCTTCGAATTGGCTTACCCAGACAGTAATAGGGGGAGCTACAATATAACGCGGATGCCGAACCACGGTGCTACTCGACCGTTTTCAAATCAACAACATTGTCAGAGGTGAAAGAAGTGTAAAGTGACAGATAAAAAGGAACTGTCGGAGGATCGAATCCGTGACCTTTGGATTCATAGTCTGGCACTCTACCACTGTGCCACAAGTGTTAAAGGATTTACGTATATAGAAAAGTTTGCAGTAACTGTACAGGTATAACAATAACATCTACTATGGGGAAATTGTATGGAAAAGTTTTAAAAACTAGAATAGAGAAAGAGATTAATGAAATGGAAGAGCGGTGGCCGAGGGGACTGAGGCGCTCCAGTCACGGTCTGCACGGCACTACGGTCGGGGGTTCGAATCCCCCCTCAGGCATGGATATTTGTGCAGTCCTTAGTCTTAGCTAGTTCATAAGTAGTTTGTAAGCTTAGGGACTGATGACCCTGTAGTCAAGTCCCATAAGTTCCACAAACATTTGAACATTTGAAATGGAAGAGCAAAATGATTTTAGAGTAGGAAGATCTTGCACACTTAATATATTCACTATTAAAATGATAGAAGAAAAATGTTTGTCAAAGGGAAGCGAAATATAAATAGCTTTTGTAGATCTGCGGAAGGCTTTTGACTCGGCCCCACTTGATAAACTATGTTCCGTTAGGGAAATCTGGAATAAGTAAAAGATACATATAAACATACAAGCTAAGACCGTAATACAGATGGAAAATAGTACCTCTGACCCATTTTAAGAAGAAAGGCGAAGCAAGCATCTCTTACCCACTTCATTTAAAATTACTCGATTGCTGCTCTAGAACGTTGGATCAGAAAATGTAGACCAATGGGAATAGATCTCGGAGATGGGCAACTACACAGTATTCCCTTTGCAGATGACCGAATAGTAATAGCAGAAGATCCACAGAATATGATTTATATGCTCGAGAAGTTAAGTGAAGATTATGGTAATAGAGGTTTGGAAGTTAGAAAACAAAGTGTACGGTAATATGAGGTGAAGGAGAAGATACAAAACTGAAGAGAGGAAAGATAAAGTTTGAGTGAATATGAATATCTAGTAATTATGCAGAGTGAAGATGCAAGGGATGAGAAGGAGCATGATGCTATGGGGAAAGAACATGATTAAGGCTCTACGTCTGAAACTGTGGAATAAAACTTGTCAAAACAGTCAAAAAATATATTCAAGGCAATAATAGAACCAATCATGACGTACGGGTCGAAGTGTTGGTAATTGAAAAGAACAGAGAATGGAAACTACTTGCTACAGAGATGTTATATTGGAGAAGATGCTGCAGCTTGACATCATTTGACCACGTGAGGGATGAAATATTAAGAGGAAGGATGACAGCTACAACCAAAATAACTGATAAAATTAATGATTAAAAATTGAAATGGTCCTGGTATTTGCGACGTATGGAACAGGGAAGGATACCGTCAGAAGCACGGAGCAGTATTCCACCACCAATAAATAAGCGAGAGACCACATAAAAAGTGGGTAAACAATATTCAAGAAGAAGTAGGGAAACGAGGATTGGAATAAGAAGACTTGACTGACAAGGAACGATGGCACTTAGGATGCGAGAAACGGCAATGATTTACATTTACTTGGGTACTCTGCAAGTACCATTGAATTGCAAGGCAGAGGGTTCATCAAACCACTTTTAAGATATTTCTCTTTAACTGCATTCTCTAATAGCTCGCGGGAAAAAGGAACACCTTTTTGTTTTCGATCTGATTTATTTTATGTTATTATGATGATAATGTCTCGCTATGTAGGATGGTGCTAACAAAATATTTTCACATTCTGAAGAGAAAGTTGGCGAAGGAAATTTCGCAAACAGATCTCTTATCAACAAATAATGCCTTTCTTTTAATGATTTCCACCGCAAATTGTGCATCATTTCCGTGACACACCCTCCCCTATATCGCGATAATACAAATTTTTTTGTAAATCGTCGGCCAGTCCCACTTAATATGGATCCCATAATGCGCAGCAATACTCCAAAATAGGGCGCACAAGTGTAGTGTCGGCAGTTTCTCGAGTTTTGCCAATGAAAAGAAGACTTTGGTTCGCCTTTCCTACAATATTATAGAAAATATTCTTTCCAATTTTAGTTGTTCGTAATTGTTACTCCTAGGTATTTGGTAGAATTGACGGCCTGTAGGTTTGATTGATTTATCGTGTAACTGAAGTTTAACTGATTTCGATTAGTTGTCAAATGGATGGATGACTTCACGCTTATTATTAAGGGTCAATTTCCAACTATTGCAACATTTTTCACTTGCAGTTGCTTTTGATCTTCTTTTGATCTAACTGATAAATGACAGCATCATCCGCTAACAGTTTAAGAGAGCTACTCAGATTGTCCCCTAAATCTTCTTCTAATATATAAATCAGCGTGTCTGTATATTTGTACGTGTTGCATACAAATCTACAGTTTTGTTCCAATCTTTATGTACTTGCTACACAGAGCAAAGAGAAAAGAATAATTCAATTGAACCGAACTAAAAGTGCAGTATAACACATGAATAAACAACAAACGACGTAGACACAGGCAACGACGGCCCCTGAGGAACGACCACCGATCCTGACAAATTCACACACTTAACTTATTTATTTCTTACTCCACAACAAGTGCAGGCCCCCTCGCGATGGTGTAGGAGGAGGGTGTCAACCAACCAACAAACGCCCGGAGAGGTCGATGGTACTTACGCCAGTAATTAAATCAAGGACAGGTTCATTCAAAGAAACCGGAGCTGGAACGGCTCACTATCTTTTCACATAAGTAATAGGTTTAGAATTGCCCCGAGTCTTCCCACATTTGTCCTAAATCCAAACTCTCTTCGTTCAGATCTGCTTCTGTTAGTTTTCCATTCTTCTGTAAATAATTCATTTTCTGAAACAATGACTTGTTAAACTGATAGTTCTGTAATTTTGACATCTGTCTGCATCAGCTATCTTCGGAATAGCGATTATTCCATTCTTCTAGAAGTCTGAGGGTACTTCGTCCATCTGTTACATCTTGCACACCAAGTGGAACAGCTCTGTTATGACTGGCTCTCTCAGTAGCTCTGAGGAATGTCGTGCACTCCTGGGGGCCTTGTTTCGACTTAGGTCTTTCAGTGCTGTCGGAAATTATTCGCGCACTGTAGTATCTGCTACTTAACCTACTTTGCCAACCTTCTAAATCATTTCCCTCATATAGCCCCTCTATACAGGGTGACTGAAAAAGAAAGTTTAAACTTTCTTGTTACATGGAGCATACAAAAGGGATCAGCAATCTAGTATAAACCGGGTCGCACCGAGAAGGCGGAATGATGACTGGCGTCGTGGAAGACTAATGGTCCGTACATTTTCCTGAACTGAATTACTGGTCGCACAAAGATCATATCACTGCGAAAAACTCTGGCGGTGTTCCTGAATGATGCCCCCATATATGTTCGTCGCCGAATTCGACTTCAGCACCACAGCAGCACAGAGTCCCATGCATTAACGCAGACAAGTGAAGGCCCATTTGCAGACTTTTCCCGCCCCCCGATTGGTCCCGGTGGGCCAGCACTGAGCCTACCCTATCTGTCTACATTCGAGTTAAAAAAAGTTTAAACTTTCTTGCTACATGGAGCTTACAAAAGGGATCTGTAATCTAGTGGAAACCGGGGGTCGCACCGCTACGTACCTTTCAGAGGGTGCGCCGTTCGTCAGACACGACCTGATGCACCAACACAAAACTGTGAGCATCTCCTGTTCTACATCTACCTACATCTACATACATACTCCGCAATTCACCGTAAGGTGCGTGGCGGAGGGTACACTGTACCACTACTAGGCATTTCCTTTCCTATTCCACTCCCAAATTGAACGAGGAAAAAAAGAATGTCTATATGCCTCCGTACGAGCCCTAATTTCTCTTACCTTGTCTTTGTGATCTTTACGCGAAATGTAAGTAGGCGGCAGCAAGATCGTACTACACTCAGCTTCAAATTCCGGCCCTCTAAATTTACTTAACAGAAATTCAATAAAAGAACGTCGTCTATCTTCCAGCGATCCCCAATTGAGTTGCCGGAGCATTTCCGTGACACTCGCGCATTGGGCGAACCTACCGACCAACAAATCTAGCTGCTCGCCTCTGAACCGCCTCTATGTCTTCCTTCAAACAGATCTGCTGCGGGTCCAAAACACTTGAGCAATACTCAAGACGTGGTCGTACAAGCGTTTTATACGCGGTCTCCTTTACAGGTGAAGTACATATTCCCAAAATTCTCCCAATAAACCGTAGTCGGCTGTCCGCCTTACTCACAACTGTCCTTACATGTTCGTTCCATTTCATATCGCTCTGCAATGTTACGCCTAGATATTTGAACGACGCGACAGCATCAAGAAGCTCACTACTAATGCTGTATTCGAACATTATAGGATTGATTTTTCTACTCATGCGCATCACCTTACATTTTTCTACATTGAGAGCTAGCTGCCATTCTTCGCACCAACTAGAAATTTTGTCTAAGTCATCCTGTATGCTATTACAGTCAGTTACAGACGACACACTCCCATACACCACAGCATCATCAACAAACAGCCGCAAATTAAAACTTACTCTGTCCATCAGATCATTTATATAGATAGAAAGTAATAGCGGTCCTATCACACTCGCCTGGGGCACGCCTGACGATACACTCGTCTCTGATGAACACTCGCCGTCGAGAACAACGTACTGCGTTCTATTACTTAGGAAGTCTTCCAGCCAGTCACAAATCTGTGACTGTGTGTTGTGGGCGTCTATCTGTAACATGTGGCTAAACAACTACAACGCCATTTAGTAAGCACAGATGGCCTTTCTGAAACTTGCTTCCTGCGTGATTGCTGAACCTTTTTGCATGTCTGATGTATATTTTTTTTTGTATTTATTTATTTATTTATTTATTTATTTATATTTTATCGCCCTGCGCTGTCATACTACCTTTTAGATTTCCCTTCTTTGGTTACCACTGGTTTCCCATCTGAGTGCTTGGTATTCATTTGGTACTTTTTCTTTCTTTTTTTGTTTTTTTTCAAACGTCTCTTTAACTACTTTGTAAGTGGTGTCTATCTTCCCCTTACTTATACAGTCTTGTACGAACTCTGTTCTTTAGCCATTCTTGCTCCGCCAGATCTACGTCCATCCATTGGTTACCTGTCCTGGCTAATATTGGACCGCAAGGTCTAATGAGGAAAGCAGCTAAAATTGATCGAGCACATCAAGGCTCACAAGAAATCTCTCTTGAATGACGCTCTACACTTTAGCTGGTTTTACGGCGAGAGTTACAGGTCTAAAGTAAGCTTTTTAACTGGCTCTTTTCAGATAGAATTAATTTTACAATTAACGGTAACCTTTCAGTTGGCTTATCGCTGCCAGGATTCGCTCTTCTAGCGGATCATCTGTTGAATGAAATGGTTTCTTTTGTTTTAAATGCGTGCGGGAATATTTTATATCTTTTGTCCCAGTGGGTGACTGTGTTTTCAACAGCACGCATTAATCTATTTCAATTTATGTTTTCAGCGCTCGTGTGTTTTAGTTGTATTATATTTGTGTAATTTTGGAAGGGTGGTCTTTCATCCTTTATAGAGGCTTTTCCCCTGCCTGTGGAAGAGATCCCACATCCTCATGTTCCCTAAATCAGGTAAGCCTCCCTCCTTCGCCACCTCCTACTACCCCATCAGCCTCACCTCCATGTTCAGGAAGGTCCTGGAAACCATCCTCACCTGCCGTATCCACCAGCATCTCAGTCAACACCAGCTCCTTCCCTCTCCTAATGTGCCTTCCGACCTTCCTCATCTGTCAATGACCAACTTTTCTGCCTCACCCACAACCTCTCCAGGCAGATGAACTCCCATTGCACTGCGATCTTTTCCCTCGACATTGGGGAAGCCTACGACAGAGTATGGCATTCTGGTCCCTTTTAAGTTCCAAAACTATGCCCTTACCATTAATTATGTTTAATTCATTGTTTATTTTCACGACGAACATGCCTCAACCCCAGCCTCTCGTCCATCTCCTTCAGTACGCTTCCTAGCCCTCGACCCCTTCCTACTTGCTCCAGTCTCACTTCTCCGAATTCACCACTTGGTGCAACCAGTGGCTCCTCACCATAAACCCCAAATTGCAGGCAATCATCGTAGGGCACACCACCCACTCCCTCCGCCACCGAGACCATTACCTTATGTGAGATGGAGCCTGTAATTAGTCTATTTTTCATACTAACCTAGTGCTACTGTATCTTTCGCTTTAAGCTAATTATTGAAATATGTAACATTTTTCTGTGTAGATCTTTCCTTATTTTGATTTCTGTGCCTTTGGGGACACATCAGGGGTGATGGGCTCCTGGGATTGTAGTACATTCTATGTTTATATGAAAATTTCGGGATTTTAATGTTTATTGGCGCAGCTTGGCTGCTAAAAAGTGATTTTCCGTGCTGGGTACGGTCAGGCCAAGCAGAGTAGAGAAGCTCTTTGAGGTCTCCCCCTCCCACCAACTTCCGCTCGCCTTCAGGGAAGGACGAGAGGGGCTGGCTTGACCTGCTCGGCCGGCGCCGACGCTACGTCCGGCCGGCGGAGTATACCTGGCAGAACTTTTTAGAGTGTGTGCGACGCTTTACACTAGGGATGGGCTAAACTGTGATTTTTCGATATCAGTGATTTCTGTGACTGCTACTTTTATATATCTGTGATTCTTAGTCGCGATTTGTCACTGTTTACAATCGCACTGTACAAATCCTCGACATGTATCCCTCCGCACTCAAACTGCGATTTCGGTGACTCTGAATGCTACTTCTGCGATTTCTGCTACTGATATTGCTACATTGCTACTTCTGCGATTTATGCTACTGATATTGCTACTTCTGCGATTTTTGCTGCTTCCGTGACTTATGCGATGTGTGTGGCAACTGCAATATATATATATATATATATATATATATATATATATATATATATATATATATATATCATCCATAACAGATCCTCTTCCTACATGTAAATATATACAAAAAAAGAATATTGATGCACAATTTACGTGTAATGTTGGGATTATTTACACATCGACAAATGTCAATTAGTTTTATAAAAGCTATTTCAGTGTTTGGTGTGTAATGTATAGTTAAAAGTGAGGTTATTCCCAAGTAATGTGTAACCGAAATCGGCAAGTAGGCCTATTGGTAGATTAGGCACACAGCAACTATAACAGTGCAACGAAAGTGCTATGTTCTTGCGTGTAGAATGAATGAATAGATTTTTTTAACATTGTGTGATATAAGTCACTTACCAATTTGAAAGAGATAAGTAAATGTGATATACAACGTGAGTGACTTCTGAAAATTCCGTTTTCTCTTTAAAACCTTTCGGTATCACTACATATTCTGCCAAATAACTATAGATAAGAGCTTGCGTTATATTTTACTAATCGACGTGTGCTGATGTTGGCAACTAAAGCTTCATTTTATAAGAATTTTTAACTTACTGACTGTACAGGGTTACACACAAGAAATCTTACAACCACAGATTAAGAATAACATTAATTATTTATTTTATGATAAACAAAATATATTTCAATCATTCTGTATGATTTAGATTTCTAGGATCATTCATCGGTCGTTGCCAACATAAGCACACTATGCCACCACTGAGTAAACAAAAGTTTTAATAATACTGAAGGATCCGATACCACCCATCTGCTTTTACTCATTTCATCACAGGGCGGAATGTACGAAAAGGAAAAAGACGGAAAACAACATTCCTAAACCTAAAACAAATCTGATAAAATAAAACTTTCCATTACGCGAAAAACTTGTTTATTTTCAAGTGTAATATTTTTATAGAATCCTAGAAGATACAAGTTTACTCCTATATGACAGTACTTAACACAGTCCACATTGAAAATGGAGTTGGCCTACTGTTAAACATTTCGTAAAATTACCTGTACTTAGTTGACCACTTGGTACCACCCCCTTGGAATTTTTATTTTATGTACGATGTATAACGCAAGCAAAAATATTCGTCGAAACCAGATTTGCAATGTAACAAACGTATTCTGAATTCTCATAATAGTTGTAGGTTCTATGACGAAAAATTATTTTAAACAGGGATCAAGTCCTTAAGACAATATTTATTTGGCATTCACATTTGTTGTCTTTACCAACTCTAACCTAAAAACACACATGCCAGGCTTTGCTTCACAACATGTAAATGCTGCCGCCAGGTAAAATAGTGCCACTAAGTGTAAACATTTTCACAAAGAAAATTATACTCTTGCTCATTAATTCGACAAAATCCTTAAACAATACACGAGTGAAAGTACGACAGTTGGTCAACAAGTAGCATAAGGCGGAATATTAAATGCTATTCTCAGTTGCTACTTGCGACTCTTCATCGCGACTTTTCACTGAAATCGCAGTTTGGACCAGTGAGGACGTTCGAGCGCACTGGTTTGAGCCGATGGCGTTCGACCAACACATACACAAAAAGCCACACATACACGGCAGGAAGCTAGAAGTACCAATTTCGGCCAACAGATGGCAGCCGGCAAAGTCTAAACTGCGCCTCTTAGTTGCTACTTGCGACTCTTAAACGCGATTTGTCACTGAAATCGCAGGTAGACTCTATAGCCTGCCCAATGCAAAGATATTAGTACAAACTTCGACCAACAGATGGCAGAGAGCAAACTGCTTCTTGCTACTCTTAGTTGCGACTTGCTACTTTTAGTGTTACTGCGCTTCTAAACTGCGACTGGAATCGCAGTCAGAATCCGTAAAGTTGCGACTGTGAATAATGCTACTTCCAAATCACTGTGACTCTTAACAGATACGCGATTTTCGACCCATCCCTACTTTACACAATGCTGGACCGCGGTTTACGGTGGGCGATAGCATGGACTGCCTTTTTAGTCATTTGGCCATTTCACAAGACAGGAATTTGCCGGATACAAGCAATAGCAGATTGCTTTGGGCCCCGGGCGGTTTATGGAGACGTATTGCCCTTAGGCGTTATCCAAAAAACTTCCTTGAAGGCATCAGAGTTTGAACATAGTTAGTGTGACAAATGGTTAGGTAGATAGGAAAGCTTTCTGCCCGTCTGGCACCCCAGGGGTTTGGCTCCAGCGGCTGTATATATAGCACCACGTTAACATTTTTAAGTCGTGTGACCATAGGTAGGAGCAAGCTGAAATTCCTTGCAGGGCATTCACCCTGGGAACGGTGAAATCCGCGGGAAGCTTTGATGGCATGGGCGGAGCCGCAGAAAACGCGTCCTGATTCGGCAAATTATTTTAGTATGGCACCTAAACAATTTGTCAACGGCGCTACGCCATCCGATTGGTCTGACAATTAGCCGTTAGCAGAGATTTGTGCGTCTATTGCGCATGGGTGTGGCCGCCCGCCACCTGCCGTGAGCTGCGGCAGAGCGCGAGGAGGCACGAAGACTCCGGTTTGAGCGTCCGAAGTACAGATGGGCCAAACCGCGATTTTTCGATAACAGTGATTTCCGTGACTGCTACTTTTGAATCACCGTGATTCTTAACCGTGATTAATCACGGTTAGAATCGCTGTTTGAGAAATGTATCCCTCCGCGATTTCTGCTCTTCCCGCTATTCCGTGATTTCTGCTCTTTGCGCTATTCCGCGATCGAATCGCAGCGATTCCTGGATTTCCTGCTACTTATGGAATGCCCGTGACTTCCGAGATTTACTATGGAACTGACAAAAATTGAGTTTGTTAATACTGTTGTAATGTTTCATCCGCCAGTAACTATCGTCTCTTCGTTGTTATGAAAGTTGTGCTTGTGAACAGAGAAAATGTCAACAAATCAGTTAATAGTAGCCTAAGAATAGTTTACAATTTGCCGACGATATTAATTTCCAGACAAATACAATGAATTCGTTCCTACAAAACGTTTTTCACAGAAATTTACCTTCAGATTATACTGTTTGCTTTCATACATTGCAACTAATTTATCGTCTCTTCGCTCATCGGCGATACCTGCTCTTCGCTTATAGGTGATTCGCTGCTATACCCGTTCTTCGCTTCACGGTGATCGCTCCTATAACCGCTGTTGTGCTATGATATTAGTACAGATTTCGGCAACAGATGGCTCTCTCTTAGCCTTTGCTGCTCTAGAGCTTTATTGCTGCTCTCTATTGCTGCTTAGCTTCTCCTCGCTAATCTGCTCTTCGCTTTTCTACTATTCGCTGCTACACCTGCCATTCGCTGCTGCCTTTAGTACACATTTCGGTCGACAGATGGCTCTTACTGCAGTTAGCTGCTGTTCGCTACTATACCTGTTCTTAAGCTGATATTCGCTGCTCTACGTGCTCTTCGCTACTCAACCGTGACTGAAATCACGGTCAGACTCCAGATCGCAGCGACCGAGAAAGCAGCGACTTCTCAATCACCGTGACTTCTTAGGAATACGTGATTACTTGCCCATCCCTAGTCCGAAGTGTACGGAGCTCGAGAGACTCCTGTGTGAGTGTGCGAAGTGTAAGGACCTCGGGAGACTTCCGTTTGAGCGTCTGAAGTGTACGGACGTCGGGAGACACACAATGCTCCGTTTAGATTCGCAGGGAGGACATCGTCTTAAACGGTCCTCTGGTTAGACTTGTGTTTGATTCCGAATTCGCGCCTTTCCGAATCGGGCACCTTTAAGTGACTGATCGATTTGTGCCAAGTGGCCTTTGTGTCACCTATGCAAAATATTGATTAATCTACTAGCGACGCCGACGCCAGTGACGCTGTGTTAAGTTACATGTCGACCCTGCTTAACAGGTCACAGCAATTACGGTCGGATAAAAATTTCAGCTCATCCGTTCCCACCTCCTGTGGCCTGCGAGCCTGAGACGCTGCTGTCAATGATCATCTGTGTGGGTAAGGTGACGCACTTGCTGGGGGGTTATATGAATCAGACTTGTTGGGTTCTGTCCCTTATTTTATTCTTTTGAGATCTGCCTATTTACTCTGGGGAGCTTAGGGCTAACGATAATTTCAAGCCCCTGTGTAGCCAATCTAATAGCATTCTCCATTCTCTTTTTTGCAAAACCTCCGACCTTTGACTCAGCCAGTCATTTTTGTGTCTCAATATTTTAACATCTGTAAAAGATAGCGTGGATACCATTATCTGTTTTACATGATAGGAAATGTCATCTGATTTATTTTTCATATTTAATAATAATAAATTGATTTTGAACAGATCGTCTTTCATTTAAGAACATTCCTTTTTCACTATTTTGGAGGGGAAACAGAATAGTTAAATTCCACAGTTTACCAATATTTTTTTCAAGTAATGGTACAACTGATACATTGCAGTAGAGTAGGAATATTTATCATATGTTTGAAAATATATATGATCACTTCATAGCTGATCAGTAACATTTTAATTTTCCATATTTTGGGGAAATATGGTGACGACCCAATAACAAACGACATAGTTCACACTTGGCGACTCCTGCCATAGGATAATCGACATAGTTCACACTCTCCATGACTATTCCATCCCTCAAACCTCTACCCTCACATACCTTGGCATCAACCTTGACCGCTCCCTCTCCTGCAAATCCCACCTTGAGATAATCACAAAGCCCTCTCCCCCCTCGTAGTGATGGGAACAACCGAATGAAAACAATCGATTCATTCGGTTGTTGGAAAAAAATCGATCATTCGGTTGTAGTTTCTCGTATCGGTTGAATTATTCATTCATTCTTCTGAGTGAAACCAGTCGGTGGGACCAACCGAATGAAACAACCGATTCAGTCGGTTGGACTATTCATTCGTTCTTTTGAGTGAAACCAGTCGGTGGGATCAACCGAATGAAAAAAACGACGCAGTCGGTTGGACTGCTCATTCCTTCTTTTGAGTGAAATCAGTCGGTCGGAGCAACCGAATGAAAAAATCGACACAGTCGGTTGGACCACTCATTCCTTTTCTTTTGAGTTAAATCAGTCGATGGGACCAACCGAATGAAAAAAATTGACACGTTACGTTGGCCTCTTCATTAGTTCTTTTGAGCGAAACCAGTCAGTGGGAGCAACCGAATGAAACAGTCAGTCGATCGTAGTTTTACTATGTTGGATTAATATTCGTTTCTTTTTCGAATGAAAGTAATCTGTGGGAACAACCGAATGAAAACATGCGATACTTTTGCAGTTTTGTACATTGACTGAATTACTCATTCTTTCTTTTCAAGTGAAAAGAGGCAGTAAGTTTTTCTGTCGGTTGAACGATGTAATCATTATCCCAACTGAAACGACTCATTAGTTTTTTAGCTTACAGAGCTATCCATTTATTCCTATGAATGAAACTGACATGCACATCAGACAACTACAGCAGTGCTACATTATACCGCCATGTAAAAGGGGTATGCCAAAGTTTAAATGCGTATTACAATGTTCATTTAATTATGTACCGAATGAAGTAACTTTTCGTTTTATAATACACAGTAACAGTGATTCATATTTTGTTGAAGATTGAATTGTTCAAGATGCCATCAACGAGTAACTAATTAGATGTCATATCGCTGGAGCAGGCCTGCGATCTCTTTCATTGCCCACCACAGACCTCAAAAACGCCGATCATCTGGGCCCGATTAGATTACTTTCGCAGACACCCACAATCTGTAGAAGATGAGTGGCCAATGACCACAAGCACCGCGGAGAGCGAGGACACGAGAAGGGGTGCTGCCTCGCTGACAGCGCTAGTCCAGCAGGCGCGCGCTAAACACCACACAACAGTGTCTGGCGGGCGGTGCGTGCCATCGCCGATTGTTGTCGGTTTCTTACTGTCTCAATAAAGAAGCGTGGAAACTACAGGGTGTTCCAAAATGATCGCTACAAATTTAATCTCGCATACTGTATCTCCGAAGTGGAAACATGTAGAAACGTGCGGTTTGCGGCTTATTGGTCAAACATATCTAAGGTACTAGCAGGACAGAGTTAAGTATTTTAACTTTGAGCATATTTGCTAGATCCAAATTCGAAGATCGCTAAAACATTAGGTATTGTAAAAAAAGTTTATTAAAATATTTTGTATAAAAATATTTCTTATAAAAATATTTTTGTTGATTCCATCTGATTTGAAGGAGTACGAGAAGACGTACAAAATTTATCAGTGCTGTAAATTTTCTTCAGCGCGTCTGTATTCGTCAACAGTGTATGAAAACATTCATCTCAAGTTTCATAATTATTCACTCTTGTCACAGATATTTCTTTGGTTATCGGTGAAACGGTTTGGAGGTTTATTCCATCGCTCCGCCATGTACCATACTAAATCTTAGATGAAAAGTGAACTGCCACGTGTTTTGAAAGTCAAATGTGCAAAATTTCAACAAGATCGGAATAAAACTCTATATTGGCGTCGAAGTCTGGAATACCTTCTTTCATGCATCAAACTAAAGTAGATGTAGACCGTGACCATTCTCTTTCTTTGAAGGTGAAGAGTGAAATATATCATTAAAATTAGAATAAAAACGGAATTTGTCGAAGTTAGAATGTAAAGTACCCTCCGCCTTGCACCTACGAAATTTATTGTACACAGTTACCTTCGCCTTGTTTTAAAGGTCAAGTGTGCAAAATTTCATCAAGATCGCAGCCAAATTGTGGTTTTTGTCGTACTTAGTATGTAAAGTACCCTCCGCCATGCACCGAATGAAATTTGATGTTCCTCTTTCTTTGAAGTTCTAGTGTGCAAAATTTCATCAAGATTGGAACAAAACTGCAGATTTGCATGCAATAGAAACACACACACGGACACACTGCTATATTTTTAAGATTTGTCTCTAAGAATGTTTCATGCTGAATCACGGTTCATTTATACCGGAAAAGGCAGAAGGCGTATGCGAATAAAGTCACATAAAGTCGATGAATTCATAAAAACATCCATATAATTGCAGAAACCGACAAAGGCTTTTTCCAGTCGGTTGTATCGCATCAACTGAAACCACTCAATGCGGAGAACATTCATATAAAGGACAGAGACTTGTTTCATTCGGTGCTCGCGCATCGACTGAAACCACTCAAACCCACTGACTGAGTGAAAACATTCATATAGCGGCAGCAACCGACAGAGACTGGTTTCATTCGATTGTTTCGCATCGACTGAAACCACTCAAACCCCGCCAGTGAGTGAAAACATTCATACGGCCACAGAGACTATTTTCATTCGGTTGTTTCATTCGACTGAAAAAACCGACTGAACGAAAAAACAACCGATTGACCAATCGGTTGTTAAAAACAGTCGGTTGTCCCATCACTACCCTCTCGACCTGCTTAAGCTCCTCTCCGGCCAGACGTGGGAAATCAACCCCTCCACCATCCTCTATACACAAAGTTCCAGTTCGTCCTGCCCTGTGCTGTTTACAACCAACCTGGGTTTTCGCCTCCCTGCCTATTACAAGTCCCTCCAGATCCTTGAGCACCACGCCCTCCGCCTTGTGTACCGTATCCATCCATGCGGATCCTATATGACCTTATTCCTTTTCCACATCTCCGCAAATTCGTAGAGCATATTTGTAAACTCTACTTCCCACAAAATAGAACCTTGTCCCTCTATGATTTCTCCCTCCTCTTGAATCCTGGAGCTCTGCCGTGCCATTACCAACACCCCTCCCTTCACAAACACATTCTCCATAACATTTCCGAGGGTAACTTCCACCAGCTTCCCCTCCTGGATGACGCCGTCCAACGTATATCCTTCCTACCAGTCCTATCCTTCCGCGTATTTGGCAAGCCTCCTCTCCCCCCTCCTCTCTCCTTCCCTCGATTGGGTCTCCCCCCCTTCTCCTTCTGGAGTCCCTACATCCCATCCTCCTCCTCCCCTTTCCCTCCCTCTTACCGCCTCTCCGCACTTTTTCATCCCTCCTTCGTGCCGTGAGGGGTTTTCATTCAGAATTTTCACTCGTTTTTGTGGTTTCTCATCGTCGAAATGTTTGTGACATAACTGCCGGGTCGTCAGTCCCTAAATTTACGAAGTACTTTGGACTAACTTATATTAAAGATAGCACAAACATCCATACCCGAGGGGGGATTCGAACCCTTAATGGGGAACCGCCTCAGTCATCGGAGCACTCACCGCCGACAAACCGGCAATCACAGGGAACATGAACAAGCACAAAACACAAACAGACGCGGTGGAGTAGCCGAGCGGTCTAAAGCGTCTCGCTGCGGAGCGCGCGGTTGCTCGCCGTGGAGGTTCGAGTCCTCCCTGGGGCATGGGTGTGTGTGTTTGTCCTTAGGTTAGTTTACCTAGGTTTAAGTAGTTTGTAAGCTAGTGACTGATGACCACGCAGTTTGGGCCGATAGATTTACAAACATTTGAACATTTGAAAACACAAACAAATCCCACACTAACCCATACACCTAGAGGCCGATCTCAAAATCGACCACTTGCCTGTCAATCTTGATTGTTGCAGCCAGCCGCCGTTGATGATGGACCAGGAGACATCCCCAGTGCCAGCTGCAGAGGGGCGACTCATCAGACCAGATTGACAAACTTATGACAAACACGCAATGAAAATGGTACCGAGCTTGCACGATACCCAATATCTAACATAACCACATCCTTGCATGATCTGTCGCAGATAGCAAGAATCCGCTACTGCTCTTACTATCCGCTCCTGACTGTCGCAGAGGTTTTTTCCCCTTGGCACTTGCCTTGGCACTTTTTTCCCTCTGCCCTTAAAACCGCTCTCGTTTCAAAAACTTTTGACCACTTTTATCATCCAGATGGACCGTATTAATGGGTAATCTTACCCACACGTACGGCACACATCACAGTACCCGCTCCTGTGACTAATACATTAGACATACTAACACATGCAGAGGTGACAGCAGAACTATTGAGTTGGTCACCATGCAAGTGCGAGCGTGGAGGGGCTCCACTCTTTCTAAAAACAAAAAAGAAAGGTCATCGGAGCATAGCGCCTCAATGCGCTCGGCCGCTCCGCCACGGTCTCTCATCGTCTTTTAAAACTGCAGTATCTTTAGAACGAAGTGTTACCATGGGTTTTATCAGTGCTCCCGTTTCGTCTTCTGTGAACAGTGTTGACATCACCATGTTTTTAGTTACCGTGGCAATTTTAACTCAGAATATGTGTATGCCTCAATCAGCTTGTAACGTTAATTTACTCACCGTTTGTATTTTTAATTATTTTTTATTTCACCTTTTTATAATTTTGTTGCCTTGTAATTTATATTCGTCACCCGGTTGAAGAGCGGCTTTGACGCTGCTGCCAGCATGCCACAGTACGGGGTTTGAAAATTACCAATAAAGGAAAAAACTGTTGTTATCATTTTAGGTAAACTTTATATTTTTTCTGATGACGTTGTCCTTAGCGATGACGAAACGTAAGTTTTACGCAACCGGTTGGTTGTTATACATTTTCTTTTAAAAATAATACGTCAATTTTCTTTTGTATCACTTTGAAGATCTCAGTAAGTGCGTATTTCCTTATTTGCATAGCTTTAATACGTTTAACAAGCGTTTTCCTAAACAAGTCTAAATAAATTGTCTACAGTCTAGGGCGGACTCATTGGGGGGGGGGGGGGGGGCACAGAGGCACGTGTGCCCTTCCCCAAACGGCCGGACGAGAGAGAAAGGAGAGAGAGAGAGGGAGAGAGAGAGGGGGGGAGGGAGGGGGAGGGAGAGAGAGAGAGAGAGAGATGGAGAGAGAATGGAGGAGAAAGAGAGAGAATGGATGAGAGAGAGAGAATGGAGGAGAGAGAGAGAGAGAGAGGGTGATGAAGGGAGGGAGGGAAAGAATCTTAGCATTACAATAATTAAATTTCACTTATGGGCAGGATGTAACTGTAAGTTTTAAAATGCAAAATTCCTGTAATTAATATAACGTAATTTGACTTTTTGTGATATGCTTCCATTTAATTGCTTTTTGCTCTCTTTGTCAGTAATTTTCGATAAAAATAAAAGTTGTTTATTGTATCGTGATTGCTTTGGAAATAAATGAGATATTGTGTATGTTTTACTCATACGTAAATAAATTTGAAGGATTTAACTCTGTAAAAAAACTGTTAATTTCAAGGGCTGCGATCAGGCTGTCGCATTCAGATGTTTTCGGTAAACGGTTTTATCTGATTCTTTCCCTAGACACTAAGAAATGGTACTCACACCCATTACAATTTTATTTCAAGCTACACGTTTCGATTTTCCAGTTATTGGAGCAAATTAGAAATTTCAAAGGCATTTTTTCCACACATCAGATACAAAGGATTTTCGTGGTAGTAGAAATCCTTCTTGAAACACAGTCAAGTCTAATTTTCAGACTCAAATTTTCACTCTGCAGTGGAGTGTGTGCTGATATGCAACTTCCTGGCAGATTAAAATTGTGTGCTGCACTCGACATTCGAACCTGCGACCTTTGAATTTCGGGGGGAAGTGCTCTAGCGTCTGAACAATCCCAACACGCTTCACAGTTCGTCGTCACAACTATACTTTTCTGTGTGTTCCTCGCCTCCTACTTTCCAAACTTCACAGAAGTCCTCCTGCGAACCTTGCAGGACTAGCACTCCTGAAAGAAAGCATGTGGTGGGGACATAGCTTAGCCACAGCCTGAGGTATGTTTCCAGAATGAGGAGTGCTAGTCCTGAAAGGTTCACAGGAGAACTTCTGTGAAGTTTGGGAAATAGGAAGCGAGGTACTGGCAGAAGTAAAGCTTTGTGGAGGGCCCGTGAAGCCTGCCAGGATAGCTCAGGTGGTAGAGCGTTTGCCATCGAAAGACCATAGGTCGCAGGTTCGAATCCCGTTTGTGCCCACAATTTTAATCTGCCAAGAAGTTTAAAGTGTAATTTTGTTGATCACGAAAGCCTTCTTGAAAACGTATCTCATTTTGCATAGCTACTTTACAAAGAATGAAGAAGAAATTGATTCAGTACAACGCAAACTCAGGAAATCGGGTTATAGGTTTTGAGGGAATATCAAACTTAGCGCGAAATACTCGTATTTACTAGCTGTTTGTTTCTGACCCGTAATTGGGTGACCGTTTAGGACACGCTGTTTTTCCAATTTCTGCATTGTCTGGTAATGACACAGCTACTCCGTTTACTGTAATGTTCATCCACGGTAAGTTGACGAATCGTGCACTGGCTGCTGGTTTTGGCAGGAGGCGTGTATTATGGCTGCCGAAGAGGGGGAGGGGGCGAGCATCAGTGAGCAGAACGCAGTTTCGCAATGTTTGAAGCGTTGCCCGTAACAATGTATGCAGTAATATTTCGCCTCTAGCGGCAGCAGCGTAACGTTGACAGCAATCCGAAATAAATGAATGTCCTTCAAGTAGTGCAGATGTTTTGTATGACTGGCGTCACCAGATAAAATGGTCTTCACTTGACAAATTAATACACTCCCATCTATCTAGTAATTACCAATGCACTACTAGTTTTGACGCATTATGGCGTCATTCTCAAGTTTCTATGATTAAAAAAATACTACAATAATTCAACCACATTAAACAGTGAAAAGTTTAATAATTTACCAAACTATGTGCGCCGCACGGAAATGCCCATGTGATATGGGGCGCAACGTAGTGAAGTACGCGGCCACTCCCACCAGAGGTTCGAGTCCTCCCTCGGGCATGTGTGTGTGTTGTGTATGTGTGTGTGTTGTCCTTAGAACAAGTTAGATTGTAAGACTTGGGACTGATGACCTTAGCAGTTTGGTCCCTTCGGATTACAAACATTTGAACTTTTTACTAAACAATATGTCCTATGTTTTTGTACTGTTACTATTAAGTCATTTGGCTCATTTAATAAGTACAAAAAAAAATTTCTACCATATTGTACAATTGTTTGAATTTTCAAGTAGTCAGTCTTATAGTTCAATTATTCAAAAGTTGTAAATATGTAGAGAAACCTATGCCAATTTCGCATGGCTTCCTCTGTATAGGGATTCGCATATACCCACCTGGCGAAGCTCAGAATCAGTTACATATTGAATCAAATTCAGAGCCTCAATGCCCAGTGTTTAGCTATTGGCAAGTGTTTCTTCCTTTATGATGATGAAAAAGGAAACAAGTGTGCCCACAGCTGAACACAGGGCATTCACGCTCTAAATTCTCTCTCTCCTTTATTTCGTGGTAAATTTAGAAAATTTACACTGTTTAATGTTATTGAATCACTGTAATATTTTCGTGATCATAGGCAATTGAAAATGACACCATAGTACGCAGAAACCAATAGTGCATTAGTAGTTAGATGGAAGTGAATTAAGAAGGTTTTTTCCCCCCTAAAATGCGACTATCGTTTTGGAAAATATTTTGTGTGTTTCCTGTAGCAGTTATATGAGACAAAAAATATGTTTTATATGTATATATATATATATATATATATATATATATATATATATATATATATATAGTGTGTTTGTGTATGTTTTAAAATTATTCTCACAAAGCCCTTGAGGAGATGTTCACCCTCCTCAGGCTAGTGCCACCGCCCCCCCCCCCCCCCCAGAAAAAAATTCTGTATATGCCACTGTACAGAGTTCAAATTGTATGATTACCCCAAAAAATTTGTAAGTTTCGAAAAACAGATGTATGTTAAGAGCATCTTATGTTATAACACCATATCGCTGTAGTTGTTTAGTGCGTCGATTCTAGTGTAACATTTGCTGCGTATGGTTTGTTTCACTTCTTCAGATGATTTTCTTTTTTTATCGTCACGATCATATCTACTTCACCTAGGATAAAGGTAAGTCCAGAAAGTCAAGTTTTACCATAGTTCAAAATCCCTATTAAACAACAATCAGTTCACGGTCAATTGGGACACGGCAGGTTTATGGTTGGCAGTAACTTCAAATTCAAATGTTTGTTAAGCTTATGGGACTTAACTACGGGATCATCAGTCCCTAAACTTACAAACTACTTATGAACTACCTACGAACTAGGACGGCACAAATATCCATGCCCGAGGGGGGATTCGAACCCCCGACCGTAATGGCCGTGCTGACCGTGACTGGAGCGCCTCATTCCCCTTGGCCACCGCGGCCGGCTGGCAGTAACTGGCAGAATACAAGGCAATCCGTTATTTTGTCATCAGAAAGCTATCCTTACTAGAGATGGGCAATCCGATCCTGAACTGATTCAAAGAGCCAGATCCTTCTAAGGAGTGAGTGACGGATGAATCCGAAAAAAAGATTGGTAGCTCATCTGATCCGTAAAGTCCTTCTGCTGACACCAATGAGGAGGGTTGCCAGATTGAACTCGAGGCAGGCCCGGAGACCAGACGTGCCCCCCTCCCCCTTGGCCAATGACTCACACCCCACCCACACCAGGATTACACGTGAATTCTAACAGAAAAAAAACTAGTCATCTCCTCCCTCCCAGCAAGTATCCCCCCTCCCGTGGAACATTGCTAGGGGTGAACTTCACATGCCGCAGCTGACTGGCCAGGCCGCCAGTTGCTGTGGATCAACAATCGGCACACTTCAGTCGGCGTGGCAGCAGAAGTGGCGGCAGCATCAAAGCTGCTCACATCAACAGCTGCGCCTTCCAAGAGTTGCTGCTTGCGGCTCCGCGCACTGTGTGAAGGATCGCGCGCCACCAACAAGAGCTTCTCACTGGCTCCATGTGCAGGGGCACAGTTACCGTCTGCTCCCTGTTACGACCACTTGCTGCCGCGTAAAGAAGTAAACTTGAGGGCATAAAATGATTAATCGTAATAGTGTTGTCCTTCCTATGAGAGATAAATACGAGATTATTAGTGTACTAAAAGAGATGCCTGTTGTTATAAATACATTTACTGTAAAGTACTTATTGGAAAATGAAACTGTACAGTTCGATTATTCGAATAAACCAGTTTTCCGAACTCCCACGTTCCCCAATTAGTTCGGATAATCGACGTTCTAATGTAATATCAATTAAACATTATACACCGAATTACAGGATATCAACAACGATCGCGAATTGTATAGTGAATTGATCGACAGTGCTATACTACGTGCGGCGAGAGTTGAGATCTGATAGCTAGCAGCGCAGTTGCCAGCTTCGACAGGGAAGTGCAGTGGCCAGTGACTGGTGCTTCGTTCTCCGTTATGTTGTACTTATGCGAAAATTACTTCACTGTCGTGACATTAGTAAATAATAGTGCACTGCGGAGATTTGGAAAATGGCATGTTATCTTAAGAACCTGTCATTACTTTTTACAATACCAATCGATCCATTTACGTTCACGCATCCACCTACCGTGCCCAATGTGTAATTAAAAAATACTTCATACGCTTTGGTGAGGCGATCCTCGGCAGCAATAAATTTTGAAAAGAGCATATTTGTACTCTTTGCTGACCAAATTTGTTCCGCTAATAAGTTTCGGTGATTACACCATTTTCAAAGCGTAAAATATGGGGCAAGTTACATTATATACATTTTCGTAGCTCCAGCTGCACAAAACATCTAATTTCTAGCGTAGTGCAGTGCAGTGTGTTTTAATGGTGTCTTAATTTTCATTAGGTATTTGAGTCAATTGGATAAGATTAGATGTTTTTTACAGCTTGAGTTATCAAAATGTATATAATGTAACTTGCCCCATATTTTATGCTTCGAAAATGGTGTAATCACCGAAACTAGTTAGCAGAACAAATTTGGTCAGCAAAGACGTGCCTGAACTCGGCCGCCTTCGTTCACTGCGGGCAGTATAGCCATCCACAAGACACTCAGACAGTTGATTTTTTTTCTGATTGTACATTTAACTAATTGGGGGCAGACTTCATCAAACAGATGTTTGTGTATCATTACGGTCACAAGTTTTACAAACACAACAAAATTAACTTCTATTACTATATATGATCACCAATCTCTTACTAATGCCGCCATTACTAGTTTACCACTAATCGAACCTACACCGAAGCAAATAAAAATAACAGTAGTAAAATATTACAGTTATAGGCACATATCTTATTATTCATATTTTGCTGATGATCTCGCTGCATTCAGAAGAGTCTTGTTTTTAAGAGCCACGTTGTAGAAATCTCATTTTCAAATTCATCTGAACACATATCTCGGCTTTCACAAGTTCAACGGACATTCTGTTTCTAGAATGCGACCGTAATGCACTCATTACACTAAACACTCCTTCAATGTGCGCGTTACTGACAGGAATTGCGAGGACGTGCTGCATTATATTGAACAAGTTTGGTGCATCTGCTTTTTCAAAAAACTCGCTCCACACTTTACAACAACTAGTTTCCTTCCTGTCAAGATTTGATACTACAGACTTCAAAACAGAAAACTGATACAGTTCATTTCCATCAATACTAATTTTCAATTTCTTTCCCACTTAGCCAAGTCTTTAAATGAAAATAGTTTTGGTTGACATAAGTCTAGCACTGATACAACTTCATACACATTGTCATTCCCACTAAAGCTGTGTCATTTACCAAGATAGTTTAATAACCTGTCGTAAACAAGTGTGCACTCTTTTACTACAATATTCTTTTCTTCTTCTGTAAGGTGTTCTAAAGACATATTAACTTCAAATCCATAAAACTTATCCTCCTTACGATCCTCAATTTGTTTTTTCACTTCCAACATAATCTCGTGAACATCTGTAGAAAGTGTGTCCTCTTTTTCTAAAAGTCTGATGGCTTTACAAAAAACAGGAAAAGTTGCTTTTAAAAAAATACAGAATTCACTCTGGTAGTGTTAGCGAATACTAGTTTATTTCGTCTTGTTGTGAACTAATAAACTTCCAAATTAGGGGATGTGTTTTTTCCTCACCTCATGCTACATAATACATCTTTAAAACTAGCCACATCTTAACAAGACGGTCCACAGATGACTCCAAAGACAACCATCGCATTACAGTGTGTCGCAGTATTTCGCGGTAATCATGCTGAGCAAACTCGCAAAATGTTTTTAGTTCCTCCGAATTTTTTGATGGTGAAGAAAAGTCTGAATATATTTTAAGAACTAGAGTTTCTACATCATATGTTGGAAGCTTGAATGCAAACTTAGCACAGTTATGTAAAATATGACAACAACAATTGGCTTTGAATAAGTTTTCATTTTCTTCTTTCAATTTAGTGAAGACAGTATTGTGTTTCCCGAAATTAACTGATGCAGTGTCAGCTGAATACGAAACTACATTATTTAGTGTCAAACCATTTTCCAATAAAATGGATTTTAGTTTGTTTGAGATGGCTTCTGCAGATTCGTTAACATCTTCGTAGAAATCAAGAACTTCATTACGTTTTCCCTTATCTTTGGAGAAGTATGTTACAACTATCGGATAATGTTTTTTATTGCCCTTGTTTAAAGCGTCGAACGTAATGAAAACGGAACATTTTGCTTTAATTCGATTACTAGCTTTTCTTTAGTATAAGGCAGAAGCACATTTTTTACTAATGCCTCGCTTTTTGTTCGGCCGCGTCTTACTTTCGTTGCCACTGAGGAATCTCTAAAAACATAAGGATATAGCTTATTACCACAATCTTGAGAATTGTAAGAATGGTGGTGTTTCACACTATGGTAAGTCAAAGCTAATTCCGTTGCAGTGACTTTGTCGTCTTCTGCAGAAAATTGTTTCGGCAAGAATTTAATTAGCGACTGATTCTTCTTTTGTGTGGTAATATTTGCTTTGTGTCTTTCTCATTGTAAATGTTTATTCACAGCTTTCACTCCGTTGTACTTAACAGTAAATGAGATATTGCATATTCTGCACTTACACATACACTCATCAGTATCGACTTTTTGTAGCCACTCTTTATAATTGTCTTCTTGCAACCATTCTTCACGGAACGAACTTAGATATCGTCTATTCATTTCACTGTTATTACTCACTAATCTGAGTTAATGTAAGCTTGTCTGTTCACACACGATCAGAGTATTCCAAAAAATTGCCGGTAAACTGATAAACAATGAACGAACGAACACAAATAATAGACGTCGCCAGTTGACACGTTGCTGCAACAGTGTTTGCTTAATAATGCGCTATCCGATTACTACCTACGCAACAATGAAAAGTTTTCAGAAGAGAATAGAAAAGTAGCGTTTTGTTGCAATAAGAAATTGACATTTATATAAAGTTATTCATAATTATTAGAGAGGAGCCAGCCGGGAATGGCCAAGCGCACTGAGGCGTTCTGCCATGGTGCGCGAGGCTGCTCCCGCCAGAGGTTCGAATCCCCCCCCTAGGGCATTGATGTTGTGTTCGTCCTTAGTTTAAGTTACGTTAAGTTCGATGTAGATCGTCGCTACATGAGCATAGTACTTAAAAAGCTTCGTAAAAAAGTTAAGATGAAGGTTACATTCAAGCCCGGCGATGAGAATCATTGGATCGTAGACCCGGAGATTTCATTCCGAACCCGGGCACTCTGGGTGGCGCTCGGAGATCTGACAACCCTACCAATGAGCTGCATCAGCACCCCTTGGCATGTGCTTGAGAAGTTTCCCAAGCTAAAAAATAAATGTGCTATAGACCATATGCAAGTATAAAACTGTAAAAAATGAGCGCCTAAAAACGTGCAGTGTCACCATGCTGCAAGAGGAGAATTGATGAGTCAAGAGTTGGCGAGTCGCGCAAACAGCAGGATTCGGGGATCGCGCGGTTCCTGATTCCTGCTAACTCGCTGCTCCACACGACTCCGGCGATCAGGGCGATCGGTTCGGCAGCTGAGTCGCCGCGTCACCAGTTCAACGATTCACCCCTCCCCACCACTCTCCCGACTCCGCTCGGGCGCGCAGTTCCCCCCACTCCTCTGGTGAATCGCATGGTGTTGAATAAAGCGACTACACGCATCACTCTGTTCTATCAATTGCTGGTGCTCTGATAAAGCTTGCAGCTCGCTTACAGAAACGATCATCTGAAGCAACAGAAACTGTCATGTAGACAAATGTATTTATTTCATGTTACTTTTATACGTTTTTTCTTAATAACAGGAAATATGCTGTCTGTAGCGTAAACGTGTTAGACTATATAAAATTTCCGCGAAGAGGATCCTACTCATTTTTTCTCTAACACTTTTAGTTTGCATGAAGACAGCAAGAGAGAGACAAAGTCTTGTGCAATGTCCTCTGTTGCTTCGATAGGTTTTGTAAGCTCATATCACGCAGTTTCCTGACTTGATAGACAAGTGTCCTGTATCAAATTATGCGTCTTCTCTTCATCTACACTATTTTGGCATGTTGAAAATAATGACTATATACCGAATAGCAAATAAAATCAGAATGTGCATTAATGTCTTCTATCTCAGAAACCATTCAGTTTCGGGAATATGTCTATTTGAAATTTTTGCTACTGGTGTCGAATCTTTGACAGCAAACTTACTTCACAAGAGAGAGTGAGAGAACATTAGGACGTCAAACGAGAGGCATGTAAAATTACGGTTCCCAGTAAAATATCTTGATAAAATGTTTCATTAGGAATTTAATGTGTTTGGTACAGTGAGATGTGTGTGTTTGCAATTAAAGATAAACTATATTGGGAAGCACTCAAAATAATTTGTGGTGCTCTGTATAGAGAATATAGAAAATTTTGCACAAATAACACGTGAAAGGGTTGTAGTTACAGGAACTAAAATATCAGATGGAATGGAAATCGTACCAGCAAACGAAAAACTTACAATTTAGGAGCCCAGAACGCTACCCCTGTACTACGCCGACTGTATCACCGCAGTTGTAAACGATTTACCTAATGATTTATTGTAGTAAGACTCTTTTCATACTTAATCAGTTTTTGATGGTTTGTACTCACAAAAGAAAAAGTCATTGATGGCATAGTCGAAAGAATCTGTACTCGTAGTGGTATTTTCGAAGAATTTGACTTGAGATCTTCACAGTCTTTTTTTCGTATTTGCAGTTATTAATGAAATAGTCCACGAACATTCCTCGCTTGTAAATTTAATGCACAGCACTCTATTTATTCCTTATTTCGTAAGGTAAATAAAACTTTATTGTCTTACTCTTGGGAATATCATTATTCAACGGTTTATGGCTGCCAGATTTTAGATTTTAGAAACGACTGATCGGTTCTAGCGGCCAGTTTGTAGCGAGAATATGTGGCGCTCACGTAGGACACCCGGCCGTGTCGCCGAATTTCGCTGTTTGTAGCTGCTGTGTCGTGTCGCTGAATGTCGCTCGTTTTTTGACGCTCACGTAGGACTCCGCTGTTCTGCCACGGTAGTTGCCACGCCCTGCACGGTACTCTCGCGATGTATCACGTTTCATTCAACTCGCTCAAACTCGCAAACTACTCACTGTATAAATATGGAACTAGTATCATTGTGTTCTACAAAATATTCTATTTTTGAATAAAAGTATAAAAATTATCAATTTTTATTTTTCGAATTATTTCACCTGCAAAAATATGTACATCTATTATACCATTTTAATTTTTAATGTAGCTATAATTCACAAATATTAATTGTCGAAACTACTAAGGACTTACAATAAAATTACTCATCTTTCTTCTTTCACAATATGGCCAAATCAGATAAATAAAGTGTAGTGACAAAAGCAATGTGCCATCGTTTTACGATTTTTATCAGTTGGTGAGTGGTGAGTCGGTGAGTCATGAAAAAGAACCAGTTCATACCAGTGAGTGACTATTTCTGACCCGATCCCTGGAAAGATCAGTTTTGCCCATCTCTAATCCTTACATCACAAAACCATTATTTTATAAACCAATGATCGGTTAAGGTCACTTGGCTCTTATTGTCTTTGAACTTGTAACAATGAAAATTTGCTGCTTGATTGGGATTCTAATTCGTACCTTCTCTTTTGTGGTACTCGACACTGTCGGAAGTATATTGCTGGGTCATTTAGTTCCTTTCTCCGAGACTGCAAACTCCTGTAGGTCTCCACAAAAAGGAACGTATATGTATTCGAATCCTGTCCAGCACAAAAGATACTTGATTTTATTTGAAACCCTAGGCAGACCACACTCGACTACTAGTGAAAGACAATTTTTAATGTTCTTCATGCACCGTCAATCTAGTGAGTCACCACACATTCTAATTCCTGTTAACATTATACACTTAACGTCTATTCGTGAACAGAAAAGACATCGATAGCTATGGGGCTCGATTCCCGGTCAGGTATAACGTCATTACTTGTCACTGCCGGTGAAGAAATTCGTCTGCTAAGATCTGACTTGGAGATTTTGCGTCGCGAGAAACTGCCTGGCATTGAAAAACACTTAAAGAAACACCAACTGAGATGGAGTGGCCATATCATATGCATGGACGACAGTAGACTTCCCAAAGGGTGTTCTACTCAGAGCACAATGTGGAAAGCGGCGGCAAGATGGCCGACACCTGCGATATAAAGACACCATCAGATGCCACCTTACAGCCTGTGACATTCCAAGCAAACGTTGAGAGGAGCTTGCATTGCACCAATCAGACTGACGCTCAACTGTACACAAGAGTGTGGAACAATTCGAACATATTCGCCTAAAGAAACTGGACGATAAACGAGAGCTCCGCAAATCTAAGCCTAAGCCTAATTAGACTCCTGGCCATTAAAATTGCTACACCACGAAGATGACGTACCACTGATAAAATTTAACCGACAGAAAGAAGGTGCTGTCATATGCAAATGTTTAGCTTTTCAGAGCATTCACACAAGGTTGGCGTCGGTGGCGACACCTACAACGTGCTGACACGAGGAAAGATTCCAACCAATTTATCATACACAGACAGCAGATGACCGGCGTTGCCTGGTGAAACGTTGTTGTGATGCTTCGTGTAAGCCGCCCGCAGTGGCCGAGCGGTCTGCGGCGCGCCAGTCACAGTCTGTACGGCCGCTACGGTCGGGGGGTACGAATCCCCCGTCGGCCATGGATATTTGTGTCGTCTTTAGTATCAGGTAGTTCATAAGCAGTTTGTAAGTATAGGGACTGATGACCCCGCAGTTAAGTCCCTTAAGCTTAACAAACATTTGATCATTTTCGCCTCCTGTAAGGAGGAGAAATGCGTACCATCACATTTCCGGCTTTGGTAAAGGTCGGATTGTAGCAAAACCACCTAGAAGACAAGGCCTCACAACTGGCCGTGCTACGTCATTCTGACCAGGCCACGGCCGCCAGCCGCCAACTTAACGGATGTCCGCTGAAGCACTCCCCTGCCTCGTAGCGGGTAGCCAGTAGGCTAGCGGCCGCGGTCTGGTCAGCATGACGTAGCACGGCGAGTTGTGAGGCCTTGTCTTCTAGGTGGTGTTAATTGTAGCCTATCGCGATTGCGGTTTATCGTATCGCGACATTGTTGATCGCGTTGGTCGCGATCCAATACTGTTATCAGAATATGGAATTGGTCGGTTCAGGAGGGCAATACGGAACGCCGTACTGGATCCCAACGGCCTCGTATCACGACCAGTCGAGATGACAGGCATCTTATCCCCATGGCTGCAACGGATGGTGCAGTTACGTCTCAATCCCAGAGTCAACAGATGGGGACGTTTGCAAGAGAACAACCATCTGCACGAACAGTTCGACGACGTTTGCAGCAGCATTATCAGCTCGGATACCATGGCTGCGGCTACCCTTGACGTTGCATCACAGACAGGAGCGCCTGCGATGGTGTACGCAACGACGAACCTGGGTGCACGAATTGCAAAACGTTATTTTTTCGGGTGAATCCAGGTTCTGTTTACAGCATCATGATAGTCGCATCCGTGTTTGGTGACATCGCGGTGAACCCACATTGGAAGCGTGTATTCTTCATCACTATACTCGCGTATCACCCGGCGTTTTGGTATGGGGTGTCGGTGGTTACACGTCTCGGTCACCTCTTGTTCGCATCGACGGCACTTTGAACAGTGCCCGTTACATTTCAAATGTGTTACGACCCGTGGCTCTACCCTGCGAAACCCTACATTTCAGCAGGACAATGCACGGCCGCATGTTGCAGGCCCTGTACGGGTCTTTCTGGATACGGAAAATGGTACATTCTCCATATCTCTCACTAAATGAAAACGTCTGGTCAATGGTGGCCGAACACCTGGGTCGTCACAATATGCCAGTCACTACTCTTGATAAACTGCGGTATCGTGTTGAAGCTGCATGGGCATCTGTACCTGTACACGCCATCCAATCTTTGTTTGACTCAATACTCAGGCGTATCAAGGCCGTTATTACGGCCAGAGGTGGTTTGTCCTGGGTACTGATTTCTCAGGATATATGCACCCAAATTGCGTGAAAATGAAATTACATGTCAGTTCTAGTATAATATATTTGAGTAGCCTATTATTAAAGTCGGAAATCTGTCGTTTGCCAGAAACTGAGATAAACGTCATTTTTTATTTCGTAACGTAGAGCTAATATATTTATAAGCTGATTTGAGTATTATCAACTTTAATACTCGAGGATTCTTACCTGGAAGTGGCTAATATCAATTTGATTACTCAAGCACCTTCAAATTGTGTTTGAAAATACAGATGTCCGTCTTTGAAACCAAAACCTGTAGGTGCCCGTTTTTTATGTCAACACTCTTTGAGATGTTCGTTTTTGATACACAGAGATTCGCTTACCGTTGATAAAAATCTCTTACAGGTGTATAATCTGAAAAATTATAGGAATATCGACATAAAGTGGAAAACGTTAAATTCTGAACTCTGTTACATATTGGACAAATGAAAACTACAGTAATCACAATAATCTTTTTAATGTTATATACAAAATGAAATGTTACGGCAATGAATCTCTAAAATTATTAGCGAAAGGTCTGTTGAAACTGTAGCCAGATTTTTCCGTAAACATCTTTACGTTATTTCTGACATCGAACTTCTTTCCAACAAGTGATAATTGCGTACAACACACCTTACAATAGAACAGTGTAGTTTACAAGCTATTTTTACCATTGTAAAATGTAAACTTTCACGGCCGAAATGGTCAAAATTACTAAAAATTTCCGGGCTGTTATTCCGTGGTCTAGTGGATTTATTATTAAACCCCAACGTCTTCCTACCTTTTATTAAGGACGTCACCGACCGCATCGCTAAAATTTTGACGAAACGGAATGTTGCCGTCATTTACAAACCTACTAGGAAGATACAGGATCACCTGAAACGGGCAAAGGATGCTCGCAAACCACTGGAAAAAGCAGGAATTTATAGGATTCCGTGTAGTTGGGGGGACGTATACGTGGATACTGCAAAAAGAACAGTCAAAAAACGACTAGAAGAGCACAAGGGAAACTGTAGAAGAGGAGAGATTGACAGATCACCTGTTGCTGAACATGTTTTCCAACCAGGGGACCACCTTATTCAATTTGATAAGACTCAAGTTTTAGCAGCCACTAATGGATACCACGAAAGACTGTATAGATAGGCTATTGAAATTGTAAAACACCCAAATAATTTCAATAGGATGGAGGAGGGCGTGAAACTAAATGATATCTGGATTCCGGTTTTGAAGAAGAAATGTAACAGTCTTCCTCCATGGGACGACATTAACGGACGGAGGCAATCGGCAACGACGAATTACGCGCGCATGTCAGAAACATCTGACGTCACACCACTACGCGCGAGCCCTTGTAAACGGAATTTGGCTTCAGTCAGTAGCGAGCCAGGGTGTGAATCGGACATCCAAAAGTGCCACGATCCCCCTTGAGAATGTCCTCCGCAGTCGGGGACGAAACGTTGGGTTTTAATAATAAATCCACTAGACCACGGCATAATAGCCCGGAAATTTTTAGTAATTTTTACTTTTACCATTGTTTCCTTTCAATGTTTATTTTCCATTTTTCAGGTTGTCTCAACCGCTTCCTAGCTTTTCTTTCGGATGCTGGTGATATATTGTGTTCCATTTTACTCACTTTAAGATGATTATTAGTAATAATCCTATAAAAATTACTGAAAAACTTAAGTACGGGCTAATACGTCTTAGTACCTGGCACATACGGTCTGATTTTCGAGGTCATGTGATCATATACTGTGTTCCCATTGGTCCACACTGCTTCATTCAACACGTGTCCGAATTTAATATCAAGCTCTTATGCAGGTGTCCGCTTTTGATGTGAACATTCAAATTTAACGTTTGATTTATCCCATTTACATCAATTTTTGGAAAAACAGATTTCACCAATGAAAAGAGCGGAAAAACTTCCCTTAGGATCGACTGCTAACTAAATTTCGACCATTAGGTCAGATGTCCGGGTTTGATATTTGGCTACTCATTTGTCCAATGAATACCCGTTTATCATACGCATTTCTTCTTGGTGTAGCAATTTTAATGGCCAGTAGTGTACATCTATACGTATAACTCCACTAGCAACCGTATTGCACTTCGTGCGCCGGATCTTCAAAGCAAAGCTCGGTTTTGCAAGCCACTTCCGAACCCACCACAATACGGACTAAAGGATTGACGGAGTCGCTGTAGGCGGACACGGTGAGGAGGACATCATCATCATAGTCCAATTTTAGGTCAGCGAACTGATACTTGTGGTCAAATCTCTGATACCTAGGCATCTTTATGCCTAGTCAATTATGATGATCTATGTCATGATTGACTATCGATAAGAAAGAATACTTTGCTTGGTTGGTAATGACTGCAGGTCAACCAGGTCAATCAGAAAAAGTTTCTTCGTCATATTCTTTCAAATTAAAACACGAGTAGGCTACAAATATTAGTTCAGTCATGACATAGATAAATTGTTAATAATATGCAGTTAATATTGAAGTTTCCACACAGCATTTGCTGCTGTTAATCGCGTTTTTATTAGCTTGTTAGTTCAACAAACCGTTAATACAAAACCGCTCGCCATAGGAGGAAAGTTTCGCAGTTGTGAGAAAACGATTTAGAGAGCAAATGTACTTCAGACTGCTATAGAATTTTATGATTTCCGAGAATGTTGTAAATTCTCTTTTTCATAATAATGTTAATTGTTGACTAATTATCACGGAACGTTTGATGTTACAGATTTTGTTATATCTAACTCATAAGTGTGGTAAAAAGGTGCAGTTAACAAACGTTAACTACTTAATAACGCGTTTCCCATTAATTGCAATATCATGATGTTAATTCACATCTGGAATGATGGCCATAAAAGGCAATTTTCTATAGTGGATCCATTTTCAACAGTCGAACGGCTATACCACGCAGTGTCTAGTATCCGATAAATAGGTGCGTTGTTTGGGATTCATGTACATCAAGTGGAGCGCAAATCATGTCGTTTGGATATTTTTGCTCATGATAGTAAATAGCTTCCAACTATTACGGATTGTCCGATATTGTTACGGATTTACCGCATTATTTCAGGAGTTACAGAAAATTCTTAAAAAAATATTTTTATCGGAATAAATACTGTTTACATTTCGCTACTAAAAGTTTGAGATCGTAATGATTTCCTTCTTGAGTAGTTAGTAAAGCTGTAAGAAACGTTAACATCTTCGTAGGAACAAGTCCCGCCTATTCATCCCCCTCCATACATACGAAATGCACACTCACCCGCCAATAGATTAGTAAATTCTTTGCTCTACAACGGGTACATGGTCTTTGTTCCCAGCTTAACACTCCATGTGTTTTAGCGGGTGGTGGAAGTTAGGCAATTCATTTCTGAAGACAAAAGCTATCAGTGCTTTTTTTCGCGTTTACTTGTTTTTATAGCAGTGTCGAGCGGTCGGAGCTAAATATGCGTGACGAAATTTTAGCGATTTATGACAATATCTGTGTTCCGTGCTTTCATTCGTTGTTTTAAAATCCAAAACTGTTGTTTACGTTGTGTTAACTGCTAAGGATTTTATAATTTTATTTCAAGAATGCAAGAAATCAGAAACTTTTTTGTTCCTACAGCAACTTAAGTTCCCGTAAAGACAAGCTCGACGCAAGTGCTGCTGCGAAATCAAATAGTGGAAATGATGATCGAAGTGAAAAAAATAAGGTTCAAGCTCCTGTAGTCGTTTCAAGTAGAAGCAGTCCTGGATTTACTTACGTCGATAGTAGTAAGAACAAAAGTTAAAATTGAACGATTACAATGAAACAGTACTCCAAAAATTGGCCAACTCACTGTTTCAAGATCAAACTGTAACACTGCGAAATACCTAAGTCTCAAATACAGTGGGTGGCATCCTAACAAAAAAGTGTAGAACTGGACAAAAATTACAAGAATTTTTCCAAGCCACCCCTAATATGTACAAAAATAATGTTCTTCACCTAACCCAATTCTTTTCATTTAGAATAGTTTTTATTCGAGGAAAATATTTGTGAAGGAAATGTGTCAAATACAGCAATTATTAGACTTGATTCCACTTTGGCACTTGAGCTCAACGATTTTTTTTATTTGTACAAAATACGGGGCGCGTACAAAAAGTAAGTTCCGTTTGGTAACAAAATGAAATTGTACACAGATACAGAAGAAGTTTTGATTGCACAAAATTCTACAACTCTTAAACTACTTTTTCACATAACTGCCGAAATTTTGTAGGCCTTGTCATAGCGTGCCACAAGTTTTTGCATGCATCCTTCACAGAAGGTTGCTGCTTGTGTATTCGACCATGTGGTAACAGATCTTTATCATCGTTGAAGTGTTGACCACCAAGGACAGATTTTAGGTGTAAGAAGAGATGAAAGTCGCTAGGAGAGAGGTTCGAGCTGTATGGAGGATGATCAAACAGGTCCCATTGAAATTTCCGTAAGAATTGTTTGATCACATTGGGTGTGTGAGGTCAACCACTATCGTGAAAATAAAAAAAGTAATAAAAAAAATAAAAAATAAACTTTTGACAGTAATCCTCTTCTTACACCTAAAATCTGTCCTTGGTGGACAACACTTCAACGATGATGACGAGCTGAAAGAACATGTTACCACATGGTTGAATACACAGGCGGCAACATTCTATGAAAAAGGCACACAAAACCTTGTGCCATACTATGACAATTGCCTACAAAATTTCGGAAGCTATGTAAGAAAGTAGTTTAACTGTTGTATATTTTTGTACAATCAATATTTTTTCTCTATCTGCACACGTTCGTTTTATATAACCAAACGGAACTTACTTTCTGGACGCGCCTCGTATTTTCCGCAATCAGTCGTTAATATTTAGTTTATTCAGATCTAGATTTCAACCACAGTGTGGTCATTATCAATACTTAAAAGAAACAGTTAAAACATGTAAAACATTTCGACCTCCATGTTGGAGGTTACGTTCAACCTCCAAATGCTTGACATGTTTGAACTTATTGTTTTAAGCATTGGTAATGACCACACAGTGGTCAAAATCCAGATCTGAATAAACTAAATATTTACGACTGATTGCTGAAAATATTGCTACATAACATTTATTGGCCTGAATCAGGTTTATAATATTCGTTTTATATAACCAAACGGAACTTACTTTCTGGACGCGCCTCGTATTTTCCGCAATCAGTCGTTAATATTTAGTTTATTCAGATCTAGATTTCAACCACAGTGTGGTCATTATCAATACTTAAAAGAAACAGTTAAAACATGTAAAACATTTCGACCTCCATGTTGGAGGTTACGTTCAACCTCCAAATGCTTGACATGTTTGAACTTATTGTTTTAAGCATTGGTAATGACCACACAGTGGTCAAAATCCAGATCTGAATAAACTAAATATTTACGACTGATTGCTGAAAATATTGCTACATAACATTTATTGGCCTGAATCAGGTTTATAATATTCAAAGTTTCCTGGAGAGGGAGTTCGTCCCCCTCCCTCCATCCCTAACTCCCTCCCCCTCCTCTTTGGTCTGACACATGATTACCGACAGGTTGCCAGCTATGGACCTATATAATGGGACTTGCATTTTGCGCTGGATTACAAAGCCCCGTGGACATACGGTAGCAGCTGTGAACAGTGGCAGCGAATGGTGACTAGTTGAATGTAATTACAGCAAGGCTATGTTATTTGAGCAGTAGAAACATATGCAACGTCCTATGAGTTTATCTTATCTACAGTGGTGTCTGCATTCTATTTCGTAACGTATGCAGCTGGGTGGACCAGAGCACAACATAAGCGCTGGGTTTCAAACTATATCTCTGTTGTCACTACTTCGACCTTGTATGAAGTAAAACAAAACAGAGCTAGTTCACAAAATGAAATGCGAATAATGCAGGGTAGGTTCTAATAACTAAAACTGAAGTGAGAATACCAGCAGATTGGAGGTGCACCCAACTTAATTCACAGTTTATGAAAGAAAACAGAAGTAACACAAGCCAGTCAGTCTTCTGAATGCTTGTTACAAGATGTTCAGTAAAAAAATTAATGAAAGGCTTCGTACATATTTCATTCAATCTTATTAAAACAACACGCAGGCTTCCATAAAATAAGTTTCTGAAGCCACGAGGTTTTAACGCTGAAAAGACAAGAATTCGTTTAGGAAACAGAGCTAGAATTTACAGATATCGATAAACCATTTGACAGCATCCACAGAAAAAAGCTGTGATCAATAATGGAGAAATTAGGTATCCACAGCCACTTGATAAATATATTCCAGGAATTATATACAAAACACCAAAATAAGAATAGATACTGGCAGCTGACACCAGGAAAAAAGAGATAAAGCAGAGAGTAAGTCTAGGCTGTAGTATGTCATCTACACTGTGGTTCAACGTATTAATTGATGAGCTGATCAGGAAATGTATGAAGGCTAGAATTCCTCAGGCTATACGAATAGGGACATATAAATTTCTAAATATAATGCTTTCTGTCCAAGGCCAGGATAGTGAAGACAGACTACAAATAGCAGTACATAGATTATCTAGAATAATCCTAAATTACAACCTAAAGATATCATCAACTAAAACGAAAACAATGCCCATACTAGGAAAGTACTCTATAACAACTAAAATAGTCATAAGTGACATAGTAACAAAACATGTGTCCCATTTCATTTTCAAGAGAGGAAGGACATTATTAAGAAACCTATTATACAGGGTATTATAAAACGTTACGACCAAACTTTCAGGAAACATTCCTCACATACAAAGAAAGAAAATATGTTATGTGGACATGTGTCCGGAAAAAGCTTAATTTCCATGTTACAGCTCATTTTAGTATTTCTCTTTAAATGTAAATTTGAAATAATTCGTGCAGACAATTGTCAAAATACCCAAGGCTAGAAATGTGCCTTTACAAGTACGATACAACATGTAGTTCATGCACGATGGACCTCCTGTACATTTCAGTCGTCGTGTTCGTACGCTTCTCAACAACAGATTCGGTGACCGATGGATTGGTAGAGGCGGACCAATTCCATGGCCTCCACGCTCTCCCGACCTCAACCCTCTTGACTTTCATTTATGGGGGCATTTGAAAGCTCTTGTCTACGCAACCCCGGTACCAAATGTAGAGATTCTTCGTGCTCGTATTGTGGACGGCTGTGATACAATAAGCCATTCTCCTGGGCTGCATCAGGGATTCCATGCGACGGAGGGTGTATGCGTGTATCCTGGCTAACGGAGGACATTTTGAACATTTCATGTAACAATGTGTTTGAAGTCACGCTGGTACGTTCTGTTGTTGTGTGTTTCCATTCCATGATTAATGTGATTTGAAGAGAAGTAATAAAATGAGCTCTAACATGGAAATTAAGCTTTTCCGGACACAGGGTGTATGCGTGTATCCTGGCTAACGGAGGACATTTTGAACATTTCATGTAACAATGTGTTTGAAGTCACGCTGGTACGTTCTGTTGTTGTGTGTTTCCATTCCATGATTAATGTGATTTGAAGAGAAGTAATAAAATGAGCTCTAACATGGAAATTAAGCTTTTCCGGACACATGTCCACATAACATATTTTCTTCCTTTGTGTGTGAGGAATGTTTCCTGTAAGTTTGGCCGTACCTTTTTGTAACACCCTGTATATAGACGACACGATAAGAACACTGAAAAGTAAAACGAGAAGGGTCACCCCAATGAAATTATGTATGTATAGTCATTACTCACATTATATGGAGCAAAATCTTCGACATTACGATAAAAAGACCTAAGACAGCTCGAAACGTCAGAACTGAGGTTACTTAAATCCGTGAATCGCTGCACAAGAGAATAAAAATAAAAAAATGAAGCAACAAGGCAAGGATTGTGGGTACAGCTTGTTAACTCAAAAAGTAATTCAATGAAAGCAGTAACGATACATCATAAAATGCATTTGTCACGTCGGATAATTTCTCCACAACCAATGGAATACAACTCTATTGAAAGAAGGATTGTGATAAGTTTGAAGATTAGATGGAGAGGCCAGAATAGGTCAAATGGCTTTATTCTTCATTGCCAGAAGACGAAATTACGAACACGGGTAAACTATTATGACAGCTTAGACACGAAGCTAACAGCAACCACAGTACTACAAGATTAAATGCCTACTAGCTCTCCAGATAATGATGATGGTGAAGATTATGACGATGATGAGAGAAAATAAATTATTCAGACATTTAAGTGTATCGAAAATTTAACTGTAATGTATGGTTTTCGTTACTAGGAAAAAAAAAAGAAAAAACACGAAGCAGCCTTGTAGTCCATTACTGACAAATCGTTAATGTGGAAAGAGAAAAGATTTCTAAACCAGATTTTAAAATTAAAAACAAAACATGAATTGAGTGGATACTGATGATAATTTAAATAATTTAATTGGTTTTGAACAGAAGACGAACATTAAGAAGATCGGAGAAAAACAGTAAGTTCAGGAGTTTGCACCTTGATATATTGAAAGAACTGGAAGTTGCTGAGAGTTTCAAAGAGAGCATTAGGCAACGACTGATTGAAACACGTAAATGGACACGATGTTTTACAAATGGAGAATTTTGAGAGATTAGGAAGTGAAGGTAGCAGTGTATGAAACAGACAAGAAGACAAGATCAAACAGAAATACTTCAATAACACACGAAACATTGAATTTAAATGACGAAAAGATAAAAAAAAAAACGCAGCAAATCAAGCACAGCAAGGAATTAAAACTAAATACAAATTGAGACTGATGGGTATTGCGTTATATCGAAGAAGGAACTGTTACAGGACTAAAAAAAACATTGTAGAAGCATTAGGACAAAAACAGATGCCACATGTAGACTCGCAAAAAAAAAAAAAAAAAAAAAAAAAAAAAAAAAAAAAAAAAAAAAAAAAAAGAAGCATTAGCTTTAGGAACACCAACAACTAGAATGACAAAGCAATAAGCAACGAAGGTGAAATGAATATACAGAGGAACTGTAGAAGAAAGCTGAAAACAATATAATAGAAAAGAAGTAATGGAAAGCTTTTGACTACATTCTCTGATACCCACTCTTGAGAGTAGCAGGGCTGAGATAAGTTAGTGTTAGGCTACTAGCAACTTGTACAGAAATCAAACTCAAGTTCGAAAAGACGAATGTAATGGAAATATTAATTAAGGAGGCAGGGAGACGGACTTGTAGCCTATGTCCGATGTTATTCAGTCTGTCTCCTCAGCGAACTCAGCGAATAGGAAAGACTTCCGGATTTGTCGATGACGTAATTCCGTCACAGCAAAGAACTTGCAAGAGAAATGGAACTGAATGCATAGTATCTTGTAAGAAGGATATAAGATAAACATGATACAAAATAAGAGTAATGGAATGGAATCGAATTAAGTCAATCGATGTTGAGGTAATTAAACTGGGAAATGACATACTAAAACAAGTAGATGAATTCTTCTGTTTGAACAGCATAGGGAGGGAGTAAAATGCAGACGGGCTAGAACATAAAATACATTTCTGGGAAAGAGGCAGTTATTAATAAGTAATCTTTCCTAAAACATATGGATGAACTGCAACCTTGGATGGGAATGAAACGTGAACTATGAGTAGTTAAGGCAAGACGAGAACAGGAGCTTTCAAAATGAGACGCTTCAGAGGAATGCTGTCAATTGATCAGGTAAATCAGGTTAGTAAATAGTTTGTAGGAAAAAAGAAAGTTATAGCTCGACTGAAAGAAGACGTCGGGTGATAAGACACATACCGAGGTAGCAAGGATTTGTCGCTTTAATAATGGAGGGAGGTGGGCGTGGACTTGGCATTGGAGACTAACGGATTAATACAGTAAGTAGATTCCAATGGACAAAGGCTACGTAGATTTGAAGACGTTTGTGTAGGATAGGCGACCGTCGCGAGTTGCTTCAAACCAGTCTTCAAATATTCAAATGTTTGTATAGCTTTTGGGACTTAACTACGGGGCCCGAGGGGGGATTCGAACCCCCGACCGTAGTGGCCGTGCAGACCGTGACTGGAGCGCCTGAGTCCCCTCGGCCACCGCGGCCGGCAAACCAGTCTTGACTCCAGAACAACAATAAAAATAGTTACAATCAAAGCATTGTGATCTATTTGCATTCGAGTTCGAGTGACATGCTGAAATACTGATATTGTACCACTGTAAAAATGTTGTTATGCCCCTATGACAGTGATACATAGTGGGCTGAACAAATACAAAAATGTTCAAATGTTTGTTGAGCTTATGGGACTTAACTACGGGGTCATCAGTCCCTAAACTTACAAACTACTTATGAACTACTTACGAACTAGGACGGCACAAAAATCCATGCCCGAGGGGGGATTCGAGTCCCCGACCGTAGTGGCCGTGCAGACCGTGACTGGAGCGCCTCAGTCCCCTCGGCCACCGCGGCCGGCGAACAAATACAGTCTCTGACAATATGCACCGCTAAGCTCTAAGATATATGTCCTGGAAACTTTGCGTGAAGTCTTCCATTGGAAGAGTGTTCAAAAGCCTCGTCACGTTTCGTTGGACGTTAGGAATATCGTCAAATCTCTTTCCTTTCGAAGCGAGTTTGAATCGAGGGAATAAGAAGTCTGGAGGTTTGAGATCCGGCGAATATGGTGTATGTTCAAGCTGCAAGATCCCCTGTTACATCCAAGTTTTTGTGAGAGTTGAATTGTTCGTATTATGAAATGCTGAAATTCATATTTGCTCCACTTTGAAGTGTCATGGAGTTCTGACTGGATACTTGTGCAGCCATTTTTTACGATTTACTTCATTACCGATAACTGCGTCATCTGCTAAAGGTACGACGTTTTTATCAATACTGTACGCCCGATCATTAATATACAGTATGAACAACTAGGATCCAAAAACACTTGCCTGCGGCAAAACTGACGTAACATGTGGTTCTTTCGATGATTGCCTGTCAAAAATATAACATGCTACGTTCTATCAAGAAATCCTCGACCCAGTCCCGTCTCTGGTGACCTCGGTGTCGACGCAACGTTAAACCCTAATCTCCCTTCGAGCATTCGGCTCGCGCAATGCACAAATTGAATAATATTAGAGAAAGCCTACAATCATCTCTTATCCCTTCCCAACCACTGCTTCCCTTTCATGCCCTTAAACTCTGGTCTGGGTTTTGTAAAAGTTGTAAATAACCTTCCGTTCCTCATATTTTGCCCCTGCTGACTTCACAGTTTGAAAGATTGTATTTCAATCAACATTCTCAAAACCTTTCTTTAAATTTACGAAACCTAGAGATGTAGGTTTGCCTTTTCTTAACCTATTTTCTAAGATAAGTCGTAAGGTGAGTATTGTCTCCTGTGTTCCTACATTTTTCCTAAATCCAAAATGATCTTCCCCGGGGTCGGATTCTACCAACTTTTACATTCTTCTGTAAATAATTCGTGTTAGAATTCTACAACCATGACTTATAAAACTGATCGTTCTGCAGTTTACACAGCTGTGCGTCTGATTTCTTTGGAATCGGGATTATTATATTTTACTTGAAGTCTGAGGGTATTTCGCCTGTCTCATACATCTTACACACCAAGTAAAATAGTTTCGCCCTGACTGGCTGTCCCAGAGACTTCAGTAGCTCTGAGGGAATGTCGTCTACCACAGGGGCCTTGTTTCGACAAAGGTCTTTAAATTCTCTGTCAAATTCTTCTCTGTGCATGCATCTCCTATTTCATCTTCTTGCTCTTCCCTTCCTACAATACTGCCTCGAAGTTCATTTCCTTTGTAGAGCCACTCTATGCATTCTTTCCACCTTTCAGCTCTCCCTTCTTTGCTCAGACCTGGTTTTCCATGTGAGTTCTTAATATTTATAAATCTGATTTTCTTGTCTCCAAATGTCTCTTTTATTTTCCTATAGGCGGTATCTATTTCTCCCTCATTCTTCTACAGAGTTGTATTCGCTCTCTAGCCACTCTCGCTTAGCCATTTTGCACTTCCTGTCAATCTCATTTCTGTGTCATCTTTATTCCATTTTGCGTGCTTTATTTACTGCATTTTTACATCTTCTCCTATCATCAATTAAATTCAGTATTTCCTGTGATATACAATGATTCTTGTGGGTCTTGTCCTTCTACCTATATGGGCTTCTGCTTGAAACGTCGGTATGTAATGAAGATAACGTTGAATGTCTAAATGTTCAAATGTTTGTAAATCTATCGGACCAAACTGCATAGTCATCAGTCCGTAGTTGAATGTCTGCAACTTGTATCTTTGGCTTCGCGAGGACAATCTTTGGTGTGCGTTTTTAAAGTTATCTAGGGTGCGGTATTCTTTCGAATCCGTAAAATGATTGGGTTGCGTGTCGACCTACTTCTTATAAAGGTATATCTGATGTTGTGACACAAATTGTGTGAGTTTGTCAATTTAATGTAATGATAGTACTTGGTCTTTTGTGGTATTGACATCAGAAGCAATTTGTTCAATTTGCTGCGACTGTGTTTTGTTCTTTAGCTTTGATATAATGGAAGTAGACACAACATTATTGATTTTTGCAATGATAGATATGATATGAGGATGGTACAATGCCCATTTATAACATGCTATGGTGTGTAAAGTACATCTTATTGACTCTTCTCTAATTTGTCTATGTTGTATTTCATATAATGTATGCATACAGACGATGACGTCTTGTTAATTTAGCATTGATAATGGCAAGTCACTTGCCGAAATCTATATCTCCAAAATAAAGGAGCTTCTTACAAGTAACGACTGACTGCTGCAAAACACCCATTTGGATATCATAAATACAGTCGTGGGCGCAAAGAACCTTCTTTATGGAAGGCAATCTGATGCAATATTTTACCTAATAGATGTTTTTATAATACACGGTCGCATTCTGGGACAATTTCTGGGGCATTGTCAGTCTGATAGCATTCATACTGTGGCACGCTGCTGTCAACATTCGTAGGAACACGTTATGCCTATTGTTTTGTACTTTTGAGTATATCTGGGAAATAGAAAAAAAATCCTTTTTACACTTCATTACTTTTTTGTTTAAAAATTGCCGTTAAAATTATACACAGAACGACAAAACTATCCGTGTGAACTACTGGCTACTACCGGCTGCAAAACCTTGTTCCCCCGCCCAAACTGAGAACTGACTTGGTTCAAATTACTCTAATAACAGGAAGTTAACGATACAGTGGCGAATATACGTAGCAGCTCACACGAAATTACACACAGGCATTAATAAACAAGCCACCATAATTAAAGTTATTTCATAAAGGTAGCTCATTTATGACGCAACGGAACCTCAACATAAAAACTACAGGCAAGTCGAAATTATACTGAACTTAACTTGTTTATTCAGGTCGAACGCAAGCAAAATGGGGAACCACTTTTGTTAATACAATAAAAATGCATCCCATTTACATTATCTAATACTGACGATGCCCAGCAATGAATTTAACATAAATTCCACAGAACTTAACGCTACTGGGGAGAGGATTTACAAAACAACACTCACTCGCTCACACACACGTAATGCAAAAGCGAAGCTCACCAAAATCAGCGTGCTGAAACGAGGCAGAAGCAGGCGCCGCTATCGTAGACGAAGTTCAGCAAACCAGGAGATACCACCCAACATAATATACAATAAAACTGCGAAGATGGCTCTGGTCTGTCGTGCCTGATTTGAGATGGTGCGTGAGTATAGCTAAGTTAAGTTACATTTAGAATAGACCGCGAGCAAACGCTAACGGCCACACACGGCTACGTTACATGATCGCACTCCACTGAAGGTGAAGTGATTAAAAATCGGATTCATTACCCAAAGAAACGGCGGATTCTTAAGTTGCAATCTGAGAGTAAACTATCTAGGCACTGGTTTTATGAGAAATGGCGTGAATTCAGGTGACTATCTGCAAACCCCTGAAGTCGGAGTTCGAACCCATATGGTTCCGAAAACAGATAAAAATGTATAAATTCAATTTCCGAAAAATAAAGGAAATTAACCACGACATGCAACCCCTAGAACTGCGTAGAATTTCATAAGGAAGCTACAAAAATGCAGCAACATTAAACAGCAAAATTATAATAGGCGGGGAGAGAAGATCGCGAAATGTTAGTGGGAATTAAAAGGATACACGCATAGTTACTTGCCTGATGGGCATGGAACAAACAATAGAGGAAGCTGAAGGCTCTGTTCTAAGAATCAACCACGTGAAACATACATCACTTACGGAAGGAAACGATAAGAAGGATTTTACATGCACTGTCCAAATATCAACATATCGTCTGTTAGAAAGAATTTACACAGAGATCGTACTCCGCCGTATAATCACAAAAGGTTTGAATACGCCATGACGTTATCAAACTGCAACTAGTAACACATACACTGCGTTTATCTGTTGAAAATCACTGTATTGAAAACCTAGAACACATTTCCGCGCACGATCCGAAAAAATATTCCGAAAAATGAATCTAAGTTGAAGAGTCTAAGCTGAACACGCTGGTCAACGAATCACTACCATCTCTGCGGACACAAGAGCAGAACCAACCTTACCTCACTACGATCCGAGCACCAGGTGAAAGGAAGACCGAGTGGCCAGGAGGCGGGAAAGCTACCGAAAACTGACAAAACCCAAGAGAACAGCGGCGGTGGGGAGAGAAGATCGTGAGACTCGCCCTGGAGAGGGTTCGTCGACTGGCTTGTAACCAAAGGTTGTAGAAACCTCTTTGGTCGCATCAGCAGCAGGGGTTGGTAACGACCAACTATCGACACTGAGCCAGAGAGAAACATGCAAAGCGAGCTATTACTACCCACATTCAGACAGCCACTTAAAAGTAAAACAAGTACACATGCTCACAAGAACAATAATAAATTATTAAAATAACAAAATCCTAGTAATATTAACTAACATTTCAGAAATAATACTTTAAAATATGAAATAAAAATATTATTCCTCATGCCTCGAAAAGAGTGGGGTTCTAGTTTTTAAAAAATGCTAATCTACCGACATCAAATAAATTACAATTTTATAAAAAATATATGGAAGACGACAGACGGTCATCTTTCAAGTTCAACTACCTAAGGACAACACACACATCCATGCCCGTGGAAGGATTCGAACCTCCTACGCGGGAGGCCGCGCGGCCCTTAATGTGGCGCTCCAAACCGCTCGGCTATTCCCGCGTGGCCCTAATGTACTGAAAATATAGTTTCAAGAAATTGAGAAAAGAATGTTCACAGTGTTTTTGACACACTGTATACCTCTTTCAGAACATTCCTGTGGCATAATCATGCTGCTTCTTTATCCTCAGCAGATTTTTTTCAGGAGTCTTCCTTGCTCTGGACTCTTGCAAACGTCCCCATCTGTTGACTCAGAGATCGAGACGTGGCTGCACGATCCGTTACAGCCAGGCAGATAAGATGCCTGTCATCTCGACTGCTAGTGATACGAGGCCGTTGAGATCCAGCACGGCGTTCCGTATTGCCCTCCTGAACCCACCGATTCCATATTCTGTTAACAGTCAGTGGATCGCAACCAATGGGAGCAGAAACGTCGCGATACGATAAACCGCAATCACGATAGGCTACAATCCGACCTTTATCAAAGTCGGAAACGTGATGGTACGCATTTCCAATCTTTACACGAGGAATCACAACAACGTTTCAACAGGCAACGCCGGTCAACTGCTGTTTGTGTATGAAAAATCTGTTCGAAACTTTCCTAATGTTAGTACGTTGTAGGTGTCGCCACCGGAGCCAACCTTGTGTGAATGCTCTGAAAAGCTAATCATTTGCATATCACAGCATCTTCCTCCTGTCGGTTATATTTCGCGTCTGTAGCACGTCATCTTCGTGGTTGTAGCAATTTTAATGGCCAGGAGTGTAGATGTAGCCGTAGAACTGCATCAGGTTTATCTTGTTTTGCTTATCTCTGAGTATACCCTAATTTTATTTTCAATATGTGAACTCATCGAGGCATCAGTTGAGCCGGCTGCGTGCGTGGATTAAGCCTTAGTCACGCGAGGTATCGAAATAAAACTTCTCTGATGCAACAGCCGTCCGAAAAGTGCCCAGCCCCACCGTATCGAGCACGAGTATGAAGTTTCATTCACTTTCCACCGCAGCCTATTTCCAGCCAATGGCCTAAATTACTTAACTATTTACTCCAATGATGAATCCTAGGTCCCACCAGCATTTGAGGTCCGTATTTGTCAATATCAGCCTGGCTTATGGAGAACAACGTCCTCTGTTGTCAGAATGAAACTTTCACTCTGCAGCCAATTGTGTGCTGATATGGGACTTTCTGGTAGATTAAAATTGTGTGCCGAAACCGGGATTCGAACCTGGGACCATTGCCTTTCGCGGGCAAGTGCTCTACTGACTGAGCTATCCCGGCACGCTTCACGGTCCGTCATCACATCTTTACTTCTGCCAGTACCTCGCCTTCTTCTTTCCGAACTTCGAATCCCGGTAACGCTACACAATTTTAATCTGCCAGGAATTTTGGTATTAGCGTATTCTCCTGTGCAGAGTGAAAATTTCGTCCTGGAAACATCCCTCAGGCTATGGCTAAGCCATGGCTCCACCATATCCTTTCTTCCAGGAGTGCTAGTTCTTGAAGGTTCGCAGGAGAACTTCTGTTCAAATGTTTGTAAAGTCTATGGGACTTAACTACGGGGTCATCAGTCCCTAAACTTACAAACTACTTATGAACTACCTACAACTAAGGCCGGCACAAAAATCCATGCCCGAGGGGGGATTCTATCCCCCGACCGTAGTGGCCGTGCAGACCGTGACTGGAGCGCCTCAGTCCCCTCGGCCACCGCGGCCGGCGAGAACTTCTGTGAAGTTCGGAATGTAGGAGGCGAGGTACTGGCGGAAGTAAAGTTGTGAGGACGGACCGTGAAGAATGCCGGGATAACTCAGTCGGTAGAGTGCTTGCCCGCGGAAGGCAGAGGTCCCAGGTTCGAGTCCCAGTTAAGGCACAAAATTTTAATCTGCCAGTAAGTTTCATTCTCTGGTGTGTCTGTTGCGAAGTTCAAGGAAAAACGTTTGCGTCTCCAGGCCCTATACCCGCGAGAAAGCAAAATTTTTGGATGTTTGCGAATATCAGGGCCAACTCGAGTACCCAGGACACAACGACGACCAAGAAGACAGTAAGCCCGCTGGTGTTCCTTCCTGTCCAGAGGTAAAGCTCGAGTACTGTACGGTAACCAGCTTAGCCCCGCAGGTCTCTCCAGACAACCGCCGCATGGCTTCTCTCCAACACCGTGAGAACGGCCAGAACTGACCCTCCTGTGGCAACGGAAAACCGGTCTTCTACTGAACTAACAACTTCTGCAATTGCCATAGAGTGTTATAATAAAGAATATGGAAAATAACGTGGAAAGCTATTGTTATTCTCCTGACCACTCATGAGATTTCCGCGTAGATATCATTCATTCATTGCAAATAAACGGGGCGCAGTAGAATTTCATCAGAGAAGTAAGGATGAGATGCAAAAGTAGGACGTAGTTGTGAAAAAATGTGACAGGAAACAGGCAGCCGCCTCTCAGGGTACAGGAGCACATTGACAATATATACTACTGGCCACTAAAATTGCTACACCAAGAAGAAATACAGATGATAAACGGGTAATCATTGAACAAATGTATTATACTAGAACTGACATGTGATTACATTTTCACGCAATTTGGGTGCATAGATCCTGAGAAATCAGTACCCAGAACAACCACCTCTGCCCGTAATAACGGCCTTGATACGCCTGGGCATTGAGTCAAACAGAGCTTGGATGGCGTGTACACGTACAGATGCCCATGCAGCTTCAACACGATACCACAGTTCATCAAGAGTAGTGACTGGCGTATTGTGACGAGCCAGTTGCTCGGCCACCATTGACCAGACGTTTTCAATTGGCGAGAGATCTGGAGAATGTGCCTGGCAGGGCAGCCCCTAACATTTTCCGTATCTAGAAAGGCCCGTACAGGACCTGCAACATGCGGTCGTGAATTATCTTGCCGAAATGTAGGGTTTCGCGGCGATCGTTTGAAGGGTAGAGCCACGGGTCGTAACACATTTGAAATGTAACGGCCACTGTTCAAAGTGCCGTCGATGCGAACAAGAGATGACCGATAAGTATAACCATTGGCACTCCATACCTTCACGCCGGGTGATACGCCAGTATGGCGATGACGAATACACGCTTCCAATGTGTGTTCACCGCGAAGTCGGCAAACACGGATGCGACCATCATGATGTTGTAAACAGAACCTTGATTCATCTGAAAAAATGACGTTTCGCCATTCGTGCACCCAGGTTCGTCGTTGCATACACCATCGCAGGCGCTCCTGTCTGTGATGCAGCGTTAAGGGTAACCGCAGCCATGGTTTCCGAACTGATAGACCATGCTGCTGCAAACGTCGTCGAACTGTTCGTACAGATGGTTGTTGTCTTGCAAACGTCCCCATCTGTTGACTCAGGGATCTAGAAGTGGCTGCACGATCCTTCACAGCCATGCGGATAAGATGCCTGTCATCTCGACTACTAGTGATACGAAGTCGTTAGGATCCAGTACGGCGTTCCGGAACTCACCGATTCCATATTCTGCTAACAGTAAATGGATCGCGACCGACGAGAGCAGCAATGTTCCGATACGATAAACTGCAATCGCTATAGGCTACAATCTGACCTTTATCGAAGTCGGAAACGTGATGGTACGCATTTCTCCTCCTTACACGAGGTATCACAACAACGTTTCACCAGGCAATGCCGGTCAACTGCTCTTTGTGTATGAGCAATCGGTTCGAAACTTTCCTCACGTTAGCTCGTTGTAGGTGTCGCCATCGGCGCCAACCTTGTGTGAATGCTCTGAAAAGCTAATCATTTGCAAATCACAGCATTTTCTTCCTTTCGGTTTAATTTCTGTAGCTCGTCATCTTCGTGGTGTAGCAATTTTAATGACCAGCAGTGTATAAAATGAGTTGTTACTCTTATGATCGTGTCCTGTGTACCTGAGGAAATATACAAAGGTAATTATAATGGAAACACGAGAAACGTGTTGTAGTGTGAACAGCCTACCAGTTTGTTCACGGTAAGAACCGTAAGCACGTGCTTACCAAGCTACTGCAAAGGCGATCCGCTAGTCGGGCTCCTCTGTACCGATAATATCGCACATATTCAAGAGTAGAGCGAGCGATGACGACGTTAGGCGTCTCAGACTAACGTTGTTGAACCCAGAGCTGGTACGGCAGCATCAAGGACCCACAATTCCGTAAGCGGCCGACTGCGAACACCGAGCAAATTGAAGAGCGCCTCGGCCGCCATTATGGTGGCAAACTTCCGCGCCATCTTTAAATGTGCGTAAGACTGTTTTGATTAGCTTTTGTATTCATTCGAGTTAAGTCGGGAAAACTATGTATCATTAAAATCTACATAGCTACAAAACAGCTTCAGACTCTCTGAAAACACAGTGATTATCCGTTGTGTGAAAATTTATTACACATACGGTGTAGAAATCGGCCAACAGCTTTTCTTCTTCCTAACGAGTTTATTAGCGTTCTAAGTACTGCTTATGAACGGAATTGGTCAAACACTGGTCTTGGGCACTTTCCCAGTATATTCTACGATGGTGTAACTTTTGAACTAACATTAATTTTGGAAGAGTTTCAAAACACTTTGCCTCTTTGGTGGTGCGTATACTATATTCTCCAATATTTGGGCATTTTATACCATCAAAAACTGAAACAGAGATACCTGGAACACCTAACGTTAAAAATCGATTGTGAAAATGACTATAAAATAGCTTCTTACATTGTGAATACAGCAACCAGCCACTACCAAATTCTTTTAAGAACACGAAGTATGCCATGACTTTTTCTTAATTGAATGCTCGTAACCATAGAATTAGGGTAACTAGCACGAATATTAGCATTTTAATGCCTTACATTAGAGTTAACTGCTGTAAAGTCAGCAACTGTCATCATAGGGTTCAATTTCACCATGTGCATCCAGTGTGGCTATGTGTCATTCATATATGGAACTACACACAGTTCTGCAAACCCATTTCAGTTGTTATACCTATATGTGAAGCAGATGACTTTTAAATTCTGTGTTACAAGTTGCTAATATTAATTTCATAAACAAAAATTCGAACTGCAGTGATGTAACTAATATCGTGCCCCCAATAGTCATTTTACAGATCTTAAAGTGAAACTTTTTGTACATCCTGTCCACCAGTACTACCTAAAGTAGCTCGTTTTTAAGAGCTGCCAATATTGTAAAAGCCTGTTATTTATTTCATTGAATCCTATATTGTCTTGGTCGACAGTCTGTTAAGCAAGAGTAACTATCTCTGAAAACAAGTAGTAGGGCTACTTGTATTTCTACATCTACATAGATACTCTGCAAATCACATTTAAGTGCCTGGCAGGAGGGTTCATTAACCACTTTCATAACTTTTTTCTACCGTTCCATTCTCTAATAGCGCGCGGGAAAGACGAACATCTAAATCGTTCCGTTTTCGATCTGATTTCTCTTATTTTATTGGGTTGGTCATGTCTCTCTAAGTAGGTGGGTGCTAGTGAAATATTTTCACATACAGAGGTAAAAGTCGGTGACTGAAACTTCGCAAACATATGACGCCGCAGTGAATAACGTCTTTCTTTTAATGATTTCCACCCCAATTCGTGCAACATTTCCGTGACGCTTTCCCCCCGGTAACGTGATAAAACAAAACGAGCTGCTCTTCTCTGAACCTTCTCAATATCTTCCGTCAGTCCCACCTGGTGAGCGTCCCACAATGGGCAACAGTACTCCAGAAGAGAACGCACAAGTGTGATGTTGGCAGTCTTTGGTGGAGCTGGTGCATCTTCGAAGCGTTCTGCCAATGAAACGTAATCTTTGGTTCGCCTTCCCCACAATATTTCCTATGTGTTCTCTCCATTCTTAGTTGTTCGTAATTGTAACTCCTAGGTATTTGGTAGAATTTACGACCTTAAGGTTTGACTGGTTTATCGCGTAATTGAAGTTCAGCGGATTTCTTTTAGTGGTCATGTGTATTACTTCACACTTTTCTTTATTTAGTGTCAATAGCCAATTTTCGCACCGTGTAGAAATTTTGTCTAAATCGCTTTGCAGTTGCTTTTTATCCTCTGTTGAGTCCACTAACCGATAAACGACAGCATCATCCGCGAACAGTCTAAGGGAGCTATTCAGATTGTCTCCTAAATCGTTTATAAACACGAGGAAGAGTAGGGGACCTATAACGCTTCCCTTTGGAACGCCAGATATCACTTCTGTTTTACTCGATGACTACCGTCAATTACTACGAACTGATAGGAAATCGTGAATCCAGTCGCACAATTGGGGAGATATTTCATAAGCCGCAGTTTCATAAGAAGCCGCTTGTGGGGTACAGTGTCAAAAGCCTTCTGGAAATCCAGAAATATGGAATCGATTTGAGAGCCCCTGTCTATGGCACTTATCACTTCATGTGAATAATGGGCAAGCTGTGTTTCGCAAGAGCAATATTTTCTGAATCCGTGTTGACTATTGGTTAATAGGTCGGTTTATTCGAGGTAGTTCATAATGTTCGAACAAAGTATATGTTTCAAAATCCTACTGCAAATCGACGTCAATGAGATTGGCCTGTAATTCTGGGGATCACTCCTATTGCCTTTCTTGATTATTGGAGTAGCTTGGGCAACTTTCCAGTCTTTGGATACGGATCTTTCGCTGAGTGATCGGTTGTAAATTATAGCTAAGTACGGAGCTAGTGCATCAGCATACTCTGAGAGGAATCTAGTTGGTATACGATCTGGCTTAAGTTGTTTTACTACTCCAGGAACATCTACTTCTAAGTTTCGAATGCTGGCAGCTGTTCTTGGATTGAATTCTGGAGTGTTCACTTCGTCTTCTTTGGTGAACGTATTTCGGAAAGCTGTGTTTAGTAATTCTGGATTAGCAGTACTGTCATCGGTAGTATTACCATTGCTATCGCGTAGTGAAGGTATTGTTTGTGTTTTGCCGTTAGTGTACTTCACATATGACCAGAATTTCTTTGGATTTTCTGCAAAACATATAAATGGGAAGACAGTATTCGTTATTTTTGTTCCTTTCTTACAACGATTTGTGCAGTAAAACGCTGAGCGACTCTTCGCCATCGTGCTTCATGTACACTGATGTACACTGCAATAGTCAAACAGTACAGACGTGAATATGAATTCGGTATGTATACTGCAGTAGCTATATAATACACGATTTATCTCCTAACATTACTCCTATGTATCTGACGCTTACCACTATCGTTGAGGCCGGTCAAAGGTTCAAATTATCCCGCGACAGCAGCGCCGTTAGTTAGTCTAGTTATTTTTTACAAGGCCTTTGGGCAGCATTCTTTAATTTAACGACCAAGTAAACTTACCCTAACTACAAACATTTCACAGTGATAGACGTTGTTGCAGTGCACTGATGATAAATACAATGCTTGTGAAGAGAATTCATAAGAAACATGACAGGATTGCATCATAGAATACTTCTTTCTTCACGGGACTATATAAAGTCGCGGCGGATTAGCCGCGCGTACTGGAGCGCAGTGTTGCTGTGCGCCCGACTGTCCGCCGTCGGGGGTTCCAATCCCCCCTTGGCCATGGATGTTTGTGTCGTCTTTAGTATAAGGTAGTTCATAAGTAGTTTGTAAGTTTAGGGATTGATGACCCCTTTGTTAAGTCCCTTAAGCTTTACAAACATTTGGACATTTTTTGAACTAAATAAATGGAACCTGTGCTATTGTTGATGAACTTGTTGATCCACTTGATCCAAAGTGAGGAGATCCTGTTGGATGTAGAACAAGTCAGAAAAGAATATACACAATAAATACAAAAACGAGATAAGATATGTTAACGTACCTCCCTGCGAGAGTGAAGGTCGGGGTGAGAGTTTAAAATAGGGAAAGTCTAATTTTTAAAACTCACAACCACCAACTGCGAACCAAATTCCTAAACATGCAAAAACACTGGAACCGTGATTGCGGCTGTTTGACTCGTTTTCTAGGGGATGATATCACACGTTCGCAGCTTTCCTTCCCTGCATATGATTAACAAAACAAATTCATAATAAAATCAAGTTCATGAGAGAAAAGGATGTACTATTTTTGAAAACACGCGAAAGTTCACTTTATGTTGTTTATTTCACAATATTAGAACCCTGTGACTGATACGTCTGTACATCGACACATTTATCAAATAAAGTTATAGCTCGTGAGCCCCCAGACAAAATGAATACTTGTCGCAAATTGTTTTCACACCATGTGGCTGTCTCAAACACCGATTATGTTCGTGCCTATGCGACGACACGTGTTACATTAACAACTCACAGTCACTTTAGTTCAATGCGATGCACAGCTTGTTCCACCGGCTAAGTATTTCAACACACAGTAGCACGTGGCGATTGCCACACACAAATCTCAACATTCCACCTCGAGATCCACATGCCGACTGATGCAGCGCGACGCCGCCCGGCCAGCTACCCCACATGCTCCCACCTCATCACTTCCTGCCAAAGCGCGTACGTGCGCCAAAAGCTCAACTGCCGGGTTTTTTTTCCCTACGTTCTAACCGATTTGCCAACGTACAGCCAATACAATTCTAAAACTTTACTTAAAATCAAAATAATTACACGATACATTAAACAAATATCTTGTTACGTTTTTATATTAGCATAAACATCCTTTGTACTATTTATTATAATCGTGCAATTTCTCATATCACAGATAAGTGATTTAACTGAATATTTTAAGGTAAAATACACAAGATTAATTGAAAATAAAATGAGAAATAGTTAATATATTATTTTTATAAACAAACATTGCCATGCTAGTTGTGTAACTGTCTTGTCTTCGTTGGTAATTTATTACTTTTCATTGTCAATTAAACATATTACGCCAGATGTGACTATATCAGCTAATGTATTGTTTATTTATCAACAGGCTATTTTGTACTGAGGGCCTTAACGGTTCCTAACTGCATCGTATTACTTCAAATGCCAGTAGTATTAGAATATTTTATTTCACGCTGTGCACTGCACTGTGCCTGGCACTCGCCATTGTCCCTCTCTCCCCTCACCGGAAACGAACTGTAAAATCCTAAGCTGGAACAAGCCACCAACGTCGGCCTGCTCGCTGGCCTCCCGTCAGCTACAAGCACACAGCAAATCTCAACGTGGAGAATTTCTACCTATGGCCTAACTATAAATGTTGTCACCCAACTGTGTACATACATTGCTACCATAATCAATAAGGTTAAAATTGTGTAACATTTAGTGCATTGGCATGGTCAATGTTTGCAATGAACTTCATACTGTTTAGTTATCAAATGCTATTAATTACCAATATTTCTATTGGGCTCTTACATCCCCCAGATGTCAAATGTAACTGCCCTTGTACATATGGAATCCGTCAAAAGGTCATAAAACATCTTACTACATTCTAAAAGTTGAATATATTAGGTGCTTGTGATAATTCTTAGGCTTCTATTATTATTATTATACAACACGCTTTATACAATGATCAAATTACTGCACAAAATTAGTACCAAATTCAGGCTGAACACAAAATTCACATTTGTGAATACTGTATGCAATAACATACAAACATAAACACTTCTAAAAAATTAGTCAATGAATTACAACGAGTGGGCCACCAAAATCTTATAGACTCTTTCGAAATTGAACTTTATTATCAATTAAATTTTTATGGCTGCTGGCATGTTTCTGACACCGCGTATTGTTGTTATACCCAGTTGCTTCAATACCCTTCTGCAATATGTTTTTGAATCGACACCGCAGATCATTCGTATTGTACGTTTTTTTGGCTCAGAAAACTTTATCTTGGCCTGAAAGGTTATCTCAGAAAATAATCTGGTATGACATTATGGAATGAAAGTATGCATAATATACTAACTTTTTTATTTTTATATCTCCTACGTCTGACAACATTCGCATTGTCAACTTCTTCTGTCTCGTTGTCGTCATACTTTGGGCATATACTGTCCAGATACCTTTTACAATTAAACTGCATATAGCGTGTTTATTCAAGGATGGCCACTGATTTTGCCATCAGCAAAGGATACAGTCCTGCTGTCATTGATAAATTAATTCAGGCAACAAAAACAAAACAACCCATTTCTGAACAGACACACACAACCAAAAGAACCATCTTTATAAGCCTACCTTTCCTCGGTAAGGTTTCATACCAAATTGCAAACCTCTACAAGAAACACGAGATATAAATTAGTTTCTCCACAAACAACAAAATACAAAATAAAATCATCCACAACACAAAAATCAAGATAGATAAATTTCAAAAATCAGGTATCTATAAACTAACTTGCAACTCATGCACAAGCTTCTATATTGTTCAAACTGGAAGAAGCTTCACAACAAGATTTAAAGAACACATGGACGCACTCCGCCTTAATAACTTAAACATATCCCCCTTTGCCGCACACCTTGCCCAACAAGGTCATTCTGCAGATAACATAAAAAAACCTAAAAATACTCCATTTTGCCAATAAGGGCATGAAACTTAACCTCCTTGAAGAAATTGAAATCCTCATCAATACAAATACATCACCCACAACCTGCTCAATGATCAGACTGAACTAAAAAACAAAATGTTCCTCCAAAATTTTGATAACTTCCTAATGTAAAGAAACTAATTCACAAACTGCCCCCCCCCCACCTTTCTCACCCCCCCCCCCTCAAATAAAAAATAAAAAAAACCTCCACTCATGACTACCCTTTCATATGCTTTCTGATAAGGTAAAATCACTACTAAAGAACAAATACATAATTGCTTTACCCACATCTAAATACCTACCCCTTCAATCCTACAATAATAGAGCAACCAGATTCGAACTGTCTTTAAACACAATAAACAGAACCTAGTCTATATTAATATTCTGGAACACCACTAGTGTATAAAGTAAACATAGCAATAATACGAATTTTATTCTTGTACTTTAACTGATTGTATACATACATATTAAGTAAAAAACTATGGAAACAATGCAGACAGTATTTAGTATTCACTTTTGCAGTTTAATGTTGACAAAATTACTTGCTAAATAATCGACTGTATCATACTCAAAACAAACTTACCTGTACAAAGAGTGTTATATCTTCAAAATAAGAAGTTTGTAAATAACAGCAGCTGTAAAAACACATGTTGGACGCTGGTAAACTGTTGTTTATAGTGCAGTGTAGAACCCCATAGAAAAGTGATGTGTTACTGTGACTTAAACAAAAGAAGACGCAAGAAATGGAAATTAACCACAAAAATCCGGCCATACAGTCGCACTAAGTAAATCAGCAAATTTCACGGAATCCGACAAATACAAAACACGACCTAAGCAACGTGCAATTCGATTTTTTTTAAATAATTTCCTTCTTCTCACCACAGAGCCAGCATCCAACATAACGCTTAAAATGTTATTGTAACATGATCCATCTGATGATAAACCTGAAAAGGTTTGAAAACCGGTTCATGGAGTAAATATCATTTCAAGTAAAAGTGACTCGAGCAGTTTTTCTTAAATAATACATCTGTAATTTTTTTTTTATTTTAAGGATTTCGTGGAACATCCAGTGGTGTTGTGTCATACATGTAACTATAGATATTTGTAGTGACACGTGTGCGTTGTTCCATTGTAGCAATTACTGACCCTGATAACCCCATCTTTTAGAAACACTGCAAATATCTGTTACTTGTGTATAATTTACTCTTAATGCTTTGTACTCCTCTTTATCTCTGGTTTTACCAAGCTCTTCTTTCACTATATCGTATATTATGTTTATTTTGTTATCCAGTGTGATTATCCTATTCTGATAAAGCATTTGCTTTGATGTACGTATTATCATCTTCAATATTTTGCAGTATGTTTTGTAATAATCTAAAGCATTTACATCTGAATTGTTTCTGCTTGATAGTTCATTTTTTGTCTTACAGGAGACCTTCATTCCTTGAGTAATCCATGTTTCTTTATAGACTTTGGTCTAATCAGGGGGAGTTCGAATGAAAGCAGTTTTCTAATCAGTTAAGGACATTATTTATGAAAGTGTTGTATTGTCATTCATGCTAGAGCACTGCAAACGTCAGTTCATGTCTTTGAGCAGTTTTCTAAAAAACTAAATTTTTAGCTTACTGCCTATACTTTTGAAATCAGATTTGATGAATTTTATATCCTGATGGGAATTAATATCTAGAAAAAGAAATGCATGGCATGATCTGAACGGGTGCTTATATTGGTTTTAGAAAATAATTTTGGTCTTAAAGATATTTATATAAACATATTATCAATGGATGTTTTTGAGCCCTTAGCTAGCTTAGTCAGAATGTTAATAGTATGAATGAAGATGAATGACAATGCTACTGACTGCAGTAAGTTCTTATTGTGAGGGTTTTTAAGAAACTCTACATTAAAATCACCAACCACCTCCAATTCTTTCTTTTTGTTGTCATATACGCCAATAGAGCTTCAAAGTGATTTATGAACAGATTAAAGTTAACATTTGGTATTCCATTCACATTTACCATTTTACATTGTTTATCACGAAATTCTACTTCTGTTGAACGTGCTTCCATATGCTGCTCTAGGTAAAATTTATGAATGTCTATTTTATTAAACTCATAGCAATTCCTGATAATGTGGCAACCTCTCCATCCTCCATTACCACATTACAAAAGTGGGAAGCTAACCTAAATCTTGCAATACTTGACAAATCTACACAAGTGGTCACATGATTTTCAGAGAGGCAGATTTTGACATAATCTGAATAATTCTGATTTATCAATACAGATATGTAGTTCATTAATTCTAATTCTTAGACCTATAGTACTCGGATGCCCTAAAGGTAGTTGGCGTTTCACATTGACTTTTATATAACTGGATAGAAATAAGATTTCTGCCAGTTGGTGAGAATTTTAACCAATACCTATGTTTGCTGATCTAATATCTCAGAATTATGCTTTTTAGCTGCTTTATTAAACTGAAGGTTTGTTTCAATACTGATTTCTCTTAAAACTAGACTTCTTTCTGTCCTGTTTATCCGAAGAAAGGTACTGCTCGAACACCTGTAATCGTTGGTATTTTACCATTCATGTCATTGCCCCTCGCTTTAAGTTTTCTGCTATTAGGCCAGCCAGTTTACACTTCCTGTGGGCCATGCGTAGTTCAATCCCATCTCCAAGTTACTGTGCTGGTATGTTTAAATTTTTCCCCTGTGCCGGTATTTTTCATGTACCCTTACGATGGGCTTATGGAGAAGCAGACGTGCCATAGGCTTTTGATATGGAGTATCCAGCCCTTTACCAATAAATCATAATCCTTTCCGGTGCTGAAGTCTGGCGACACCTGATGTCCTCCTTCTGACACATCTGTCTTTACTCTCCCTCTTTCTGCACTACACTATAGCCAACGTATTTCAATTACCAACTGCTGAACATTATGTTGAATCATGAAAACAAAAACAAAAAAAAAACAAAAAAAGTTATTTCCTGTACGTCAAATCACTTAATTTCAGTGACACTTTATGTACCGAATTAATGAACTGTCATTATTGCAAAAATTCTTAGGGTACGGTAACTGAGCATCCATTGAGAAAATGGACGATAATTCATTGAACTTCTAATCAGTTTATTGTTTATTAAACCTTAAATTACCAAACACTGGCGAAATTACGTTTTACGCAGTACTTATCTTTCGTTATTTAGCGTAAATATGATGCACTGTGCACTTGATTTACTCGTGTGTACCATTTTGGAGATCTAATTGTCTGAATAATCGTGCCACAAGATTTCCCTAATAGCTCAGTTATTCCCTGCTGGTCTTAGCCGGGTGGAGAACTAAAATTGCCACATAATTTCCTGAGCATAGTAATTACTACCAAGTTATTAAACTGAAGGAAATCTTATTTTAGTTACAACTAGTACAAAATTCCTGTGACACTTGAGTCATTACACAAATATGATGACTTTAATTATGTTAATATTATTACGTATATAGTGAATCTCACTGTGAACTTCACTAATTGTGTAGTAAAAGTGAACTATGTAGAAAGTGCGAGAAATTTTGTAATGAATATTCAGTGTAGTGACTTTAGTATGTAACCAGTAATGTACTGATTAACAATGTTTATTCCCGTTCCATTTACTTAAATTTCATTGTCTTTTCATCACGAAGGAGGTACAGGGGGTAGGCAAAATAATATGAACATCTAACGTAGACACAATAGCAGTCTTCTTCTACAGTCCCACTAGTCCACAATAATATCTGTAAAGTTCCTGCAGTCAAGTACTCGCAAGAATAAATTTCAGCAGCAGAGAACGAAACCTTGGCCCATAGATGCCAGGTGCACCAAGTTAGAGGGGTGTCTATATTTCCTGTAAGAACATCTTTACTTCCGAGCACCTATACAAGCACGTACAGCTGAAGCCCTACAACTCAGTAGTAAGACCCTCCACAGCATATGCCTCTGATTGCCTCTTGATGAATCGAAAGGGCCCACTCAGGAAACTAGAACTTAAAGAGAGAGGAAGATTCTGAGGAGAATACTAGAACCCATAAGAGAGGAACACGGTACGTACAAAAGCATGAAGAACAACGAGCTCTACGAACACCAGGAAGGTATAGACACATGTATGAGGAAAAGGCAATTGACCTTCTATGGGCACGTGATCCGCCTGAATCACTCCAGGCTCACCAAGAGGATCCTCACAGTGACCAACAGGGGAAAGGCGTCCAAAGCCAAGTGGTTCACCTCTGTTAGATAAGACTTAAAGGAACTGCAGATCCCATTACAGACAACCGAGAACCGATTACCGACAGGCCATCCTGCAGGGAGTCTTCCCACCGTCTCTCACAAGCAAGAAGTGTACTGGCACCACCAGACCTAAATGGACGGATGAGAGGAAGCTGGCTCACAGGTAGAAGATGAAGACGAAATGGACAAAAAAAAAAAAAAAAGAAACAGACAACCATAGCTGAGAATTAAGACGAGCCTCGTGGCCCCTAGCAGGCCTAAACGAACTGATAAAAAGACACAATATTTATTTAGTAGTGAGTAGTTGGACCACTATTGTCAGTGGGAATAGGTGCAAGTCTTCGAGGAATAGATTCGTTAAGTGTCTTTATAATTTTCGACAGAATGTCATGCATTCTTGTATAAAATATCCGTCAATTATGTCAAGGTTTACTTGCAGCCGCCCCTAGAACCCCTCCCCCCCAATCCCCCATCCCCCCCTTAGCTACGCCACTGGTGAGAAAGGCGGAATGAAGACAAGGCCACAGACTCCCCAGATTCTCTGAAAACAGGAACATATTTACGTTTTTGGTGCTCTGGCAGGAACATTTTACAGTTGGTTGCCTTATTTTCCTTGCTGCAGCAGGATGTGCTATTTATAAAAGACAAGTTCTATAGATCTCTAATCAAGAAAAGGAAGGAAGGAATAGTAGAATGTTACGTTCCATCAAGAACGTGGCTATTAGAGACGAAGCACAAGCTTGGATTGTTTTATAAGGATACAGAAGGATATCGACAATTCCTTTGAAAGGAACCACCCAGAATTTTCCTGGTACGATTTAGGAATGCCAGTGAAACCTTGCAACTGGTTGCCCAGAGGCGTATTTGAACAGCCTCCCGAATGGAAGTCCATTGTTGATCTGAACAGATCTGATTCGCATCGACATATTTAGACACAGGGTATAATGAATTAAAAAATTGACATTTACCGAGAGAAAACAATCTCAAAAATCAATTTTTTCTCAGGATAGTTTTCTTAAAATGGAACGACAAGTATTTTTAACGGCCGCTATGTCCGCTTGTTCGGAAGTGAGCAAACCTTGCGAGCTCGCCTGCAGGATCTATCAATATCTCGAGGACGCAGTGAGGTGCTGCTGTGCCCTCAGTTGTAATGTACGTGCATTTTTTGTTCTGTGACAGGAGTATTTTTCAGATGGTTCAGTAAAACACCGGTTAACCCAAATTGTGTCAGCCTATACCCGGATTATTCGAAACGTTAAATGTTCCCATGCCAGAGGGAGGACTCGTACCTTGGGCGGGAGCGATCGCGCGCACCGTAAAAATGTTTGTAAATCTATCGGACCAAACTGCGTGGTCATCAGTCCGTAGCTTACAAACTACTTAAACCTAGGTAAATTAACCTAAGGACAAACACACAGACGGCCGCGGTGGCCGCGGGGACTGAGGCGCTTCAGTCACGGTATGCACGGCCACTACGGTCGGGGGTTCGAATCCCCCCTCGGGCATGGATATTTGTGCCGTCCTAGTTCGTAAGTATTTCATAGGTAGTTTGTAAGTTTAGGGACTGATGACCCTGTAGTTAAGTCCCATAGACTTTACAAACAAACAAACACACAAACCCATGCCCGCGCGCACCGCGAGACTCTCCAGAAAGCATGGCCATTCCCGCGCATCTTGAACATCTCAAACGATAAAAAAGAAGAAGGGGAAAAAAACCTGTTCCGATAGAAATTAATTTGGATGAATTCACACATTCTGTGAAATCCCATGTCTAGACAACAACACAGCTCTTTAAATTCTGTAGACAAGACTTGATGATGCATGTCACTCCCTGTTTCGATCGGAGGATCTGAAGTAGATGAACTGGATGAGAGTGCCAACTGACGAAGGTCTTGGAACACTATAGCTGGACCCCAGGAACGATGGAAGTCGACTTTAGGCTTGGTCTGCGTATGCCAATGAGCGTTCAATATTGTTCTGAACGATCTGCTGCATTTGTCGTAGGCATTGTCAAAATTAAATTTAATTGTAGCGAGTTATTCAGTGGCTTTTATTCTATTTGTTGCAAGTTGTCATAGCTGATGGTGCTGGCATGCAACAAATTCTATCTAAGCAAGCGAAAGCCATTATTTGCGGGTTATAAGGTTTCTTCAAGCGCAAGAACCTATATATGCGTGCTTCAACTGTCGCTTGAAACCGACAAAGATGCTTTTCCCATCTTACTTTAGATCAAGGAGTTTAGAATAGGCAATAGGCGGGGGGGGGGGGGGGAACCCATAACGCCACGGACGTGAAGCCATTGCTGACATATTGCGGAGCCAATAACATTTGTGGTGACGTGTGTCTATTCATTGCATTCTGAGTTGAAAGTGGTAGTTTATCTAAAAAAGGAAACGTTACCTGTTCACCTATGGATGCGCAAGCAGAACAAGAAAGTCGCCTGCCATTTTAGACAGAAAAATGTTGTTGCTAAATTAATATCTAATTTTTGTTACAGTGTTTATCCTTCAATGACTTCTAATTTTCATTTTCACGACATATAGGTCCCCCTTAAATTTCAAAATCCTAGTGGTACAGAATTTTTGTATGAATAATGCCAGGCACTTAAATGTGATTTGCAGAGTATCCCTTGTAGATGTAGACATGGAAGCTGTAGAAAGAATTTTCGTATTTATTCAATATAAGCTCGCCTTTTCGGTATGAACTTCCGAAAATGATACAGCTTGGTTTCGTTATTATTGAAAAAATATATATATATATATATATATATATATATATATATATATATATATATATATATATATATATATATATACATTTTCTGTGAACTACTACAGGTAACAATTTCAGTTCTTGTAAATCATTTCGGCATCCCGATATGTAAGTCATACTTATCGAATGAGATTTCGCGTTAATAAATCACATTTCAGTTATTTGGAAGGTCTGTATTTATCCACAAAAGTATAATATATCAAATATGTACTCAGGAATGAAGATCATTTAAATGTATGAAAGTTAACAGGGCAAGAACTACACCGTCCTTTAATTTAAAGACATATTTCCTTGTTTCCGCAGGATGGCGGACTGGCTTCAATTGACAGCTAAGTTTTGCACAGTACTGCCATCTCACCAACGAGCTAGAGAGTGGCTATACGTTCGCCATATTTGAGGGAAACTGAACTGGCGTCCTCCATGTTGGGGTATCGGCTGACAGTTGGTATGCCACACTCACTCGAGAATTTTACCTATTTATAGTTGCATGTTTTAAATAGTGATTGACTATTGAATACGGATATGCATCACGTTCCGTCAGACTTTTTCGAAGCTGCGAATTGACGAGAATGGTAGCAAAATTCCTAAAATGCAGTAATGAAATATCACAAACCTGTCAGTATTACAGTTCCAGTTAGAAGTATAACGGTTAGCTGAGGTTTACAATAACAACGAAATTGCCGCTGTGAAAATATTTGTGTTGATTTTAATGCAAGTACCTGGTCTAAACTAGATGTTAAACGTACAGTCAACAGTAATTGTTTTGACGAAGAATCATGACCATGGATTTGCATCTGCTGTTAATGTGTTGTAACAATTGCTTTCATAAAGTCTAGTATACACTTATCTTGTGTTTACTAAACGTATCAAGTCTACAAACGTAAAATTGCTGTTAAAGGGTATGGTTGTAAACTTTGATGGACAAAATTTCTGTACAAAGATGAAAGTGACAACAAAATACTGCAGTTAAAAATACTCCTAGGTCATATGCCACAAAAGCATTCCACGTCGAAATAACGTGTCATTAATAAATTTCCTTTTTGCCATGCTGAAACAACGTTTGCTACGTGAAATTTGACTACAAAGACGAAAGTGACAGCAGAATATTGCAATAAAAACGCGCCTGGGTCCTATGGCACAAAAGCATTCCACAAGGAAAGAACGTATCATTAATAACTTTCGTGGTTTCCACGCTGAAATAAATACATATTTGTTGCAAAGAACTCAGACATATATAAGTGAAAAAATTCTGGCTGTCACTACTGCTTCCACACGCTGCATTGGTTACATGTCAAGTATGGTCGATAAAGTAGTGTCAATAAAAAATGAAAATATTTTTGAAGAAGGTGTAGATCCTCAAAGTGTGGTTTCATCAACCACAGAAGCAACAGAGTAGATATACCCAAAAACACACCAACACTAGGTGGAAAATGTGTACTTCAAGGAAATTGCAGGATAGGTCATCTGAACCTTCATTCTTGGGGCAACTAAGTGCCATTAGTGAGGAATTTTGTTTGAGTATAGGCAGACTAATCAAACAAGGCAAAACATTTAGTGTTCTTGTAAGAAATACTTGCTGTTTTATCACTTCGATTTGTGCATTTAAATTCTGAACACACTTTAGGCAAAAGTTGTACATGCAATACACACTAAATTGAATATACACTTGAAGCTCAACAACATATGTTAGACAGACTATTCTCAAGTGTACTGACTACTAAGAATATGACGACAGAGTTTACACAGGTTGGCGCAAACGGCGCTGTAACTAGTGTGTTCGTCACTCTATGAAATTTAAGCTCGTTGCATCTCCCCTCCTTGCTCTAGACCAAGAAGGTTAAAATAAAGGGAGGTATCGTTATCTATGCGCAGCACCATCTTGGTGAGTTGTGCTACTTCTCCGTTAAAGCGCTAATACTATGCATTAAGTCGGCCCTCCTACTGTTAATGCATTGAACTGACAGTCGGGGCAAAGTATGTACTTTCAAACAATATACTTTCTTGAATAAATAGTAATAAATACTACTATATTTGAAAACTTAATTTTTAACGCTAATTTGCACTCTTTTAACGCGTTGTACATCATGGCTAAACCTCCGGGCGTTTTATTCCTGTTTTAAGTGACATTAAGCATCAGCTCTACAATACGAACACTTCTCCAAGACAGCAGTATAGCAGAGGCAGACTTCAATTTTTCAGCGGGCGTCTCTCTGTATTCTAACTTCCTTGCTCTAGATCATAGACCAAAGATAACATAGACTGCGCGTGTCACTATCTCTGGCGTGTTGTGGTTTGGAATCAACACCTCATGCCCCGATTCACATGACTGAGTCTTCGTCATTATGAACTACAGTTTTTCTCATTTACACATGAAATCATAAGTTGATTTTAAGAATACAACGACTTCTCGTATTGCTGTTACACGTTTAGCAGTAAAGGTAAAGTAATTTCTCCATATTACCATTATTGATGGGATAATTATAGTTTTCCATGTGCCCAGGTGAAAAAGTAAGTCAAGTCTAGTGTACGATACCACCCGTCCGCTTTGACCAAGGACGTCGTATATATGTCATTCGTCCATCAACGTTTATATTTTTCCTTTTACAAGTCGCCGATAATATTGTAACTGTTGCACAGATAATATTTGTATCAGTATGTACATATGTGTTCGCATCTCATGAATTAAAAAAAAATGCCCGTTTTGAATATAGAATTTCTTACAGATGAAAAATATGAAATATAATGATTATTAATCGTATGCAAACCATTAAAAATATATTTTTTGTCATTCGTTATTTGAGCATAAATTGTTTTATGGCGATGTAAAGTGTTTGCGGAAATGGTTATCGTTTGGTGGAAACGGCAGACGTAGAAAAGTATAATGCGAAAAAGTTGTTCGAAATCCTCAGTGACAAAATAGGTACAATTAAATTTTTGCAATATTTCTGGGAAATGTGTTTGTATTGTGCCTGTGATGTCAACATGTCGTGGGTGAAAATGTCTAAATCACGTACTACCGATGAATGTATGAATGAGATTCCTCAGACACGGCGGTAATATTTTACCTACCATACCGACGGCCTCGCGTGATTATGCTGGCAACATTGACAACACGGTATAAAATTTTCGCCAAAATTTTAATATTCTTAGAAATCCACTTGGAATTACTTTATTATTTTTTTGGTATAGATCGTGAAGTACAGAAGTAATTCTGTTACTGCTGTATGGTTCAACAATTCTTAATTGCAAAATGACATGTTGACCATAGCTATTTTCTTTATTAACTCAAAGCTGCCGGTTTCGATTAGTGTACCGTTCTCGAGCACTAGCAGAGTTTAGCCAATACCTTAACATATCATGATACAAATTGAAAAAGTGTAATATAAATATTTGTCATCATGCTAAACTTATAGATATTTTCCCAGTGGCTGATCGCTACAAGCAGAAGCATTGCTGAATATCGATTCAAGTTTGTTGCAAGAGATTGATGTACTTAGCCTACTTTCACGACAAAGTCGGACACACTTTACCAAATATTAAACAGTAGCCCATTCATAAAATTGAAAGTTTTTTCAGTACTGCCATTCGCAGGTAAATTCTGAATTCGATGATTCCTTTGTAGCATGTTTTTCATTTACATATTAGCAGCTTTAAAATACGTAATCAATGCCTTATCGAAACTATAGAAAACTGCATGATATGGAATGGCTTTAACAAGAGAACAGACTTTTCATCCTTTCAAATCGCTTAATGACTTAAACAACATACTGTTCAAATTTTCAATTTGCACGCTTTACAGGCAAGAACTTATCACTTTCTTTACACTGACACAGTTTACCTGAACATAAATACTGTTTTACTTAACTGGCTCGGCCACGTAGTGTGGTAATGTTTCAACAAAATGTTAACTTTACGAGGATAATAAATTTGATGACCACACGAGTATTTGTACTTACAAGAATATGTTGATCATAGAGCAGAAACATCATTAATTATTTATTTCATTGTCAACACGAAAAATTATTCCCTCGTATTCTATGTGATTGAGTTTTCAAAGTCCATTAAATGGTTGCTACCAAAATCAGCACCTATGCTGCCGAGGTTGCAAGTAACAGTTTACCCAGAATTACCAGTTAGCATATATATTTGCCAGTGACCGCCAGTTGCTAGGAGTGAGAGTGTGAGTCACTTTAAAATATCATATCTGGTGATTCATCGTACAATTCGTAGAAATTGGAGAAATCGTAATTGATAAAGTTTTGAAAGTATAAGTTGTGAATTTGCAAACTTTTGTTTTAAGCTGTGACAAAACACGACTAAATGTCACAGCGACTGAAAAGACACCACTGTTATCATCAGACATCACTTTTATCGGACAGCCACTGTTTAGATCATCCCCATTACAGACAAACGTACGTCGTATCGAGATCACATGCGCACAAACGGCAATAGATGTTGATAACACAAGATCTATTCTGTTCATGTGATAGGGTTGCCAACGTTTTTATGTCAAAATAAGGGAGACTTCGACTCGACAAAATGAATAGGCCTAACACAATTTATTTACATCTTAAAACAGGTTTATTGGATGGACCAAACACTAAACTTCATTACAATTATAAACTGAAAGTCTACAGAATTTTTTACTTAAAACTATATTTCTTTGCACTTTTGGCAGCAGTATGAAGTTTGCGATCGCTCTTTACAAATTTGGAAACTTCATCTCATGTGTATCAAAAACTGACACTTACTTGTAATTCAGCTTTCATTAAGTCTGGATTGCAACGGTTCCTATCATCAGACCATTTGCTATTTATTAAAGAAAAAATTCTTACAGTGTGAACATTAGATGCCGGAATACTCAGAATGAAGCCAAGATTCTTATCTCCTCTGCCTCAATCATCACGGATACCCACTTTTCAACTTTGGTACCATTGGTAGCAATTTTTGTATTTATTATATTTTTCAAAGAACAAAATTCATCATACATGTTATCCTCATTTAAATCTCAATCGATGTCATTTTCCTCAAATACGGAAGATACAACCTCCCATATAAAATAAAAACGGGAGATGGGAGTTGGCTTAAAAATTAAGAAAAATACGGGAGTTCGAGTTTCCGTATAATACTGGAGAGTTGGCAACCCTACTCTCTACAGAGATATTTCTAATCTGTTATTTTGCGCGCAACTCACCAAATCAAAACATCCAGAGAACAAATGAATAGTTTTCAGCCGTACCCATACGACGAATATTAATAGTGGCGTAATGTATACCACGAACAAAACGCGAAAAACACATAACACACTACAAAGCAAACAGGAACAACTAGAAACTAAAGAAAAAGAATCGTAAGTACTAACTCATCTGTCCTTCACCCATGCGAATTCGATGTATTTCACAAAACTGTCAGAGAAGATTCGCCGGCCATAATAGACATGATGTACCTGGAACAGCTGAAACCAGTCCCAACTTCTATTAAACGACAGTAGTTTGCAGAACGTGTGCTGTGGTGGAGTGGCCGAGCGCTCTAAGGCGCCTTGCTGCGGAGCGCGCAGTTGCTCGCCGTCGGAGATTCGGCTCCTCCCTCGGGCATGGATTTGTGTGTTTTTCTTAGCATAAGTTAGTTTTTAAGTAGTGCGTAAGTCTAGGGACTGATAACTGCAGCAGTTATGTCGCTTAGATTTACAGATACTTTAACATTTCATTATTTTTTTCTTTTTGCAAGACGTGTCATTAACTTATAAAATCTAAATTTGTCTTCTCAACATCTCCAAATTTTGAATAATGGGATTAAATGTGCCAGCAAATCAAATATTTCCGAAAAACAGCTAGACATACTGAAGATGAGAAATATTCTGTGACAGAGTATATATCAACAAAACATTTGGTACCACGTGAACTTCTTATTCTTCTTTCTCTTCAGCCCTTTTCCCGCACATGCAGGGTCGGCTTGGTTATTGGGATTTGGCGTGTTAATTATGACGGGGTGGCTGGATGCCCTTCCTGCCGCCACACCCTGCACCCCGGGAGGAAATGTGTACCCCAAATGTCTGTGTATAGTGTTATATGTGTGAAAGTGTAAAGTGTTATGAAATGTTTGCGAATCGTGTAACTGAGGCGGGACTTGGGGACCAGCCCGGCATTCACCTAGGCGGATGTGGAAAACTGCCTACAATACACATCCAGGCTGGCCGGCTCTCCGACCCTCTTCGTTAATCCGCCGGGCGGATTCGAACCGGGGCCGGTACGCCTTCCCGACTCGGAAAGCGGCGCGTTAGACCACACGACTAACAGAGAGGGTCTGTTACCACATGAACTAAAATACAAACATTTTCAATGTTAGTTGTAAAGAGACACAAGTATTGATCTCATTGAGGAAAGAACTGTTGTCTCAAAGATGTGATAGCCACAAAGTCAGACAAGGGTAATCGTTTAGCTTACTTTAACAAGTCTGATTACACTGATAAAGTGTGTTCATTCCTCACTCCTGCCAATCTGTACTGACCGATAGTGATTCCAGATACCTCACTAGCATGAACGCAATGGCACCCAGATTGAAGGGATCACCCAAACTCCACAAACAAGGAATTCCAATAAGAGCTATTAGTGTCTCCAGTTTCAGCATCTTGTAATAGATTACCCGAGAACTAGATTCAATAACTGTAACAAAAACAAACTTTCAACAAATATTTGGAATGCCTAACTCACTCGCATTAACGAAATACCTAAAAGACGTACCGAACCTACCTAGTGCTAAGCTATTCTCATTTGATGTGGGTAGTCAGTTCTCCAAAATTCCAGTAGGGGAGGCTAAGGAAATTCTAATATAATGGTTACACAGAACAAAAACAAATTCAGTAGACTGTTGCCAGTCTTATATCTACTTTCAGAGAGATATAAGTCTGGCAGCAGATACCTTAAAACGTACAGTCTCTGTACACCCAGTCGGATGGGTTGCCAATGGGATCTCCTCTGCGCCCATTATTAGCTGAAATGTTATGGATAACTTTGAACAGACATTTTTTAATAAAGAGTCCCTCAGTTCTAAAATTCAGTTCTGGATTTGGTATATAGATGATCTACTATGTTTGTGGACAGTGAAATATTATTACTAGTTGAAATAAATCGTAATGTTTGTCTGGCTTATTGATAGAAAATCTTGCGTAAACCCCAATGTGTGCAGTCTCACTTTACTATAGACTGCGGAGTAAATGACTCCTCTACCACGTCGTTGCACGAGGAATATCAGATCTGTAAAACGTACGTAAGCTTCCAGTTGTTTTTATAACATAACTAATATATAGGTGGTAAATACATATCTTTAGAGGTCGTCTTCATCTGCAGAATCCTGTTTTCGGCTTTGTTGCTATATAGCTACTCACGGGTTTCGTGTATATAAATAACTGAATTCAGGTACCAAATATTTTTCACTGCCATTTATTTTCGCCCGCTGAAGTTGTCCACTCTAACAAACCACTGACCTCCTCGTGGCTTAAACAGGCCACAATATATACTCTCATAACAATTACTCACTAATCCATCATCGGTTTTTAAATCAAAAATGTTCATATGTTTGTAGAGCTTATGGAACTTAACTACGGGGTCATCAGTCCGTAAACTTAAAAACTACTTATGAACTAGCTAATACTAAGAACGGCACAAATATCAATGCCCGAGGGGGGGGATTCGAACCCCCGACCGTAGTGGGCGTGTAGACTGTGACTGACGCGCCGCAGAACGCTCGGCCACCGCCGTAAAGTTGAAAATGCGTACCCAGCCGGGATTCGAACCCGGGTCTCCTGCTTTCTAGCGCTTTTTAAATAAAACAACTATTACAATATTTACATCCATGGAAGTTAACATTAGATGAAGTCAGAGTTTAATAAGCTTCATAATTTAGTATGGCACTGCACATGATTGTTTCAGTAATTTAGTGTTAATTACAATTTTGTAAGTAATAACAATGAATGTAGCCTTTGCATTAGTTGTGTGTTCATTACAGAATATACAAAGTTCCTACAGCATATACAGTAAATACATAGCAATTTCTGAATCTTGCAGTTTTAGTCTACTCTCAAATAATTTAATTAGTACCATAACTGACGATGTTTACATCCTGTTTTCATTAATTATAACTAATTGCTTCGCTCAGTCAGTATAATATGGTTTGTAAAGAAGTAGTAATTTATCTTATACTCATTTGAGTTTTATTGATTAAAATGTTGCCGGCCGCGGTGGCCGAGGTGACTGAGGCGCTCCAGTCACGGTCAGCCCGGCCACTACGGTCGGGGGTTCGAATCCCCTCTCGGGCATGGATATTTGTGCCGTCTTTAGTCTTAGGTAGTTCATAAGTAGTTTGTAAGCTTAGGGACTGATGACCCCGTAGTTAAGTCCCATAAGTTGTACAAACATTTGAACATTTTCTTATTAAAATGTTCCTACCATGTACAGTACTTAATCCTATGAAAGTGCCAGTGTTTACATCAACACCCTTCTAATCGGACTTTACTAGTGTATCTATTGTAATTACATTATAGTTAACAATATAGAAGTTAATTATAGCCTCTTCTTGGGGTGGGGAATATGTCAAGCAGCTGTTTTATTACAACAGGCACCACCAGACAGCTTAATAAATTTTTTAAAAAATCTAAATTCTCTACACAGTAAAGTCAAGTTTACAACGGAATTGGGAGGTGACACCATCAACTTTTTGGACCTTACCATTGACATCAGTAAACAGAAACACTTATTTAAGACCCAAAAGACTGAGGCGCTTCAGTCACGGTCTGCCCGGCCACTACGGTCGGGGGTTCGAATCCCCCCCGCGGGCATGGATATTTGTGCCGTCCTTAGTTGTAGGTAGTTCATAAGTAGTTTGTAAGTTTAGGGACTGATGACCCCGTAGTTAAGTCCCTTAAGCTTAACAAACATTTGAACATTTGAATTTAAGACCCAAAAGTCAACAAAGTTTCAGCCGGCCAGTTGCATAACAATGGTTTACATGCATAAACCTTGACCTAGGTTTCGGCAAAAGTAATTTTGCCTTCTTCAGAAATATTACCCAATAAAATATAACACGCACATCATATGAATAATAGTAAAATACAAAAGTGTTTCTAAATAAGCAAGAAATTAAAATTACAGCATTAGATGAGAATGTACTTACATTTAGCTCACATTAAAATATTTGTTAAATAAAATGTGGATGACTCCATGTCATAGAATAAAAATTAAAATCTAAATCATGTCTACAACATAAAATTCTGGAGCACGGCCACACATAGTCGAGTGAGCACTGCGTACTGGTAGAGGCGTTGAAATACTAGTGTTGTGCGCCCGCACTAGGTGGCGCCAAGAGGGCTGATGGGCTTGCGCTCAGTCGCGGACGCGAAAGAATTTGAAGAGAAGAAAACTATGTGTAACATGATAATGACAGAAAAAATATAAGGTAAAGAAATCAGATGAGAAATAACGTACAAAGAAATCTGGAGCCGAGTCATGTGCATGGCAAGATATACATACGTGCATACACGCAAAAATTGAAGATAGAAAAGTTAGGAAATAGTCAGCGACCAGACATATAGTGCATTATGCATCACAACATTAGAAAACTATCAACAAGCGCACCACCAGAATTCTGAGGACAATTAACACCATGTAGGAACAAGTATTGCATTATCATATGTCTACAAACAGTATAGGTTTGGAGCCTTCTAGGTAATGTCTACTTGCAAGTTGCAGTTGGTCATTCGGCGTATTGCCATCGTTGGTGATGAGGTGTTTGAAAATTTCATATTCTTCCCATAAATCTAGTTTCCTTCCCTTGAAATTTTAAAACTTAGTTAAGATTTATAGATGCTCCAAATGGAGCCATAGAATATCTCTGACTAGCACAATCAGAGAAAAATATTTGTAATACACATTATAATGTTTATATGGATTGTTAAGTAATTACAGTGCCTTTCTACCACTTCCAAACAAGATACTCAGCTTTTCAACATTACGATGTATGGGGGTTCTGCTCGCTGCAACATTATTCTCCTGGGGCGTCGTGGTAGAAATAAATACTCGTAGGTACAATTTTTCAGCCGACCGCGGTGGCCGAGGTGACTGAGGCGCTCCAGTCACGGTCAGCTCGGCCACTACGGTCGGGGGTTCGAATCCCCCCTCGGGTATGGATATTTGTGCCGTCCTAGTTCGAAAGTAGCTCATAAGTAGTTTGTAAGTTTAGGGACTGATGACCCCGTAGTTAAGTCCCATAAGCTTTACAAGCATTTGAACATTTGAACAATTTTTCACTTCTTCTTTAATTTGCACTCAAAGTGCTTCTCCACCAAACATTACAACTTTAAACTTGCGTACACAAATTACCACAACTACACAGATTGACATAGATTCCAAAGTACTTTAGAAGCGGCAAAACTCGAACTCCCCCATGCAAGGCGGTGAGGCAAATGTATAACATCGACAATAATGACATTACATCATGTATTCTTCATAACAATTGAATATACTAATTTACAATTACCAAACACACAAAGAAAACATTTCATGTACACAAAAATAATCACAATATAAAATGAAAACTATACATACAATAATTTTACATGGCCCATATATTTTAAGTCATAATTTCGGTTCTTTCTGTACGATAAACAGCAATGTTAAATGTCAATTAATTAGTTAATGAGTACGTCATACATGTCCCTAACATGTATTGAACTATCAAATATATTGTCAATTCTGAAACTAGGTTTAAAATCTCACGTCAGTCAATATATACAAAGAATTACAATATTGAATTTCGACTATTACATTAATTAACACAATTAGCTGGTCAATACAACTTGTTTATGAGCCTAACCTATATACAATGCTATTTATTTTCATGACTTTATGATTTACATACGTTTGTACCCTTCGTCTGTCTATTTATTAAAATAATGTACAATGGCAAAAGTATTGTTTATAGAACTGTCCGGAAACGTCTTATACAAATCTCTTAATTAATGAAATCTATCACTTGTTTTGATCACAGTATCACCGAGACACTGTCCTACACTGATTCCTAGACTGGATATTTCGTTTGTAACTACACGCGCAAAATATATCACTATTACACCACACGATTCCGGGTCCGACGCAGACGGTATCGTACGACAACATTGAGATGAGAGGGCCAGCAGTATCGTCACAACATTCACCGACGATAAAACCTTTGGACTGCTTAACGCAGTGTTTCTCAACCTGTGGGTCGCGACACGCAGGGGTCGCAAAGTCTTACTCTGGGGATCGCCGACACAGGAGGAAGTAGTATAGTCCATTCGCGGAGACGAGACAGTGGAGGTAAACAGTCTGAATGACGTGCTAATGACGCCACGTTGGCAGCTGCCGCCAGGGGTATACACCAGCGCGCCGTTCTTACCATTCGGCTGTGTCGCCCAGCGCTCTGCTGTTAAAACTATCCGCGAAACTGTGCATGTGGAATTCCTACAGTGTAAGCTTGGAAATGTAAGTAATATCATCTTCGTTTGACATTGCTTTTTTTTTATTGCTAACTAGCTGAAAACCCGGCGTTGCCTGGGTATTTATTTATTTATTTATTGCTGCCATTTTTCATATATATATTCATTTGTATAAGGGCTGTATGTCTATAAAACCTCTTGGCAATACAATTAGTTGTAAAAAAGTAATAAATTAAAACTTGGTGCGTGATGGGGCGGTTTTCCATGAACGTTACTTTTTATGTGCTCATATCTCATAAACTACGTGTCGTACTGTGATACAGTTACGAAGGTACACTCAACTGTAGGCGTGTATACTGTCTGCAAAATTTCCTGCGGCTACAATTTGTAGTGTACAAATTATAAATTGTAACGTCTTACCGAGAGCCGTAGTTTTACTCCATAAACAGCGGAAAAGTAGTAAGCGAGAAACTTTTTTCCTTTCATTATTTTACAATGTATGCCAGCGATAAAAAGTTTAATAAAGGTTTGAAATTATGTTTAAAGTTTGTTGCAAGTCGCTAACTACTGTCATTCTCATACAGTGTATTTCGAAAGTCTCGCCGCATTATATGGCATTTTTTGCGATTTCTGTTGGTTATGACGTAATATCTTTTGAACCATGTGATTCTTAACCATGTAGTAATTGTTACCTCGCGGTAAGGAATGTGTGTACCAAATTTGGTTGAAATCGGTCCAATGGTTTAGGAGAAAATGAGCAGCATTGTCGCAAAATGCAGCAGTTTTTCGCGCATCTTATTGTTTATGACTTCATATCTCGTGAACTATATATCGTATGTGATTCTTACACTTACGGCGACCGTCCTCATGGATTGAAGCTTACGTGTACAAAATTTCATAAAGATTGGAACAAAACTGTAGATTTGTATGCAACACGTACAAACCTACAAACATTCTGCTTTATATATTAGATTCGGTATCTCTACAACGTCTTTTGAGATATCTTTTCTCTTTTCTCCAGTACTAAACATCAAAATGTCAAGTTCTACCGAAACTAAAGAACATAATAGCATTCTCAATCCTCCTAAGAAGCGAGTTAAAAATCAGCTTTAAGCAGTTCAGAGAATAGAATGATCCTGGAATGTGTATAAGACAGGATATGATTTTAATCCACCAACAATAACGTCAGACACCTTTGCTAAGACTGCACATTCCAACTGGAGTCAGTGTCTCATCCGTGTATCGGGTGCTTCGCGAACAGAAAACTAATTACACTTTCAAATCGGCAAAGAAAGAAAAGGCTCGCAAAAAATCATCGAAAATGTCGATGACTTCAACAGAAACGCCACAAGGAAGAAAGTGCACCAGTTTTACTTTCGAAATGAGCTGCCTATCATTGATAAAGTCCTCGTTTCCGTTAACGAAGATCCTGATCTGCCGGACTTCAGAAGAACTTGTACTCTTTATTGAAAGAGAGAAATTTTAGGTACGTCAGTCGTGGCCGTAAAAGCATGCTGATCGCCAAATAAATCATTCTGTGGAGAAGGCGTTATTTAAGGACAATAAAATCAACATGCCAGGAAAGCAGGATAATTTATTACTTGGACGAGACCTGATTAAATGCAGGCCATACGCGGAATAAAATTTGGAGAGATGATTCGGTATCATCAGCTGAAGAAGCCTTATCTGCAGGAAATAAAGCGCCATCTTGAAAAGGAAAACGACTTATAGCGACACATACTGGAAGCGAGACAGGTTTTGTGGACGAGTGTTTTGGGACTTTCGAGTCGAAGAAGACTGGAGTCTATCATGAAGAAATGAACGCTAATTCTTTCGAATCTTGGTTTTGCTTCACGATTGATTCGCATTTCAGGCAAGACTCCTCCCCCCTCCCCCCCCCCCCTGTGGACACCTCTGAGTAAATGCCGTAGTAGCAATAAATTACAGTACATAAGAACTGCAGAAAACCTGGTGGCGTGACAATAATTAAGGATATTCTATGGAAAGTACACGATTCCGGGATTAACCTCAAGATGGCATTGCAGCCGAAATGGTCATTGTTTAAAATGTTTAAATATTACAGCAGCGATCTCGTAATATATTATGTCGTCCATGGGTGCCGCCAGGATTATTTCTAGGGGGCTGCATCTCGTCCTGCAATACCATAGGGTCACTAGGTACTGATTGCTGGGAGAGCGAGAAAATATCTATAAATATAGAGGACTTTTAACAGACCTGAGAAGAGGTTTTCTTCTTTAGTAGGCGACTCAGGAGCAGTTTGGCGAAAATGTGTATATTTTGGATCTCTGGTGATAAGCTAGTTGTTGTTTGTAATGTTTAAAAACCTTAGACAAACCTGGACAATGTTTACGAAAAAAAAAAAAAAAATGAAAGCAGGTTGATGACAGATATACAGTACAGCTTGTCGCTACATATTAAAATAATGTAGTAATCTTCTTTATATTCTTAAAGCAACAGACAAACCCAACTAATCTGAATGTTATCATGAGAGAGAAATGCATAACATTTTCTTCTCGAGTTTATAACATTGTAACTATTTATCAATATTGTACAAGGTTTGAAAGAACTTCAACGCATCAAACTCTAAAAGTAAAAGCACGGCGTATCAGCTCTACATGAATGCAACAATTCCAATGTTTAATGTGACGCTCTTAACAAGTGCTGAGTATCCTGCCAAACTTGAACCAATGTGCAACCAACTGCTACAAGTAAATACGAACATTAAGTCAGTAGACGATGACACAAATAAACAGATGTAATTCAATCTAACCATGATAATGCCTCGACAGAGTTTAGAAACATCAAGAGAGAAAGCAATAAAATTTGCAAAGAACTACGGGTTGAATTTAAATGTCATCGATTGGTGTCAAAGCAAATCTACATATCAAATCAACCATCTGAAAGTGTAGAAGATTCTTCAGAATATCTATATTCATCCCATACATACATACATCTACCTTCATCCCATACCTCTTCTCTGAGACACAGATTTTTATCTACCCACGATAAAGCATTTCCGATTAAGCAGCTGCACACCAAAATTTACGAAAATTAGACAAATCTACTATTATAGTCACTGCAGAAGATATACGAAACTTTTAGGGAAATTTCTTTAAAAATTTTGTTGCTGAAGCTCTGACGTGGTACGAACTGTTTAAGTCAAACGATGAGAGTAATTTTACCTTAAAGTCCGTTGTCTATGCAGATTAGATTGCACAAGTCACACCGTTATATCCGTCTGTTAGCAGGGCAATAAAGATCGGCCTAAATATTTCAGCGACGACATGTAGCATAGAACGTATATTTAGTAGTCTACGACGAGTCAAGAAATGGAATCTGCCTACAGTGGGTGACGCGAGGCAACGTGCTCTGTAAAAGTGTTCACAGAAAAATGCTTAAATAGGACACCGAATTCATTGGAAAGGTGATGAACACTTTTGGACAACAGCCTATACGCCTCAGGGTTTTATTTAGACGGTAATTTGCACCGAAGCTTACGCTGGAATAAGTATATTTTATGTTACACAATAATAAAATTTTAGTTCTCAATCTTTTTCTGTATATATATCAGATAAGCATTGGGCAGTATTTCGTCATTGCAGCAATTTGCAGCGATGTATCCCAAACTAGTGTGGATCAGTGCATATTCAGCTTCTTTGTTTCCAACGTGATAACTTTACATGTCGTCGAAACGAAGTCGTTTAAGAACTGAATGAAAACTTTAAACCTCACCAAAAGTGCAATATCGAGGAGAACATTTTTTTTATTAAATATAATGCAGCTATGCCATCAAGCGTCTCAGTCGAACGTCTTTTTTCTGTGGGAAAAGACATTTTGACACCCAAACGTGCCGCACTGTCAGGCGATAATTGTAATACGCTAATGTTTATTGAAGGAAATATGCTCCTTATGGCAGATGACATTCAGTGAAATTGTATTTTATTGGTAAATTATTATTACTAAAATTTAAGATTTATATATTACAGGGACACTATATCATCGCAGCCGGCCGCAACCGCGAACAAATGACAAACAAACATTCTTCTTTTTATAAAAGAACAAAAGACTTTTCCATCAAAGCAAATTACTCTTGCGGAGGCTATTAGACACTATAGTATGTGATTAGACATTTGTTTACGCTCACGGCCGACTGCCACGATAAGAACGGCCGAGTACTACTAGCTTTCATTTATACTCCAAGCCCTGTTTAAACATGCGAATCCAAAACATTTTTCTTAAATATCAGGTAGGGTAATACGTTTAAATTTTAACTGCTGATTGCAATACTATAACAACATAAATATATAAAATCGAGGACTGAAGGCGATTTTTCGTGGCTGCACAATACTGTCACAGGTTAGCGATTAACGTTACTTTACGTTAAATTGTACGCAGAGTAACACTTTAACGTTTAACGAAGTTAACTTTTAACTAACGTGGTGGTAAACATGGGACACTAACAGCGTGGTGCGGTCAATCTGACCTCTCACTTTTTAGGTGGGTGTAATATTAACAATTTGAACACCTTCCAAATTCTCTGTTTTGCTTATGAAAGAGTCTTTAATACAAATTATATAAACATGAAAATACAATGCAATAACATTAAATAATTATTGATAAACTGGCATTCAGATATGTTTACTCCACATCTCGTACAATAATACATTTATATACTTTCCATTAGCTTATAATGACAATAAAGCTGTGATAGATTTTGAATATTTTCTTGAAGAACTAATGAAACAAAATTGTAACGTTTTTAACTCGAAGAAGTACCTCTTGAAAAATCAGAGCCGTCCAAATCACAAGTTTTCACAACAGACCTTGCGGACATGGGAACAACACTGCATGTATATTGGCCTCTTGCAGATATAGTAAACATGCCAAGTCTTCCTTTTCTTGTTGGCTGGGCAGATTCTGCAAGTTCTCCTATTCCTAGGACCAAATTCTGCTTCAAAAAATGTTCAAATGTTTGTGGAGCCTATGGGACCTAACTACGGAGTCATCAGTCCCTAAACCTACAAACTACTTATGAACTAGCTTATACTAAAGACGGCACAAACATCCATGCCCGAGGGGGGATTTGAACCCCCGACCGCAGCGGCCGTGCAGACTGTGAGTGGCAAGCCGCAGACCGCTCGGCCACTGCGGCCGACGATTCTACTTCTTCTGCCGTTGCAGTATCGGGGCCTAAAATCCGGCGGGTCGTTAGTCGTAACTCCTGCGGAAGTCGTGAGTTCTGAGTTCGCTGTTGCATATCCTACAGCTCAAGACTACGGGTCAGATCTTTCAGAAAGATACCTCTGTCGAGCTTCATCTGATCCAATCTTCTGAAGAACATATGCATTTCTCACCTTGTCCTCAAAGTTTTGGTCTGAAGTGTTCACACATTGTCTACTACTTGCAGCAGATCCTTTACCTGTAAAATTACTCGGTTTCTCCATGTATCAAAAGTTTTGAAATGGAAAATATTGAGTAATAGCAGAAAATATTACACAGCGTCGTGCCGCGGTGGAGTAGCCGAGCGGTCTCTTGCTCACCGTCGGAGGTTCGAGTCCTCCCTGGAGCTTGTGTGTGTGTGTGTGTGTGTGTGTGTGTGTGTGTGTGTGTGTGTGTGTGTTGTCCTTAGGGTTAGTTTACCTTAGTTTAAGTGGTTTGTAAGCTACGGACTGATGACCACGCAGTTTGGTCCGATAGATTTACAATCATTTGAACATTTGAAACAACGTCGTGTGGTCAAAATTACCGCGAGTTTTTTTTTTTTTTTTTTTTTTCGAAAGAACGTCACTCACGTTATAGAAGCTCTGGCATAACATCACACGCTTTTCCGGTCCACTCAGATAGACCGCATCACATTAGTTAAAAGTTATCTTTTTTTTATAAAGCGGATTAATGATTAACAAAGTTAACTCTGAGTAACGGCGCCCAGCTCTGAGTGTATAGTATACTGACATGTTGTGCACTTCAAAATGCCGTCTGCAAAGTTGTCGAAGACAAACGTACAGCAAAGACTGACAGTGGAAATACACTTCTCTTCCTGAGAGGATTTCGTCTGGGCTTAACCCTTCGACAGTCGCGTATGTATCTGTGAGATACATGACCTATTTTTTCTCTAATATTACCGCAATGAACAGTGATAACGGCTTGCTGGCCTACGACATCTTGTGTCATACCTTTCTTATTCCGTCAGAGGAGTTTCAGCCTTATCCCGATACTGACAAAATCATAAATGACTCAGCAGTGAGGATGTGTATTTTCTGTATCTGCCAGATACAGCGCGCCTACTAGCGTAACGCATTGTCGCCGCTAATGACAGCAGCCGTAGCATTGTTTGTAGCGTACTCAAGTTGGCAATTGCGTTGTTGCCTTCTAGATGAAGCAAAGTTTCATTGTAACTACATGTACCCTCTTTCAAAATGAGTAAACGGTATGATTTACAAATCCTAAGGATTTGGAAAAAATACATTGTCTTCTTTTTGACGGTGAGGTATCAATTGAAGATGATCTTGCAGAAACTGATTCGGATACCGAAGATGTACTCGAAACAAGATCTGTAGACTCAGACACAGATCATGAATTTGATGAAGAGGAATATAATGAAGTGCAAGAAAGTGATGAACATTACTATTTTTGTTAGTAAAAATAGACAACTAAAAATGCTTTCAGTTGTAATAATAATAAACATTGCAGGCATCAACTCAAGAATAGTTTTCTTGGGCAACAAGAATAAATACTCAAATAGGCGCGAGTACCTCAAAACTTTGGCTCCGACTCAAAAGAAGAGCTCTTATTATGACTCTACCAGATGATATAAAGTCGATGCTGGTAAAGTACAAATCTCAAGAAAAAGAGCAAGGAAACGCTGAACTATCTTTCCAATCAGGAAATAAGAAAAGAAAAAGATGCCAGTCATGTTAGAGGGAGACAAAAATGACTTGCCTCAGCAAGCATGCATGTGAAAAACACGGTACACATCTTTGTTTGCAAAAGCATGCAAAACTAATTTGTGAACAATTTCTGTAGAGAGCAATCCATACACAGAGACATGCTCTGATTATTCAGTAATTTATTTGTATCTATAATGAAGTCACTTTGTAAGAGAGTTTCATGTACTTCTCCATTACAATACGTTAAATATTTCTGTTAATTTGAAAGTGTGAAGAGCCTAATGTTCACTTATGAATTTGCCAAATCTGTAACAATAAAGGTAACTGCAATTTAAAACAAAAACAAAAGAACATGAAGCTGTAAACAAAGGCACAACCACAAAAATCATCGCATGTATCCAGGAGATACATCGCTACTAGTGGCGTTAGATTAGATTAGTTTTTCGTTACGTAGATCCATGTTGAGGAGATCCTCGTGGATGTGGAACATGTCAAGAAACAAAATTTACAAGCTGAATAATTGATAACACTAATAATATAAATGCAGATATACGTTTTTAATTTATTTTAATAGCTGATAATATAATAATACTAATATAGTATGAGTACATGCATCATTTGGTAGAATTTAGAAATTTACTAATGGAGTAGAAGAAGTTGGCCACTAGAAAGTCTTTTAGGTTCCTCATAAACTGATCTTTATTTGTAGCTAAATTTTTTATACTTGATGGTAAATTATTGAAAATGTGTGTTCCTGAGGAGTGGACCCCTTTTTGAACTAAAGTAAGTGCTTTAAAGTCCTTGTGTAGATCATTTTTATTCCTAGTATTGTATGTATGAACTGAGCTGTTTGTTGGGAAAAGGGATATATTATTTATGACAAATTTCATTAAGGAATAAATATACTGAGAGGCAGTAGTTAATATACCCAGTTCTTTGAAGAGGCTTCTACAGGACGTCCGTGAATTTACTCAACAAATAATACGTATTATAAGTTTTTGGACTCTGAAGACTTTTGACTGACTTGAAGAGTTACCCCAAAATATTATACAATATGACATTAGGGAATGAAAATAAGCGAAGTATGCAAGCTTTGTTAATTTTATGTGTCCTATGTCTGATAACACCCGTTTTGAAAACACAGATTTATTGAGTCGTTTCTGCAGTTCTGTGGTGTGCTCCTTCCAATTAAATGTATTATCAAGCTGTAATCCTAGGAATTTAATACTGTCAACCTCTTCTATCTGCTCTTCTTCATACTTAATGCATATGCTGGTGGGAAATCTCTTACATGTTCTGAACTGCATGTAGTGAGTCTTTTCAAAGTTTAATGACAATTAGTTGGCTTTAAACCATTTATTAATGTTCATGAAAATATCATTAGCAGACCTTTCTATAACTATGCTTCACGTACTTTTTATTGCAAAACTTGTATCATCTGCGAACAAAACGAACTCTGCTTCTGGTAGTGTAACTGATGAGAGGTCATTAATGTAAACAAGAAAAAGCAACGGCCCTAAGATGGATCCTTGTGGGACACCACATGTAATTTCTTCCCAATCCAATGATGACTGTTGGTTTAATTCACTAGTGACTTGCACTGACACCCTAGGTTCGTTCCAGCAGCTGCCAGACGGCAACTTTCAAGGGCTAAGAAACAGGTGTTACTGCGCATGCGCAGCTACTATGGCGTAAAGACCTTTTTTGATACTTGCACTGCTGGAACGGTTTTTGCACTGTTTCTGGTTGCAGGCGAACGTGAGTTTAAAGGAATAATTAAAATACTTTCCTTTCTAATAACGAAAAAGTGTGGACGAGAAATATCTGATCTCAACTGGGATTGCAGTGACTTCGAAATAATCGAAAAACACGCTGCAAACACACACGTATCACATGATGGCTACCCCCCCCCCCCCCCCACTCTAACTCAGACCTTTCTGCGCATGCGCAAATTGGCAGCTTGACCGCGCCAGAAATATTTTTTCGGGTAGCGTCTGGCTGCTTGCGGCAACTGCTGGAACACCTAACAGCCACACTCCAAGTAGCCAGAAGCGGGAGAAGGCGCTGCTGGAACACAATTTCAGCGTTGCGCATGCGCGTCAAGCAATCTGGTAGCTGCTGGAACGAACCTCCTTTGTTTCCCGTTAGTGAGGTACGACTTGAACCATTTTGCAGCATTTCCTGTGACACCATAGAATTCTAATTTACTTAAAAAGGATGTTATGGTTCACACAATCAAATGCCTTGACATATCACAGAAAATACCTGCTGCTTGCAATTTATTATCTAATGAATAAAGCAATGGCGTAACTAGGACTTGGCTTTGGAGGGGGGGGGAGGATAGAACTGCTTGACGAGCAATATTTTAGTCAGTTTCCAGACAGACTACCATCTACCACTCCCGTTGGACAAACTAATTGACTCCCATCCAATGAAAGCTTATGATAAAACACCCCAAGTTTCCAATCTTTACCGTTAGCAGATTGATATTATACGATTTCTTTCTTTCCGTTTTTTTTTTTTTCGGGTTATGGAGGGGAGGGGTTCTATCCCCCTCATGCCCCCCCCCCATAGTTCGCGACTGGAATTAAGTACAACAAAGCCTGAGAGTGGAAATATACTTCTCTTCGTGAGAGGATTTCATCAGGGCCTAACGACGTCTACTGGTCAGACTGTGCTTGCATAGTGACGACGCAAGAGGTGGCCGTGTGTTAACCACGTATGGTTAATGCGTACGTCTTCAAAGTTGTCGAAGACAACCGTACATCAAAGACTGACAGTGGAAATACACTTCTCTTCATCCGTTTTTATCCTAGTGATCAGCCAGCCATTGCATTCTGCTGTGAAATTGTACTTTTATCCCTTTTGTGCACTCCTCTGTGTATAAGTGAAGTGTTTCTGTTCGTTTTACACTCAAGGAATTCTCTAATCCTTGTTCTCTCAGTTTTCGTTCTGTCACTTGTTACATCATTGCTTGGAACATGGGACTGATGACCTTGTAGTTTGGTCACAGAATAAGGAGTATACAGAAAGGAAACTCCCGCTGCAGTCTGTCGTCCAAAATTTAGTGCGCATGCGCGGAATCAGCCATCTTGAAAAGCAGTAAACGTGTGATCACTCCCTACTGTGTGGCGTGGTAATGCGCCGTCTTTGTTTGTTAATTCTGTATTTTAACTGCCTGAATCGCATAAAAGTAAACAAGTATTTGGTACAGTGAAAAGAAAGAACTGTGTGTCAGTAGGTGGAGCTGTTCAGTTTTTATTATGAGCATCAATAAAAGAAAAGGCGGCCGATGGTGTTCAGCACCTAATTGCCGCAATAATTCGAATACAAATAAGGATATAAGTTTCTTCACCTTCCCAAAAGATGCTGAGCAGTAAGTGAACGTCGCTATATGTGTGGTGAAAGTTAAATGTTATCAGTTTCGAACGAGAGTAAGGTGTGCGTAATTATTAAAAGTAGCCTTGCTTCTTCTTTTGACGATAACTCTCGCTGTTGCTGTTGCTGCAGCAGTTCAACAGCATCGAAATGTTGAAGTACATTTATATTTTATAAGTTTAACGTTGCAGGGAATAATATAAAATGAATGACAAAGAATAGTGCGTAAGTAGGCAGGTAAAATTTTACTTACGGCATTGGAGGCGTAGTGTGCTAATGTTGGCAACGAATGCTCTTCGGATACTCAAACAAATAGATTAAGGGGAATAATTATTTTATGCTGTTCCTGTTCTGTGGTTGACAGATTCCTCTATATGCCCTTCTCCGATCAGTAAATTAATGATACTCCTAAAGCAAATACAACTTTTATATATGCCCAGATGTCATTAGTTCTGTGTAATCACGTTGTATTGCTAAGTGTGACTCAATATTTTGTGCGAATTTATTCGTGTCAAATAAAACCTGGCAGTTGTAAAGTCACTTTCTTGTTTATAACTAATTTCCCACACATAACTCCGTGTTATTTGGAATTTTTCTAGAGTAAAGCACCAAATAAAACGATCATCAATTCCGCCGTACATTTTCGTAGTTGTATTAAAATTTAGGCCTTTTTTTTCATTGGATTACAGTTAGGTGCAAGAAGATGGCGTAAAATAGATGAAAGCCGTTTCCTTTTGTAAAAGTCGGTGAGATTAGCTGCAGTTCGTAAAAAGTCCATTTCCAGCCAAAGTACTAAGTGGCTATAGTTCCGCGTTTACTGCTTTTCAATATGGCGTCCAGCGCAACGCTTGGTAACATACAGATCAAAGGCGTCGCCCCCAGCTTTCCTTTCTGTATGCTCCCTATTCTGTGGTTTGGTCCCCTATAAACAACAACAACAACATAGTGACGAAGCGGCTGACAGCGAGGTGCGAACGGCCGTCGCCGTTAAAGCGGAAGCGTCGCGAAGACGGGACGAGCAGCGCATCGGCAAAATTTCGTGCGGCGCGCGGGCTAGCCGGCGCCGTCTTGGAAGACACTGGCGGCGCCTACGCACTCGTTTTCATTCACAAGTCACCCGGCGCGACAGAGGAGGCTCCCCCCTGCGACGCCCCCCCCCCCACTCCCCCACACATCGCCCCCCCCCCCCCATCACCGGCGGCGGCCAATCGCGGCGCGGCGGCGCTCACTCCCGGCGGACGAGTCTATTGCCGTGAATGAGCGCGCGCGGGTGTGCCCGCGACGGCAGCGCCGCCGCCGGCCGGCGCGGCTATCGATTGGCGCGCCGGGCGCCGCGGCGGCCTCCCCCGCGCGCGCGCCGCGTGGACTCGCCCGCGGCCACTCCAGTTCAGCTGACTGCCGTACTCGTGTACGCGGCCGTAGTAAGCGCGCGCGCCAGCCGCCAGCGCCAGTCAGCGGCGAGCCGGCCCCGCGGAAGGAGGTGCACGCCGGCCAGCCCAGCAGCGCTCGGGATGCCGCAGTCGCGACGCCGCCTGCCCCTGCCCGCGAGGACCGTGTGACGCCGGCGCCCCTCCGTGTGCTGCCCACTGCCCACCCTTCCTCTGTCGCCGCGTTCCCCGACAGCGCCGGCGGGACGCACAGTGCTTCGACACCACCCCACCCCTCTCGAGTGTGTGTACAAATTCTTCTCTCGCCACCCCCCCCCCCCCCCCCCCGTATCGCATCGACCTCTCTCAAACAAAACTCCGACTTCGGCCTCCACCCCCGACTATCGTCTCTGCCGACCTCCCCGGAACCGAAAAAAAAAAAGCAGGCGTAAATTTTTTTTTACGGCCCGCGCGTCAGTGAAATATGCTCAAGTTTCTCACTCACAAACTGAGGACACATTCTCTGAATGAAGATCAGCCGCACCAGGACAAGGTAGGCATTTCGATTACGACCCCAAAAAATGCCGCACAGCTTTTTTCTTTTATTTTTTTTTTTTTCGAGCTGGTCACCTTCCTTGAAGGTCATACCGGGGGCCCACACCAGCTCGCCCACAAGCTAAGATGGCTGCCGCTGCGAGCTGCAAAGTAGAACAAAGAGCTCCGGTTTCGACGGTCGTTTTCGACCCCACGCAGGGCTCCTGCGTCCGTGGCGAGCTGTGAAAAGTTGAAACGGGCCCTGCGCTACGATCTGAGAGTGAAATTTCGGTGCCGGCACTTGTATTTGTTGTAGAAATTGTGCTTTGAACGTGTGCCAAACCTAGTAAATATGGCTGACTCGATCTGTGTTTTTCTGTTTTTGTCCCCGTAGGCAGACGACGACCACGACTCGGGAACAGAATCTGACGACGAGAACGGAGACGCGGACGACCCGGAAAGCAGTAAGTACGCCCGCTGTCTGTGCTGTGTGTCTGGCTCGGGAGCCGTAGGCGGCCCGCGGCCTGCCACGTAAACTTCATTGATAACAAAGGCCGCCTCCCCGCCGGCGTCTCTGAAGGTGACTGGTAGCCGCCAAATAAAAGCAAGTTGCCATCTCTACATAACTGTGTCTATGTGTTCGTGTCTGCGCGTTTCACTTACAGACATCTGTCACGTTAATAACAAAGTGCTTCCCCACTATTATCGCACCGTTATGTCTCTTCCCAGAACTACGAAACTATAGCCATACTGAGAATTATCCTTTAATTTTCGTACTAAGAGTATCATTTTTGTCATAAATATCACGTCAAAAGACAAAAAGATGTTTCACCATAGAGTTTATATCTCGTCACCTTTCATTTAATGTAACATATATGTGCATATGTCTCAGAAAAGTTACAAACGAAACTGCTCCAATAAGATAAATTCAGTGCTTTGTAGTATCCTAATTAGTCAAAACAAAAAGCAGATAAAAATATATTATCACAGGAAGAATCAGAAAAATGACAGATAGCATACCGGCTGTTATGAACGTAGACACTGTTACAGTGAAACAATACGAAATGGATACCGTTATAGAATGTTTCCCAAGATATGAAACAGTTGTTATGTAGCCTATTTATTGATCCGCTTTCTATTTTTTCCTTTGTACAACCAATGAAGAAGTTATACCTTTACACGATAAAACTGTAATGACACACAGTAACACATTTTGTGGGGTAAAAAGCTATATCGTGCCTATCTAGAAGGAACACTGACGTACCAAACACAGTCTCATTTTTGACGCAGTCATAAAATGCGACAGTGTAAAATTAACATAAAAGAGAACCGAAATCAATTATTTTCAGAATGAAAGCTGGAATAAATAACAAAATAGATTGTTGACGTTCACAATTATGATTATTTATTACTTATATCAGTCGTGTAAGTAAACAAACACTGCAGACTCATCCCTCTTAGTAATAAGCAATAAACTGTTCTGAAATATTGAAGTTTGGGAATTCCTAGGTACCACACTGTTACCACACCGTTGTTTCTTCCCACAACTATGAAAGTATAGCCATACTGAGAATTTTCCTTTAATTTTCGTACTAAGAGTATAATTTTTGTCATAAATATCACGTCAAAAGACAAAAAGATGTTTCACCATAGAGTTTATATCTCGTCACCTTTCATTTAATGTAACGTATACGTGCATATTTCTCAGTAAAGTTACAAACGAAACTGCTCTTGTTATACTCCAATAAGATAAATTCAGTGCTATGTACTTTCCTAGTTAGTCAAAACAAAAAGCAGATAAAAATATATTATCACAGGAAAAAAAAGGAAAGTGACAGATAACATACTGGCTGTTGAGAACGTAGAATCTGTTACAGTGAAACAATAAGAAATGGATACCATTATAGAATGTTTCCCAAGATATGAAATAGTTATTATGTAGCCTATTGATTGATCCATCTTCTATTTTTTTTTTTTTTTTTTTTTTTTTTTTTTTCATTTGTACAACCAATGTGGAGTTACACCTTTACACGACGAAACTGTGATGACACACAGTCACTATATTGTGCCTAACTGGCATACCAAACACCGTCTCATTTTAGACGCAGTCATAAAATGCGATAGTGTAAAATTAACATAAAAGAGAACTGAAATCAATTATTTTCAGAATGAAAGCTGGAATAAATAACAAAATAGATTGCTGACGTTCACAATTATGCTTATTTATTACTTATATCAGTCGTGTAAGACACTGCAGACTCATCCCTCTTAGTAATAATCAATAAACTGTTCTGAAATATTGAAGCTTGGGAATTCCTAGGTACCACACTGTTACCACACCGTTGTTTCTTCCCACAACTATGAAAGTATAGCCATACTGAGAATTTTCCTTTAATTTTCGTACTAAGAGTATAATTTTTGTCATAAATATCACGTCAAAAGACAAAAAGATGTTTCACCATAGAGTTTATATCTTGTCACCTTTCATTTAATGTAACGTATACGTGCATATTTCTCAGTAAAGTTACAAACGAAACTGCTCTTGTTATACTCCAATAAGATAAATTCAGTGCTATGTACTTTCCTAGTTAGTCAAAACAAAAAGCAGATAAAAATATATTATCACAGGAAAAAAAAGGAAAGTGACAGATAACATACTGGCTGTTGAGAACGTAGAATCTGTTACAGTGAAACAATAAGAAATGGATACCATTATAGAATGTTTCCCAAGATATGAAATAGTTATTATGTAGCCTATTGATTGATCCATCTTCTATTTTTTTTTTTTTTTTTCATTTGTACAACCAATGTGGAGTTACACCTTTACACGACGAAACTGTGATGACACACAGTCACTATATTGTGCCTAACTGGCATACCAAACACCGTCTCATTTTAGACGCAGTCATAAAATGCGATAGTGTAAAATTAACATAAAAGAGAACTGAAATCAATTATTTTCAGAATGAAAGCTGGAATAAATAACAAAATAGATTGCTGACGTTCACAATTATGCTTATTTATTACTTATATCATTCTTGTAAGTAAACAAACATTGCTAGTAATAATAAACTGTTCTGAAATATTGAAGTTTTGGAATTCACTAGGTACCACACTGTTGTTTCTTCCCAGAACTATGAAAATACAGCCATACTGAGGATTTTCCTTTAATTTTCGTACTAAGAGTATGATTTTTGTCATAAATATCACGTCAAAAAACAAAAAGATGTTTCATTATAGAGTTTATATATCGTCACCTTTCATTTAATGTGACATATATATGCATATTTCCCAGTAAAGTTACAAACGAAACTGCTCGTACAATACTCCAATAAGATAAATTCAGTGCTATGTACTATCATAATTAGTCAAAACAAAAAGCAGATAAAAATATATTATCACAGGAAGAAACAGGAAACTGACAGATAACATACCGGCCGTTATGAATGTAGACTCTGTTACAGTGAAACAACACGAAATGGATACCGTTATAGAATGTTTCCCAAGATATGAAACAATTATTATGTAGCCTATTTATTGATCCGCTTTCTATGTTTTTCATTTGTACAAGCAACGTGAAGTTATACCTTTGCACGACGAAACTGTAATGACAAACAGTAACACAATTTCTACGGTAAACAACTATATTGTGCCTACCTAGAAAGAAAACTGACTGACATACCAAACACCGTCTCATTTTAGACGCAGTCATAAAATGCGATAGTGTAAAATTTACATAAAAGAGAACTGAAATCGATTATCTTCAGAATGAAAGCTAGAATAAATTACAAAATAGATGCTGACGTTCACAATTATGATTATTTATTACTTATATCAGTCGTGTAAGTAAACAAACACTGCAGACTCATCCCTCTTAGCAATTATCAATAAACTCTTATGAAATATTGAAGTTTAGGAATTCAAACTTTAAAGTAATGCTGTGGAAGAGTTGTATAACATTTGTATACTTTGACAAAAATTCATCTGATGAAATTTAAAAAATGGTCGACACATAAGCAGTCAATATTGAAAGAGAAAGTAACCCTTTACGCTCTCGGTACGTAACCAAACTTTTCACATCCATAACTATATTCGAGGTACGATAGTGCCCTACAACCCCAGTTTGAGGGACCATCAATGTTGGGAGAAAGTAATGTGTTTGTCAATATGGGGAAAGTTTGTCGTGGGATAAAAATGAAAGAGTGAAAATTTCGAATGTTATTTGTCTATGTGTATGGGCTTACCTACAATTTGCTCGACGGAAAATTGTTCAGTGTCGATAATGCAATGCAATACAGCACTCTATGATAGTATGGAAAGGTGTTTCTGTATAAAATATAATAAACGAAACATTCTGCGCAGAGAGCAGAGCGACAGGAAGTGTGAAGAGTGGCAGTTGAGTGCACTTGAGGAGAAAGCCTGCCCCCCCCCCCCCCCCACCCACGTTCGTTCAGCGAATCGCCACAATTGTGCCCTCAGTAAATTATTGTACAGTGCAAGGCAGAGCCAACTTTCAACTCTCAGTTATGACATTCACAGCTACAACGAGGGCAAAGAATGCGTGCATGAATCTGTGAAAGAGGTTTAGAAGGATGTTAGAAGTAAATGTTGTTACTGAAAACTGTTATTTGGAATATTAGAAGCTCGTTAAAAATGTAGTCTTGTCAAGTGCTCCTCATACACATTTTACGTCACTTTCACAGTGCTGTACATGGCATAAAGAAACTTGTGACGATTTGCGTTTCTCTCCCTTCTGCGGACTGTACATTCTTATTTTGGTGAAAGTGATATGTATTTCATAAACCCGCGGAACTTTGCAGAAAAGGCTGGGTGACTAATTCGTAAGTAATTGTACCATTTCATAAACCTGTTAACTGATAATAACATGCCTTTGACGTGAATGTTTAGACGCTATTTATTCATCGTCTACTAAACCTAAACTGAGTTATATTTCGACAAAACAAAATCAGAAATATCTGATTTTTTTAGAGATCAGAATTATCCTTCTTCGTATTATTTCAAAGTTTTATCATAAGTCAGTTTCTGTATTTAGGGTAATGTTTTTATTTTAGTATGAGACATCAAATTTAATACTATTTAAACTTTACGTATTCCTCTTAATTGAGTTTAAACAAAAAAAAAAAAATATTGTAATTGTTTTGGTTCCACTGCTTTCCATAGAAAAACCTTGTTTATTCCAACAAAAATATCTAGCATGACGTCTTGTTTTCTATGTACATCGCCAGTAATTATTTCGTGTTCAACTTGTAATATACTGTCACAATCGCCGTCAACATCATAATCGTCATTACTCTCACTTGTTATCAGCCTGTTACCATTCTTTTTTCTCCTCTTTATCATCTCTCGCGTCAGTATAATGATGAGAGTCAAAATCAGCACGTAAATCGTCATTTTGCATCCCCGATTCTTCACTGATCTCCTGCTACCACACCAAAAGTTTCCTTTAAAAACTGCCGTCACTGTACCGTGTTCTCTCATTTCTGGGGCCTCTTGTAGATTTGCAAGCACAGTCTGAAGGTTTATCATGACGTCTTCTCAAACAAAACAAAAGGAGTAATAGAAAAAAATAAATTGCATGAAATGCGAAATATCCGGTCCAACAGACCAAGTCTTAATACGCGGTCTCTGCTCACAGAGACGTTTCACGAAATTGATAAATACCTTTCATACCTACTTGACAATGACAAGCCACAAAGCTACACTGCTTCTACTAAGTATTTAATTCGCCACTGAGAAGGTACTGTGAAGGATATAGTGGCAAATAGAACAGCGTTGCCACATGACAATTTTTTTTTTAAATCATAGACCTTTGTCACGCAGATGTTTAGGTTTAAAGGTCACAGGTAACTGATGGGTAAAGATATTACATGAAATTGCATTTAGTCCCATTTCAGGACTTCCCTCCCCTAATCATATTCATGCAGGTAAGCTCGATTTGCAGTGGTGTGAGCTGCAACAATATTATTAACAAAGATGGTAATGTGTACCATGATCCGTCGAATTTCTGTAAAGCTATGTAATAAATTAAAGCCAGTTATAATAAAATTTCAGTGAACAGACGCAGAAGTACATAATGAAAAAATTCCAATATGGTCACAGAGATAGGTAACCTATGTAAGAAGAGATTCGTTCCTTAGAGAATGATGACTAGAGCATCGAAAGTAAAAATTCAGAATTCACGATCTGCTCATATTTAATGTGGATTTCAGTTCTTTAAACAGCAACGTAGTTCAGTGAGGCAGACGAAAACGAAATTTATTCACCTAAACTTAACGTAGCTATAAAGCACGGTACACTTTGTCCTTTTTTGTAATTTGTGGGTATAAAATAAACAATAAAATGGAATTAAGTGGAAATGATGAAAAAATAAAAGGGGAAGAGCGAATGATAGAAAAACTGAAGCCCGAGCACAGTTTCGAATAGGTCAATGAAAGAGGAGTGAATCCAAAGTAATTGTTCCAGCCATCCCCTCAAGCGAATCAAGATATTATGGAAAGCCCAAGTGGCTAGTCAGTGACTTAAACTCCGATTCCTCCGAAAATGATAAAAGAATCTCATTAAACATTGTATTTGTTTATACATATATGAATAATAATAGAATAAGATTGGTTGTGACAATGAGAACTGAGTTGCTGAGATGGTCTTCATTCCACAGAGTAACTTAAAGCGGTTATCAACTGTAGTCCATCCTGTGCAAATTTCTTCATCTGCCTATAAATAAACTTGTTTATTCTATTCCAGTCTTAGCTTCTGTTAGTTTCGTTTAGTCAAATAAACTCCATTCTCGCCCGTTTGCTTAGTACTTCTTCATTTGTTCTAATCTTGGCTAATTCACCTTTCTTTTGTTTATCGACGTGACGTTAAACCCTAAACTTCCTTCCTTCCTTTCTTTTGTTGCCTCTCTTGACTACGCAGTCGCCTGTTTGTGGTTACAGAAATTTTGAGCGTGATTTGAGGTCTTAAGTTACTTAGGTTGTGGAGTCCTGATTGATTTGTGCGGTAGCCTCATGCCTACATTCGCACCGTGTTCACTTACCTTGCCACTGTTTGTAATTGTAACTAAAACAGCGTTGTTATTTCAGCAAACCTATGTAAAATAAAAGACAATTTTCGGAAGAGTATTTTGTTGCCTGTTTCCTACATATAACGTAAATAAATAAGAAAATTACAGCGAAGGTGGAGAGGGCATTAGGGAACACTCTATTGCCAAGAATTGAAACAGAAAAATATTGCATCAGAAGGTACGCCCAACTAGCGAATATGGGTAGACGGAGGACAAATTTTTCGACGTATCTGCGTTTCAAGCTAAGACATCGCTTGGAAGTTATCTTTTTTTGTTTCTGATGGCAGTTGTAAATAGGAATTACTTGGAGTCCCGCAGCTCGTACGCATAATAGATTTTGTTATTATGTGATATACACGATCTTTTCCGTTTTGGGGCCGAAATATTGCTTTGGGTTACAGATTAACAGGTTACACAGTTACAGGTAAAGGTCTGCCCTTGTCCATTCCCTCCGTACTTAAAGTACGCAATTCTGACGACATGTAACTCCCATATTTGTGACTTTCAAATATTACGATAATAATTAAGGGGACAATGCTTCGTCGTCAACACTCGTTATATATGTGATAAGTGTTTAGTAGAAGTAAGTAAACGTCATGCTGTGAAAGCGAAAGCCTCTTAATATAAAAATCTGGTGGAATTAGTGTTTTCCATGCGATAAAGATTGTTTCACCCTTTCCAATTAATAAAACAATGCCTTTATATGATTATTATATTCTGTCACCATCGGCCTAGGCTATATATCTTTCCCTACTTCAGGTCATCGCTTTCCTCATTGTCTCTATGTACATGTTTAACAATTAACGAAAAAGACCACTCTTTATAATCAGGACATTTTCCTTTTATCTTGCAGACTTATCATTTCCTCTTGGTTCCTGCTCTTTTTTTCACTACAGTATACATAGAATTTCCCACACGTCTTACATCTACATAAAAGTTAAATAGAGGAAATAAATTCGAAATCCGATACAACATGGAAGACATGAAGATTTAAAACAGTTTACACTATGAAGACGAATATTATCATTGAAAATGTACCCTATCTTTGCTTCAATGGTCCACAGAACCTGGAAAATGAAGTTTAAATTTGTTCTCTGGCTTTCATTCTGGATATAACTTACGATATTTATTGTATGTAACCAAGGTTGATATTTATTGTATGTATCCAAGGAACGAAGAAATACTTTAAAAAACCTCTATCAAATGTCAAAAGTTATCTTTTTAGTCTCTTTTCTGGAGCGTCTATTTTAATGTTCACGACAATCACTTAATATAGCAGCGTTCCTATTCGTTTTGTTTTATCAACTAAATAATTATTTGAAAACGTTCTTCATGCCCATAAGTCATCTCATCATTATCTGACATTTAAAAAATCCAGGTAAAGTTCCAAAAAGTGCTTTTTGCATTGGACTCTGCATCATCCACAAATATGCTGAAAATTTCTGAGAAAACATTCGTAAATTATTTAACATGCTGGTTTCTCCGACCTCAGAACTAATTCAGACAGGTGTAAATAAAGTTCTGTATTCTGTGAATCGAGAAATTCATGTCTTTAGCTTTTCTAAATATTTAATGCGTGTACGATAATGGAGATATGTCTTATGGTATCCGTCCGAGGATTCATCAGAGAGTACTGTAAGCCTTTTGAGATAATTCAAGAACAGGAACTACGTTATTTTGGGGTACACTGCGGATGCAGAGTATACAGCTAGTTTTCATCGTGGAAACATCTTTTTTTATTATTATTATTTTTTTTTATATAGCGGTAACCATACAGAAATAACTTTATTAATGTAGTTAAATGGCTCCCCCCTGAAGATCTTCGGCAAATAAATGGGTTATATTACTATTTTAATGGCTTATGTTACTATTTGCCGACCAATCGGTTGATCAAATAGAGATTTTAGTTTCTAATTTGCAAATTACCATCGCTGGGCCTCAGACTAGCCTTTATGCTTGATTCGCCTAAATGTAGAACACCCCTTGACTGTGGTACTCGCTAATAACCTTGTTTGCTCAACCAACTCTTACTTGAATCTTATTTTCCGTGGACAAATTTGAAAAGGTCATTACAGTTCAGAGAGAGGAATGTCTACCATAGAGGCGAACGTAAACGAGGAACAGTGCATAGCAGAAAACAGGAGCTACAGAAAGGTGTCGAAAATCGTTTGGGTAGCTCGAGAAACACGGAGTGGTATTGGATTCAATCTTTGGAGAATACAAATTTACGTCAGAGCGTAACTAAAAAAATTGATATTTTGACCGAGTACACGCTAAAGCCGCCGGCACGCCGATAGTGCATTCCAACCTATTGCGTGCCGAGTATCTGACATAGTGTGAAAAAAGCACATTGGGAAGTCTTTCCGGACGTGAAAACCAACATCAAGCATGCCATATTATTCTGAACACGCGTTTGAATAAAGACCAATGAAATGGCAGACCATCACAAGTAGGCTGTCTCTCTTCAGTAGGCTACGGGGCTACGGTGTAGGAGACACTTTATTATTATTAAAATGCTTGTTAACGAAGACAAACCTAGATCGCGTTATGACAATTTATATTTCATTTTCAAACAACTATGTTTGACAAACCTGTTGTCAGTTTCAAGTGATTAATAATCAAAAATACTATTAGAAAATAATCTTATTTTGATTATTAATCACTTGAAACTGACAACAAGTTTGTCAAAACCTGTCGTGTAACAATAAAATATAAATTTTCATAAACGGGATGTAGGCTTGTCTTCGTTAAGAAGCATTTTAATAAAAACAATTTTATGATCACATTCGTCCTGATAAAATGTCGGCTGCTATTGTTAACACGTGTTCAAATGTTTGTAAACCTATGTGACCAAACTACTATGGTCATCGGTCGCAGACTTTCAAACTAGACTAACTTATTCAAATGACAACAGACACACCCATTCCGAAAGGGAACTCGAACCTCCAGCGAGAGCGGCCGCGCAGTTCCTGACATGGAGCCTAGAACTCACGGAATTCCGCACGGTACGCCATATTGGCTTTCAGTAGATACACGAATTTTGTGGCTTCGGTATTTATAATCAACATCTTGTAACACCCACCTTATCTATCAGTTATTAATCTAAGTAGGATGAACCGTGTTAAGTGCTGCCTAAAAGTATCAGATAAGGCTATAATTTACGAAGAAATATTGTGCAAAAATAATAGTCCGACAAGTAAGAGTTACCAAAACGAATTATCCGTATAGATAACCTGTCACTCCTACTTTGCTCTCTGTTAATTTAGTCAACTGAATTTTGAAACAATTATGGTCGTACACGTAATGAAATATGAAGGCGGAAAAGCACAAAAAACTACACAAATTTTGAAGAGGAAATTAATTTTGAATTAATTAATACGGTCGAAAACCTGATGGGGCACAGTCTAAGTGATAAGGATTTAATAACAACAGTAATTAACTAATAATCACTGTACCTAGTGCAGCATAACAGACGATTGGCACAGACATCTTCATCTGATTAACATCTTATAGGCAAATGATGAATGTATTTACCGGCTTTACATAAGAAACAATTTAGAAAATTATTTTTGTTCAGTGAACAAAATTGGGGTTGCATACAACAATCGACTTCATCTCAGAATAACACTGCTTACCTGCGCAGCGTGGTTTCCTCGTAGGCAATAAAACTCGTGGAACAATTAACAACAAATTTAACAAACAATTTCCGCACTTAAACAACGCTTTTAAGTGCGAACCAACCAAGAAGACAATACACTACAGCAAACATCACGAGAAAATATAAAATTTTATAGTAAAAGTTAATCCTTAATGTTTATCTTTTCTTAGAACATTATTTATTAAACTTTGGTTAGCTGAAGTTATAAATCTATTATTGTAAATAAAATTTCTTGAATAAAATCAGTATGTAAACAAACTCTGGACTTCAACTCTTGAAAAGTAATTGAATATTACTTGTCGCTTAAGTTGCATATTTGATTATTTCAATTTTTCATTGTAATGGCACTCAGTTATCTATTCTCTGGGCAGGATAGGACTCTACGAGTAACAATGACCCACGATAATGAACAAACAGGATTATTTTGAATTGTACTGGTATTGTGTCAGAGTTTGAAAACATACAACAACAACAAAAATAATAATAAAATTTTAAAAAAAATCTGGGAAATGCCGTCCAAAATGGCTAATATTTTACGTGGACAGAATCATGGAGCGGTTTTCATTGTCGTTGTAGACCGCGCTGTCGCCTACAATGGTGCAATGGTCAGTGAGGAATCACGGGACAGAATCTAGGTGTAATCAGGAACTGCGACATATGTTCGCACTCATAACAGGCTGATGGTCGCAAAATTAGCGTTCCGCCTGAAATAGGCTATTAAGAACGTGCCCGGCACCTCCGCTTCGCTCGCTCTCCTCCCAACAACTCAACGTTTACGCGTGTCTCCCGCTCGCCAGAGACCACATTCTCCTCGTAGTATGACTGATGACCCCGTAGTTAAGTCCCATAGACTATACAAACAAACAAACATCCTCGTAGTATAAATCTCTGACAAAGACCATCTTCCTCCCACAGACATACATTAGTAGACTGGCTAACCACAGACACATTACTAGACTGGCAAACGTCCCTCTGTGATTGAAGCCTGACACCGGCATCTTTCGTCACCTCAAGTCAAAAATTTTCCGTTCGGTTCTACCGTGACCTGGTACGATATGACGTTTATAAGATTTACTAGTTGAATTGAATATGAAAATGATTTGTATTTGAACTAATACTTCCGCAATAATTAAATTTAACACATAGGCGTACATTGTCGAGTCGTGTTATGAGATGAACTTGTTACGTAAGGTTAAATTGTACTTAGCGTCTTGACCGCTTTGCGTCATTATGTTGTCAATCATGTGACGTTGTCATTAGCCGATCGCGTGATAGCGTAAATATTTTGTCATGAAGTCTTCGTTTACGAGGCTACTTACTTTTACTGATTGAGTGTACATACAAGAACCTGTCACCCTGGAGCAGGTACAGTATTATTTATTTACTTCATCGTCTGTACGAAGCACTAATCAGGTTACTTTGTGTGGATTTCTTATATTATCTTGACGAGGGATTTCTATCGTTATGTTGATGTTGCCAACATAATCATGTGAGGGCGCCGGGATGGTAGCTAATATTTTGCCGTTACGTACAGTTAAAGTAGACTGTAGTTATCTGAAAAACACACTCATAAAGGGATGTGTTACCTACGACAAGGAGCACATTTATAACGGTCATACTATTAAAAGAAAAGCCGAAGTTGATTGAAACTGGTAACAGATTAACAAAAACAGGAAACGCTAGTGTATGTGTCAAAGCAGACTAGATTTCGTAAGAACTCTCAAAAGAAGGAGAATACATGTTATCCAACGATAAACTACACTTCTAGGATGGCCATATTACTGTTACAAAATCCGAAGTTGAATTAAATTGGAACAGATTAATAATAACAGGAAATCAGTGCAACTCATTACTATATGTCTCAAAGCTTAAATCGGCTGAAAAAATTACAGCCATATACATCACACGAATTTCTCACATGTCAAAAGTCTAAAGACAGCGTAGTTACGTCAGTTCTTCGGAATTTTTACGACTATTTGCTGTAATAACGCAGACGACTGCTTTCACGTATAGAAATATGGCGGCGAACTTCACTGATACCAATGATACTGTATATGGCATTGCCAGTCTAGTAATATATGTCTGTGTGGCAAACTAACCTCTGCGACTGAAGCCTGACACCGCCATCAAAAAGTCAAAAAGTTTCAGTATAGTATTACTATGATCTGACACGAAATGACATTGCAAACTTTATTAGCTGGATTAAACATGATTTGCATTTGAGTTTTTACTTCCGTAGTAGCTGAATTGAACACGCAATCGTGTTATCAGGACATGTTAATACAGTTAAAACTGACTGTAGTTTTCGGAAATACACTCAAAATAATAAAGATACGCGTTATCTATAACAAATAGCACATTTATAACGGCCACACCATTGAATAAAATGCCGAAGTTGATCGAAACTGGTAACAGATTAATAAAAATAGTAAATTAACGCGACTCTACTGTATGTATCAAAGCAGGCGGCAGTTTTCGTAAAAACACTCAAAGAATAAATATAGTCCTACACGTTCCATAAAAATAGCACTCTTATAACTACTGAAATAAAAGCGGAAGTTGAATGAAATTGGCAACATAATAATAAAATTAGTAAATCAATGCAACTCATAACTGCAGTTTTTTTTAACCTGGCTGCATACAGCAACGGTAATTCAAAGCAGTAAAAATAATAGCCAACCAGTTGCAAATTAAAGTTTAATAAACTTTACCGCGGTTTCAATTGATATAAATATTCTTCTCCAGAAGATACATGAACTTATAGTGAATAAGAAAGTAACTTCTTCTGGAGAAGATTGATTTATATCAATTGAAACCGCTGTAAAGTTTATTAAACTTTAATTTGCAACTGGTTGGTTGTTATTTTTACTGCTCATTACTGTATGTATCTTCATTTTTCTGTACGAAAAATTACAGATATATATACAACCCACAAATTGACCATTGTGTCAAAACTCTAAAAAGACAACGTAGTTACATTAGTTCGTACTGTATTTTTACGACTGTTTTCTGTAATTCCACACCAGACTGTTCACACGTTTATAGTACAGAAATATGCAGGCGAGGCTTCAGTGATACTGTATATGGCATTGCCAGTCTAGTAATATACGTCTTTGCTTTCTCCGCAGTCTAACATACAGCGCGACACTCACTGCTGTGAAAGTTGTTACCAAACAAGGAGGTTAGAAGAAAGAGAGGTGGCGTTATCTATGCGGAGAACAGGATTAGCCTTGCTTTTGTGAACAAAACAAAGATTTCTCGCTTAAACCCTTTACGTAATGTCACTAAATTGACAGTCACAGCGGAGTATTTACTTAGATATGACGTACATTTCAACGACTACAATTACTTTGCACACGCCCTGCGAATAATGTATGCACAAACAACTGCCGAAGTACCCAGTTTGCTGACTTCACTTTTTCAGTGTTAGGGCATCTCCAGACATTCCAACCTCATTGTTACCCAATAATTGCTGCAACGACACTAGCGCTCCTAGTGGTGAACAAGCCGCCGTAAGAGTAATGTTTGTTTATAATTTCAATGTAATTAAACAGTTTCTGTAAATTTTGTGTTCCAAGCAATACTACAATATTAAGAAACATACATAACCAGGAAATTAATGTAAAAATTCCGAATATCACTGCTTCTTTCCTATAAAGAACAACTTCGTCATGAACAAATGCATAAGAATATGGGTATATTTCCAGCTTATTTCGTTGAATATAAGTAGAAAATAAACATAAGAGAAACATACATTTCCATAATGGTCTGTTCTTACTATGACAGGGGCAGTGTTTTTACGCGTATCAATTTGGTATGGAGTCTAATAACGCGCACTGTGTTACACGCACATTTTCTTTTAAGTGTAATTACTTCACCTTAAAACGCCAATGTTCTGAAGATTCTTGCCACATGTGATTCAGCTGTAGCAACAAATGTGGAATTGGTGTCTTCTTTGTTGGCAAACATTTTGATTGATTTTGCCGTTTTACTGCCACGTCTGTGACGCTTTTCCTTCAGCTACAGCTGTGGTGACTGATTTGGTACATTAAATACTGTTGTTATTCCATTCTATGCATCTTTTCTACGTTCAACACACTCTGATTCGAATAGAATTATAGTGAAGAAACCTTAACATTCCTTCGCGGCTTCTTTCTGCTAAAGGGCAGGTATTCTGTTGTTTTCCAGCCATTTTTCATTTTTAATAGAAAATTAAATTCTTCAGTAAAAGCGTGTATGTTACGAAATAATTGTAAATAAACTGTTCTATAATGTACCGTTTCGTACCATGTCAGGGATTTTGGGAAACCTAAGAAAGATAAATGTGAAGATATTTCTAGTTATCTTTAACCAATTTTTATGGCAGTACATACGTTCCCTAATGTAAAAAGTATGCTAAAATCCATATAAACGATACTATTCGCACTCATCCAGTTTCGTATTCAGAAATTTAACTTCCGGCCACTTGGAGCGCTGCTTTCGCAGTGTATAACAAAATTCAGAGGGAGTGTGACTGTATGTTAGACTGTACTTTCTCCTAGCCCTTTTCCCGATGATTTCTATACAAATTGGATGTAGGCCTGTAAGTGTGCTATCTGAGCATAGAAATGCAGCATGCCCGCAAGATCAACTTGCTTTCTCTGAATCTGAAATTTTTCTCAATACGTGATGTAATAGGCTGATAGGGGAGCCGAATCCAAACTTATTTTCTTTTCGTTTACTTGCAATTCTCTGGTAACCGAGCGTTCCATGGCGTTTTTTTTCCTAATACATAGTGGTATTGTTATATAAATATTTTGCAACACTATCTACGCACGAATTGCAAGCGTTGAACGAAAATAGCCATACATTTACCTAATTCAATGTCACAACAGATATTTTGTCCAAAATTTCCTACATATTTCGAAGTACGCAGGTTGGCAACAAATGCAGAAACTGTTGTAGGTCATCAGTGTAGCCGAAGAAAACCGTAGCTAACATTTATTGTAGTGCCCCAGTAGCGACAGTGTTACTCATCGCGTTATTGGGCTAACATATCTTCTGCGATACGAAAAACACAAAATTAATTATTTTTGACACACATACACAAATACACAAACACACACATCGGAAAATTGCGTTTTTACGAGAAATACAACTATGTAGGTGAACTTCAAAAGATGCAAAAACAGAAAATTTCATCGGAATCTTTAGAGCCTTTTCCGATATATATATATATATATATATATATATATATATATATATATATATATAGAGAGAGAGAGAGAGAGAGAGAGAATTGCTCGTTTAAAGATATATTTCAAGGCAGCCACTTTTGAATTTGGCTAGAAACGAAATATGAACATCTATGGTTGCCGCGCTCAGACAGATGAAGTGCAACATCCAAGTAGTATAAAGAATTGTGCTTTTCCATAATGACGTATGGAACAAACACCCATCTCAATCTTTCGACGTCCATTTACTGCCAGAAATATGCGCAGGACGAAATTTTGTGAGAGACATTTTTTTATTGCTAGCATGAGAGGAGGAATCGCGCTGCGAAGCCCGAGTGCGCGAATTTAGATTCACCCTCTATATAAGAGTTGTGGGTTTTTGACAAGGCGGCGTACGTATACTTAAAACAGAAACAGTCGATCCATATTAGCGCAAGTGACATTTATTGAAACAAATCAATACTCGTATTTGGGAGTTGGAGAAATTACATAAATTCCAGACTGATAAAGTTTAAGTTTCAAGCACTGAGTGGTATTTCAAAGGTCTCTTCCATCGGCGACTTTCCTAAGTGTGAGCACGTTAACAAGCGGCGTGAAGTCTGTAGGGGAGACCGGGGCACGTTTTCCACCGTTTTACATTTTTATTTTTGTACTTCTTATTTTTACCGATTTTGCGGTAAACAGCGCATCATTATATTTCCTACCCCTTTATTTACAGTCTTGTATAGATATTTTTGAAAATTGTAAATATCATTCTTGGCAGCAAATGGTTTTGTCTGATTATGTTACGATGGAAAATTTGCCCCGTATGCGCAGCAACTTTTCCAGTTTACTTAAAATTTACAGGGGCAAATATTCCAATTATACTTTCAATGTTAAAACAGAGATAATTATCTTGATTTCACTGAATACGTATTTTTATCATGAATTTACAATACATTACAAAAGAGGATAGTAAAAATAGCCACATTGAATAAAAACAAATGCTATTTAATGGTTTTACAAAATATGTGACTTAAATATTTTACAAATTCAGACATTTTTAACGATACCTATACTGATTGTCTGAATCACAATGTAAGCAAACAAAAAATGGAGCATTCCCTTTCGTACAGTCTCCATGCGCCCATTTCGTGCACTGTACACACTTTTCATTTGCCTTAGACTTGGCGTAAGACTTAAAGCAATAAGGAATATGTGCCCCATATGCACTCGGAAAACGTGCCCCGTCGCCATATTCAGAACTGCAACACAACATCCCTGAGTAACAGTGTAAGCTATTTACAAAACAAATGCACAGTTACGTGAAGAAAGAAACCCACTTTTACTGTGTGCAATGTCAAAATAATAAGTTTAACGCAAGAATGTTTATTTTAAGTTTCAATAAAATCGTGAAAGTTTACTCACATCTGCAAAAATGACGAAAACAGCCCTGCCGACGTTGTGACTGCTGGTAGAACACTGAAACTTTCGTAAATGAAGCGGGCTTTGTTGCAACTTCCTACAGTATCGCCGGTGGTAACATCAAGCGGTTTGTTTCGAAAATAAACGGATTTGGAAAACTTGCCCCTATGGAAAATGTGCCCCGGTCTCCCCTAGCGAGACGTCTTGTGGCAATGTAGCCAGGAGAGGTGTGTCTGTTCCGCGAAGAGATGCACTCTCTGACGTAAGCATGCACTGCGTCCTGAACCGAAGTACGCTGCTGAAACGATGCACGATAGGTCGTGTGTGCTGTCTGTGTAATTATGCTTGAGCCAGTCAGGTCTGACACGCTTGATAATCTTTATACGAGCGTGGCCTCTGAGGGGATTCCAGCAACTGCCAGCTGTCGGTGTTCTCACTGCAGTGACTGTAACTTTAATTGATAGTATAGCCGTAATATTTGATACCATTAACTCCGACTCTACAATATGTAGGTGTACAGACCTAGCACGAAATAATAGGTAATGGTGGTTTGCGTTTCAAATATTTTTTACTCCCTTCTATGTTCCGTAATAGGTTCTTTTGCTTTCATATTAATCTTCTAGAAGTATATTCTGTAATAGTCATCGCTGTGTGAATTTAAGTGCACTCCCTCTGGTGAGTGAATTTGATTGATTGGTCTTAACTACAAGGCTGCTTGCAATCCGATGTTTTGCACGTCCTTCTTTCAGGGCTTGTATTAAACACGTGGTAAAGATCCTGCTACTGAAAAGATAATCCTACTTTAAAATAAGAATGACTTACGAGATTTATAAAAAAATTGAGAACGATGCAACAATTTTATCATACATGCAGGCCTATTATAAATTTGTATCGCACTATATATATATATATATATATATATATAGTGCGATACAAATTTATAATATATATATATATATATATATATATATATATATATATATATATAAATCGATGTATGTATATATGTTCCTTACGGTCTCCAACATGGTTGGAGCAGTTTTGGTGTAATCCGTAGGAAAACTTCAGTTACCCCCAATGGTTAATCCTGTGAAGTTTGGTTCAAAAATGTTCAAATGTTTGTCAAGCTTAATGGACTTAACTGCGGGGTCATCAGTTCCTAGACTTACAAGCTACTTATGAACTACCTTATACTAAAGACGGCACAAACACCCATGCCCGAGGGGGGATTCGAACAACCGACTGGGGACAGCCTCGCGCATCGTACTTAGAATAGCGCCTCAATGCGCTCGGCCGCTCCGCCGCGCCTGAAGTTTGGTAGCAATCAAAACAAGATATTTATTGATTTGAAGAATATGTCGAAAAATACCGAACATAAATTTCTCCTTGGAAAAGCTATTGACTCTTTGACTTTTCATATTTACTGTATTGCAGAAAATGCAGTTATCGATTGCTGTGTTGTATGCAATGTGATTCAGCACAGTGTATACCGTACTTAGACAATCCTCAATGTGTTTAATCCATATTTACTTACTAATATTTCAGTCTAGGTTATTCGTAAAAGCTTACAATCCTGAGGGTGTTTAAACAAATATTTACTTACTAATATCACAGTCTAACTTACTCGTAAAAACTTACGTCCGGCACTTGGAACGACAGTAGCGTCCCTAACGAAGAAAGCCAACTGTAGCTACATTATCAATGTGCAATCTAACACGAACTGTCACGCAAGCGACTCCAGCGCTCCAAGCGGTAGCACTGCATTAAAAGAAGAATGGCATGATATAAATCAAGAACTTGCTATTTTTAACACTGTTATTCCCATATTTGCCAGCCACTAAATGTAATTGTCAATTTTCCAACGCGAATGGGAAAAACTAATTAAAGTACTATTCCATCTCCCATTAATATCAGCCTATAGAAATAAAATGTCATTAAAGTGCAATATACACGATTTATAGACATTCGTTCACAGTAGAAGTATCGTAAGTGTATCGTAGAAAATCGTTTAAGGCGAGAAATGAGGTACAGCCAGACTTGTTTAAATTCAGAACGAAATGATTATATTCATTTGTAAATGTTTGGCACAACAAAAAAATTATATGTTTCTAATCCAAATAGAGAGATTAAAAAAACACTATTAATCCGCTGGTCGTAAGATGAATTGATAAAATAAATATCGTATTAAATACAAATGGTGTTTCCTTTGGCGTAGGAAGGCTTTCTATGTATGGATAGAACCGCTAAAAATGATGACAGTGAGATGCTAGTGGTATAACATCAAGAAAACGTACGAAAACCACCTATGTTATTCATACGAGAGTAGTAACTTAAATAGTGGCAACACTGCCCTGGAGAAACTATGCAAAGGAATCTTCTATTGTCGCTTATAGCACATGTTGTTGACATACCTGGCTTACCTCAGTGCAAACGGACTCGCCCGTCCCACGCCACCGGCATGCGCACGATAGAGGGAGACACAGTCACTTGTGAACGAGGGGTCTAACGTAACGATGCCACTGTTTTCTAAACAGGAACAACGGAGTTGGATCGAGATTGAATGTGCCAGAGGTCGTACAGCATCACAGTGTCATCAAGGTCTTCGAGAGCTGTGAGGGAAATCGGCATTGCCGCACAGAGCAGTGGCACGTTGGGTAAAAGCCTTCAACGAAGGTCGGCAAACTGTGGCAGACGTGCATCTGGCAGATCGTCCTAGCGTCTCTGAAGAAGAAGTGCATACTGTTGCCGCGTTAGTGGACAGTGATCGACGCCAGACGATTCGTGAGCTCGACCACGAAACCGAGTTAGCGGATACGACTGTAGTTCCCATCCTGAACGAACGTCTGGGCACGCGAAAAATTGCATCGCGATGGGTTCCGCATGAATTGACGGAAATGCAGAACTGTATGCCTTATGATTTGACTCCGAAGATGAAGGAACCACTTCGTGGCATTCGCTTCAGAACTGTTCCAGAGATTCGAAAGGCAATAGACCACTCCATTCTCACCATCAACAGAACAGACTCTTCTAACGGTATACTACGCCTTACACATCACTGGCAACGAGTTCTACACAACGCTGGTGACTACTTTAACCCTTAACTACTATCGACCGTCTCACAGCCCGCTACGAATTTTTGCGTCAAAATACTTTCGACGCCCCTGCAAAGAGAAATGGACTCTTCCGCGTAGCTTCCTAGTTCCTACTGGCTGGCACGTTACACGTGTCAGCATTATTTCAGCGCTTTGTTTCGTAGGTCTCATGCTTTCAGTAAACGTTACTGTGTCTTTATGGCGGCAAAAGGTGAACCTCCTGTGCAACGCGAGACAGATGTGGATGTCCAAGAAGGCTTTGGTGAATCCTCAGATAAAGAATTTGATGACAGTGATGTGGCCCCTGATTTCGAGATATTTAGTGATCATAATACTAATTCAGAGCGTGAAGTGTATGAAGGTTCAAACAGACTAAAATATGATTGTGCTGTCATAGAGGACATAATTACTTTTTATTTGATACTGCAGAAGTAAAATTTGTCAAGGTTTATCCCTTCACTGACTTACAGAATGTAGTAGTCGCTTTACATTCAAAAAAATGAATCGTAAACTGAAAGATGAGTCGTAAACTGAAAGATGAGTTATGAGTTTGCGTACAATTTATCGGAACTAAAATGGGATTTTTCCATCTAATTATGTTTCGAATCTGTAATAAAATCTCTCTGATGATAGTCTGTGGCTAACTAATTGATGTTATTTTCGTAACACATAAAAAATATACAGCACATTTCGTAGTATTTTATTTGTCGCCATTTTATAAATACTGTTTTGTTTGTTTAAAAAAGGTCTAGTTTCCATATAGTCTACTTGCAAGAAGTGTAATGAACAACAGGAATTCATGAAACTACACATTCCGCAAACCACTGGTTTGATATACAAGAAATAATAATGAGGTCTGAGAGACCCCTCCACAGTAATTTTGTTCCTGTCAGTGTCGATAGTAGTTAAGGGTTAAAGGACAGTAACAGGTGCAAACATGCAACGCTTTTGTATCGGTCGTATTGTTCTGATGGCAAAGTGTTAAGCGACAGATCATTGATTTACTGTGCTAATGATAATCGAAGCGGCACGCCTTCCCATTGTGATGGCACACATACTGTCTTTGTGTGGTGTCCACAACCTAAACAGAGGCAAAAATGTATAAAATGTTAAATTGTGATCATCAGTGGCGAAGTCAGCTAAATATCATTGCTTTGATGATCTTGGTGCAGTACGCCAAGAAAGTGATTTTTTTTTTTCATTTATATTATCTAATGCACGGAAGCACAGCCGGGGAATTATGTTAAACCTGCTGTAGAATAAAAGGGTTCTGTCCACCAGATCCAGTACTGCATACAACGCCACGACTTTGTCGGGTACGATCTTCTCCCTCCTGCTGCCATACGCCACACCTTTTATCCTAAAACCCTTCCGTTTCCTGTTGACCCTCAGCTTTTGACGGTATGTAAATGCCCCCTTTTGTCGCCGCTCGCTTCCTCCGTAGACAACATGATTTCCCAATTCCGCTGGCTGCTGGATTGTGTCTGCTGCCCCCTCTCGTTCCACTACCTGAGCATTCTCCAGGGCTCCAGCTGCCCCGCGCTCCAGACTGGACAGTTGGCGCTGGAGGCTGCCACCGCTCAAGTGACACTCGCTCTCAGCTTTCAGCTGGCCCCTGTCGACACTCATTTTTATTTTTATTTTCCTTTCTATATCCTCTGCCTGACAATAGCTAACGAACAAAGGGCTTGTCCCGTCGGCATGACATTCGTGTATTGAGTCGTTGTTAGAGGTAACGGCAGGCAGTCCGAGGCAGCAGTTCACAGAACGCGTGTAAATGTTTTCGGGCAACACTTGCTTCACTGCTTCTGCTGCTCCCGAACCTAGGAGGCAGTTCCGAGAATGACCACGGTGGCATTGGGGGCACCATCTCCACGAACTTCCTTTCTGCTGCACTTGTTCATGGCCACCAGAAATCATTACACCCTTAAACGAATCTTCGTAACCATTGTGGAAAGCCGCGGTGGAATGGCCGATAATAATAATAATAATTTACCAATAAAATACAATTTCCCTAAATGTCATTTGCCATAAGGAGCATATTTCCTTCAGTAAACATTAACATATTACAATTCTCGCCTGACAGTGAGGCACGTTTGGGTGTCAAAATGTCTCTTCCCACAGAAAAAAGACGTTCGACTGAGACGCTTGATGGCATAGCTGCATTATATTTAATGAAAAATGTTCTCCTCGATATTGCACTTTTGGTGAGGTTGACTCTTTTATCAAACTGTAGGAGCTGAGATTTACGGCATCTCCTCATGTGCTGCTTAAGATTATTAAGACTCGGCCGCGGTGGAGTGGCCGAGCGGTCTAAAGCGTCTCGCTGCGGACCGCGCGGTTGCTCGCCGTGGAGTTTCGAGTCCTCCCTGGGGCATGGGTGTGTGTGTTGTCCTTAGGTTAGTTGACCTAGGTTTAAGTAGTTTGTAAGCTACGGACTGATGACCATGCAGTTTGGTCCGATAGATTTACAAACATTTGAACATTTGAACACATTGTGAAAAACTGTGTGGTTGTGCTTTTACAGTAAAAACTCTTTTTCTCATCATTCAAATTGTTATTATTATTATATATTCTGAAAAATTTTGAGTCAGTGTACCGGGTTATCAACAAGTCAGTATAAATTTGAAAACTTAATAAATCACGGAATAATGTAGATAGAGAGGTAAAAACTGACACACATGCTTGGAATGACGTCTAGTTTTATTAGAAAAAAAAATGTCCCACAGATGGCGCTTCATCTGATCAGAAAAGCAATAATTAGCATAACAAATTAAGACAAAGCAAGGATGATGTTCTTCACAGGAAATGCTCAACAAGTTCACTATCATTCCTAAACATTAGCTGTAGTCGAGGAGTAATGTTGTGAACAGCACTGTAAAGCATGTCCGGAGTTATGGTGAGGCATTGGTGTCGGATGTTGTCTTTCAGCATAACCTAGAGATGTCGGTCGATTACGATACACTTGCTACTTCAGATAATCCGAAAGCCAATAATCGCACGGACTGGGGTCTGGGAACCTGGGAGGCCAAGCATGACGAAAGTGGCGGCTGAACACGATTATCGCCAAACGACGCGAGCAAGAGATCTTTCACGCGTCTAGCAATATAGGGTGGACCGCGATCCTGCATAAAAATCATACGTTTCAGCAGGGTGCTTATCAGCCAGGCTGGGGATGATGCGCTTCTGTAACATATCGGCGTACCTCTCACCCGTCAAGGTAGCAGTTACAAAACCAGAATCACACAGTTCCTCGAAGAAAAAAGGCCCGATAAGGGTAGATGTGATTCTAATAAAACCCCATGTCATTCCAAGCATGTGTCAATTTTTTCCATAATTCCGTGATTTATTAAGTTTTCAAATTTATACTGACTTTTTGATCACCCGGTACTTCTCCTTGCTTGTTGGAGGCGTCGTGTTCACATTTAACTTGTCAGTACGAACTTTAGGGATGGTTCTGGTGACTACTGTTTCTTTTATTAGTCGTAGAAGACCACAACCGACTTCATTTTTGTATTTAATTTTTCTTTCTTTCTTTAAGAATGCTCGAAGACGCCTTCTGGAACAACTTCCAGCATTCACTTTGGTCTGCACTTTCATGGTAGAGTGCCGTTGACATCAATTTCTTTCCTTCGATCTGGAGACAGGAGAAGGCGGAAGGAGGCTATCCGTGTATTTTCCTCCTTGGAGCCGCACCGCCTCATTTATGTATGAGAATGATTTCTTTTTGTGTATACTTGAATTGTTTTTGTGTTGTCTTTTGTTAGAGCAGCCTTTCAGTAGCAACAATTTCTGTTTTGTTTGTCATTTCCACTGGTGTTAGTTTACAATAAAAGTTTCCCGTGGACGCGTTACGTCACAGGAACGTGGTTATAGACAGCATTCGTTTTGGTTGAGTACCACATTACCAAATGAATAAATAAATTAATTAATCATAAATAATATATAAACATTTTAAAAATGCTAATGTCTCCGGAATAAGGTTCGAGCGTGGGGGATATTACATATACGATACGTATCACAATTTTTTGATTTTTCGACTTGAAGAGACAAATGAAGTAAAACAGTTTTACGGAATCACTAAGTACGTATACTCCCTTTTTTCTTAATAATTTTAGTAAAGATGTAGGGTAGCCATTTTATAAAATGATAGACGTCACTATTTTGATCCGCTCAGTTAGCCATGTGGACTAACGCACCGCTTTCTGAGACGGGGAGGCGTACCGGTCCCGCTTCGAATCCGCCCGGCGGATAGACCAAGGGGGTCGAAGTGCCAGCCAGCCTGGATGTGGTTTTTAGGCGGTTTTCCACATCCCACTAGGCGAATACCGGGCTGGTCCCCAAGTTCCGCCTCAGTTACATGATTCGCAAACATTTCGTAACACTTTACACTTTCACATGTATAGCACTATACGCAGACATTTGGGGTATACATTTCCTCCCGGGGGGCATGGGGTTGCGGCAGGGAGGGAATCCGGCCACCCCGTAATTACTAACATGCCAAATCCGCATTAATAAGCCGACCCTGCCTGTTGGGACAAACGGCTAAAGACAAAGAAAGGTAGACGTAACTATTTTATTTGACTGTAATTTTCAGATGCAAATGATTAGATATAGGCCTCGAAGCTTGGGTAGCGCATAAAATAAAAAAGTTTAAAATTAACAACTGTTGCGGATCCAGTTATTTAAGATGGAGATGGACGGTTGTGGATGTGCCGAAGGCAGAAAATTCTGTAAACTGATTATGTGTCAAAAATGCAGGCATTTGAGTTAAAAAATTTAAAAAAGATCACACTTCGATTTGCGATATTTATTTCCCACAACAAGAAATCCAAACTGGCAACGCCGGCCGCGGTGGCCGAGCGTTCTGCGGCGCGCCAGTCACAGTCTGCACGGCCGCTAGGGTCGGGGGTTCGAATCCCCCCTCGGGCATGGATGTTTGTGTCGTCTTTAGTATAAGGTAGTTCATAAGTAGTTTGTAAGTTTACGGACTGATGACCCCGCAGTTAAGTACCTTAACCCTCCGTCGGGCGCACCTCCAGATGAAACAAAATCAGGCGCACCCGGCCTGAGAGGCCACCCACATATTTTGTGGACTAGCTCCGCCATGTTAAATCAAATTCAAAATGTGTGTTGGCTAGTTTTGAAGAGGATCTAAAGGAAGGAATTACAGTAAACTTAAAGCATAATAATGGATTTATTGAACACAATACACCTTAAACTAAAGTAACCAAAATTACCAATTTCCCACAAAGAGCATTAAAAATTGGTCGAACAGACATCCATAAAAGTAATGAAGTCATTTTTATAGGACATTAGGCAGTCTATTCTGTAATCATCTTTTCTCGCCACATTTGCAGCCAAAAACCGATGCTATAGCTCCCAAATCAACAGCTGAAGCACAGGTATGGCACAGAACGTATACGTCGCTCAAGCAGATTGGTTGATGAGAAGCTGAACATTCGTGATTCTTCATCCTCCTAACTCTTGTTTCAGCCACGCATGGTCGACGTTTTAGCCATTTGGGAGGTAATGTGGGAGAACTTTCCCGTTCCTTGTGGGGTAAAAAATTTTTCAGTCGAGTTTGCAGCCGAATCGACATTCCACATATATTCATAGCATACACAGGCTAAATTGTCCAGTTAGAAGTTGATGACACAAGGTTTTGCAATTGGTGGCGTCATTTGTAGCAATATCTTTTACACTGGATGTTGAGTAATAATGATGTGACTCATCACACTATGAATATTAGAAGGTATCTATTTAGACTACTTCGTCGTCTTATCGTTTCCAAAATAAAAACTCCTCACATATTTTCTTCTCTTCTTGATATTCCCGAGCTGTTCCCTAAACTTCCTGTTCAGTTGCTGAGTCGTCCTTGCCTTCTCCTACCTCATCCTGAGAGTGGGTGTCTCTCTCATCGACTAAATCTTCGAGCGCGGCTGGATCTTCAGTTGTTTCATCCTCGAGGAGGCGCATTATTTCCACAAGATCATTGGCTTAGAGGCATAATATACTTTTCTGGACATTTGAGCAGAAAATATGGATGTGATAACGTAAGAAAAGAAAGGAAAACTGAAATTAGAACTCGATCAGGTGCACTCAGTGTGAAGGGCAAGGGTCGTCAAAGTCTTCTTTTTTCCGAAGGTAACGGTGAAAATCACAGAGCACAGACTTAGTTTGATTGAAACGAAGTAATAAAATAAAAATATCGTGAAAAATCTCACCTGATAAACTATAACGTAATCGGGAGCAGACGTCCTGTGAGGCCCAAGGAGTTCCCCGTGATCCGCGTGGAAATCGATGGCAGCCTGCGGATCGGCACTGTGTGAGGTTCCCAAAGTTACGCGACTAAACGGAGAGGCGGGCCGCTGGGCCACCACTGTTAAGCACGGGAATAAAAAAAGTGATTTGCTGGCCTGTGAGCCGACTGCGCCCGACGGAGGGTTGAGCGTAACAAACATTTGAACCAATCTGGCAACATTCTAAAATTGGCATCGTGTGAGGCAACGGAGAGCATTCGCCCCTGCGGCGTGTCGTGGAAGCGCGCTGCAGCTGTTGGGCAAGGCGTGGTAATGAACCGCGCTGGCTGCGCTCGCGTTCACTCTCGAAGTGTCGCGGCTAACGGTGCTGGCCGGCTGCCTTTCGTAACGGCCGCTGCTTCCCGGATCACAAGCAGTGCCAGCGTAGCGCTGCCCACACACGCGGCCGCCGCCAGCTGGAATGAATCACGCCGCCTGCGTGGCCACTGCCCGTGTTCAAAGTCGAGAAAACACACCACGGTCTGACATAACCGTCGCGACACTGCGTATAGTTTCTGTCAGCCACGACGAGAGTAGCGCTCCAAGCGGCCAGCGAGCTGCACTCGGCAGCGTGGTTCGTGACGCCACCGCAGTTTAATGCCCACTTTACACGATGATCGCGCTAGTAATGAACAGATCACGTTGCGCGCCATCTAGCGACGTAAACACGGAACTACTAGCATTATGGAATAGGTTCACGGATTTGTGACTGGCTGGAAGACTTCCTAAGTAATAGAACGCAGTACGTTGTTCTCGACGGCGAGTGTTCATCAGAGACGAGTGTATCGTCAGGCGAGCCCCAGGGGAGTGTGATAGGACCGCTATTATTTTCTATCTATATAAATGGTCTGATGGACAGAGTAAGTTGTAATTTGCGGCTGTTTGCTGATGATGTTGTGGTGTATGGGAGGGTGTCGTCTGTCAATCAAATCAAATGTTTGTAAAGCTTATGGGACTTAACTATGGGGTCATCAGTCCCTAAACTTACAAACTATTTATGAACTAGGACGGCACAAATATCCATGCCCGAGGGGGGATTCGAACCCCCGACCGTAGTGGCCGTGCAGACCGTGACTGAAGCGTTTCAGTCCCCTCGGCCACCGCGGCCGGCGAGAAATTAGGGCTCGTACGGAGGCATATAGGCATTCTTTTTTTCCTCGTTCAATTTGGGAGTGGAATAGGAAAGGAAAAGACTAGTAGTGGTACAGTGTACCCTCCGCCACCTTACGGTGAATTGCGGATGTAGATGTAGATTTCATGAGCGCCGACGACGTTACGTACTACCTAGTACGCTTTAAGACAAGTTCTAAATTTGCTAGTAGAGGAGTGGGTGCGCATGCGCAGAAGTGAATTCGTTGTGTGATTTATAAGTTTGCGTGTGGAAATAGCCGTGTCCTTACCGAAACTGCTTGCTTCGTTGGAGTGTCTTGCATTAGTGGAGTGGAACACAGCAGGAATTCTGCTTTCGATTGAGGCATACAGGGTCGTTGCAGAAAATCCTGCCGGCCGCGGTGGCCGAGGAGACTGAGGCGCCCCAGTCACGGTCTGCACGGCCACTACGGTCGGGGGTTCGAATCCCCCCTCGGACATGGATATTTGTGCCGTCCTAGTTCGTAAGTAGTTTATAAGTTTAGGGACTGATGACCCCGTAGTTAAGTCCCATAAGCTGTACAAACATTTGAACAGAAAATCCTATCTATTGTAACAACGTACAATGACTGTTATTTATGAAGAAAATAACAGAAAAGTGTAGATTTAAAAGAATTTTGAATACGTCTTGTTGATTAACTTCATATTTTTAATCTATTACATACTATGAAACAAGTCCTTCTGTTGCGTCTGTCTGTCAGTCCTCGATAAACACTACTGAACGATCAACAATAATTCAGTTCCTTATACCAAAGGTATTGAATATAAGGAGAGGCTTTAAAGCTTGTGCTGTGGCCCTAATTCGACCTCCTGTGACTAGGAAGACGCATTAAACAGTTCACCTAACACAGAAACACAGGTAATGCGGCTTCAGGAGCTGTCTTCAATCACGTCCCCCTCCACACCGCATACTTTAATTCTGCCTCAATGTGTGTGCTTGAACACAGCCCGTGTAGTCGCGCTATCCGCAACACTGTGTTCGTGTAACGCACAGGCTTTCTGAGGGCACACACTGCGGGACCGCAACGGCTGTGCCACAACATTAAACAGAGCAAAATAAAATTAATCGTGCTATTCCGACCACGGATTCGAGTTGCCAGTAAAATTACGAACTCCTGGATACCAATAACAGACCAGACGGATCCTTAATTAAAAAGTAGCAAAATTAAATCAATTACTTTAGGACGTTTTATTAATGTTCACCAACCAAGGAGCAACAATTAGAGGACAATCGATTGGAAGGAACAATGTAATTTCTACATTACCCGTTTGTTTAATGTAAAAGTTGCTCGAAAGGGAGAACTTCCTGTAGCCGTTAAATTTAAAGGCAAGCGGAAGTCACGCCGTGGCGGAGACATACCAGCTTTGTCCCGCTCTCCAAACAGGTGTCCCAACCTGAGTGTCCGAGACACAGTGCCGTCCGCAAGGGCTAAGCTTCGCCAACGGTTTCTCCCCCCTACCGGTAAGGTTGGCTACAGGGACTAATTTTGAACATGGGAAACACACTGCAGTGCGAGAACAGCCACGCACCGCCATTCGGTTGCAGAGCTTCGAAGTATCCACCTCGCGGACAGGCTAGGGCGGAAGTTACCGCCGTATTAGTGTGAGTTTGAGGACCGACCGCGTCTGTTACAATGATGGGCGAATGGAAGCATCCGGTACACTTACCATTGAGTTTATATTGAGGTAAGCTTGACCGTTTGGCACCTGCTCTGGTTATAGTCTTACGATTTCATGGCTAGCTACATTTGAATATTAAACATGCAACAGGGCTACCTCATATTCGCTTTTCAATTAATGAATCTTCAATAAGTTGACGAAACACCTGCCAAGAGAAGAAGTCCGACGCCTTTACGGTCCAAGGACAGCAGATCAGCAGGTGAGTGTAACTTCCTGTCTGAGCCGGCCGCGGTGGCCGAGGAGACTAAGGCGCTTCAGTCACGGTCTGCACGGCCACTACGGTCGGGGGTTCGAATCCCCCCTCGGGCATGGATATTTGTGGCGTCCTAGTTCGTAAGTAGTTCATAAGTAGTTTGTAAGTTTAGGGACTGATGACCCCGTAGTTAAGTCCCATAGATGTACAAACATTTGAACATTTTTGAACCTGTCCGAGAGGAAAGGCGATAGGCAGCAACTCTTGTTGCTTCATCTTGGTTAGTAAAACTTCAACATTTACTTTATGTAAGCGATTTATAGCGTCTCTCTTGTAAGCAGGAGATCCCGAATTCGAATCCCGGACACACCACAAATTTTAATACAACGCATATATTCACTACTAGACGGGTTTTCCTACGGTTGTCACCAAAAAAAAATGTTCAAATGTTTGTTAAGCTTATGGGACTTAACTACGGGGTCATCAGTCCCTAAACTTACAAACTACTTATGAACTACTTACGAACTAGGACGGCACAAATATCCATGCCCGAGGGGGGATTCGAACCCCCGACCGTAGTGGCCGTGCTGACCGTGACTGGAGCGCCTCAGTCACCTCACGGTTGTCACCAGTGGACGGTGTGATTCATGAGGGAGGTTTATTTGTATAATTCATTACGGTGTGTGGCAGTGGGTGAATGTGACGAGCGAAAATCCGCTAAAGAGAGCAATAAGTATTTTAAGGAAAAGCTATATATTCTGTGACTTACGAACATTACCGAACATATGACAATACGGTTATTGTTTCGTAATCAAAAATGTTTGTAGAGCTTATGGGACTTAACTACGGGGTCATCAGTCCCTAAACTTACAAACTGCTTATGAACTAGCTAATACTAAGAACGGCACAAATATCCATACCCGAGCGGGGATTCAAACTCCCGACCGTAGTGGCCGGGTAGACTGTGACTGACGAGTCGCAGAACGCTCGGCCACCGCGGCCGGCGTTTCAGAGTCCGTAGGATGAACATGAGACTCCTTTTTATCTTAAAACAAGCTCGATGCGTCAGGCTGATAAAAATATAAAAAATAATAATAAAATAAAAAAAAGAAACCTCTTTGATTGTGCCTACGGATGCCTATACTCAGGATAGCCCTTTGTATGCGAACTACTTCCCCCTCCCCCACCCCCCTTATTCAGCAACGGTGGTTAGTCAGTCAACTGTACGAGGACTCCATATTCCAACTGGCCGTTGTTTATTTAGACGTTCGTGCCATAATATCTTTAGTTCTAACTGCTGTACAAGTGAGGTTATGAGGGACAGTAGTAACGCGCGACCACATTTCGATATATTGTGCATTTCGATTTGCTCCAAGATGGCGGGAGATTCTGATCTGTTGTTGCAGTTTGCATATATAGTAGTAAACGAGATTAATTATCCTCATAATGTAAGGACTATAGAATGATGAGACAGTGTTTCGCGTTCACCACGAGAAAAATAATTGTGACATGAAATGTATATACATTCCATTGTTCTTACACTGCGATGATAATTAAGTTACTCATCGGACTAGGGTACATACAAGAATATGTCAACCATAAAGCAGGAACAGCATTAATTGTTTACTTCGTAGTTGTGAAGACGCCACTCGCATTCATGTCTTGGAAATCGTATTCCACAAAACCAAATTTGCTACCTTGGCAACACAATTCGAACTGTAAACAGTTCGCGCAAACTTTCAACATCGCAACATATATCGAAATGTGGTCGCGCGTTCGAGATTTATCAAAACTGGCGTCAGTACCAGCGTCCTTCATAATTACCGGGACAGCACTCGTTACAAAAAGTCGAAATATTGTAACATCCTTGACGAAGGATGATATTGACGTCAGTGATCAACAGATTTTGCGGAGTGTAGTCACGTGTAGTCCTAAAACATCGAGTGTGCTCTGCATGAAGCTTGCACAGAAACAGAAGACGTTGGCGTTTCTGCTGACAACAATGTATGTAAGTCAATAATTCTCTCTGCGTTCACTCGTTGTAGTAACAAGTTTTGTGCCGTCTTGTCCAGTATAATATATTCTTTATTTGATACATTGCAAAGGTCGCATGAGGATCTAATATTTTCCCTTACACTGTTATCACACAGATTGTGCCTTGTACCTGAAACTAAAGCTATCGAAACTAAACACTTAAATTTTATGATACCTGTCAGACTGCGCATAAATAAGAATGTAAATACATCATACGTTCAATGAAAGTTAATTCTGGGTAATTTGTGCTGAGGGAGAAAAATGGGACAATTTTATTTGCCTCGTCGGCAAGGCAGTGTGCTGATGTTGGCAACGACTCATCCTCATAGAATGGGAGGGAATAATTTTTCGTGTCGACCATAAAATAGTAATTAGTGCTGTTTCTGCTCTGTGGTTGACAGGTATGTTACTTTGTCCGCACAGTAAATTAATTATCCTCTTAAAGCGAGCATTTTGTTGCCAACTTCAGCACACACCGCCGCCAACGCGGAAAAGTTTAAGTTCACCAGAAAAAATAGCATATAATTTGAATGTTAGAAAGAAAGCTTGTTTGTATGGATTTATTTTCTGAAATCATTAAGTGGTGTTGTTTTGTAATGGTTGTACAATAATTTTCCTATATTTTTCGTTTTCTATATAATAAAGCAGCGGGGTTAAAATGCAGTGCATGTGTCGAGGCATTCTTTCTGACGTGTTGATGTTGGCGTTGTTGACGCAATGTTTAAAGGAGTAACATATTGCACAATCGTGACATATTCGTGAAAAATATCGCTGTTGTTGACATAATTATTATTATGATTAATGTACCGGAAAAAGTGACATTCGTTGAATATGGTTTATTCGTTCACAAGTAAGAGTATTTCCAGTCAAACGTACGTAATTTTAAAAAATCAGAAACTGTTACACCACTATAGTGACTTGTTATCGATGTACTTCTCTTTAACATCTCCAGCAATTTCTTCAAATGTAAGTCTATAGAATTTTTTGGGGAGTACAAATAGCTGCCAGAGCGTATATCAGGAAAGTACACTGAGAACCAGTCACTTCATGGGTGTAACAGTTTCTTACAGTTTCTTTCACGTAGTGGAAACTGAGTACATTCATTCGGCAGTAAGTTTTATTCTAGCAGTTCGTATTTTCAGACAAAGCTACGTAAGTAAATAAAACTGTTACATCCATGTTCTCGATTTACTTTTTTCAACTTCTCCAAAAATTTCTTCATCGTCCAAAGTGCAATCTATAATTTTTATTTCTGTATACATTTCAAAAAATTTTGCCATTCGTCCTCCCGCTTCTTCGATATACATTTTTATTACGCGGTGTCTTCGATACGAAACACTTTTCCAAATTTGCTCACTTTGTAGCTCGTCAAAAACACAAATATCTTTCTACAAATTAGTCATGATTATGCATCTTACTCGTAAAAAAAATTTAACGTGTTTGATAAGAATCTTTTACGATTTTCCAGTATATTACTCGTAAAAAATAATCATGTCAACAACAGTGGTATTTTCTACGAATATACCACGATTTTACAATATGTTACTCGTAAAAACATTTACGTCAACAACCGCAACGCCGAACGTAAAAACCATTCTTATTGGCTATCAGAACACCACTCCTGATTGGTTACTTTCGCCTCCCGTCATTCATCGCGGCGCTTGCCAACATCAAACCGTCAGGATGAATGTGCAAACACATAAACTACATTTTAATCTAGCAGGGTTCTTCAAATTTCTTAGCTGTGCAAACAAGCGAAATAGAGCGGGGAAAAAGAAGGTTAAAGGTCCAATAACTTAATATTCAAGTAAATAATATAAACACACACTAAATACGTACGACACATAAATACTGCAGTTTTCAAATCTGATCGTATCAGCGTCTGCAGGTAGAAAATGCTGGTTTTAATTCCCATAGAACTCTTTAAAACATGAATGATATACAGAGGTGCCAGATGTCAACTGCAGTATAACAATACATACACATAGCGGCGTTTTAATGTGTTCTGAAACGGTACCTGTCAAAATTACAGGTAATTTTCAGTAGAAATCTTCTTTTGTCTCTCTATTTACAAGAATTTAGCTATATTTGTACAAGACCGCTACGGACGAACCTAGCCAAGGTAGCTAGTCTGCTACCAATGAAATATAGTGTACTTTAGGAAAGGTGAACATATATGAATTTCCTTGCTTATGCTATGAAGCCTTGGGGTGAGTAGCTTTTGCTGCGTCGTAACAGGAAAGGTAGGCTGTTGTCAGAAATGGCTCTAAAGTTCGGGTTCAGTTGTACAAATAGAAATGGGAATTTATTTTCGGTTTCGAGATATGGATCAATGTTAACGGAAACGCAGAAACCGATTTTTGACTAATCTATTGCCGCCATGGAGTAGCCGAGCGATCTAAAGCGTCTCGCTGCGGAGCGCGCGGTTGCTCGCCGTGGAAGTTCGAGTCCTCCCTGGGGCATGGGTGTGTGTGTTTGTCCGTAGGTTAGTTTACCTAGGTTTAAGTCGTTTGTAAGCTACGGACTGATGACCACGCAGTTTGGTCCGATAGTTTTACAGACATTTGAAATTTGAATTTGACTAGTCTATTGTGTAGAAAGCAGAGATTTTTTCCTGCAAAATATTCTTGCCGTTTTCACCTACACAATTCTGCCCATTTGCTTAAAAACGATCTACAAATATACTCTTTTGGGTCGTCATAATAGTCTAAGTGACACGAGATTCATTAAACATTGTTAGAATTTTAATTTTGGGTTGTAATGTATTTGCTCATCCCTGCTAGTGTATACAGTATTTCCATTCTTTTGTAACGTGTCATTTGATATTTTGCTGGACATGCCATTGAAACGCAGCAAACGTCAGATGCAACACAATAGTTTGAGATATTACGGCAGGAAAGATGTCTGTCTATTTCTGGTTCCCGCAGACTATAATGATTCGCCATAAGATTTACAAACATCACCCAGTAATAACCAAAAATATATAGGCTTCAAGTGACATTTGGTCGAATTCTTCCCAGCTGATACAATAAACTTTTTGTTCCCCAACATTACTAACTTATGCCAAAATACTCTAAATATCGTCATAAATAGAGATTAAACTGTGCATTTTATAACACTGTATATGAAGACAACATATCTTTTTGCATCAGGAGTCAGTTTTATAAGATCTTGTTCGGATGCTTTTTTGGAAAAGGTCCTAAACTCCAAACGATATTTTTATCTTCACATTACGGACTACTTCTCCGTTGCCATCTGTCAATGTATAACATGTTGTCCTATTCAAATACAGAATGAATAATGTCGTCACTATGCTGATTTTCTTCTCTAAACTATTGTCGTCACATCTGATGTATTTAAAATGTTTTCAACTACAAGTAAGAAAGAATTGGTTGCTTAGTCACGCATAAATTACTACGTTACGGAAAATGAGTACGGATGTTCGAACATGTTATGAATTTTTAAACAACTGGGTCATACTCAAGGGAACACATGTGTAATGAATTAAAGCTAAGGTGGATAAATCGTTAATTGTTTTGTTATTATTGAGGTATAAGGGTATTGACTGTATAGATCAAATGAAATGTTTTTAAAGCTATGGGATCTAATTGCATTGGTCATTGGTCCCTAAACTTACAAACTACTTAAACCAAGTTATGCTAGAAACAACACACAACCATGGTCGAGGGAGGACTTGAATTTCCGACGAAGAACAACCGCGCACTTAGCAGCAGTGTTGCCAGACGTAGGGAATTTTCCCTACGCGTAGGTACTTTTAAGCATTAAAATCATGTAGGGAATTTTCATCCAAAAGTCCCCAACGCGTAGGTACTTTGGTAAAATTTTACAATCGCCGACACAGGCCTAGCGGGTAATGTTGGCAACCGAACAGTTGCCAGCACGCGGGAATGAAGCCGACCAATTTTCAAGCAGCCAATGATATTTTAGACGGCGTAGTTGTTTTCAGAAAACGATATTAATTTGAAAACTTTGTTTCAGACACATTAAAATTCATGCTAAATATGATGATTTCAATGTATATCAGTGGAGTGGGAGAGTCGGTTTGCAAATAGTGTTAGAAAATGTCAGCATAAGAAAAGTTCATTGTTTTCATGAACGAAAGAAGTTTTATTACCTTGAGTAGGCTTAATTATTTACTTCAGGACGATATACTAGTTAGTACTTGTAAAAGAGAAGATGCTGACAAGAAAACGCTAAAGCGTAATGCTCTTGTAACAGAGCACTTGGATTTCGCGGCATAATCTACACTTGATTCCATCTATCAGTAACGATCAGTCTCTGGAAAAACATATCTAGCAAAGTGAAGCACGATGCCAAATATTTATTTTAATGATTTTCAAAATTGTAACATGCCACATTAATCAACTGGTTAACCTCTGCCGGCCGGACTCCTGGATTCAGCCCGTCGCAGACCCAAATCCTGGCTACGATGTTCATCTACATCTACATACATACTCCGCAATTCACCATAAGGTGCGTGGCGGAGGGTACACTTACCACTACTAGGCATTTCCTTTCCTATTCCACTCCCAAATAGAACGAGGAAAAAAAGAATTCCTATATACCTCCGTACGAGCCCTAATTTCTCTTATCTTGTCCTTGTGATCACTACGCGAAATATAAGTAGGCGGCAGCAAGATCGTACTACACTCAGCTACAAATTCTGGCCCTCTAAATTTACTTAACAGAAATTCACGAAAAGAACGTCGTCTTTCTTCCAGCGATCCCCAATTTCCGTGACACTCGCGCATTGGTCGAACCTACCGGTAAAAAATCTAGCTGCTCGTCTCTGAACCGCCTCTATGTCTTCTTTTAAACTGATCTGCTGCGGGTCCCAAACACTTGAGCAATACTCAGGACGTGGTCGTACAAGCGTTTTATACGCGGTCTTTCAAATGTTTGTAGAACTTATGAGACTTAACTACGGGGTCATCAGTCCCTACGCTTACAAACTACTTATGAACTACCTAAGACTAAGGACGGCACAAATATCCATGCCCGAGGGGGGATTCGAACCCCCGACCGTAGTGGCCGTGTAGACCGTGACTGACGCGCCTCAGTCCCCGCGGCCACCGCGGCCGGCCCTGGCTACGAACCTGATGTAGAGGCATTAATGAGGTGGTAGGGAGAAAGTATGGAAACGTAAGTACATTTTTGTGAGGCTGTAGGTATTTTCTCTCTCTGCCGTCTGGCAACACTGCTTAGCAGCAAGGCGCTTTCAGCGTACGGTTATTTCAGCGCGGCGACTAAATAAAAAAATAAAGTGATTGAGTTTCAAGTGTTAACGTTTAAATATGAACGCTTTGTGTGAGAACAAACTCCTTCCTAAGTCATGTTGTTCTGGAAATAACAGTAGAGTTAAATGTGTTCCTGGAGAATAGTGAAGAGTATGAAGATAATCTTCAAAACCCGGTCAACCACGCCTCATTAACAATCCTGTAGCACTGATAGTTTATGAACATGCATATCACGGTGAAAGACTTTGTAATAAACGTACAACAGTGGCTTCGTGTTTTAATTATAGCATCTCTCGCTGCCTGTTAATTGCCAGCTGTGACTGCAGCGAGGTTAAGTGAGGCCCTGTCCTTGGCCTAGGTTGCTGTGTTGAGGCAAATGCTGGGTCGTGCTGTTAATCATCGTAACAGGACGTAATGGTCAGAAGGCGTGGGTGGGGGGAGGGAGCGGCTAAATTGAAGCACAAGTTGCGCTCGGGCGCTACGGACAGCTACTGTCTGTATTTTGCGCAACCAGCAGAGGTTTCTAAACGAGCGTTCGGTGTCCGATGTCGTAACAGCGGTATCTCGCCATTACTCTCTGACTCGGCGTAGAAATCCTTTCACTCGCTGTGGAATCGGCGTACAAATGGGCCAAAACTCGCTTTCCATTAGACAGCAAAAATCATCTGTCACCGTCTTCACAGGTGTTCTGCCTCCCACGGGCATCCACTTTTACCTCTCCACTGCCACGCTTTTCATGTCGAATATTTCTGCTCTTGGATGATATCCATTATTTGATAGTTTTTTCGTACCTCTTTGCCTTTCACCATTCAGTTCATTCTATTCCTTCCTGCAATATACAGTACGTCTTTAAAGATAGACCTATGCCGTTAATTTTTCTCCTTTAATGACTTCCAACATTGTACGTTCTCCTCCAGCTCTTCTTAATTCCTCTTTCAGCCGCGGTGGAGTAGCCGAGTGGTCAAAAAAAAAAAAAAAAAAAAAAAAAAAAAAAAAAAAAAAAAAAAAAAAAAAAAGTGGTCTAAAGCGTCTCGCTGCGGAGCGCGCGGTTGCTCGCCGTGGAGGTTCGAGTCCTCCCTGGGGCATGGGTGTGTGTGTGTGTGTTTGTCCTTAGGTTAGTTTACCTAGGTTTAAGTAGTTTGTAAGCTACGGACTGATGACCGCGCAGTTTGGTCCGGTAGATTTACAAACATTTGAACATTTTTTAATTCATCTTTCCTCACCCAGTCACCCCATTTCACTTGTTATATTCTACTCTATATCCATATCTCTAGTGCTTCTAGTCTTCTTTTATCGTCCTTACGTCATGTCCAAGTCTCGCACGATTCAGTGCAATTTTTAAGACAGAACACTTAGTAAGACTTTCCCTCAAATCTCTGTTTAGTCCCACAAATGAATCATCACTCATCATACTTCCCAAAGTTGGGAAGTTGGTTTATTGCCTCTTCCCCTAAATACACCATCTTCATTTTCCTCCATTTGTCGTGGTTTTGAATCCTCCTTGTTAATTCTCTTACTATGTTCGTCTAATAGCGTGGTGAGATCATTTAACATTTATTCAAAAATGTTCAAATGTTTGTTAAGCTTATGGGACTTAATTGCGGTGTCATCAGTCCCTAAACTTACACTTATGAACTACCTCATACTAAAGACGGCACAAACATCCATGCCCGAGGGGGGATTCGAAACCCGACGGGGAACGGCCTCGCGCATCATAGCATACCACCTCAACGCGCTCGGCCGCTCCGCCGCGGCTAACATTTAATCCAATTCGGTAGCAGCTTACGTTATCACAACCATGTCATCTGCAAATATTATATACTCTACTATTCGGCCCTCAACACAAACTACTCCTCTTCATTTTGTATCAGAGAGTCTCGCACTAGTTGTCAATATGATAACACTTTAGTCGTCACAACGTGTTTCGAGACCGCATTGTCCATTTTCAAGTGCTAATAACAAGGAATCAAATATAAATATGATTTTTTAAAAAACCGGAAACACCGAACTGAAAGTACACCAAAAGCGAACTAAAAATACACCAAAAACACCCACCATATGGTGTATTTTCAGTTCGGTGTTTCCGATTTTTTAAAACATCGTATTTATATGTGATTCCTTGTTTTTAGCACTTGAAAATGGAACAACGTGGTCTCAAAACATGTCGTGACGAGTAAAGTGTTATCATATTGACAACTGGTGCGAGATTTTATGATACAAATTCACAAACAGTTGTACGATGGCGGTAATTCGGAATATTACTCCTCTTCAGTCAGAACTTTCGTCGATTTTTTCTTACCTTTCGATGTTGAACAGTTTTGCTGATAAACAGCCATCTCACACCCTCTTTCGAATTCAATATTTTTACACATATCTGCTATTCATACTCTTGCTCTTTAGTTTAATCACAAGCTGTTAATTATCTTTCGCAGAATGAATTAGATTATGTACCGAAACAATAAAGGCGGTAGATGAGTTATGTTATTTTACTGCCCACATAAAAAATGCTGGTCGCAGGACAGAGAACAGAAAATTCAGAATTGCTATGGGAAGTAAAGCGTTTTTGAAAAAGAAAAATTTGTGAATATCGAATAGTAATTTATGCGTAAGGAAATCCTTTCTGAAGTCATTTGTGTGCAGTGTTGCCTTGTATGGGAGTGAAATACGGACAATAAACAGGACAGACAGAAGAGGAACAAGTATTGCCTGAGGCAACGTTCACAGTACTTGTACCTCTACCGACGCAAGTAGTATTAATATGTTGACGACCTAAGCTGCAGGGACATCATACGAGGTAAATCTTGCTCAGTTAAACAATGTATCAATCTGTTTTCAACGGTCAGTGTTACCGGATATTAATGATTTACATATTATTGCCTCTGTAAGATACCCTATGACCGCATTTTAATCTAAACACCCTCCACCACAGAGTATATAAAACATTAGTACCGTACATTATCACAATTTCTTAAAACAGTTTCAGATTTGCTTGTAGCTAAAAATTTTCGAAATAATGTCATGTAAATATTCTGTAAGTTCTGTATCAATATTTCCTTCTTTGTCAGATATCTGAAGATGCCCCAGCCGGGCGAAACGCGTCATTGTAATAAAAATTATTTGCAATCAAGACGTTCTGTTATTCAAGAACTAGCTTATATGCCCGTGCTTCGCAACGGTTGTTAAAGAAGGTCCTGTGTATATCATGGTTCTTTGGGTTCCGGACGTAGGTCAGCAAAAACACAATCCTTGATGGATCTCTCTGTCAATAAACTCAGTTCTCCTAGCCAAGATGTGAAATTTAAGTAGAAGTATTGTCGAAAACGATGAATGTTCATAAAGTTTTTCATGCTAAGAGTGAAATTAAGCCCGTGCTTCAAAACAATGTAAATTCAATGTTAGGTTGTATTCATAAAGCTACACATTGCAACAGCAGCGCCGAAAGCGGCTGGCAAATTACATTTCACAAATATCTTCTTGAATAGGCATTTGGAATGAATTGTAAGACTGTGTGAATCATGAGACTCTATACAAAAGAGTTTCGCGTGAAAGTGCTGCTCATAATGAGATGTGACAACGGATGTATCTGATTCGGTAAAATTTTACTTTCTATCCTGGCGGCCTCGTGTTTTTATGTTGGCAACATCAATAACACGATATAAAATCGTTACAAAGATGACCGAACCACATTGAGTGTAGATGAATACTGCTGTTCCTGCTGTATGCTTGATTTCACGACAAAATATTTGCGTGTCATGCGATTGGCTTATGACGATGTCACATGATTCTCATTATTCAACATATGTTGCCAACATTATCAAAGGAGGCCGCCGGGATATGAGTAAGACTACGTCGCATAGTATTTCTTGACCCAGCTGTCAAACGATAACACCTTTCACAGCAGAGAGTGTCGCGGCTATATGTATCAGAGATCACCGATTAGCACAGACCAGTGAGCTTACTGGCACAGGCACCTCAATATGTATGGCCTAAGACACATTCATTAAGGTATGTCTGTGTTCCCATCACGCTTCCACGACAGTGATCAATGTTCGACGAGTATTTTTATCTTTGAGTCTATCTGGATTTTTATCTTTGTTTTGTGTCTCTGTTCATAGTCGGTAATGTGTGGTTGACGGAAACATGTGATCTATTTAAAAAATTGCGTATTTGATATTCCTCGTCGTTATTAGAGTATGAAAGGACCGCATTGTCTGACGATTGAAAGAATAAACAGATTTTGACTCTTACCGTAAAGTTCGTAAGTCACAGAGTATATAGCTTTTCCTAAGAGTATTTATTGCATATTTTGCGCATTTTTGCTCGTCAAACTCACCCACTGCCACGCACCGCGACCAAACTCCCTTACTAACATCATTAGACCAAGGGCTATCTACCACCACAACCACGGGTGGGTGGCAGTATGTGGTCATGGAGAAAAGTCTGTCAGCACGTACACACACAAGCCTTTTATATATAGATATAGATTCAAATTGCAGTGTGTCTGTTACACGCTGGAGGGCAAGGCTGCAGCGGCTTGGGAAGAGTGTAGGCGGAAGCGCGGCGCGGCGTGTAGTGGAGCGCTGGTAACAGGTGGCGGCGCAATCAATATGAGTGCGGCTCAATACCGCCGGCCGCTCGTCCCGCCCTCATTACTCATCCCGACACGTGCTCCTTATTATACGCCACCACGCTGCCCGGCCTCCGCGCAGAATAACTCAGCCGCCGTGGAAATCCGATGCATCGCGGAGGAACGCCTCGAATTTACAACATCAGAAGGAACTAGAGATGCCGTTGGCCACACGTCAAAGCCCAGAGCTGGCCACCATTAATCAAAAATTTAGCTTCGTTAATGCAAGACGTATGAGACAGGGGAAATACCCTCCGACTTCAAGAAGAATATCGTAATTCCGATTCCAAAGAAAGCAAGCGCAGACAAGTGTGAAAATTACAGGACTATCAGTTTAATATGTTATGGGTGCAAAATACTAACACGAATTATTTACAGACGAATGGAAAAAACTTGTGGAATCTGACATCGTGGAAGATCAGTTTGGATTTAGGAAAAATATAGGAACACGGGAGGCAGTACTCACATTACGACTTATCTTAGAAGATAGGCTAAGAAAGGGCAAACCTACATTTTTGACGTTTGTAGATTTGGAGAAAGCTTTTGACAATGTCGACTGGAATACACTCTTCCAAACTCTGAAGGTAGTAGGGATAAAATATAGGGACCAAAGAGTTATATTCAACCTATACAAAAACCAGACAACGGTTATTAGAAGCTGACCGCGGTGGCCGAGGGAACTGAGGCGCTCCAGTCGCGGTCTGCACGGCTACTACGGGCGGGGGTTCGAATCCCCCCTCGGGCATGGATATTTGTGCCGTTCTTAGTATTAGCTAGTTTGTAAGTACTATGTAAGTTTAGGGACAGATGACCCCGTAGTTAAGTCCCATAAGCTACACAAATATTAAAGATTTTTTTTTTTTTCTTTTTTTTTTTTTTTTTTAAATTTAGGTTATTAGAGTCGAAGGGCAAGAAAGGGACGCAGAGGTTGGGAAGGGAGTAAGACACGATTGTAGCCTTTCCACAAAGTCGTTCAATTGTTCAATCTGTACACTGATCAAGCAGTGAAGGAATGGATGGAGAAAATTGGAGAGGGAATTAAAGTTGCGGGAGAAGAAATAAAACGTTTGCGGTTTGCCGATGATATACAAATTTTGTCAGCGACTGCAAAGGATCTGGAAGAGCAATTGAATGGAATGGACAGTCTCTTGAAAGGAAGATATAAGATGAACATTAACAAGAGTAAAACGAAGGTAATTGAATGGAATGTCAGAAAATCAGGCGATGCTGAAGGAATTAGATTAGGTAATGAGACAATAAAAGTAGTAGATGAATTTTGTTATTTGGGTAGCAAGATAACTTCTGGTGGCCGAAGTAAAGAAGATATAAAATGCAGAATGGCTATGGGGAGAAAAGCGTTTCTGAAGAAGCGAAATTTGTTGAGATCCAATATTAGTTTAAATGTTAGGAAGTCTTTTCTGAAAGCATTTGTCTGGAGTGTAGCATTGTAAGGGAGTGAAACGTGGACGATAAGTAGTTCAGACAAAAAGATTATAGAAGCTTGTGAAATGTGGTGCTACAGACGAATGATGAAGATTAGATGGGTAGATCACGTGACTAATGAGGGGGTGCTTAACCGAATTGGGGAAAACAGGAGTTTCTGGCATATCCTGACTAAGAGAAGCGATAGATTGGTAGGACACATTCTGAGACATCGAGGAATTGTCAACTTAGCATTAGAACGAAGTGTGTGGGATAAATATCGTAGAGGGAGACCGAGGGACGAATACAGTAAGCAGATTCAAAAGGATGTAGGTTGTCGATCATATTCTCAGATGAAGGGACTTGCACAGGACAGGGTAGCGTGGAGAGCTGCATCAAACCAGTCTGCGGACTGAACACCACAACAACAACAATCATTAATCCGTTACTAAAAAAGTTAATTTCGCTAAACTTGAAAGCGTTACTTTACGGACAATGTAAAGGAAGTTAACGTTACTCGTTAACTAGTAAAAGTACTGTGCATCTGCGAAAACTCGTCTTCAGTCTCCAAATTTATATATTTGCGGTTGTTGTATTATTGAAGTGAGCAATTAAATAAAATGTATTACCCTATGTGGTCTTCAGTCCGCAGACTGGTTTGATACAGCTCTCCACGCTACCCTCTCCTGTGCAAGTCTCTTCATCTGAGAATACGTTCGGCAACATGCATCCTTTTGTATCTGCTTACTGTATTCGTCTCTCGATCTACCCCACACACTTTCTTCTAATGCTAAGTTGACAATTTCTTGATGTCTCAATGTGTCCCACCAATCTATCCTTTTCTTAGGATATGGCAGAAACTCCTACTCTCTCCAATTTGGTTAAGCAACTCTTCATTAGTTACGTGATCTACCCATCTAATTTTCATCATTCGCCTGTAGCACCACATTTCAAAAGCGTCTATCATATTTTTATCTGAACTCCTTATCGTCCACGTTTCACTCCCATACAATGCTACACTCCAGACAAATGCTTTCAGAAAGGAATTCCTAACATTGAAATTAATATTGGATGTTAACATGTTTCGCTTCTTTACCAACGCTTTTCTTCCCATAGCCATTCTGCATATTATATCTTCTCTTCTTCGGCCACCAGAAGTCATTTTGCTACCCAAATAACAAAACGCATCCACTACTTTTATTGTCTCATTACCTAATCTAATTCCTTCGGCATCGCCTGATTTTCTAACACTAAATTCCATTACCTTTCTTTTACTCTTGTTAATGTTCATCTTATATCTTCCTTTCAAGACACTGTTCGTTCCACTCAATTGCTCTTCCAAATCCTCTGCCGTCTTTGACATAATTACTACGCCAAACCGCAAAGTTTTTATTTCTTCTCCCTGAATTCCCTCTCCAAATTTCTCGTTGCATTCCTTCGCTGCTTGCTCAATGTACAGATTGAATAACATTGGGGAAATCCTACAACCCTGTTTTACCCCCTTCCCAACCTCTGCTTCCCTTTCTTGCCCTTCGACTCTAATAACTGCTGTCTTGTTTAAAAGTTGAATATAAATCTTCCCTCCCTATATTTTACCCCTGCTACCTTCAGAATTTGAAAGAGAGTATTCCAGTCGACATTATCGAAAGCTTTCTCCAAATCTACAAATGCTAAAAACAAAGGTTTGCCTTTCCTTAATCTATCTTCAAAGATAAGTCGTAATGTGAGTATTGCACCGTGTTCCTACATTTCTCCTGAATCCAAACTGATCTTCTCCGGGTCGGATTCCACAAGTTTTTTCATTCGTCTGTAAATAATTCATGGTAGTATTTTGCAACTTATTAAACTGATAGTTCCATAATTTTCACATTTGTCTTCACTTGCTTTTTCATGATTTGGAATCACTATATTCTTCTTGAAGTCTGAAGGTATTTCTCCTGACTCATAAATCTTTTGTACCAGGTGAAACAATTTCTCCATAACTGGCTCTCCTAACGATATCAGCATTTCAGACGGAATATCATCTTCTCCAGGGGACTAGTTTCGACTCAAATCTTTCAGCGCTCTGTCAGATTCTTCTCGTAGTATCATTTCTTCCTCCACTTCGTCTTCCATTTCTAGAATACTGTCTTCAAGTTTATTTCCTATGTATAGGCCCTCTATGTATTCCTTCGCCCTCTATATATTCCTTCGCTTAGTACTGGTTTTCCGTCTGAGTTCTTGATATTCGAAGTACTTTATCCATAGCAGCAACTGTTCAGGTTATTAATACATAAAATGCAGCAACCATTTGTTTGTGATAATTTTATTTTCCACCAGTGGTTTCGGGCGCTTGAGTGCCCTTCTTCTGTTCTCTATACAGGCAAACAAGTGCAATGTATTACAGTAAAGCATATAAAACATACAAAAGTCGGTTATAGACATGTGAAGTTGTCAGTATAAAAGTATTCGAGATGAGTGTGAAAGTTTATAAAGCTAATACAATGAGTGATGCAGTTTTGTAACAAATAGATTGTAATAAGAGATATGTTCCTATAAAGGCATAAAATTTACACTGACATTTTAGTCGCTTAATATATGTAAATGCTAGGAGGGGACTATTGATATGCATACAGCTTCTTTCCTTGTCTTCAAATATCTCTTTTATTTTCCTGTAGCCAGTATCTATCTTTCCCCTATTTGTACATTCTTCTACGGTTCTGCATTTGTCCTCTAGGCACTCCTACTTAGCCAGTCTGCACTTCCTCTCAATCACATTTCAGACGTTTGTACTCCCTTTTGCCTGCTTCATTTGCTGAATTTTTATATTTTCTCCTCTCATCAGTTAAGTTCAGTATATCCTGTGCTATCCAAGGATTTCTACTAGGCTTTGTCCCTCTGCCTATATGAACCTCTACGGCCTTCACTTCCCTATCCCTCAGAGCTACCCATTCTTCTTCTACTGTATTACTTTCCCCCGATGCGCGAGGCCGTTTCTCCTTCGGGGGATCCAATCCCCCCACGATGTTTATGTTGTCTTTAGTATAAGGTAGTTTATAATTAGTTTGTAAGTTTACGAACTGATGACCCCGCAGTTAAGTCCCATGAGCTTAACAAACATTTGAACATTTGCGACAACATTACGCAACGATGGATTGAAACTGAAGAAAGTAATACGGTAGAAGAAGAATAGACAGCTTCGAGAGATGAAATGATGAAGACAGCACCATTAACAAGAGAAAAAGAGGGATACTGGAATTTACTCGAATTAATTCAGACGATGCTGAGAAAATTACGAAACGGGACAATAAAAGTCGTATATGAGTTTTGTTATTTGGGCAGTAGAGAAGCTTATGAAATTTGCTGTTATAGAAGAATGCTGAATATTAGATGGACAGATCGCGTGGTGTTACGTGCGCCTTAATACGATCATCAAAAGCCGCAAGAAAATTTAGAAGACGTAGTGAGAACAGGATGAAATAGAAGATTGGAATTATCTATCCGTAACAAGCTGCCGGAATATTAAAGTGACGTCGATTTATGATCGTTTTGTTGCTGTTGTGTTAAGTGTTACATCTTTATTATGTAATTATCGTCTGTGAGTAAGAGGTGTAGAGGTGTAGAAATACAGCGGTATCGTATAACCGTACCACAGTTTTTGTTTTATTCATAAGTACGAAAGAAAATGCGGGTGAATATTAAAGCGAGACATTGTACTTGCTTACGGGGCAAGAGAATATAAAGCTGTAGCCGGCTGCGGCCTTTTCCTCGCCAGGATTTGCACGTTGTGCCGTACTTCAGTCTTAATAATGCAGTCGGAAATTCCCGAGCTGGAATACCGTGCCGGTGGTCACGTAACCATGTAAACAAAATTTAAGTTACGCCGCTTGAGGGAACGATCTTGATGGAAATGCGCAAAGCTGTGCTGTCCTTGATGGCCTTTTCCTTTTTTTTATCCATCTAGTACCTTGCTACAAGTGAGCGTTAAATTTCGCTTTAACCTTTTACGATTTCGTAGCGGAGATGTCCTTTACATGAGAAGCCAGACGTCGTAATCAGCGAGGCGCCAGATGGACCATCAGGTTGACCAGTGATTCCCAAATTGGTCTGTATATACCTCCAGGGGTCTATTCCAACCTGTAAGCTGTGCACGTCAGCAGAAAAATAATCTGGGGTTCCACGATAGTGGCTCCCATATAGGAAGTTCGCAACCAAAATTCAGAATTATTGTCATAATGCTGAAGCTTGATCGTTATTGTTCGCTTCATTGACTAAGCGAGAGAGTGGAGGAATTCTGTATTTTCGGTCTCTTGCAGCAGGCCCCTAGTCAGTTTCTTTTTATTCATTTATTTTTTATTTGGAAGCGGGTTGGGAGATCAAACAATTATGATGTATATATTCTAACTTGTAAAGCATTACAACATAACTAAATCTAAAGATTAGATTAATTCTTGTTCCATAGATCATATATACATTTCGTAATGATGTGGAACGTGTCAGTTTAGTAGATGTTGTCTACACTTGACAATCAACATTTTAAGGATTTTTTTATTTTTTAATTTAATTTAATTTAATTTAATTTAATCTTCATTGTAAAAGGAGTTGCCATTCGGAAATTCCTTTAATTTCTTTATAAATACTAGTTGGCTATCTGTCAGACTTTTGATGCTACTTGGTAAGTGACCAAAGTCTTTTGTGGCAGCATAATTCACCCCTTTGTGCCAAAGTTAGATTTAACCTTGTATAGTGAATATCATCCTTTCTCCTAGTGTTGTATCTACGCACACTGATATTACTTTTGAATTGGGTTGGATTGTTAATAACAAATTCCGTGAGGAACCCTAGATTCCTAAATAAATGTTTGCTGGATGTTCTTGCGTGGGCTCCAGCAATTATTCTGATTACACCCTTTTGTGCAATGAATACTTTCTTACTCAATGTTGAATTGCCCCAGAATATGATCCCATATGAAAGCAGCGAATGAAAATAGGCGTAGTAAGCTAATTTACTGAGATGTATATCACCAAATTTTGCAATGACTCTGATAGCATAAGTAGCTGAACTCAAACGTTTCAGGAGATTTTCAATATGTTTCTTCCAATTAAGTCCCTCGTCAATGCAAACACCTAAAAATTTTGAATATTCTACCTTAGCTACAGATTTATGTTCAATGCCTAAATTTATTAATGATGTCATGCCATTTACTGTATGAAACTGTATATACTGGGTTTTATCAAAGTTTAATGAGAGTCCATTTGTAGAGAACCACTTAATAACTTTCTGGAAGATATCATTTACAATTTCATCAGTTAATGCGTGTTTGTCAGGTGTGATAGCTATACTTGTATCATCAGCAAAAAGTACTAGCTTAGCCTCTTCGTGAATGTAGAATGGCAAGTCATTAATATATATTAATAACAGCAAAGGACCCAAGATCGAACCTTGTGGGACCCCAGTTTTGATAACTCCCTACTTAGAAGAATTAATTGTTTCATCGATATCATGTGAACTGCTTATTTCAACTTTCTACACTCTTCCAGTTAAGTATGATTTAAACCATTTGTGCACTGTCCCATTCCTCGACAATACTCAAGCTTATCTAGAAGAATCCCATGATTTACACAATCAAAAGCCTTTGAGAGATCACAAAAAATCCTAACTGGTGATGTCCGGTTATTCAAAGCATTTAATATTTCATCAGTGAAGGCATATATATAGCATTTTCAGTTGAAAAGCTTTTTTGAAAACCAAACGGACATTTTGTTAGAAGGTGCACATGTATTTCAATAGGGATAATATTACATTTTATTAAATGGAAATCTGCGAAGAGAAACTTGAGCATACTTTTCAATTACGATACCATCACCTACGTTATTATTTTAATAGCTCCACTACGTAAACTACTACCTTTTGGCCTTCTCCGAGGAGTGGGACGAGTATCGGACACTGCCTATGAAGGGCCAGCAAATGTTTAGTCATTCATCAAGGGATATATTAACACATTGTGGACTTGGTGAATACAGGCTTCTTCAGTTTTCTGAATTTTGTATAGTAGTACTTACAGCACAGAATTTAAGTAGTTTTTTATATTTGACACAGCGGTCAAAGAAAATAGGTGGATGAACGTTTCTATACACCTGGTGGTCTCGGGGTAAAGTTTTGTTAAATATACATTTGTGTCCTTTAAATAAATAAATGTATAATACTTAACATCTTTCCTTTCCTTGTTTTTCACTCCACCCTTTTACAGTGAAATTTATCAAAGTTAGTTGCACCATATCAAGCGCGAAAACACATTTAAAGTTTGCAATTCGTAAAAAATTAACTACACAAAAGGCAGAGGGTCTACATAGGGCAGAAGAAGTTGGCGACGGGTCTACGAGACAAAAACGTTTGGGAACCCGTGAGGTAGACGAACCAGCCAGAAGCACTGATTCTCTGACAGCAACAGCAAAATCGGCATTAGAGGTTTTCCTTACTTTTATACCATTTGGGGCATTTTTATTTTGCGTCAGTAACCAATTAATCACTTTCCACTTACACTTCGCATCTGTTTCGGTCACTCTATTTTTCAGCTGCGTAGCTCTCACTGCTGGATAGCTATTATTATTAGCTATACGCCCATATTTTGCAACGTAAGTTAAAGAAGGGTTTACCCATCATGTTGCTTTTTACGGTTCTGTTTCTCAGTCGTCGAGAACGGAACCCTTTAAGAACTCTTACTTAATATATTTCTATATTTTAAATATACAGGTATTATCATAGCCGTTGCATATTCACAAATTTTCAGGACTATATGTTTGGTGTTAGGAATATGTATGGGCATCAGATAAATTATACTTTTAGGCACTTTCAAAAAATCTTTATTTAAATATTTTTCAGCTGTTTAGTCGTGTGGGTCTGGAATATTTCAGTCGATTTTAAACATTGTGATGAGATTACATCGGAGAGAAGTGGAAAAATCCATGTTTATTTCAGTTTCTCTTCTCGTGACTCAGCAAATACAGGGTAAATAGAAAAATCGTACGTGGAGGTAGGTATTCGATTCCTCATGAAGATTCAAGACAAACGTTCATCTAGTCGTATCGGATCGGTCCATTCTAAAATGTTTGGAAACGAATGAGATGGGCTACTACGGCTGATAGAGTAGTGTAGGCTGATACACGTTATTTTGCCGGCCGCAGTGGCCGAGGAGATTGAGGCGCTCTAGTCACGGTCTGCACGGCCACCACGGTCGGGGGTTCGAATCCCCCCTTGGGCATGGATATTTGTGCCGTCCTAGTTCGTAAGTAGTTCATAAGTAGTTTGTAAGTTTAGGGACTGATTACCCCGTAGTTAAGTCCCATAGACTATACAAAAATTTGAACACGTTATTTTGATACCATTGTTTTCAAAATGCATTCTTACATACAGTTTTGCCTTCAATCTGGATGATGAATTGTACGCCGACCTCCAAATGTTGCATCCTACGTGAATCTCATGAAAAGACGACGAAGGTGAAAGCTAGACATTATAAACTTCACACGGAGACTGGAATAGGCAAATGTGGAAAACAGCTGTGGGTACACACGACTACCCTCTCACACACATTAGACAAGAAAGCCACTAAATACTGTTTTGTTATCGAGTTATGAATTATTTTGAAAATATCAATTCTCTACCTCATCGGGAAGTTAGTTTGACATAAACTGCAAAATTTGTAGCCTACAGAATAGACAAGAAAGCTACCTAATACTAATGTGCTCAGAACTGACGCACTACTATATTTTAAAGTGAAACTGAAGCGACCCATGATATATCCTACGGAAGTGAAACATTTGGCCGGGGGGAACTGCGGCGCGCCAATCACGGGCTGCACGGCTACTACGTTCGGGGTTTCGAATCCCCCCTTGGGAATGGATATTTGTGCCGTCCTTAGTGTTAGCTAGTTCATAAGTAGTTTGTAAGTTTAGGGACTGATGACCCCGTAATTAAGTCCCATAAGCTATACAAACATTTGAACATTTGAAACATCATTCTGTAAGACAAACACTAGTGACGCTTTGCATGACTAAGTGGCATATTTCGAACATTTTTGAACATTCGAACGCACCATGTCGTGAAACATTTGAGCATTTCGGGAATAATTAAAAGTATGTATTGACGGATTATAAGATTCATTACTAGTCGAGACAACGGGTCTGCGTTTCCATTTTACAGTGCGCTTGCCTATTTTTTTATCCGCTGCCAGTTGCTGCGCTAGACAGCAGCACCTTTGGATCGCAGCTTATCTCTAATGCAGCAGCGCCAGAGTGACGTAACGCTTATGCATTCCATTCTTCCCGAAGACATTCGTTCCTCTGTAGGCACACCAGGATAATGAACACGAGTGATTTCTTCGTGCATGAGTTGAAACTAAACGGAACAAATGTAAAGTCAAGAATTAGATACAGACAGACTTTTTCATTGCTTGGTAATTACAGATAATGTGGGTATTACGAGCGGTTTGCTGCAACCCACCACGAATTCCAGTCCTGTGTCAGCCTCCATCACACGGTGGCACTTGCAGCCTACGTCTACAGTTATTTGTTGGATGTATTCTATATAATCTCCTAGTGTTTACCGTCTACTGCTTCCATGAAAATCCTTACTGTCAGTGTTGTCAGAGTGTAATGGTCAATTTAATTTTTTTATACAGTACTGTAGTTCCAAGCAACTTCATCCATATATACACTCCCGGCCATTAAAATTGCTACACAACGAAGATGACGTGCTACAGCTTTTCAGATCATTCACACAAGGTTGGCGCCATTGGCTACACCTACAACGTGCTGACATGAGGAAAGTTTCCAAACGATCTCTCATACACAAACAGCAGTTGACCGGCGTTGCCTGGTGAAACGTTGTTGTGATGCCTCGTGTAAAGAGGAGAAATGCGTACCATCACGTTTCCGACTTTGATAAAGGTCTATTGTTGCCTATCGCGATTGCGGTTTATCGTATCGCGACATTGCTGCTCGCGTTGGTCGCGATCAAATGACTGTTAGCAGAATATGGAATCGGTGGGTTGACGAGGGCAATACAGAACGCCGTGCTGGATCTCAACGGCCTCGTATCACTAGCTGTCAAGATGACAGGCATCTTATCTGCATGGCTGTAACGGATCGTGCAGCCAAGTCTCGATCCCTGAGTCAACAGACGGGGAAGTTTGCAGGAAACAACCATCAGCACGGACGGTTCGACGACGTTTGCAGCAGCATGGACAATCAGCTCGGAGACCATGTCTGCGGCTACCCTTGACGCTGCATCACAGACAGCAGCGCCTGTGATGATGTACGCAGCAACGAACCTGGGTGCACGAATAGCAAAACGACATTTTTTCGGATGAATCCGGGTTCTGTTTACGGCATCATGCTGGTCGCATCCGTGTTTGGCGACATCGCGGCGAACGCACATTGGAAGCATGTATTCGTCATCCCCATACTGGCGTATCACCCGGCGAGATGGTATGGAGTGCCATTGGTTACACGTCTCGGTCACCTCTTGTTCGCATCGACGGCACTTTGAACAGTGGCCGTTACATTTCAGATGTGTTACTACCTGCGGCTCTTCCCTTCATTAGATCCCTGCGAAACCCTACATTTCAGCAGGATAATGCACGGTCGCATGTTGCAGGTCCTGTATGGGCCTTTCTCGCCCTTCTGGCCAGCACATTCTCCAAATCTCTCACCAGGTGAAAACGTCTGTTCAGTGGTCGCCGAGCAACTAGCTAGTCACAATACGCCACACGTCAGTTCTAGTATAATATATTTGTCCAATGAATACCCGTTTATCATCTGCATTTCTTCTTGGTGTAGCAATATTAATGGCCTGTAGTGTAGAACTTAATGCAGTATAGAACAAAATTGAAAGAAAGACGCAATGAGGCAAATAAAGTGGCGTTCCTATTCAAAGACGATAACTTCACTGAAGTCATCGCATTTTATGAAGGTCTTCTGGTTGAAACAAGAGGTGAGCCATGTTCATTAATAGAGTGCATGATCACCACGGAGGGCTATCCATGCCCTGCAACGTGTTCCCATGCTGATCACAAAGTTGTAACGAGTTCTTGTCATTCCTTCGCAAGTATGACGACTGCTGGATGGTCTTTGGCGCATGTGGACATGCTGAAATACGTGTCCTCAAGGTATCCCACACCTGCTCGCTGGGATTAAAGACGGGGTGAAGGGGCAGACTATCCTTTCGCCTGTTAGCCTCTCATACTAACAAGCGAAAGTGACCGCTGCACACGTTTCAGATTTAGTGGATATCTAGCATGTATGTAACGCGTTACAAAGCTTTATTGTTCAAATGTTTGTAGAGGTTACAGGACTTAGCTACGGGGTCATCAGTCCCTAAACTTACAAACTACTTATGAACTGTGACTGGAGCGCCTCAGTCCCCTCGGCCACCGCGGCCGGCGTGGAGGTTCGAGTCCTCCCTCCAGCATGGGTATGTGTGTTGTCCTTAGGTTAGTTTAACTTAGTCTAAGTAGTTTGTAAGCCTAGGGAAAATGACCTAGCAGTTAAGTCCCATAGATTTACGAACATTTGAAAAGAACTGTTGCGATGCCTCCCAACATTCTTTTGCCTGACGAAGTGGATCAGCTCGATGCCGTATGGACTCAACAAGAGTTTGTAAGTCCCCTGCAGTAGTATTGACCCATATTGCCTCTGCGTCCGTCCTTAATTGCCAAAGTATAGCCGGTGTACAGCGTTGTACAGAAATTGACCTCCGGCGATCAGGCTGGCCACATGCTTCGCTGGAATTGTTGGTAATGTTTTTCCTAACGAATTCTGATCAGTTGTGATAAGGGGTATTGTTATACATGCAACGTCCATGGTTGTGTGAGAACATGAAGTTTACGAATACTTGCAGCTGCAAATCCTCTCCGCTGTATGACTATTTCCAGTCAATGAGGAGTCCAGTTGGACCAGGGGTCTACTCTAATCCATGCAAAAATAGTGTACACTTTTCTGAAGCCACAACGAACCCGCACCGTCCGTTGTTGACAACTTGGACCCATGGCCTCTTAGGGTCAACGTCACACTCGAACCCAACTCTCGGCTCTTACCAACTGTAAACTGGACTCAAGTGACCAGTCGTTTAGGGTCCAACGAATACGCGCACGAGCGCGGGAGCGGCGCCGCAGGCGATGTCGTGCTGATACCAAAGGCACTCGAGCACTCGAGTCGGTTGTGTGCTGCCATAGCTCCTTAACTTCAAATTGCGCCCACTATAGTTGGCGTCATAGAGGAAGGCGCTACCGCGCATAGAGGTGGAGCGATACGTTAAGCGTGAAGGGGAGGAGCTACGGTCAAGCGCCTACACTAGAGCATGCGGGAGAGACATTGCGTAACTCGCGGCCAGCCATCTGCCTACAGAATGAATATTATTGGCTGCCAGTGCGGTAATGGAGGGAGATGCCCATAACGGCTGAAATCTGGGGCGCCTTCCTACGTGAAGTGGACTATAGCCTAAAGCTCGACCCACATTGATTTGTGAATTTATTTCACGTAGTGTTGCTTGTCTCTTAGCACTGACAACTCTACAAAAACGTGGCTACTCTCAGCCATGAACTACAGTCAGCCCAGCGTTGTCCTTAGTGAAGAGGTAAAAGCCTCACCAGAATTGATATTCTCGACACTGTCTTGACACTTTCGATCAAGGAGTATTGTATTCACTAATGATTTCCGAAATGTAATGACTCTTGCGTCTATCTATGACCGCCATTCTGTGTTGGATGTCAGGTAATTCCGTCGTGCAACCATAATAAAAAATGTTCAAATCTGTGTTAAATCTATGGGACTTAACTACTCTAGTTATCAGCCCCTACGGTTACAAGCTACTTAAACTAGCTTATCTAAGGACAACACGCACAAACACACATCCATACCCGAGGAAGGACTCGAACCTCCGACAGGAAGCAACCGCGTGCTCCACAGCAATGTGCCTTGGTGCGCACGGCCGTTCTACCACCGCCAACCATAATCATATCGGAAACCTTTTCTCTCGAATTAGCAGAGTACGAATGATGACCAATTCAGCGCTCTTTTATACCTTGTGTACGCCATTTGAACCGAGATAGGTGGCGCAATGGTAACAGACTAAACCCGCATTCCGGGAGATGTTCAAATGTCTGTAAATCTATCGGACCAAACTGCGTGGTCATCAGTCCGTAGCTTACAAACTACTTAAACCTAGGTAAACTAACCTACGGACAAACACACACACCCATGCCCCAGGGAGGACTCGAACCTCCGACGGCAAGCAACCGCGCGCTCCGGAGCGAGACGTTTCAGACCGCTCGGCTACTCCACCGCGGGATTCCGGGAGAAAGGGCGCTCAAACCCCCCTTCGGCCATCCTGATTAGTTTTCCGTGATCACTCCAGGCAAATGCGGGATAGTTCCTTTCAAGGGGCATGGCCGACTTTTTCACATCCTTAATCGAAAACAATTCGAACTTATGCTCCGTCTCAAATGTTCAAATGTGTGTAAATCTATGGGACTTAACTGCTTGGTTATTAGTCCCTAGCTTACAAACTACTTAAACTAAGTTAAACTAAGCTAAGGAGAACCGCACACATCCATGCCGGAGGGAGGATTCGAACCTCCGATGCGGGAGGCCGCGCGATCCGCAACGTGGTGCTCCAGACCGCTCGGATACTCCCGCGCGGCTGCTCCGTCTCGGATGACTACGTTGTCGACGTGACATTAAGCCCGAATCTTCCATCCTTCCTACGCCATTTTTGCAGATCGCTGCCCAAGTATATACTCTGTGTATGGTAGCAGTTGTTTTCATGTGCGATACAAGTTTCACCGAGCTAAGCTCTATTTTTAGTGGGATACCATGCGCCTCGGTTGCACAGTGGTAGAGTGCCAGACTACAAATCCAAAGGTCGCGGGTTTTATCCCCGCCAGGTCCTAGGATTTTTATCTGTCACTTTCTACTTTTTTCACCTCTGGCAATACTGCTCATGTGAAAAATACCGAGTAGCACCGTGGTTCGGAACCCACGTTAAACTGTAGGTCCCCTATAACTGGCTGGGTAAGTCAGTTCGAAGGTCGGAGGAAGGCAACGGCATACCACCTCCAAACAGGACCATGCGTAGTAAAGCACTGTGGTGTTCAAACCAATCTTCGGATTGTTGACTGCTTTACCTTACCATTCGAGATTTTCTTCGTTGTTACGCACTGCAGCATCACAATCACTCCACCTCGGTTGTCTTCGTCATATTTCATCTTGGGCCAGATGTTTTTCGAGGAGTTTGCTACTTTCTCCATTTAGTAGATAATTCCTCTCACATTCCTGCTGACGCTTTAAGCCGAGTTCCGAAATTCCCCGAGCGCACACCGTTCACAGGCGCACGAGCAGTAAACAAGAGAAGATGCACAGATCAGTTTCCTTGCCAGATCGAGCGGTAAGTTAGTGGGGGCCGCCGCTGCGAATGGCACTGGAGGAGACGGGGGCTCTGTTTAACGGCGGGGGGCTGTTCTGGAGAAATCCCGGCCGGAAGTAAAGTGCGCCATCTTGGGGGCGCGTAATACGGCGGCGAAATTTATTCACGGGGCGGCGCTGGCCTTATAATTCTGGCCCCTCCTTAATGGTGTTTACCTGTCGCCGTCGCAACCGCAGCGCAAACACAGTTTCCGCGGAATGAGCCAAGTTCGCGTTTTAGCGTCCGTCCGATAACTGCCTGCCTTCCTCATCAAACTGCCAGCGCTTTAATGGCGTCGCCTCCTCCTCCTTAACCCGCAAGGCTACACCGCGCACTGATCGCAAATACTCTAGCGTCTAGCGTCGTCTGTTGAAGAGGCGCTTAACGGACTGTTCTTAACTATATATTCCGACAAGCTGAGAAATTACATTAGTCGGAACACGAACAGTATAAATATGTCCCTACGCATATATATTTCCCCATTATCCCGAGTGATATTTTTAAAATTCGTATTTTAATATACCGGGTGATCAAAAAGTCAGTATAAATTTGAAAACTTAATAAATCACGGAATAATGTAGATAGAGAGGTAAAATTTGACAAATATGCTTGGAATGACATGGGGTTTTATTAGAACAAAAATAAAATAAAAATAAAAAACAACACAAAATAACAAAAACAAAACAAAAGAATTACAGTTCAAAACATGTCTGACAGATGGTGCTTCATCTGATCAGAAAAGCAATAATTAGCATAACAAATTAAGACAAAAAATGTTCAAATGTTTGTAGAGTCAATGGGACTTAACTACGGGGTCATCAGTCCCTAAACTTACAAACTACTTATCAACTACTTACGAACCAGGACGGCACAAATATCTATGCCCGAGGGGGGATTCGAACCCCCGACCGTAGTGGCCGTGCAGACCGGGACTGAAGCGCCTCAGTCCCCTCGGTCCCCGCGCCCGGCTCTTTCAGCATCCCTAAAGATGTCGGTTGATCACGACACACTTGTCACTTCAGGTAACCCCAAAGCCAATAATCTCACGGACTGAGGTTTGGGGACCTGGGAGGCCAAGCATGACGAAAGCGGCTGCTGAGCACACGATCATCACTAAACGACGCGCGCGAGAGATCTTTCACGTCTCTAGCAATATGGGGTGGAGCGCCATACTACATAAAAATCGAACGTTCCAGCAGGTGTTTCTCAGCCAAGCTGGGAATGATGCGATTCTGTAACATATCGGCGTACCTCTCACCCGTCAGGGTAGCAGTTACAAAACCAGAATCACTCAGTTCCTCGAAGAAAAAAGGCCCGATAACGGTAGACTGAAGTCTGGGGACCTGGGAGGCCAAGCATGACGAAAGTGGCGGCTGAGCACACGATCATTACTAAACGACGCGCCCGAGAGATCTTTCACGACTCTAGCAATATGGGGTGGAGCGCCATACTGCATAAAACTGTACGTTCCAGCAGGTGTTTCTCAGCCAGGCTGGGGATGATGCGATTCTGTAATATATCGGCGTACCTCTCATCCGTCCCAGTAGCAGTTATTGACGTTTTGCTGTCCATCGCCATCTGTCGGACATTTTTTGAACGTTTTTGTTGTTGTTGTTCTAATAAAACCCCATGTCATTCCAAGCATGTGTGTCAATTTTTACCTCTCTATCTACATTATTCCGTGATTTATTAAGTTTTCAAATTTATACTGGCTTGCTGATCACCCGGTATATACGTTAATCTGCGTTTGATTACGTTGGATTTATTTTAAAAACACAATGTTCTTATTTTTTATTTTAGACTATCTAACCCTTTAATGCATGTCTTTTTATTTGAAGATATAAAAGTACCACGATTAATATATAGTGCGTATATACTTAGAGAAATATTGAAAAACGTTCTGCACTACTAGCAACAAAAAGTTCATAGCTGGTCAGCTATATAGTGCTTCCATGATGTATCCGATGTAGTAAATGTCACTATTATGCCTCTCATCTTTCCAGAAAGAACTCATAATTCAGCAGTAGTATGTGATTGACTACTTTTACATGTCAAAGGAGGAATAATAATATAAACAAACGCACATGTTAGGAATAACTCAATGCAGCTAACTGTCGAAATGATTCGGTAGCACTCTGCAATTTATAATTTCTAGGACAAGCTTCTAACATATGTAAATATGTATACCAGCATCTACAAATAAATTTCTGGTAAAATTTTGATCTGTTTGAGAGAGAATGGAAAAAATAAGATACGTATGTAGCTGATCAGCTACACTATGCATTAAAGGGTTAAGACTTGTATTTAACACCGAACGTACAGAATCACAGACAAATTGAACTTTAAACTACTTTAAATAAAAGGAGCTTGTAGAATTCGTACAACAATTTTCATTCAAATTCATGTGGTCTCAAGGGTCACTACTGCAACCATGTACATAAGATTTTCAATAAAATATTCCGCTCCTTCAATTTCGCTCTGACTCGATCATTTTAACCAGTCCTCGCTAGTACACACAATCTACACATATCGATTTGTAGCAATCCGTAACGGCCGCAGTTTGTGTGCTGGTGCCCTGTGAACCGCTCGCGAGTATCACCGTAGTTCGGAACCCACGTTAAACAGTAGGTCCCCCATAACTGGCTGGGTAAGTCAGGTCGGAGGAAGGCAACGGCATACCACCTCCAAACAGGACTGTGGTGTTCAAACCAATCTTCGGATTGTTGACTGCTTTTCCTTAACGTATTTTATTCAGATATTGGTTACTTTTGTAATTTGTCTGCGATACGGTATTTTTCTGTCTCATCTCTGTACTTCAGGTTTACATGGGGTTTACTCAGAGCGAGGCACGAGGCGCTACCATAATAGTGAAAAAGTTCTCGTTGCCCTCTAATAAGATGTGTATCACCTTGCACGGCCAATACAGATGCTCACCTGCGTGGCAAGGATAGTATGAGGTTATCAATCAGTTCTCGAGGTAATTTGGTCATTCTTCCATGAGTTGAATATCCAGCTCTGCAACATTAGGCAGGGGGGGGGCGGCTGGTCAGGTTGGAATGCGTCTGCACTTATTTTTCTTTATTCGTAAACAACTGAAGAATGCGCATCACGTTTCGCTGTATAGAACCTCTTTGCTGTTACAGTGTCAAAAGTCATCGCTGGTCTTCAGTCCGAATTTTATATAAGCTGACGACTTTCAACCACTATATCTTCCACGCTCTTATAGCTATCGACACGGAACTGTTATGGTGTAGAACGAGAGACTTTGTACTACAACAACACAGAGAGATTGTGCGTCTCCACTGTATGGTTTTTGCTGAAGAGTAAAATATTGACAGTCAGGCGTACAAATTTATATAAGTCGAAAACTTTCAACTCCCATATCTTCCACCCCCTTATTTTTGCTCCCATCCTCGTCGCCACTTTTGTGTCCCAGCCTCGTCACCGCTTTTGCGTCTCGTTTCCGTCGTAGGTGTCGGTGGCCGAGTAGGAAGACCGACACAGAAATAAAGGTAGCACGCTTGTGCAGGTACGGAGGGGAGCAGCCAGTGGGACAGCAGAAACTAGAAACACTAGAGTAAATTAGAACGAGATATATATTGCACAGAATTTATACAATACTTAACTTTTGCATAGCTGAGTTAGAGGATGCCTAGTGCCTATCCGATAGCCAAGTCTTCACTGCTGCCTATCTGATTCCGAAGTGCTAACTGGTTCCTATCTCAGTCCCAAGTGAACGATGTCGTTCAGTGGTGGCCACGAGCGGAGTTCTACCAGAGGGCGCTTGTGGCTGACGTCGTAAGAACGCCGCGCCGTGCGTGCATGGCGGCGCGCGGCGAAAGTAGATGGCGCGCTCTTTGGACTTGTGCGACACCACACTTATCGTTATCAACTCTCTCCCACCATAGTGCACAATTGGAGACTGATACCTACTATCACATACAAACACTATTCGATTACGATGTGTAGTTTTGGCTGCAGAGTGAAATATAGGCAAAACACCTGAATTTTTATATATAGATTACTCACCTAACTGAATGGTATTAATCTGTTAATAACACGATACTGTCTGCTAAACCAAAGTAATCTATGACTTAACGAACTTTCCGTCACAGACATATATTAACGTATGTCTACAGTCTCTGTATGTCAGTGAGCTCAAAGATAATATGCAGATGGTACCATGTATTATGAAACCGTGACACTCGACGTCTCTCTAATCCAGTTGTCAGTATTTTGATCCTAAGCACTACAGTTGTCTTTCCCGTGTTTATATTGAAATAAATAAATAAAGTTCAAATGTTTGTAGAGCTTATGGGACTTAACTACGGGGTCATCAGTCCCTAAACTTACAAACTGCTTATGAACTAGCTAATACTAAGGACGGCACAAATATCCATGCCCGAGGGGGATTCGAACCCCCGACCGTAGTGGCCGTGCAGACCGTGACTGGCGCGCCGCAGTCCCCTCGGCCTATATTGAAATCATTGGTGTGTTGCCAGTGTAGTTACTGTTCAGTTAATGTATGTCTGTGTTTCCCAGTGTTTTATCTGCGAGTCTTTTTATTTTTGAGCATCTGTTGATCATCGTATTGCTCCAAATTTCACGGATTTTTTTTCGCCACACTCACTCACCGCCACACACCGCGACCAGAACACCATAGTGCACACCGCCAACCTAAAGACTACTCTCATGCATTGCCGCCATTGGTCTGTAGTGGATAATTTTGGCTACCAAGCGAAATATACGGACACACGTCCCACGTTCCATTTTTATATATGTATATTGATTTGCTTCCTGGCTTTCTGCAGAAGTCTCGCGAAGGTAATCGGACGTCCTGTATCTGCAGTTTTGATTCGTTTTCTGGTTAAGGATACAGAAGTTGACGGTTTTTAATTCGTTTTTGTAATATTTGTTCGCCTCACCACGAGTTACTCGTAGGTCATGCGGTTACGACAGCATGGCCTATTGTCCTGACGCGGTCGCCACACTGCTAGTTGCCGCAGCAGTGCTTAACGAACTGTGGCCGTGTATCAGTCGCGCCTGCGTGGCAGATTAGTGCGTGCAAGTGTCGCATCCAGCACGGGCAAGGCGCCGCCGCCCCCGCTCAGCTCTGCTAATGGCCGCCGACGGCCCAATAAACTCCACGGCAACTGTGGGTGTGATGGCAGCCCGCAGGCGTTCAACCCGCGAGGGCACAATTGCCTCATTAAGCAGAGGAAAGTCTGCCAAACAACAGGCTCTTTTTAACTCCTCGTTGCTGCAACGTATGTGGATGGTTATTACTTCCAACTTGCACTCATCCGAGTGTTCCTAATATAAATCTTTTCTGTTTGTTGAAAGACAGCACCAACGGTAAACCCACAACGTATTTAATAATACTAGAGTGGTCAAAACAATTAGGGGATCAGCTAAGATATCTAGATTCTGAAGTATGCTATCATCGGCAAAATGAACTAAAATAGGTCGACGTCTTTCTGTCGGTTCTACGGAGTGAAGACAACATTACGGCAACCGAGATAGTGGTAATAACAGAAAGTTGCTGTTCAAATGTTTGTATAGCTTATGGGATTTAACTACGGTGTTATCAGTCCCTAAACTTACAAACTACTTACGAACTAGCTAACACTAAGGACGGCACAAATATCCATGCCCGAGGGGGGATTCGAACCCCCGACCGTAGTGGCCGTGCAGACTGGAGCGCCTCAGTCCCCTCGACCACCGCGGCCGGCGAAAGTTGCTGTAGAAGGGATTAGTGTTGACTTATGTTTACTCTATCAAACGAATTGCACAAGCAGATGGGTACAGACAGTGTAGTTATCAGGTATTGCAATGGAACATCATCACTCATCCTAATAGATGGCGCTACTGAGGTAATCCCTACTGTTCACAATTCCACTTAGCACACGCCAGTCTGATGCCTCCGTGCAGGCGTGCAGCCCATAGTGGCTAGCTTTTTCTAAAAAAATCTTTTTAAATTTTACGACCTGAACTTTACAGCTGAGTTGTAACTTTTATTATGTGACTTGTTTTAATTTATAATTTCTGATGAAGGCAGTCGTAGTTATTGCCGAGCCGGCTGCGGTGGCCGAGGGGACTGAGGCACTCCAGTCACGGTCTGTACGGCCACTACGGTCGGGGGTTCGAATCCCCCCTCGGGCATGAATATTTGTGTCGTCCTTAGTATAAGGTAGTTGATAAGTAGTTTGTAAGTTTAGGGACTGATGACCCCGTAGTTAAGTCCCATAAGCTTAACAAACATTTGAACATTTGAGTTATTGCCGAAACCAGGATAAATAATTTTAATTTTGCGACAGAGGGCTGCATTTTTATCCTTCGATGCTGATAATAGTTAGAGCGTCGTTCGCAAACGAAAGCGTAAGAGACACAACTGCCGACACGCTGTCTTTGTGTACTATTTAATTGGGGGTGTTTACAGTCATAAGGCTCAGTGTGGTAAAAACGTGTGAAGTGAATAGGCGCCAACCCACGGAGAAGCACTCGTGTTTCTTACCGCCAACTGAGCTAGTTTGGAAACGGTCACATTGTAGTGTAGCCTTCCAAGCCGAATGGCGTTAAGTGCCGGAACGTTAAAATAATAATTTAGACTTCCGAATGGCGGGATGATCCTTATGGAGAATTCGCACACAATTTGGACGTGCGGCGTCATTTGTTCTACGATGTTGGTCACAATAGTGACGTGAACATTCGTAGACGCTCACGCAACACAAACGTCCGCCAATAACGTCGTATTTTAAGGGCATCAGGGGCAGACAGTACAGATGCCACAGCACAGGTAAGCCGGTTTGCGAGCTCAATACGAACTGTTGGCATCCCGTTTCTAGCGTTTTGACCACAGGCATGAAGATCCCTAGCCTATCTTGCACTCTCGCCACGACATCGACATACGACTCGATTTCAGACGATCTCTTGGAATGGAGAGCCGTGGACTTCAGCGATGAAAGTTGATTCTTCCTAATCAAACCGCCCCTCTGTATGTCTTTCTATTGTTAAGTAACTGAATTAGTTTTTATTTCAGAAAAATTTACGCTGTTGACATTTATAGGTGGCCGTGACTCATTTTAAGAATCAGACGTGGTGAGCAGCCTTACGCCGGACGCAAAGCGCTGTAAGGAGCCCACTTACTGCCGTTGCGGGCGTCAGAAATAGATCACATTTCTGGTACCTCGTTAGCGCTTGTCATTAGCTGTGGAAAATTCCTACTTATTAGTATAAGCGGTTCAAGCCTTGAAGCGTAATTGTGACATAAGTTCTGGGAAGAAACTTTTGACTGCGTGAGTTAGGGTCGGAGTTTAGTTACTGTGTGATAGCACTTTTAATGTTCTTCGCTCAGTATATGCGGTGGTTATGATACCACAATAAATAATGTGTATGACATTTCATTGGATAAAGCAATTGATGTTTCATCATTGCTGTCATGGTTTATTCGTCATGGTCCGGTTTCAGATCGTCACTTCATTTTTACTATTTTTCATTTTTTTGTTTTTAAGAATTCCGAAAGTTATCGTATGTTTCTGAATATCCTTCTTTCTCGAATTTTAACAATAAATGGTATCCCGAAGGTGTCATGTGAGCTGTTCAGCTGTTATTGTGGAAGATGAAACACAGCGGAAGTAGTCATAGAAAGTCAAACTTTAGTGTTCAAAATGAGACATGACTGAGGTACTTTGTAATAAGAAACTGTTCGTTTCCTATTTTCTTTTGCGTAGTTTGTCTGCAGGGTCGGCGTCCTTAATTTCGATTGCAGTGTGGTTAAAATAACTTCCTGTCGCCAGGCAGTTATCCCAGAGACGGAATGTGTGTACCACAACTGCCAGCGTGTAGTGAGAAAGTCATGTTCATCGTCATTAGATACTGATTATGTCTTTCAGCGTTTAGTCTGGATCATAGGCCCCCTAATAAAATTCCTCCATGATACCCTATTCAATGCTGACTTTGATGCCTCATTACTTCAAAATCTTTCTTGATTGAATCCAAGTACTTTCTCCTTGGTCTACCTCGACTCCTCTTACCCTCTGCTGTCGAACCCATGAGCCTCTTACGTAACCTTTCTTTCTCCCATGCGTGTAACATGACCCCACCATCTCAGCCCGTTCGCTCTAAGTGCTTCATGTATGTTGTTCGCTCCCAGATTTTCCTTGATTTACTCATTACGGACACTCTCCTGCCATTGTTCCCACCTATTAGTAGCTGCAATCATCCTTGCTCGCCGGCCGCAGTGGCCGAGCGGTCTACGGCGCGCCAGTCACGTTCTGCACGGCCACTACGGTCGGGGGTTCGAATCCCCCTCGGGCATGGATATTTGTGTCGTCCTTAGTATTAGCTAGTTCATAATTAGTTTGTAAGTTTAGGGACTGATGACCCCGTAGTCAAGTCCCATAAGCTCTACAAACATACATCCTTGCTCCTTTCATATCTGCAACCTTAACCTTATTAATGGTAACCCGTATCCACCCAGCTTTTACTCCCGTACAACCAAATTGGTCGAAAGACGGAACGGTGTACTGCTAATTTAGTCTTGTAATAACTTCTTTCTTGCAGAAGAGAGTAGATTGTAAATGAGCACTCTCTTCATTGGCTTCGGTAGACATTGATCAAAGTTCTTTCACTATGTTGCCACCCTGCGTGAAAATACATCTTAAGTATTTGAAACTATCCATTTGTGTGAAAAATTTCTAAATGTTTCGTAACTGAGCCAGGGCTTGGGAATCAGACCAGTGTTCGCACCCAGTCGGATGTAGGAAACCGCCAAAAACTCACATGCAGATTGGCCCTCACATCGGCGTTCGACGTTGACCCGCTGGACGGATTAGATCCCTGTACTGCGCACCCGCCAAGTTCCAGAAGTGGCGTACTTTGTGATAACGAACAAAAGGTCAGGAAAGATTTTTTTTCTGTACTTTTCACTTGAACATACTTCATGGAAGTAGCAGCTGAAACAACGACTCCTCAATCATTCCCAAATGGTACGGCTCCCACCAGTGGCGTGACTAGGACTTGGTTTTGGGGGGGGGGGGGGGGATAGATCTGCTTGACGAGCAAAATTTTAGTCAGTTTCCAGACAGACTACCACGTACCAATCCCGTTGAAGAAACTAATTCACTCGCATCCAATGAAAGCTTATGGTAAAACACCCCAAGTTTTCAATCTTTACCTTTACCAGATTAGTTATACGATTTCTTTCTTCTTTTTCTTTTCTCTCTCTCTCTCTCTCTTTTTCTTTTGGTTTGGGGAGGGGGGAGGTTCTATTCCCCTCATCCGCCTTTACCAGATTGGTTATACGATTTCTTTCTTCTTTTTCTTTTCTCTCTCTCTCTCTCTCTCTCTCTTTTTTTTTCTTTTTGGTTCTGGTTGGGGGGGGAGGTTCTATTCCCCTCATCCCCCCCCCTCATAGTTACGCCACTGGCTCCCACTTAGGAGCAATATTCAAGTACTGATCGAACGCGTAGTTTGTAAGCTTCTTGCATTCTTTACACATTACAATTCATGAGGATTCTTCCAAGTTCTCTTTCTGGCACCTGCCTTACCCACGATTAATTTTATGTAGTCGTGCCATATTAAACCAGTCCGTATGATGTAACACGTGGCATCACCGTAAATTGCAGTAAATACATTCGAAAACCTGCCGCAAACAGTAACTGAATCAGCCAGCAGAATGCGACTGCATGGGTGGGCGGCTCCGTACCAGCCTCTGAAACACCGTGTGCCCTTGGCCGTGCTAAAATGATGGATGTCAGCAGAGTGGAACCGTGAACTCTACTCACAAGGCCTCAATCAATTCGACTTCGACCTCGTTCTGCGTAGGAGGCGCTTTCACAGAGGGCGGATCCCCCACAGCTTTTCGACAACAGATGGCACTGATTGATGGTAATATCAATGCTATTCAGCACACCATGGTTGGCAATGCTGCGTGAAATACAGTAGTTGCTTGTTATCAAGTTCTATTTCAACCCTTTCACAATATTAAAATTACCTTGTATTGCAGGATATGGAAAGCGAAATGAGTGATTTGATAAAAACGCAACAGAAGTAATCACAGTCAAGATAGCAAATTAATTAGAAAATGCTTTATTTAAATGATTATCGGTTTCAGTGACTAAGTCATCCTTTTCAGACCAGTGTAAAATACTTACAAGAGTGATACACTTGTAGTCAATCTCCGAAAGTAATACATTATCACATATTACAGTAAAGTGCAATATTTTCTTAAAGGAATAAAATGATGTTTTGTCGAAATTGTGGAATAGCCTCAAAAGCAGTAAGATTCTTTTAAGGAAATATTGCACATTTATGTAATTGGTAAATTTGTATTACTTTCTGTGGTTGACTACAAATGTATTTGTAAATGTGATGCACTTGTATGAAGAGTATGATTTGGTCATTAAAATCGTTAATTAGTTAAATAAAGAACTTTTAAATTAATTGGATATGTTGGCTGTGACTTCTTCTTAAAGTTTCTTATCCTTATACAATAAAATTATACAGTGTTGCCAAATTTGTCTCAACCTTTGTCGTAGCCTCCTATATTGAAACCGCGATTTTTCTATTTGCGACTGGAGTTGATCAATCACATCGGGGACGCTTTCCCGCTTACTAAACGAACTTTAAAGAAGCGTGCTTCCCTTTGCATGTTCTCTGTCAGTCCTATCTATTACGTATTCGACAATGACGAGCAGTATTTGAGTATTAGTGAAGCAGCTACTTCACTTTGCAGCTACTTCCTTTGTTGATTGATTAAAATGTCAGAGGATTCATCCAATGAATCCCACTCAATCTGCCATCTACCTTACGCAGAGTTAAAGTTACGTGGTTGTGCTACTTGAAACGTATACATACCCCAGACATTCTATTCGAGTAACCTTAACCATTGTTTGTCAAAAATTCAAATGTTCAAATGTTTGTTAAGCTTATGGGACTTAACTACGGGGTCATTAGTCCCTAAACTTACAAACTACTTATGAACTACTTAGGAACTAGGACGGCACAAATATCCATGCCCGAGGGGGGATTCGAACCCCCGACCGTAGTGGCCGTGCTGACCGTGACTGGAGCGCCTCAGACACCTCGGCCACCGCATTGTTTGTCCTCCAATCATGTGATCATACTGTACAGCACCTTACTTTCTATGAAGTCACAAGAAAAATTTGTTTATGTTGAGGACCAATTGCTACAGTTTGCAGCAAGTTATAGATCCTCCTACATTTCGGTATTGTTTTCCAGCGTTGTGACTTCTTTGTATGTTGTTGTTGTGGTCTTCAGTCCGGAGACTGGTTTGATGCAGCTCTCCACAATACCCTATCCTGAGCAAGCCTCTTCATCTCCACATAAGAACGACAACCTACATCTGTCTGAATCTGTTACTGTATCCATATCTTGGTCTTCCTCTGCGATTTTTTCCCCATACACTTCCCTCCAACGCTAAATTCACAATTCCTTGATGTCTAAGAATGTGTCCTACCAATCTATCCCTTCTTTTAGTCAAGGTATGCCAGAAATTCCTTTTCTCCCCAATTCTGTTCAGTACCTCCTCATTAGTTACGCGATCCACCCACCTAATCTTCAGCATTCTTCTGTAGCACCATATTTCAAAAGCCTCAATCCTCTTCCTGTCCGCACTCTTTATCGTCCATATTTCACTCCCATACAAGGCAACACTCCATACAAATGCCTTCAGAAAGGACTTCCTTAGTTTAAATCAATATTCGATGTTAACAAATTTCTCTTTTTCAAGAACGCTTTTCTATCCATTGCCATTGTGCATTTTATATCCTCTCTACTGCGACCATCATTTGTTACTTTACTGCCCAAGTAACAAAACTCATCTACCTCCTTTATTGCTTCGTTTCCCAATCTAATTCCTTCAGCATCACCTGATTTTCTTACACTGCACTCCATTACCCTAGTTTTACTCTTGTTAATGTTCATCTTATATGCACCTTTCAGCACACTGTCCATTCCGTTCAATTGCTCTTCCAGGTCCGTTGCTGTATCTGACAGAATTACAATGTCGTCGGCAAAACGCAATGTTTTTAATTCTTCACCCTGAACTTTAATTCCTTCTCCAAATTTCTCCTTGCTTTCCTTTATAGCTTGCTCAATGTACAAATTGAACAACAATGGAGAAAGACTACAACCCTGTCTTACTCCCTTTCCAACCACTGCATCCCGTTCATACCCTTAGCAACTCTCAGTGCAATGACGCAATTTGAATGTTCAAATGTCTGTAAATCTATCGGACCAAACTACGTGGTCATCAGTCCGTAGCTTACAAACTACTTAAACCTAGGTAAACTAATCTACGGACAAACACACACACCCATGCCCTAGGGAGGACTCGAATCTCCACGGCGAGCAACCGCGCGCTCCGCAGCGAGGTGCTTTAGACCGCTCGGCTACTCCACTGCGGCACGCAATTTGACATTTCGTACGCTCGTATTTTATTCATTAGGCGATGGTGTGGGAACCATATCGAACGGCTTCTGAAAGCGAGGAGACACGCCATCTAACTAGGAGATAGTATTTACTGCTTGTTGGTTCTCGTGACCGAATAAAGTGAAATGGTTGCTTTTGAAATTCATGTTGATTCCTACAGGAGATCTGTCTCCACAAATGTTACAATACACAAGCATTAAATATGTTCCAAAATTTTACCAAACCGACATATTATAACGAGAACGATGTCGTTAGTACAACCAACAATTTACTGAAGGTATTTTACGAGAAACACTTCCAAACCATGAAAGTAGAGTAAATAGTGTACGTAAACACGTAATCTCCTGCGTGAATGATGTGAAGACGGGTTAGCTACTGACGCTAGTAATAAATTGTAAAGTAATATGCACTGCTGAAAAAAAAATAGTACACTTACAAATACGACGTCGAATTTGATCGTATGAAGACAGAGCCGTAGACGTAACGTAGGTAATAATGGTTAAAAGTCGTCCCGCCAATGGATAGCATAGTGACATTTAGCTACCAGAGACCCATCTGTCGGTACCCTTTAATACTGAATGTTTACAGCCATAGGCTCAGTGTGATATCAACGCGTGAAGCCATGCCGTAGAAACACACTCATGCATCCTACAGCCAAACTGAGCGAGTTTTACAGAGGTTACTTCTTGGCCATCCGAATATCGGGATTGTCCTTCCGGAGAATTGCCTCACAAGTTGGACGTGCTGCGTCAGTCATGCAATAGAGGTGGTTGAAATGATCACGTGATCATTCTCAAACATGCATATGAGCTTCTGGACGTCCACAAAGCACAGACGTCTGCCAAATTCGTCGTATGACAGCGATGGAAGATCGTACAGCTACCGTAGCGGAGGCGAGCCAAGAAGTGTCAAAATGAAATGTTGCCAACCGGTTACTATAAGTGGCACTACAGGTACGCACACCTCTAGCCCGCCTTCTTATCACGCCACTCCATCGACGTGCACGGCTCAACTGGTGGCGTCGCAGGATCATTTGGATTGCGGCCCTCAGACATGTGGTGGTCATTTGCGCCTATGACGCAGAGGTGGCGAGCGCTGTCTCGTATACTTTTCGGAACCTATCTGAAGGTGATGTGATCTTCCTACAAGGATAATGCTCGCTCACAGTCTGCGCGTGAAACCTGACGTTTTCTGCCCGACCTGCAGTAACTTCACTGACCGGTACGGTCTCCGGACTTGTCTCCAATGGTGTACGTGTTTGATATGATGGGACGACGAGCTCACACATACGACTCGTCAACCCATAACTCTTGCAGAACGTACTGACGTGGAATAAAGTATTCCAAGACAGTATCGGTGCTTGCATTGCTGCTCGTGGAGAGTACACCATGTCATAATACGGGTGTTTCAACGTGGATCTACATCTCATATCTCAGTACCGATTGAGCTACTGATATGTAAATGTTACCATTTCATGTTTGGCACTGTATTGACAGTACATCTTGAGTGAATTCGACAATTCTAAGGGGGTGTACCAATTTTCGCTTCCTGCAGTCATTCATTCATTTCCGTGTCCAGATCAAGTTTTGTTTTTCCAATAGTTAGCCACCGTCACGGCTTTATCATTGACTTGTAGTAGGTCACTGGAACTGCAGGCCGGCCGCGGTGGCCGAGGGGACTGAGGCGCTTCAGTCACGGTCTGCACGGCCACTACGGTCGGGGGTTCGAACCCCCCCTCGGGCATGGATATTTGTGCCGTCCTAGTTCGTAAGTAGTTCATAAGTAGTTTGTAAGTTTAGGGACTGATGACCCCGTAGTTAAGTCCCATAAGCTTTACAAACATTTGAACATTTTGAACTGCAGGGCTCCGGCAATAGTCGGCACGTAAGCAGATGTGCTTCGTCCTGAACCTCTCCGCATTCACAAAGAGCATCGTCATCGTTAGTCAGCAGGCCCCACCTGCGCAGATTAGTTTTACATCTGGGTACACCAGCCCTCATCCTGTTTAGTGTTCTCCAGACTGTATACGGAAGGTTGTTTCCAGGTGTTATTGGCAGTCCGGTTTGTTCATTCTTCCATTTACAGACTCTGTTATCTTCCTGCGAACCGTCAAGGATCTTAGTTCTTGCGATGAAAATGTTTCTAGATTCGAGCCTCCGAGCCTGAGTGACGTGCCCATTCAATGGGTGTCGGTAATCTTTCTCTTTCTTTGTTCTCTCAGCGTCTGCTGCCACCTGCCTTCTTATCCTGGGTGGGGCAATTCCAGCAAGGAGGTACATATTACCTGTTGGTGTCGGTCTGAGACAGCATTACGTCAACCTGTTTAACGTGTGCGGATGCATCCCATACTGGTGCTGCATATTCTGCTGCTGAGACACACTGAGCAAGTGCTGATGTTCTCATTACTGATGGTTGAGCTCCCCATTCACAGTTTGTCAGCCTGCGGATGATGTTATTTCTGGAGCAAACTTTGGCCTTCGTATGTTGTTTGAAGGAGAGCGTTCTGTCAAGTGTAACCCCAAGGTATTTAGGTGCTGGACAGTGCTCTAGCTTCTTACCCTGCCACGTAACGTCGATATCAACTCCAGCATCTCTAATGCATAGGTGGAAAGCACATACTTGTGTTTTACAAAGTTTTGGCTTTAGATGATTGGCATCGAAGTATTGAGCTAGTTCTTCAAGACCACTGGATACTTTTTGGGATACTTCATCAAAACTGGACCCCTTGATAGCTACAGCTGTGTCATCGGCATATACGAACAATCGTGTGTCTTGAGGGATAGGTTGGTCATTAGTGTACACATTATACAAGAGCGGAGAAAGTACACTTCCTTGTGGTAAGCCATTCTTCTGCAGTCGCCATCTGCTGTTCTTGCCATTTAGAGATACATAAAATCTTCGATTCTGCAGAAGGCTACTAATAACCATTGTCAACATGTAGTCCCCTGTGAGATGCTACAATTTGCACAATAACTTTCTGTGGCTTATCGTGTCATACGCAGCAGTGAGATCTATGAAAGCTACACCACTTATTATTTTCTTTCAAAGCCATCTTCTATGTGCTGAGTTAAATTGAGTATTTGCATCACAGCAAGATCTTCCTGGTCTTAAACAGGCTTTTTCTTTTATGATCTTTCCATCGATTATTTGAGCCACAGCGTTAAGAATCATCCGCTCCAGCATCTTGTATTCTTGTAGAGGAGTTTGTGACACTTGCGGGGAGTGACACTTGCGGGGAAAGGGAGTGTGTAGACACTTGCGGGGAGACCCGGACGCTGCAGGTAGTGAACAGGGTGTTCCAGAAGTAGGGATACACCACCCCCACTCCTATAAATTTCTTAGAAGTATACTGCATAATATTCGATGCTATGTAAAAATAAGTGCGCACCCTCTGAGGAGTGAGTTTGTAGGATTCGGTTTATGAACAAGACAGTTTGCACCTCACTTAGAGGAAAATATGCTCTTATTGTTTCACGTATTACATTTTACACATTTTCTCTTCCTAAGTAAAGGTTGCGTCTCCTATTAAAAAGCATAGTAGCTATTTTTAAGGAGATGGAAGTTGCGTGATAGTGGGGCGAACTACATAGCGGTCAATTACATCAACGTATCTGTGCAGGATGCCTAATTTATTTATTGCTTGCGCAGGTGTCTTGATATGCTTAGTGTTCTGAATAATATGCTTTTAGGAGGTATGACTGTGGAAAGTCATCATCTTGTAGTAGCGGAGAATGTCTTAATAACTCTCCAAACATTATCACTATTAAAATACCTTTTTGTTTTCAGGAGGAACACTCAACGAATTAATATGTAGTTAGAACAAGTTACTATACTGCTCTTCAGCTTGGAAAGGGTAGTGCAATTTCACTGAGTTTCGTGTTTTGTTGACTGAGTGGAAACTTGACAACAGCAGTGCTAGACTTCTTGGTGTGCCTGTACCCAGGAAAAGCCATTAACCGCCCCAAGGTTTCCGGGGTTCCCCGCAAGTGTCACTCCCCGCAAGTATTCCAATCCCCTTGTAGAGATGGCAGAGAAGTGACACTGGTCTGTAGCTTTTAGGATCCGATATCTCCTTGCCAGGTTTTAGTAAGGCCACCACTCTCGTCTTTCGGCATAGTTTTGGGATCTTAAGCTCCTTAATACTTCAGATCAAGTTAAAAAAGTTTCATGCACTGTATTACTGCGATCAGGACGATTAAAAATTTTATGACGGGTACCGTTGCCGGTTTAGCTGTTGGCTCTACACAGCCCGCGAGGCAAGGTGACCGGGCGGTGAGCAGTGTGCATCACTGTCCCGGAGCTGTAATGCCCGGTATCCGGCAACCGTGTCTGGGCGTGTGCCACGGGCATCACGCTAAGTGGGGGTGCGATTGCCCGGCTAGTGGCACTGATCACTCAATGCCCGCCTCAACGACGTGACACCAGGAAGTCCCCTATTGTCTCCCAAACTGTGCCCTCCTCTAGGCAGAATTTGGGATGCCTCCCACTGTATTCAGTCTAACGACTCGCGAAGACACAGGGGGACACACCGGTGGCAATTTGCTATCGAGAGACCCTGAATTATTCTTGGCGATTGATCTAGAGTCCACCAATTGGCGTACCCGAAACTAGATGCGCCAGGTGCTTGTCTCCGATACTGCTGAAGCACGAAGTCATGCAGAAAAACGGGAACATATCCACATTCCAATAAAACTAAAAGTGGTAAAGGAAAGAAGTTTAATTAATAGTAACTGAAATCTTACAATATAATTGCGTAGGCTTCCGCGGTCATAGTCAGATGACATAAACGTTTTCTGGGTGTTGTACCGCTTCATGGTGTAAGTAGTTTATTACTTTAATAACAGACGTTTCGGCCAACGTTACAGTGGCCTTCATCTGGGTATACTGACGTCAGCTGGTTCTTACGTCATATTTACTGTCAAATAGACATTACGTCTTGGTTAAACGCAAGATAAAGGAAGCCATCGAAATTTTAAAACATCCTAATAACATTACCAGTGAAGATGGACTCAGGCTTGCCCCCTCCTGGCTACCAGCCATCACACTGACAACACAACACGCGAGCGTCACTAGTAAGCAACTGCCGCCGCGCGGCCCACGGCCAGCAGGAGAGAAACGGAAGCCCTCACCTCATTCGCCGATGACCACCAATCAGGTCTCGTTATGCAAGAAGCAACAGGCAACGGCTAACCTCCACTCCCTCCACCTCAGCATCCTATCATAATAAAGCTTTCATTCTTCCGCCAAAAACCACCAATAACATCGTTGATTTTAAAAATCATGACGTAATGTCTAATTGACAGTAAATATAAAGTATAATAAGAACCAGCTCACATCTGTATACCCAGATGAAAGCCACTGTAACGTTGGCCGAAACGTCGGTTATTAAAATAATAACCTGCTTACATCATGACGCGGTACCAACAACCAGAAAACCTTTTATTGGTGTTGTCAAGGTAAGGTAAAGTACCGCTATAAAAATTAACACACTATTAAATATTGCAATGAATAATAATTTTGAAGAGATCTACGCTGAGAGAAACATGAAAGATTCCGGCATTGGGGTTTAAGGGCAGTAGTGGTTAGCATAAGACAACACCGGAAAGCATCATTACAAAAGAAAGTGGCGGAATCCACTGTTTAGCTGCCGGAAGAAATCAGGTTGTAGTCGAACCTGTATCGAATAATTATTTTTTGTTACTGTAAACTGATGTATGCTAAAGTTTCATGACCATGTTTAGTTCCAGTACAATTATTGGTTAAAATTGCAAAATTAGCGGACTTCGTTTAACGAAAACAAGAACAACTGCAGGTTTTGTAAAAAAATCAATACAAATTGTGCGTCAGTGAAGGTCCGACTGGAATGTTCTTACGCAATCGCGAAGCGATTCGCAACATTAGCCAAGCATTATTTTACGAATTATGCTAGAAACAAGGATTATAAAATTAATAAAAATGTGGAAAGAGATTTTGAAATAAATATTTATTTCAAATGAACTGATTTCGAAGCTCAACACTTAAATAGTCAATGTGGAGAGACCAAAGAGAGATACCCGACCTATTCAACACGAAAGACGACGAGCGATTCCGTTTTCCTTCTAGGCCGTTCAAAAAATTGAAAGTCTCTTTTAGAACAAAATGATCAAAGATATACTGGCACAGAACGGATGCTAGCGAAAAGCGTCGCAGATATAATTTTAATGAAAAAGGTCAAATGTAATGCTACAATTTACGAAACATTGATTTCATTCATCATTTTATTTAATTACTTTCGTTAGATGACTTCCTCTTGTACGAAAACAGAACTACCGTTATTGGGCAAAAACAAAACATAATGACGTTCATGAGAGGCATTTAAACGCTAGTAAAGTGACAGTATGGTGAGGTGTTTGATCACATGGAATTTATCGGACTGCATTATTTCGCAAATAAACAGGGAAACACAACTGTCAATACCAATCATTACGTAGAGATGTTACGATTTTTCGTTACACTTGCCTTGAACAATTTTCCAAACGAAAGTTTTCCTGGCGTATTATAACTGTGTGCCAGAACCGGGGTTCGAACCTGGGACCGAATGTAAAGCGTGCCAGGATAGCTCAGTTGATTCGAATCCCAGTACCCCCACACAGAATTAATCCGCCAGAAAAGTTTAATATCAGGGCACACTCAACTAGGCTGTGACTAAGCCATGTCTCCACCATGCCCTTTCTTCCAGGAGTGCTAGTCCTGCAAGTTTCGCAGTAGAACTTCTGTGGAGTATGAAAAGTAGGAGGCGAGGTACTGGCGAAAGTAAAGCTGTGAGAACAGACCGTGAAGCGTGGCAGGATAGCTCAATGGTAGCGCACTTGCCCGCGGAAGGCATAGGTCCCAGGTTCGAATCACGGTTCCGGCACACAGCTGTAATCCGCCAAGAAAATTTCCATCTGAGCTCACAATCCGCTGCAAAGTGACAATACCATTGTGGAAACTTTCCAACCGTTAAAGAAGCCTGGTTCAAACAAGACGGAGTGACGGCGCTCACTGCGTGATGATTAGTGACATGAGTGCGAGAATTGTTCGGTAACCGTGTGATCCCACGATTCCCTGGCCACCGAGACTGACAGATTTATCCGGTTTTGATTTCTTCTGGTGGGGCTACCTCAAGATCAAAGTCTACACAACTCGGCCTAGAACCCCGGATGAGTTAAAGCAGATAATTCGGGATGAAGTTCACAGTATCCCAGCTGAGATGTTGCAGCGGTCAACGAGAAATCGGCATAGCAAATTTCTCGAATGTATTCGTACAGAACGACGCATCTAAATGACGTAATTTATAAAAAAGATAAAGAACGTCAATGTTTCGTAAATGGCAAAGTTGTAATATTTCAATTACTATGAATCAATTTTCTTTCCTTCATAATTTCTAGTTTTATTGGATTGTGGAAACGGTCCCGTTCTTCTGTGTCACCCTGAATCATGTGAAAGAAGACGATTGGTAAGCCGCGGCGCATTGAGGCGCTATGCTCTGATGCTCGAGGCCCCCTGGGGGGTTCGAATACCCCCTCGGGCATGGATGTTTGTGCCGCCTTTAGTATAAGGTAGTTCTTAAGTAGTTTCTAAGTTTAGGGACTGATGACCCCGCAGTTAAGTCACTTAAGCATGACAAACATTTGATTTGAACGACTGCTAAAATTGATTCTTTCTCGGCGCGTACAGGATCACCAGAGAAGGAACTACGGACGCTTCATCGCAATGTTTCTCACACTCGAATAAAACTAAACTGCGCAACAGTAAACTTCCAAACCAGTAAAGGCACTTAACAATGACAATCCGATAAACTTCAAGTTACGAATAACAAGTCACAAGTTGCCATAACTCAAGCACGATACATTGTTCCTAATAGTGTGTCATTTGAGACTTTGATTATCCGTATTCAACATTATTTCCTTTCCACTAACATTTCAAGCAAACCTGACCTGGCGCAGACACACTACAATAGAGGACTGATACACTGCAGCATTGTAATGTATTCTATTATATCGACGAATGTGGTGCGACGCTCTTAGGCTGCCGATGTATTATCGCATCGGTCATCTAATGTAGGTAATGTCGACGTCCAGCTATTATCGGCCCGCCGTGTGCATCGACTCGAGCAACACAACATATAACGATCCATAAAATTCTCCATACCGGAAGACCGTTGACCCCTAACCAGTAATACATAAAAATCTTCTTAAGTATACCATATTCTCATTGAAACTACATAAGTCAAATGCTGTTTGCAGGTAAAAGGAACAAGAGAGAGCAATTAGTGCGATTTGGCTGAGGAAAATTAAAAAAATTAATTAATTAAAAAATCTTAATGACCGCGTAATTATTTAGGGAAAGAAAAATTTGCAAGTTAAAACTGGAAAATTCTGGGAAAACAAAGTGCCTTTCTCTATGCGATTTTGTATGAATTCACGATTCGAGTTATGTATATAGGTGTAATAGTTATTTAGTTGTGGTCCTGGTATAGTTTCCAGGCTAATAATACATAAATCGTTTCAATTACAAATGAAGTCCAAAATTCTGACAAACTGCAAAAAGCAATTAATTTATGTTTTCAGTCTCAACCTTTACTGACGATACAAACTACGTATTTGGTTCGACCGATGAATCAGTCTTGCATCATTTTTTTTCCCACTACTTGTTTTAGGTGATCATTTACTTAAGGACCCTCCGGAATTTTTCTCTGAGATATTTTACGGTAAACTATTCCAGCAACGCCTTGGTGCAAAGGAAGCAAGTTTTATAACTAGTTTACACCTGCCGAAATAGGGAAACTTCATTTTTCGACAAGGAGTAGTAGGCATAACTCACCATGCGTTAAAAATTACTTCAGCATTGAGTAAAGAAAAGCGTAGTAACAGATAAAGTGAAACGCATAGCAATCATATGCATACAACAGACCTAAGCATAAGTAAAAAGAACCTATAACGTAACAAGAAAAGTAACTTACTTTTTAAAAATTTTCCAGGAATACAAAGAGTGAGCCATGAACTTTTCAGTTTAGTCTTGAAAGTCCGAGGATTACTAATAACAATTTTGAATTCTTGTGGTAGTTTATTAAAAAGGGATGCCGCAAAATACTGCACATCTTTCTGAGCAAGGGTCAAGGAGGTGTGATCCAAATGTAGATTCGATTTCTGTCTAGTATTAACTGTGTGAAAGAATTCAAGCAGAAATGGCACGGAAAACTTATTAGAAGAGCAAGTACCGAGTAGTAAATACCGGACTTGGCTCAAGAGAAATACACCGAAGGATTTGCTAGTAATATCTGTGAAGGGACCTCCCCTGTCTGGGTTTGACCCAAATGTGCCACTGATAGACACAACGCTACACAAAAATGAGTTGCTAGACCGCTAGACTACAGTACTGGTGTATATTTTTCTGTTAAACAATTTGATATGTTATTATGTCTAATGATATTGTTTGATCACTGACGGGGGGAGAATGGCGAATTATTTCATATTCAGATAAAGGGGTTGTGGCGACCAAAGTTGTTAGATTGGCTGGTGGCTTCAGAACTGAAAATTCGCGCAATGGTCTTGATAGTGATCGATCAAACCAAATAGGTCGTTCCTATCGTCAGCTATGATTAGAGAATGCATACTGCAGCGAATAAAACAAAACAAGAATTAGCCCCCTCTTTCGTGAACGTCGTGAGTTACATTGTTGATTTCATTCAAAAACACATTGTAAAATGCAGTGTTTCTTTTTTTCAAATTTTCCGTTAGATTATCCAAAGAAATTTTTTTTTTTTTTTTTTTTTTTTTTTTTTTTTTTTTTTTTTTTTTTTTTTTTTTTTTTTTTTGTAAACCTTGTCCCGAGAATTTTCAATAGAAAAAAATTCAGCTTAAGTACACTTACAAAGATCAGGCAATTGAGTTTATTCGGCAAACACAGAAATCACGAAAAGAAAAAGTATTATGTTACTTACATTAAATGTATAGAGCCAGGTGAAGAGATTTATACGATTTTTGTTTAGTTACTGGTTTGTAAGTAACATTGCCCAACAACTTCGCATGGTGATACAGTATCAATACTACAGTGTTGTTCTTATGACTGCAGAAATTATTGTATGTTGGACTATTTCACGTGAAACGTGTGAAAACAAGTCGTTTTTGGTACAAAGTTCATAACAGTCCCATGATTTCCATATTTTACAGTCAAGTTCCTCTGAAGACAAAACTTGCAAGTTCCTTTTGGTCCGTAATCTGTCAAATGACAACATATTGTCATATCGTGCATCATTGTCTAGTACAGCAGATGCTGTTTCGTTCTTCTTTTGGACTTATATTTATTCCCAATAAATATAAGTCCACTTACAGTCTCCCATATAAGAACTCTTCAACAATTTTCCATAATAAATCAACTTCAAGGCTTCCTCTTCCGATTTTATATGCAGTTTTCTACGTATCACAAAAAATATCGCCACAAAATTGAAACGAACATCTACCTCGGTAACTTACCCTGGGAATGTCCGCAAAAAATTCAGTTTATTGCTAAACTTTTTGCAAAAGACAACGAAACATCACTTTATTCGAGAGCTTAAATCCAAGGATGAAACTTGAAACAAATGTCAGAAAACCACGCGCAGTTTTGACGTTGCTTGAGAGTAACATTGCCAAGTAAAGGGTTAAATTGATTTTCTTTCATCGTATTGGTCTGATAAGTAACATATAAAAAATATTTGAAGTGTATGTATCACCTAAGTAATTCTCTCCCAGGTAATCAAAAACTGGTGTTGGAAAAACGTAGTGTTTGTGTGGTGTTTAGCCACTGCGTTGGCAGGTGCGCGGCCTCACGACCGTGTGACTAATGCTTTGAGCTGCAGGGCGGCTGTCGTAAAAGCTGAGCTGCTAATCACGTCGTATAAGGACGATACTAAATGATAGCGCTGTGCAAAGCCCGGAGGATTTCCTGGCTCGCGATAGTCTCAAGTTCCACCCGTCAAACACGTGCCACAGCCAGGGGCGCCGACTCCGTGGCTGCTTCCGGGCTCGTGCACCCCCCCCCCCCCGGGGGTGAATTAAGAGAACCATCTATTAAGGGTGCTGCTACTAACACTATTTTGATGCTAGGAATGCGAAAAATTGGATTTGGAACGATGGTTAGAATTTTAATAAAGTGTTTCGGGATATTTTGAATTCTGCCATCAAGGGTGCAATAGGGGGTTGGCAAGTTGTATCAAATTACTCGATTAGGACAGCATTTTTAAATATAATCTATGGAAATTTATATTTAGAAGTAGAAATAAGTAATGCAGACCATGCAGTCTACGCGTGCGAAGCAGCGGGAATTAAGCTAGTAGAAGAAATAAGTTGAGCGTAAACCTTGTTCTAACAAGCTTACGGGGTAGACAAAAATTACAAAGGTCAAGAGTGCTATAGTCAAAGTGACGTCCTGGATTAAGATATAGTTTTATATGTCGCAGATAAACTGAACACAATTGCAGTTAGTAGTGTAGCTTAGATTAGATTAATACTTGTTCCATAGATCATATATACGACATTTCGTAATGATGTGGAACGTATCAGTTTAGTAAATGTTTTCTTTACTAGACAATTAATATTTTATGGATTTTTATTACATTTTTAATTATTTTAAGTTTTATCTAAAAATTCATCTGCATTGTAGAAGGAGTTGCCATTCAGAAATTCCTTTAATTTCTTTTTAAATACTATTTGGCTATCTGTCAGACTTTTGATGCTAGTTGGTAAGTGACTAAAGACTTTTGTGGCGGCATAATTCACCCCTTTCTGAGCCAAAGTTAGATTTAACCTTGAATAGTGTATATCATCCTTTCTCCTAGTATTGTAGCTAAGCACACTGCTATTACTTTTGAATCATAATCAGTTTCATTTTCAACTTGAGCGCATCACGTTGCAAACGTTTTTTGGACAATAGGATTATGACTCTGCTATTGTGAGGGATGTGAATAAAACTGAACTGACATTTTCTTATTATAGACTGTTATTAACAGAAGAGGTGATATTACTTTAGTGACATTTTCATATTTCTGTTAGTAAACTCACTACCACGATTGGGGACTAGGAAAAATGAAAGTAAAAATGTTCAAATGTTTGTATAGTTTATGAGACTTAACTACGGGGTTATCAGTCCCTAAACTTACAAACTACTTATGAACTAGGACGGCACAAATATCCATGCCCGAGGGGGGATTCGAACCCCCGACCGTAGTGGCCCTGCAGACCGTGACCGAAGCGCCTCAATCCCCTCGGCCACCGCGGCCGGCCCGAATCTGTTGTCGAGAAGCGTACAAACACGTCGACTGAAATGTGCAGGAGCTCCATTGTGCATGAACCACATGTTGTGTCGTAAAGGCACATATTCTAGCAGCACAGGTAGAGTATCCCGCATGAAATCATAATAACGTGCTCCAGTGAGCGTAGGTGGAAGAATATGAGGCCCAATCAGGAAAAAAATGTTCAAATGTCTGTAAATCTATCGGACCAAACTGCGTGGTCATGAGTCCGTAGCTTACAAACTACTTAAACCTAGGTAGACTAACCTACGGACAAACACACACACCTATGCCCCAGGGAGGACTCGAACTTCCACGGCGAGCAACCGCCGCTCCGCAGCGAGACGCTTTAGACCGCTCGGCTACTCCACCGCGGCCCCAATCAAGACATCACCAACAATTCCTGCCCAAACGTTCACAGAAAATCTGTGTTCATAACGTGAATCGAGGAAGTACAGTACATACTAACGAAACAATTGGGTATTTTGACAATTGTCTGCACGAATTATTTCAATTTACATTTAAAGAGAAGTACTAAAATGAGCTCTAACATGGAAATCAAGCGTTTCCTGACACGTGTCCACATAACATATTTTCTTTCTTTGTGTGTGAGGAAAGTTTTCTGAAAGTTTGGCCGTACCTTTTTGCAACACCCTGTATATTAAGAACAGCAAAGGTCCCAAGACCGAACCTTGTGGGACCCCGTTTTTTATAACTCCCCAGTTAGAGAAATTAACTGTTTCATCTATATCTTGCGGACTGCTTATTTCAACTTTCTGCACTCTTCCAGTTAAGTATGATTTAAACCATTTGAGCACTGTCCCACTCATACCACAATACTTAAGCTTATCTAGAAGAATACCACGATTTACACAATCAAAAGCCTTTGAGAGTTCACAAAAAACCAACTGGTGATGTCCGGTTATTCAAATCATTTAATGTTTGTGCGAATGCAGCTGTCAGCTTATCAGAGATGTTGGTTATCCGAGGGTAAGTCAATTATTATTCGCAATTTAGTTATATTTTTGTTTATGTTGGTAGTATTGTCGTTTTACGTTAGTGACGCATGATTTGTTTATTTGTTGTTATATCTTTGAAATTTTCTAGCTGCTACGTTAGTTTCGTTGTCGCTGCCGTGATACGTTTTTTGTGGGCGCAAGGTGTATCAGGGGCCGAAATTCATAGAAGATTTTCAGTAAAGTACGGGAGCAGTGTTTTGCCACAACAAAGTGTGTATGAGTGGATTGAAAAATTCCGAAATGGTCGCACAAGTGTTAAGCACGATGAAGGAGCCGGACGACCGTTTACCGCCACAAATGAAACCATTGAGCGATCACGTGAAATAATTCTCTTAGACAGACGATTAACTATTGATGAAGTGGCTCATCGTCTTCAAATTAGTCATGGTTCTGCCTACGAAATTATTCACAAGAGACTTGGGTTTCGTACAGTTTGTGCAAGATGGGTCCCAAAACAAAAACATTTCGATCGCTATGGTAACGAAAGGGACAACTTCTTAGAGATAATCATTACTGGTGACGAAACATGGATCCATCGTTACGAGCCGTAGAGTAAACGGCAGAGTATGGAATGGAAACTTCGAAATGCGCCGTGGAAGAAAAAGTTCATGACCCAACCTTCCGTAGGAAAACTGATGGTTACGGTTTTTTGGGATGCACGAGGTCCTGTACTGGACCATTATGGTGAAGGGGGCACAACAATAAACAGTGTACGTTGCAGTGAGATGCTTACTAACAGGCTAAAGCCTGCAATTCGAAGCAAACGCCGAGGATTGCTGTCACAAGGTGTTGTGTTATTGCACGACAATTCCCGTCCGCATATTGCTGTCCACTCTGCTGAAACGCTCCAGAAACTCAAATTCGAAGTACTGGATCATCCTCCATATAGTCCCGATCTTGCCCCTTCTGACTATCACTTGTTTGGTCCACTGAAACAGGCCTTAAGGGGCCGTCGATTTGACTCTGACGAAGCAGTGGAGGAAGCGGTGCATTCCTGGCTCGCAGCTCAACCTAAAACCTTTTATGAGGGCATAAGCAGGGCCGACCCCAGGGACTTTGCCGCCCCGTGCAAAATCTTCAAGCGTTCCCCCCCCCCCCCCCCCCCGGGCCTCTTTTGACTTCGTCAGCTTTATTCATATATAACGTCTTATTTTCACATATTGCACTCATACGTCTCTTTGTCGTGAAAATGTCTTTAAGATCATAGCAGCGTCAGTGTTCCATTTACATTTTAAGCCATAACTCCGATATTAACATGTCCACCAAGATTAATTTAGGTCAGCAGCAGAACATAAAACTAAAATCTGTTCACTTTGTCTAATTCCTTGAGTAGAGGTGTAGCATTATACCGACTAACTGGTGAGTAAATCACAAGTTCCGCGAAAGCACTTGGTACAGAGACGATTATCTACACAGGCGGCACATACTCGTCGCAGCTCATAATTAGACAAAGAAACAATAGGACGCCTGTTCACTGCGCTCTGAACTAGGAGTGGAACGTAAAAAGATAAATATATGCGATATAATCTACTGTTGCTACTGTCCATACCGATACCATCAATTAACAGAATTAAAAATATCTCACGGAACAATAAAAAAAAATAAAAAAAAAGAGGGTAGTGTACCACGTGAAGCCTCCAAGAATGCGTTTACACAGCAGATGACAATGTCAGCCTATTTCATCACTAGACAAAACAAATGTAGGCATACTCTACAACAAATCTACACTATACAAATAACTGAAAAGTATAATCATATTTTACTTATGTCACGATACCGTTATGGGTGCAAGTGGTGTTCTACGTGTGGAACATGTTTTTGAGCGAAAGTAACAGAATACAATATAAGTCAAGGACTTCGGCTGCCATCAACAGGAAATCTACAAGTTATTTTACATCAAATCAAATAAGATAACTTTTTTACTGAGTTCAGCAACGTCTAATTTATAATGAAATATTGTGATTTTTTTTTCTAAAAGCCCTTCCATTATATATTATGTAGTAGGTATTTAATTAATCTTAAACTATTACATATGAGGAGATTCTTTCGTTACAGACTCGTAACAATATGTACAGATGACATTATTCATAGGTCAAGGAGGCCATAATATACAGCTTTCATTACTAGAAATCAGTGTAAGTTTTCTGGCCGTAGTAAGTAGTAGCATTCTGTTCCTTCGTGTTTATGCTTATATCGCAACTATTTTCTTAAATTAATGTTAAAACGGAACACTGCCGTAGTCGAACGCAAGAATACGCCTCGCCCTTCTACCGCTTCTCGCGACTTCGAACGCTGCCGAACACATTGGTTCAAGCTTCTACGTAGTAACCTTTTCACGTTTATTTTGCTTGTAGGATAACGCAATATCATTGTTGTCTGTATCAATGTGTATCAGTCTGTAAACATTTGTATCTCCAACTTATGTTCACATTTCTACAAGACACTTCCACCTGTCATTGTCTTGTTTAATGTAACTTATCGGAATTAGATAAAAATTCAGCAATTTGCCGCCCCCAAAAATTTGCCGCCCTCCCCTAGAGCCGGCCCTGGGCATAAAGAAGCTTGTAGAGCGATGGACGAAGTGCACTGAAAAGAAAGGAGACTATGTCGAAAAATGATGTACTTGTAAGTTTCGTATTTTATTACAATAAAATTTTATAACTACTTTGCGGATAAAAATTGACTTACCCTCGTATAATTTAAACCATTTGTTCACTGTTCCACTCATACTTAAGCTTGTTGTTGTTGTTATGGTCTTCAGTCCGGAGACTGGTTTGATGCAGCTCTCCACCCTACTCTATCCTGAGCAAGCCTTTTCATCTCCTCATAAGAACGGCAACCCACATCCACTTGAATCTGCTTACTATATGCGTCTCTTGGTCTCCCTCTGCGATTTTTACCTCCACACACTTCCCTCCAATGCTAAATTTACGATTCCCCGATGTCTAAGAATGTGTCCTACCAAGCGATCCCTTATTTTAGTCAGGGTATGCCAAAAATTCCTTTTCTCACCAATTCTGTTCAGTACCTCTTCCTTACTTATGCGATCTACCCACCTAATCTTCAGCATTCTTCTGTAGCACCACATTTCAAACGCCTCTATTCTCTTCCTGTCCGCACTGCTTATCGTCCATGTTTCACTCCCGTACAAGGCAACACTCCATACAAATGCCTTCAGAAAAGATTTCCTTACCCTTAAATTAATATTCGATGTTAGCAAATTTCTCTTTTTCAAAAATTCTTTTCTTCCCATTGCCATTCTGCATTTTATATCCTCTGTACTGCAACCAATCGCATGTTATTTTACTACCCAAGTAACAAAACTCATCTACCACCTTCATTGTTTCGTTACCTAATCTAATTCCTTCAGCATCACCTGATTTTCTTAGACTGCATTCCATTACCCTAGTTTTGCTCTTGTTAATGTTCATTTTATATGCTCTCTTCAACACACTGTCCATTCCATTCAACTGCTCTTCCAGGTCCTTTGCTGTCTCTGACAGAATTACGATGTCATCAGCAAAACGCAATGTTTTTATTTCTTCCCCCTGAACTTTAATCCCTATTCCAAATTTTTCCTTGCTTTCCTTCACCGCCTGCTCGATGTACAAATTGAATAACATCGGAGAAAGGCTACAACCCTGTCTTACTCCCTTCCCAACTGATGCTTCCCTTTCATGCCCTTCGAGTCTAATAACTGCGGTTTGGCTTTTGTACAAGTTGTAAATAACTCTCCTTTCCCTGTATTTTACCCCTGCTGACTTCAGAATTTGAAAGAGTGTATTCCAGTCAACATTGTCAAAAGCTTTCTCCAAATCTACAATAGCTAAAAATGTAGGTTTGCCTTTCCTTAATCTATCTTCTAAGATAAGACGTAAAGTGAGTATTGCCTCCCGGGTTCCTACGTTCCTTCTTTATCCAAACTGATCTTCCCCGAGGTCAGCTTCTACCAGCTTTTCCATTCTCCTGTAGATAATTCGTGTTAAAATTTTGCAACCATGACTTATCAAACTGATGGTTCTGTAATTTTCACACCTGTCTGCACCTGCTTTCTTTGTAATGGGGATTATTACATTTTTCTTAAAGTCTGAGGGTATTTCGCCTGTCTCATACATCCTAAACACCAGTTCAAATAGTTTCGTCATGGTTGGCTCTCCCAGAGACTTTAGTAGCTCTGAGGGTATGTTATCTACTCCTGGGGCCTTGTTCTGACCTAGGTCTTTCAGGGCTCTGTCTAATTCATCTCTCAGTATAGTATCTCCTATTTCATCTTGATCTACTTCCTCTTCCCTTCCTACAACATCGTCTCTAAGTTCATTTCCTTTGTAGAGCTGCTCTATGTACTCTTTCCACCTTTCAGCTTTCCCTTCTTTGCTGAGAACTGGTTTCCCATCTGAGTTCTTGATTTTATTACAATAAAATTTGATAACTACTTTGCGGATAATAATTGACTTACCCTCGTATGATTTAAACCATTTGTTCATTGTTCCACTCACACTTAAGCTTATCCAGAAGAATCCGATGATTTACACAATCAAAAGCCTTTGAGAGGTCACAAAAAATCCCAACTGGTGATGTCCGGTTATTCGTAGCATTTAATATTTGTGCGAATGCAGCTGTCAGTTTATCAGAGATGCTGGTTATATTATAAAGAGTTGCGCGGGGCGTATATCGTGTGTGGTGTTGGGGAGGAGGGCTGCTACCTGGTGGGCGAGGCGTGTCGCTAAATGAGGGGTGTCATGGCGGCGCTGCGCGGCTGCGTAATGATTTTTATGGGCCTCGCCTCGCCGTGCTGGCGTGGCCTGCCCGCCAACGCCGTGTCGCGCGGGGCTCGACGCAGGCGCGCTGCACCTCCCCCCACCCGCCCCTCTAACCCAGTACCCGACACCCCCACCCCGGCTGCCCGCTCCCCCCCCCAACCCCCTCCTGGAATATCCGACGGAAATATTTTATGCTGGCTCCGCAGCTTCCGCAAGCAGCCACGCGCCGTTTTATTTCGTTTGGCAGTTAGCAACGGAGCGCGCCGTTGTCTGTCTGTGTGTGTGTGTGTGTGTGTGTGTGCGCGGGGTGGCTCGATGGCGTCGCTGGTGTCGCTCATAGCGCGTGTTTAGACGAAGACGTAAAGGGTGGGGGGGAAAGGGGCGGGGAGGGGAGGGGAGCCTACCCCTACCTCTCTCTGTCCGTCTGTCTATCTGTGTGTGTGCATGAGAGAGAGAGAGAGAGAGAGAGAGAGAGAGAGAGAGAGAGAGAGAGAATGCAGAAAGACAATCAGAAACGGAGATAGACGCAGGAGAAAGTTGGACGGAGAGATAGAGAGAGAAAGGAGAAGCGAAAAATTTTCATCAGCTCCTTTTTTTTTTTTTTTTTTTTTTTTTCGCCTACCCACCCCTTCCTCCCCCACTTTTTTTCCCGGGCGTGGTGCTAGACTTGGCCTCGCCCGTCGCGAGCAGGGCCGCCAACCTCAGCGCCGCTCTAGCGCTGTTGCTAAGGCCTCGGAAAGCAGGTCGCCCGTCTCCATTTCGCCCGTTTTCCGGATCGGAATACAACAGTAAACGACCTAAAAGCGAGCAGGGGCGATAAGACGTGGGTTTTAATCGTAATTGCGGTCTATTTCACTCATTTGTTCTCTTAACCTGTTGCTAAGGTGTGATTTCATTTACCGGTGTTTTTTTCGTATAGATTTCAGAAATTACTGCAACCAGTCGTCGTTTTCTTTTTTCTTCTCAATGAAGCTATTTATTTAATAATGACCGGTTAGCAGCTCGTCATCATATGTTACATATAATACATTTCAGTGCAATTAACTGTGTATCTGTGACGGGGAAGAAAGCGAGAAAAAATTAACACTACATTTGGTATTTTACAGTGATTAATAAAAATATACGTTCGTCCTCAAGATGTTACTTACATATTAAGTATATCCAGATGTGTTCCACTTTGGCATAACATTTTACACATTTCACAACACTGCACACACATTACCACAGCACGACAACTCCCACGTCTTTCAAATTGTAAACAAACCAAAGAGTATGTTTATACTACAGACTAAGAGATTTCATATGAATCCAAAGACAGACGAAAGCTTTATCTTTTTTATAGGATATAAATATAATGTAAATTTTGATTATATAAGAACAAAAGTTGCGTTCAAATTTAACATATGCATTTAACAAAATGTATAAAATACGATTTTTTTTTTTTTTTTTTTTTTTTCATCGTAGAGAAGGTAATAATCTGACTTTCAAGATGCTGCATAACCCGTCTGCTTTACAGGGTATTTCCATATTATTATTAAATTAATGTCACGACTTCAAACAAAAACGTTCAAACAAAAGAAACCATGCGTAATATCTGAACAGCTATGGAATTACATTGATGACTGCCTTGGAGTATATTTTAAAGTACATCAATAAATACAGAGTATACCGTATATTTCAAAGAGAAGATTCCTAAAATGGTCTTGTTTGCTGTGCTGTTCATTCAATTTACAAAATACCATCATGCGCAAAGTTTCAATTCCACAAAGCACTAAAAAAAGTTCTGTGGGCATTCCGCGGATCGCACAACGAACATCTACCCGAAAATCATACTCGTTCCATTGTTTAGTCAGTAATTTGCATTGTGTGATGCGTCAGAAAGAAGAGGGTAGGGAGATTTGCTCAACCCCGCCCCCATAGCTTCTGAAGTACAGTTTTAATTGGTGTACTGGGTCAATAACAATTTTTAATTTTACCTATGACTTCGAGCTCTTATGATGTGGCATGTCTTGTAATTCAAAGACTCAAAATATCATAAAGAAGCCCCTGGCAAAGCATCGCAAGGGTACTAGTAAGTATCTTTGACTAGACGGATGTGTGATGTAGAAAACAGCATTAAATAACCGACAATAATCACGCGATGTAAGCAGAGCGACTAGAAACTGTCTTGAATTTCTGCGTTTACATGCGATACATCTTTCGGAAGACGAAAACCAAATTTCGTAAACCGGTTTCCGCTGTCGTGTTTACATTTTGAGGCCAAAAGCTGCTTTTCTTGACCTGCAAATATGGCGTCTATAAAACAGCTGTTTCATTCCGTGATACAGTCACAACAATATTTGTTTCTCTTTACTTCATGCACAGTCTAATACTTATAACTCTTTTTTTAACTCTGTCCATATGACCTCAAATCGTTAACTGTAGTTGAGTCGCTGTTAAGTTAACCCGAACAGTTGCAGTATTTCGGTCCCGACAGCTTCACATATCTACCGTCAGTAGTCGTTTTATGCGATTTTCCATATATCTCCATGCCAACGTCGCAGAATAGCTTTCGTCCAAAGCCGTTAGCGCTCCTTTGTTGGCCGGCCGCGGTGGCCGAGGGGACTGAGGCGCTCCAGTCACGGTCTGCACGGCCACTACGGTCGGGGGTTCGAATCCCCCCTCGGGCATGGATATTTGTGCCGTCCTAGTTCGTAAGTAGTTCATAAGTAGTTTGTAAGTTTAGGGACTGATGACCCCGTAGTTAAGTCCCATAAGCTTAACAAACATGTGAATATTTGAGCTCCTTTGTTGTTAAACTTGCAACAGCACTACAAGGTGTCAGGGATCAACTTAAGCCGACGCAAATACAGTAGACGTAACGTGACAAGCCAAGCACGTTTCAAATACGGTTGCGTTTACATGGACACTAAAATCGCTTATGGAGGTGCAAAACCGCTGTATAAAAGCTGATTTGCAGGATTGATTTTGGCTTGCTTACCTGACCACCGAAAAGTGGAATTGGGAAATCAGTTTACGAGATTCGGTTTTGGAAGCCCATGTAATCAGGGAGACTTACGTGTTCCGTACTGAATCAGCGTTTGGAGTGACATTTCGTAGCAATGTTGGCAGCACGTCGTATAGAAAGTAATACGTGTACCATTAATCTACATGCCGTCTGCGAATTATGACTATGTGTGTGTCTGAGTGATTAAATTTAGATGACTGTGGTGGTACCAATAAAAAAAAACCATCACATGTTAAGTTCCTCTTGGGAACCTTAGTACGAACTGTGATGCAATTTTGAGACCCACTGCCGCAATTCTTTGCTGGAGAAGGCTATTTCATAATCCTAATCGAAGATTTATTGAAGGAAAGTAGAGAACTACTGAAAAAGCGTGGTGTATGTAAACGACGCGAAGTTGCTAAAATAGTATTAGGGATAATGTATTAGCAAAAATAAATAAAATACATGTTATCACCATCATGAGAAGAATCCAGCGGACACCACAACAGAACAATCTTATACGCCTAACTACCGTTGGTGGTTTTGCCATTGAAAGAATGTATAATTGTATAAAATAAATTGTTGGGATGGTTAAGGGAGACCAAAATATAATTGCAATGGGTGAGTGGTATTAGTCAGTACGAAAAGAAATAGAAGGAAACCACTACAACAAGGTGGACTGGGAAAAGGGACTGAAAGAGGAAACACCCTGGCGTAATTATGCACGTCATAGAACAATTTATTCTTCGCTAACACTTGGCTTTAAGAATCGAGTAAGAAGGATGGTTGCTTGGACGAGAGCTGTGGATAGTGGATGGTTTCAGATCCAGATTTTTAACTTTTAAGGCACTTACAGGGACATATGTGAACTTTCATAGTTTATTGGTTGTGAATTCCAGATTAAAACCGAAGAATTTGGATGAAGGTAGGAAGTTAAAGAGATCAGACCTAGACGAATAGAAGGAGCCAGAAATATCTGAGAGATTCAGAGGAAGCTTTAGGTAACGTTGGTCTGAAACTGGGGTAAGGAATAAAATGGTTTTGGATGTTGGTATTCAGGTTGCTGTGGGATTATTTCTCAATTATCAGTTTTTATTTATAGTTCAGTCTTGCTATTTTCGTTTACGTAATATAATCAGGTAGTTATATGGAGACAGTGAGTGGAATTGTGAGGAAAACCGGAACGATTCCAACAATAGAGTTCAATAGAGGGGTTACAACAGCGGAGGCAAGCATAAGCATTTTGAGCTGGTCCTGCATTTTGTGCTGTGTATGCGGATTATGTAGATGGACAGAACAGGGCAACAAAATGGCTTTCTCGTTTTACGGAGGATCGTTTCGACATTAGTGACTCTCCACGTTCAGGAAGAACTTCAGAGCAAGGATTTCCTGAAACGTGTTAATTCATAATGAGTTACGGCAGTGTATAAGGGAAGTAGCAAATGTGATGAACTGTGATCATTACACCAGCGTGTGACATTTGCATAGACTTGACTAGTGGAACAACGCTCAAATTACGCTCCCACCTCATAATTACGTAAGCAGTTAGTACAGAAAAAAGTTAATTTATGTTTCAATTACACAACAATTTTTTGTGTTATCATACTTCCCGAATCTTTCACACAGTATTAAATTATATAGTCATAAGTTTTCGGTTGCACAGCGGTAGAGTGCCAGACTACAAATCCAAAGGTCCCGGGTACGATCCCCGCCAGGTCCTAAGATTTTTATCTGTCCCTTTCCACTTCTTTCCCCTCTGGCAGTATTGCTCATGTGCAAAATACCGAGTAGCACCGTGGTTCGCAACCCACGTTAAACTGTAGGTCCCCCTATAACTGGCTGGGTAAGTCAGTTCGAAGGTCGGAGGAAGGCAATGGCATACCACCTCCAAACAGGACCATGCCTAGTAAAGCACTGTGGTGTTCAAACCAATCTTCGGATTGATGACTGCTTTACCCTAAGTTTTGTCCCCCTATAACTGGCTGGGTAAGTCAGTTCGAAGGTCGGAGGAAGGCAATGGCATACCACCTCCAAACAGGACCATGCCTAGTAAAGCACTGTGGTGTTCAAACCAATCTTCGGATTGATGACTACTTTACCTTAAGTTTTGTAGAAACTTCATAAATATTTTCTGGATTCCTTTGATATGTTACAGTGTAATCTAGACCTTCAAAATAATTTTTAATGTAAAATGATAAATATGATATCAGATAGCATAGTACACTGGTGGCGAAAACAACTTAGAATATTCTCTTAGTTTTGCAGTTCTCTGAAAATTTATTGTTTAGACAGTGCATATGAAGTACATGACATGATTACAAACACAGTTCGATATCTCGAGCGGTACTGCGGTACCAGGTGTCGACCCATGCTGAAACACCCATATTATTACGTGGTGTAGCTTCCACGGTCGGCAGTACAGGCTCTGATTCTGGCATCTGTTCGATCTTGCTGTCTTGGGATCTGTTACGTAGTTCTGCAAGAGTTTTGGAGTGACGACTTGCACGTGTCAGTTCGTCCCATTATACACCACGATTGCTCGAAAGATAGGGATGTAGATTTATAAAGCCAAGAGACTTAACTGCTACGGTTATCAGACCCTAGGCTTAAAGACTACTTAAACTATCTTATCCTAAGGACAGCACACACACACACACACACACACACACATACACACACACATGTTCAAGGGAAGACTCGAACCTCCGATGCCGAGCAACCGCGCCCTCTACAGGAAGGCTCCACCACGGCTCGGCCGGAGACAAGTCTGGAGGTGGTACTGGGCATAGAAGTTGCTGCACATCCTGCAGAGCACGTGGGTTGGACGCGAAGGGTGTGGGCGTGCATTATCCTGTCGGAACAATCACTATCTACCTGCTGCAAGAAAGGCAAAAGAACGGGAGTTACCACATTCGGCACGTACTCAGCGCCGTTCAGTGTTCCTACCACAACGCCAAAGGTGATCGGCATTTATAATACCTGAGACCGTAAGGCCTGGGATGGGGCCGTTTGAGCTTCGGATGAATGCACTCTTCGAGGCAGCGCTCGCCATGTTTACGCAGTACGTGCAAACGACCAACATGTGCGTGCAAGCAGAATCTGCTGAAGGCCACGAAATGCCATTCTATCTTCCAAGAGCTATGACGGCACCAGCACAGACGTACACGGCGATACCGGCTGTGGCGTGAGTGAAAGACTGGTTAGAGGTTTGTGTGCCCGTAGTTTCACTGCTAGTAACCGTTGGCAACAATTTGTGTTGACACTTCTAAGCTCACAAACCTTTTTATCTGTACCGTGGCAGCAATACGATGTGCCACTGCTGTCCTTAACAGTACGACGATCTTGGTGACCGTCTGTGCTACGTGACTATTGCATGCAGCATCGTTTCTGAACAGACGCAGTGCGTCCTACTTGTGTGGCAATTCTCCAAAAGGACCTTATTGTCACTCGGAAGGCCACAACTTGATCCCTCTCAAACTCGCTCATTCGGCTGTAGGAATCAGGAGTGGGTCTCCATGGATAGCGCCTGTTTGCTTCATACGTTAAGCCTTAAGCCGTCGGCACACGGAGCGTGTGTCTCAACGTGTGTGGTCAACTTGCCGAGTCCAACGTGCGGCTGAACGCTCGGAGACGGCGCGACTTGTGCATACGAGACGTGTGCCTCAACGAGCTACAGGACGATCGCAATGCGCTCCAGCGACAGTTGTCGGCTGCATCGAGTCCTGAAACCACAATTTTTTCGAAATAAAAGGAATGGAATTCCTGCTTTATCTCTATTTTTTGGCGTTTGTTCATAAGTTTGTCATGTTCTGTTGTGTAGGCCTACATAAGTAACAAGGGAATATATATGAACTTACGACTCTTAGAAAAGTGGCGTGTTTTGTCAATACATGCAGCGACTTATAAAAGCTTCATGACAAACTTTGGGATATAAAATTAGACTAGGCCTTCACATAAAACAAATATTATTGCAACAATCTCGCTTTTTAGTAAAACTTAAAGGTCATTCTTCCACGGTCATGTTACTATTTAGTAAAAGAATGTTAAGAACGTGTAAAGTGCAATACGTGAAACAATAAAGTGCCTATTTTACTCTAAGTAAGGTGCAAACTGTCTTGTTCATTAAACGAATCCAACAAGCTCACTCCTCAGAGGATGCGCAATTTTTTTTACACAGCATCGAATATTATGCATTATATTTCTTGAAATTTATAAGAAAGTCTTTAAGTCTATCAGGAAACCAGAATACTATGTTCAAATATTTTTACAGCTTATGGGACTTAACTGCGGGGTCATCAGTCCCTAAACTTACAAATTACTTATGAACTAACAAACTCTAAGGACGGCACAAATATCCATGCCCGAGGGGGATTCGAACCCCCGATCGTAGTGGCCGTGCAGACCGTGACTGGCGCGCTGCAGTCCCCTCGGCCACCGCGGTCGGCCCAGAATAAAAAAGGAAAAAATATTTGAATGTGAAACACCTGGAACCACCGCCAGTGTATACTTTCCATTTCACAGTCTACGACTTTGCTGCCTACGCTACGGCCTTTAAGTTATCTGGGTGTCATCGACTACGATATTAGACTTCTTGTATACCTACTGGTAGATATGTCGGTTGCTGACATATAATTACAACAAATGATGTAAAGAACAATTCTTGTTAATAGATCTTCAGTTTCCCCTGCCCTGAAACGGCAGATTACTGTAATACGGAAATTTTTTAACCACATATAAGACATTTCCAGTCATTTATTCCAACAAATAGTACCTCTAATGGCCCGTTTTCGTGAGATTCTAAATTTACTCAGTTACTTTTACTTGCTTTGAAAAGTCATACATTCATAAGATCTAAGTTTATATACATAAAACCCACGAAATACGACGCCCAATATGGCATCTTCGTCTTTCTACCGAAAAGAGCTGCCTCCTCCCTGGATAGCCACGTGGTGTGACGTCGGTGGCGTTCTCCTACCTTACTGGTGATCGTTCAGACGCACGACGAGAATTTCTGGCATACTTGATACTGCCCGACACGTTAGGAAAGCCTCGCCAATGTGCGGTTCACTCGGTGTGACGTCAGAAACTCGCCACCTTGGCCACACTCGTTCAGATACAAGCTCCGTGTGCCGACGGCTTTATGACACTAAACATTTCCTGTTACAGGATACACAAAGGCGGCTCTCTGGCAGCTATGTATCTACGTTGTCTGTTGGTGGACGACTCTGAAACCATTATCACTACAACCACTATTCCCCGGGTGGCACCTGCCGACATCTGTTCAAAATCGAAGTCATTTTTACAGCGGTTCTAAATGTATTTACAAGTAATGTAATTGCATTTATTTCTTGATTCGAAATTGTTGGTCTACATCTTCAACTACATGGGATACTCTGCAAATCACATTTAAGTGCCTGGCAGAGGGTTCATCGAACCACCTTTATACTGATTATCTCCCATTCCATTCTCAAATAACGCGCTGGAAGAAAGATCACCTGTATCTCTCGGTTCGAGCTCTGATTTCTCGTATTTTATTCTTACGATCATTTCTACCTATGTAAGTGGGAGTCAACAATATATTTTCGCATTCGGAGGAGAATATTGGCGATTGGAGTTCCGTAAGTAGCCCACGCCGTAGCGATAAGCGCCATTGTTGGAATGGACGAATGACATAATATACGACGGCCTTGGTCAAAGCCGACGGGTGGTATCGTAGACTACTTTTTCACCTGGGCACATGGAAAACTATAATCATCCCATTTATAATGGTAATATGGAGAAATTACTTTACATTTACTGCTAAACGTGTAACAGCAATACGAGAAGTCGTTGTATTGTTAAAATCAACTCACGATAACATGTGTAAATGAGAAAAACTGTAGTTCATAATGACGAAGACTCAGTCATGTGAATCGGGGCATGAGGTGTTGATTCCAAACCACAACACGCCAGAGATAGTGACACGCGCAGTCTATGTTATCTTTGGTCTATGATCTAGGAGGTTAGAATACAGAGAGACGCCCGCTGAAAAATTGAAGTCTGCCTCTGCTATACTGCTGTCTTGGAGATGTGTTCGTATTGTAGAGCTGATGTTTAATGCCACTTGAAACAGCAATAAAACGTCCGGAGGTTTAGCAATGATGTACAACGCGTTAAAAGAGTGCAAATTAGCGTTAAAAATTAAGTTTTCAAATCTACATCTACATGGAATACTTTGCAAATCACATTTAAGTGCCTGGCAGAGGGTTCATCGAACCACCGTTATACTATTTTATCTCCCATTCCATTCTCGAATAGCGCGCGGTTAAGAATGAACACCTGAATCTCTCCGTTCGGGCTCTGATTTCTCGTATTTTATTCTGATGATCATTTCTACCTATGTAAGTGTGAGTCAACAATATATTTTCGCATTCGGAGGATAATGTTGGTGATTGGAGTTTCGTAAGTAGCCCACGCCACAGCGATAAGCGTCGTTGTTGTAATGATCCCCATCCCAGATCCTGTAACATTTCCGTAACGCTGTCTCCCCTGTATCGTGACAATAGAAAACGAGCTGCCCTTCTTCCTTCTTTGCACTTTTTCGATGTCCTCCGTCAAACCCACCTGATAAGGATCCCACACTGGGCAGCAATACTCCAAATGAGGACGGACAAGCGTGGTGTATGCAGTTTCTTTAGTTGTTCTGTTGCATCTTTTAAGGGTTCTACCAATAAAACGCCGTCTCTGGTTCGCCTTTCCCACGACATTATCTACGTGTTCTTTCCAGTTTAATTCTGATGTAATAGTAATTTTTAATGAAACTCCAGCTCCAGTTGCATTTATTGGTGCAGCAAGAGATTTTTGACACTTTGTGACGATTTCATTGCGTCTACTAGCTGTTTTCAGCCTTGAAAGTTTCCTGTTAATCATGCTGCAACCAATATTTCTCTTTCACATATCCAACTGAGCTGCAAATTCATCTGAACTTCCATTTGGCTAGTGCTCAAGTAAAGTCTGTCCCACTTGAAAATGGCCTAACACAGAGGCCGAAACCGGTAGTGTGGGCTTAAATAAAGCACCAATAAATGCAACTGGAGCTGGAGTTTCATTAAAAATTTGAACCACAGTTGCGGCAACAGCAAGCATCCAGTGATGGAGAAACTAGTAATAGTAATTCCAAGGTATTTTGTGGAGTTGACGGCTTTCACTTTTGATTGATTTATCTTGTAAACAAAGTTTAACGGATTTGTTTTCGTACTCCTATGAGCGACATCACACTTCTCATTATTTAGAGTCAATTGCCAATTTTTACATTATAGTGATATCTTATTCAGATCGTTCTGTAGTTGGTTTTGATCTTCAGTTAATTTTACTAGACGGTAAATGACGGCGTCATCTGCAAACAACCTAAGAGAGGTACTTAGATTTTCTCCTAAATCGTTTATGTAAATAAGGAACAACAGGGGACCAATAACACTACCCTGTGGAACGCCCGAGATCACCTTTGTTTTAGTCGATGCTTTACCATCGATTACTACAAACTGTGTCCTATCTGACAGGAAATCCCCTATCCAGTCGCTAATTTGGGGTGATATACCATAACCACGCAATTTGATTAAAAGCCGTTTGTGAGGTACGGTGTCAAAAGCCTTCTGGATATCAAGAAATACGGAATCGATTTGCGAACCCTTGTCGATAACACTCATCACTTCTTGTGAGTAAAGAGCTAGTTGTGTTTCACATGAACGATATTTTCTAAATCCGTGTTGTCCTGGGGTCAATAGATAATTCTGTTCGAGATAATTCACAATATTTGAATACAAGATATGTTGCAAAACCCTCTCGGGAAACGTGTTTCCAGTTGAACCGTTATAATATACAGTGTCGTATCGATCGCGTGTTGGGTGGCTAAGGAACTGGTTGTGTGGTATGAGCGATACGCCGTTAGTTTGTAATAACGAACCGGGGACGCTTATTACGAAGTCTCCTTGTGGCAAGTGGCTTGTGCGGCGGCAGGTTGCGGGCGATTAGGAGGTGTGTCCGCAGCCGGCAGGAGCAGGGTTATCTGGGGCTGCGCCCTCCTGCCGCGCCCCTGCGCTCTACGCGTCCGGGATGTCCTGACATACTCCACTCTTATCGTCGCTTCGCGCCCTGACGTAACCACGGCCGGCCACCCAGTGCTCGATGCGACAACAGCCTCGATGTTGCCATTATAGTGCTTCTCGGAGCCTCGTGTCGCCCTTCGACATCACCATGCTTATACCCGGGCCGCTGAAACTTTGCACTTGACGTTTACAAATAACAAGTGAAGAGCAAGAAGCGCGAGGCGCTAGTCGCTGGGAACGCTCCAATCACAGCGCGATAAACACCTCCAGTGATCACGTGCCGTGACGTCAACGTTGCCAGCTTTGTTCAGTGTTACCGTAAACAATCCCCATCCCTAAGAAAGCAGGTGCAGACAGGTGTGAAAACTACAGAACCATCAGTTTAATAAGTCATGGCTGCAAAATATTAACGCGAATTATATACAGAAGGATGGAAAAGCTGGTAGAAGCCGACCTCGGGGAAGATCAGTTTGGGTTCAGGAGAAATGTAGGAATACGGGAGGCAATACTCACTTTACGGCTTATCCTAGAAGATAGATTAAGAAAAGGCAAACCTACATTTCTAGCTTTTGTAGATTTGGAGAAGGCTTTTGACAATGTTGATTGGAATAAACTCTTTCAAGTTCTGAAGCAAGCAGGAGTAAAATATAGGGAACGTAAGGTTATTTACAACTTGTACAAAAACCAGACAGCGGTTGTCAGAGTTGAAGGGCATGAAAGGGATGCAGTGGTTGGAAAGGGAGTAAGACAGGGTTGTAGTCTTTCTCCATTGTTGTTCAATTTGTACATTGAGCAAGCTATAAAGGAAAGCAAGGAGAAATTTGGTGAAGGAATTAAAGTTCAGGGGGAAGAATTGAAAACATTGCGTTTTGCCGACGACATAGTAATTCTGTCAGATACAGCAAAGGACCTGGAAGAGCAATTGAACGGAATGGACAGTGTGCTGAAAGGTGCATATAAGATGAGCATTAACAAGAGCAAAACTAGGGTAATGGAGTGCAGTGTAAGAAAATCAGGTGATGCTGAAGGAATTAGATTAGGAAACGAAGCAATAAAGGAGGTAGATGAGTTTTGTTACTTGGGCAGTAAAATAACAAATGATGGTCGCAGTACAGAGGATATAAAATGCAGAATGGCAATGGGTAGAAAAGCGTTCTTGAAAAAGAGAAATTTGTTAACATCGAATATTGATTTAAACCTAAGGAAGTCCTTCCTGAAGGCATTTGTATGGAGTGTTGCCTTGTATGGGAGTGAGACATGGACGATAAACAGTGCGAACAGGAAGAGGATTGAGGCTTTTGAAATATGGTGCTACAGAAGAATGCTGAAGATTAGGTGGGTGGATCGCGTAATTAATGAGGAGGTACTGAACAGAATTGGGGAGAAAATGAATTTCTGGCATATCTTGACTAAAAGAAGGGATAGATTGGTAGGACACATTCTTAGACATCAAGGAATTGTGAATTTAGCGTTAGAGGGAAGTGTATGGGGAAAAAATCGCAGGGGAAGACCAAGAGATGGATACAGTAAGCAGATTCAGACAGATGTAGGTTGTCGTTCTTATGTGGAGATGAAGAGGCTTGCTCAGGATAGGGTATTGTGGAGAGCTGCATCAAACCAGTCTCCGGGCTGAAGACCACAACAACAACCGTAAACAAAGTTGTGTATCCTGTTTATCGCGTTTTAATGTTGTGTGTACTTTTTTCGCTGCGATTTGTTTTACTGTGAGCGGTTTAACTTGACTTTCTGAGTTCAAGTAATTGGATAATGTCACCGAAAAGACGTTTGTCTAGTGACGTTTTCTGAGAAAGTTCTCAATTTCGTATGAATAAAAACTTCGAAGCTTATGCTCGGAGCAGGAAGTTCATTCTCGCTTCAAACGATCGGAAAGAAGTTATGTTGCACTGGCTACAAGAAAGAAATATTGCTGCAGATATGTCAATGTCAAAACTTCTTTTATTATCGCTCGTAAAACAAAATAAGCCTATTACACCCATATATGCAGTAGACGAAATCGCAAAGGAGCAACGTCACAATTTAATAAATCTGCCCCATTTCACTGCCTTTTCAACCCTATAGAATTGGTATGGCGTGACGTGAAGAATTACTTGAGGAACAATAAGTCTTTCACAATAACAGAGGTGGAAAAGCTGTTGCCTGAATCTGTTGCTAATGTGGATGCTGCATCTTGGAAAAAAAAGGCTCCAGCACGTTGAAAAACTGATTCGGGCAGCGCAAAGAATGGCAGGGATCATCAGTAATCATTAACGGTTAATGATTTGTCTTGGTAATGACGACGGTTTTGGCAATGACGACAACAGTGAAGATAGGGAGCTGGATGTGATTGCACCATTGTCGCCGTAAATTGGTATGTGAAAAGCATTCTGATTATAAAACGTAGAGAGAGAAGTTACTATCTATATTATTGTTTATATCGTATCTGTCGTGATCCAATGCTTATTTTCTATATTGCTTTGCTCCGTTATTGAAAGCGTGTGCATTGTTGTGCTCTGGTCTTCATTAATATGCCGTTAATTAATTGCTGTTCAAGAACGAATTATTATATGCACTTTTATTGCTCAATAGGTTACATTTACGAGAAGCAACTGAAAACCATTTCGTCTGCTGTGCGTATAGAGGCTAGTGTTGCAACGTCGCTAAAGCAGTGTAGCTAACTTAACTCGCCGTAACGCGAAACGTCAAGTGCAGTGTTTCAGCGGCCCGGGTATAAGGCTAGTTTACACGAAGACACTACGTTTCATGAAACTGCGCTACTGGCCAGTGCGCATGCGCGGCAGGCGTTCGTGCAACTCGTTGCCGAAACTAAACAGTTTCGGCACCTTCCAACTATGGCAAAACTGATTGCGTCTGTTTTTAGGTTAGATAAAAATAATACAGAACGAAACACAACGTAAAGGAGGGAACGGAAGAAGTAATTCGGTTTTTGAACATATATGCGATACATAGATGTTTGTGCCATTTTAACGATGAAAATTTCAGGAATGAGCAGCGGCGTGTTAGTGCTCTTGAGGCAATTATTCGTGAATTAAATATTGATGGGTTGACGATTAGTGAATTGCACACTAAAGTACATTCAATTCCAAATACCTACACAAACGAACTATGGCAATTGTAGATTTGAGGTCACGATACTGGTATTGTACAGATATCTATTTGACAAGAAACGTAATGCAATTTGTAATTTCAGTTCTGGTGGCAATGCTTCACGCATAACAGTATCTTGTTTGTTTATTGCATTACTAACTCTGTTTAAAAGGAACGTAAACTGCTCTGGTGACATTCTGAGTTGATTAAAATACCTTCTAGGGTCTTCGATCACAATTTTTTTCAGCAAACGATCTGACGTCTTTTTTTAATTCAGTCACGAACCCAAACACGTTTCTTGGTCTTTTTATGTATAGTCTTATGCAGCGACTTCACACAGAGAAGCAATAGCTCCGCCACAACATTTACAGCTACCAAAACTTTCATTCTATGGCGACTACGGCACTCACAAAAACAACGAAACTGAAGTGTATAATATTGGCGCCGTGTCTACAGACATACACGAAACCAGTTGCGCGCAACTCATTTCATGAAACGAGTGTCGCAACCTGGTGTCGTCGTGTAGACTAGCCTTTATACGTACTCCGCGATTTACTAACATGGTGCATTCCACACCATGGACACCACAACCAGAACACATGACAACTGGAACAGTCAGATCGCCATTTTATCTGTGTAAAAACCTACAAGTAAAACAAGTAAGAGTAGTTTTTCCTTGTGTAGACCACCCGTGAGACAACTTGTCATATCAGCTGTATAATAAGGTGCATATAAGATGAACGTTAACAAGAGCAAAACAAGGGTAATGGAGTGCAGTCTAAGAAAATCAGGCGATGCTTAAGGAATTAGATTAGGTAACGAAACAATAAAGGAGGTAGATGAGTTTTGTTACTTGGGCAGTAAAATAACAAATGATGGTCGCAGTACAGAGGATATAAAATGCCGAATGGCAATGGGTAGAAAAGCGTTCTTGAAAAAGAGAAATTTGTTAACATCGAATATTGATTTAAACCTAAGGAAGTCCTTTGTGAAGTCATTTGTGTGGAGTGTTGCCTTGTATGGGAGTGAAACATGGACGATAAACAGTGTGGACAGGAAGAGGGGCTTTTGAATTGTGGTGTCACAGAAGAATACTGACGATTAGGTGGGTGGATCGCGTAACTAATGAGGAGGTACTGAACTGAATTGGAGAGAGAAGGATTTTTTGGCATACCTTGACTAAAAGAAGGGATCGATTGATAGGACACATTCTTAGACATCAAGGAATTGTGTATTTAGCGTTGGAGGGAAGTGTGTAGGGTAAAAATCGCAGAGGAAGACCAAGAGATGGATAAAGTAAGCAGATTCAGACAGATGTAGGTTGCCGTTTCTATATGTCACTCTAATATGTAGAATCTCATCCTCTAAATGAGCTCGTTCACATATTTTGTGGACCCTGACTACTAATGTTTCAATCACGCCTCTTTTTTTTGTCTTGGGTGGTGGTTAGGATCTTTTTGAAGATAACGATTGGTGTGAGTGTCTTTCTTGTAGACCTTATGACCCAATGATCCGTCCTCTCGTTTGATTACCGTCCCATCTAAAAAGCTCAGTGACCATTGCTTTCCTTTTCCATAGTGACCTGAATTCTAGGATTGATACTGTTCAGATGTAACAGGAAGGCATCCAGCTTCTCTTCACCGTGTGTTCATATAACAAATGTGTCGTCAACATAACGATACGTCAGGGGAAGTTTTATGTAAGGACCACGGCGTCTCAGACCGGAAGTTTTAAGTGATGTCGCAATTTCCTTTATGTGTTGATATCGATAACTGTTACAGCAATTTCGAACTTATATGGAAGGCGATCGAAGCTTCCGCGTGCTGGTGGTAGAGTTCCGTATTGCTGCCTCCAATGTTGCTGCTCATCACTATGTTCTCGAACTGCCAATAGATTTTGAGAATTATTTTTCATATTCACAGAATATATGAGTTCAACTGCGAATGGGCAAAGCTGAAAATTTGTGCCCAGCCGGGATTCTTACCCGGGTGTCCTGCTTTCTAGGCAGTTGTGCTGACCGCTACACGACTGGGGACACAGTGATCGCCACACCTGCAAGGACTACCTGAGCACGCTCCCCGTCAGACACAAATTTCCAGCTCTACCCTGCCCACAGTACTCAAACTCGCAGTCACTATGTACTAATTCCCGTAAGGGCTCCAAACCTGTCCATCCCCGGACGCAAAGGATACCTTGCTCACGGGTGCGGTTCCTTTAGGGGCATGCTTGTCCACTGTTGGTTGAGCTGATATCTACGAGTTTACGAGAGTAACTCGGGCGTCTGATCCTACATTGTCCTGAATGCACTCGTGCTCTCCCGATAATCCATTTGTAGTCTGGGGCAACGTTCCAGAGATAAATTAAATTTGTCCCAATCCCTCGGTTCCGACCAAGGTTTTCGGGAGGTTTTCCTTGGTTGTAAGGCGTATGCTGGAATTGGTAAGCCCCTCTAGGTAATTCCCAATTGGGATCCCCCCTTTGACCCAATATCAGCTTGTCTGATAATTGGCTGAATAGAACCGCGACTCTTTATGGGCCGGATTTCAAATAGCCCGCTCCAGTCCTAGGAGTGGCGAATGAAAAGAAAAAAAATTTTTTTTGCCCATTCCCCCCACCCCCCTAATGAAAGGATCATTGCCTGTCACTGGCATATTATATATATACACATGTTGCGTCTATTCCAAAGAACAGACGTCGCATCTGATCCTGCAGTTGTCATTGTTTTCATATTCATATGACTTCAACTGCGAATGGGCAAAGCTGAAAATCTGTACCCAGCCGGGATTCGAACCCAGGTGTCCTGCTTTCTAGGCAGTTGCGCTGACCCCTACACCACTGGGGACACAGTGATCACCGCACCTGCAAGGACTACCTAAGCACGCCTCCCGTCAGACACAAATTTCCAGCTCTACCCTGCCCACAGTACTCAAACTCGTAGTCACTATGTACTAATTCCCGTAAGAGTAAGGGCTCCAAACTTGCCCATCCCACCCCAGTAAGGGCAGACCTTGCAGGTGCGGTGCTCACTGTGCCACAGTGCTGTAGGGGTCAGCGCAACTACCTAGAAAGCAGGAGACACGGGTTCGAGCCCAGGCTGGGTACACATTTTCAACTTTGCCCATTCGCAGTTGAAGTCACATATTCTGTGAATATGTAAACAATAACAACTGCAGGATGAGAAGTGACGTCTGTTCTTTTGGAATAGACGCCACATGTATATACAGAATTATTTTTCACTGCTCGGATGTTGTTCGTGTTTGGACCATGGACCCATGGTCTCACTTGAACCACCGGTGAAGATGTGTCACAAGTGCCTTTTGTTGCTCGCCCGTGGGAGAGCCCCCATTACGAATTGAAAGCGATTGTAATGTGAGTACGGTGTTACTCGGCGTAGCTCTGGTGCGCTGTTTGGAGGGTCGGCCGCTCCCCTGGTCCGGGCGCCCACGGCTACACGGCCGGTTCACCCCATCACCGCATAATGGCCCATGCATCCTGCTCACGCCGCCGGTCCTGTGCGGCTGCCGAGGGCGCTACATTGCCACTACTGCCTCTCTCTTTACTAAAGCCAAACAGCTACGAATCGTCAAACATTCGCAGTTGAGGTTGTCATCTTCTGTCCAAAGGCGGCTTTTATGCACCCCTCCACAACTCTGCAAGCCTTTTCATCTCTGCATACATATATATTACTAAGTTTGATTCCATTTCCAGGATGCTCAACGACCACACAATGATGAACACACCAGATGTAATGAGCAGCATTGACCGTTAATGTTTTATTAAAAAATACCACAGATCGATTTCAATCACATAGTGACCATCTTAAGTGTCCTTCAAACAAGCATTATAAATGCCCTGAATATAACTGCAACGGCAACTGCACATTTCAATCACATAGTGACCATCTTCAGTGTCCTTCAAACGCCGGCCACGGTGGCCGAGGGGACTGAGGCGTTCCAGTCACGGTCTGCACGGCCACTACGGTCGGGGGTTCGAATCCCCCCTCGGGCATGGATATTTGTGCCGTCCTTAGTTATAAGTAGTTTGTAAGTTTAGGGACTGATGAAGCCGTAGTTAAGTCCCATAGACTTTACAAACATTTGAACATTTTTTGTCCTTCAAACAAGCATTATGAATGCCCTAACTGCAACGGCAACTGCAGTTACATTCAGGGCATTCATAATGCTTATTTGTAGGACACTGAAGATGGTCACTATGTGATTGAAATCGATCTGTGTTCATATATTACTAGACTTGCAATGCCGTATACAGTATCATTGGCATCAGTGAAGTCTCGCCGCCTTATTTCTACACTATAACGTGTGAGCAGTCGTGTGAGTTATTACAGAAAACAGCCGTAAAAATACGGATGAACTGACGTAACTATGCTGTCCTTAGAGTTTTGACATGTGGGAAATTCGTGTTTTATATATGGCTGTAATTTTTTCCGGCCAATTGTGTGACATAATGTTATACTCGCAAACTTACTGATCAAAACCAACAAATGAACTGTCTATGTGCCTTCATTTCCCGTTCAAAGTCTGGTAATTCCAGTCGTGCGATCATTATCACATAGGAAACATTTTTCACATGACTCACCGAACTATAAATGACAGCTTTGCCTGTTCTGAATGGGACACTACCGCCATCTCTATATGTACATATCTTTGTCCCACAACGGGGGGGGGGGGGGGGGGGGGAATTCAGATGAAGCGATGCTAGCGCTTCAAGCGGCTAGTCGGAAATAACAGAGGAATGGAATGATAACAGACTGAGACGTTACCGTTTTAATGCTGTTACTTTCATTTTTCCTAGTCCCCAAACGTGGCAGTGAATTTACTAACAGAAATATGAAAATGTCACTAAAGTAATATCACTACTTCTGATAATAACAGTCTATAATAAGAAAATGTCAGTTCAGCTTTATTCACATCCCTCACAATAGCAGTCATAATCCTATTGTCCAAAAAAGGTTTGAAACGTGATGTGCTCAATTTAAAATGAAACTGATTATGATTATATTCGCGTGCTTCGTGTGAACTTTCACATTTCACATGCTTTTTTGCTGACATTGTATTATATTTAAAATTAGACATGGTTGTTACATTTCTGGGGATTATGTGCTACGTATCATTATAAACGTCCTTTTCGCTTTGTACTTGATGATATGTCTTGCGTATACCTATCACGAAGTTTTAGCTCATTGTCACGTATCATACAATATCTTTAAGAATCTGATTTGGTAATATTAACAGTTTCTCAACAGTTTCTACATGGAAATATTATTTATTTAAAGCCAGACGCCGCGGTGGAGTAGCCGAGCGGACTAAAGCGTCTCGCTGCGGAGCGCGCGGTTGCTCGCCGTGGAGGTTCGAGTCCTCCCTGGGGCATGGGTGTGTGTGTTTGTCCTTAGGTTAGTTTACCTAGGTTTAAGTAGTTTGTAAGCTACGGACTGATGACCACGCAGTTTGGTCCGATAGATTTACAAACATTTGAACATTTTTGAACAAAGCCAGACGTTGTCCTTTTCAAACTAGTAAGTAACCGCCAAAATACGTCGGCGTATTAGACCTATTTTTTTTTTTTTTTTTAATTTATTTTTTGTGAAACTAAGCAGACTGTACCGAAATAGTCGGTTAACTGCAGCCGGTACGTCAAGACATCACTTTTATACGGCAGTAATATTATGAAATAGTGCTTCTATTTTGGCGATTTTTATTAAGAACGGTAGTTACGAAATGAATGAATTCCTAAATATTTTCTTCCATACCTAAAAGTCTAACAAACACCGTAAATGGACATTTGATATTCGTAACATTATACAATATCCTATGCAAATCGAAATGAGAGAATTCTGGATTATATTTTTTTTAGGCCGGCCACAGTGGCCGAGTGGTCTGCGGCGTGCCAGTGACAGTCTGCACGGCTGCTGCGGTCGGGGATTCGAGTCCCCCCTCGGGCATCGATGTTTGTGCCGTCTGTAGAATAAGCTAGTTCATAAGTAGTTTGTAGGTTTAGGGACTGATGACCCCGTAGTTATTCACCAAAGAAGACGAAACCAATATTCCAGATTTCGAATTACGAACAGATGCCGTAATGAGTAACATAGAAGTAGATATCATCGGAGTAGTGCAGCAACTAAAATCACTTAATAAGAACAAGTCTTCTGGTCCGGATTGTATACCCATTAGATTTCTATCTGATTATGCTGAAGCGATAGCTCCTTACTTAACAGTCATATACAACCGCTCTCTCATAGAAGGATCTGTACCAAAAGATTGGAAAGTTGCACAGGTCACACCTATATTCAAGAAAGGCAGTAGGAGCAACCACTAAACTACAGGCCTATTTCATTGACGTCAACTTGCAGCAGGGTTTTGGAACATATCCTGTATTCAAATATTATGAATTATCTCGAACAGAACGATCTATTGACCCACGGTCAACACGGATTTAGAAAATATCGTTCATGCGAAACACAACTAGCTCTATATTCACACGAAGGGTGCTATCGACAAAGGTTCGCAAATCGATTCCGTATTTCCAGAAAGCTTTTGACACCGTACCTCACAAACGGCTTTTAATCAAATTGCGTGGTTATGGTATATCGCTCCAAATTTGCAATTGGATAGGGGATTTCTTGTCAGAGAGGACACAGTTCGTAGTAATCGATGGTAAGGCATCGACTAAAACAGAGGTGATATCGGGCGTTCCACAAGGTAGTGTTATTGGTCCTCTGCTATTCCTTATTTACATAAACGATTTAGGGGAAAATCTAAGTAGCTCTCTTAGGTTGTTTGCAGATGACGCCGTCATTTACCGTCTAGTAAAATCATCTGAAGATCAAAACCAACTGCAGAACGATCTGAATAAGATATCAGTATGGTGTAAAAATTGGCAATTGACTCTAAATAATGAGAAGTGTGAAGTCGTCCACATGAGTACGAAAAGAAATCCGTTAAACTTTGTTTACAACATAAATCAATCAAATGTGAACGCCGTAAACTCCACAAAATACCTAGGAATCACTATTACTTCAGACTTAAACTGGAAAGAACACGTAGATAATATCGTGGGAAAGGCGAACCAGAGACTGCGTTTTATTGGACGAACCCTTAAAAGATGCAACAGAACTACTAAAGAAACTGCATACACTGCGCTTGTCCGTCCATTTTTGGAGTATTGCAGCCCAGTGTGGGATCCTTATCAGGTGGGTTTGACGGAGGACATCGAAAGAGTTCAAAGAAGGGCAGCTCGTTTCGTATTGTCACGATACAGGGGAGACAGCGTTACGGAAATGATACAGGATCTGGGATGGGAATCATTACAACAACGGCGCTTATCGCTGAAGCGAGGGTTACTTGCGAAACTCCAATCGCCAACATTCTCCTCCGAATGCGAAAGTATATTGTTGACTCCCACTTACATAGGTAGAAATGATCATCAGAATAAAATAAGAGAAATCAGAGCTCGAACAGAGAGATTCAGGTGTTCTTTCTTCCCGCGCGCTATTCGAGAATGGAATGGGAGATAAATAGTATAATTGTGGTTCGATGAACCCTCTGCCAGGCACTTAAATGTCATTTGCAGAGTATCCCATGTAGATGTAGATGTAAGTCCCATTAACTCTACAAACATTTGAACATTAATTTTCATAGCTGCTACAATTTATACCCCCACAGCAGCTCCTAAATGCGGTGGTATTTTGAATGTGCTGCTTCACTCCAAAAACTCAGTCAATAATCACTCGTTTCGTGGTATGTTCATACTACCCAGGCGCTTGGCAGCACTACGGGTGCGAATTACGTGGGAGTATCGTGTCTCTCATGTTACACTCTGGTTGAACTTGCAGCTGGCAAATGAGCAGTCAGCGGTTAACTCGACTAGCAGTCAGGGCAGTGCGAAGCGGCTGGAGGTCACTGGCGCCTATCAGCCTCTCAGGCGGAAACCGCCTTTCCGGCGCTTTACGCTATGCCAAACACGCACCGTGTAGTAGAGCTCCAACAGAGCGATGCCGCTGAAGGCACTGCTTTTGCTGTAAAACAGAACCAAAAAACAACATTCCTTTAAAGAAAATCGATGACTGACTAGATTTGCTTTTGAATTACTACTTCAAAAAAACTTAATTTTTTATGACACGAACTTAACTAGTTTCTGCCCGCAATAGACGTATTCAGGAGCGGTGACAACGCCACGTAGATACAAGGCCTGTGCGCTGCCTGCCAAGAGTAGTCATAACGCAAGCAAACTACTTGTCTTATGTAGCGTTGTGCTAGGTTCGGGAATATGTACACGTTACACACTGTGTTTCAGAATGTTCTTAATGTTATTTATGTGATTCACAGACAAATTTGTTTTGGTATAAGATATTTATGTACCATTAGTAAGATCTCTTACCGATACTGGAATCGGACGATTCATATTAGTCGTTTTGTCTCACTCCAGCAAAAATCTTCAAAGATATTCAAAAAGAAAACACAAAAAAACATTCTGAAACACAGTGTACAACGTGTACGTATTCCAAAACTCATAACAACGCTAGATAAGACAAATAGTTTGCTTGTGTTATGACTACTCTTGGCAGGTAGCGCACAGGCCTTGTATCTATGTGGCGTTCGCTCTTGGTGAACAGAAGTTCATATTGTTCATGACTGTGACAACGATTGAAACTTTGTTCACCAACTGCCGTTCTCTAAACACAGACATTGCGTGTCGAAACCGGTTTCCCATTGCTTTGAACACTCTTAGTCCTGCATGCTTGTAACCTGTTTTCCATAGTGTACACACAGATGAATTAGGGAGTGTTTGCAGTAATAAGTGAAAAGCTGTGTGTGTCACTCAATTCGCTTTCGGGGGATGATAGTATGGAGTACGCCACAGTTGTGCGACTATGTACTTGAGTTCCCGTCAGAAATGTTATGGTTTTGCCGCGCGGGAATTGCCGTGTGGTCTACGGCGCCTTGACACGGAGGCAGCCTTGCGAGGCAGCGTCCGTCGGAGGTTCAAGTCCTCCCTCGGGCAGGGTGTTTGTGTTGTCCTTAGCTTAAATAGTTTTAAGTCTAGATACCGATGACTTTTGCACTTTCGTCCGTTAGGTTTACAAACACTTGGTCCTTTTCGTTACAGTTTGTAGTATTTAACGGAGAGTTGTCGCCGGCCGCGGTGGCCGAGGGGACTGCGGCGCGCCAGTCACGGTCTGCACGGCCACTACGGTCGGCGAATCCCCGCTCGGGCACGGATATTTGTGCCGTCCGTAGGATAAGCTAGCTGATAAGTAGTTTGTAAGTTTAGGGACTGATGACCCCGTAGTTAAGTCCCATAAGCTATACAAACATTTTTTTATTTCAACTAGCTTATACTAAAGACAGCACAAACATCCATGCCCAAGGGAGGAGTCGAACCCCCGACGGGGAACGGCCTCGCGCATCTTTGCATAGCGCCTCAATGCGCTCGGACGCTTCGCCGCGGCTTTCCGCTTTTCTTTGTGAGAAAAGTCTAGTGCCAATCGCAGTTTATTGCCTGTTTCACACTAGTGATTACACTGTTACAAGTTAGTTTTATTTTTGTATCTCGTAGATTTTTCAAATGTAAAATGTTAAAATTTTTGTAGACCTAAGGGAAGTAGATTTTTCTTAAGAAGTTTATCTACGGTATTGTTTTGATAATTAGTGACTAAAGCCATGCGTTTGGGGTAATATCAGTCACTGTGATGGGGGTAATGGCAGTCACTACGTCAGCTGACCATCGTTATCCCAGCACACTGCAAATCTGATTAAAGAGTGGAAATGATTGTGATCCACGCTTAGGAAGAAATTGTGACTCTCCTGTTGCGTATGAAAAGTCCTAGCTACATACGTTAAAATATCAAAGATTGTGTATGGTATCACACTATCACACCAATAGAGTTAAGGAAAATTGGGTTTGAATATGAAACGAGATGAAAGGATAAAACTAATAGGGAAGGAATTTATGACAGAAAAAAGAAAACAATTGCTGTAGCTATATAAAAAAAATTATAACCCTTGCCCAAATATTGGAGCCAAATGAAACTAAAAGAAAACTTTCTGAATGTGATACAGTTACCTGTATAAACGAAGATAACATTTGTGAACATGTGTCAGAAGATGTCATTAGCCAAACATAAGTTGGAACAGGCACTTGTGTCTATATTATGAGGAGAAAGGGAAAGATGGTGAGCTGCGGTATAGGTGTACGTCTTACGTTTTATGGGCGTATTCAGACTTCTCTAGTTGCGATATTCCAGAGGGATATTTGTTTGATTTTTCTCCAGAAAAAAAGTGTTGTAAAACACTCTACATTTATTTCATAATTATTTTATTTTACTCTGTGAACTTTTTTTCGTTTTGTCTTTACTCTTACGACTATAGTCTTCTTACCGAGCTAGGTGGCACAGTGGTAACGCACTGGACTCGCAATCGGGAGGAAGGTGGTTCAAATCCACCTCCGGCCATCCAGATTTAGGTTTTCCGTGATTTCCCTAAATCACTCCAGGCAAATGCGGGATGGTTTCTTCCAAAGATCACAGCCGATTTCCTCCACAAGCAATCCGAGCATAAGCTCCACCTCTAATGACAGCGCTGTCGACGGGGCGTTAAATACTGATCTTACTTCCTATAGTCTTCTTGCCCACTTTTTATAATTTTAACACAAAATTATACTAAGTAGCGTAATATAAATATTAGTTTTTCAGTTAAACCTGGTTATCTCATTCAACGATTCGCATTTTCCTTTTTATGGTCAGTAAATAACTAAAGACACAACTGACTATCATTACCCCAAGGGGGGAGGCGTAATACCGGACAAAGCTGATGTTATAAATTTTTTCTCATTAAGAAAAATCTGTTTAGTTTTATGTCACAATCTGATAGTTAATGCTTAAGCAAGATCATAAGGTTCCTATTAGGTACTATAGCGGTTAAAACGGGTACAAATTGTAAAGGCTACTAAAATTTTTCTTAAGTGCCTACAATTACCCCAGTCTTCTCTACTGCAAGAAATCTGAATAAGTAGCAGTACTGAAGGTCATATAGCAGGCACAGCATGATTTTATTATTTATGACGCGTTTCGTGTTTCATTTATCATCAGATACGTATCTGTTCATGGGCGACAGCTACACGCAGATACGTACAGATGTTAGGTATATAGGCCTTCTTTTTTCCTATTATCTCAATCACAAAACACGGCGCGAAAATTCGCTCTGACGTTCACGACATAAGGGTCGAAATTGTGCCTACGTGTTTTCCTTTCGCATGTCTACAGGGGGAGAGTATAAATCAATAGTCACGTTATAATTTAATGGTCGGGACCCAATCTGTTTTGCTGGGCTTATTACTTGTAAAGCGCATTTTGTGTCGGCCATTTCCAGTACAGACGACTACGAGCTATAGCCGGGTCGCGTGTTTGCTGGTGCCGATAGCGCTAATACCTGTGTCGGAAATGTGTTAGCTCTGGGCACGGAAGGGCGGCCTGCTTGTCAGCTGGTATCTCGAGGAAAGGATCTGCATCGAAGCTCACCGTTTGCACAGATTACCAGGCCGGCATTTTCCCAGACTGCTGCGTGGTGTTTTAATCAGTGAGCAGCGTCCAAATAATGGCGAAGTATTGCTGGAATGTAATGGGCTGGTAATAGCACACGAGAAACGGAGAACAACCACTTACCCTACTGTAAAATATATCTGACGCCGTATTCATTATTTTGCAGATTAAGCTTTTCGGAACTGATTTCCAGGACTTCATTTGTTTTTCCATCGCTTTCTCTACTCGTTTAATTTCAGCGAGTTTAATACATTTGCAAATTAATGATAAAGGAGAGGAAGGATTAGGAAGGAAAGGATTGACAGTGGCTGCTTTAGGGCATTGTAATGAAACAATGGCGACAAGTGAAAATGTGAGCCGGACCGGGAATCGAACCCGGGTTTCCCGCTTTGGGCCAGCGGTCGTTTTAACCACTTGGCCACCCGTGCTCGCTTCCTAGCCGTCTCAAACTCCCACATGTCGCACGCTATGGCTGTAGCGCCCCTCTTCGTTCATGGCCTCTTACACTCGCCATTTCGGATTCCCCGTGCGAGGTCGAACGTATGACCGCATCTGCGGTGATGTAATTGAAGGTGACGCCGTCGTCGCGTCTAAATACTTATTATCTTGGTGTGGTGTCTGTTCTTTCGGACATGCCCGAAAGAACAGACACCACACCATAATAATAAGAGTTTAATACAGTTTACATTATTTACAAAAATGTTCAAATGTTTGTAGAACTTATGGGACTTAACTACGGGGTTATCAGTCCCTAAGCTTACAAACTCCTTATGAACTACCTAAGACTAAGGACGGCACAAATATCCATGCCCGAGGGGGGATTCGAACCCCCGACCGTAGTGACCGTGCAGACCGTGACTGAAGCGCCTTAGTCCCCTCGGCCACCGCGGCCGGCTACATTATTTTCTCGAAAAACATATACTACGAACTCTTGTGTGTACAGGCACTGAAATTATAGGAGGTACAGCTGGTGTTTCTCTCTCCGTTTGAAATGAATTTTTGTATACACACCAATGATCACTATATTCAGTCATTAGACTGCCAGTTTCGGTCAGCAATGACCATCTTCAGACCTGTTATTTTCATAACATGTCTTAACACAGTAGAGCTATAATGGCATCGCCACAAAATAAACGTAACATCAGCAATGCTTCGTCACGTATGTTTGAAATAGGCCTCACTGTAAGCAACTTGTTACCGTAAGTACCATTCACAACGAACTCAAAAATTTCGCACCTTGTCACTCTTTCAGTTCTGTAGATGAGTGTCGCCTTCCTGGCAAATACAGACAGAACTTTCATTACTGTACTCTTCTTCTCCGTAAAAGAAAATATTTCCTGCTGTAGAACGAATCGTATTTTAGATATTGCAACCCATTGGGATTCGAAGAAAAATCAGCAAAAATTTCCACCGTGTGCAAGACGTCATCTATATTTCATTGACTCGTATAACTCATCTTACGACGTTACAAGCTGACTGCAGAACCTTAGCTCTTTCGTGCTAACATAAAATGTTGATGTATTATTGTAATAATTAGAAGCACAATAGCAAACGAAATAATTCTGTAAGTAAGAAGTCTAAAAAAGAACGAAGGTACCAAAAATTGTTACAATATGCATCATGCGACACTACGACCTCGAATTAACTTCCAACATTATATATGACAGTATCATATTCTTTTCCTTGACGCTTTTTCCGGCTTGCGAGGGTTCGCGTGGTAACATATTGATTTGACATGATTAATTAAGGGGTGGCCGAAAGGCGTTCCTGTCGCTACCCCGTTGGCGCCCGGAATGGAGATAAGCTCACCTCCAATGTTTGTGTGTAGTGTTATACAATGGGAAAGTGTGCGAAAGGCTTTCTAAATCGCCTTGCTGTGGAGCTCGTGGTTGCTCGCCGTTGCCCACCGTCGGAGGTTCGTGTCCTCCCTCGGGCATGTGTGTGTGTGTGTGTGTGTGTGTGTGTGTGTGTGTGTGTGTGTGTGTGTTGTCGTTAGCATAATTTAGTTTAATTCAGTTGAAATAGTTTATATGCGTAGAGACTGATAAACTCAGCAGTTATGTCCCTTACATTTGAATTTGAGGTTGGGTATAAGCCCGGTATTAGCCAAATGAGATGTGGAAAACCGCATAAACACCTCATCCGTGTCGGTCACCACACCGATCTTCACCGTTAATCCGCCGAACGGACTCGTACCGTTTAAGAAAAGTTTAGCTGAGTTTCTCAAGCTCGATGCTTTCTGGAATCTCGCTGAGGTCTGGACACACCCATTTCCATCTCAAAGAAATTTACTGTTTTTGAACTGAGAATTTGTTAAAGAATTATATCGCAAACGTATGTTTAATGAAATTGGTATGTAATTTTCGGGATCCTTTATTTTACCTTTCCTATGAACGGGAGTGACCTGCGCTTTTTTACCCCCCAGTCACTTGAGACTTTGTGGTGAATGAACGATTTGCGATAAATGCAAGCTAAGTAAGGGACCAATGCCGTAGAGCAATCTTTGTAAAACTGGATAGGGATTCCATCTGGACCTGGCAACTTATTCGTTTTCTGCTCTCTAGTTGCTTCTATACACCAGGGATGCCTTTTACGACGGTAATCCCAAAAGTGAGGTGTCTTTTTTTAAAAATTTAAGCAAATGTTTATTGGCAACAAATGATATATAGTTTTTAAGTCTGAACATTTGTCTATTTTTACACATACTTGCCATTTAGATACCACTTGACAATGGCCAAGGAGTGCTTGGCCGAAATAAAATGCTTGTATATCTATCGGACCAAACTGCGTGGTCAGTCCGTCGCTTACAAACTACCTAAACATAGGTAAACTAACCTAAGGACAACACATACACCCATGCCCCAGGGAGGACTCGAACCTCCACGGCAAGCAACCGCGCGCTCCGCAGCGAGACGCTTTAGACCGCTCGGCTACTCCACCGCGGCTTGGCCGAAAGCTCGGGAGTTTTAACCACCTGACGCGGACGGAAACCCGAGAACTTTTTATTCATTCCACAAACTGCCTCCGTGAAAATGATAAATGAGAAAGAACTAGTGGTGTCAGTTACTGTGTTTCATGGACTTTTTGTACCAACTTCCAGATTCCTGGTTTCGTGTAAATTATTCGTATCCCTTCGCAGGAAAAGTGTAGAGTGCACCGGTTATACGGTCTGTGGGCTACGACACACCTGTTCGCTATGGTGGGCCCTGTTGTGCAGCTGATCGTGGGAAAGGCTGGCAGTCGCCACGGTGGTGTACGGTGGCGTGTCAGTGTTTACGGACGTGGCGGGCCCCAGATAAGCGGGCAAACAGCGCTGCTGGCCCCAGAGATCAACGGCCGATAGCGGAGAGGCGACAGCCGCGGTCTGCGCCCCGGGGGCCGGACCGACACGTCTTCATCACGCCCGGAGAAGGGCGCGCCAAGAGCACGGCGCCATAAGTGTCCAATAGGCTACAGCCTGGCCGCTGACATTCAAAACGGCTGCCAGGTGTCTCGGAATAGAAAATACACTTCTTGTACAGAGCGTACGTTTACATTGAGATACGTGTATCCCAATGTTTATAGCTACATGCCAGTTTGACATGTCGCGGTACATTACCTCATATGAGGACCTTCCCGCGCATACATAGCGCTCACACATTTTGCAGTTATCGCTTTTTCGGCATATACGCGACATGTCATCAAGGAATTGTGAATTTAGCATTGGAGGGAAGTGTGTGGGGTAAAAACCGCAGAGGAAGAGCAAGAGATGGATACAGTAAGCAGATTCAGACAGATGTATGTTGCCGTTCTTATGTGCAGTTGAAGAGGCTTGCTCAGGATAGGGTATTGTGGAGAGCTGCATCAAACCAGTCTCCGGACTGAAGACCACAACAACGACAACGCGACATGTCGCAGAACATGCGCATGCGCAGTACTAGTATTTCTCGTCGCCTGCGGCTTATTTTGACAAGTAGCAGACGCTGCAGTACCAGTCTCTCTTGGGGTCTATTGCTTTGTCGAACGGCGTACTGTGTTGTGTAGCTAGATACGATTTTTTGTTCATAAAATAAAAATGATTTTGCGGTCGAAACAAAATACAAAGCGACTCAACTTTGCATTAAAGTTGTTGGATATCTTATTTGTGCAGAAAGTGACCTCGCAAATTAGTAATATTGTGTTAGTGACTGAAGCACGCCAATCGTTCAAAAAATGTTCAAATGTTTGTAGTCATATGGGACCAAACTACTTTGTTCATCAGTCCCTAGTCTTACAAACTACTTAAACTAAGTAACCTAAGGACAACACACATCCATGCCCGAGGGAGGATTCGAACCTCCGACGCGGGAGGCCGCGCGATTCATAACGTGGCGCTCCAAACCGACCTCAATCGTTCCAAAGCACTAAAAAGTATCCTAATTTTAAGAGCATTTCACAAATTTATAGTGCAGGGTATATGTGCCAGCTTCCTAGCAATTAATAAGATAAAGAATTAAATAAATAGAATATTAAACTTCCTGGCAGATTAAAATTGTGTGCCGGAACCGGGACTCGAACCTGGGTCGAGGTACTGGCGGAAGTTGTGAGGCGGCATCGTGAGTCGTGTCGGGATAGCACAGTCGGTAGTGCGCTTGCCCGCGAAAGGCAAAGGTCCCAGGTTCGAGTCCAGGTTCCGGCACACAATTTTAATCTGCCAGGAAGTTTCATATCAGCGCACACTCCGCTGCAGAGTGAAGTTTCATTCTGGAAATAGAATATTATATATTCTTATCGCAAATGTAATAACATGCATTCTACCTTATACGTCGGTTTGAAATAACGACCGGAAACCGAACTAGATTTCTCCATGTTGGGCATTATCTGTATCTATTAAATGGAGATAGCAAAAATTATCTTGCCCCTCCAACCAATGTTTCTCTATGTAAACAATAAATTAAGAAGTCTGTGGCACCGTTCAAAGTTAATTTAATAGTGTTAATGACGCAATGAAGTTTATAGGATTATTAATTAATTAACTGATCAGCTTGTATTTGTTATCAGATGGCTTGGAATTTAATTTAGAATTAGTATGTGATCAGAACTGAACCCGCTCGGTTAGTCGTGTGGTCTAACGCACCACTTTCCGAGGCGGGGAGGTGTATCGGCCCCGGTTCGAATCCGCTCGGCGGATTAACGAAGGCGGTCGGAGTGCCAGCCAGCCTGGATGTGGTTTTTAGGCGGTTTTCCGCATCAACCTAGTCCCGCCTCAGCTACACGATTCGCAAATATTTCATAACACTTTACTTACATCCAGCCACCCCGCCAATACTAACATGCCAAACTGCAATAACAAAGCCGACCCTGCATGTGCAGGGAAAGGGCTGAAGAGAAAGAAGAAGATATGATCAGAACTGAAGTATTAATTGTATAGCTGTCTCTTTCTTTGTCTAAGAGTTGGCGTAGGCAGATGCTGCGGTCTCGCCAACTGTCTTTCTTGCTTCATCAAGTTACAGCAGTACGAACTGTACATCTGACGCTTGCTTCTGGAGATGTGAAAATCTGTCACATCTCGCGATTCTTTCTAAAAGCCACTATCCTTCCAAGTGTGTCGCAATAGCTGTTGTGGTAGTACGGGTGGATGGCTCCTTTAGAATCGGCGATGACGCTGTAGTTGTGATAACTGGGTTCTCCTTGTCTATTTATCTTGCAGTAAAGAGCACACTTATTGGCACCTCCAACCTTACATTTTTACCCTGTCCACCACTGTTAAACCGAAACTTACCGCTTATTTAATACTAAATAATAATAATAATAATAATAATAATAATAATAATAATAATAATAAAAAAGGCATTTTAAATGCCAACGGCTTAACATGATGTCTTACGCTTGCAACCAAGTTACACTTCTGGCACCGTGGTTGTGTTACGAATAGATTAGATAATCAGTTTGCTGTCTAATACTTTATTGACTTCACTGTAATCTGCACAAATAGTGTTGCGCTGAGTGCTAGCTTAGCTGGTAAGGCCAGACCGAGCATTTCAAATGTTCAAATGTTTGTAAATCTATCGGACGAAACTGCGTGGTCATCAGTCCGTAGCTTACAAACTACTTAAACCTAGGTAAACTAACCTAAGGACAACACACACATCCATGCCCCAGGGAGGACTCGAACCTCTACGGCGAGCAACCGCGCGCTCCGCAGCGAGGCGCTTTAGACCGCTCGGCTGCTCTACCGCGGCACCGAGCATTTCAGAGACATCTTGCATTCGTGCGAAACGTCCGAATCAGGGGTTCCATTTATTTTATTTTATTTTATTTTTTCATTTTCAAATTCAAATATTTGTAAATCTAAGGGTGTTAACTGCTGTGGTTATCAGTCCCTATGCTTGCAAACTACTTAAACTATCTTATGCTAAGAACAACATACACACACCCATGCCCGAGAGAAGACACGAACCTCCGACGTAGCACAACCGCGCGCTCCGCAGCAAGGCGCCTTAGAGCGCGCGGCCACTCCACAGCGGCTTTTTATGTTCGTTTCGATTAAGATTACCTGACATAGTCGGGTTTGGAGGCGATCTAATCGTTTTATAGTTTTCAAAATAAGAAGCCAAGATCGCACATTAATAATTTATGAAATGACGACAAGTGCGACATTGCACTTACATAGTGACTAAGTGCAATGTTGCACTTGTTATTTTATCCCTGTTTTTTAACAAGATGACTGGATTATAACATATATGTGACCAGATGATGCTGACACAGTGCACCAAATCTTCAAACGTTTGTATAGCTTATGTGACTTAACTACGGGGTGATCAGTCCCTAAACTTACAAACTACTTATCAACTACCTTATACTAAGGACGGCACAAATATCCATGCCCGAGGGGGGAATCGAACCCCCGATCGTAGTGGCCGTGCAGACCGTGACTGGCGCGCCTCAGTCCTCTCGGCCACCGCGGCCGGCCACAGTGCACCAAAACCGGTCGTCATTTAATAAATTATTAATGTGCGATCTTGGCTTGTCATTTTGAAAACTATAATTCGTTTAGATTGTAACACATTATATGTGATGCAGCCTTTATTTTATGCAAATTGTACATGAATGAAACTGCTTGTGTCCTAACGGGGGCCAGTTTGACAACAGGTCGGACAGTTACTGAACAGAGCTAAGGGGGACAAAACTGCATTGGAAGTGCAAATAACTTCGAACACATCTCACACGTGATCTAGCACGTTCACAAACATTAAATATTTTAAATCATTTATGTAAACGTATTAATACATCGTGCCTGGTAACAAAGAGTGAAAGGAATGAAAATTAGGGTTTAACGTCCCGTCGACGTCATGGTCAGTAGAGACGGAGCACACACTGGATTGACTTTGTCAGGGATGGGTAATGAAATAGGCCTGTACAACCTCTTGATGACAACGATTGTGTTGATATGGTTGCAAGTAAACGTTCATGATTTGTCAAATCATAGTCCGCTAGTGCAGAATCCTAACGGTCTATGATTTAACGCGCCGCGATTTGCCCGCCTAATCAGTGTCAGCCTCATACAACATGTCTGGCGTTAATAGGGAGAGGGGGTGAACCGTAATAGGGAACACTCCAGCGATTAGGTTGCTCAGTGGGATCCAATGGTCAATGAGTATATTGATCTGGATAAAGTATATCGGAACAAGGTTCTCAACTTTGTTCCTCACCGGACTAAGGCTACTGTGAAGCTTAGAGGCGGTGTCACTCCGTATTTGAATCATAGCTCCTTGCTTGGCCAGATTTTTTGGCTGGCAATGAGTAACTGGCGCTGCAAACACACTAGGAAGTCGTGCGTTTGTAACTGAACTCTGTCTCTGTCTCGAGCCCCTCGTTGCCTCATGACGGAAGCACGAAAGGCGGAGTGAAAGCCGCCATCTTAATAGCCTCCTCACGTTCAGGCCATTTGTTGTGCCGCTCTCTGTCCAATTCCAGACAGTGCGGGTTAATAAATGATGAAATGTCACGTTATCAGCTGATTAATGCGATTCTCAGAGCTAGTTCCACTTTTTCCCGTCTTGGACTGGGCCCACTCAGAAGGGCTCCCGTCTATCAGGCATACGAATTATGCTAAAAATTTTGTAATGCCGTAACAGCCTGAAGATGGGGCGCAGCCTCGAAACATGTAGCTGAATTAATCGTTTTAACAGTTGCCACAAATTTATGACTGTAGCTGTAATTTAAATAATCTGTTGATCACTGGAAGATAATTCCTCCCATTTTATAGAAAAAATCATAAAGCTTCGTAAATAAAATGGACTTCATTAATATTGTACAACTTTATTCGTCATGTCGCCATATTTGTTACTCAACATAATAAATAATCGACGACTCTGGTACCGTCACTGTAAATTGTATGACCTTTTCTGAGGAAGTGACAACCTGCTTAGAGGATTAGAGAAGGATTGTGTCAGACTTAATGAGGGCAACGCGAGAGGTAATAGTGTGAAAAATTTGCGTGCATAGGAACGGATTTCAGTACATAAAGATTACCTCTTCCCCAGCAGAATGACTTTATCAGCTTCTGTAAGTGACGTACAAAATATCGTAAACAATTGTCCTGAAGACACTTCAAGAAACATTAGATTAACGGTTGGTAGATTAAGTGGCTGGTTTCCGAAAGGAAGTTATTGCATAAAAGAGACTTTAGCTAAATATCAGTAATTCGTCTAAGAAAGTAAGTAAACGTGTGAGTGACGTTTAACGGTTTTCAAGAAGGCATTTGCTTCGGTAGGTAGAGAGTATCAGCGGAAAAAAATCAATGAGGAATCTATGCTGAAGCAACATTGGCAAACAACGAGGTGAAATAAAAACCAGTAATACACAAGGGAATAACTTATCGCTGTCAATGTTAAGCTGTATTCTGGAAAATATTGTGTCTGGGATTTAAAGATCAAAACTACAAAATAGAGCCAAAAATTCTGAGAAGTAAAATAAGTGTAAGGTAACTTGCCCGACATTTTGCTCACTATTTGGCAGAAATCTGGAAGAAGAAATTACAGCACTGCTGTCAAATATAGCGTCACCATGGTTCCAAGGTGTCCTGACCATCGATGCTGAATATGTATATTGCATCAAGAACATATTTCTTTAGATTGTCCATAGAGGTCACTCAAGCCGTACAAAGATGTGAACAACCACGCATGCGCAGTGCCACTGCAGACGGCCAAACTGTTCGAAATAAAATGTTTGTAAATCTATCGGACCAAACTGCGTGGTCATCAGTCCGTAGCTTACAAACTACTTAAACCTAGGTAAACTAACCTAACACACGCACCCATGCCCCAGGGAGGACTCGAACCTCCACGGCGAGCAACCGCGCGCTCCGCAGCGAGACGATTTAGACCGCTCGGCTATTCCACCGCGGCAATCAGTTCGAGTCATAACACCAGGAAGGAAGTACTCTGCTTGTATTGACTGCAGTTCTGCCACGCCTAGAAGGTCAGTTCCGAAGTCTGTTGGCTTTCATATTGTTGCTTTACATCAAAAGGGAAGTTTCCAGACGTCTCGGAGTGAATCAAAGCGATGTTATTGGGACGTGGAGGAAGTACAGAGATGCAGGAACTGTCGATGGCGGGACTCACTCTGGGCGTCCAAAGGCTACCACAGCAGATGGCGACCACTGCGTAACGGATTTCATCTCGACAAAACCATGAGAGGAACGCCACCACGCTGAATAGTGATGCAGTGGCGTCAGGCAAATATCTAGGCGTAACATTGCAGAGCGATATGAAATGGAATTAACAGTTGTAAGGCGGACAGTCGGCTCCGGTTTATTGGGAGAATTTCGGGAAGATGTACTTCATCTGTAAATGAGACCGCGTATAAAACGCATGTATGACCATGTCTTGAGTATTGCTCAAGTGTTTGGGACCCGCAGCTGATCAGCTTAAAGGAAGACATGCAAGCAGTTCAAAGGCGAGCAGCTAGGTTCGTTACTGGTATGTTCGACCAACGCTCGAGTGTCACGAAAATGCTCCTGGAACTCAAATGGAGATCGCTGGAGGAAAGACGACGTTCTTTATGAGAAATTCTGCTGAGGAAGTTTAGAGGGCCGGTCAACTGCTGTTTGTGTATGGGAAATCAGTTGGAAACTTTCCTCATGTCAGCACGTTGTAGGTGTCGCCACCGGCGCCCACCTTGTGTGAATCCTCTGAAAAGCTAATCTGTGGCTATTCATCACATCTGCAAATAATAAATTTCTTCGTCGTTACTGTTACTTGCAGTTCCTATTTTGGTACAGTTTGTTGCTTTATCTGTTGGTTTATGATAATATCTACTTTGTGAATGTACCTTCCGTCTCTGGCTTGAAGGTTGGGAACAAAGCATGCAACCACGTCAGTGTTTCTGACATTAAACGTAATGAAATTGCGAAAAACAGCTAAGTAATGACAGCAAGACTGAAGAAATTTTGCAGTGACTGCGTTGTATCAAACCAGATAACATTGTTACGAGGCATTTCATGATTACTCATCTCCACATGATGTCCTTGGATAGAGAGTCTTGTTACTCGCGTGCGCTGTGCTGCGATGGCGATATGCAGTGAAAATAAAACCGCAAACTCTTTAGTTTGCTTTGTAAGTATCGTGTAACCTCCGCGTAGATATGTTAACATGATACCAGATGTGTACTACCTGTATGATCCAAACATGCGAGTTTTCAGATTACATAAAGCTTCAGATGGTTTCAACTACCCAATATTTGTTGTACATTACAACTGTAGATTAAACACTACTAAGTTGAACATTTTAATGAAAGAATCGGAACAAGATTATGAAGTAGTTTGGAGTACGGATTTGATTATTAGTTACCTGTTACCAGAGCAGGCCACAAGTCGGTTAATCCGTTAATCGTTAATTAACGAAGTTAACGTTTTGAGTAACGGATTAATTTTTAACTTGATTTAAAAAACAACGTTAACGGACTCTTTAACTTTCGTGAATTTTAGATATAAATTTATCCATATTATGTGGATTGGTATGAGCTCTGCGACTGTATTATAAATTTGTTGAAATAATTTATACTGCAGGAGTCACTTTTTACTAATATTTTTATTAGCACGTTGCGTTTCGGCAGCAAGCTGCCATCATCGGATGCATTTCACAATTACAGGTTCATTGCTGTTTTGTTGTGTTTTGTGTTGTGGGTGCCAGTGAGGTTGTGGTTGGACGTTTTATAATTTTGTCAATAATCTTGTTGTATGACACACACAACACAAAAACACTGTACCCTGTATAGTGCAAACATTCATCGCAATATGTCTACATGTGTTGTGTACATAACTGTGTTCTTGTGTGTGCCAGACAACAAGATTATCAACAAAACAGTTAAAACGTCCAACCATAACCTCACTGGCACCCACAACACAAAATATAACAAAACAGCAAGGAACCTGTAACTGTGAAATGCACCCGATGATGGCAGCTTGCTGCCGAAACGCTTCGTGCTAATAAAAATATTAGAAAGAAGTGACTGCTGCTGTATAATTTATTTCAAAAAGTTTTGTTAATTTGCCGTAAGTTCGCTAATCCGTTACTTTTGTACCCACTTCTCAATTGCCTCATAAATTATGCTCATTTTAGCTCAGGTCCCTTCTGTTTGCAGCTACGCCCAGGCTATGGGTTGAATCACTCCCTGGAAACGCGCGGTCGATCTTGTGAATGGTGCCACTAAGTCCCGAACAGCGGAAATAAGGGCCAAGGGGAAACCCACAACTTAGCGTAATCTAGGAAGGAAGAAAGATTAAGAGTTTAACGTTCCGTGTCTGTGGCCTGTTCTCGCCGGCAGTTCGTTGTTGCTTGTTAAGTTCGCGTTAAGTGCACCTGTTGCCAGTGGAAGTAATCTGAGTGTCGAAGAAAATTTGTGTATGAAAACGTTATCATGGGCTCAACAGTTGATGAAAATCCGTGGCCACATCTAAGCGATTTTGTTGATTTTATATCTAGATCGGGAGAACAAATACTTTTCAACAGTAAATTATGCCTTTCGAAAAACTCAACAATTAAGGCTTACACTTCGAGCCTTAAAAATCTTAAACAGCACATGAGGAGATGCCAACAGCAGTCCCTACAGTTTGATGAATGAGTCAAGGCAGGTTCCGGTCGAGGAAAATCCAAAAGGAATGGTAATATCTTGCATTCCGATATCGACAGTGGTGCGTGTAGCAGTAGGGCCTACTCCAACTAAAAAAAAGTACGACTTATAAGCATTGGGGAGATTTTTGGAATTGCAGCAACTTGTAGCGGAACAAAAGACTAGCAAATGACTCTTGCGGAGGCTATTTTACATTACAGTATGTGATTAGACATCATTTGTTTACTCTCACGGTCGACTGACACGCTAGAGTGGCCGAGTACTTGTTTTTATTTATTCTCCAAGCCCTATTTAAACTTGCGTATTCAAAACATTTTCTTAAATACCAGGTAGGGTAATACTTTTTAAAATTGCTGACTTCAATAATATAACAACATAAATATACAAATTCGGAGAACGAAGGTGATTTTTCGTGGCTGCACAATACTGTAACGAGTTAACGATTAACGTTAACTTCCGTTAAATTGTCCGCAGAGTAACGCTTTAAAGTTTAACGAAGTTAACTTGTTTAGTAACGGATTAATGATGAACGAAGTTAACTTTTTGATTAATGGTACCCAGCTCTGCTACCACTTGTGAACATGTAGTCAGACAACACAATCTTATTGCGTCTTTTCAAGTAAACTGCGTTCCATCGTCTGGGCAGTTTAAAAATATTTTGTCACATTAAGTTGGTAGCCTGTTGCCTAAAAAAAAATTTTGTGTGTCACACGTTACTTATGATAGCAAGATGCAAGATCCTATATATTTTTTTTAAACTATAAAGATATTAAAGCGATAACTGTTACATAGCTTCAACACCTGTATGTGGTCTTACTCAGAGTCCCCAGATAGTTTAACAAAGTTATGCCTACACCAAATAGAACATTTTCCTATACACGACAGTACTGTTGTGATTATTGATGGACTACAGTTTATGGAAGCTTGTAAGAACTTTATGCGAACTAAACCGTGCCCATACACAAATTGCAGAGAAAATTTCGTATTTACTGCAGAGTCATTCTTAATATTTCACTTGTTCATTAACTTCACAACTTTTATCTCACAATATTTCCTCTTCGTCCTCCAGATGAACACATAAAGGCAGAAGAAAGTGAAGGAGTATGTATTTACAATACTACTATATAAAATAATCATTTTAAAAGAAAATTGATTATTAAACTAAAAATTTTGAAACTCCAAACCAAATAATTTTGACATTTTTAAAAATTATTTTGAAAATATAAAATTATTGATAATTATTTTGTTAGTCTTAATGGAATTAAATTTTTAGTAACATTACAATTATAACAAGTACCTAATAATTCTATAAATAGTACATAAATATGGATGATTGAAAATATATTTGTGAATTTGTGTGTGTAATATTCCCTGTTAACAACTACTAATTAATTAACTCAATTATATTACTGTTATGTTTTGTTTACCTAATATCTCTCATAATTTCATGACAAAAATGTATTACGTTTACCTATTGACAGGAAAAATCATTTACTGAACATTTCAAAAATGAAAATATGCCCGTAACACGTGCATCTGATTTAATTAATTTTGCCGGTTGTTCATCTGCTTTTCGCTTTTTACTTCTATTCTCCTACTTCCATTCCCTCTGTTCACGTATTCCTAAAATAGGTTTAACTTGGAGTATCCATATTTTTATGATTATTTCAGCTTTAACCATTTCCTGCAGATCATATTTCCTCAATGATTTTTTATTTCTTAGCAGTTTCATTTTCAATTAAATTCACATGCCAGTGAGAAAGTAATTAAATTGCACCGATCCATTTCATTTACAAGTCCACGTCTTCGCTCTGTGGCTTCCTAGTTGACTGGCTGTCAGTCTAATAATTGAAAATTGTATTTTTTCACCAGGATACCTGAGATCTGTTTCCCATCTATACCAAACCTATATTAGAAAGGAATTTTTCTCCAACAGTTGTGTTACCCACCACAATATTTTTCCCCTTGATGCTAGATCATGTATCTACGAAGTCAAATAATTGAAAATTGTATTATTTCACCTGGATTCCTGAGATCTGTTTCCCATTTATACCAAACTTATCAAACCTATATTAGAAAGAGATTTTCTCTTAAAGTTATGTTACCCCCCTTAGTATTTTTTCCTTGATGCTAATCATATGTCTACGAAATTACCAAACCTATATCAGAAAGGGATTATCTCCTACAGTTGTGTTAACCCCCCTTCCCCCTCCCTAGTATTTTTGCCTTGATGCTCGATCATATGTCTACGAAGTTTGGTTGAAATTTCTTCAGTAGCTAAAGACTGTTACTTGCATGAAATTCCTTCCTATTGCCACCTACATTTCTTAGGAATTCACTGTCATCATTACTGTCACCAATAATTCTAAAAAACGTTAGTTAGAAATGTTATATGATTCATTTTCCATTATTTTACATGTCACCTTTTTCATGACTGCAACCGAAAATAAACGCACGTCTGCGTTGGAATAGTTCCAGCCATTCCCGATATTTGCGCGAATGTTCCTCCTTCCAAGATATAGGTACGAAGGGTGTTCCAGGCGTAATGTCAATATTCGATGATATGACAAGAATGTTAGCTATTTGGAACGAAAAAGTCTGCTAAATATGGGCTCTAAAATGCATATCATAAGAGCTGCAAGTACTTTTTCATATTAAATACGATACTTGTATTTTTACTGTCAGCTCTTTACTTTTCACATTATGAAGTAAAACAAGTAAACAGTTGTATGATAAAAATGGGTTCTAAAATTAATACCTTAAAATTCAGTACATTGTTTCACCGTACCGAACATGAGCAACTGCTTATACCTCTTATGGAATACTTTTTAGTGCCTATGTTTAGTAGACTCTTTTGTTTTGGATACTCATTCCTGTCATATATCTGAATATTGATACCTTGTAAATTATGTATATTAAGATAAAACGTTTCTACTTTAGTGAAATGATTAGCTTGTTATCGAAGGTGGACATCTGTCGTTTGCAAAGAACTGAGATAAGCGCCATTTTTATTACGGAACGTGGAGTTAATACGTATACATGCTAGTTTGGTCATCATTTAGTTGCAAATGATCACCAAACTAGCATGCATACATATTAATTCCACGTTCCGTAATAAAAATGGCGTTTATCTCAGTTATTTGCAAACGACAGATGTCTGCCTTTGATAACATCATCATCATCATCATCATCATCGCCATCATTAGAGACTGATTATGACTTTCAGCGTTCAGTCTGGAGCAAAGTACCTCTAATAAAATTCCTCCATGATCCCCTATTCAATGCTAACATTGATGCCGCATCTGATGTTATGCCTTTTACTTCAAAATCATTCTGCACCGAATCTAAGTACCTTCTTCTTGGTCTACCTCGACTCCTCTTATCCTCCGCTGCCGAGCTCATGAGTCTCTTAGGTAACCTTGCTTCTTCCGTCCGTGTAACATGACCCCACCATCTCAGTCTTTTCGCTCTAACTGCTTCATCTATGGTGTTAATTCCCAGTTTTTCCTTGATTTCCTCATTATGGATACCCTCCTGCCATTGTTCCCATCTATTAGTTCCTTCAATCATTCTTGCTACTTTCATATCTGTAACCTCTACCTTATGAATAAGGTAACCTGTATCCACCCAACTTTCACTCCCATACAACAAAGTTGGCCGAAAGATAGAGCGGTGCACCGCTAACTTAGTCTTGGTACTTAGTTCCTTCTTGCAGAAAAGAGTAGATCTTAGCTGAGCACTCACTGCATTAGCTTTACTGCACCTCGATTCCAGTTGTTTCCCTATGTTTCCATCCTGTGAGAAAATACATCCCAGGTACTTGAAACTGTCTACCTGTTCTAACTTTGATCCTCCTATTTGGCACTCAATTTGTTTAAATCTCTTTCCCACAGACAGACGAGCCTTTGATAACAAGCTACTCAAATATAGTGAATGCTAAGTCTTGCTTGGTACTCTCGCCTCTAACCCACTCTTGGCGAATGTTTGCTTTCTGTTGGGAGGTGGTCACATGTTGGCATTTTGCTTCGGTACCTGTTGTTTTGTTGCGATGCCATAATCAAGTATTTGTTGGGTGAGTGTCAGATGATTTACTGGTGGTGATTTTCCTATTTGCAGACTCAGAACAGCCGTGTATCTCGCCTGTTGTTGGTCAGCTCCTGCCTCTGCAGACTGCATCCGCCGAGCGTTCGCAAGGAGCTGAAACGGTCACGGAGCACCCAAGAAAACTATGTAAGAACGTGCTGCTCATAGAATGCCTCTGCTTTTAAAAAGTAACATACACGCATGTGCTGGTTGGGGCTGCGAGGGGGACTACACTACAAAGCAAACTACTATACACGCACGTAGATCCATTAAAACATCCAAAGGCACGATTTAACGCGGGAAACTGATCAAAACAATGCAAGTTTTAGTGACGTCATTGCCCGTTTACCAAGAGTTTTTCATAAAGGGTTTAATTTGTTTCACAGCTAAACGCAAAGATTCACAAACAAGTTTTTTGTATATTTTTATTTATTAATTTTTTATGTGAAGAATCAATTACGAAATCACTGAAGTTTGAATCACAAGTGACACGTGAACTGAAAATAGTCGCATATTCTCTTTGTTAAAGGATATGTTGTGATTAAAAAAAAGTCATTTTTAGTCTGAGAGTTACAATGTAATTGTGTAGTATTTCGTGGTATCATGTGCTTCAATGAAAGCAAGAAATTCCTGACCGTGAAGAAAATCCTATATTAAGGCGTAAACTATCTGTATAACGTTAAAAATATTGTTTTTAGTTAGGTGTGGTTAAAAAAATGAAGCGTTTTATTGAACAGTTCATTGATAACGAGGATGGTAAAATACGTCGAATGTTATTAATCCCGTGTACTAGGCATAAAGGAAGATCAAATGTTAATTTTTTCAACATACTTCTTCTTGTAAGCAAATTTTGGAAAAAAATTGCCTCTTCTTGAAAATAAAATCAAAACGGTAAAACAGACTGTGGTATCGTGTATTAATATTTTCTTATCTGCAAATATTATGCACATATGTCGAGAGGTGACACAGTACCGTTTTCAACAAACGGAAATTTTCCGTACTGTCGCTTCTACTCCAAGAAAAGTGAATGGGTGAGGCTGACACAAGTCACGCTATTGCTCTGGGTACTGATTACTTCTTATCTAAGGGGGACGTAACATGTAGACATGTATTTAACATTGTTTGTGACTTGTGCGAGAAGTGAAGAAGAGGGTGAGTTTGCAACAATCACGTGGATACCAGCGGCAAAAGACACGTTACTCATTCCTAATGGGGAAACTTTCCTGTCTAGAATACTTGCTATTTACAAAATTCTAGACAAACTGTTTTGACGTAAAACACCTTAATCTTTGACGTGATATTTTTCTTGTCCTCGCCCTCAACATGCCTGAGAAGAAGTGCCTCATGAAATAGTACAGAGCACTTTTTCTCTCAAGATGACTTACTCTAATTTTCAGTATTTTATGTCTACTAAAATCAGTTATATTTTTCGAAGTGTTTTGTGCTTAATAAACTAATTTTCATAGTTTTATTTATGCAATTTTCTAGTTTTATTTGGAAACTTTCCAAGTTTTTTTTGTGTAATATTGTTTTTTATATTTTTCACTTTTCTCTCTTCCACTGGCTTACATATTTTGATTACGTATTTGATTTATAACTTTCGTAACTTTCACAGATTTTGTACAGAAATTTGGCTAATTGCAACACCTAAAGTAATACGTGTAATAGGAAGAACATTTATCTATCGATTAAAGATATTACAGTACGCGTGTGATAAGTATTATGGACCTGAGTACATCTGATAAAGTAGTATGCTGCTGCAATTCGAGTTTTTGAAATCAAGAACACTTGGCTGTGGTGCATACGTAAGACAATACTGAAGAACATTCAGACTGAGTTTGGAAAGGGAGAAGGTACTAAATCGTTTCCTCTGTAGACATCAAGGACATTAGAGATAGCGCTAGCTAGAGGGATGGGGGCGTTTTTTGAGAAAAGTATGAAACACTGGACACGAATTAGAAATTCGCTCATTAACAATTATTCACCGTTGGAGGCGAGCTCTTCCATGTCCACAAAAAATTTTAATAGTGAAAAATAACATTGTTCCTCCAGGCTACATATTCAATTCCCATTTTTTTCTCGTACATTACAACTGTAGAGCAAGGAGTGTCGTGAAGTGCATTTACTGTACAGAAAAAAAATAATGTTTCACCGACCTCATCTTGTCCAAAAAGCTCAGAAATTGCATCTTTGTGCTCAGTTTAGTCGTCATCGTTAGCAATAATTTTAATGTTGGGGCGCTGACATGTCAGTACTTTGTTCAGTATAAGCCGCGGTAATGAAAAATGACATCATCCGATATACAGCTAGGCGGTTTGATGATATTTTCAAATTTACCATTGCTGTGAATTTTTGAAACGATATGAGGTACTAAACGTGAAGAGAGGCAAAGAATTAAAAATTAAAAATTATACTTTGGCCGGGATTCGAATCCTAGACCTCCTCCTTATTAGGTAGGCGCTTTATACCATTTAGCTACACGGACTGTCTTAAAGCACGTCTCCCTCCACACCATATACTTTAATTCTGCCTCAAGTTCCCCGTGAAATGCGTATTTATAGTGTGGAAGGAGACGTGATTTAAGACAGTCCGTGTAGTCGCTTTGGCTACAACTTTGTGTTAGCTGAGTGGTCTCAGTCTGCTATCGACAGCGCAGCGGTGAGGACGGACTGTTTACGTCCCGCCGCAGTGTCTCGCGCGTGAGCGGTTGTTTACTTCTCGTAGTCTTCGCGAGTGTTACTTCATATAGACATAGAATGGCTCATTCGTACCGACAATCTACAATCAAGATCAGCTTTAATAATGAATTTGCACGACCGAAAGCATTCGAAGTGGAAAGATTCATCTGTGAAGAGATTAAAATTGATCCACGAGAGATGATTGGAATACACTTCTCCATTATAAGTAGTGTGGTCTACGTAAAACTGATCAACGACACGGTGTGTGACAAGATTGTGCGAGAGAACAAAGACGGACTAAAATTCAAACATTCTGACGGAAATGTCGGAGCAGTGACAATTGATCATGCAGGGCTGGGTTTAAGAACCGTCCGAGTTTTTTTAACTACCTTTCGAGGTACCTGCTGACATCGTGACAAAAGCGCTGCAACCCTATGGTAGAGTGCTAAGCCACATAGCAGAAAAATGGACAACCTTTACTACGTACCCTGTTCTTAATGGCGTACGACAAATAAGGATCGAACTGACAAAACATGTGCCATCTTATCTCACGATTGGAGGCTGCAGAGCAATAGTGCTCTACGATGGCCAACCAAAAACATGCTCAGGCTGTGGTAAGGAAGGTCATGTCCGTTCAGAATGTCTTCAACGGAGAATTGTTCAGGTACCAACAGGAGAACCTGTACCAACATCTATGGCCACGATCCTCCCTCTCACATATGCAGAGGTGTTCACGAAGAACGTTCAATCAAACAAAGACATCACCCAACAACTAGAATGTTCTGCGGAAGGTTCGACGGCAGCGAACGAAGATACCTTCAAGGAAGAGCTAGCGTCTCTCCCCACAGAGATGCCGCGAACGATCTCTCCACCAGAGAGACTAGAACAGAACATGGACGTCGACAGTAGGGTAGTGCCAACAGCCGCCTTCGTCCCCGTCAGCAAAGAGGACAGCGATGCACAACCAAATTCGGATACGGAAGCCCATGTCCGTAAACAACGATCTCCAAAACGACACAAGAAACGGCGACTCACCCCGTCAGACGACTGCTTACAACGTACGACCGGAGACAGTGAACAAGTTGAAGGGAGAGGTGACCACGCAGAGGTTACCGTGACGTCTCATCAAGAAGGTCAATATCCCGATAAAAAGAAAAGCCACGAGCGACCTGCAGAGTATGACAACGTAGAAGTGCCTGCAGCCCACCACCAGTCTGCTATTGTGGAAAGGACGACACAACAGGAAGGGGTGGAGAAGAATAAGATGACGACGAACTGGCCACAAGGCGATTGGTCAGAGGACAGTGGAGATGACCCGATGACGGCCGCAACAGGCGACGGGGCAGCGGCGGCGCCCCTGCAAAGTTAGACACGCAGTTAACGCCAGCGGATATGACGATGCCCCACGACGTGTCAGTACATCAGATGACATAAGCTCCCATGGGCGAGACACACATTGCGGAACGAAGACAAGCATACCGACTAGCCTCCATAAATATCAACACCATAAGGTCGCGCATTAAATTGTCCTTACTCAAGGAGATGCTGATCGCGGCGGACATCGATATAGTCCTAATTCAGGAGGTGTACGTTCAAGATTTTCCGATCATCCACGGGTACGACGCCTACGTTTCACATGCCTCCGAAACAGGCAGCGGCGTGGCAATACTTCTTAGAGAAGGCATAGAAGCTGAGGATGTTCTACACCTACCTTCAGCAAGGGGATCAGCGATGACGGTGCTTGGTGTCAGACTCATCAACATTTACGCGCCATCCGGAACAGACAAGAGACGAGATCGTTCCCGCTTCTTTGCCGAGGAAATTGCGCCGCTCTTCCAAGGACGACACGAATGTTTCATCCTCGGAGGTGATTTTAATTGTGTACTTGCCCAGAAAGATCAAATTCCTGGATACACAACGTGCCCGGAACTAAGAACGATAGTGCGTGATATGCATTTGGTTGACACATGGGAGCATGTGCATGGCCAACGTCAAGGCTTCACCCATATGACGAGTCATTCCGCTAGTCGCCTCGATCGAGTTTACATGACAAATACTCTCAGCACTGATATCGTGGATGCAGAACTGTGGCCTGCAGCCTTCACCGACCACACGGCATTTATATGTACCATCTCTCTCAGGAGACAGCAGGTGTGGCGGAGCCGCGGTACTTGGAAACTGAACATCGCCCACCTTGACAACCCAGACTGTCGCAGTGCCATCGAAGATACATGGACATCATGCCTAAGACGCCTCCAGGCGTATCCCACGACACTACGTTGGTGGCTGGATTGTGCCAAACCAGCAATACGCCGTACTTTCATTCGCTACGGTCGTGAACAGGCAGCGTGGCGACGGCAAACGATGAACTTCTACTTCGCTGTGCTACGTGACTGCATTAACCAGGCACCTTCTCCGGAGAGACAGACGACAGTACAACAAGCGAAGGCCAAGATTATAGCCATCATGAGAAGCCACCTCGAAGGAGTAGTAGTCAGGGCAAGGGCACTCGACCGAGTCATGGGAGAACAACCATCCATGTATCATATCATCAACGAACGTAAGCGTCGAGGAAGAGGCCTGATACACGTGCTGGACACTGAAGATGGCAGACATCTAACTACGCAACAAGAAATAAGCACTGCCTTTGTCGAATACTACACTCAACTATACACAGCGGTGGATACTGACATGGCGATAGTTAACGAAGTTTCTCAGACAATCCTTGGCACCATTGACCCGGCGGCAGAAGAACAGCTGACGGAGGATATAACTGAAGAAGAAGTAGTGGAGGCAATTGGTAAGGGAGCAGTGAATAAATCGCCTGGACCAGATGGACTCCCACTGGAATTTTATCGGACCTTCCGACGTATGATAACACCCATATGGACTAGTATTTGCCGTGAATTGATGACTCCAGATGTGCCCTTACCACCATCCTTCGTGGAAGGACTTATCATCCCGATACACAAGCCATCAGGTCGCTCACGGATTCGGGACTACCGACCATTGACGCTTCTGAATTGTGACTTTAAGATATTCTCCAGACTCTTAGCTTCGCGCTTCCGAAGAATATTGCGCCAAGTGATATCACTCGATCAAACGTCGCTTGGTGGAGACGCCAACATTCAGACAGCACTCGGCGAATATCGCGATGTAATCGCACTGGCGAAGACCTGCCGCCTTCGCGGAGCCCTTGCGTCGATTGATTTTGATCGGGCCTTCGACAGAGTGGGCCACACCTATCTGGCAGCAGTCATGAAGCACATGCGATTTCCACAGCCCTTTATCAGTGTCGTGATGCGGCTATTAAATAATGCCTCCTCCAAAGTGCTCATCAACGGTCGGACGACAGCATCCCTCACCATATCAAGATCGGTTAGACAAGGATGTCCACTTTCGACAATTTTATACGCCATAGCCCTTGAACCACTACTCTGTGGCTTACGTCAACGATTGACAGGGTTGACAATGAGAGGGTACACTTTCAAGTGTAAAGCGTATGCAGACGACCTGGTGCTCATGGTACGGACTGACAACGACATGCAAGAGGCTTTAACTTGGATCAACAAATATGGAATGGCTACAGGCAGCCGCATCAATGTGGACAAGTCAATGGCCATGAGTATCGGTGACGGGGTACCAGAAGAACATGTAGCGCCCTTACAACTCAAGGATACCTTGAAATGCTTAGGTGTTGTCTTTACCAACGACGTGCGTCACACAGCAGCTTACAACTACAAGAGACTTCTACAGTCGATCCGGACAGCAGTCAGAGGAAATACTATACGGTCTTTGGACATTATCCAGCGTGTCAATTATGTTAACACATACATGGCGTCACGAATTCCTCACCTTGCACAAATCCTTCCGATGCCGACGGTGATAGCACTGCGTATATTGGCTGCGTTTGGTTCCTTCGTCAGTGCGGGACTACTCTTCAAAGTTAGATATGAAACCCTCACCCTCCCTCCCGGCAGGGGAGGTTTAGGTCTTGCACATGTTCATGATCGAGCAGTGGCACTATACATCAGCACCATGTTGAAATTGTGGAGACGACATCACACATCTCTGACAGGATTCTTAATAGAAGAACTAGCACCGAGGTCTCAAACAGCACCGGTGGCGGTGCAGCACATCTCACAGTCACTCCACCACATCAGTGCCTTTTTTATAGAATACAGTTACGTTCAGATGGCACTGCCGGAAACCAGACCTGCGACGGCTCGCGACATCTATCGAATCTTAACGGCCACAAGAACTGGCAATGTTATTGAGAAGAAGTATCCAAATGTTGACTGGCCGGTGGTATGGCGATCGATACACCACGTTTCCTTGGATACGGAAACACGTGCCATGTGGTACCTGACAGTGAACGGTAAACACGCAACACGATCTAGACTCCACTCTATACATTTGATGGACTCACCATTATGCCCCCAGTGCCGAGTTCTGGACGACGACGAACACCGGTTAACATGTGGCCCAGCAGCAGAAGTCTGGCGTTTAGGACAACAGATAATAGCTTTCTTTCTACGAGTGGGGCCACAAGACATCAGACCACGTTCCGTGTTATTCCCTGACAGGACATACTATCCACGAACTAAAACGAATGCAGTAACATGGATTCGAGCACAACTGGTGCTCTATTTATTCAGAGATACCCCGAAGAATGTATTAGACTTTTGGATCTACTTAGAAGAACGACATAGAAAGATTGTACATAATCCTAAGTATAGGCAGTATTTTTCAAATTTTTTATGGAGTGCGTTTCAGGACCCGCCGCACAGCTGGAACGTCCCGGGTAGGAGAAGTTAAAATATTAAATCGACGAAGAATGAACGAAAGATATGAAAACGGCAACTAATCCTAATGTACGAGAAGACGTACCCGGGCGCTGGAGCGGCGAAGGAATTGGAATAACACTCTACACCGTGCTGCGTGTATGTTTATTTATGAAATGCGAGAAGGCAGTTAAGTTTCTGTATGGGTTGTGCGCACGGTACACAAATTTACTATTACATAAACAAAAAATAAATAAATATGTTGAAAGGCTAAATATAATACCACTGATTCTCACAAAAGGATAATGACAAGTTTTATTAACAAGAAAAACTGGTACAGTTATCTTTAACTCAAGAGGCACACAACCATTAGGCAAGAGACAAAGAGCAGTAAATCTACAAAAAGTCTGTATATGCATTTACTCTTTGCAAAGAACTATTATGCCAAAGCATAGACAACTGCAAAGTGGACAAAACATAACAGACAGTAGCACAGTACTTTAAAATAATAATAATAAACATTTTTTAATTGATTATCACAACACTCCCACTTCAATTAACAAATGTTTAACACTTCTGTAGTCTTCTGTCAGCAAGAACTTTAGCATCACCAACATAAAGTAGCTGTCTTATTTTTTCAAAATTGCTTCTAGTGAGTGGTTTGGTAAGAATATCTGCTTGCTGATCTGTAGAGCTTACATGTTCAAGGTTGAAGATTCCCAACTTAAATTTTTCTCGTATGAAATGATACTTCACGTCTATGTGTTTTGTTCGTTTGTGATACTCAGGGTTCTTGATCAACCGGATGGCACTTTGACTGTCCATATACAAGGTGGTAGTAATTTCTTTCTGATTAATAATATTTTGTAAAATTGACTGTATCCATACAATTTCTTTTACAGCCTGACAAGAAGCTAAATATTCTGCTTCAGTTGTTGATAATGCCACCACTTTTTGCCTCTGAGAGCTCCAAGCTATAGTAGCTTCACCAAACTTAACAACAAAACCTGTGGTCGATCTTCGAGTAAGAACATCTCCTGCATAATCTGAATCACAAAAAACAGACAAACGAATATCCTCATTCCTTGGATAATACAAGCCATAAGAAATAGTTCCCTTTAGGTACTTTAAGATTCTCTTCACAGCATTCCAGTGCATCTTTTCTGGTTTTTCAAGATGCTGACTAGCATTATGTACTGAAAAAGTGATGTCAGGTCTGGTTGCCACAGACAAATATAGTAAACTTCCAACAGCCTGACGGTATGGAGCATTGATAATTTTTGAGTCATTCCCCATCTCAGAGTACATTTGTCCACGATCAGCAGGAATAGCTACAGCATTGGTATTTTCCATGTTGTACCGTTCCAGTACAGCTCTTGCATATGCCTCTTGGTTTAAGAAGATGGAGCCATCCTTGAACTGCTCTATCTGCAAACCGAGATAATGATTAACACTGCTGGTTGTTATCTCAAATTCTTGTTCCAAATCACTCATTAGTAAATTAATTACTTCCATAGATTCTGATATGATTAGTCCGTCATCAACGTGAATGGCTAGAATGGTCAAGAATTCACCCTTATTATTGACAAAAACACAGGGGTCTGCACTTGTTTCTGTCAGTCCAAATTTGTTCAACACACTGGTGAATCGTTTATTCCATAGTCTAGAAGCTTGTTTAAGCCCATAGATACTTTTCTTCAGCTTGCATACCTTTTTGGTACCATCCTCAAACCCTTCTGGCTGTTTCATATATATTTCAGTATCTATTTCACTGTATAAAAATGCAGTTTTCACATCAAACTGCCTCATATGCATTGCTTTGGATGCTGCAATAGACAAGATTATTCTTATGGAATCAAATCTAACCACTGGACTAAAGGTTTCAGTATAGTTCATGCCTAATTTCTGTCTAAATCCTCTAGCAACAAGTCGAGCTTTAAATCTATCCACAGTTCCATCAGTTCTCCTCTTCACTTTGAACACCCACCTATTGTCAAGTATTTCTTGGTTTTCTGGGGGCTCAGTCAAGATCCAAGTTTCATTAAGATTAAGAGAATACATTTCTTCTTGCATAGCCTGTTTCCAATTTTCTGCATTGTCACATTCCATTGCATCTTGATATGAGATGGGTTCATAGCACTTCGTTATGCAGGTAGAATTTACAGTAGTATAGTTGGCGTATCTGACAGGCTTTTTGATTTTTGACCTGTCTCGTAGGCTGCTTGTAATTTTATTCTCAGATTTGATGACCTCTTGATTGTCATTTTGCATAGAAGATCTACAGTTGGCTTCAGTATTTGATTCTTCTTCAAAGATTCTAATTTCTTCTCCTGTTTGATTCAGGGTTTCCTCTTGAGTAGTCTGCTTGTCATCAGTTGTCTCAGATATCAGGAAAGGTACACATTCAGTATTGAAAGTTTTCTCTGATTGACAGTCCTTATATAATTTGCCCATGAAAACAATGTCACGATATATTTTAACTTGATCTTTATGAGAAAACCAAACACGATACCCCTTTACTTCTGTATCGTAGCCAACTAGAAAACCTTTTTCACCTTTGGAATCCCATTTCTGCCCTCTCTCCTTTGGAATGTGTGTATAAACCATCTCTCCAAATATCCTGAGTTTGGTCACATCATAATCCAATCCATTCCACATTTTGTGAGGTGATTTGCCATTGACACTGCTTGTACCTGTTCTATTCAAAATATAAGTTGCTGTATTAATGGCTTCAGCCCACAGTCGTATTGGCAGCCCACTTGCATGAATCATTGTTCTTGCAGTCTCCACCAAAGTTCTGTTCTCACGTTCGGCTGCACCATTCTGTTGAGGACAATAAGTTACTGATTTTTGATGTGTTATCCCATAATTCTGCATTATTTTTCGCACTTCATGGTTAATGAATTCTAGTCCATTATCAGTTCTGATCACTTTAATGCCATTTTCAATTTGTTTTACAGTAGTTTTTATGAAAGATTCCAAGTGTTCCGCAACTTCAGATTTATGTCTTAGAAAATACACAGTTCTCCAATGTGAATAATCATCTTTTAACAAAAGAAAGTACCTTGAACCACCAATAGAATCAACTTGCATAGGGCCACACAAATCACAGTGAATCAGTTCACCTGCCCTTTTTGACTTTGAATCACTTTTGTGGAAAGGTAATTTATGAATTTTCCCAACGACACAATCTTCACACAAACTTTTATCTTCTTCCTTAAATTGAATCTGCCTATCTTTCAGAAACTTTTTCGCATGGGGATAATTTTGATGAGCAAGTCTTTTGTGCCAAATTTTAAGATCTTCCTTGGTAGCCACATTTGCTTGAACACTGTCATTTTCACTAAGTGAAATCTTAAATTTCATCCTATACAACCTTTCTTCACGAACTCCCACTGCAACAACATTCTCTCCCTTGAAAAGTCTGCATGTTGCCTTGTCAGATTTAAATTGTATGCCCTTGTCTAATGCTGCTCCAAGTGAAAATAAATTAAACCGAATATCTGGCACATATAAAACATTTGACAAATACTTTTCATTCCACCTTTTACCATCAAAGGCTAGAATGTTTATGTCGCCTTTCCCATGTGAAGTAATATAACTACCATCACCAATACAGATTTGGACTTCACTCTCAAATGGACTATAATTTACAAACCATTCAATTTCATTACACATGTGATCAGTAGCACCAGAATCTAAAAACCATGCATTTTTATTTACATGATTGGCTGCTAAAATTTTGCTTATCAAAGCATCCCCTCTTAGTTCACACTGATTCTGACCTTGATGCTTTGATACAGTACTCCTGCATTCTTTTGCACAATGACCGGGTTTATTACACTTGAAACAAATGGTTTTGCAATCTTTAGCCCAATGACCAGGTTTATTACATTTGAAGCACTTACCTTGTTTTCTTGAATTTTTATTTGTAGGACAGGGATTATTCTTAAAATGATTACTTCTTCCTTGTGTACCTGCTGCAAATGCTTCCCCCTTCACGTCTTCCTGAAGATTAAGGCGTTTTTCCTCCATCAATAATCTTGATGTCAAATTTGCTAATGTCTGTTGATCCGGATGTGTTGATTCCCATGCACTCAGAAAATGGTTATAACTTTTTGGTAGTGTCATTAACAGTTTTGTGATCACCATAGAATCTGAAATATTTTCACCTTGATTCCTTAACCGATGTACCAGGTCTTCTAATTGTGAAATATATGTAGCCATATCATTTGAAATATCCTTTTTTAGGTTATACCATTGCTGCTGGAGTAAATGTATGCTTACACTGTTTTTCTGTTCATAAACTGAAAGTAATTTGATCCACATAGCAGCTGAAGATTCACAGTTAATGATATGTAGCAATGGCTTGTCTTCAATTGATGTTCCAATAACTTTCTGAGCTGCATTGTCCAACTTATTCCATCTTACAAGATCTTTTTCATACTTCAGCCTTGCTTCAGTATTCATGTTGTCATTACACTCTGGTTTAATTACTTCACCTGTGACAATGTCCCAAGCTCCCATAGCACTTAAAGTAACACGAACTTGAAATTTCCAGGCAGACCAATTTTCAATGCCTCTGAGTTTTGTAATTCTAGAAATTTCGTTTTCCATCATTTTAACACAGCAGAAATAACCTTAAAACTTTTGCTCACACAAGTTTAATACTACAATAATGCACCCACTATTCAGTTTTACTTTTGTCAGTTCAAAACTTGTCACTCAGTGATTACTGGGCCCATAACCTGTTGAAAGGCTAAATATAATACCACTGATTCTCACAAAAGGATAATGACAAGTTTTATTAACAAGAAAAACTGGTACAGTTATCTTTAACTCAAGAGGCACACAACCATTAGGCAAGAGACAAAGAGCAGTAAATCTACAAAAAGTCTGTATATGCATTTACTCTTTGCAAAGAACTATTATGCCAAAGCATAGACAACTGCAAAGTGGACAAAACATAACAGACAGTAGCACAGTACTTTAAAATAATAATAATAAACATTTTTTTAATTGATTATCACAACAAAATAAAATAAAAACTCTATAAAAAAAAGTGGTCTAAAGCGCCTACTTACTAAGGAGGACGTGCCAGGTTCGAGTCCCGGCCATAGCATAAATTTTAAATCATTTGGTATAACGAGACAATGTTGTCTCAAGGAATTGTATTATTTGTTGGTATTGATATGAAGTAGGTGTACTTCATCGAAATTGTAATCCCAATCCCTGTCGATTATTGAGATAATTTAATAATTTTGAAGCTAGTAATTCTTTAAAGTGATGAATTAAGCACTGGACACTCATGGCTACACGACGAATAGAGAAGATTGTTAATGAGGGTCCCAACAGATAATTTAGAGGCTGTAGATGGAGTAAAAGAAGAGAAGGACGGTTCGTAATATAATAGCCGAGAAGATGTGTACTGACAACGGCGGCAGAAGCTAGCAGAAACTGCAATTAAAACGTCGTCCTGTCGTTTGCAACATTATGTTTCTGTATTCACCTCCACAGAGGTCGATTGCTGTGGTTCGCCTGCGTTATCAAGTAAGTGACGCACGCCATGCTTTTGTAGGAACACAGCATTGTAAACAGTAACGCAATCACAAATGGGAACTTTATCTGCCGTTTTTCACTTCTCTCGCTGACTTTGTACGATTTACGCGTATTTTTGAGGGAAGAGGAATTATCGCATCTGTGGGAGTGGCCTATTAATCACCAGAGAGCAGCTATAACAGTCAGACATTAATTTATCGTAGCATGCCTGCTTGACCCAGTGGCGTTGTGTTTTTCTCGGCAGCTGTCGCGTATCTTTCTGACCCCTTCCTTGGGGCAGCGATTTTCGAAGTCACCGCAATCGCACCACTAAAGTTTCAGAATAAAGATGTCAAACTAAAAAAAAAAAAAATATTTTCGCTATATATATATATATATATATATATATATATATTGTAAAAGTGTAAAAATTGTTGAAACAGTATAAACGTTGAATAAAAAAATATATTTATAGATTCATCATTTTCTTGATATGCAGCTCTTATTTTTGCCGTGTATGCAGTAAAAATTACTGGGTATGAGGTCCGCCTGATATGTTAAACACTGTTTTATTATGCACCCAAACTAGTTTCAGCACCTCTGTGCTAGTTGTAAATTTAGGCCTAAAAATTCGTCAGTCTTATTTTGGTTTTTACCTTATTTTACATTTTGTGGTTGCTATAGCAACTACGATGTTATTAACGACATAATGACGTCATAACCACGACGTTGTCATCTGCAAACAAAATTATCTCTTTTAACAACTTGTGAGGTTTTTAAACCGCTACTTATGGTGCGAAAACGTAATTTTAGTATGTGGGGATATTTCTATCGTCTGTTTACTATCTATTACTTACAGTTTCTTATGGCATACACTTCTTCTTCCGCACCGTTTTACATAGCACACATGTAATACACATATTTTGCGGACTTTTACTATATTACACGTGCGCTATGTAAAACAGTGCGGAAGAAGACGTGTATGCCAAAAGAAACTGTAAGTAATAGATAGTAAACAGAAAATAGAAATATCCCCACATACCAAAATTACGTTTTCGCACCATAAGTAGCGGTTTAAAAACCTCACAAGTTGTTAAAAGAGATAATTTTGGTTGCAGATGACAACTCTACCACTACATAAATATGAAAAAAGAGTCCCACATGACCACAAAATGTAAAATAAGGTAAAAACCAAAATAAGACTGACGACTTTTTAGGCCTAAATTTTACAACTAGCACAGTAGTAAAATAAATGTAATATGTTTACACAGCATGAAATAAATTAAAAGCCCAATGATGATGGCACAGAGGTGCTGAAACTAGTTTGGGTGCATATTAAAACAGTGTTTTGCATATCAGGCGGACCTCATACCCAGTAATATATTTATAGAGTAAAGCAAAAGAGAGACTATAATTGCACAAGCAACTCAGTACGTAAAAGACGAAAGTCTATCGTGAAGCTGCCTCAGATGAGGTGCGGTGTGTGTAGAAAGCAAGTTATGACCTCTGCGACGTGTTGGAGGGAGATGGAGAGAAGGGGAAGCGGGTTATGCTTCTTTTTATCCGCCGTTGCTACCAAATTGCTCTATCAACGGCTACGTAAAAATGGAACACGGAAGTCAGAACATTATGTGGAATCGTCCTATACTGACTTAAAATGCCATGGCTATTACAGGAAGTGTAGGTGTGTTTTTTCGCACCCACGACATTCTGGCCGGCCGCGGTGGCCGAGCGGTCTGCGGCGTGCCAGTCACGGTCTGCACGGCCGCTGCGGTCAGGGGTTCGAATCCCCCCTCGGGCATGGATGTTTGTGCCGTCTTTAGTGTAAGCTAGTTCATAAGCAGTTTGTAAGTTTAGGAACTGATGACCCCGCAGTTAAGTCCCATAAGCTGTACAAACATTTGATTCGACATTTGACGACATTTTGTGCGTAGCCCGTGACATTTGCTAGGTACGTGTATAGAAACGTCCGTGTTCAAATGTGAATGTCAATATTACTTGATGAGTCAGGAACAGCGTTATCGCGAATGGTTGCTATAGCAACTACGATGTTATTAACGGCATAATGACGTCATAATCACGAATGACGAACACAATTACGACGGCTGTACTTACATAGGTCACCTGGATACAGTCGGTCAGGCGCATCGGTCAATAGTTTCTTAGCGTCGGTGCGACAGGGCAACATAGGGCAGTTAGTAGGCGTTCAGCATGGAAGGGTGTGCAGTCCCGAACTGTTCTAATGGTTCAGAGAATGGTTTTCATATTTCCTGAAAGGCGTAAAATTTGGACACTAAACTATCATCGTGACAAATGGAAACCAAAAAGTCTTCAAAACATCGATATGCAAAGTGGGTTAAATGATTTGTAGTTAAACACAGCCGTGGTGGAATGGGCGTGTACTCCAAGGCGTCTAGCTGAGGAAAGCGCGGAGGTTTGAGTCCTCCCTCGGGCAGGTGTGTGTATGTGTGTGTGTGTGTGTGTGAGTGTGTGTCAGTTGTCCTTAGGTTAGTTTCAGTAGTATGCAAACCTAGAGACCGATAACCACAGTAGACAAGCCCCATAGATCATTACAACCTTTGGGGAAAAAAAGAAGAAGAAGAAGAAGAGACAGAGAGAGAGAAAGTAAACCAGTCAATAATCCGAATATTGGTTTGAACACCACAGTGCTTTACTAGGCATGGTTCTGTTCGGAGGTGGTATGCCGTTACTTTCCTCCGACATTCGAACTGACTTACTCAGTCAGTTATAGGGGGACCTACAGTTTAACGTGGGTGCCGAACCACGGTGCTACTCGGTATTTTTCACATGAGCAATACTGCCAGAGGTGAAAGAAGTGGAAAGTGACAGATAAAAATCCTAGGACCTGGCGGGGATCGAACCCGCGACCTTTAGGTTTGTACCTGGTGGGGATCGAACCCGCGACCTTTAGATTTGTAGTCTGCAACGTGTTGTAAATGTCAAGTTTCAACAAGTTTTGTTCTAGCGAAGGGTGCGACCGCTATAAGGTATCGTTATAGACTTTTATTTATAGATATATTTGCGATAACAAACAATATCTACATGTAGACGATAACAGTATTAATTACTTTTAAATGATGCATGCTGTTTTTAGTAATTGTGCGCCTCGGTTGCACAGTGGTATAGTGCCAGACTACAAATCCAAAGGTCGCGGGTTCGATCCCCGCCAGGTCCTAGGATTTTTATCTGTCACTTTTCACTTCTTTCACCTCTGGAATTATTGTTCATGTGAAAAATACCGAGTAGCACCGTGGTTCGGAACTCACGTTAAACTGTAGGTCCCCCTGTAACTGACTGAAATTTGTAGCCGTGAAATATGATCTGTTTTGTCGGGAATTTTCTTTGTAAGGCGCATTTTGCACCTGCTTTTCCAGTCTAGGCGATTAGGATGTACGCGTAGGAAACGCCGCATCGCGTGTTTGCCTGTTGCCGATAGCACAAATGCCTGTGTCAGAAACGTGTTAGCTCTAGGCACGAAACGAACGTTCTACTTGTCAGCGGCATCTTGCGAAAACACACGACCTTAAACACGAAGACGTTGCACCACTTAGAGCAGCCACTCTGAGTCGGCGTGAATCTCTTCCAAGTTATTTTAATGATGGTTCAAATAAATTTGACATACCCTTAATTGTAGGGATCTTTATTTTGATATGAATTTTTAGTCAAATGTACGGCGCTTCCGGTACGGTAACTGAAAAAATACTTTTTAACCCATCAGCTATTTAAACATGTAACAGCTATGGATTTCAGTCCCGGACGGTCATCACAGGATGTAAGGGGAGGACAGATAATTTAAATATCTATAATGTCCACTGTCTAAGATGACGCTTGAAATATAAAGTAACTTTTGTCACATTCATTGTCATGGAAATGATATCGCATCGAAGAACAGGGAAGAAGCCACGGAGTAGCCGAGCGCATTGAGACGCCATGCTCAGATGCGCGAGGCCGTTCCCCATCGAGGATTCGAATCCTCCCTCGGGCATGGCTGTATGTGTTGTCTTTAATATAAGTTAGTTTATAAGTAGTTTGTAAGTTTAGGGACTGATGACCCCGCAGTTAAGGCCCATAACCTTAACAAACATTTGGTCATTTGATTTGAAGAACAGGGTGACATGGAAATGGCAAAGTGTATCATCTGTAACCTACAGATAATAAACTTTGATAGATGTATGTTTTCCTGTTCTTCCATCTTTTATTTGACATCATTAATTGTGTCAAACATTAGTTTGTAATTCAAGTGTTACTTTTAATACTCGATTAGGTATTCGTGCCTTCAACTTACTTATTATATAAGCCTAAAAGGACAATGTTGCATGCTTTTACCTGATACGTTTTCACCTTACATCCTATGAAGATCGTCCACAACTGAAACCCTTAGCTGTTACATGTTTAAATGCCGAATGCTCGAAAATACATTGTTTTTTCTCAACTGCAACAAACTGAGTTCACGATAGCTGCGACAGCTGTTGGCCGCAGACCAAAACCTGAGCGAGTTGGCCTGATGCCCAGTAGTTTCGCTTGTGGTTGTAACGAGATGCAGGCGTGAACCTATTGTGTTCGAAGGCCTTGCCAAACTAATTCAAAGGCGAGTTCGTGCAATAGTATAAGCACTCTCAAAGGGTATACAACTGGCAGTCGCAAAGATAATTAGTGCATAGATTGTATACAGCACGGGTCAGATACCAGGAAAACACAGAAAATAACTTCGTTATCTAAAGTTACATTTTAATTTTTGTAAAGAAGCATTCCATAGAGTGAACAGATACGTTCCAAATCTTTCCGACGAAGTACTCCCACGGCATGTGTAATAATTGAATACAAATGACTATGAGCTTGAGAAAACAACTGTATGATGAGACAGTGGCTGTACTCAACTTCGGGAGGTGACATCCTTGCTCTGGCAAAACACGTATTAGCAGTAGAAAAAATAAACTATTTCTAGCCACCGAAAACAGGATTCTTCTTTCCTGCCCTTGGTGATCCTATCGACAACACTGCAATTTCGCTTCTTAAGGATTTGACGATAGTACGTGCACAAAAGAAGAAGAAGAAAAAAAAAAAAAGGAATCAGCATTTTAGATGGGGCGGCAGTTTACTTCTGTTAACTTTCACTTTAGTGAACGAAAGAATTATCAGTTACCATGTAAGATTAAGAGCAGAGTTACAAACTGTTCAAAGAAGGAGTGTACGTAGGCTCTCATGGTATGTAACGTACTCTGTAGGTACTAGGAGGGGCGATTATTGTCACAAATAGTTTGTAGAACAGAGAGAAGGCTGTTAGAACAAACCATTACGACATGGTGTCCTACCTAGATCTGACTTCTTGGTTAGCGCCATCCACATGTTCAGAAATTCTTTTAGAAGTTTCCATGTACTCAATCATTTTTGAAGTGAACACCTATTATATTTCTAATTTTTAGCAGCGCTTAGAAGTCAGGACGTTTGGCGATGCACATTAGTAAATCGGTGATATCTTTTATGAAATACTATCTGAAAAGCCGACGTTGCCCGGGTATTTCTTATTTACAGTCTTCTCTTAGTTCAACTCCTCTTCCGTCCTCTATACATTAAGAATGGATTAAATCTTTAGTTTTGCTATGTAACAAGGACAAACAAACATAAAGCCTACGTGTTAGATCACGAAACCGGTATTTTCACGTATAGAAACGTAAACCTGACGCCAATGTTAAAACTGCATTTGACGTCTAATGAACTTTGATGTGAAACAAAAACTGCATAAAAATCGACACTGAATTAAGCACAAAAAAACCGAATTTGGAAAACACGACAGAAAATGGATAGAATAACACCGAAATATGAAAAAAAAAACACCAATGGGGGAGGGCGGAGAAAATACAGAATTTCGCGAAAAGAACACCATATTTGTCACTGCAGGATTTGGCAAAAAATAACGCCACCTGTTGCAAGATTTAAAACTACTGTGCAATAAGAACTCTGTATTTGGTCGAAAGGATACAGAATTTTTGAGTTTTGAAACAAAAACAAAAAATCATGGAATTTGGCAAAAATTAACCATATATTTGGCACAAAAAAGTGGCTAAGAATTCTAAACTTGGTAAAAAGCTACATGTTTTGCAAATAATACCACCGAATTTGGTCATAAGAATAGGATTTTTTTCTGTATCTATTGATTGAATATATGGTTCATTGCGTCTTGGTGTTACTACGATGTTGACCACGTTGCTGCGTCGCTCCTATTATCCACTGCTTTTCACAAATAGCACGAGCAAAATACGAAAGGTGGCCGAAAGCAACCAGTCCAGCGATTAGATGTAGTATTTCAATTAAGATAGAAGCGACACGGACGGCTGCACAGCTCATGGCGGGTAATTAAGTTTATCTAATAGGCGAGCGCTAACTAGGACACGCGCGGCAGCAATGGCCACTGCGTTGCATTGTCAGCTAGGCCCCGGCTTTCACTACTCGCTGCAAAACACCCTTCTAGTCAGGCAAGCTCTTCATATAGCCACCAAGTATGCTGTGTCGTACCGTCTGCAGCGTAAATCGAGGGTATTTAACGACGGATCACGCAGGCTAGTTACTGACCAGGGCAACATACATAAGACTAGGAAACGAAGTTGTTAGATGATGATGATACAAATTTATATATAGAACTACAAAATTTGTGTGTGTGTGTGTGTGTGTGTGTGTGTGTGTGTGATTTCACTTTCTACAGCCGCGGTGGAGTGGCCGAGCATTCTAAGCCGCCTTGCTGCGAAGCGTGCGGTTGCTCGCCGTTGGCGGTTCGAGTCCTCCATGTGTGTCATATTTTCAACATCAAATATGTTCTTTGTACCTTGTTTTGAAATTCCTGCAAGTATTGCCTGCGTATACTGTATCACATTTGACATTCAATTTTATACAGGGTGTCCCAGCTATCTTGTCCACCCAAAATATCTCTGGAACAAAAACAGCTATTGGAAAACGACTTTCACCGGTATCAATGTACGGCTGGGACCCATGAATATACATATTTGGAAACATTCTAAAACGAAAGCAAACGGTTTCTTTAACACAAACTTATGTTTTTTTAAATGGACACACTATATTTTTTCCTCAGCAATCCATAGCATGACAAATCACATAAACACCGATATGTAACTGGAATATTGCGATGCAATCAACGCCATTGTTTATGTGATTTGTCATGCTATGGATTGTTGAAGAAAAAATATAGGGAGTCCATTTAAAAAAACATAAGTTTGTGTTAAAAAACACATTTTATTTCGTTTTACAATGTTTCCAAATATGTACATTGATACCGGTGAAAGTCGTTTTCCAATAGCTGTTTTTGTTCCACAGATATTTTGGGTGGACAAGATAGCTGGGACACCCTGTATATCCCTGATCCTTCGTGTAAATTTAACGTGTTATTTAACACCAGCTAATGTGGTATTTTACGTATTATTTAAAGTATCAACAGCCGTAGTAGAACAGGTATAAAATTGTGTCAAGTGAAAATATGTGTATTTGCCTAAATCATTGGTGGCACCGAAGCATTTCAAAAGTACTTTCGACTGGTTGTCATCTCTATTATGAATGTTTAGCCATGTAAGGAGAATGCCTGTCACCTGGAAGAGTTTGTCCCTCTGTTGAGCCTTGTGGCATGCCTACTTGGTCCTCAGAGGCTGCCTTCTTTTGAATAGTTACATTGAAGTAGATAATGTGGACTGTTATGTTGAAGAACTGTACGCCAGTCTTTAGCGAATTCTTGACGTATATCTAGAGTCACAGCGACATATTGTGCAGTCTTCTATTTACAGCGGTGCGCAGCGTTTGCCGGCCGCGGTGGCCGAGGGGACTGAGGCGCTCTAGTCACGGTCTGTACGGCCACTACGGCCGGGGGTTCGAATCCCCCGTCGGGCATGGATATTTGTGCCGTCCTTAGTCTTAGTTAGTTCATAAGTAGTTTGTAAGTTTAGGGACTGATGACCCCGTAGTTAAGTCCCATAAGCTTTACAAAAATTTGAACATTTTTGCGCAACGTTTGTCGTTTTGCCGAGGACGATGCCACTCTTACTGACGCAAACTATCGCTTCCCATCCGTCGCTGTCGATTTCCAAATGTACAGCAGATTTAGATCGACATATTGTCGCTGTGCCTAGTAGTGGTACAGTGTACCCTCCGCCACGCACCTTACGCTGAATTTCGGAGTATGTATGTAGGTGTATTATGTACGACGGGCCACAATATTGCGCTATCCCTCTGTTTCCATTTTTTCAATCGAAAGTTAATTTTTTATCCCTACTCCATATCTAAGAATATTACCGGGAAGAAAGAGAAGGCGTGAATAGGAGGTCTGTATCTGCTTCATAAGCACCTTTGGCATTTATCTGCTCTCCCTCTGTGCCTGCGTCAGAGCTTTTGAATGAAGAGTGTGTTCGGACGGAGGCTCCGCTAGCCTATCTCGTAGCTAGCGAGCACTTTGCCCTGCGTATTCAGCGCCCGCTGCCGCGTCAGCAGTCAGCAGGGACGGTGATCTCGCGTGATGACTCGGCGCATTGCACCGCCACGGCAGTCAGCAAGGCAGCCTCTCTCTTGAAAGCTGCGTCTATCTGGCACACCGGAAGGCATGCCAGTTTTAGTCCCTTAACCCGTAACTGGTGCACCTGGGGTCCAGGGACCCGAACGAAATTTCTTTTTTTCCAGTACAGTGAAGTGTGTATGACACTGACTCGCATCTCCCTGTACTCTCCTAGCATTCAGTTTACTACCAGCCCACAACATTGTTGAAAGGTCATCGCGCACAAAATGTTCAAATGTTTGTAATTCTATGGGACCAAACTACGTCGGTCATCAGTCCCTAGACTTACAAACTACTTAAACTATGTTAAACTAGCCTAAGGACAATACACACATCCATGCCCAAGGGAGGATTCGAACCTCCGACGCGGGAGGTGGACACGAATGAAAGTTATTCATGTCTTACAGTACTTAGCGTTGATTCTCCTACTAGCGTGTACATTCATTAAGTAACAGTACAAAAATAGACCAGAAGAAGGGCATTCAAGCGCCCGAAACCGGTCGTTAAAGTTAAAAATAAAAACCACAAGCAACTGATTGCTGCATTTCATTAATTTATAAATACAAGTACTTGATTTTTTGCCTTGCAGTCTTATTCTTAAGTGTTACGTCTTGAACATATTGTTCACTAGATGACAAAAGGCATGGGATACTTACTAATATTAGGTGGGACCTCCGTTTTATCCGGTGAAGTGTAGCAGTTCGACAACGCGGGGACCCAATGCATTGGAAATTCGCTGTAGGAATACTCATCATGATGCCTCTAGAGTCGATCATAGTAGCGGAAGTGTTACCCGTGCAGGATTTTGAGTACGAACTGGCCTCTAAATTACGTCCCATAAATTTTCGATGGAAGTCACGTCGGACGATCTAGGTGCGCAGGTGATTCACTAAATGTTCACCAGTAGCGAATAATTGAGGCGCGGCAACGTGGAGCATTGCCCTCCATTATCAGATCCACCCTTCTTTGAGAACGTAAAGTTTATGAACGGCTGCACATGGTCTCCAAGGAGCCGAAGATAGCCACACCCAGTGAATTACTGGTTTAGTCGGACCAAAGGACGGAGTACACTCCAGGTAAAAACAGCACACACATGGCATAATGCAGCCAGCACCAGCTAGCACATTGCCTTGTTCACAAGTCAGGTCCATTGTCTCCTGTGGTCTGCGCCACACTCGAACACGACAAACAGGTCTGCAACAGGGACTCGTCTAACCAAGCCTTCATTTTGCAGCCGCGTAGGGTTCAAAGGGTGGCTCGAAGTTTACTTAAATAATACAATCCTGTACGTTGTCCTCAATAGCGAGTGTTCATCAGAGACTATGGTATTGTCAGGGGATTCCCTCGGGATGTGCGATAGGACCGCTATCTATGTAAATGGTCTGACGGATAGAGTGAATTGCAATCTGCGGCTGTTTGCTGATGATGCTGCGGTGTACGAGAGTGTGTAGTCATTGAATGACTGTAGTAGGATGCAGGATGATGTGGGCCAAATTTCTATGTGGTGTAAGGAATGGAAACTAGCGCTAAATGTAGAAAAGTGTAAGGTGATGCAAATGAGTAGAAGAAAGAATCTCCTAACGTTCGGATACAGCATTAGCAGTGTGCTGCTTGACAGAGTCGCGTCAATTAAATACCTAGGCGTAACGCTGCACAGTGATATGAAATGGAACGAACATATAAGGACAGTCGTGAGGAAGGTCAGCTTCGCTTTTTTGGAAGAATTTTGGGAAGGTGTGATTCGTCTGTAAAGGAGACCGCATATAAAAAGCTTTTACGACCCTGTCTTGAGTATTGCTCAAGTGATGGGGATCCTCGCTAGATCGGTTTAAAGGAAGACAGAGGCGGGCTGCTAGGTTTGTAACTGGTAGATTCGTGCGAATGTTTCTGAAATTCTTTGGGAATTCGACGGAAGTCGCTGGAGGAAAGGCGACGTCCTTTTCGAGAAACACTGTTGAAGAAATTTAGAGTGCCGAAATTTGAGGCGGACTTCAGAATGATTCTACTGCCACCAACGTACATTTCTCGTAAAGAACACAAGGATAAGATCAGGGTGATTAGGGCTCGTACGGAAGCATACAAATATTCTTTATTTCCTCGTTCTATATGGGAGTGGATTAGGAAGGCAAGTAACTAGTAGTTGTACTGAGTAGCCTCCGCCACGCACCTTTGGGTGGATTGCGGAGTATATATGTAGATGTAGATGAACCGATACGGTCACCGATATGGTGACGAGCCGAAGAGATGCGCTGTAAGCAGTGTCGTGCTGTTAGTAAAGGCATTCGATCTATCATCTACTACCATAGCCCTCGCCAACTTGTGCCACAGTGCGCTAACAGCTTCGTTCGTCGTACGTCCCTGCCCTGGTTCTTATCCAGTCATAAGTTAGTCCACTCTCCCCACTCTCCTTCTCTTTTCTCTCTCTCTCTCCACCTTCTTTTTTGCTTCTCCTTTTGACTGTTTCCTCCTCTCCCCTCTCTGTGTGTATCTCCTACCCCTATTTTCCCTCTCCTCCTACCCCTTTTTTCTGCCAATCACCTGCTCATCTCTCTCTTTCGAACACCTTCTCCACCTCCTCAGTTAATTGCCTCCTCCACATGTGAAAAATTATATAACTCTTTTAACTTTCATGGAGTTCAGTGAAGTGGTGTCTTAAGTTTATTGCAAAGTACCCTCCGCCATTCACCGTATTAATGCTTAGGAAGACGGTCATTTCTTCTTGTTTTGAAGGTTAGATTTTGTCGAAGTTCGTAGGCAAAGTACCCTCTCTCATGAACGATACAAAATTTTACGTGGACAGTGACTTTCCTCTCGTTTTGAATATCAAGTAGAAAAAGTTGGATAGAGCATCTTAGTCTCCGTCAATGACATTTCTACAAGTTTCATTCCATATTGGACCACCGTGCTCAGTAATTGTTATAATATGAGGCGCGTCCAGAAAGTATGTTCCGTTTAGTAATAAAATGAAATTGTACACAGGCACAGAAGAAATTTTTATTGCACAAAATTCTACAACTCTTAAACTACTTTTCCACATAACTGCCGAAATTTTGTAGGCAGTTGTCATACCGTGCCACACGTTTTTGCATCCTTCACAGAAGATTGCCGCCTGTGTATCCAACCATATGGTAACAGCTCTTTATCATCGTTGAAGTATTGACCACCAAGGACAGATTTTAGGTGTAAGAAGAAAGTCGCTAAGAGAGAGGTCCAAGCTGTATGGAGGATGATCAAACAGGTCCCATTCATACTTCCATAAGAATTGTTTCGTCACATTCGGTGTGTGAGGTCAGGCATTAAAATAATAAAAATAATAATAATAATAATAAAATCTTTTGATAGTAATTTTCTTCTTACACCTAAAATCTGTCCTTGGTGGACAACACGTCAACGATGATGACGAGCTGTAAGAACATGTTACCACATGGTTGAATACACAGGCGGCAACATTTTATGAAAAAGGCACACAAAACCTTGTGCCTTGATATGACTATTGCCTACAAGATTTCGGAAGCTATGTAGAAAAGTAGTTTAATAGTTGTAGATTTTTGTACAATCAATATCTTTTCTGTATCTGTACCCGTTCGTTTTATATAACCAAACGGAACTTACTTTCTGGTAAAACCGGCGTTGCCCGGGTGTTTACGCGTATGTATCCTACACACTCGTAGTCCACATCCTCCCCTCTCTTTCTGCATCCACCTCTTTCTCTCCCATCTCGCTTTTCGTTTCAACCTTTCCCTCTCTCGGCAAAGTTTTCTGCAAGGTACCCTCTGTCATACTATACAAACGTTTATGTACCGCCGGCCGCGGTGGCCGAGCGGTCTGCTGCGCGCCAGTCACGGTCTGGACGGCCACTACGGTCGCGGGTTCGAATCCCCCCCCACCCTCTCGGACATGGATATTTGTACCGACCTTAGTATTAGCTAGTTTATAAGTAGTTTGTAAGTCTAGGGACTGATGACCCCGTAGTTAAGTCCCATAAGCTCTACAAACATTTGAACATTTTTAGCTTGTTGTCAGCACTGACAATTTGCGCAAGGTCCGCTGTTCTGTGTCATTAAGTGCAGGCCGTCGGTATTATCCGCGATGAGAGGTACTGCTTGAAATATGGCATTTTGGCCACAATTTAGACACTGAGGAACTCGGACTGTTGAATATCAAATACCATTTCGGAGTTCAAAGTCTGTTAATTCCCGTCGTGAGTCCATAAATACATCGGAGCCCTTCCCTTGCGAATCGCCGGAGTAGAGATGCCAGCCCCGCTACCTGTGTCTGTCCCGTGCCTTGGGCCAGCTGTGGGTCCCTCGTAGGGCTGGCGGTGGTCTCGCCGCGGCAGCCAGCACGTCCGCGCGCACGCCAGCGGCGGCTGCAGATAAATTGCTATCTGCTCCGCTGCCCAAGGAGCCACGCCTGGGAACCTCCTCTGTCCGCTGGACGTCTCTCACCCATCTGCTTTACGTACGGATGTACTGAGCCAAGAAAAAAAAAGCTGTGTTTACTAAAACATTTGCACTAACTGGAAACAATTACAGTCTATCTTCCAATAACTTTCGGGTGTGCCGTCGATACCGTCGACATTCTGCCGAATATTTCGGCCCAGAGATATCACACCATCTTCAGGTGAGTAAACAAGTACTGTAGATTTAACTATGAATTAAGAAACCTCGAGACGGTTTTTCGTCTCGAATATGTCCAAGACATTAAAGATAAAGGTGAAGCAATGAATTGAAATTTGTGATGCGACCGGGAATCGAACCCGGACCTCCATATTTATGAGGCAGACGTCATACTGTTAGACCACCGCACCACTAACGATTAATGTGCCTCGGAATAGTCTAAATACGACTTCCCTCCACGTCACAAACTTTAATTCAGCTTCTGTGTTCCATAGATAATTGCCACTACTGCCAAGGCTCTCCATGCAGCGGAATAGATATCTATGGAACACAGAAGCTGAAGTTTGGGACGTGGAGGGAAGTCGTATTTAGACTATTCTGAGGCGCTCTAATTGTTAGTGGTTTGGTGGTCTAACGGTAAGACGTCTGCCTAGTAAGCCTGGAGGTCCGGGTTCGATTCCTGGCCGCGTTGTAAAAATTAATCTTAATGCTTCACCTTCATCTTCAATGTCTTGGACATATTCGAGACGAAAAACCGCCTCAGGGTTTCTTAATTCATATTTAAATTGATATTTACATAATCTTAGAAGGAATGTTCCACTATGTCCATTGCCGAGGTGCTATTCCGCTGTATGGAGAGCCTTGGCAATTATCTATGGAACAAAGAAGCTGAATTAAAGTTTGTGACGTAAAGGGAAATCGTATCTAGACTATTCCAAGGCGTGTCAATCGTTAGTGGTGCGGTGGTCTAACGGTTGTGGTTCAGCGATAAGCCAACTCTTCAACGAACAACCTTAACGAACGACCGCGAACCATACCTCTACCAGGTGACCAAGAAAAAAAATTAAGTACTGAAGAGTTATTGATATGGTCTCTGTTCTTTTCAGACATTCAAAAACGGCGGTAATTTTACAAATTCGAAATATTTAAACATTTCGAGCGTTTCATGGCATTGACATATATACAGGGGCATCCAGTTTTAAGTTTTAGGTGATATCCCTGGATCACTAAAGGAAAATAGCGGGGTGGTTCGTTTCAAATGGGCACGGCCGATTGCAGACCCCACCATTACACAAAAATTCGATTGTGAGCTTCGTCTCTAATGACTACGCTGTCGACGAGACGTTAAACTCTAACAACAACAACAAGAATCTAAGCTTCCTTCCTCCCAATGTGAGGTGGAAACGGAAACGTGTCTGGATAGTCTAATTTATTAAGGCGACCGCTGGCTCGAAGCGGGAAATCCGGATTCCCATCCCGTTTTAGTACAAATTTTCAACTTTAACACTGAATATATTTTTCAATACCATGAAACGGTCTAAATGATGAAATATTTAGAATTCGTAAAATTACGGCGTCTTTTAAATGTCCGAAGAGAACAGACAGAATATCAATAATTCTTCAGTAGTCCTTTATTCACCTGAAGATTTCCGGACGTCTCTGGGCCAGAATATTGTGGCAAAATATCGACAGGGATCCGGCTGCAGACTCGAAAGTTATTGGTAAAAGAGATACTTCAGTAAACTTCAGAAAACATCGTTTTAGTCGATGTTAGGCATCCCAAATATGGGTTTGCAACTGTTTCTGGCATGTGTATGAGTTTTCAGGTCCGAAAAGCAACCTTTTTCTAAATTTCTTTAGTTTTTCGCCTCTTACTTGAAACTATGCATCCCACAGACATTGCAAGTTAAAATCGGTTCAGCCGTTTAGCTATGTTTCTTTTTTCATTTTTTTTCTAAATGGACACCGTATATTATTTCATCAGAAGTGTATAGCATGACAAATCACATATACAAGGCGTTAATTGCATCGGAATACGCCAATTACAACCGGAGATGTTCATTTGTTTGTAATTCTGTCGGACCAAACTGCGTGGTTATCAGTCCGTAGCTTACAAACTACTTAAACTAGGGTAAACTAACCTAAGGACAAACACACACACACACACACACACACCCATGCCTCAGGGAGGATTCGAACCTCCGACGGCGAGCACCTGCGCGCTCCGCAGCGAGGTGCCTTAGACCGCTCAGCTACTCCACCGCGGCCAAGCGGAGATATTGCGAAGCGAAGTTGACGTGCGATGTATATGAAGGTCGCAGCTAGCGCGTCCGGAGACTCAAGCGAGACCTGACGTGGGCTAGCCCACCACCACCTAGAGAGAAGCCGCGGCGCTCTCGTGTGACGACAGGCAGAGTAGGTTGCGCACGTATAGCTGACTGGCTCGCTGCTTCGGCATAGTGGGCTGTGTCCCAGCGCCTACCCAGTCAGCTATGCGCGCGCAGCCTACTCTGCCTGACGTCACACGAGAGCGTCCAATCACACATTTGGTCTGACGGACCATATTCTCTTACTGGGTTCGTTCAAAGAGCTACAGGGCTGCTACCGAGCAATCCTGCAGCATGCTGCAGCCTACCGGCTGTTCAAGGAAGTTCCCTGCTGCAGCTTCCTGGCTGCATGAGCCGCAGGGAAAATTTCCTCCTGCAGTCTGACTGACGTCATCGGTACCGCGCATGCGCGGTAGTGCCTGCTTTGCTGCTGCAGGAAGCTGCAGCTCCTTGAACGAACCCACTGTTTTCATTAAACGACTATGGGGAACTGTATCGAGCGCCTTACGAAAGTCAAGAAACACGGCTTCTACCTGGGAACCCGTGTCTATGTTTACAGCCGTGGAGTTAATTAATCCCGGCTGCGAGCGAATAACGACTGTTAAACTGTTTGTAGAGCTTATGGGACTTAACTACGGGGTCATCAGTCCCTAAACTTACAAACTACTTATGAACTATCTAACACTAAGAACGGCACAAATATCCATGCCCGAAGGGGGATTCGAACCCCCGACCGTATTGGCGTGCGGACCTTGACTGGAGCGCCTCAGTCCCCTCGGCCACCGCGGATATACAGATAGGAAACCTCCGTAAGGGCCCGATCCTTCGCTCAGGGGTGCGGGGAGGGAGGGTTTCCAGCAGTTCCGTAAGATGTCCCATGATGGCGCTGCTGTCAGAAGCAGCTCTTTAAACTGGCCAGAGCAGGCGGCAGGTAGCGGCTGCCCCCACCACCATCCCCCCTCAAACGCCAGCAAGCCGGATACAGCCGTGGCCTCGTGGCAGGCGGCACGAGCTCTCCCCTCAGCTCCCCTACACGCTTAAAGCTCTGTATAGGGAAAGTATGGCCATCCTTTTCCGCGTCGCTTGCCGCCGTCTGCAGCTCGTGATTGGCTGAAATCGAGTCACGTGTTTCTTTCCACCATCTTTGTCCTATACGTTGCTTGGCTGCCATCAGAAGCCTCGTGAATATTCGTATGATTTCGTTTGAGTAATGCGACAGTGTTGTACTTTTGGGTGTTTTTAAGAAGCAAAGAAGGGAGGTAATCATTATAGTACTTCAATTAGGTATCAGAATACAGGAAGACGAACAGTGTGGCTGATGAAAGTCGTCAGAGAAAACTAGGAGTCCAGAAGCGAACTTCGGTTCTTGTGCTGTGATGATTTTAACTCATAATGTAAATTAGTAGATTAAAGATTCACTGACGTATGGTTCACGCAGCAGATACCTATATATTTTTAACTTGAATAAATTTGCGAAGAAAATTCCTGCACAATGCCGTGAGGTTAAATTAATCACGCGTCGTTGATCTGCAGGTAGTTGCCGAAAATACACAAATTTTTGTCATATTAGTGAGTGAACTAGATTTCCGTTTAGATATGAAATTAATATACAGTTCCTGAAATAAGCTTTTATCATTTGCTTTCATGTGTCACAGTGTATAATTACAGAAAAAAAAATTAGAATTGAAACAGGACATGTATTAGACATTCAAATGTAATTGGCGTTGTAAAGGCACCTTTAATTTCTGTTTCTGGTAAAAGTCATGTAGTGGGTAACTCCTTGCATTTTTTTGTAGTTCATGTGAGATATAAGTACATAATACGTAAGAAAATAGTCATCAAAGGCTTATCCATAATCTCAATTGTTTTCTTCATTTACACTATGCATCTTACGGAACTACCAGGGGAGCGTAGGACAGTGGTTTAGAGGGGGCTGCTTCTCCGTGCTAGTGCACAATAAATAGTGAAGAAAAGCAGCGCTTTGCTCTGGTTTGTGGGAGACCCCGGTAAGTGCGCCAGCCAGGCTGCGGTGTTTGCCGCCGGCCCCGCTGCCTGCGACACCCGCGGCCCGCTTTTTGTCAAAGCTCAAATATTTGTGGCGCCACGGCGGTCCATTATGAAGCAGCCGCCTCCCCCGCGCTTTAAAAGCTTCGCCTCCGGTTGCGCGAGCTGCCCCTGCCTCCACACCACTCCCCCCAGGGCCTTACGTCCTGTGCTGTGCTACTCGTGTTCCGATCAGTTAACACGCACGGTGCAGGCAAACCCACCGTTCCGCGCGGTACGTCGATTTACGTAGGACTCGCCGACCGGAGCGTCAAAACAAGATACATACTTTTACGACGCGATTCCATCTGTCTGCTTTGACCTAGAGCACTGTATAGCACAAGCAGAACAATCCGCCATTTTGAATCCCATGTTGAAGGAGCGCATTTAAAGATTACGGAACACTTACGCTTTTTAATATGCTCTTAAGGTCATTAAATATACTTTCCTAACGCAGAAAATATTACAGCATAGCAAACCTATTGGCTTACATTTGACTGTAAGAGACAAGAAACTTAAAGATACTGATTAGAGTGATATTTAGAGATATGACACATTCATTTACGTTCCATATTAAAGCATATGTTGCCGTTCTAAATATTTATCAAATATAGTTATAATACGTTACAATTATCGTATTTTCTGGTTTATAAATAGTATAACCACATATGTTTATCGCAACTAAGAGTTGCATACAAACACAGTTGCGGAATAATGTCAAATATTGCGATACTGTACTTCCCATATTGCTCCCTCTAATTTCTCGCATATTTTACAAACACAATATTTCAGAGACGATTTTACGTCAAAAATGTGTTTAATAAATTACAACGTCTGGTTTCGTTAGCTAACGACTAAGAGAAAGTCTCTCTCTGGTAGCATGCACTTGAAAATAAAGTGAATGTTGCGTGCTAAGTTTTGAATTCCAAATGTTCAAATGTTTGTCAATCTATCGGACCAAACTGCGTGGTCATCTGTCCGTAGCTTACAAAGTACTTAAACCTAGGTAAACTAACCTAAGGACAACACACACACACCCATGCCCCAGGGAGGACTCGAACCTCCACGGCGAGCAACCGCGCTCCCCGCAGCAAGACGCTTTAGACCGCTCGGCTACTCCACCGCGGCAGTTTTGAATTTAATACCTTTCATGTACGACTTCTTTCCTGTTTCCACTCTTTGCGAAGTTCAATTTATTATTATTGTTTTTAAGACATCCTATTCACAGCTTGGGTCAGGCTTACATATTTCCGTGTTGAGAGTCACATTTAAGTTAAACACTGTACTAATGCGAATTAATATACTTTAAATACTACTAACTGGGTAAAGCCAGCTGCACTCAAGCATCACTTAAAATACAATTAACAGCCCTTAGAATACCTTCTTAGTTGGTCTAAATAAAATCAAGAAAAGCAACTGTAAACACCCCGTATGTTGTGTTATATTAATTTTCTGGCAAAATTAAAATAAACCAGTGCTTACATGTACAGGCCTATATTTTCATAACTGTTTCTAATACAAATAAAAAAGATTTTCTTCTTAACGTTACACAGATAGTTTGCTCGATTTTGGCGTCCATACTTCGTCTGGAATTTACAAGCCACCTGTTACGCCGATCTGTACGTGAAGAAAATCGATTAAATTTATAGCGACCATGTCTGCTAATATTTGAGTATTTTTGAGCTGCACAACCAACCATTTCACACTATGAAACAATAAAATCGCAAAGTATTCGCTGACTCACTTCGCTGCAGCACACAAAGCATGAAACACTGACGTCGGTTTGGGATTCAAAATTGCGGACTGTTCAGCTCGGTATATGTAGTGCTTTACTTTGACCCATGACGTCACCAGCGCGCGTCGGAAAATCAGTATTTCAGTCATAGACAACAATGTTCAAATGTTTGTTAAGCTTATGGGACTTAACTACGGGGTCATCAGTCCCTAAACTTACAAACTACTTACGAACTAGCTTATACTAATATCCATGCCCAAGGGGGGATTCGAACCCCCGACCGTAGTGGCCGTGCAGACCGTGACCGGAGCGCCTCAATCCCCGCGGCCACCGCGGCCGGCCAGTCATAGCCAAATGCAAATAATGTTCCAAGGTACTGGCGGAAGTAAAGTTGTGAGGCGGCATCGTGAGTCGTGTCGGGATAGCACAGCCGGTAGTGCGCTTGCCCGCGAAAGGCAAAGGTCCCAGGTTCGAGTCCCGGTTCCGGCACACACTTTTAATCTGCACAGGAAATTTCATATTTCATATCAGCGCACACTTCGCTGCAGAGTGAAAGCTTCATTCTGGCACGTTCCAATTGATTAGTGTTTTTAATTAAATCACGTGGCTCTTTAAAATTTTACTTTTCGGCCCCGCGGCCTCGCCTGATTTGCTGAGATGTTAATACTATTAAAAATATTGCGTGATTGTGGTATATCGCCCCAAATTTCCGACTTGATAAGGGATTTCCTGTCAGACAGGACACACTTCGTAGGAATGGAAGGTAAGGCATCAACTAAAGCAGCGGTGAAGCAAGGAAGCTTAGGGTTTAACGTCCCGTCGACAGCGTGGTCATTAGAGACGGAGCATAAAATAATGTTTGTAAATCTATCGGACCAAACTTCGTGATCATCAGTCCGTAGCTTACAAACTACTTAAACCTAGGTAAACTAACCTAAGGACAACACACACACCCATGCCCCAGGGAGGACTCGAACCTCCACGGCGAGCAGCCGCGCGCTCCGCAGCGAGACGCTTTAGACCGCTCGGCTACTCCACTGCGGCGACGAATTTTTGGGGAAGGATTAGGGGAGGAAATTTGGTTCGACCGTTTGAAAGGAACCATCCCGGCATTTGCCTAGGGTGATTTAGGGAAATCACAAACAGAGGTGATATCGGGCGTTCCACAGGGTAGTGTTTATTGGTCCCTGCTGTTCCTTATTTACATAAAAACCAACTGCTGAACGATCTGAATAAGGTATCAGTATGGTGTAAAAATTGGCAATTGACACTAAATAATGAGAAGTGTGAAGTTCTCCATATGAGTACGGAAAGAAAACCGTTAAGCTTTGTTTACAAGATAAATTAATCAAAATGGATACCGTAAACTCCATAAAATACCTAGGAATTACTATTACTTCAGACTTAAATTGCAAAGAACATGTAGATAATGTCGTGGGGAAGGCGAACCAGAGATTGCGTTTTATTGGCAGAACCCTTAAAAGATGCAACAGAACTAGTAAAGAAACTGAATACACTAAGCTTGTCCGTCCTTTCTTGGAGTATTGCTGCCCAATGTGGGATCCTTATCAGGTGGGTTTGACGGAGGACATCGAAGGAGTCCATAGAAGGGCAGCTCGTTTCGTATTGTCACTATACAGGGGAGACAGCGTTACGGAAATAATACAAGATCTGGGATGGGAATCATTACAACAAAGGCGCTTATCGCTGCAGCGTGGGCTACTTACGAAACTCCAATCGCCAACATTCTCTTCCGAATGCAAAAATATATTGTTGACTCCCACTTACGTTGGTAGAAATGACCATCAGAATAAAATACGAGTAATCAGAGTGTTCTTTCTTCCCGCGCGCTATTCGAGTATGGAATGGGAGATAAAATAGTATAACGGTAGTTCAATGAACCCTCTGCTAGGCACTTAAGTGTGATTTTCAGAGTAGCCCATGTAGATGTAGATGTAGACGTGCTGAAAGAAAGATGTTGTGTTTTCGAGTGGTGATAAGAAGTGGAAGTAGGAAGGGAAGGAAGGGTGAGGGGGGAAGAGATTGGCGTTCTCCACTCTGGCAATATGGCAATGCCTTGTCCCGGGCCAGCGGTTTACGCACCGCTCGGTAAACACGGGGGACGGCGAGTCCGCGGAGACACTTATGATTACAGACTTAGAGACGGGCGTCTAATAATTTAGCGGCGCGCCTAATGAATGGTGAGCCGGAATAGAAACTGCCTGCTTAGGCCGAGGGCCAGCAGCGCCGTAAGAGATTGCATCGGCCCCGCGCGGCCGCCATTGTCTCTGCCCTAGGGAGCAGGGGCGCCTCCCTCCCCTCTCACCCACAGCCAGAGAGCCACGTCCTCAGCACAGCGGTGTTCCTACGGAGTTGCGTCAAACCTGACACACTACATATTTGCAGAATAATGTTTCAGGGACCTCCCTTCATATTCTTCAAATAAGCATATTTGCGTTACTTCTGCGTGAATGATAAACATATGTTTAAAATTCCGCATCGTAGAAAATCCGCTTTCATATTTTCTTTACTTAAAAAAGAAAAGGAAATTAACAATTGTGAATAAACCTTCCAGACCCAAGGTTGTAGGTGATGTGACATTAATATATTAATTTTTTACCCACGTAGTTGTCTCTTTTGGGCCTTCAGCTGATGGAGCAGCAATTTATCGAGAAGTTTCAACACTGTCGCGAGGCCGTTCCCAGTTCCAATCACCCCTTGGGCATGGATGTTTGTGTCGTCTTTAGTATAAGGTGGTTCATAAGTAATTCGTAAGTTTAGGGACTGATGACCCCGCAGTTAAGTCCCTTAAGCTTAACGAACATATTTCGAACACCCTCTCACTCACAGCCAGAGAGCCACGTCCTCAGCACAGCGGTGTTACTACAGAGTTGCGTCAAGCCTGACACACTACATATCTGCAGAATAATGTTTCAGGGACCTCCCTTCATATTCTTCAAATAAGCATATTTGCGTTACTTCTGCGTGAATGATAAACATATTTTTAAGATTCCGCATCGTACAAAATCCGATTTCATATTTCCTTTACTAAAAAAGAAAAGGAAATTAACAATTGGGAAAAACCTTTCAGACCCAAGGTTGTAGGTGATGTGACATTAATATACTAATTTTGTACCCACACAGTTGTCTGTTTTGGACCTTCAGCTGATGAAGCAGCAATTTATCGAGAAGTTTCAACACTGGCGCGAGGACGTTCCCAGTTCGAATCCCCCCTTGGGCATGGATGTTTGTGTCGTCTTTAGTATAAGGTGGTTTAGAAGTAATTTGTAAGTTTAGGGACTGATGACCCCAAAGTTAAGTCCCTTAAGCTTAACGAACATATTTCGAACACAGTAACCCGGGGCATGCGAGTTTTGTTTGCAGAGACGAGGCGTATGTATCCACAACTGCTCTAGCTGTTTTCCTTCGTACTGAGGCTGTGGAAACAACCCAAAGGAAATACTGCACCAACTTTTACGATAATTTCGAAATAATTTCGAACATACTTCATTTGTAGATTTTCTAAAGTTATTTGTAGGTTGAAATATCGTATAAAGGTGTATAGATTTTTATTAAGTTTATTTTTATCAAAAATACCTATTAGACCAAACTGCTATGGTTATCAGTCTCTAGACTTATAATCTACTTTATCTAATTTTCACTAAGGACAACAGTCACACACACACACACACACACACACAACATATTCCGAGCGTATTATAAAACTCCATCATTAAAGTGACGTATGGGAATCAATAAAAATGATAACCGTTTTTAAATAACAACTGTGACTGAGTTGGAAATCATAATATTGGTATTTCACATGTTGAGCATGAAATTAGATTAATTTTTATGTCATTGCGGTGAATATATTATCAACTTTCCTTGTAGCTAGATTAAAATCAACAGATTATCATTTTTGTTTTCAATTCTTCTATTTATTCAGAGTCTCTAACGTCGCAAATGTATCTTTAGCCTCCCTTTTGAGAAACGAAATATTGGAAACTGAAATACACTGTGCTTAGACGTTTATTAGCGAATGCAACAGAATACAGAGAGAGGTTGACTTGTTTGTGATGCGCTTTTCGGAAGCTTGTGACAAGGTACCTCTCAAACTGCATTTAGTCAAGCTACGCACTTATATCGCCATAGTGGTATGATCTATTCGTGTTTCTTTTTAGAAAAAACACAGTTTGTGCCATCTGAAGGAAAGTCAGTCATCAATTGAAACGGAAGTGATATCTAGCGTTTGCCGGAGTGCTGTTGCTGATTGGTTAGTAACTGAAATTGCAACTCATCTCATCTGATGAATCCACGGTTTTTCAGACTTGTAAGTTCATGCCGATGTGGCGACGAATCTAGTAGCAGTGCTGCAACTGGTATATCGCCACAGCTGTGCGATTGCATTCATGATTTCCTGTCAGAAAGGACACAGTACGTTGTCAGTGACGGACATACATCTGGCGTTCCCCAGAGATGTGTTATTGGGTGCCTAATGTTCCTTATTTTTATAAACGATTTAGGAGACAATCTAAGTAGCTCTCGTAGACTGTTCGCGGATGATGGTGAGATTTATCGCTTAGTGAAGTCACCAGAAGATCAAAATCAACTGCAAAATGATTTACATATCTCCATGGTGCAAAAGTTCGCAGTGTGAAGTCACTAAAGGAGATCCGTTATACTTCATTTACACGATAGTGAAATTTAAAGGCCGTAAATTCTACTAAATACCTAGGAATAACAATTACGAACATCTTAAATTGGAATAAACATAAAAAAAATCATCGTGGTAAAGCCGTAGCAAAGGCTAACTTTCATTGGCAGAACACGTATAAAATGCAGCAGTTGTACTAAAGAAACTGCGTATACTACACTTGTACGTCCTACTTTGGAGTATTGCAGCGCATTGTGGAATGCGCATCTTATAGCACTGACGGAGTACGTAGAAATTTATTATATTGGTGTGGTCTCTGTTCTTTCGGACATGTGCGAAAGAACAGACACCACAACAATATAATAAGTGTGATTCTTCAGTTACTCCCGGCGTATTTATAAAACTGATGACCCCGTAGTTAAGTCCCATAAGTTCTACAAACATTTGAACTTAACTACGGGGTCATCAGTCCCTAAACTTACAAACTACTTATGAACTACTTACGAACTAGGACGGCACAAATATCCATGCCCGAGGGGGGATTCGAACCCCCGACCGTAGTGGCCGTGCAGATCGTGACTGAAGCGCCTCAGTCCCCCCCCCCCCCCGGCCACCGCGGCCGGCGCTAACCTCGTCTTCGCGTGTAAATTGTTATTATATTGGTGTGGTGTCTGTTCTTTTGCAGATATCCGAAAGAATAGACACCTCACCAATATAATAAATTTCTACGTCCTCCGTCAGTGCTATAAGATGCGCATTCCACAATGCGCTGCAATACTCCAAAGTAGGACGGACAAGTGTAGCTGCGTTCCAAACCATCCACTATGGAGAGTATTAAATGTAATGAAAGTGGTTCGACGAACTCTCTTGCAAGTCACTTAGAGTAATCGTGCAGATGCAGCTCGAGCGTGTGCGTGGCATTCCCAGATGTAGGTGCCGGGTGGCGGTGAATGCAGTTGTGAACGGCGGCCAAGTGGGGGCCCTGGAAATAGAGCGGCCGGCCTATTCTGGGCGGCTTACAAACAGAGCCAGTGTTTGGCCCGCGCTCCCAGCTGCGTCTTCCCGAGGGCACCCATTCACGCTGCCGGTGGACAAGGCCGGGGCATTCCAGCCGCCTGCCAGCTGCTGCACACTCAACCAAGTCGCCTCACCAGGGACAACACGCTGGCCCACACAAGGGACAACACACCGTCAAGCAACTGACAGCAAGAGTGGAACACCAAGGCGGAAAGCCGGCAGCTAGACATCCGAGAACGTCTCAGTGTGAAGTACTCTCACCGTGTGGTCGACGCACTAATTGGACAGCTTGCGAACAGTCCATTCTGCTGTAAACGACGTCGCCCACATATGGAGAAGTTTTTTTTTTTTTTTTAATTATTGTTGTTTGTAAATCTAAGGAACTGAAATGCTGAGGTTATCGGTCCCTTGTCTTACAAACTAATTAACTTAGGCTAAGGTCAACACACACAGCCGCGGTGGAGTAGCCGAGCGGTCTACAGCGTCTCGCTGCGGAGCGCGCGGTTGCTCGCCGTGGAGGTTCGAGTCCTCTCTGGGGCATGGGTGTGTGTGTGTTGTCCTTAGGTTAGTTTACCTAGGTTTAAGTAGTTTGTAAGCTACGGACTGATGACCACACAGTTTGGTCCGATAGATTTACAGGTATTTTGGAAACGCTTGTACGACCACGTCTTGAGTATTGCTCAAGTGTTTGGGAACCGCAGCGGATCAGTTGAAAGGAAGACATAGTGATGGTTCAGAGGCGAGTAGCTAGATTTGTTACCGGTAGGTTCGACCAATGCGCGAGTGTCACGGAAATGCTCCGGCAACTCAATTGGGGATCGCTGGAAGAAAGACGACGCTCTTTTCGTGAATTTCTGTAAATTTAGAGGGCCGGAATTTGAAGCTGAGTGTAGTACGATCTTGCTGCCGCCTACTTACATTTTGCCTAAAGATCACAAAGAGAAGAGAAGAGAAATTAGGGCTCGTACGGAGGCATATAGGCATTCTTTTTTTCCTCGTTCCATTTGGGAGTGGAATAGGAAAGGAAATTCCTAGTATTGGAACAGTGTACCCTCCGCCATGCACCTTACGGTGAATTGCGGAGTATGTATGTAGATGTAGATGAAGTACTGTCACCGTGTGGGGTTGACGCACTGACGGACACCTTGAGAACAGTCCATTCTGCTGTAAACGACGTCGCCCACATATGGAGAAGTTTTTTTTTTTTTTTTTTTTTTTTTTTTTTTTTTTTTTTTTTTTTTTTTTTTTTTTTTTTTTTTTTTTTTTTTTTTTTTGTAGATCAATGGAACTGAAATGCGTCTCTCCTGCAGAGTGTTCCACTGGAGTTTAGCGATCATCTCCGTAACGCTTTCACGATTACCAAATGATCCTGTAACGAAGCGCGCTGCTCTCCGTTGGATCTTCTCCACTTCCTCTATCAATCCCACCTGGTACGGATCCCACACCGGTGAGCAGTATTCAAGCTGTGGGCGAACAAGTGTACTGTAACCTACTTCCTTTGTTTTCTGACTGAATTTCCTTAGAATTCTCCCAATGAATCTAAGTCTGGCATCTGCTTTACCGACGAGTGGTTACGTAATCAGTGACATGACACCTCAGACCGCACGGCTAAATATATGCATTATTATTGTCCGGTTTTAGAATGTAATTTAGTTTACATTTTCCGGTGCCCCAAGATTATACATTACAATATTTTACATTAATATTAATACATTTAATTTATTTATTACACATTATTTTATTTTCATTCTCCATTTTTCTCTGTCTGCCCATAAATTGTCTTCTATATTCCTTTTCCGGATAGACGCCTGAATTCCTTGGATACATGTAGTTGGTGGTCTCCATCTCTTCTTTCTTCCTGGTGGCTACCATTCCATTATTCTCTGTGGTAGTATGCCCATACCATAACAGTTGTTTTTCTTCTATAAAATCTATAATTGAATTACTGACATCCATTTTTCTCGTGATGACTTCATTGCTGATTTTTTTCGCGCCTAGATATTCCTGTAGATCGTCTCCAAAAGTCCATCTCCTTTGCCATCAACCTCTTTCCTATTTGCAATTTAAGTGCCCATACTTCTGATCCATATGTCATAAGGCTTCTGATGATTGTATTGAAGATATTTCTTTTTGTCTCCTTTCTGATCTGTTAATCCCAAAAGATACCATTTAATGTTCCAATGGTACACTTCCCAGCATTAATTTCCTTGTCTTGTTTGCCATCTTGTGTGATAGTTGCTCCTAGGTATTTGTATTCTTTAGTGTGTTTAATTTTGCTCATTCCTTCTTTCAATGTTAAATCTTGGTTTATGTCTCCTATTACTATGTATTTTGTTTTATTTTTGTTGACTTGAAGTCCCCATTTTTTATATTCCTCTATTAATTTCCTTGTAATGTATTCTATGTCATCTTTATCCTGTTCCAAAATTAACTGGTCATCAGCAAATTGTAAGGAGTATATAGTGATATTCATGGTTGTACAGTACATTGATTTGTTAAAAAAATCTGTTACATTCAGCTAATATGGCATATAATTATGCATAGCTGATATTACGATGATTGGTGCATTGAAGATGACCATTATGTGATGAAAATCGATCTGAAAAAAACATTAATGATGTACGACAAATGCTGCATACTATATTTATGATATAATATGCATTGCTGGCCACAAAAACTGCATCACTAGGAATCATATTATTGTCGTTGTTATTGTGGTTTTGTGGCCGTAGAATTTGGTGCACTTCTCGACGCTTTTTCTGTTCTCTACAAGCATCTTCATCTTCGAAAGAATTCTGCTATCTCCATCCCTTTGAGCTAGGTTTGTACTGCTTTCATAACTTGCTCTCGCTCTACAATTTTACCTCCCCCCCCCCTTCCACGTACTTCCTTCCCATACGCTTTCTATCAAAAGAGCCGGAATTTTCTGTGATATGGTTCGTGACGCGGTAGAGCGATCCGTTAATGCCCGTGGTCTCTATCATTTGCAGTGGTGCAAAAAGGCATGTGCATTTGTTCTCGTTAACTAGACATTTCTTCCTGCATTCCGCTTTACAGTTGCTCGGCTACGTACAACGCAGTGTATCTGCAATCATTCCTGGAAACTATCTTTTTTCTGTCGAATTCAGAAACGTATTGGACTGACGCTTACTGTCTTCTGCGATTGGCCCAAAGAAGGGCAGCTCGTTTTATATTATCGCAATATATGGGGAGAGAGTGTCACGAAAATGATGCACGATTGGGGGTAATTTGTTGCAGGGAGATCTATTTGCGAAATTTCTTTCACCGTCTTTCTCTTCAGAATTCGAACATATATTGTTAGCAACCACCTACATAGGGAGACATGATCATCATAATAAGAGAAATCATATCGAAAACAGAAAGATTTAGGTGTTCTTTTTTTCCCGCGAACTATTAGAGAATGCAACTATAGAGAAATATCATTAAAGTGGTCCGATGAACCCTCTGCCATGCACTTCAGTGTGACTTGCAGAATATATATGTAGATGTAGAAACTGAATATGGAAAACAATCGCAGGAAAGAACAACTCGCTGCGGTCGGGGGTTCGAGTCCCCCCCCCCCTCCCCCCCCCCTCGGGCATGGATGTTTGTGCCGTCTTTAGTATAAGGTAGTTCATAAGTAGTTTGTAAGTTTAGGGACTGATGACCCCGTAGTTAAGTCCCATAAGCTCTACAAACATGTGAACATTTTGAAAGAACAACTTCAGAACGTCCACGCAGGCCATGACCCGTTGTACTGCGTTGCAGGTAAAGTTACTGGTTCCCGAGTACTGGACCTGCGCTTAAATGACTCCCTCGGCACCCATTTCCCCTGATATTCGTCCGCCTCCATAGCTGTTTATACTGTTTACTGGTGTTTTTATTTTGTAGTAGACAAACTTAAATTTAATTCTCAAAAATCTGGCTTAACGGATTATACAACTAAAAACCACAAACGGATTCTGCTTCTTTTCATAATAGGTAGTCCGACTTTTAGGATAAAATGTCCGGCTAAGTATAATACCAAGCTGGGATTTTCTATTTGTTGTGACATCCTAGATTGTGAGGGAGATACTGCTTCCAGCTCCATGTCATGAGGAGTTTCATGATTACGGAGAGACGAGTGCGTCCTTTTATACCGAAATACGAAATTTCCTAAGTTCCTCCAAATGAATTATGGAAGCCATGCCTCCCCAAGAATCAAGCAGAACCTCTTAGGATGTTTCATTTAAAAATAATAATAGTAATAAAAAAGAGTAAAAACAAGAGATGGAGTCTAGGAGTTGAGAGTCCATTGTGACCTCGTTGGAGATGACGTGTTAGACCGTAAAGCCACATGAATTCTTGGCAAGTCGACTGCTTGGCTGAGAGCGTTTTACGGGCTGGCCAGTAAATACGCTGCGGTTGGCTCGCTTCCCGAGAGAGCCACATATTCCTGCCGTGACACGCGTGCACACATTTTGTCTTTGCGGCTGGTAAACAAAAATAATAACCCGCCCCTGTGGGCGAGGTCGCGAACGCGCGCTGCTGCTGTGGCTCTCGAGTCTGAGGTACCGAGTTCAAATCCTCGTTATGTGGAGGACAAAAATTCGTCAGGTGTACGTGGCCAGCGAGCGAAGTGCGCATCTTAGCGCCATAGTACTGTATTAAATCTCAAACCTTTCCAAACCCTAAGTGTGGCATGAACGAAGACATACCGGTTCTACGAGGCTCATCCACAAAATAGGTTTCCCTATTTTTTTTAAACATAGTGATATGGTAAACTTTGTAGTCAATAAGTGCAACAATATTGGAGCTTTTGTTTCGACATATTTATCAAAAGAATTGAGATATTGGTCATATCGTATAATCAACGTCTGTAATGGGGAATGGTTACTGCGGGTGTTTTGTTGCTTCACGTTAATGCTCGTCCACATATGGCTCAGTGCACAGGAACTGTTTTGCAGAACTTCGGCAGAGAGCTGTTTGATCATCTATCAGATAGTCCTGATCTTAACCCTCTCATGCACGAATTATCAACCCTACAATGAACCAAATTTCTGATACATCATTTAGTAACTTAACACCTATCTTGTGCAGAATTCATCATAAATTATATATATATATATATATATATATATATATATATATATATATATATATATATATAAGTTTCATATACCAGTAAGGAGGTATCCTCAAATGAGGACAGTTAGTATGAGAAAACTGCTAAATTTTAATGGAATATCTATTAAAAATATCAAAGAATACATGAAGATTGTTCACTACTTTGTATTTTTCGTACAATGAAATTTTAAGGCACCCGGGGCACACAGCAAGTTGACACTTTTCCCAAATGTAACATCTTTTTCTTCAGCAGTCCCGATGATGAAACCTATTGGCGTTGAGATTACCTGGCTTGGCTAACCATTTATATATCCCATCGATGCGTAATTCGTTGGGTACCGAACGACAGGCTTTATTTTTTTTCGGTGTACAGACAACAATATGGTTTTATCTGAAGGCCTGCTTCTACTCTGTCTTGTAATATCTGCTTTTCATTTTTTGTTTGCCCGAAGACAAACACAACCGTCTAGGAGACATTCTGGCTTTCAGTATTAGTCCTCATATGAGGTGCTGCGCGGGAGTAGCCGAGCTGTCTGGAGCACCACGTTGCGGATCGCGCGGCCTCCCGCGTCGGAGGTTCGAAACCTCCCTCGGGCATGGATGTTTGTGTCGTCTTAAGTATAAGTTAGTTCATAAGTAGTTTGTAAGTTTAGGAACTGATGACCCCGCAGTTAAGTCCCATAAGCTGTACAAACATTTGAACATTTTTTCAGATTAGGTACCTGTGCTTCGGACGTATACGATGACAGAAATGAGACGAAATTTAAGTGTGCTCTTATGAGGATGCGACGCATGAGAGGGTTAAAATGTTCAAATGTTTGTAAGGCTTATGGGACTTTAATGCGGGGTCTTCAGTCCCTAAACTTACAAACTACTTATGAACTACCTTATACTAAAGACGACACAAACATCCATGCCCGAGGGGGGATTCGAACCCCCGACGGGAAACGGCCTCGCGCATAGGCCTGATCTCACTTCCTGCGATTTGGATTTTTCTTAAATCTCAACAAATCTCTGTTCTCTGTCCGCGTTGTGACAACGACTAAGTGCTAAAGATGACTGTCACACACACGTTCCACTCACAGATGGCAGAATGGGGGACACAGGAAGGCAAACGTTGATCCCAGGGGGTGACAAGTGTCTCAGTTCATTTGCTGACTAAGTCGAAAAATAGTTCAAACATTACGAAATTGAAATATTTAAACATTTCGACCGTTTCAGGGTATTGAAATAAATCCGATGGCAAAGATGAAAATTTTGCTGGACTGGGATTCGAACGCTGATCGTGTTTGTTCGTTTTTGGTTCGACATGTTCTTGGCTCAGCGTGTTTTATTACAGAGAGCGTTCAGCCCTCTGACCGGGCACGCTGAGCCACAGTGCCCGGCAATTAGGCTACCCAGGCACGCTTCTCTCCCAATCTAAATTCTCAGCTTGTAGCACACTACGATTGTAGTGCCCCCTGCCTATTTGATTCCACTTGCTGACAGCCTATGTGGGATACCCGCAAGGGATCGAGCGTATTAAAGCGTCCGCATTGAAACTGTCAATTGCCTCTTGAGGCAGATATAAAATTATTTATATGATGTCTGTTCCTCCGGGCATGTCCGAAAAGAACAGACACCATATAAACAACAGACATCATATAAATAATAAAGTTCAAACATTGATGTAGGCTACCAATTGCCAATAAAGTTTACATGAAACCATGTTCTCTTTATTTTAAAAAAGTGCTGTATACGGCTATATACGGTGTTTTGTATAGACGCTAACGGGTATCGTTGTATTGATATCTCGATAATATTGGCACAAAATAAACGACATCTACAGCCTCGCAAATTGAGTAATTGCTTTCATATATTATTAAACTTTTCTAACCACGGGATTCAACGCGAAAAAGTCAGGCAATATTGGCATGAATGAACTTACGTATACAACAAATACAAATGGAATTAAGAGCAACTGTTACAAAGTAAAGCAGAAGTAGTAAACTTTACGTAGATTTTTCGTTCCACTACAAAGCAAGCAAGCAAATTTGCTTTCACTGTGAAAACGTCTCTAATGACCACGACGTCGATGTGCCATTAATCGCTGATCTTCCTTGCTTCCTTCGAAGTGAAAAGGCTTGTCTGATCGAATCATCTTTGCTTGAAAATATTCTCTTTATTTGTCGGAAAGCTGATTTCTGTGCCTGGTGAGCGGGTAGCGGGTCCTCAACATTGGAAAAAGCTTTCGCAAGGCTACGACTGTTTCCTGATGACGGAATAATGTCTGTAAAAGTCTCGTCACTCAAGAAGGATACTCTGCAAATCACGTTTCAGTGCTTGGCAGAGTGTTCATTAACCACTTTCATAACTTTTCTCTACCTTTCCATTCTGTATTAGCGCGTGGGAAGAATGAACACCTAAATCGTTCCGTTTTCGAGCTGATTTCTCTTATTTTATTGGGATGGTCATGTCTCCCTAAGTAGGTGGGTGCTAGCAAAATATTTTCACATTCGAAGTAAATGTCGGTTATTGAAACTTCGCAAACAGATCACGCCGCATTGAATAACGTCTTTCTTTTAATGATTTCCACCCCAATTCGTGCAACATTTCCGTGACGCTTTCACCCCGTAAAGTGATAAAACAAAACGAGCTGCCCTTCTCTGAACCTTCTCAATGTCTTCCGTCAGTCCCACCTGGTGAGGGTCCCACAATGGGCAACAGTACTACAGGGAGGACGCACAAGTGTGATGTAGGCAGGCTCTTTGGTGGAGCTGGTGCATCTCCTAAGCGTTCTACCAGTGAAACGTAACCTTTGGTTCGCCTTCACCACAATATTTTCTACGTGTTCTCTCCAGTCTAAGTTGGTCGTAATTGTAACTCCTAGGTATTTTGTAGAATTTACGACCTTTACGATTTATCGCGTTATTGAAGTTCAGCGGATTTGTTTTAGTGGTCATGTGTATTACTTCACACATTTCTTTATTTAGCGTCAATTGCCAATTTTCGCACCATGTAGAAATTTTGTCTAAATCGCTTTGCAGTTGCTTTTGATACTCTGTTGACTTCACTAACAAATAAACGACATCATCATCCGCGAACAGTCTAAGGGAGCTATTCAGATTGTCTCCTAAATCGTTTATAAACACAAGGAAGAGTAGGAGACCTATAACGCTTCCCTGGGGAACGCCAGATATCACTTCTGTTTTACTCGATGACCTATCGTCAATTAGAACAAACTGTGTCCTTTCTGATAGGAAATCGTGAATCCAATCGCACAATTGGGGAGATATTCCATAAGCACGCAATTTCATTAGAAGCCGCTTCTGGGTTACAGTGTCAAAAGCCTTCCGGAAATCCAGAATTATGGAATCGATTTGAGATCCTTCGTCGATGGCACTTATCACTTCATGTGGATAAAGGGCAAGCTGTGCGTAACAGCTTAGGTTCGTTCCAGTAGCTGCCAGATTGCTTGACGCGCATGCGCAACGCTGTGTTCCGGTAGCGCCTTCTCCCGCTTCTGGTTACTTGGAGGGTGGCTGTTTGGTGTTCCAGTAGTTGCCGCAAGCAACCAGACGCTACCCGAAAAAATATTTCTGGCCCGCTCAAGCTGTCAATTTGCGCATGCGCAGAAAGGTCTGAGTTAGAGTGGGGGTAGCCATCACGTGATACGTGTGTGTTTGTTGCGTGTTTTTCGATTATTTCGAAGTCACTTAAGATCAGATATTTCTCGTTTACACTTCTTCGTTATTATGAAGGAAAGTATTTCAATAATACCTTTAAACTCACCTTCGCCTGCAGCTAGAAACAGTGCAAAAAGCGTTCCAGCAGTGCAAGTATCAAACAAGGGTTTTTACGTCATGGTAGCTGCGCATGCGCAATAACATCTGTTTCTTAGCGCTTGAAACTAGCCATCTGGCAGCTGCTGGAACGAACCTCTTAAGACGAGTCGGCCTGCAAGCTTCAGTAAAGTATGCGAGTCCGGTACGCGGGTCGCGAAAGGCTGCCGAGGCCTTCGTCTATTCTGTGCAAGCCTGCCTGTCCCTTTGTAACACACACACACACACAAAGAGCGCCGTAACTTTACGGTCGCTCCTGTGCAAATGAGGCTCGGCAGTCAGGCTCCATTGACTGTTCCGCGGCGTCGGCGCACGGTGCTAGACGCGGCATAGCGCGGCACAGTAGTTTATTTTGTCTGCCCGTAAGCGGCACGTCCGCGCCTCCGCTCGTCGCCCCCACAACCGCGCTTTTGCGCGCGGGTGCGTGCGCTCACGTGCATGTGCGCGAGCGTGCATGCGACGCCGGCGCTGTCATGTGCACGGCAGCCTGCGCGGCGCGGCGCGCTTCGCCGAAAACAAAGCTGTTTATATTCCGTGGCGCCGCCATTGCGCAAGAGGCACGTCACCCCGCGTGTGTGCGTGCGTGCGCGTGTGTGAGTGTGTGTAGTGACGCAAAAGTTTTGGCCGGCTCTTCCTCGTGGCGCGGCCCCTGCGCTGCCCCCCCCCCCCCCTGCCCCCTGCCCAGGCGGCCGGCCGGCTCGCGCCCCTCCTGCCGGTGACCCATTTGACGCCCTCCTCGCCTCCCCTCCCCCTCCCATTCCCTTCTCTTGGCCGCGCCACTCCACTCCTTCCGCGCCAGCTGTGGCCGAGGCCACGCAGATACTCGCCCGTAGTACGCCAGCGTAGCTCGGTAGCGGCGCGACACAACACTCGACCGCGACTCCGAGTTGGCCGTTGTCGACACTTTTTCTGGTGAGGAAACCCGCTTACTTCTTTTTTTTTTTTTTTTTTCCTCCGCTTCGACTGCCGTTGGGGGAACCTCCGAAATGCCTTTGTTACTTTTTTCTCTCTCTCTTCTCGCCTGACGACGGAAATAACTCTTGCTCGCCTCTCCCGGCTTGTCCGTTGTTAACCGCAGTAATTTACCCTACTGCCACCCTCGCCCTGTAAGCTTTCTTGACTGCTTTTTTGGCTGCCTGACTTGGAGCTGCTGCTCTGCTGAATGCATATCCAATGTGGATATTTAGTAGAGCATACGTTCCATTGTCTGCGACACACTGACGAAAAGACATTAAGTGGACAGAAACAACTAACCTGTTGTTGTTGTTGTTGTGGTCTTCAGTTATTTGATGCTTTACCATCGATTACTACGAACTGTGTCCTGTTGTTGTGGTCTTCAGTGCGGAGACTGGTGTGATGCAGCTCTCCACAATAACCAATCTAGAGCAAGCCTCTTTAACTCCACAGAAGAACGGCAACCTACATCTTTCTGAATCTGCTTACTGCATCCATCTCTTGAACTTCCTCTGTGGTTTTTACCCCCACACACTTCCCTCCAACGCTAAATTCACAATTCCTTGATGTCTAAGTATGTGCCCTACCAATCGATCCCTTCTTTTAGTCAAGATATGCCAGAAATTCCTTTTCTCCCCAATTCTGTTCAGTACCTCCTCATTAGTTATGCGATCCACCCTCCTAATCTTCAGCATTCCTCGGTAGCACCACATTTCAAAAGCCTCTATCCTCTTCCTGCCCGCACTGTTTATCGTCCATGTTTCACTCCCATACAAGGCAACGCTCCACACAAATACCTTCAGAAAGGACTTCCTTAGGCTTAAATCAATATTCGAGGTTAACAAATTTCTCTCTTTCAAGATCGCTTAGCCACCCATTGCCATTCGGCATTTTATATCCTCTCTACTGCGACCATCATTTGTTATTTTACTGCCCACGTAACAAAACACTTCTACCTCCTTTATTGTTTCTTTACCTAATCTAATTCCTTCAGCATCACCTGATTTTCTTTGCTGCACTCCATTACCCTTGTTTTACTCATGTTAATGTTCATCTTATATGCACCTTTCAGCACACTGTCCATTCCGTTCAACTGCTCTTCCAGGTCCTTTGCTGTCTCTGACAGAATTGCTATATCGTCGCCAAAACGCAGTGTTTTCAATTCTTCACCCTGAACTTTAATTCCTTCTCCAAATTTCCCCTTGCTTTCCTTTATAGCTTGCTCAATGTACAAATTGAATAACAGTGGAGAAAGACTATAACCCTGTCTTACTCCCTCCCCCAACCACTGCATCCCTTTCATGCCCTTGAACTCTTAACAGCTGCTGTCTGGTTTTTGTACAAGTTGTAAATATCCATACGCTAACCTGGTGTAGGATCATTATTTACGACTGGTTTCGTGTAAGTATTGGTCTTGTTCAGGTGTCTGTACAGGAAGAGTTACACGATTGTCCTGTACACATTCATGGTTTTGTGCGTCTGGCTTGTCGATAAATCGAGTACTTAGTCCATGACAGCTGCCTTATTGCAAGTAAAACCACAATTGCTATGATGAACAAAATACTCAATTTATAGTCAAGCCAGACGCGCTGAAAATCTTAGTGTATCACGTAACTGTTTTCCTGTACAGACACCAGAAGGAGGCCAATAATGACCCGAAACCGGACGTAAATAAAGACTACGACTTTGGAACTGGTTGCTGCCTTATTGAAACTATCTTTTAAAATACGTAAATGTGAACCGTTACCTACAAATATGACTGCTTGAAAATGTATTTTTGGGTGAAGGCTGACAGCATCATTGGACGAACTCAATCTTGATGTGCTTGAGTGAACGTACCCTGGAGTTGATGCACAAGTACAACTCTAGTCTGCTGAAGAAGGTTTTAGACACAAAATCAGAAAACAGTTCACAGAAAAACCTGTAACAAAAGTTGTGCAAATCAAAGTTTGGTAAGGATTTTGGGTGAACAGCAATCTCGTTACAATGTATATAATAAATCAATTTACTGACCACGAGTTTCAGTCTAAATGGAATCGGAAGAGTTTCGTATCTGGAATAAAACAAGTCATCAGTATTCTGCTATCTAGCTTTTGTTGTTACTGTTGTTACAAGTTGTAGTTCATATTTCATTTAGGAATACAGGCTCAAAGAACGTAAGTTCTGAGAAAAAAAGGAATGCATCTATTGGTAGATCTATGAAGTGTAGTCGACCTTTTTGCTTCCACCAATACCCTCGGGAAATATATGTCTATGTTGTTCTTGACACAGTTTCTCTCATTTGACTAGTCAAGAAATTGATTGTTCTAGATGAGATTTTTGCTCTCATGATTCTATATGATACTGCAATTATAGTCAGAAGCATTAAACTACTAGCAAGGCTCCGAGACAGTGATTGCTGAATGTTCTCTCGCTGCCCCTTTACGGACCATTACTGAAGACGAACGCTGCAACATTCCATATAAAAGTCTAAGTCAGTTAAATAATTTCTCAAGTTCTTCTAAAAACCACTCGTTGACAACACTTCCGGTCGTCAGTTTCAAGTGCAGGAGATGTCTCACTCCGCATAATACTAAAAAGACGAAGAAGACATCGTCTAAATCTGCATGATTACAGTGTCAAGAAAGGCTGCAAGCAATGCTGCCATCAACACAGGTGTCAAGATAACTGTGAGACGGCTTTGGACGAGAATACTAACTATTTACGAGCCCCTTTTTGTTCACTAGAAGATATGTGCATATAAGAATCATTTTGAATTATTTGTATAAAACAACTATGTATGACTGTGAGCCTGATTTAAATTTTATGTCGCTATGTGTCACTGGTTTCTTATCTAAACATTCCAAAATCTGTTGTGGAAATTCGTTTATATTCCCGGCATTCCACTTCGACAATCGATTCTCATTCCCACGTAAACGCATTGCCATTTTTGAAACGTGGTTGGGTTGTCAAGTTTCGTCTGAGTAACAATTTTCAGCGGAGAATAGGTGTAAATACTATACTGAGCATGAAGCTATCTACCTCTAATACCTAATTAGAGATACCGATTGTGCTTATCAAATCAGAAACAGGAAAGGCTTTTTCCAGACGCCATAACTGAAAGGGCTAATAAATCTGTTTCAGACCTTAGTAGGTAAACAAAAAAGCGGAAAACGGGTTTCAAAAATAGTGTTCCGGAAGATGTGTGTCTTGGACAATTTAAAAAAATTAAATTTGTAGTTTTAATAACCAGGATACATCACTTATTGGAAATAATAGCTTGATCAAATCTTTATGCGGCTTTTAAAAACTCAGCAAATACAGATTTCTAGAACCACGAGTCGTCCTCTGTTTGCCTCGTTGTATTTCTGTATCAACTCAGTGGAGTTTTTAGTGTTTGTAGCATGGTATGAGGACATTTTACTTTGTAGTACTTGCTCACATTTTTCTGCACATTGTAGTAGTTTAAGTACTTTGGTTTTTGTATTTCAAGTGAGACCACAGTTTCGTCAAACTCCATAGGGAAAATCTTTTACTGTAAGTCCGGTGCAGAAAACACTGTATATCTTGGCTTCGTGAGAGCGTCTTTCCCCTCTTCTGGGCTTTTATTGCACTCTTATCTCACAGTATTCACCAGCACATCTATAGATAAGTTATCGCCGTTTTCCCGTCCACTCATCTCGTTCGATACGACCGATGAGTTGTATCGACGTAGGTGAATCCCTTCATCGGACCACAAATCTTTCACAATGTGCTTATGTATTAATCCGTGTAAGCCAGTCTTCACTCCTTCCTATGGCTTCATGCCGTTTTACCAGGCGACAGCTTTTCCCTAACATGACACTGTGGTATGCATGTTCCTACTTGTAAACATTTCTGCCCGTTTCGCACCAGTTATTTGCTTTGTCTAGCCGGACCATGCAATTTATTGCCTATATTTGCACACACTTTATATGTCAAACTGTTTCTTTGCGTCTGTGCTTCTTTGACTTTTGATGCCATAATCCGACATGCTGATGTGTATAATGTTTATAAATTTTGTTCTGTTTACAGAGCTTTAAGAGCTATCACATGAAAATTTCTCCAGTATTATTTTCCAGCACGGCATTGTAGCTCTTCGTGCATGTGTTTGGGACACAGTCAACCAAGAACTTTGTGCTTGAGTCTGAAACTGAAACACCCACAATTTTCCAAGCTGCTTCACCTATCTGATCATATGTGTGTGGTTACCAGTTAAAAGAAATCAATACTGAACCTTGCTCTGGATACTTTCAGTGAGGTGTCCAACTTTTTGGTCAACTGGGAGACGATGCCAGGGGTTGCGATGTTGGACGCTCTGGTCTGAAACAAAATCGATGTTGTAACGCAAGTTAGGATGCTGATACAGTCATTAGTCTAAGCGCCTCAAGACAAGAAATTTTCTGATGTGACTACACTTGGTTACTTATGCTCTGATGATTACCATTCCATAATAGAAATAGATGTGCAATAAATCCGAATTTCTCCGACTGTTGGCTTATTTCGTTGCTTCATATAATTTCAGTTGTCCCTGCACAGTTAAATACCGAATGGAATGTACACAAAATTACAATACGGTTAAATAAAAAAATGCTCCTGCTAAAAGTGCAGACAGATAATTTTTTTGTTCGTTTAAGGAGGATCAAGGAAGATTGGGGTTTAAATTTCCCATCCACAGAGTGGTCATTAGAGACGGCGAGAAGTTCGGATCGTTTTATAAGGATAGGGAGGGAAAATAACCATTGCTGTATTTGCATAGAGCGATTTACGAAATCACGATGGTGATGGTAGGAGGCTGGTTTGAACCGCCGTTTCCCTCCCCCCGTCCCCCTCGCCCCTGCATGTGAATCCTAAGGCGGAACAGGAAATGTCAGTATTGACGAAACTCGGCCAGTTAACCCTTTAGTGACCAGTGGGAACTGTAGTTACAAGTTAAATTAGTGGGAACTGTTTGCCACTGAACGTGTGTGAAGTGCAGTGTGTATGGCTGTGCAATCGGCATTGTAGATATTGTTTCTTATTGTTTAGAGTGCCTGGATTCATGCCAGAAGAGGTTTTCAGAATTTTGTACACTTTACCAGAAGATGTTCAAGATTCAGATGTCGATGCTCTGATGAAGATTTTGTGTCACCAAATACTTCTCAGATTTTGAACAGAAGATGGAAGCAGAAGTCCATTGGCTGTGGCTGTGGCAGAGTACAATAAAATAATGGGAGGGGTGGATCGATTTGATGAGCTGTGCGAACGGAATGTTGTAGGTCGCCGTTCATGGAAGTGGTGGCACAGACTAATTTTATTTCTTGAATGCCTACATTTTGTGAAGTTATAGAAGCAGACCATCTAACGTTTAGATTGCATTTGGCAAGGCAGCTCATCTCTGTCTTCTCAAATCGTAAGCGAAGAGGAAGGCTTGTTTATTTTCAGACACCAAAAAAGAGGCTTGTCTGGAGTTCTAGATTTGTCTGGGGAAAGTTGGAACTCATTTGCCAACAAAAGGTACTACCAACAGAAGGTGCCGCCAAAGTAGCAACAAAAACAAAGACAAGAGGACAAAAATAATGTGTAGTGTTCCATAGTATGTCACCTTAGTCAATTAAGTGAACAATATGAACTAATATAAAAGTAAATCAAACTTTTAGTATGCTTTTTGTACCAAACAATAAAGGATATACATTTTTTTAAAAAATTATCAAGTCCAGTTAGTGCAAAGTTCGGTGGAAACAATAGTTTCCACTAACTTTTTATACCTTTCAAGATTAAAACTATGAGTTTATGTATGGCTCCTTTTATAATATTCATAAAAAGACTACAAGTTCTGGAAATAATTTGGTCACTACGTGGTTAAGCGACAGCCCAACGTTGGTGGTTGATGCCCAGATTCAGCGTTTTGTTTCGTAAAGTAGCAGCGCGCAATTGCGTTTCTCGTGTGTGGATGCCCAACCAGATCGGATCGCCGCGCGCGTTAGCACAACGATTCTGGGAGTCGGTAAGAAGTGTCTACCCAGGATGGAATCCAAAGGTTCAAATGATTCTAAATCTATGAGACTTGACTGCCGTGGTTATCAGCCCATAGGCTTGAAACTGCTCTAACTAACCTAAGGACAACACACACAAGGAGGACTCGAACCTCCAAAAGGCAGCAGCCGGGCGCTCCACAGCAAGCCGCCTTAGAGCACTCGACCATTCCACCGCGGCAGGATGGAATCCTTCTGGCTTATTAAAGGCGAGGGCCAAAGTGCTGACCAGCCTGGATGAGGTTTTTAGGCGGTGAGAGTAAGTGAATTCCGCCACACCTCAGTTAAACGATTCGCGGGCATTTCGAAAACGTTCTCACACACTCACAGGGGATTAACACGCCCACTGAGCGCAGTTACGGGACAAGTAGGTGTCTAGATACACACAATGGCATTATTATCCGAGAGATGAAATATCGCCCACGGCAGCTCTATTTCAGACGTAGCTCCAGTTCGATGCGTGACAGCGTACGTGGTCGGCGTTAAGCCGTTAACTGACGACGTGGCGCGTTCTGCCTGAACACGGCCAGCCGTTGGGCGTTTTATCTCGGCAGGGGACTGGACATGAGCTTTGTCGCTGCCCCCGCGCGATTCTCTCGTAAAGGTTACTGCCGGCTACCCGCGACCGAGCTGACTTACCGAGGCTGTACAACCTGTCCCGCCGACCCGATTCCATCTGCACGGGTCGTGTAAATATCCCCGCTGCAAAGATAGCTATTCTACTCACTGTTTACGAGACACGCGCGCCTGAGAAAGGAAGTAAGTCTGGTAGGCAGGTATGTCACTGTTCAACGTCCGGTGGCTATTGTCATAAGGAACCGCGTGGAGAAAGCTGGCTGAAAGGAAATAAAGATGTCGCAACAAGACATGCTTATGTAGACGCGCAGCGGTACTTGATTGATAGAAAGTGGAATTTAATGTGGTGGGGCTATCACACCCTTGAAAAGCGTAAAACCTACTAGATGACGTGGTATGAAGCGACAAAACCAATACAATGCGACATCATTACTTCTACATGTGCATGGGATACTCTGCAAATCACATTTTAAGTGCCTGGCAGAGGGTTAATCGAACCACCGTTATACTGTTTATCTCCCATTCCCTTATCGAATAGCGCGCGGGAAGAAAGAACACCTGAATCTCTCCGTTCGAGCTTTTATTTCTCGTATTTTATTCCGGTGATCATTTCTACCTATGTAAGTGGGAGTCGACAATATATTTTCGCACGTTGGCGGTTGTAGTTTCGCAAGTAGCCCATTCCGCAGCGATAAGCGCCTTGTTGTAATGATTCCCATCCCAGATCCTGTATCAATTCCGTAACGCTGTCTCCCCTGTATCGTGGCAATACGAAACGAGTTGCCCTTCTTTTGACTCTGTCGATGTGCCCCGTCAAACCCACCTGAAAAGGATCCCATACTTACCAGCAACACTCCAAGAAAGGACGGACAAGAGTAGTGTTTGCAGCCTCTTTAGTAGTTCTGTTGCATCGTTTAAGGGTTCTGCCAATAAAACGCAGTCTTTGATTCGCCTTTGCCACGACATTATCTATGTGTTCTTTCCAGTTTAAGTCTGAAGTAATAGTAATTCCTAGGTATTTTGTGGAGTTTACGGCCTTCACTTTTGATTGATTTATCTTGTAAACAAAGTTTAAAGGATTTCTTTTCGTACTCATGTGGACAACTTCACACTTGTCATTATTTAGAGTCAATTGCCAATTTTTACACCATAGTGATATATTATTCAGATCGTTCTGCAGTTGGTTTTGATCTTCAGATGATTTGACTAGACGGTAAATGACGGCGTCATCAGCAACAATCTAAGGGAGCTACTTAGATTTTCCCCTAAATCGTTTATGTACATAAGGAATAGCAGAGGACCAATAACACTACCCTGTGGAACGTCCGATATCACGTCTGTTTTAGTGGATGCCTTACTATCGATTACTACGACCTGTGTCCTCTCTGACAGGAAATCCCCTATCCAGTTGCAAATTTGGGGCGATATACCATAATTACTCAATTAGATTAAAAGCCGTTTGCGAGGTACGGTGTCAAAAGCCTTCTGGAAATCAAGAAATACGAAATGGAAATGCGAACCATTGTCGATAGCACCCATCACTTCGTGTGAGTAAAGAGCTGGTTCATTGGCTAATCTACATTGCAATTATTGATTTGGTGTCTGTTCTTTTCGGATATGTTCGAAAGAACAGATACGATTTATTGACATTAACGGTCGATATTTACGAGTTCGAAATATTTAAAGATTTCTACCTTTTCAGGGCAATGACAAAGTTGAAAATTTGTGTTTTAGCGGGATCCAAACCCGGATTACCCGCTTCGGGCCAGTGTTTGCTTTAACTAATCAGGTTATCCAGTCACGCTGCCTTGGAAATCCGGCTTCGAATCCCGGTCCATCACAAATTTTCAACTTTGCCGTTGAATGTATTTCAGTGCCCTGAAACGGTCGAAATTTGTAAATATTTCGAATTCGTAAACCACATCGGACTGCAGCTTTCTGAGAAAAAGTGTTTTGTATGAGAACTTGCAAACTGTAAATATGCACTCTCCTGGCGCAAACACACAAAGGATGTGTAAAGTGCGTCGAATTTGGTGCCATTTGTTAGAGACAGATATCTTTAAATGATTCATCGGTGGTTAGATCAATTCCATCCGAATACTTGCAAGCTTATTGGACGGAAACTGATCCACACGGCTGACTCCGACAGTGTCTGTGTGGCTCACCTCTAATTATATAGAAATGGAAACTTTTTCGATTTTATTTTATTTGTGATTCTTCAATTTCTTCCCACGTATTTCATGACGAATAAGTTCACACGGCGTCACTGTTATTGCTCAGTCTTTCCTCCAATTAAACAGTTTTTAAGTTTCCAGAATGAAACTTTCACTCTGAAGCGGAGTGTGCGCTGATATGAAACTTCCTGGCAGGCGAGGTACTGGCGGAAGTAAAGTTGTGAGGCGGCATCGTGAGTCGTGTCGGGATAGCTCAGTCAGTAAAGCGCTTGCCCGCGAAAGGCAAAGGTCCCAGGTTCGAGTCCCGGTTCCGGCACACAATTTTAATCTGCCAGGAGTTTCAGTTTTTAAGTTGCTTCTCTTAAAACAATTCTAAAGTCTAAATTTAATTTTACATTAAAATCCCTTTTATAGACTCACAGTTGCCAGCTTATGTTTCTTCTTTTGTTCAGGGGACTGATGACCTTGCTGTCCAGTCTCCTTAAAAACTCCAAAGACCAAACTAACTTCTTGTCCGTTGTGCCTGTGTTATGGAGATCGATCTCTCATCACAAACGTTATGGGCCGGCAGTGCAGAGAATATGCTGTCTTAACGAATACAGTAAACAGTAACATAACAGGAACATTAATATGATAGGTCCATGTCATTTATTCCATTCTGCGACGCATTATCTGGAGAGATCGATCGAATTCTTCATAAACATCAAGTGAAGGCGTTCTTTTGCCCACCAGTTAAAACATAGGCACTGTTTGGTAATGTCATGAACGATCTTGGTCTTCGGAAATCAGGGGTTTATCAGATCACTTGCGAATGAGGTAGACTTACATAGGTCAGACTGTGGTCAAGAGAATACTTCTAACCTCCTTGGGTATGATGTGGACGAAGCATTAAAAAAAATTCTTGTGTTACGAGGCTTGACTTTCAACATGTATTCTACACTTTCGTGGGAGAAGGTAGAAAATTTCTGTTGGATAAATATAATGGAATTGATGATAAGTGTTCCGCAGAATTTTCAGATTAGAAAAAAGAAATGAATGTATTAGCTGGGTAGCGCAGTGGTAGAGTGCCAGATCATGAATAAAAAGGTCGCGGGTTTGATCCGTGCTCGGTCCGAGGATTTCCATCCTAGGATTTTCTTGTCACTTTCCACTTCTTTCACATCTATGAAAAATTCCGATTAGCACCGTGGTTGGCAATCCACGTTAAGCTGTAGGTCCCGCTATAACGGGCGGCGTAAGTCAGTTCATAGGTGGGAGGAAGGCAACGGTACGTTGTTGTTTTTGTTGTTTGTTGTTGTAGTCGCAGTGGCCTTCAGTCCGCAGACTGGTTTGATGCAGATCTCCATGCTATCCTACCTATGCAAGCCTCGTCATCTCCGAATAAGAACGGCAACCTACATTCTTTTGAGTCTGCTTACTGTATTCGTCCATCGGTCTCCCTCTATGATTTTTACCCCACAAACTTCCTTTTAATACCAAGTTGACGATTCTTGACGTCTCAGATTGTGTCCCTTCTATTATTTAGGATGTGCCAGAAACTCCTTTTCTCCCCAGTTCTGTTGAGCACATCCTCACTTGTCACATGATCCACCCATCATTCATCTATAGCACCACATTTCAGAAGCTTCTGCTTTTTTCATCTTTTTGTCTGAACTTCTTATCGTCTATGTTTCACTCCCATACTATGCTACACACCAGACAAATGCTTCCAGAAAGGACTTCCTTAATTTTAAATTAACATTGGATTTCAACAAATTTCGCTTCTTCAGAAACGCTTTTCTTTCCATAGCCGTTCTACATTTTATGGGTTCTTTATTTCGGTCATGAGAAGTTATTTTGATACCCAAATAATAAAATTTATCTACTAGTCTTATGGCCTCATTTCCTAATCTAATTCCTCCAGCATCGCTTGATTTACCCTTGTTTTGCTCTTGTTAATGTTCATCTGTCTAGTCTATTCATTTGCTCTTCCAGATCCTTTGCTGTCTCTCGACAAACCGCAAAGTAGTTATTTCTTCTCTGTGAACTTCAATTCCCTCTTCACATCTCTCCTTCCATTCCTTCACAGGTTGCTCAATCTACTAATTGAATAACATTGGTGAAAGGCTACAACCCTGTCTTACTCCAACAACTGCGTCCCTTTCATGCCCTTCGAGTCTAATAACTGCTGTCTGGCTCATACCTCCTCCATACGAGGCCGTGCCTGGTAAAGCACTGTGGTGTTCATATACATCTACATAGATACTCTACAAATCACATTTAAGTGCCTGGCAGAGAGTTCATTAACCACTTTCATAACCTTTCGCTGCCGTCCATTCTCTAATAGCGCGCGGGAAGAAAGGACACCTAAATCGTTCCGTTTCAATCTGATTTGTCTTATTTTATTGGGATGGTCATGTCTCCCTATTTTGGTGGGTGCTAGCAAAATATTTTTACCTTCAGAACTAAAAGTAGGTGATTGAAATTTCGCAAATAGAACTCGCAGCAACGAATAACGTCTTTCTTTTAATGATTTCCACCTGAAATCGTGCAACATTTCCGTGACGCTTTCCCCACGTTAACGTGATAATACGAAACGAGCTGCCCGTCTCTGAACCTTCTGAATGTCTTCCGTCAGTCCCACCTGGTGAGGGTTTCGCAATGGGCAACAGTACTCCAGGAGAGGACGCACGCCGGTTGCGGTGGTTGCGGGGACTGAGGCGCTTCAGTCACAGTCTGCACGGCCACTACGGTCGGGGGTTCAAATCCCCCCTCGGGCATGGATATTTGTGCCGTCCTTAGTCTTAGTTAGTTCATAAGTAGTATGTCAGTTTAGGGACTGATGACCCAGTAGTTAAGTCCCATAGACTATACAAACATTTGAACATTTTTAGAGGACGCACAAGTGTAATGTAGGCAGTTTCTTTGGTGGAGCTGTTGCATCTTCGAAGCGTTCTGCCAATGAAACGTAACCTTTTGTTCCATCCAATCTTCGGATTGTTGATGCCTTATCTTTTATTTTCAGAATAAGAAATGTTGCTATTGTATTTGTTACCTTAGTGATATCCAGTAAGTTGTGGAAAATTCCGAGTCACAGACCGTTCCCATTCGGCTGTCACTGTTTGCTGACTCCACAATATTCATCGCGTCCTTTCATTCCGTGGCATGCAGTGTTCAGTTCCTAATGACAAACGGGGAAACCGGATTCTTTTGTAAATGATAAAGGTAGGGAAGGAAGAAGGATGGGAAAGAAAGGATTGACAGTGGCAGCATTTGGGCATTGATATTAAGCAATGGGGACAAGTGAAAATGTAAGCCAGACCGGAAATCGAACCCGGGTCTCCCGCTTCGGGCCAGCGGTCGCCTTATCCACTTGGCCACCCGTGCTCGCCTCCCGTCCGTCTCAAATTCTCACATGTCGCACGCTGTATTTGTAGCGACCCTATCATCCATGCCCTCTTACACTCGCCATTACGGGTTCCCGAGCGAGGTCGGACGTATGACCGCATCTGCAGTGAAATACATCTACATCTACATACATACTCCGCAATTCACCGTAAGGTGCGTGGCGGAGGGTACACTGTACCACTACTAGGCATTTCCTTTCCAATTCCACTCCCAAATTTAAAGAGGAAAAAAGAATGCCTATATGCCTCCGTACGAGCCCTAATTTCTCTTATCTTGTCTTTGTGATCTTTACGCGAAATGTAAGTGGGCCGGTAGCAAGATCGTACTACACTCAGCTTCAAATTCCGGCCCTCTAAATTTAATTAACAGAAATTCACGAAAAGAACGTCGTCTTTCTTCCAGCGATCCCCAATTGAGTTGCCGGAGCATTTCCGTGACACTCGCGCATTGGTCGAACCTCCCGGTAACAAATCTAGCTGCTCGCCTCTGAACCGCCTCTATGTCTTCCTTCAAACCGATCTGCTGCGGGTCCCAAATACTTGAGCAATACTCAAGACGTGGTCGTACAAGCGTTTTATACGCGGTCTCCTTTACAGGTGAAGTACATCTTCCCAAAATTCTCCCAATAAACCGAAGTCGGCTGTCTGCCTTACTCACAACTGTCCTTACATGTTCGTTCCATTTCATATCGCTCTGCAATGTTACGCCTAGATATTTGAACGTCGCGACATCATCAAGAAGCTCACTTCTAATGCTGTATTCGAACATTATAGGATTGTTTTTTCTACTCATGCGCATCACCTTACATTTTTCTACATTGAGAGGTAGGTGCCAATCTTCGCACCAACCAGAAATTTTGTCCAAGTCATCCTGTATGCTATTACAGTCAGTTACAGACGACACCCTCCCATACACCACAGTATCATCAGCAAACAGCCGCAAATTACAGCTTACTCTGTCCATCAGATCATTTATATAGATAGAAAATAATAGCGGTCCTATCACACTCCCCTGGGGCACGCCTGACGATACACTCGTCTCTGATGAACACTCGCCGTCGAGAACAACGTACTGCGTTCTATTACTTAGGAAGTCTTCCAGCCACCCTATTCCATAAGCTCGTATCTTCTTTAGCAGTCTGCAGTGTGGCACCGCGTCGAACGCCTTTTTGAAGTCGAAATAATTGAAGCTAACGCCGTCGTCGCGTTTAATACTTATTGTATTGGTGTGGTGTCTGTTCTTTCGGACGTCCGAAAGGACACCATACCAATATAATACGGATACTTTTGACTGTACGGCGTATGCACAACTTCCGCGTTCTATTTAGCTCTACCCACGGCCCAGAGGCGAGGGCTCGGTCGGTGTGGTGCGAGGAGCGGCTGCGGTGAGTGATGTTATGGGGCGGCGGCTGCCGACATCTCTGTTGGTCGCGGGCCAAGGCAGCTGGCTGCGAGGCGGCCATGTAAATGGCGGCTGGTGAATCGGCCCAAACAGCGGCCGACGTTAAGGGCGGAAATTGGCGGGGGCGCAGAGTGGCTCGCGTGCCAGCCGCAAAATATAAACAGCCGCACGCGAGTGTCCGGGCTCTGCCTCTGCCTCTTCCGCTTTGTCTGCCGCTGTTCGCGTGCCTCCGCCCGCCCTCCATCCCCACTCGTTTATTATTCACCGCCGAATATTTGCTCCACTTTTGTTGCAACCAGCTGCGTTCCTTTCCTTTCGACGAACGTTTCGTGAGGGACTGTGTATAGCTCCCGTCTCTTACTGAAGCTATGCCTCAGGACTTTCCGATGGGTGTGTCACCGCGCGGTCTAACACTGAGACCACATGGGTATCGGATTTTAGACTGTTTCGATACTTATGGTACGTGAAGTTCAGAACTCAAATAACAATCAGACAAAGCCATTTGACGAAACTCTCAAAAATTCTTGAGAAAATCGACTTTGAAGTTTTGCAAGCACACGTAAGTACCAATAATCTGTCGCTGTAGCAGAGGTGGTAGCGTTGTGGCCTTATAGCTGTAGTCTGAAGGAACTGAGATACCAACAGCCGTTGTTGTTGTTGTGGTCTTCAGTCCGGAGACTGGTTTGATGCAGCTCTCCACAATACCCGATCCTGAGCAAGCCTCTTCATCTCCACATAAGAACGGCAACCTACATCTGTCTGAATCTGCTTACTGTATCCATCTCTTGGTCTTCCTCTGCGGTTTTTACCCCACACACTTCCCTCCAACGCTAAATTCACAATTCCTTAGTGTCTAAGAATGTGTCCTACCAATCTATCCCTTCTTTTAGTCAAGGTATGCCAGAAATTTCTCTTCTCCCCAATTCTGTTCAGTACCTCCTCATTAGTTACGCGATCCACCCACCTAATCTTCAGCATTCTTCTGTAGCACCATATTTCAAAAGCCTCAATCCTCTTCCTGTCCGCACTGTTTATCGTCCATGTCTCACTCCCATACAAGGCAACACTCCATACAAATGCCGTCAGAAAGGACTTCCTTAGGCTTAAATCAATATTCGATGTTAACAAATTTCTCTTTTTCAAGAACGCTTTTCTACCCATTGCCATTCTGCATTTTATATCCTCTGTACTGCGACGATCATTTGTTATTTTACTGCCCAAGTAACAAAACTCATCTACCTCCTTTATTGCTTCGTTTCCCAATCTAATTCCTTCAGCATCACCTGATTTTCTTACACTGCACTCCATTACCCTGGTTTTGCTCTTGTTAATGTTCATCTTATATGCACCTTTCAGCACACTGTCCATTCAGTTCAATTGCTCTTCCAGGTCCTTTGCTGTATCTGACAGAATTACTATGTCGTCGGCAAAACGCAATGTTTTTAATTCTTCAACCTGAACTTTAATTCCTTCTCCAAATTTCTCCTTGCTTTTCTTTATAGCTTGCTCAATGTACAAATTGAACAACATTGGAGAAAGGCTACAACCCTGTCTTACTCCCTTTCCAACCGCTGCATCCCTTTCATGCCCTTCAACTCTGACAACCACTGTCTGGTTTTTGTACAAGTTGTAAATAACCTTACGTTCCCTATATTTTACTCCTGCTTGCTTCAGAACCTGAAAGAGTCCAACAGCCGTATGTGCCGTATGTATCATAAAATGTTTATTCTATCACAACCAGTTTCGGCATTCCACTACGCTATCTTCAGGTCCCTACATCGGAGCATAATATCCAAAAGTAGGGATACTAAAACTCGATTCGTGGAGTTCTGTCTCTTAGTGGGAAACAACAACAGCAATTGTTGCTCCGATGTAGGGACCTGAAGATGGCTTAGTGGAATGCCGAAACTGGTTGTGATACAGTCAATATTTTATGATACGTACGGCTGTTGGTAACTCAGTTTCTTCAGACTCTTGACCAGCCGCTGTCCCGTTTCCACCGCCAATGATGAATTAAATAAGACTTATAGCTGTAGGGTCGGTGGTTCGCATTCTACTGTGACTTTTTTTCTTTCATTTTCTTCGTTCGAATAATTACACGATTTTAATATATAATGGTAATTTTTCGAAAAATGCGTGTGTTTTTATATCGTCGTATTATTTTATATTTTGTACAAGGTTTTTAATAATGATGGTTTCAATTAAAAAACATGTAATTTTTTTACAGTATTGGCTTCACTATTAGTGGACGATGGACGTCTTTGAATGTTCAGTTTGTGAACAGCTACGACGTTGTGTTTGGAAAATTATCTCCATAGCTACTAATGGCTTTCCAAGCAGCTGACGTACTCAACCATCGTTTTAGGTGACGACAAGGTGTTCAGCTCGTCTACATATACATAAACAAAAATTGACATAAAACGTGGAAGCACCGATTCCCCGGTTGTGAGGCCATAACGCTGACACTTCAGCTGCACTGACAGATGGCGTAAGTTTTTTAATTATTGGTACTTACGTGTACTTGCAAACCTTCAAAGTAGATTTTCTCGAAAAATTTTGAGACTTGCGTCGAATAGCTTTGGCTGGCTGTTATTTGAGTTCTGAAATTCACGTATTAGATGTGGATTAACGAAAGGGTTCGGAGTGCCGGCCAGCCTGGATGTGGTTTTTAGGCGGTTTTTCACACCCCCCTAGGTGAATACCGGACTAGTCCCCAAGTTCTGCCTCTGTTACACGTTTCGCAAACATTTCGTAACACTTTACATTTCACACATATATAACACTATACGCAGAAATTTTGAGAACACATTTCCTCCTGGGGGGCATGGGGTGGCGGCAAGAATGGCATCCGGCCACCCTGTACATATTAACACATGCCAAATCCGCGTTTAACACAGTGCCGACCTTGCATGTGCGGGAAAGCGCCTGCGACTCGAACACCGTGTCGCCTTTTTATAAATTTTGGTATGTAAAAGTTATTTTATGTTTTTGATTCTTGCAAAGTTACCTGAATGTATGAACATTACCTCATATCTGGTTTCTAATTTTATATAGTTTTCAAAATGACAAGCCAAGATCGCACACTAACGATTTATTAAATGACGACCGGTTTCGCTGCACTGTTTCACCATCATCTGGTCACATATATGTTATAATCTGGTCATCTTGTTAAAAAAATTGGGTATAAAATAACAAGTGCAACATTGCACTTAGTCACCAAATAAAAATACATAAGTTAAAAACATGACAGCTTACAAAATACTGACAGCTCTGAAAATTCTAGTTTACATTTTGGTGCCAAAATAATGTGGAAGTACACCGTTTTGCTATGTAAACAATTGTTGTAATAGCAGTGAAGTCATGTAAAAAATTACTACAGGTCTGAAGATGACGTCTAGCACGCCGAAACCGGTTATGTAATTAAATGAAGAAAGCGATCTTGGCTGCAAACCTCTTATTAAACAATTCTAGATCGCCCCAATAATGAGTTCCTTATATAAAAAGAAAAAGTTTACGATACCTTTGTATATTTGAAACAACCATTCAGCTTTTTTAAAATCATCAACTGGATTGCATCGTGGTTGCCTTCCTCTTAATGGACTTCCAGTCCGACCTAAAACATGAGGTAGTTCAAATGAGTCTGTTATCAGCTAGAATAGAGCGCATCCCATTACATGCACGTTCTTTACAAGACAGTGTCACTTCTGCTACTTTTTATCGAACCCTTGTACTGGCGAAAGTAGTTGTCGACCGTCAGTTGGGGAGCCTGACATTTCCGTGGTTCCGTGTCCCTGGAGAGTGGTGGGGCCGGTCTTGCCTGCCACAGGAAGGTAGAGTGTCTCCGGCGGGCGGCGTGGCCTGCGATTTGCATGGAAACGAGCGACAGCGCGGCGGCTGCTGCGGCTGCTTTTTACCAGCCTCACGGGGGAACGCCAAACATCTGCTGCGTCTTGCAGGCCCCGCGTCTGCCCAGTACAAACTTCAAATAGCGCTTCGTTGTTTACTGTAGCTGTTCTAAACTACACTCCTGGCCATTAAAATTGCTACACCACGAAGGTGACGTGCTACAGACGCGAAATTTAACCATCAGGAAGAAGATGCTGTAATATGCAAATTATTAGCTTTTCAGAGCATTCACACGAGATTGACGCCGGTGGCGACATCTGCAACGTGCTGACATAAGGAAAGTTTCCAAACCTACTTCTCATACATAAATAGCAGTTGACCAGCGTTGCCCGGTGAAACGTTCTTGTGATTGCTCGTGTAAGGAGGAGAAATGCGTACCATCACGTTTCCGACTTTAATAAAGGTCGGATTGTAGCCTATCGTGTTTTCGGTTTATCGTATCACGACATTGCTGCTCGCGTTGGTCGCGATCCAATGACTGTTAGCAGAATATGGAATCAGTGGGTTCAGAAGGGCAATACGGAACGGCCAGAAGTGGTTGTTCTGGGTACAGATTTCTCAGGATCTATGCACCCAAATCGCGTGAAAATGTAATAACATGTCAGTTCTAATATAATATATTTGTCCAATGACTACCATCATCTGCATTTCTTCTTGGTGCAGCGATTTTAATGGCCAGTAGTGTACTTTATGATTGATAGCTCTGCAGGAGCACGTGCAACCACGACGCAGCGTAGCCACGTGCCCACACGTTACTCGCATTTCATTCATCTTGCAAACTATTCGCTGTATACACAAGGAACTTGCGGCCATCTGTGAGAAATTAAGTCAAGTTCGCAGGAATTATACACTTTATTGTTGAAGGTGTCCGATTTAGATCTTACATCAGATCATCGTCAGACGTTCCTATAAAATATCTGGGAGTAGGCATAAGGGACGATCTGAAATGGCCGGCCGCGGTGGTCGAGGAGACTGAGGCGCTCCAGTCAGGGTCTGCACGGCCACTACGGTCGGGGGTTCGAATCCCCCCTCGGGCATGAATTTTTGTGCCGTCCTTAGTATAAGGTAGCTGATAAGTAGTTTGTAAGTTTAGGGACTGATGAGCCCGTAGTTAAGTCCCATAAGCTTAACAAACATTTGAACATTTGATTTGATCTGAAATGGACCATTCAAAATCAGTCGTGGGTGAGACAGATGTCAGACTGACAAGGAGGCCACATGGATATCGGATTTTATCATTTCTTTATATTCATGGTGCGTGAGTTCAGGACTTAAATAACAATCAGCCAAAGCCATTCGACGCAACTCTCAAAAATTCTCGAGAAAATCGACTTTGAAGTTTTGCAAAATACACGGTAAGTACCAATAATTGAAACGATTGAAGCATTTGGTGGTTAGCTCAGATGGTATCATTCTGGTCTCACAACTATAGAGTCAGTGTTTCGAATCCCACTCTGACAAATATTTTTTTCGTTCAGTTATATAACACATTTTGGGATCTCTAATTCCACATGTTGTGTCAGTTTTTGTTCATGTGTATGTAGCCAAGATGAAAACCTTGTTGACACGTTAAACGATGGTTGAGTAGGTTAGCTGCTTAGAAAGCCGTTAGTAGCTATGGAGATGACTTTCCAAAACGCGTCTTAGCTCTTCAGAAACAACAATCAAAGACAACCTTCATCAACTAATTGTGAAGCCCACCGACCCTATGGCTTTAACGCTACCACGTGAGTTACAACAGCTGCTATAACTAATTTAATTATTTGTACTTAACGTGTACTTGCGAAACTTCAAAGTCAATTTTCTCGTGAATTTTCGAGAGTTGCGTCGAATGGCTATCGCTGATTGTTATTTGAGTTCTGAACTTCACGTACCACCCATGTGGTGTCTTCTTGTGAGATTCATTGATAGTTTAGTCCTCAGGAAGTGTAGTCCGTCAAGAAAGCAAGTAGGTTACAAAACTCTCGTTCGGCCGTAGCTTGATTATTGCTCATCAGTATGCGATCAGTACCAGGTACGATTAATAGGAGACATAAACAAGATCCAGCAGAGCAGCACGCTTCGTTACGTGCCGAGTTAGGCAGCTTGGAAGCGCCACAGATGTGTTTAACAAACTCCAGTGGCAGACGCTGCAAGAGAGGCGCACTGCATCGCGCTAGCGCATTTCTCAAAGTTCCAAGACCAAACGTGTCATGAAGAGTCAACCAATATATGCTTCCTTCCCTATCAGAAAGATTACGGCTCACACAATCGTTTTTCCCGGAAACCATGCGCGACAGGAGTAGGAGGAAGTGACAATGGTAAGCAGTGTATCCTCCGCCACATACTGTGCGGTGGGTTGCAGATTTTGTGTCCCAGCCTCGTCGCCGCTTTTGTGTCTCGTTTCCGTCGTAGGTGTCGGTGGCCGAGTGGAATGAGACCGACACAGGAATAAAGATAGCACGCTGGTGCAGGTACGGAGGGGAGCAGCCAGAAACTAGAAACACTAGAGTAAATTAGAACGAGATATATATTGCACAGAATTTATACAATACTTAACTTTTACATAGATCAGTACTGCAGAATGCTGATACATAGTGGTCTGCCTAGTGCCTATCCGATAGCCAAGTCTTCAATAGTGCCTATCTGAATACGAAGTGTTAACTGGTTCCTATCTCAGGCCCAAGTGAACGATGTCGTTCAGTGGTGGCCACGAGCGGAGTTGCAGCAGAGGGCGCTCGTGGCTGTCGTCGTAAGAACGCCGCGCCGTGCGTGCATGGCGGCGCGCGGCGAAAGTAGGTGGCGCGCACTTTGGACTTGTGCGACACCACAGCAGAGTGCGAACGTAGATGTAGAAGGGCGCGTGATCTAAGGCGTCATACAAGGGACTGGACGGTAGTTTCCACCGGCGGTTCGAGTCCTCCCTCGGGCATGCTTGTTTATGTGTGTGTTGGGCTTTAGTGTAAGTAGAATGAAATTTTCACTCTGCAGCGGAATGTGCACTGATATGGAACTTCCTAGCAGATTAAAATTGTGTGCCGGAACCGGTACTCGAACCTAGGACCTTTGCCTTTCGCGGGCAAGCGCTCTACCATGAGCTATCCCGACACGACTCACGGTGGCGCCCCACAACTTCAATTTTGCCGGTACCTCGCCTCCTACTTTCCAAACTTCACAGAAGTTCTCCTGCGAAACGTGTAAGACTAGCACTCCTGGAAGAAAGAATATGGTGGAGACATGGCTCAGCCACAGCCTAAGGGATGTTTCCAGAATGAAACCACCTGAAGCAGACTTTATTAATTGAGCCACAATCCCGGAATCAGCATGTTCCAGACACGGTCAGATAGTTTTTTCCAACTGTATTTGTCTAAAATTAAACCCATTAATGCGTAGGCGTAGGCAGGATTTTATTACGGATGGGGTTTTCAACGAATGAACATCGCAAAAAAAAAAAAAAAAAAAAAAAAATACCGTGGGTCTTTAAATAACATACATCAAAATAGACATCCACGGCTGTCTCGCTATGCTGCGATGCGCGAAGCCGTTCCCCTCGGGGGTTCGAATGCCCCCTCGGGCATGGAGGTTTGTCCTGTCTTTAGTATAAGGTAGTTCATAAGTAGTTTGTAAGTTTAGGGACTGATGACTCCGCAGCTACGTCCCATAAGCTTCACAGACATTTGAACATTTTTTGGCTGTCGATTTGCAGTAATGGCGATTATTTTCGAAATAATGGAGGCAGAAAATTCTATTCGTGACTGATGAATTCGGATGGTTTCTGCTTCCGGCAGCCATTGTCAAGTTGCTTACACACAAGGCAAGTGATTTTGTTTGCCTCTTTCCTCAAACGTAACCTGAGACATAAAGAAACAGTTTCAGCTCATGACGTAATGAACCTCGTTCAAGAAAACCATTAATCACATACTTAGAACACATTCTTGGTAGACTCTTTTTGTTATCGAACACCAGTTTTTTTGTCAATAATGAACTGTTGAACAAACAGCCTAACCCTGTGTAGAGAGAAAGCAGTCAAAAATAATATAAATAATAACGGAAGGATTGTTAAAAGAAGATAAGGGAAAAAGAAAAAAAAAATCGGATCATCACATTGCGTAGATTAGCCGTTCCTAACAGTTTGAAAAGGCAGTAATTTGACATGAAGATTAAACAGCAACCCATTATTAGACAATTTCTGCCCCTTTAAAAGCAGTATACGTGTTGTTTGATGTTGAACCTATCGTTTAATCAGACAACAAAAGTAGTTTATTTTAAAGTTACTCTTTCAAAACCTGAACTGGTATTAGTTGTAGTCCAAATGGTCGTCGTATATTGATGTTTAACAGTCAAGAACATTAAGTCATCAGATATCTTCATCAAAAATAACTAAACACGTACATTATTCATTAACACAGTAATTTGGTTTAATTATGGCCCTGATATTGATGTATATACTGTTAAATAATAAACAGTGCATTAAGCTGATTATATCCGCAACGGATCTTTTAACAAAACAACTGTGACAAGTAACCGGCATGAAACACACACTGACTATACTCAAAAAATTTGACTGCGAGAAAGATATTAAAAACACAAATCACTTTCTTAATGTTTGACTAAGAGAATTTTATGCTGATCAGTACCTGATTATCAAAATTCAGTATCATACTCAATTAACTGCAGTGTTGCATAACAATCATTTACTACGGTACCAATAACGAAATCTGTTCAACAAGATTACCAAAGTCAATACTGCACTTTAAATCCACAAATAACTAATTATCAAATAAAGGAAGTAGGTTAATTTTCTAACTACGTAAATGAAACAGGAAAGAAAGGTCAACTTTGTTACTTATTACTAATAATCACCATTACATTACCTAAATGATACAACCTTTTTTATAATTACATGAAATGCAATTACCTTCATTCCAGTGATGATACAATGTTTTCACAATAATAAGAAATACAATATATTCCAAATACAGTCAAATCAACTTGGTGGCACAGCAGCCTCTGCTCTACATCGGAGCCATATACACAACACAACTGCTCTCTAAGCGAGCTGAACCACACGTCTGACTCTCTGTCTCTCTGCACGAGGTACAATACTATGCGATACATGATCTTTGCCAAAGATGAAACTTCACAGATTTATGTACACATATCGATACACTCAGTAGAAGCAATATTATACATTTTCTTGCAAGCAAGTTACTCGACACAAAATAGGAGGCACAATATTAGACATTTTCTTACAAATTCAGCAACATACATTTTCTATGGACACGTTTCACCTTTTTTTTAACAGCTTCGTTAAAATTTTGGGAGGGGCTTGAACCGCTAAAACCACCATCCTTTCTACGCTCATGCATTAAAGTACAAGCAAAGTAGTTTTTATCATAAGTCGGTGTTGAAACTATAACAACAGCTACGAGGGCCACACAAAGTCGTCAGCAACCTATTGCCCCAGCATTGTAACAGCATCGTAATCTACAGCCCCCTGCCCCCTCCGGTTTATCTGCAGCTTAAAGCTGTAGGCTTTATCAGCGTCATTGTTTTATGCCCATTGTGAGGTTATTCTAGTCCGTACCTTTGCTTTATTTGAGAGCACCAGCGATGTCCGATATAGAAAACTCTGTGAATGGGTCAGCCTAGACACAGCAGCAATCACACTGGATTTCGAGCCTTTCAACAATCATCTGTACAACAGAAGCACATCGTTATCATTGTCGATACAAAAAGAAACGATACGCTCTCTATACACATCAACGTGGTGTATTTATAGCCTCTCTCTCTGTAGCGACACAGTGAACAACTGACCAGAACGTGTTGTAAAATTTCTGTGTCTCAATATTATGCGGAAGCGCTGATTCATCGGACTCGTTTGTATGCGTCCTTTTTCTCGTTTTATGTCGTACTCTGTGAAATGTTGGCGTCGTGCGGTCTTGTGAACCTTTTGTTCGGAACGCGCATTGTCCCATTTTGAATGGTAGTTCGACAGATGCCGATGCGCTCTCCTAGAGCGCAGCACAGGGTATCTTCGCAAGGCAACCAATCTGAGGAAATGTTGCAGAGCTGTACCAGTAATATACTCCAAGTTTATGTCAAACTGGGGTAGTGTCGAACAAGATATTTTTAAGACCTCGATAAAGCCGAAAATAAATAAACGATGATAAAATCGGAAATAATATAATAAACCGTATCTCTTACATTTCAAAACAAAGTTTGATTTATGGACCCGTAAGAAGAACCAGAAAAACAATTTCCGAAAAAGAGGAATTTGTTATTACAGAATATAATATATGAGAGTGTGATGAAAAGTAATGCCTCCGAATTTTTATGTGAAAACTCTTGCAGGATTTTCAAATAAAACAAACTTTATTGACATTCAACAGCCGGCCGCGGTGGCAGAGGGGACTGAGGCGCGCCAGTCACGGTCTGCACGGCCACTACGGTCGGCGGTTCGAATCCCCCCTCAGGCATGGATATTTGTGCCGTCCTTAGTATTAGCTAGTTCGTAAGTAGTTTGTAATGATGATGATGATGATTGGCGTTTTAGGGCGCTTGACAGCGAGGGTAGTTTGTAAGTTTAGGGACTGATGAACACGTAGTTACGTCCCGAAAGCTCTACAAACATTTGACAGTCAACATCTTTTACTTCTCGTCTCCATATTTATTTCTAGACACGGATTGGTGACGAATACATTTCTCCAAACGAGTCACTATACATTGTTTGAAGAAGGAAGGTACCTTAGAGTTTGACGACCCGTCGACGTCGTTGTCATTACAGAGGACACGCTCAGGGATGGGGAAGGAAATCGATTTGTCCTTTAAAAGAAGTATGGATTCAAGATATTAGCAAAGAGTTGCACAAGAATAGCCGCGCGGGAGTAACCGAGCGGTCTGGAGCGCCACGTTACGGATCGCGCAGCCTCCCGCGTCGGAGATTCAAATCCTCCCTCGGGCATGGATGTGTGTGTTGTCCATAGGTTAGTTTATCTTGGTTTAATTAGTTTGTAAGTCTAGGAACTGATGACCAACGTAGTTTGGACCCATAAGAATTACAAACACTTGCACAAGAATAGTGAATAAAAAGAAGTAGTTTGTAGGAAGGAGAGGTTTTTATTGAAAATATTTTAAAACTGGAATGGTGCAAGGAAGCTAGCATAATGTTATCTGTAGAGGAAAAGGATGTAGTAAAATAATAAGGCAGTGCTGTTCAAATGTTCAAATGTTTGTAAAGCTTATGGGACTTAACTACGGGGTCATCAGTCCCCAAACTTACAAACTACGTATGAACTACTTACGAACTAGGACGGCACAAATATCCATGCCCGAGGGGGGATTCGAACCCCCGACCGCAGCGGCCGTGCTGACCGTGACTGGAGCGCCTCAGTCACCTCGGCCACCGCGGCCGGCAACGAAAACAGATGTTTCACTATTTATGAGTCGAAAGACTACGTTTTTCTGAACAAGGGGAAAGGTACACAATTTCAAAAATAAATAAATAAAGAATAATAAATAAATAATACGCGAATTCGCGCCGTTCGTCACCTGCACTCCCCACTCAGTCGTCTGCGCATGCGCGAAGCACCTCCATGCGCGTCAGAATAGGATCCATCCTATTCGAGGCATCAACAAGCCATTGCCCATGTGAAAAGTACCGTTTTTCGGAACCCACGTTAAAGTGTCGGTTGGAAGCTCGGAGGAAGGCAACGGCATACCACCTCCAAACAGGACCATGCCTACTAAGGCACTTTGGTGTTCAAACCAATCTTCGGATTGTTGACTGCTTTACCTTTTTTTTTAATTCACGCACACGCGTTTCGCCTTTGTTACAAGGCATCATCAGTGGGTGTCCTGAAATATTTACATGTTTCTGTTTACACATAAAGGTTAGGTTTTTACATATGTACATTATGGCAGGAGATGACAGTGGAACCAGAAAAATGCGAAGTTTTTCTGAAAATATTGGAACCTCTCGACCTGGTTACGGGAAAGAGACTGATATGGAGTAGCAAGTGCTGTAAATACACCATTTTATAGCAAACAACGAGTTGTTTTGAATCAGAAACGAAATGTTTTGTACATATGTAAAAAAAAAACCTTACCTTTATGTGTAAACAGAAACATGTAAATATTTCAGGAAGGAAGCTTAGGGTTTAACGTCCCGTCGACAGCTTGGTCATTAGAGATGGAGCTAACGCCCGGAGATTTTGATAAGGATGGGGAAGGAAATCGGCCGTGCCCTTTTGAAAGGAACCATACCGGCATTTTCCTGGAGTGATTTAGGGAAATCACGGAAAACCAAAATCTGGATGGCTGAAGGTGGATTTGAACCACCATCCTCCCGAATGCGAGTCCAGTGCATTACCACTGCGCCACCTCACCCGGTAATATTTCAGGACACCCACTGATGATGGCTTGTGACAAAGGCGAAACGCGTATGGGTGAATTATAGAAATAAAATCCGTTCATTTGCAGTAGCAAAAGGCGTTTTCTTTAAAAACAGTACAGTGAAAATACAAATTAATTTTAATGTACTAGATGATATAGTTTCCGATAACAAGGAAAAAAAGAAGTGGCATCGTAGGTTTTGAATCAACGAGCCAGTGATTAGTTGACCATCAGTCTACAACACTACCGAAGGAGCCTCGTCGGATGTCAGGAATCCTACAGATAACAAAAGTCCCCAAAAGACTTTCAATTACCCAGAGTTGCATCGAATGGCCCTCACTGACTGCTGTTTGAGTTCTGAATTTCACTTAGTACCATAAATAGAGAAAAATTTTAAAAATCCGCTAGGTGTGAGGTTTGCTTGTCAGTGTGCGCCTTGTGGAGATTTTACGCGAGACGTGATCGGAGCCCGGCCTCAGAGTGGCGGCTGTGCGGGCGACCTCGGCCGCTTCCGCTGCTGGCTGCGTCCACCCACCGCCGGCCAGTCCACTCACTAACGCCTAGTTTACACGACGATCGAAAGTTCACAAGGAAGATAACTGTCTGCTGCAGCGCTCCAAGCGTACTAACTCGGTGCTAATGACGTGTGATCATACAGGCTTGGTTGCAATTTCGGCAAGGACGCGGCTATTTCCACATATATACATGAAAACCACACAACGAAATCACTTCTGCGCATGCGCACTCACTTCGTTACTGCCGCGGTGCAGTAGCCGAGCGGTCTAAAGCGTCTCGCTGCGGAGCGTGCGGTTGTTCGCCGTGGAAATTCGAGTCCTCCCTGGGGCATGGGTGTTTGTGTTTGTCCTTAGGTTAGTTTACCTAGGTTTAAGTAGTTTGTAGGCTACGGACTGATGACCACGCAGTTTGGCCCGATAGATTTACAAACATTTGAACATTTCAATTTGAACTTCGTTACTACCAAATTTAGAACCTGCCCTAAAGGCTACTAGCTAGTAGGAAACGCCGTCTGCGCTCACGAAATGCTAGTAGTTCCGCGTTTACGTCGCTAGATGGCGCGCAATGTGATCTGTTCATTACTTGTGCGATCATCGTGTAAACTGGGCTTAACGCTCCTTCCGTCCTACTTTATCGCCCGGCCACTCCGCGCAGGAACGGGGAAAACCTGTTGGGGGGAAAAAAAAAAAAAGAAAAAAAACCGGAAAGGTCCCAGTGTTAATTCGTTTGTTTTCCGTGTCTGGAATACAATTGCCGTGCCCCTAGCGCTGACAGCGTAACTGATATGCCGGCGGGATTGCGTTTTCTGCATATTTGGGTGCTTCTTCCCCCTCCCTTACAAACTGGAACACTTCGTTATTACGAAATACATGAGTATTATTTTTCGGTTTCTTTCCCCTCTAGTCGTGGGGAAGGCCTCGACGGCGATGGGATTGGAACACTTGCACGGAGTGACGTTTGTTCGGACTGACACTTGCACGGAACCAGGGGCTGTTGCCAGGCTAACTGGCTTTTCACAGGGACACTGAGAATCTAGCAGTTAAGCATAGCCGTTTCTGCTCACACCACAGCAGTAAACAACCGTGTATCGCTTCAAGATGGCTCATTAACACCTTTCGTGACAAATTTATTTTTTAAAGACTGTTGTAGTAATGGGTTCTGACAATGAAATTCTAATCTCTTCTAATATTTTGCCGACGGAATAATAAAATGTTCAAATGTTTGTAGAGCTTATGGGACTTAACTACGGGGTCACCAGTCCCTAAACTTACAAACTCCTTGTGAACTAGCTAATACTAATGACGGCACAAATATCCATGCCCGAGGGGGGATTCGAAACCCTGACCGTAGTGGCCGTGCAGACTGTGACTGACGCGCCGCAGAACGCTCGGCTACCGCGGCCGGCACGGAATAATCGGGGAGCCGCCAAATAGGAAACATTACCACTGTTACAGCCTTATGATAACTTGCATTGAGGGCGAAATTTAAATTGACAAACATATTTCATTAGTCTACCTCATCATGTAAACAATTAACATCAAAACACAGCATGTCATTGAATATTAGTTACTTTATTTTTCACTAAAACATCAATTTCGGAAACCACTTTTTCAGTAATGCTAATTGGAAGACAAGCTCCTAATTTGAAATCTGCGGGTGAATTTCATTCTTTTCATCGTGATTCTACTGCCGACAACTTACATTTCACGTAAAGACCACAAACATAAGGGAAATTAATTTCGTATCGTTTTCTACTCGTCCTATTTGGGAGGGATACAGAATCGGAAATGGCTGGTAGCGGTACGAGTTGCCCTCCGCTACGCATTAGGGTGGACTGCGGAGTATGAATGTGTATGTAGTCTCTTACTGATCCGATAGGAGTTCGTCTGTTGTGGTAAATTCTTTATCTCAAATTAGCACTAACAACTATCGTCCTCAGTTATTTATTTGATGTATTCTTATTTTTTTTTCTTTTTCCTGCACTAAAACAGTACCACGGAAGATATTTCCTGATGTAGTACCACATGCCTAATAATCCTGTCTCTTCTTTTCAAATTGCTTTGCGCATATCTTTATCGTCTGTCATTCTGTGGAGAACTTCTTCATTATAGTCAACGTAATTTTCACCTACGTTCTGTAGCTTCATATCTAAAACTCTTTGATTCTGTTGCTTACCGTTTTCTAATACTCCATAGTACACTTCCATATTGGGCGTACAATGGCAGAAATTTCTTTCTCAAGGCCGACGTTGGATGCTAGCAGACTTAATTTGACCGTGTATGACTTATCTTTGTTTTACTCTAAATGCATATTTATACTATTTAGATTGTTCATTCCATTCAAAAGCTCTAGTATATCTTCATCGGTTTCGCTGGAGAACGTTATTCCATCAGCGAATGTTATCATTGCTATTTGCAATATGTATTATCGCGATATAGGGGCGAGTGTCACGGAAATGATGCACGAGGTAGGAAGGAAATAATTAAAAGAAAGACATTATTCGTTGCGACGTGATCTATTTGCGAAATTTCTTTCACCAACCTTGACTTCAGAGCGCAAAGATATTTTGTTAGCACCCACCTACATAGGAAAACATAATCATCAAATTAAAATAAGAGGAATCAGATCGGAAACTGAAAGATTTAGGTGTTCCTTTTTCCCGCAAGCTATTAGACAATGGAACTGTCGAAAAACATCATAAAAGCGGTTCGATAAACGCTCTGCCATGCACTTCAGTGTGACTTGCAGAATGTTTATGTACATGTAGAACTGCCGCAAGAGACATTCCTTTGTAGTTGACTTGGAATTTCAATTAATAATATATTAACAAAGTGCATATGTAAAAACGTTTGTTTCGAAATCAGATATGCCCAGTGTTTCGGAACGCACGCTGACCGCTATTTTGTTCCAGTTTGGCGCAGTGTCACTTCGCTCGGCACACCACAGCTGAGATGTGATACTTAATCTGCCTCGAACCCCTCGCCCCCCCCCCCCCCCGCGCCCCTTTTTTTCCTGGTAGTGGGAGAGGAAGTGGCGATGGGTTGGAGTGCTGTCTGGCGGAGGCTGAGGCCCGGGCATATAAACTTTTCACAACGGCGCTCGAACAGTTGCACCACTTTGGAGTAAGTAGCTTCACGGCAGGAGAAGGAGCAAAAATTTTTGACCTCTTACACCCAAACCTTCAGATGTCAGACACTCAGATCCGTACCAAACGTTGTATATCGATAGAGTATCAACCGAAACGTCTATATAATTCGTGATTTGTGCTGTCGTCCAGTAGAACGTGCATAAACTATAATAATAAGTAAAAACTAACCTACGGAATAGAGGAAAAGCGTATCTGTGAAGCATAATCATGTCATGCTTCCGTGGGTTAGTAGTTAGAGCATTAGATTGTCGTGCAGAGTGTCATGGGTTCAATCGCGGCCTAGGCATTAAATTTTTTCATTGTTTAAATTACAGTACGTTGGAAACTGTTAAAAGGGGCAACGTGTTCCTCATATGTAAAAGGACTGTTTCCATTTTGTAGCAATGTGTTATTGGCAGTTTACTCTTGTTTCGTTTTATTTGAAAGTAGCAAATCTGTAGGGTTTATTCGTAGTTTCACAGAATAAACGAACATAATCAGAACATACGAATAAAAGAACAACTGCATCACACATACAGCTGTATTAATAGTAATAACAGTAATAACAATAACAAAAAATAGTAATGTTAAAAACAATAAGCGTAATTAAAGTAATAACACTGTACAGGTTTCCTTCCTACTTTCAAATAAAACGAAGCAAGAGTAAACTGGCAATAACACATTGCTACAAAATCGAAACAGTCCTTTTACATATGAGGAACACGTTGCCCCTTTTAACAATTTCCAACGTACTGTAGTTTAAACAATGAAAAAAAAATTAAAGCGAGGTGGGGCTTAAACCCAGGACCTTCTGCACCACAAGCTGCTGTACCAAATAACCCACAGTGGCGTGGCTTGATTGCCCTCACAGATACGCTTTTCTCTAATCCGTAGGTTTGATGTTACTTATTATTATAATTTACGTACGTTCTACTGGACGGCGCAGCAAAAATCACGAATTATATAGAAGTTTCGGTTGATATTCTATCGATATACAACGTTTGGTGTGGATCTGAGTGTCTGACATCTGAAGGTTTGGGTGTTAGAGTAACTGATAAACTACTAGGTGCTCCCAAAAAGTGGAAACTGTGTACACGCATTCTGTACAATTACTGGAATGTGTATTCGTGCTGGGAGAGATGACGAGAGACTGTATTGATGTACCCAGTACTTCCTTTTCGAGTCTTTTGACCTTCAAATATTCATAAGCCTCAAACGTCCTCGTCCTGTCGGAAGAGGACGTCACGATTGCTACTGACGATAAAAGACTACCCATCTCACACCCAACTCCCCCCAGATTTAGTAGTGAGTTGGCGCTGTGGGTAGCCCATCAAAACTAAACACAGATCGACATGAAAACAGGAAGAAGTTGTAAGGAATTGCCAAAAAAATAATTTTAAAAATCGCACTGACGTGTTTTATGGTCCTCTTTTGATTTGTAGTTTTATAAGTTTTTGCAAACATTTTGGACCAAAATAAAAATCTAAATAATAAAAAATCAATTAATAAGAGTGTCTGAAACCCTTTTAGGGGAAAAAATGGTAGTGGCGGGTTCCGAGCCACTGACCTTTAGCGTCAGAGTCTAACGCATTTTTTGTCGTAATAAATAAATAAAAATTAAAGAAAAACAAATTTGGTCCTTCATCCACTGTCTCTAATGTAGGAAAAGAGTCTCCATGTAACGCATTGCCCACTACGCTACAGCTAACAATTAGAAGTTGCGTTCATTAATCTCTTACTATTGGTGGTTGTTGTTAACTGATGCTAATATAGCTTTTGTAAACACTAGATTATCATTTATCATATGAAGAACGACGTGTTTTTGTTAATTCTTCAGTGCGCCATTGCTTTGAAATGACAACGTGTAAGTTACAATGAGAAAATCATCAAATACGCAACGCCGCGGTGGAGTAACCGTGCGGTCTAAAACGGTTACTCGTCGTGGAGGTTCGAGTCCTCCCTTGGGCATGGGTGCGTGTGTTGTCCTTAGGTTAGTTTACCTAGGTTTAAGTAGTTTGTAAGCTACGGACTGATGACCACGCAGCTTGGTCCGATAGATTTACAAGCATTTGAACATTTGAATTACGCAACGCAAGATGGCTTATGCCAGAGAGAGTTCTGGGCGAGGCTGGTTTTCGTTAATTCAATGGAGGGTGTCAAAACTCCGTTATTTTTGTAAATATCTCTCAAACGATACGAGATATGAAAAAAACATAACAGAGCAAAGTTGTAGAGAATTTTCTCCTCTACAAATTCTGTTATTCAATTTTCGTGCCAGATGAATGGTTAAGCCGTTATTTTCATTTAAATTTCGAGCTGTCAAAAGATGATCACAAAGGCCGACTTTTAGTGTTACTACCGTAACCTAAAGTGGGCCAAAAAGTAAACATTGAGCTGTTTAAGAGTTCTATGTGTGATGTAGACGAAAGACAAGAGCCATGTCGTCGTGGTTACGTGGTCATCGGTTGGTTTATGACACGAGAGATTGTGTTGAACACTCCGTCGCGCTAATATATATTTTTCAGAAATTCTTTGAAATATCGGTTCATTGTATACAATTTCGTGTGTCCGTGCCGCACAACGGCTCTATCAGTAGTCGAAAGAAAGTGGCTTCTGAATGTGAGCTAAAAATGCTTAATGACAAGTCAACTGCCGCGGTGGAGTGGCCGAGCGTTCCATGGAGACTAGCTGCAGAGCGCGCCGCTGCTCGCCGTCGGAGGTTCGAGTCCTTCCTCGGACATGGGTGTTTTTGTTGTCCTTGGCATAAGTTAGTTTGTAAGCTTAGGGAGTGATAACCAGAAGTAGTTAAGTCCCATAGATTTGCAAACATTTGAAAATTTGACAAGTGAAGTGAATGCTTATCTGGAAAACTTTTCTGATTGTACACGACATTTGTGATATTATGTGTGTCATAGATTAGAAATAGCTTATCGGAGCACTTAACTCGTCCCCCTGATGAATCAGTTTATGTGCTCTTATGAATGTGAATGTTATCACTACCAAAGAAATGATGAAGACATAACCGATTTTCAGGTAAGTGCAAGACCTGCAGCCAACTGTTTCTCAAACTTTTCCCTTGCTCTGTCGAAACAATGTTTAACGTTTTCGAAGATTTCCAAGTGTACGCCATCGAATCCGGCATATGTCAAGCAAATCAGAACGTGTCTTGGAAACTTGGAGAGCGAAGAACGTGGACCAACTGAGTTCACATTCATTTCTGTGACAGGTGTCGGTTGCACTCACAGTCGTAATATTTTCTTGGCACATGAATTGTATGACAATTGGCACGGCTACGAAACTGGAACAGAGATGACAGTGACCGGCTGCAGCGTTCTTAATTTTGTGAGAAAGGTAATAGATAGGCAAAAACAAGTTGTGAACACAAACCTTCGAATTCGTATGAGACCAAACTATGTGGTCATCGCTCCCTAGACTTACAGACTACTTTACGTAAGGACAAGACACACACACACCCTTGCCCGAGGGCCGCGCGGGAATAGCCGTGCGCTCCAAGGCTCCTTGCTGTGTGAAGCGTACGGCTGTTGCCTGTCGGAGGTTCAAGTTCTGTCTCAGGCTTGTGTGTGTGTGTGTGTGTGTGTGTGTGTGTTGTCCTTAGCGTAAGCTAGTTTAAGTAATTTGTAAATGTAGGCACTGATAATGACTGCAATTTGGTCTCATAGCCTTACAAACTTGCCCAGTGAGGGACTCGAAACTGCCGCTCAGTTGTAGACTAGCGCCTATGGTCGCACGGAAATTCCAGCGCGGCCGACACGGACCTTCCACATAGCAGTTATTGACCATTATGAGACCCTTCTCTAGGTCCGCGTACCAAGAACCAGAAAAAATAACTTATTTTGCAGAATGATATTTTCACTCTGCGACACGAAACATTCTGGCAGACTGAGATTGTGTGCCTGAACCGAGATTCGAACTTGGGACTTTTGCGTTTAGCGGGCAAGCGGACTACCGTCTGAGCTATCCCGGCTCGCTTCACGGTCCTAGTAGGAGGCGATGCACTGGCGGAAATTGTGAGGACGAACCCAGAAGCGTGCTGGGATAGCTCGTACGGTAGAACGCTTGCCCGCGAAAGGCAAAGGTCCCAGTTTGCAGCTTTTTTGACAGCTCCATACAGCTTCTTCCTGTTTCCGTGGTTGATGTGTGCTCAATTTTGATGGGCTATCGGTCGTGTCATGTTACCAATAAATGGGAGTGCGGTGCGGTGTGGTTTAAGGTGCACAACTGCTCAGGTCATTAGCGCCAAACACTGTCCATAGTAAAATCGAACCGGGTTAGAACTTAAATGGCTTTCGACGTATTTGCACGATGTATAAAAAGTAAAAGTCTGTCAGCAGAATGCGGATCATCAGCTAAAATATCAGACATTTCAAATGGTAAACATAGATCATGACGGAGACGATTAAAAACGGACATTGCACTAAAAGGTGGTATACAGTAAAAGGTTCATCACAACCGCTCACATAAGGGAGCAGGATCACCACGAAGTAAATACTGGGGGCTATAACGGCAGTGGCCAATACGAAGCCGGGCCAGGACAATGTCCTCTCGAGGGAGGGTCGAGATGACGTTGACCAAAGATTAGGCACAGGTTTAATGGCCCGCAATTTGTTCCCTGACAGGAATGACCAATGTAAAAACCAACGGGAGATGATACGCCGGGAGACGCCAGCGCGAAGGTTATCAGAGCTAGTAGAAAAGGTAGATAGCCGAGGAAGGAGAACTGCCTCCTTGGCAGCCGTATCCGTAGAATCATTCCCCAACACTCCCACGTGACCAGGGACCCACAGAAACGTCACAGCAGTTTCGCTCGCTGAAAGAGAGGTTAAGGATAGTTTACACGACGACACTAGAGTTTCATGAAACTGCGGCCGGCCGCGGTGGCCGAGGAGACTGAGGCGCTCCAGTCACGGTCTGGACGGCCACTACGGTCGGGGGTTCGAATCCCCCCTCGGGCATGGATATTTGTGCCGTCCTTAGTATAAGGTAGTTCATAAGTAGTTTGTAAGTTTAGGGACTGATGACCCCGTAGTTAAGTCCCATAAGCTACACAAACATTTGAAGAAACATTTGAAACTGCGCTACTGGCCAATGCGCATGCGTGGCACCTTGCAACTTTGGCGAAACTGATTGCGCTTGTTTTGAGGTTAGGTTATGACCAATATAGAACTAACTAAATGTAATATACAGGAGGAAACGGAAGAAATAATTAGGTTTTTGAACATATATGCGTTGCGTAGGTGTTTGTGCGATTTTAACGGCGTGTTAGTGCTCTTTTAGCAATTATTTGTGAAGTTAAATATTGATCTGTTGACGATTAGTGAATTGCAGACTAAAATACATCCAATTCAAAATACCTATACAAATGAAGTATAGCAATTGTGGATTTCGGAACACGGTAGAAGTACTGCAGAGACGAATATCTACTTGACAAGAAACGTAAAGCAATTTGTAATTTCAGTTCTAGTAACAATGCTTGACGCATAACGGTAACTTGTTTCTTTATTGAATTACTAACTCTGTTTATAAGGAACGTGAACTTCTATGGTGACATTCAATGTTGATTAAAATAACTTCTAGGGTCTTCAATCACAATATCTTTCTGCATGGTGTCTGAGCAACAGAGCTGACTTTTTTTTTTTAATCCATTCACGAACCCAAACACGTTTCTTATTCTTTTTTTATGTTTAGTCTTATGCAGCGACTTCAAATAGACAAGCAATAGCTGTCCCAGAACTCTTACAGCTACCAAAACTTTCATTTTACGGCGACTACGGCACTCACAAAACAATCAAACTGAAGTGTATAGTATTGGCGCCGTGTCTACAAACATACACGAAACCAGTTGCGCGCAATTCAATTCATGCAATGAGTTTCGCAACCTAGTTTCGTCGTGTAGACTAGCCTTAAGGCAGTTGCGGATGCTTTGTACCAGGAATGTCTACATCTTCATCTACATACATACTCCGCAATTCACCGTAAGGTGCGTGGCGAAGGGTACACTGTTTCCTTTCCTATTCCACTCCGAAACTGAACGAGGAAGAAAAGAATGCCTATATGCCTCCGTAGGAACCCTAATTTCTCTTATCTTGTCTTTTTGATCTTTACGCGAAATGTAAGTAGGCGGCAGCAAGATCGTACTACACTCAGCTTCAAATTCCGGCCCTCTAAATTTACTCAACAGAACTTCACGAAAAGAACGTCGTCTTTCGTCCAGCGATCCCCAATTGAGTTGCCGGAGCATTTCCGTGACACTCGCGCTTTGTTCGAACCTACCGGTAACAAATCTAGCTGCTCGCCTCTGAACCGCCTCTATGTCTTCCTTCAAACCGATCTGCTGCGGGTCCCAAACACTTGAGCAATACTCAAGCCGTGGTCGTACAAGCGTTTTATACGCAGTCTCCTTTACAGGTGAAGTACATCATCTCAAAATTCTCCCAATAAACCGAAGTCGGCTGTCCACCTTACTCACAACTGTCCTTACATGTTCGTTCCATTTCATATCGCTCTGCAATGTTACGCCTAGATATTTGAACGACGCGACAGCATCAAGAAGCTCACTACTAACGCTGTATTCGAACATTATAGGATTGTTTTTTCTACTCATCCGCATCACCTTACATTTTTCTACATCGAGAGCTAGCTGCCATTCTTCGCACCAACTAGAAATTTTGTCTAAGTCATCCTGTATGCTATTACAGTCAGTTACAGACGGCACCCTCCCATACACCACAGCATCATCAGCAAACAGCCGCAAATTACAACTTACTCTGTCCATCAGATCATTTATATAGATAGAAAATAATAGCGGTCCTATCACACTCCCCTGGGGCACGCCTGACGAAACACTCGTCTCTGATGAACACTCGCCGTCGAGAACAACGTACTGCGTTCTATTACTTAGGAAGTCTTCCAGCCAGTCACAAATCTGTGAACCTATTCCATAAGCTCGTATCTTCGTTAGCAGTCTGCAGTGTGGCACCGCGTCGAACGCCTATTTGAAGTCGAGGAAAACACAATCAGTACACGTTCAAATACACGCTCCATGTGCCGACGGCTGTGTCCAGAAATCTGACGAGAGCTCCTCCTCCACGCTGTAGATAACACGTAACCCTAATCTTCCTCAGCAGTGTGGCTGCGACTACAGCGGAGGCAGGGGCATATTACAACTTGCTCTGTCCATCAGATCATGGTCAGGATATAGCGTGCGAAGGCTCAAAAGAGCACTCGGAGAGTCCGAGCAAATGGCACTCTTATTGAGCGAGTTTCGCCGGACGTATTGGGTGGCTTGATATAATGCACACAGCGCGAAGCGTCCCTTGTGAGACAGAACCGTGGTCGATGCCTGTGCCGACGCCCCGGCGCTGTGCCGCGTGCAGTGAGCGCCACACAATAGGACAGAGGGCGGCTGCCCTGTAATGCCCCCACTGGTGCGCGTGCCTCACAAACGGCTTGCGCGCTCTGTTGTGCGCGGCTAGGCTAGCGCCGTCAGCTGGCCGGGTATTGCCGTGGCGAGCGGAGGAAAGGCAGCGGCCGCAGCCGCCGACCGTGTCTCGTACAACCGCAGCGGCGAGGCGAGGCTTACGCAAACGGCAGTAATAACGGCTCCCCCCACCACTGCTGGCGGAACAAAGCGGCGGAAGCCTGCCCCCTCCCGCGTTCCGCTCTGCACGGACCGCGCCGAGCCGAGCCAAGCTCTGGACCGGCCGCTCACTCTGCTGCCGCCTCCGACAAAACTCTCACTTCCCCACGGCGCCGGGGTCTGGCACCCTTTTTGTAGTCGTCTTGTCCGCTACCCTGTACTGTGCAAACCCTGAATATCAACGACAACGACGCGGTGGAGTAGCCGAGCGGTCTAAGGCCGCGGCCTGCGTGGGCTACACATTCTAGCGACAGCGCGCGACATCCAGCGACGCGACACTCCCGCTACAAGCGGCGACATTCGGCGACATGGCCGGGTGTCCTACGTGAGCGCAACTCTCGCTACAAGATGGCCACTACAACCGATCAGCTGTTTCTAAAGTTTGCCATCCGTAAACCGTAGCATAATGATAGCTCCAGAGTAATGCAATAAACTTTAGGAAATAAGGCGTAAAAGGAATGCTTTGCATTACATTTACAAAGCAAGGAATGTTCGTTTACTATTTCATTCGGAACTCCAAATACGAAGACAGACTATGAATATCACCGGCCAAATTCTTCGAAAGTACAATGACGAATACATCTACTTTCGACTATGTTCTCAATGAGTTTTTGTGATTAGAAACCATCAGCAACTGAATTAGTTCTAAATATGTCTTATTGGAAAACTACAGTAATCACTTAGCCCGGAGTATTCTGTTACCTGTCGGCGTAGCGTAGGGGTAGCGACCTGGGCTGCTAGCTTGCAGTATAAGCAAATTTTGCGGTCGCTGGTTCGCTTCCCGTTCCATCTCATATTTTAATTACTGCAATTACAACTCTTTCACCTTTTATCTGTGCAAGGTTTTATGTATTATCTTTAGAAAGCACCACATACTTTTTTAAAGTTTTTACCCTTAGTTCGTCTTCATTGTAAACACACGAACCCAACTGTACACCTACCAAACACATTAAATTGCTACTGAAACATTATATCCTGACATTTTACTCAGAAACGTAATTTACACGCATCTCCTTTGACATACCAGAGTTATCTCTCTCTCTCTCTCTCTCTCTCTCTCTCTCTCTCTCTCTCTCTCTCTCTCAGGAGTACTGTAACTTTGTTGTTACCGGTACTGCAAATGCACAAAGCACACAAATGCGGGTAATTCTTCAAATCACGTTCATCGTGGTGTATATGAGACTATCACTCAGAATAAAATACAGAAGACTGATATATTAGAAACAATTTAAAAATTTAACTTTAGTGGTCTAAAAAGACAAAAGAAAATTTCCGAGCTAGTTATCCAAAGCAAAATACTTAATTATATGGGCAAGGTGAATTTTCTTATCTTTTATTTCACAAACAGTTCCCATTTCATAAACTCCAGGGATTATTGGGTCGCTGAATTCTTGTGACAACCTACATAACCTCTAAAAGCAGTCGACTCTCAACGAAACTCGGCACTTTGTAGCGCGTGCGACAACGACAAGATTCAAACAGGCTTGAATCTCAAACGTGGCTGGTTGTTGCGCGCGACACGCAGCGACAGGCAGCGCCACAGTCGGCGCTCACGCAGGACACTCCCGTAGCAATACATGTGACCGTCTTTCGTCGCTTGAAGCTGTCGCTAGAATGTGTAGCCCACGCAGGCCGCGGCCTAAGGGGGCTCCCTGCGGAGCGCGCGGATGCTGGCCGTGGAGGTTCGAGTCCTCGCTCGGGCATAGATGTGTGTGCTGTCCTTAGGTTAGTTTACCTAGATTTATGTAGTTTGTAAGCTACGGACTGATGACCACGCAGTTCGGTCCGATAGATTTACAAACATTTGAACATTTTTTTTGAACCACGTGCGGGACGGAATGATGTAAAACATGACGTCATTGGTCAAAGCGGTATTGCAGACTAGATTTCACCCGGAACTGCTAGTCAAAATGGTCTTCCGCGACTGATAGCAACCATGATTATTTTGCTGTTTAGTCTTTGTTGATAAGGACACAATTCAACATTCTGAAATGTTCAAATGTTTGTAATTCTATGGGACCAAACTACTTTAGTTCAAAATGTTCAAATGTTTGTTTCGCTTATGGGACTTAACTACGGGGTTATCAGACCCTAAACTTACAAACTACTTATCAGCTAGCTTATCCTAAGGACGGCACAAATATCCATGCCCGAGGGGGGATTCGAAATCCCAACCGTAGTGGCTGAAGCGCCGTGACTGAAGCGCCTCAGTCCCCTCGGCCACCGCGGCCGGCACTACTTTAGTCATAAGTCCCTAGACTTACAAGCTACTTTAAGGGCCGGTTTGTCAATGTCAAGCTCCATTTAAGATTTTAACTTGTCGTTAAAAGAGAATTGCGTTTGCCAATGTTTCGTTATTAGTTAACCTGACGTTAAAAGGCATCAAACTGGCCGTTCAGTTAACGAGTAAAATTCTGCTCGTTACACGGGGAACGACCAATTAAGTTAGAATCTATATGGCCGATAGATTTACAAAAATTTGAACATATACGACAACGACCGCGCGGAATAGCCGTGTCATCTAAAGTGCCCTACACACGATGCGATTTATTGGACCAATTCCATGGTCACCCGATAAATTGGGCGGTTTTAGGCGCTACCCGACCAACTTTCCTAGTCGGTCGGTTGGTTGTGCCTGACCACCGGATCTCAGATTTCCCCCACCACTTTACCCGACAAATTGTACCGTGTGTTGCGCTTCCCGACAAACTGCCATGCCTGATGTAGTCTACACAGCGAACACGCGAAAAACAGACAACAGAACAGGGTGGCGCTGCGTGCGGTTGGTCGGAACGTGTGTTGGCTGCTACAGTTGGTTGGTTCGTTGGACATATTGTTGGTCGTACGATAAATTGGTGTGTAGGGGCCTAAAAGGCTACTACACAAATTCTGATTTGTCGGCGGTCTGATAAATTGGACGTGAGGAGGCGCTTCCCGACCAACTTTGCTCGTCAGATGGTTGGTCGGGCCTGGCCGTCCGTCCTCTCTCCCCCACCCACCCTACACAACCACCACCACCGCCACTCCACCTGACAAATTGTGTGTGTGTGTTGGGTGCTACCCGACAACTACGAGTGACTGGACAAACTCGCTACCTGTCAGCCAATGAGATGCTTCGTGTTTCTTAAGGGCCCTACACATGATGCGATTTATTGGACCAATTCGTTCGTTCAAATCAAATGTTCAAATGTTTGTATAGCTTATGGGACTTAACTACGGGATCATCAGTCCCTAAACTTACAAGCTACTTATGAACTAGCTAACACTAAAGACGGCACAAATATCCATGCGCCAGGGGGGATTCGAACTCCCGATCGTAGTGGCCGTGCAGACCGTGACTGGAGCGCCTCTGTCCCCTCGGCCACCGCGGCCGGCAATTCGTTGGTCACCCGATAAATTGGGCGGTTTTAGGCGCTACCCGACTAACTTCCCTTGTCGGTCGGTTGGTTGTGCATGACCACCCGGTCTCAGATTCCCCCACCACTTTACCCGACAAATTGTACCGTGTGTAGCGCTTCCCGACCAACTTCCATGCCTGATGTCGTCTGTAAAATGTAAACTTTCACGGCCGAAATGGTCAAAATTACTAAAAATTTCCGTGTTATTAAGCCGTGGTCTAGTGGATTTATTGTCGAAACCCAACGTTTCGTACCCGACTGCGGAGGACATTCTCAAGGGGGATCGTGGCACTTTGAATGTCCGACACACAACCTGACTACACACGATGTGATTTATTGGACCAATTCGTTGGTCACCCGATAAATTGGGCGGTTTTAGGCGCTACCCGACAAACTTTCCTTGTCGGTCGGAACTTTCACGGCCGGAATGGTCAAAATTACTAAAAATTTCCGGGCTATTATGCCGTGGTGTAGTGGATTTATTGTCGAAACTCAACGTCTCGTCCCCGACTGCGGAGGACATTCTCAAGGGGGATCGTGGCACTTTGAATGTCCCTTACACACCCTGACTCAGTCAGTAGCGAGCCAGGGTGTGTATCGGACATTCAAAGTGTCACGATCCCCCTCGAGAATGTCGTCCGCAGTCGGGGACGAAACGTTGAGTTTCGACAATAAATCCACGGCATAATAGCCCGGAAATTTTTAGTAATTCTGATGTCGTCTGCACAGCCAACACGCGAAAACAAAAACAGTTCGACAGACAGACAACAGAACAGGGTGGCGCTGCGTGCGATTGGTCGGAACGTGTGTAGGCTGCTACAATTGGTTAGATCGTTGGACATTTTGTTGGTCGTACGATAAATCGCAGTGTGTGTAGGGGCCGTAAACGCCATTACAAGAATTCCGATTTGTCTGGACCAATTTATCGACAGTCCGATAAATTGGACGTGTGGAGGCGCTTCCCGACCAACTTTCCTTGTCGGATGGTTGGTAGAGCCTGGCCGTCCGCCTCCCCGCCTACTCCACCCGACAAATTGTGCGTGTGTGGCGCTACCCGATCAACTACGAGTGACTATGGATCAACTTCCTGCCTGCGATCGTCTGCTGTCTGCACAGCGAACACGCGAAAACAAAAACAGTTCGACAAACGGACAGCAGAACACAGAGGCGCTGCAATCGCTGCGTGGAGTTGATCGGATCGTGTGTAGGTGCTACGAATTTGGTTGGTTAGTTGTATAGTTGGTTGGTCTGACAATAGGGGCCTTTAGGCGTCATGCTACCGACCGAATGGCCGTTTCCTCCCTCGGGCATGTGTGTGTGTGTGTGTCGGGGGGCGGGGGGGGGGGGGTTCTTAGCGTAAGTTAAAGTAGATTAAGGACTGATGACCGTAGCAGTTTGGTTCAACAGGTTGACAATAATTTGATTTGAAGAACGACAGCATCCTTTTCAGTCTGCTTACTGTTTTCCATGCTCATTTTTGTATGTTGCTCATAGTACAAACCTCAATTCGCCACTGTGGAGTCTATCGTATTGATTGCACACCAACCAGTGCTGCAACGCCAGAACGACTTTTAGAAGGCGTCGGAACACGCACCATTTATGAGAATTTGTGCGACCATGCCCACGGGCGGCTGGGGACACTAGTGCCCTCTATAACGTTGATATAACCAGCTGCATAGTGCTGGACGACTAGGACAATCGGCCTCCGTACCCGTGAGTAGCATCAAGAAGAAACAACAATGTTATGGGACTGTGTTAAAAATGTGCGTCACAAAGTCAGGAAAAGTTAAGTATTCGATTTTGTTGTGTAAATGAATTGTTCTATTGATCAGTATGGCTCCCGCGTTGTGTGCCTGCTTCTGGTACATCCGACAGTAACTGACACATTAGACACGAAATGTAAAAAAATGCAAGCGTAGCGACACTGTATGGAGAGTGGGGGCAGGGCCAGTCAGCTATTGTTACCGTTATGTCATCAATAATAATAATTTCGTGTGGCTCAGTGGCCTGGTGTAAGTCTTTCGATTGGACGCCACTTTGGCGACTTGCGTGTCCCTAACCTAACCCAGTTATGCAAACGGGGAAAGGGGACTTACAGTTTAATGTGGAATCCGAACCACGTGTCGTTGCTGGCGACTCCTTAGATCGTTGAGAGGTGATTTTGGAACCCGTGACCCTACGGGTTTCCTGTCGAGCGTTTTTACCCCGAAACCACCAGGCACGACTATGTCTTAAAAATACCTTGTTCCAGGAGTCGGCAGCGGACAGTGTTGACAAATACCTACGGGGTATATTTAGTGGTGCCAAATGCCACGTAAAAAATAAATTCAATAATGACAGAATATATGACTTCAACTGCGAATGGGCAAAGCTGAAAATGTGTACCCATCTGGGATTGGAACTCGGGTCGCCTGCTTTCTAGGCAGTTATGCTAATCTCTACACCACTGGGGACACAGTGATCATCGCACCTGCAAGGACTACCTAAGTACGCCTCCCGTCAGACACAAATTTCCAGCTCTACCCTGCCCACAGTACTCAAACTCTTGGTCAGTATGAACTAATTCCCGTAAGAGTAAGGGCTCCAGTCTTGCCCACCCCTCCCTACTAACGAAAGGATCATTGCCTGTAGATGGCATATTATATATATGCATGTGGCCTCTATTCTAAAAGGACGTCACTTCTGATCCTACAGTTGTTACTGTTTTCATATTCACAGAATATATGACTTTAACTGCGAATGGGCAAAGCTAGTGGGGAGGATGGACAAGTTTGGAGCCCTTACTCTTACGGGAATTAGTACACAGTGACTAAGAGTTTTGAGTTCTGTGGGCAGGGTAGAGCTGGAAATGTGTGTCTGACTGGAGGCGAGTTTAGGTACTCCTTGCAGGTGCGGTGATCACTGTGTCCCCAGTGGTGTAGGGGTCAGCACAACTGTCTAAAAAGCAGGGGACCCGGGTTCGAATCCTAGCTGGGTACACATTTTCAGCATTGCCCATTCGCAGTTGAAGTCATATATTCTGTGAATATGAAAACAATAACAACTGTAGGATCAGAAGTGACATCCTTTCGGAATAGAGGCCACATGCATATATATAACGGTGGAGTAGCCGAGCGGTCTAAAGCGTCTCGCTGCGGAGCGCGCGGTTGCTCGCCGTGGAGGTTCGAGTCCTCCCTGGGGCATGGGTGTGTGTGTTTGTCCTTAAGTTAGTTTACCTAGGTTTAAGTAGTTTGTAAGCTACGGACTGATGACCACGCAGTTTGGTCCGATAGAATTACAAACATTTGAACATTTTTAAGGCGCCACGTTGCGGAGCGCGCGGATGCTCGCCGTCAGGAGTTCGAGTCCTCCTTGGGGGATGTGTGTGTGTGTGTGTGTGTGTGTGTGTGTGTGTGTGTGTGTGTTGTCCTTAGGTTAGTTTACCTAAATTTAGTAGTTTGTAAACTACGGACTGATGACCACGCAGTTTGGTCCGATAGATTTACAAACATTTGAACAGTTTGAACAATTGCAGGATCATAAATGACGTCTGTTCTATAAATTCAAAAATTTTAGAGATATTTTAAGTTTCGTATTTTGACCACAAAAATTAAGAGGGGAGGGGTACTGTTGACCGTGGGGTACAATAGCCCAGTAAATGCGGTATATCGTTCAGGACATCCAAGATCGGAAACAAGGTCAACCCGAATGATTGTTGTATAATGGACAGAGAAGAGACAGCGTGTTATGTACTTGGTCGATTTGTCAGCCCCTTTCTAGATTGGCGTGGGTTGTACGGTCCGACGCTTCCGGAACCAGAGCTGCGCGTTGTAATCTTCGTGACGTCACAGAACTAACGACGCGGAGCCTGGTGCATGCCGCGACTTGCGAAGCTCTACCACTGCCACCCCCGTCTCCCCCAACTTGTGGGTGCAGCGGCGCCCGGCACGCGGAGTGCATTGCGGGAGAAAGCTGCAGCTGCAGCTGCAGTGTTGGTGTTGGTGTTGATGCTGGTGGCGTGACGCGTATTGATCGCGGCCGGAGCAGCGCGCACGTGACGCGCCTCCGCGGCTGCACGCGGCCGCTGAATAAAACATGCCGCCGCGCCGCCGACACAGCTGACCCGCGGCCGCGGCCGCCGCCCCCGCACACAGCCAGGCAGTCAGCCGGGGCGGCTGCAGCGCCAGCGCCGGATCAGGGGGCAGCGGGGTACTTGCCTCCTCACGCCTCAAGCCAGCCACGGAAACGCCATTTTCATTAAAGTAGTCTATGTTGTGAGTCCTGTGAAGTTGGCACCCCTTTTTTGCAAATTGTACATTTTTTCAGAGTTCTAGACAGATATGCAATATTTCTGGAGTTCTCTGTACAAAATTTATATAGTTCTGCAAAATTTCGCCGAAAAAATACGAAAAATTACCACAAACTTTAGTTTTTTTAGTTTTAAAACATAATCTGCACAGAAAAATATTATAAAGATTTCCTGTATAACTCCTTGAGAGCTATTTAGAATTGTGATCAGAACTATGTTTGTACTAATAGGCAAAAAATTATTTTGAAAAACTAACTTTTTTGGTAATTTTTCGTATTTTTTCGGCGAAATTTTGCAGAACTATATAAATTTTGTATAGAGAACTCCAGAAATATTGCATATCTGTCTAGAACTCAGAAAAAATGTACATTTTCCAAAAAAGGGGTGCCAACCTCACAGGACCTGTGTTGTGGGGGTGTTGGGGATAAGGCTATGTAGGTACACCTCACTAGTTTTGTGTATTTCGCGAACGAACTAGTTCGGAAGAGCGCTCCCACAGGCAAACTACGCGAAGTAGTTCCCAGATCCCTCGCTTCTTAGTTCGTGCGCTCCTTTTCCGATAACTGACGGGGAAATGTTCAAATGTTTGTAAATCTATATGAACCAAACTGCGTGGTCAACAGTCCGTAGCTTACAAACTACTTAACCTAAGGACAACGCACACACCTATGCCCCAGGGAGGACTGGAACCTCCGACGGCGAGAGCGCCTTAGACCGCTCGGCTACTGCACCGCGGCAACTGACGGGGAACAGGGAGATGACACCAATCACGTGATTCCCTTCTGCAAGTTACCATCATTTCGAGCTGAGATGCAGCTCAGCTGCAGTTTCATACTTGACACATGGTGACACGAACGTCGTCAGTTGAATCCTCATGTATATGCGTATATCTTAGAGAGAGTTTGCATTTTTGCGACATCAGTAATCTATTAACGCATTTTTATGTCGACGGTAGAAATCTATATCTATATATAAAAGGCTTGTGTGTGTACGTGCTCACAGACTTTTCTCCATGACCACATACTGCTACCCACTCGTAGTTGTGGTGGTAGATAGCCCTTGGTCTAATGGTGTTAGTAAGGGAGTTTGGTCGCGGTGCGTGGCAGTGGGTGAGTGTGACTAGCAAAAATTCGCAAAATATGCAATAAATACTCTTAGGAAATGCTATATACTCTGTGACTTACGAACACTTTACGGTACGAGTCAAAATCTGTTTATTCTTTCAATCGTCAGACAATGCGGTCCTTTCAGACTTCAATAACGACGAGGTATATCAAATACGCATTTTTTTTTTTTTTTTAAATAGATCACATATTTCCGTCAACCACACAGTACCGACTATGAACAGAGACACAAAACAAAGATAAAAATCCAGATAGACTCAAAGATAAAAATACTCGTGGAACATTGATCTTTGTTGTGGAAACACAGAAATACATTAATGAATGTCTCTTAGTCGCAACACTCTCTGCTGTGAAAGGTGTTATCGTTTGACAGATGGGTCAAGAAAAACTATGCGACGTAGTCCTACTCATATCCCGGTGGCCTCCTGTGATAATGTTGGCAACAGATGTTGAATAACGAGAATCATGTGACATCGTCATAAGCCAATCGCGTGACACGCAAATATTTTGTTGTGAAATCAAGCATACAGCAGGAACAGCAGTATTTATCTACGCTCTATGTGGTTCGGTCATCTTTGCAACGATTTTATATCGTGTTATTGATGTTGCCAACATAAAATCACGAGGCCGCCAGGATAGAAAGTAAAATTTTGCCGACTCAGATACATCCGTTGTTGTCACATCTCACTTCCACGCGAAACTCTTTTGTATAGAGTCTCATGATTCACACAGTCTTACAATTCATTCCAAATTCGTATTTAAGAAGATACTTGTGAAAACTGCTACAAGTCAATATTCTCACTTATCCAATATCGTTTTCAGAAATGTAATTTGCCAGCCGCTTTCGGCGCTGCTGTTGCAATGTGTAACAAAATTGAGAATAACGACGCACAATATCAAATATATAAGTTTTTAACTTCTCGGAGCGTTTTCCTCAATCACACTTTACCGACGATCAACAGAGACAAAGATGAAAATGCAGATCGGCTAACAAATGAATAATAGAGCGCTACACTACAAGCACTTCCTACAAAATATACGTCGTTACAATTCTTGCTTCCATATGACATCGTTCGGGACTACATCAGTATATTCTAACCCAAGCAACGCTGGGTTTCTCAGCTAGTTATCTTCATAAAAGTAGTCTACGTTGTGGGGGTGTTGTTGATAAGGCTACGTAGGTACACCTCACTAGTTTTGTGTAGTTCGCGAACGAACTAGTTCGGAAGAGCGCTCCCACAGTCGAACTACGCGAAGTAGTTCCCAGATCCCTCGCCTCTTAGTTCGTTCGCTCCTAAGGTAAACGAACCTAAGGACAACACACACACACCCATGCCCCAGGGAGGACTCGAACCTGCGTAGCGTGGCGCCTTAGACCGCTCGGCTACGCCACCGCGGCAACTGACGGGGAACAGCGAGTTGACTTCATAGTTTGGATCGAAACAAAGATCCTCTAGAATGATGTCACGGTCTGAACGGCCACTACGGTCGGGGGTTCGAATCCCCCCTCGGGCATGGATATTTGTGCCGTCCTAGTTCGTAAGTAGTTCATAAGTAGTTTGTAAGTTTAGGGACTGATGACCCCGTAGTTAAGTCCCATAAGCTTAACAAACATTTGAACATTTTTTTTTTAGAAAATTTGCATTTTCAAAAATTGTTCAAATGTTTGTATAGCTTATGAGACTTAACTACGAGGTCATCAGTCCCTAAACTTACAAACTACTTATGAACTAGCTAATACTAAGGACGGCACAAATATCCATGCCCGAGGGGGGATTCGAACCCCCGACCGTAGTGGCCATGCAGACCATGACTGGAGCGCCTCAGTCCCCGCGGTCGGCTTTGCATTTTCGCGACATCACTAATCCACTGTCTGCTGTTCTTATGTAATGTTAACATACAAACTGTTAGTATTTGTGGGCCCACAGGGCTTCGATTCTAGCACTGAAGATGGTCAGACACTGACTCAAATCGATTTGCAATTCAAATAAATGTCTCGATGCGGCCAAAGCGGTTTCTTTCCCTCCATTTTAATTTTTTTATCTAAAAGAATTGATTAGACGAAAAGAAATTTATTGATAACATGAAATAAATACTTCGATACGCTTGTGTGGTACAAATTCTTCCGAAGTATTAAACAGTTCTGCTATATATCAGAGCAGGGTGCGAAATTTACGGTGAGCCCCCTTCTTCCTATTGGCCGGCGCGCGAAGCAGGCAAAGAGGCACCAAGACTGTGGGCGCCCCCGGCAGTCGAAGTACTACGGAGCGACTTATCGCCTGTCCTTGTTGCGCGGCGACTTGCGTGGACCGGCGGCGTTGTTGCGAATAGCGACGCCACAACAAAATGAATACTGATCTGTGAGTGTATTCACTGGACATGGTTGATTTGAACTCTTGTTACATTTTTGTTGTTGTTGTTGGATTTTGGGACTAAACAGCGACGGTTATCAGTCCCTTGTTCCAGTCAAAGAGATAAAACCTTTGTTACATTTTTCTGCACAAGATTGACAATATGTTCACATTGTGCATTGCTATGGTGTGTGGTGAGAATAGAAAGCTTTAATTAAATATAACCGAATTTCTAGAGAATTTCTCCACGAATTCTTCTTATTTGGGTCCAACTGGAATCACTTCCATCACCTTGATGTCAAACCAAACTGTCATTTATCTGAAGAGCTATGAACTGCTTCTGAAGCTCATTCAGCACCTTCTTTTCCTTGCATAACGTGACAGAAAATTCTTCCAAGATAAAAACGATTGGGGGAAAATCTGTCCAACTTGGATTTCAAAATGTTCAAATGTTTGTAAATCCTATGGGACTTAACTACGGGGTCATCAGTCCCTAAACTTACAAACTACTTATGAACGACTTACGAATTAGGACGGCACAAATATCCATGCCCGAGGGGGGATTCGAACCCCCGACCGTAGTGGGCGTGCAGACCGTGACTGGAGCGCCTCAGTCCCCTCGGCCACCACGTGCAAACTTGTAGACAAAAAAAGCAGTAGGTGCAAAAGCATTTTCTGACTGATTACATCCTGGAGAACTTTCGTTATGACATCTTGCGAGCCATGGAAGAAGGGCAACAGGCGGATTGTGTTTTTCTCGACTTCAAAAAGGCGTTCGACACGGTGCCACGCTGCAGACTGCTAACGAAGATACGAGCTTATGGAATAGGTTCACAGATTTGTGACTGGTTGGAAGACTTCCTAAGTAATAGAACGCAGTACGTTGTTCTCGACGGCGAGTGTTCATCAGAGACGAGTGTATCGTCAGGCGTGCCCCAGGGGAGTGTGATAGGACCGCTATTATTTTCTATCTATATAAATGATCTGATGGACAGAGTAAGTTGTAATTTGCGGCTGTTTGCTGATGATGCTGTGGTGTATGGGAGGGTGTCGTCTGTAACTGACTGTAATAGCATACAGGTTGACTTAGACAAAATTTCTAGTTGGTGCGAAGAATGGCAGCTAGCTCTCAATGTAGAAAAATGTAAGGTGATGCGCATGAGTAGAAAAAAAAGTCCTATAATGTTCGAATACAGCATCAGTAGTGAGCTTCTTGATGCGGTCGCGTCGTTCAAATATCTAGGCGTAACATTGCAGAGCGATATGAAATGGAACGAGCATGTAAGGACAGTTGTGAGTAAGGCAGACAGCCGACTTCGGTTTATTGGGAGAATTTTGGGAAGATGTACTTCACCTGTAAAGGAGATCGCGTATAAAACGCTTGTACGACCACGTCTTGAGTATTTCTCAAGTATTTGGGACCCGCAGCAGATCGGTTTGAAGGAAGACATAGAGGCGGTTCAGAGGCGAGCAGCTAGATTTGTTACCGGTAGGTTCGACCAATGCGCGAGTGTCACGGAAATGCTCCGGCAACTCAATTGGGGATCGCTGGAAGAAAGACGACGTTCTTTTCGTGAATTTCTGTTAAGTAAATTTAGAGGGCCGGAATTTGAAGCTGAGTGTAGTACGATCTTGCTGCCGCCTACTTACATTTCGCGTAAAGATCACAAAGACAAGATAAGAGAAATTAGGGCTCGTACGGAGGCATATAGGCATTCTTTTTTTCCTCGTTCAATTTGGGAGTGGAATAGGAAAGGAAATGCCTAGTAGTGGTACAGTGTACCATCCGCCACGCACCTTACGGTGAATTGCGGAGTATGTATGTAGATGTAGATGTTCGAACTCTGAATGTCAATAACTAACTCATCATCACTTCTTTTAATTTGTGGAGTAGAGGCTGTCGACATCCTAAGATTCACGTGAACTAACTTTTATCTCGGCTTTAAATTCAGTGCCAGTCACGACACAAACATCTTAGTATTCAAATCACATATCACATCAAAGAATGCGTTATCGATTGCCATAGACTTGCCTTCGACCTAAGAAAACAATGGATTGTACGCAAATGTGGCGATTATCGAATGTTAACGTTTCAAATTTTTATCCGCGAAGTCGTAAAATAACACCGTTCATCCGTAAAACCATAAAATACTGCAATTTCCTTAAATCTTAAGGACAAAACCGTAAAACTTGGCAGGTATGCGTACATCAACAAGTGTTGAGCCACTGGTAAGCGCTGATCAACATATGTCACACTTCCGACGAAACTATGCACGACAAACACTGAAAGAAGAAAGTGCTGCCGGCCGCGGTGGCCGCGGGGACTGAGGCGCTCCAGTCACGGTCTGCACGGCCACTACGGTTGGGGGTTCGAATCCCCCCTCGGGCATGGATATTTGTGCCGTCCTTAGTATAAGGTAGTTCGTAAGTAGTTTGTAAGTTTAGGGACTGATGACCCCGTTGTTAAGTCCCATAAGCTTAACAAACATTTGAATAATTTTTTTTTATTATTTTTTTTTTATTATTTTTTTTTATTAAGAAAGAGCTCTGCTGGCGTGGCGCACATTCTATCCCACAGGCCGTACTTGCCGGCTATTTTAACTTTGTTTCGGCCAACCAACCCGACTGAGACACTTGGTAATACACAGTCTCTGACGGGATTCCATGGAGTAGTATTCCCAGCTATCTGTGTTTCCGTAACTGCGAGGACTGATGACATACCCTCATAATAACAACATCCGTAACCACTGCTGTCGGTATCGATGCTGGTACATGTCTTCGGTGGCATCACTTCTACGGCACTATCATGTATAAATCTTATTTCGCCAGATTACCAGATTACATCAGCAACTTGACATACCCTTCTGGATAAAGATCCGTCTAGAATCGTGCACACCGCTTCTCACCACTGTCACATTTCTGTAATGTCCAACACTCTTCGGTTAGAAAAGCTGCTCTGAGAAAAGGTCTGGTGTAGACACTACTCAGTCGACATTACCACATCGCTGAGGCAAATCCTACTCCTCCACCATTAGAGAGCGGGCTGTAGCGTAACTACGTCAGAAACAGCGTGAAAAGTGAAACACGATTAGTCCGTCCTCGTCTTCAGCGTGATAGCACCAGACCTCAAGCAGCGCTGCGAGTCTTTTACTGTGCATGCTGGCCATTAATTTTACTGTCGTTGTATACTGTGTTCTGTAGATTTAATGACTGGTTTTATGAGTGACAAATGTTCAAGGATGGATATATATATATATATATATATATATATATATATATATATATATATATATATATTGTGGATTGAGATGAAACGTGAGATAATACTGAATTTTGTTTTGGTTTCCCGATGTCGTGGTTCTGCCTACGGTTAAAGATTTTTCATTAAGGGAAGTGAAGTGCTTATAATTGTTACATGTAGAATTGTGTATTGTAAGGCTCCCTGTAGCAGCGTGTTGGCTTACTGTACTGCAAGAGCCCCGCGTCAAATAAAAGAAGTGTTCAAATGTTTGTAAATCTATCGGACCAAACTGCGTGGTCATCAGTCCGTAGCTTACAAACTACTTAAACCTAGGTAAACTAACCTAAGGCCAAACACACACACACACACACATGCCCCAGGGAGGACTGGAACCTCCACGGCGAGCAACCGCGCGCTCCGCAGCGAGACGCTTTAGACTGCTCGGCTACTTCACCGCGGCGTCAAATAAATGTGTAGCTTCGGGTCGGCACCCATCCATGCAATTTAGCACCTTGGAATAAACGATTCACTTGCATTTGATGTTAAATGCAAAGTGTATTTTGAGAAATTGAATTTTACCTCTGATTCAAGGTTCATTAAAGAATTCTATAAAAAAAAAAAAAAAAAAAAAAAAAAAAAAAAAAAAAAAAAAAAAAAAAAAAAAAGCTTGAAAGAGTCTAATAAGTTTTAAAGCAGCCTGTTGCATTCAAGTGCCAGCATGCGTTGTAATATCTTTAAAAACTAATTGCCTTCGGATATGACTTAAAAGAAATTGTTGAAAAATTTTGTTGTAATGCTTTCCTGTGACGTAATATTAATAAAGTTGTGTACTGAAAACCTGTCCTCTCTGGGTATGTTCTCTGCACTTCCGAGTTTCAATGTAACATTACTTGCCTTTTGATATTTATGATTTATTAAAACTTCTGACATCAGAGCTGGACAAGCGATCTTGTTAGAAATTTTTAAAATCTTAAAAATTATTATTATTCTTTTAAAAGACCTAAACCGTATAAGAACTTAAAATATTACGAAGTGGTGACTAGTTTCGAATTTACGGTCATTATCAAACCCGTAACAAATAAAAGTTCTAAGAACGAGATAATAAATGTTTTCCACAATAATTACAATGCACTAAAGTAACTTGGATAAACTTTAAGGCGCAACACAGCCTCTTACATAAAATGGTAACACTTTTCCGTAACACGGTAAATACGATATGGCCGAGGGGACTGAGGCGCTTCAGTCACGGTCTGCACAGCCACTACGGTCGGGGGTTCGAATCCCCCCTCGGGCATGGATATTTGTGCCTTCCTAGTTCGTAAGTAGTTCATAAGTAGTTTGTAAGTTTAGGGACTGATGACCCCTTATTTAAGTCCCATAAGCTGTACAAACATTTGAACATTTTTTAAATACGATAAAATCAAGGAGAAGAATGATGAAATATTACAATTAGGCACAAAAAATGCAACTTACCAGAATTGGCAGGAATGTGGATTTTATCATGGCGATGAAAACTGCTGAAAAAATCCGGCACATGTGGAGGATGTTATGCAGGATAAAATAACAGAAGTATGTAAGTATAATAAATCAGCACAGGACAAAGACGAGAGCAAACGTCAGTTGGTTACTCATATTGTGCAATATCGATGTTGTATGAATTAGGTTCAAATGTTCAAATGTTTGTAAAGTCTATGGGACTTAACTACAGGGTCATCAGTCCCTAAACTTACAAACTACTTATGAACTAACTAAGACTAAGGACGGCACAAATATCCATGCCCGAGGGGGGATTCGAACCCCCGTCCGTAGTGGCCGTGCAGACCGTGACTGAAGCGCTTCAGTCCCCGCGGCCACCGCGGCCGGCATGAATTAGTTTCATAGGTGTTTGAACCGGTACGCATGTAAACAACTTCGAAAGGTAATGTGTATGTCGGACAACTGCTCCAGACACCGACCAACATCACAATGCAAAGGTTTGCGCGAACCAATTGTAAGTAAGCATGAGACAGACAGGCGGCTCGCGAACCCCAGCATTTACAAATTTCACGTGCATTTGTGTGATGAAAGTGTTACCAAGTAAAATATTGAAAAATAACATAGATAAAACAGCAGCTGTACAATAAATTTTAACAAGGCAAAAAAAAAAAAAAAATTAAAAATTCTATAGCTGCTCATAATGAAAAGTGTGAAAACTTATAGATCCAGCATTAAATAAATGAACTGAAGGATGGCGGTTGATAATGACTGGAAACGTAGCGTCCTCTCCCGCGAAGCTCAAGAAGATTCCAGACTGTCAGCACTTCTGAAATCTTATTGCTGTGCTTGTAGTACGCAAGTTCTTGGGATTCCTTTGATGAAACAAAGGTAACGAGAGTCCACTTACAAAGCCGAGACATGGACAAAATACCATTTCTCCAACTCGCTAGCGACAGACAGTACCGCACGGAATGAACACAGTCTAGTTTGGTGATCCACCCCTTGTGCGAAGCACTGTCCCCTTCAGGCAAACCCCTCCGCCGGGCTCCTGCACGCGCTTATTCAGGCTGGGGTCGGGTTACCTGCGGGACGCAGCAAGTACCCTCATGTCAGCAGAGTGTCCATCGAACCACTCTGGAACATCTCGCGAGGGATCGAGTGAACTCTTTGTCTGGCCGGAGGCACAGCTTAGCAGCGGCATGCTCTTATTCAGCGGATCCCGAACTGCGTAAAAGCAGAGGCCGATAAACGCACAACAAATATCGATGTTATGTCTCTGCAGTTTTCAGATCATTAGTTTGCCGCTTTTTGAAATTATAAAAAGTGGCGAACTTAACCAACATGTTTTTAAAGGGGCTTTGCCATGGCTGAACAAAATAAATAAAAATAAATAAATAAATCATGTTTATTCACAGCCGTTAAGAATGGTTAAGGAAGTAGCAGTTTTCATATGTAAGGGGGTTATTACACGAAGATACACCTCGAAAAACTACAGGTCCAGCTCAAGAGGATATACATGTACATCTACATGGGGTACTCTGCAAATCACATTTAAGTGCCTGGCATAGGGTTCATCGAACCACCATTATACTATTTATCTCCCATTCCATTCTCGAATAGCGCGCGGGAGGAAAGAACACCTGAATCTCTCCGTTCGAGCTCTGATTTTTCGTATTTTATTCTGATGATCGTTTCTACCACTGTAAGTTGGAGCCAAAAATATATTTTCGCATTCGGAGGAGAATGTTGGCGATTGGAGTTTCGTAAGTAGCCCACGCCGCAGCGATAAGCGCCGTTGTTGTAATGATTCCCATCCCAGATCCTGTATCGTTTCCGTAAAGCTGTCTCCTCTATATCGTGCCAATACGAAACGAGCTGCCCTTCTTTGGACTCTTTCGATGCCCTCCGTCAAACCCACCTGATAAGGATCCCACACTGGGCAGCAATACTCCAAAAATGGACGGACAAGCTTAGTGATAGAACACGTGGAATTACGAGGTCGACCAGATTGTCAACAGTGGCACTCAAAATATAGCAGTTATTTCTTGGTGTTAGATAAATGCATTAACATGAAAATGTACCATTTTTCAATATTAAGTATACGACGAGGCTAGTGAAACTCATATCACTCGAGTGTGTACAGAGTCGTTAAAAGTGGTTAAAGGATGTGGACATTTCCATATCTAAAGGGAGTATTAAATGGCGATATGCTGCGACAGGTACAGGTCTAATACGACAGTAATCTAGCGGCAGAATGGGTGGAACTGATAGCTATAACGTGTTTCTTGGAATAACATTACTTCTGGATTTCGTTATTTTAGCGTCTTATCCTGAAAGAATAACTTTGTAGTCATCTATTGCTGTTACCAGAGAATACAAGTAGTTCCAAATTTTTAGTTACATTTGTAAATATCTTATTAAGCAGAGTAAGAATGAAGGATGGGGAAGGAGAGTTTATCTGCACTAGGGCATTGAAATTACTCACTGGTGACAATGAAAATGTGAGTCGGTCCGGGATTCTAACCCGGTTCTCCCGCTTCGGACCAGCAGTCACCTTAACCACTTGCTAAATGTGCTCGCCTCCTCTGTCTCAAATTCCGACAATTTGCACACTACGACCGTAGTGCCCCCATCGTCCATGGCCTCTTATACTCGCCATTTCGAATTCCTGTTCGAGGTCGAATGTTATAACCGTCTCTGTGGTGAAATAGTCGAACCTTACGCCATCAACGCGCATAATCACATATACAGGGTGTCCTATTTATCTTGACCACCGAAAATATCTCTGGAACAACAACAGCTATTGTAAAAAGACTTTCAGAGGCTCATAAATGAAATATTTTGAAATATTCTAAAACGAAAGCATATGTTCAAAATGTTCAAATGTTTGTGAAGCTTAAGGGACTTAACTGCGGGGTCATCAGTCCCTAAACTTACAAACTACTTATGAAGTAGCTTATACTAAAGACAGCACAAACATCCGTGCCCGAGGGGGGATTCGAACCCCCGACGGGGAACGGCTTCGCGCATCGGAGAAAGCATATGTGTTTCTATTAAAAAACTTTTGTGTTTTTAAATCGACGCCCTATATTATTTCATCAGCAATCCACAGGAGACAAATCACATAAACAATGACGTTGATTGCAACGAAACACGCCAATTACATTCCGAGATATTGAAAATGGAAGTTAACACTTGAAATACGCGAAATGCGCGGCTAGCGCACGTCCTGATACACCCGAACCTTCAGATGTTAGACAGATCGGTACCAAACGTTGTTTATCGATAGAGTATCAACCGAAACTTCTATATAATTCATGCTACGTGCTGCCGTCCAAGAGAACGTGCGTAAACGCGAAATAATATGTAACGCCACTCCTACGGAGCACAGGAAAAGCGTATCTGCGAGGGGCCTACCGCGCAGAACTACCGTAGGGTAGTTGATAGAGCGAATGTTTGTTCAAATGTTCAATGTTCAATGTTCAAATGTTTGTTAAGCTTAAGGGACTTAACTACGGGGTCATCAGTCCCTAGCGAATGTTTGTCGTTACGAGGGTCCTCGCTTCAAACCCTGGTGGCGCGATTTTTTTCTCTGTATGACGTTGCAAATTCTTCTACGTCGACAAACGTACACGGACTGTTACATGGAACAACATGTTCCTGAAATGTAATTTTATAGCACTGTGTTATCGGCAGTTTGCTTCTGCTTCGTTTTATTTGAAAGTAGCAAACCTATAGAGTATATTCGTAGAAGAAAGAAGCAGTTGCACTATACGTATTAAAGTAATAATTATAATAATAGTAATAATAAATGACTGCTAGATAGCCAGCACCGCGGATGTGCGTGTTGTGGCTAGAGTGCCGTGTGTTTGCCCACACCATCAAGTGGGGCTGACGTTGCCGTCCAGTCCGCACGCTACTGCTACTGCTGCAGCTGACAGTACTGTTTTGCGAAATGAACCCGTGGAAAGTTTTTCAACGTACTACAGTTTATAAAAAGGCTCTAGGTGGGGCTTGAACCCACGACCGCCTGTTCGATGAACCAACACTCTACCAACTACCCCACGGTAGGGCAACGTGAGAAGCTGTCACATTTATGCTTTTCCTCTACTCCGTAGGTTAGTTGTTACTTATTATTATAGTTTTCACACGTTCTCCTGGACGGCAGCACATAGCAAGAATTATATAGGAGTTTCGGTTGATACACTATCGATATACAACGTTTGGTACCGATTTGAGTGACTGAAATCTGAAAATTTAAGTGTCAGACGAGAACCCCATGCTGCACAGGACGTGCGCTAGCCGCGCGTTCGGGTATTTCGAGCGTCAACTTTCCTTCGCACTGTCTCGTGATGTAATTAGAGCATTGCGATTCAGTCTGTTGTGGCGTGAAGTCAGCGTCACACTCCAGACGTAAGAGAGTGATCCTGGAGAAGGCAGCGATCTACCGAAAGCCAATCGCAAGCAGGCGCCGCGCATCCTGGAGGGAGTAACCAAAGATGCGCGTCCTCTACAAGCGGCTATATCTAGGCCGACATACGTCTGGACAGCCTGACAGTTACCACTGAGCTACGAAGGCAGTTACTAGTGAGAACTCGGACAGTTACTAGACAGCTACTAAGACAGAACTAGGACAGTACTAAGTTAGAACGCGGCTACGAACTTAGCAGTAACTAGGTCTCAGCTCAGCTAGTATTTTACGGACGTCGCCGCGAGAAGCAAGAAAAGAGAAGAAACAGGCTTACGTTCTAAAGTTGAGTATGGTACTTTTCAGTCAATAAAACTTGTGTTAGTAATCTAAATAGTTGTTATAGTAAACTTCAATTCCTGTACCATACCTTACTGACGACTAGACAAAAGGCGACGAGGTCACAACACAATCAACGCTGTTGTTTACGTGATTTGTGAAGCTATAGATTGTTGATAAAATAATATAGGGTGTCCATTTGAAAACACATAAGTTTGTACCACAATAATTATAAATTATTAAATTATAAAAAAATAATTTGTAATTATTGTGGTATTGAACATGCCAATCAAAGACATACTCCACACTGCGGGCCCCAGAGAACGGAAAAAACACAAGTTTGTGTTAAAAACACATATCGTTTCGCTTTAGAATGTTTTAAAATATTTACATGAATGAGCTCCTGCCTTTTACCGGTGAAAGTCGTTTTACAACAGCTGCTGTAGTTTCAGAGATATTTTGGGTGGTCAAGATAAATGGGTCACCCTGTATAGATGTGATTTTAATTATTTCAGTTTGAATAGCTAAGACTTCGTACTTTCCTTGTTAGCCTATATGGAAATGGTGGGTTCAGGTAGGCACTAAGAATCTGCAGACCAATAAGTTATAGTTAAATTAAAGTATGTTTCGTTACTTTGTAAACAAAATTGGTCGAATTTCGAGTACGGTTGAGACTAGTCTCATTAACTCTGCCTCTACAGGTGTTGGATTTCAGCTATAGCAGTCTGTAAGCATTATACAGAACCATATCTATTCTGAAGCTTTACCTGTGAAAATCATAGGCAGTACTCGGTGAAATTTTAGTGTTCTCTTTCTCTGTCTGTATTTTGTAGCGACTCAACTATAAATGCTAGTATCCGTTTCAGATACTGCGAAAATACAACTTCTGACAGCTGCGAGATTAGAAGACAACTTACCGAGTACCATTTCATGTTATCTGTACGGAAATTGGGAGCATTCCAGACAATCGGGTTCAAGCCTTAGATCGCCATCGACATAACGGTTTTCTGCAATTATAGGAATGTGCGGACGGTTTCTTGCAAAATCTATGGCCACTTCCTTCCCATCTCCGAGTCCGAAATTCGAGCAAAGCTCCTTTTCTGATCATTTCTTAATTTGTGATATAAGACATTCTTTCAATGTTGCTTCTTGTTGTGTCTTGAAATTAAATAAGGGTACATAAGATGGTCGTTCTCGTGAACAGTTGTGTCCGACAAACTTTGACAAATTGCTGTTGGACTGTGCCAGGAGCAGTCAGCAAAAATAACCACTTTTGTCGAAAAATAGCGGGTGGCGGCGGGTTTCGATATGACATGATTTAATCCACTTCGGTGAAACTCAAAACTTGTACTTCTGCAAGGTCTGGAACACAATGTAGAGTTCCACATGCATTCGAATGAATATGCGGCAGGTAAGGTGTCACAAGGACTAGTTGCTCTACATTGCTGCATTTTTCCCTGTTTTGTCACCACTGTTTTCTGCACGAAAGCACGCACGTGTAATACCTAGAGTGCGTGTCTTCATATATGTCACATTACAATGAATCATCGTACCTAAGGTCAACTAAATGTCATGCGACTTTCTTCCGAGAAAGAGGCGTTACTAAGCTAGCAACGAGCCTTCCGTTCTTTCAGGATAAGCCGCCCAGTGTGCTTGTCTTGAAATTTATGCATCACACCATCTGAGTGCTGCAGTATTTCACGCAATACAGTACAAGACAGAATCACAAGCAGCAGTACAAAAGGAGGAAACTCCCATGAAAGGTCATAGCAAAGGTCATTTTCTGGTGTGCAGTTAGAAACGAAGATGAATTTCTACCACTGAAAATGTTTTACAGTCAATAAAACGAATTCCTGCGGTAACAAAAAATTCTCGTCACATTTCGTAGACAGACTAAAAATACATCTACATCTGATACTCTGCAAATCACATTTAAATGCCTGGCAGACGGTTCATCGAATCACCTTTATATTATTCACGCCGGGCGATCTCGGTGGCCAAGCCATTCGCTGAGACTGTTCAGAATGTACATCCAATTGCGATTGATTGTGGCCTTGTGACATGACGCACATTTTATAGGTGTTTGCGAACTTTCCCATGAATGGCTGCAAATCGCTCTTTAAGTAGCCTAATATAACTGTTTCTAGTCAATTATCTGTTTAGTTGTTCCACGTGGCCCAATTCATTCCATAGACAGCCCCAACCATCTCCTACAATGCCTTGCATGCATGGCTTCGTGACACATGCACCACGCTCGTTGCCTTCCTCCGACCTTCGAACTGACTTACCCAGCCAGTTATAGGGAGACCTACAGTTTATTGTGGGTTCCGAACCACGGTGCTACTCTGTATTTTTCACATGAGCCCAGTGTACTCTACCACTGTGCAACCGAAGCGCACTTATCAACTGAAATCGGGACTCATCTGTCAAAGTCACGGTTTTCCTGAAAGATAGAGCCCAACCGATATGATGACGAGACCATGAGAGGAGCAGCAGGCGATATCGAGCAGTTTCAGCAAAGGTATTCGAGTCGGTGTTTGCTTCCGTGCCCCATTAGCACCAAATTGCGTGGCACTGTCCTAACGCAAACGTCCGTCGTACGTATCAAACTAATTTCTACTTTTCTTTCACGCAGTATTGCTGGTCTTTTAGCACTCACCATAATAGGCAAACGCTGCTGGTTGTTTTTTTTTCCCGGTCGATAAGTGTAGACCGTGGGCCACTGCGTTGTCCGTGCTAATAGGTAATGCTTTAATTTTTGTATGCTCATCACCCTTTGTGGATCTTGAAATGCTGACTTCCCTAACGATTTCCGAAATGGAATTTCCAATGCATGTAGCTCCCTATTACCACTCCCGTCTCGCGGCCATTTACAAATCGGAAACCTTGTCACATCGATCGCCAGAGTATAAATGAAAACTCTGTCATTGCACCGTGCCTGATACAACCGTCATCCGCGTCTCTTCACATCGCTATGCCATGAATTCTGTTAACTCAGAGATCGCCGGATGGTCATATAGTAGTCTGGTAACCGTGCTACACGTTTCTATGGCGGTCAGAAGCGACTACTTTAAGGTGCTGTTTAACAGCCTATTAGGTGAGCTTGTTTGAATAGCTGGCAAATCATCTTCATTACCGTCTCAATCTGCCCCTATGGCGATCGATGTACTAGCAGGGTTGCAAAAAACCCACCGACGCGCCGCTATGCATCGATCAGATGGCTGGTGTGCTCGCTCACTCACTCTCGTCCGGTTCGCTTGCTCTCTTATCTCGCGCTCTCCGGCAGATAGCGACGGTCTCGCACACGGAAACCAATATGCTGTCCACACCGAGCTGCTTAATTATGCGCCCGGTGTAACGCAATGTCGTACTCTGGCCGCTTTTCTGTTCCCAGTTCATTCGTCAGTTACCGGATGGGAACGATGGCGCATACAACAGCCGAGCGGTTCAGCAGTTACCAAACTTTAAATGGCTTTACTCTTTTTTAATTATAATCACATCCCCGTGCAGGATGGGGCTTGAAAATGAATAACCCTTAGCCGATTATGAGGTTAGCCCTTATTACGGTACGGTTGAGAAACAAGCAATAGGCAACATATTGGCTCACAAGAAGCTGTACGGAATCTGAATTAACATTCGACGTAAAACTATTAAACCTAATAGACCCTGAACTGCGTGACGGACAGTGAATGAAAAGAGTTATAATATTCAACGAAAATGATTACATTTAAACAATTTTGGCACGCTCCAGGTCGAGAGACGATCGCGTGACTGCTCATCATTACAGCCCACAGCGTTGTGATGCTCCTGCGGCGAAATTTTCCTATTTCGTCTTGAAAACACCTATCGGCTTGCACTCCTGTGAGGAAATATGCTTTGCAGTCCGTCTCCATCACAGACTTACTAAATAAAAACTAGACCGCTCACTGGCGCTAGTGTCGCGTCCTCACATTGAACATAGCATCCAGAATTCTCAGCCCCAGCAACAGTAATTTCTTTGTGTCCCTAGGGGCCATCGGCCACTGAGCGGGAGCAATTCGGACTCGTGAGTCATTTTCTTCAAATCCGATGCGAAAAGAGGACCTTTCCTGAGTATCTAGGTAACGTCCTAAAATGCTGCTGGGCCTGCACACTACACCCAATCAAATGAGCGTAGCACAGCGGATCAAGAATACAGATACCACGCTGGAGGTTCCGATTCCTCAAAGTGCACCTTTCCCTTCAATTTCGTTTTACACGATGTTTACAACTATATTCCGTTTCATGCAATACTGTTGGCAAATAAGTAAACTCCCCGCATATCTCAGGTCGTTTGTTCGTTCACCTTTCGATTCTTCATTGGAATACGGCACGTCCGGCGTGCCTTCTTTAGAGTGTTCACACGCTTTTCCTGAAGACGTACTTGGTTCTGCTTCCATTGATGCTCGCGTTTACTTCTAATATAGGGCTACATTCACGATTCTTCAAACTACCCATGCTGAGGACAGACGCGAATGGAAGATCCCCGACACGGAATGCTACGACACATACTAGGATCCTAACGGTACTGTGGGAACGGGAAACAAAAGTTCCCTTCTATGACATTCAGGTATAAGGTATCTGTATATAACCTGCATATACCTGCGAATAGCCGGCCGCGGTGGCCGAGGAGACTAAGGCGCTCCAGTCACGGTCTGCACGGTCACTACGGTCTGGGATTCGAATCCCCCCTCGGGCATGGATATTTGTGCTGTCCTAGTTCGTAAGTAGTTCATAAGTAGTTTGTAAGTTTAGGGACTGATGACCTCGTAGTTAAGTCCCATAGACTATACAAACATTTGATTTTTGAACCTGCGAATACCAATATGGTATTTCAAACGTATAATTAAAATACTGACCATAACTTACACTCTCTCCTTGCGAATAGTATTGCATGAAACGGAATATGACTGAAAACGTAATGTAAAATAAACATGAGACAAAAACAGGTGCATGTGGAAGAATCGAACACGAAACCTCCAGCGTGTTATCTGTATACTTGATCCGCTGCGCTACGCTGCTGTGCTTGGAATGTATGCTAAGTCACTCAGAACCGTCAAAATCTAAATCGGAAGTGTCTGGTCACTCCCTTGTGAGACGAAAGTGCAACGAAAGTGCCTTGAGTTTTTACAAGCCTGACTGAATTGATTACCAGTAATTTTGTTCAATTTTATTTGGGAGTAAGATTTGTTTGTGTCTGATAAAGGCTTATTCAGGAATTCCCTGTTCCTCTGACTATAAGCCGTCAATCGATCTGTTTGCGTCTGATAAGGCTTATTCAGGAATTCCCTGTTCCTCTGACTATAAGCCGTCGCTCGTTCACACGTATGCAAAAGCGCTTTTGAGATCTTTTTTTCAGATGCAAGTCATTTGCCCCTCCCGCCCGTACTCGTGTCATATAGATGTGAGCGAGGTGATAGGTAACAGGATGTGCAGCACGGGAGCGGGAGCTCACGTCTTCGCAGTAATCAAAGTGAGAATTGTCGATGAGCAAGCACCAGGTGATCGGCCAGCAAATAACCGGATTAGCGGTATAGCTGGTCGCCAGCTATCACTTCCCTCTCTCTCTCTCTCTCTCTCTCTGTCTGTCTCTCTCCCCTCTCTCTCCCCTTTCCCCTCTCCACCATACCACACGGACACCTGGGAGGAGGGGGCGGAGCCCGCTGATTCGTCGTCGATGCACCAAACCGTAATAATCGATTCCCAGATATTTCTTCATTGTCAGTAATTACTAAAATCCCGTCTCTCTACGCGCCCGGACCGCTAATCCTCCCCCCCCCCCCGCCCACCGCTCGTTGCAGCGGGGCAGACTCACCCTTCCCCCACTCCCGGTGCAGAATCGACTCCGACCCAGAGTCGCGCTGCTGACGTAGCAGCCAGCAGCAGTGCTACCAACGCTCCGCGCCAACATTGCGAAATTTCCGCCCAACTAGTTGCGCCGCGCTGCTGAATTTTCAACCCCTTTCAGTTTCTTTTTTTTTTTTTCCGCCATCGATGCTCCGCACTTTTCCGGTGCACCATTATTCACCCCTTCGCCATTCCGCCCCTTGATAATTCTCTGCCCTGCATATGTATTAATCTGTCTGTAGCCGGCGTCATTGCAAGTGTTCGCCGGCCGCGGTGGCCGAGGGGACTGAGGCGCTCCAGTCACGGTCTGCACGGCCACTACGGTCGGGGGTTCGAATCCCGCCCCCCCCCCCCCCCCGGGCATGGATATTTGTGCCGTCCTCAGTTGTAAGTAGTTGATAAGTAGTTTGTAAGTTTAGGGACTGATGACCCCGTAGTTAAGTCCCATAGACTCTACAAACATTTGAACAACATTTTTTTGCAAGTGTTCGTATTACAGCAGTGTAACGTAGAGAACTTCTCAGACTATTCCGCCACATCAGATTCCAGTGTCATCATTATCATTGCCGCCGTCATCATCTGAAACATAAGTATTTCATACTAGCCACCCACATAGGATTCGCACTGCATATATGCGTACTCTTTTTACTGCCGCAGTGTTGTAACAGGCTGTTGCGTCGAACATGTCGGTCAAATTAAAAGATAACCCGTATTTATTCGATATGGAGTACTTTTAATGTATTTTATTTCAAATAATGGAAATACGTGAGGAAGTGAAGACTAGATGTGTAAACAAACGAACCTAAATGCTAAAGGTCCTAAGTCACAGAGTGTATAGCTTTTCCTGACGGTATTTATCGGTCTATATCGCGGATTTATGTTCGCCACAACACATCCACTGCCACGCACCTTAATGAATTTCAAACGTAAATGTTCCTCATGAATCACGCCGTTCATTGCCGGAAGCCGTAAGAAAAACATGCCGCGGTGGAGTAGTCGAGCGGTCTAAAGCGTCTCGCTGCGAAGCGCGCGGTTGCTCGCCGTGGAGGTTCGAGTCCTCCCTGGGGCATGGGTGTGTGTGTGTGTTTGTCCTAGATTTAAGTAATTTGTAAGCTACGGCTTGATGGCCATGCAGTTTGGTCCGATAGAATTACAAACATTTGAACATTTTTTAAAAAGAAAATCAGTAATTTAGGAGTTTATTGAAGACAGACGAGGCGAGACGACGTTTGTTTTATCGTTCGTATTGATGAAACAAGAGCGCATTCACCGAAGAGTGAACACTGCAGTTTCGCGTCGATTAAGGTCTTTATACAGCATCCTAAGGGAAGTGTATCGCTGCTTTGAAAGGGTATAACCGTTTTCTTTTCCCATACTTATCCTAAACTTCCTTCCATCTATTCCTTTGAGGTTGGTTTTAAATCGAGAAAGACTTCTCTAGTTATTTACGGACTTACTATAGCATCAAACAGTTTTGTAAACAAGATGCATACATACCCTTGCGTATCTTTTCAGAGGCTGTATAATATTTCAATCCTCTTAGAATCTTTTTTTATTCTTCTATCTGTGAAATTCCTAGATGAAAAGTATCTGCCTTCCGCATATTACTGGATGTAATTCTTTCGTTCGGATTCAAATTTTGTTCTGTTTCTGTACATGTACTAATACTGGTTAGAAATTGATTTTTAAACCTTTTATTCTGTGACTTAACGACGGATCCTTTGGCTTCAGTTTCAATGCCTAGACATCAGAATTCTAATAATCCAGAAGTTACCTAATAAGACCAGTCTGTACATATCATATCCGCCATTTCCCGTTTCTAGTATCCAGAATGATGGCGTCAATAACGTAGTTTTCCCAACTCAAAATTCACGAAAGCCGACCTTTTTTTAAAAGAAGCCTCACAATTTATTTTAGAATCAAAAATTGTTTGTATTTTAAACATTTTGATAATAAACATGCTCTGCTCTCAATAGGAACAAAAAGGAATATATTGAAAATATGCTATAGTGTTAAACAATAGTATTTAATGCTTACTAATACAATACAAACACTAGGAAGTTATTTTTCAGCATTTTTCATTTGTGTTTACTTTTTGAAAATGTACTTTTCAATAGAATGTACTGCTGAGAGAAGAGGTAAATCATCATATTTAACAATATAGTTATAAAATTCCTCACAAGGCATGTCCTTAAAATTGTATTTGAGAAGTAAAATTCCTTTTACTGTATCCATAATCAAACAGTTCCTCTATTTTGTCCAATGAGCAGTTATGAGAGAAAAAAACACGTTTAGTAGAAACATTGCAACCAGGAACAGCAAAGAAAAATTAGCAAATTTTCAAAATTTTGGAAAATGTTCGTTATTTTAATACTTTTAACCAAACAACACCACTGTTGGTCTACTGAGAGTTTTCGTTCAGCGCTGTACATTTGGCACAATTCTCGATGTTGCAGAATTGATCAAACAGTTTTGAATCATCTATGTTCACAACTTTGTTTGGTAAATAATGTAGGCATGGAAGAATGTCCTCAAAACAAATGTCTTTTTAGACTTTGAGTTTACGCCGTTTGAAGCACTTGAATTCTTTCATTATCTGCATCCACTTTTCAAGACAAATAATACCTCGCATCGAAATACCGTATATGTAGACTATGAATGCAACATTTCTTCGACAGTTACATCACTGGTAGCCAACCTCGTGAAATGATACTTGACCAATTGTGTGCAGCTTATTCTGGTGCAATTACGCTACAGTGAAACTCGTCAGATGTTGAAATTACAAGTTTGATATCAAAAACCCGGGCATTTTCCGAAAAACAAAAATTCCCGCCTGACATAAAAAAAAGCATAAAAAATCCGGACTTGCCAGGAAGAAGCCGGAAGGTTGGTAAACCTACAGTAACCTCAACATTTTCTGTCGTCCTGTGTTGAAGATCAAACCGTGTAATCCTTAAAGTCTCGAATGAAGTGCGCGTCGTTTCAAGAGAATCGCTAACAAGTTGTGCCGCGTGTGGTTCCAGCTACAGTTCAGGAGATATTACGACACCCGCGCCTATCGCTTCAGTGGGGCTCCGTGGGATTGCAACAGTTGTACCGCAGAAACTGTGACGGTTTTCTCCGAGAAGAAAATTCGTCCGACGATCGAGTGACTTTGTCTTTCAATTGGACGCCACTTCGACGACTTGCATGTCTCAATCCTACCCCAGTTATCCAAGCGGTTATCCTACAGTTTAACGTGGAATTCGAACCACGTGTGGTTCCTGGGGACTCTTCACATAGTTGAGAGGTGAAGAATGGGTTAAAACACAGACTGAAAAAATCCGAGGTCTGACCGGGTTTTGTGCCACGACCCTTCGGTTTCCAGTCGACCGCTTTACCGCTAGTCCACCGGGCCCGACTAACCTCGAGAAAATTCAGAATTGTCGTCCACAGACGTTCACCAGACACCAAAAAATACGACGCGCATCCAGAAAGTAAGATTACCTATTTCTTTCTTAAAGCGTAGACAACATTCTTGTATGAAAAATTGGGAACAGGTATTGCAGTGTTTGAGCTACTTTTCGACACAGTCACCAAAGAATTTTGGGGCACTTGTCACATCGTGGGATAACCGTTTGAATTGCTGTGTCGTAGAACTCTCCCACCTGTGAATTGAACCAGCGTGTGATGTTTTCAGCTCCTCGGCGTTGAGAATGCGCTGGCCGGAACGCGTGCCATTCACAATAAGAGGAGTGCTTACTGCTAGTGTTGTGTTGCTGCATGACAGTACTCGTCCCGGCATGCACAGCAAATTCCGGCTGGGAGCTGTTTGATCATGCAGCGCACAGCCTTGATCTTGCTTCCAGCAATTTCCATCTTTTCTTGCACCTCAACAAATACCTATCCTTCAGCTGGTATTTTGACAACGAGGAGACGACTGTCACGTGCTGGTTCAATTCACAGGCGGCAGGCTTCTGCGACACAGGAATACAACAGTTGCTCCTCCCATATCACAAAAGTCTCAGTTCTACTGGCGATTGTGTCGAAAAATATTTGGAACATTGCTGTACCAGTTACCAATAAAGTTATTCCTATAACCATGTTGCCTTTGTTTTAAAAACACAAGGAAACTTCATTTCTGGATGCGGACCATATTTGCAACAGCAGTCAGTGGGATCAGGTAAAATAGAATCCGTAAATCGTAACTGTTATTGAAACATATTAACTACCACGGCAGTAATAAAAGAAATTACCAAACTCATCGGTGTTTCATGTTACGCAAACTGTTGTGTCCTCGGGATGCTGTAAATTCGTAAGGTGGTGGGCCGTAGCTAGCAAGGATGTGGACAAGGTCTGCAACTCAGGAAATCAGTCCTCAAAGGATTTATTTATGCAATGATATAAGTACTCAAATTTGGTGTGTTTGTTGGTACAAACTCTTATCTAATAGACAGTTCTGCTAAGCTCGAACGGAGAGTTCAGATGTTCTTTCTTCCCGCGCGCTATACGAGAATGGAATGGGAGATAAATAGTATAAAGGTGGTTCGATGAACCCTCTGCCAGGCACTTGAATGTGATTTGCAGAGTATCCCATGTAGATGTAGATGTACCTTATGACTGCATCGTCCATATCGAGTGGTGAGGGAGAGTATAGAGCCTTTACGAATGCAGCATTGAAAGAATTGAGTGCTCAGTTACGCAACGTTCATTTTCTAGTTTGTTTTTCGTAAAAGAAAAGGAAAAATAAATTAAATAAATAGCAACAAACTTTGTGCGGTTCTGGGTTTACACCTAAAACTAACTATCCTTCACTCCATACAGAAAATATCATTAACGCCAAGACTAAACAGTACCGCATATTGAATTCACTGACTGTTCCGTCGGTTCTTGACAGAATATTTTATTCATTTTGAATGAAACATAGGAGATAACTGTGTAATATTCTGCTATTTTTATTGTTTCCACTAACCGGTTACGCCATCATGAGGTAAACACTGCAGAGATATAGTGATGCAGCTGGGAGATTACATTTAAAAGATCTTAAGTAAATCTTGTCATATTTTATCAATGTTAATCTCGGCATATTTTACAAATGTGTATTGTCATTATAATGTACATGTATTATCTGCAAAGCAAGTTAAGATATTTGAATGTAAACTCCCAACTGCATCGCTATATCTCTGTAATGTTTACCTCATGGGGTGTAACAGCCGAAAACCGCTGAGTGAAAACAATAAATTTGCAGAATATTGTACAGTTATCTCCTGTGTTTCAATCAAAATTACCGCATATGTAAATGAATTCACTGATTACAGTTTCAGACGTCTTACTCAGGAAAGTATTTGCATTTATTAACATCGGTTTCAGATTACAAATAATTTTTATATTACTAATTGCCATGCAAAGTAATACTCGCGAAATTTTTTCCAGAAAGATTGTGGGTTTACAAAAAATATTTGGGAACCACTGCTCTAGCCTACAACGCACATAGTCACGGTGTCTTTACCAGGGGAGAAAATAAGTTTCCTACCTGACAATGTGAAAAATACCGAGTAGCACCGTGGTTCGGAACCCACGTTAAACTGTAGGTCCCCCTATAACTGGCTGGGTAAGACAGTTCGAAGGTCGGAGGAAGGCAACGGCATACCACCTCCAAACAGGACCATGCCTAGTAAAGCACTGTGGTGTTCAAACCGATCTTCGGATTGTTGACTGCTTTACTTACTTTTTACCTGAGAATACAATAAAAATGAAAACCATTTCTTTTTCTTTTTTCGTCACAGTTGCACTATTTAGAAGTTGGTAACTAGTTTCGGACTTGTTCGTCCATTTTCAAACCATATGCCTTATTCTGACCGAAACAATAAACTACATGAAACAAATGACTAATAAAATCTGTACGTTTTTTTTTTCGTGCAGTGTAGTGTTTCCGTTAGAATAAGGCATATGGTTTGAAAATGGAAGAACAAGTCCGAAACTAGTTTCCAACTTCTAAATGGTGCAACTGTGACGAAAAAAAGAAAAATAAATGGTTTTCATTACATATCCAGTTGCTGATTCTGCCCCATCTTCACTATGAATTTTTACAATAAGATTGGTCTTTTTTCTAGATCTACATCTACATCTACATACATACTCCGCAATTCACTGTAAGGTGCGTGGCGGAGGGTACACTGTACCACTAATAGGCATTTCCTTTCCTATTCCACTCCCAAATTGAACGAGGAAAGAAAGAATGCCTATATGCCTCCGTACGAGCCCTAATTTCTCTTATCTTGTCTTTGTGATCTTTACGCGAAATGTAAGTAGGCGGCAGCAAGATCGTACTACACTCAGCTTCAAATTCCGGCCCTCTAAATTTACTTAACAGAAATTCACGAAAAGAACGTCGTCTTTCTTCCAGCGATCCCCAATTGAGTTGCCGGAGCATTTCCGAGACACTCGCGCATTCGTCGAACCTACGGTAACAAATCTAGCTGCTCGCCTCTGAACCGCCTCTATGTCTTCCTTCAAACCGATCTGCTACGGGTCCCAAACCCTTGAGCAATACTCAAGACGTGGTCGTACAAGCGTTTTATACCCGGTCTCCTTTACAGGTGAAGTACATCCTCCCAAAATTCTCCCAATAAACCGAAGTCGGCTGTCCGCCTTACTCACAACTGTCCTTACATGCTCGTTCCATTTCATATCGCTCTGCAATGTTACGCCTAGATATTTGAACGACGCGACAGCGTCAAGTAGCTCACTACTAATGCTGTATTCGAACATTATGGGATTGTTTTTTTCTACCCATGCGCATCTCCTTACATTTTTCTACATTGAGAGCTAGCTGTCATTCTTCGCACCAACTAGAAATTTTGTCTAAGTCAACCTGAATGCTATTACAGGCAGTTACAGACGACACCACAGCATCATCAGCAAACAGCCGCAAATTACAACTTACTCTGTCCATCAGATCATTTATATAGATAGAAAATAATAGCGGTCCTATCACACTCCCCTGGGGCACGCCTGACGATACACTCGTCTCTGATGAACACTCGCCGTCGAGAACAACGTACTGCTTTCTATTACTTAGGAAGTCTTGCAGCCAGTCACAAATCTGTGAACCTATTCCATAAGCTCGTATCTTCGTTAGCAGTCTGCAGTGTGGCACCGCGTCGAACGCCTTTTTGAAGTCGAGAAAAACACAATCCGCCTGTTGCTCTTCGTCCATGGCTCGCAAGATGTCATGTGAGATATGGCGTTTTCAAAATAAGCTGACGTCATATGAATCAGCAACCGTTCACGGTTGACATGCCGTCGTCCTGTGTATAGAAGAAAAGTGACTAGTGGTCTGTGGGGGTGTGCGTTTCGTGCGCTCCGCGGCGACATTCTTGCGGCAACAGAGCTTGCTCGGTTGCCATGGCGACGGCGGGCGCTACTTGTTGGGGCGGTATCGAGCGGCGGCGCGGCGGCTCGCCATTGGCTGGGCGGTCGCGCGTCACGGCGCTCTCGAGGCGCCGCGGTTTTAAAAATACCGGCGCCGCCTCTTCTGTTTCCACCCCCGCCGCCGCCCCCGCCGCCCCCGAGCACTGTTGCTACCCGCGGTCCAGACCGCAGCTCGCGACGCATTTTACGCCCCGCCGACCCGGCGCCCCGTTCGCGACCCTCCAGATGGTGACGTCAGTCGCGCGCCTCGTAATAGCTCCGCCCCCTTCCGCACTCGTCGTCATCTCTCCACACTGCCAACAAATTAATTAACATTTCGCTTTCTGCCTTCTTTCTAGCCTCCCACTAGAAAAAATATTTTTCGTCGCCAATTAGTCCCTGCGAGGTGCGGTAGCTATAGAGAGTAATCGTCGGGTTCTATCTTCGTATTCCGTGCCCTCCGGTACTTAGGTCACATAGCAACAGCAGCGAGTAACTGTACATTTCTCTAACAAATCACTCTTCGTTGGAATCTTTTATTACCATACCTATATAACGCCATACGCTCGAGTTAAACACGGAACCGCGGATAAACTGTAGTCTCCGATACTGCTTTGACCAATTATGTCACATATGACGTCATACATAATCGAGAAATACTACGAACACATGTTTACCACAACACGGTAGGATAAGGTGGTACAATTACGATCATTTCGGACAAATATTATTAAAACTGGAAATATATCGAGAAAAGTAATAATTTTAACTATGACACTTCTTGAATGTTTAATAAATATGTAACACAATTATTAGACAATTACAAATGTTGGTATGAACACAAAAAAGGTTACAGAATTGAGGAAAATCGAACGAAAATGTACCACACTAGGTACAATTGTGATCACTTGCTCGTATAATTTTTACCACATGTATCTTCCGCATAAAAATCACGTTTTCCCTCGGGCACCAACGCATACTTTTTGGTACCAAACATTGAATTTTTGGCAACGTTAAATAGAAAATTTATAAGAGACGGTCGGGGGTTCGAATCCCCCCTCGGGTATGGATATTTGTGCCGTCCTTAGTCTTAGCTAGTTCATAAGTAGTTTGTAAGTTTAGGGACTGAATATCCCGTAGTTAAGTCCCATAAGCTATACAAACATTTGAACATTTTTAACAACTTTTGAGCTGTAAATACTTCCTACACTACAACGTCACACAAAGGCAAGTGCTACCAACACTACGAGACTAACAAATTGCGTTGATCGAAATTGTACCTATATCGAATTTGTACCACCTTACCCTATCGGTAGTTAGAATTCACCTAAATAGGTCAAATCTACTTAATGATCCCACGTCTTCAAAATACATTTAATAATTAGGTAATTTTAAAGAAAGCTTGCAATCGAAGATGTACGGCCTGAAATGGTATATTTATGTCGAACATACAACTGTAAATCAATTGTTTCTAAACCGGAGATTGGGGTGCTACGCGCTCTAACGAACTAAAGAAAAACAAAACAAAATTCTTGTTTAACCTATATCTAATTTTCTTAGGGCTACGCTACAGATAACTTTTTTAAAGTGAAAGTTAGGGTGTCTTCAAAAATATCAGACACGTAAACAGTGAGTACCAATATTGAAACCACGTGCAGGACGGAATGACGTAAAACATGACGCCATTGGTCAAAGCGGTATCGGAGACTAGATTTGACCCGGAACCGCTAGTCAAAATGGTCTTCGGTGGCTGATAGCGACCATGATTATGTTGCTTTTAGTCTTTGTTGATAAGGACACAATTTAACATACTGAAATGTTCAAATGTTTGTAATTCTATGGGATCAAACTACTTTGGTCATAAGTCCCTAGACGTAGAAACTACTGTAAGTTAAACTAACGTAAGGACAACACAACGTGTGCGTGGATTTGATGTCTGCGTCCTTCCTCCAGTATGTGTGTTGCAGATGTAGAGTCCGACTTTTGTTATCTACAGCGACGCTCTTGTTAGTAGCACTGGAAGTAAACAAACATCTAAACGCCGTTCACCGAAACGAGAGACGTTTTGTGAACACACTGAGGCGCGTGACCAGGGATGGACAAAACAGGGTCGCTCTCTCAATTTTAATGCACCCGTTTCAGGTGTAAGGTCGTTGTGTGTTTTGTTATATAGCAGTGCTTAGTGCTATTAGAAGCCAAACATTTAAAATTCATTTCTTTTAATTCTTTATAAAAAGCGATTTTCCGAAAATTTCCCAAATCTGCATCTTCGTTCACCAAAGCAAGCACTTTGATAAGTTTTGGAAATTTATTACGAAAAACTTTTCTTCGTATCGCATTTCAGTTACAGTCATCAAGACGTTCTGAAAGCTTCTGTCGTATTTCCTTCTCCCCCCCCCCCCCCCCGTAGGCTTGAAAGAGTGTGTGGCTTTCTATTGACTTTTGACAATTTTCTGGACACAACAGTTGCGTTTTATACACACTAGGAACGATGAGTTTCTTCTTCTTTGAACGCTTCTTGGGTGGACTTAAATTGAAGGATGACATAATGAGGTTACACTTACGTGGTACCAATGAGAGAGAAAGAGACGAACAAGGTATGAATGATGAATATTATTTTAAACACTAATATTTACGTTACTATTCGGCAACTGGTCCTTCAAGATGGTACCTATTATCACTGCTACATAACAAAACACAAAAAGATTTTATATTTGAAACCGATGCAGCCGAACTGAGCGAGCGTCCCTGCTTTGTCCACCCCTGGTCACTTCGCCTCAGTGTGTTTACAGTACGTCTCTCGTTTCGGTGAACGGATTATAGCCATAAATCTTCGTTCAGTTCTAAATGACCAACAGCAGCTGACAAAATCCTCAATATTAAGCTTCACATAATGCAATTGAACCAGGCACTTCCCACAGAAAATATTAACCATAACTTATTTTACAATTAAAATACTGCTACAGTTACTTTAGTTCATCCCAACTTAGCACATAAAGTTTTGTTCGGGAACCAAAGTCTAGAAATTCAGATGTCTGTAATCTTAAGGGACCTAATTACTTAAACTAACTTCCACTAAGAACACACTCACACACCCATGCCCGAGGAAGGATTCGAACCTCTGACGGGAGGGGCCGCGCGATCCGTAACATGGCGCTCCAGACCACACGATCATTCCAGCGCGACCGTCCGGAGCTTTAAATTACGAGACCGGATCGTATCCTCGCTTGGGGTTGGCACACAGCAATGAGCTGTACATGAGCTCCCGGCGTGGCCAGAGTTTCGAGTAGTCGTCGCCTCCCCTACGTGACAGAGGACGCCCTCTTAAAGCCGAGGGTGCGGTGAGCACCGCGTCAACCCTCCTAGCAGGGGGCGTTCCAGTTCCTCGCAGCTGATGCAGTCTGACAAATAAGGTGCGTTGTGTCAGAGGAGGCGCCTCTGTGTTTCATTTTAACTGCTGCCGGGAGTGAGACCCGATACTCAAACTGTTTACATCAACAAGGGGAACACCCCATTGCTCCTCCCTCAGATTAAGTGATACGATGGTCAAAATCTGAACACGAACAGGCATGAAAACAAGAAGAAGGCGTACAAAATTATTATTGTAAAGGCTGTGGCATCATGAGCCGGCGGTTTTCGATTACGAAGAAAAATATGGAGAGGTTGTAACAATGTAATTGTATTGAAATGCAGGAATTCTGCATCGAATTGATGCATGGCGCAGGGAATTATAATTGAATGTCAATGTAGACAAGTGTAATGTGCTGCGAATACATAGAAAGAAAGGTCATGTATCATTTAGCTACACTATAGCAGGTCAGCAACTGGAAGCAGTTAATTCCATAAATTATCTGGGAGTATGCATTAGGAGTGATTTAAAATGGAACGACCATATAAAATCAATCATCGGTAAAGCAGATGCCAGACTTAGAGTCATTGGAAGAATCCTAAGGAAATGCAGTCCGAAAACAAAGGAAGTAGTTTACAGCTTGAATACTGCTCACCGGTGTGGGATCCGTACCAGGTGGGGTTGATAGAGGAAGTAGAAAACATCCAACGGAGAGCAGCGCGCTTCGTTACAGGATCATTTCGTAGTCGTGAAAGTGTTACGGAGATGATGGATAAACTCCAGTGGAAGACACTGCGGGCTTTTGTCGAAGTTTGGAGAACATACCTTTACCGAGGAGTTTAGCAGTATATTGCTCCCTCCTACGTATGTTTTGTGAAGAGATCAAGAAGATAAAATCAGAGAGATTAGAGCCCTCACAGAGGCATGCCGACAATCTTTTTTTCCACGAACAATACGTGACTGTAATAGGAAGGAGAACCGATTGGGTGGCTTGCGGAGTATGCATGTAGATGTAGAAATGTTTGTAAATCTATCGGACCAAACTGCGTGGTCATCAGTCCGTAGCTTACAAAGTATTTAAACTAAGGTAAGCTAACTAACCTAAGGGCAACACAACCACCCATGCCTCAAGGAGGACTCGAACATCCGACGGCGAGCAACCGCGCGCTCCTCAGCGAGGCGCCTTAGACCGCTCGGCTACTCCACCGCGGTGGATTACTAACAGAGAGATCCCATTGTGTTTCTGTTTTTGGTTTTTTAAAGTATTAACGGTGCGTCAGATCATTGACATATGTGTTCTCCTTCTATTCAAAACATTCAAATCTCTGTGAATCTAAGGGACTTGACTACATTGGTCACCAGTGCCTAGGATTTCAAACTACTTAAAGTAACTTTATGCTAAGAATAACACAAATACCCATGCCCGAGGGAGGACTCGAACGTCCGACGGCGAGAAACCACACGCTCCGCATCATGGCGCCTTAGAACGCTCGGCTAGGCTCTCCTTCTGTAGTCAGGACACTTGTTGTAATACAGATTGGTAACAGAATGTGACTAGTTTGGTAAGAATACACGTGTTACAGTCGGAACGGTCTGAGACAAAAGACCTCATGGCAGCCCTGTTGTGCACTATAGCGCATGGCAAGTTGAATGCGCCAGTCGGACCATGACATGTCACAGTTTCAGCAACGGGAAAACATCGATTTCTGACAGACATCACGCAAAACCGCTACCGATTAGTTTGAAATGATGCATCAGGTGTACTGTAAGGATACATTGAGCCGCAGTGTTGGTTTTAGCTGACACTGACGTTTTGTGCAAGTACGGGACAATTTGGAAGATGATCTGCTTACTGGTCGGTCATAAACATTTCGAACGGAACACAAGATCCAGGAAGTTGCAACACTGATGCGGACGAACCGCTTCCATGGTACTTGCCACAACACGGACGACCCCAACATGTGTCGTGTTACCCAGCAGTCTGTGCCGCGAATCCTGTCGCAACATCAACGTGATTATCGCATGATGATTTCTGATGACCTGATCAGTTTTGCGGACGATGGAAATGATATATTGCATTTTTGACCGGGAGATCCCATATGGCATTGTTCGACCAGCGCAGTGCAAATATTTCTCCTTGTCGCCTCTTGGGCGATGAAAATGAAATGATGATGATGATGATGACACACAACATCCAGTCCCCTGCCGGGAATCGAACCCGGGTCCCCTGCGTGGTAGTCAGCCACGCTATCGTCTGAGGTACGGAGGCGGACTGTGCGGATGATAATCCGACGTTTCTCAACCGGGGAATAACTGGAAGCGGAACAGTCCGCAACTGAAACGACAATCAGCCACCTGGAAGTGTGGAACATAACAGTTGTGTGGGTGCCTAGCTCCAGGCGTGAAGTCTCAGAACTTAAAAGACTGTACGACATGTTACCATCACAAGTAAATCAGATGTTTGTAAACCTAAGGGACCAAACTGCTGAGGTAATCGGTTTCTAGCCCTACATACTGGTTAAACTACGTTAAGGACAACACACACACTCATGTCCGATGGAGGACTCCAACCTCCGACGGCGAGTAGCCTTGCAATACGTATTATGGTGCCTTACACTACACCATTCCCGCGAGGCCATTGCAAGTAAATGTAATTAATATTGAGAGCAGGGAAAATGATGCATAGACTTCTGAAATAAATTAAAACAGCAAATGAACGGTTCTTGGATTATATTACAATAAAGGAATCAAGAGTCAAAAACTTGAAAACGGAACACAAGAGACTTAGCTGTTGGTACTCGATTAGAATAAATTATAGGTCCATCTTTACACCTCGCTGTTATAAACGCACATTACACGACGACACAAACACAAAATTGAAAACAGCGAACAGATACGTAAGTAACCGATCAGACAATTCATGATTTTGAGAAGAAAACAAACCACGTGTTGCAGGTGCCTCGATGATCCACATGTTTATCTTCAATAGTTGACTTTTACTATTTTGCTTTTTTATTTTATTTTTACATTTCCGTAGCCCTTTTGTCAGTTTCTCTACTTGATCTGTATTTAGGTTTTGTCGTACAAACGATTAAGCTATCTTACCACTAAAACTGAAGCGGGTATGATGAAGAGTTTCTCTTGCAAGATCCCCCTGCGTTTCAATAAAATTCGTAACTACACAACTTGCAGTTGTCCTGTGCTGAGAAGCCTGTTCTGTAGAATAGTATTCCCTGTAGTCCGTGACATGCGTATATGCTAGCTGCTGTCTCCCAGACACAACTCGGAGTGTACCGGCACTTTAATGAAACCTGTTGGTGAAAGTTGCCACGTAATTGTTCTCCCGCACGCTACTAAAAGAGGAAACCAAGCTGTGCAGTGGGAGGTGCTGTACACTAATGTTGCATCATATACAGAGGCCTTCCATGTCGTGGTACTGTTCACCAAACCTCACTGCAGTAACTTTACCTTGCACAGTGGCAGGAACATGGGATAGTTTCATAGGTTCAAAAATGCGGTCTCACGCCCTGAAGAATTTTACTGATAGTGATAAAGGCCGCGGAAACCTACGCTTACAGTTATGAATACACTCCATGAGTACTATCTGTTGACTCATCGTTACATGGGTGTAGAAAATATTCTTTTTATCAAACAAACAAGAACAAGTGTTGAAATGTTTGTTAACCTAAGGCAGTGCTGAGGCCATGGGTCCCTAGTCTGATAAACTACTGAAGCTAATTCGTGCTAAAGACAACACACACACTTCCACACACATGCCCGAGTTAGGGCTTGAACCTCCGACACTAGAGTTCCCATAACATGGTGCCCCCAATCGCATCGCCATTCCCACGCGGAAATCAGATACAACAATCTGATTATTCACACGAAGTGATGAGCGCTATCGACAACAGATCTCTGATTCCATATTTCGGCTCACTTCAGGTTACGGTAGTGAGTCTTCTCTCTGCTCAAATTTTAAATGAAAATAACGGCTTAAACGTTCATCTAACACGAAAAATGAATAAACTAATTTTCGAGGAAAAAATTCTCTACAACTATGCTCTCTTACGTTTTGTATCTCGCCTCATCGTTTACAGATATCTGCAAAAATAACTGCGATTTGACACCGTCTGTCAGTAACGTGTGCCCACTTTTTCAAGTCGTGCCTTTCAACCGATTGGCACAAAATTTTATAGGCGTAATTGTTGGCCGCCAGCAACCAGAAACTTCCCTTTTTCCGAATATTTCGGACAAAAATAGGTTTGTAGCACAAAAAATAGGCCGCCTGTGATGGTTTAACGAAAAAACATAATAAAAATATGGTACAGAAATTAATAGTTTAAAGAGGTAAAAGTTCAAAAAAGTGTATGATTCTCAAAGCTAAACTCAAATATCAATTTTGACTGTTTGTTAAAATACGATCAGAGAGAATGTTACCAGTTGAGTGCTTAGATATTGTCAGTAGAGTTGTAATCGTAGCGTTCATTATTTTTTACTGTTTTTATTTATATTATTTTTGTCCGAAAGTTTGAAAAAAAAAAAACAACATAAAACTACATGGAAACCTAAAGTGGGCCATAAAACGCGCCAGTGTGATTTGCTGCAAGCTTTTGACATCTTAGAAACGACCTTTAACCAAATTGTGTCCTTCTGCAGACGTCTCCAATATGTTCTTAAGTTCCTGCGAGAGATGACACTGGAATGAAATTCTGGAAACATCCCTTAGGCTGTGGCTAAGCCATGTCTCCACCATATCCTTTCTTCCAGGAGTGCTAGTCTTGCATGTTTCGCAGGAGAGCTTCTGTGAAGTTTGGAAAGTAGGAGGCGAGGTACTGGCGGAAGTAAAGTTGTGAGGCGGCATCGTGAGTCGTGTCGGGATAGAACAGTCGGTAGTGCGCTTGCCCGGGAAAGGCGAAGGTCCCAGGTTCGGGTCCCGGTTCCGGCATACAATTTTTATCTGCCAGGAAGTTTCAGAGATGATACTGTTTGTAGAAGGTGAGAGAAAGTCATGGAGTAAAACAGAGGTGTTATCGGGGAGTCCCAGATTAAGGGTGTGGGCTCTCTGCTATTACTTGCCTATAGAAACGATTAAAGAAAATCTGAATTGCCTTCTTAGGTTGTTTGCAGACGTCGTTGTGATTTATCGTCTAAATATAAAAATGAAATGCACAACGATTTAGGTAAGATTCATATACGGTGCAAAAATTGAAAATTGAGCCTAAGTAATGAAAAGTATGACTATTAGACTACTAAAAGGTATCAGGTAAAATTCGTTAACAACATAAATTAATCAGATCTGATGGCCGTAAATTCAGCTGATTACTGGGAATTACTGTACTCCTTTGTCCTCTTCATGACACTGCTACAGAAATACTATTTTCAAATTCAAATGTTTGTTAAGCTTAAGGGACTTAACTACGGGGTCATCAGTTACAAACTACTTATGAACTACTTACGAACTAGGACGGCACAAATATACATGCCCGAGTGGGGATTCGAACTCCCGACCGTAGTGGCCGTGCAGACCGTGACTGGAGCGCCTTAGTCTCCTCGGCCACCGCGGCCGGCTACTATTTTCACTTCAATGAAAACCTCACACTATGGCCGATCATTCTGTGGTCCAATCTGAAGACGTGAAACGCATCATTGAGAAATAAGAAATAATTCAAAAATTGAGAACCATATTTTTATCAACTGCAACAGAGACGCCATTTTTGTTTTCATTGAACTAGGAATTATTATTATTAAGACAGACTTGAATTTGAAAGAACACGCAGAAAATGTTGTGTTCAAAAAAATGTTCAAATGTTTGTTAAGCTTATGGGACTTAACTACGGGTAATCAGTCCCTAAACTTACAAACTACTTATGTACTACTTACGAATTAGGACGGCACAAATATCCATGCCCGAGGGGGGATTCGAACCCCCGACCGTAGTGGCCGTGCTGACAGTGACTGGAGCGCCTCAGTCACCTGATAGGTAGATAATTTCGAAGATCCAACAGTATTACTAAAGAAACTGTCTATAGAACGTCTCTCCGTTCTATTTTGGAGTAATGTTGCGCGTTTTGGTTTCTTTATCGGGTAGAATTGACGGAGGTGATCGAAAGAGCACAAAGAAAGGCACCTCGCTTTGTACTATCGTGATACAGGGGCGAAAGTGCTACGGTAATGATCCAGCAGGTGCCGTGGGAATGATTACAACAAAGGGTTTTTATTGTTTATGAAATTTCGATCTCTGGCTTCCCCTCCAAATGCGAAAAATATGTTGTTGACTCCCACCTACACTATCATAACAAACAAGAGAAATTGCAGCTCAAACCGTGAGAGATATGGATGTTTACAGTGCACGCGGCCGGTTACTGGTTCCTTAGTATGCACGCCAGCCTCAAAAACTCACGTCCATTACCTGTTCGCGCGCTTTGTGCGTTTGCATGTTGGGCGCGGGGGACGGGGGGGGGGGGGGGTTAGTATTTAATGTGCAGCTACCGTGTTACTGCAGTTTTATGGGCGCTTCCTTACAAACGTAGGGGCTGTGTTTACTCATATGTCTTATTTTGTAGCCGTAACCATTCTTGTCGTAACACCTTTACGGGCGTCGTTTGTTAACGTACTATCCTATCACGCAATTACTTCTTACATATCAGATTGTGGAGTTCTGTTGTATTGGACGTGGCAACCCCCTGTTCAAAGAAAACTTGTGGCCCTGCTACGTTGTAAGTATTGCTGACGCAGGGTGCCCTTCCACAGGTATATCACGAACGAAAATTTCTCTTTTCCGGAATCGTCCCGAATGTTGTCATTGATCAGCCGTACAGTTTAGAAAATGAGCTAGGTTTTTACGAGGACGTACTGAAAAGTAATACTGCCGATTTTTAAAATTCTCAGCGTTAGTTGAGGTATTGATTATAGTTCAAGCGTGTTAGACGGTCTACTAGGAAGCCTTCTCGTACACTCTTCGCCGACGCAAGTTTCCTGATTGATACCTGGGGTGTACTGCAACATATAGGTGCTTGCAACCCTAAATTTGATATTCTGTAAGCGATAACACAACTGAACTGGTGATTGTGTCACACAATCTGTTTGAGCGGTATAGATTAAGACCAGCTTTAATTGCAATCATCTGGCAATCTTTAGAACCTTACAATTCTCAATACTTCAGGCTTTTTTAAAGATTTATTATGATGACTGTGTGCTGATGTTCTTACTGTATCACTGTAAGATTTTTTTTCCTTTCTAAGGGACTTAACCACGTTTGTCATCAGTCTTTAGCCTTAAAAACTAACTTGAAGTAACTTATGCTAAGGACAACACAAACACCCATGCCCGAGGGAGGACTCGAACCCCGACAGCGAACGGCCGCGCTCATCGCAGAAGGGCGCCTTAGTGCGCACGGCTATTCTGCCTCGGCTGTAAAATTTTAAATGGTTTATCACTTTCACTGGTTACGAAATGTAATTTTACTATTCTACTTACGGAAGTTTAGTTACGTATTGTGAAGAAATGATTCACTTTTTAACTATTGTGTTACAAACATGGTTTGTCGTAATCCATTGTATGTATTTCTTCTGGAAATCACTGCACACAACTGTTTGTTTTACAACTGGATTCCTTCTATTTACCTATATGTACATGAGGTACTCTGCAAATTACGTTCACGTGCCTGGCAGAGGTTTCATCGAAACACCTTTATACTATTAATCTCCCACTCCATTCTTAAATTGCGCGCGGGAAGAAAGATCACCGGAATCTCTCCGTTCTAACTCTGATTTCTCGTATTTTATTCTGATGATCATTTCTACAAAAATCAAATGTTTGTATAGCTTATGCGACTTAACAACCGGGTTATCAGTCCCTAAACTTACAAACTACTTATGAACAACTAAGACTAAGGACGGCACAAATATCCATGCCCTAGGGGGGATTCGAACCCCCGACCGTAGTGGCCGTGCAGACCGTGACTGAAGCGCCTCAGTCCCCTCAGCAACCGCGGCCGGAATCATTTCTACCTACGTAAGTGGGAGTCAACAATATATTTTCGCATTCGGAGGAGAATGTTGGCGATTGGAGTTTCGTAATTAGCTCACGCCGTAGCGATAAACGCCGTTGTTGTAATGATTCCCATCCCATATCCTGTATCATTTCCGTGACGCTGTCTCCCCTGTATCGTGACAATACAAAACGTTCTGTCCTTCTTTAAACTCTTTCGATGTCCTCCGTCAAACCCACCTGATAAGGATACTTCAAAAATGGACGGACAAGCGTAGTGTATTCAGTTTCTTTAGTAGTTCTGTTGCATCTTTTAAGGGTTTTTCCAATAAAACGTGGTCTCTGGTTCACTTTCCCACGTAATTGCAAATTGACGACAATGAAATAGGACTTTAGTTTAGTGCGTTACTCCAACTGTTTTTCTTGAACATAGGTGTGACCTGTGCAACTTTCCAGTCTTTTGTACAGATCCTTCTTTGAGCGAGCGGTTGTATATGGCTGTTAAGTAAGGAGCTATCGCTTTAACATAATCAAATAGAAATCTAATGGGTATACAGTCCGGACCAGAAGCCTTGTTCTTGTTAAGTGACTTAAGTTGCTTCACTACTCCGAGGATATCCACTTCAACGTTATTCATTCTGATCTCTGTTGTAATTCGAAATTTAGAATATTGTTTTAGTCTTCTTTTGTGAATGAGTTTCTAAAAACTGTGTTCAGAACTCTGCTTCAGTAGCGCTGTCATTTGAAGTAGTGAGGGTATTGTTTGTGTTTTGCCACTAGTGTATTTAACATATGACCAAAATGTCTTTGGATTTTCTGTCAAATTTCGAGAAAGAGTTTCGATGTGAAAAGTATTGTAGGCATCTCGCATTGAAGTACTCGTTAAATTGCGAGCTTCTGTGTAGGATCACCTTGTTCTTATTACTCACTTTTCTTCCAGTAATGTTAGTTGTTTTATAGTTTATTATCTGACTATCTATGTGGTGACGTAAACAATAATTACTTTACTGATCGCCTTTGGAAAGACAAGGATTTTGATGTACATAAGTTAATGACTTTTGTTTTTTTATTATCATTGTTTTTGTTTTAACAAGTTTCGGTCTGCAAATTCCTGCAGGAACACAATGCATTTTCAGTTTTTAATGATTTTTATAAATTGACAACAGGTTCTATAAAACCAGACATAATTGATGTGACGATGACATGCAGTTTATCGGATAATTTTAAACTGTAAGTGAAAATATTATGTAAAGACGCTTATTAATTAGTTCCTGCACTTTTTGACGTTTCCACTTTGTAATTTCCAGCGTGACACTTGAAAATGGATGCATGACAGAAATAATGATTGTGTTAATTAAGATAAACAGTCAAATGGTGGCAATTTCATTTGATCGTTTAAGAGTTTTGAATTCTTTCTGTATCACCGTTAGATAACAATCCTGCAAACACATTTGTTGGCACTGAGTGAACCATTCCATTCAGCCTTCTTTCAGGATTTCCACACAAAACTCTATAGTATCTGAAGTCGTTTAAGAAAACCGAAAGTGAAACACTATACTGTTCATAGTGCCTCCCTCCATTTCTTTGGACAACGTTCGGACACTTCCGTTCCTCAGAATGTCCTTTTGATTGTCCATCTAGCGTTTTATTTCATATTGAACAATGTAGCCATTTTCATTGCGTTCAACTAATTTATAGGAACGACGTCGTCGGTGCTTCGAGTGCTCTCTCGGGCACGGATGTTTGTGTTGTCCTTAGCATACATTACTTGAAGGTAGTTTAAGTAGTGTGTAAGCCTAAGGAACTGATCACCAACGTAGTTAAGTCCCTTAGATTTACAAACTTCTGAAATAGTAACGACATATTATACTTGTTGCCTGGTACCTCGACGCTCGTCGAAGTTTCTCATTGATCACTCTATTCGACTTCGATTTCGCGAAGTAGTGAAGGCCCTATCAAACACAACAGCAATGTGCAAACTTTTAGGAATGTAATGTACATTATATGGTGGAAACCAGATTAATGTAACTGACTAGCTCTTTTTATGAGGAGTACGTTGTCAGTTTAACACTTGTTGGGAATTCAATCTCAATTAAATTAGAAGTCGTACTAGTTTTAGTTTTAAATATATCTTGGTTGTCTGTTGTATAATTTGCGACCTTTCTCGATTAGCGTATCACACAGGGAAGATTAAAAAAAACTTTTCTGTTCTTCCTAAGCGCCATTTGGCATTTAAGGTTTCTCCTAGCGGGTCACGTTTTTCGCCGATGGAAGATAAGCTCTTACACACACACACACACACACACACACACACACACTGCAAATATACACATGCGAGATAAACACGAAGGCAATTGCCTTGAACCGTGCCTAAATGTCACACGAAAATAAATCTCTTGCAAACGAAATTCATCGTTCTTGAATATGGCATGAAAGGCTTGTTCCCTCGAAACCACACCACAGGCAGCAGTATAAAAATATGCTGCAGACAATGGCATCAACATTTCCTTAAACACGGGATTTCCCGGGGCTACTGTATTGGCTGTTACCGTCAATAGCATACCGTATGAGATCGGTGGATGATCTGGTTATGTTAGAGTAAGGGAGCATTAACACTTTGTCAGTTTTACTTTCTACGTCTGATGAATGTTTGCAGTTCACATCTGTCGTATACGGCACACGGAACTGGTAACTTTTGTCTCCACACGGAACCCGTGTAACGCAAAGGTATAGGGATGTGTCACCACCTACCACAGTATGTTTCAGTACTTTCCGTCGTCAATTGACATGTATTTGATATCCACTGATCAATCAGTGTTGAAAGTCCCTGAACCCTCTTGACCGACCGTTTCTGGTATTACTTGTTACACCTGCGTCAACAGATACGTTTACATACATACTTAGCAGTTGGCGATAAGTGTTGTGTACCACTGTCTCTTTTTCATTTTTCAGTCGCTTATGGTTCGCGGGTAAAACGACTGCCGGAAACCCCTGTGGACATTAGGATTCAATTCAAGTCAGGACTGTGCAGGGATGTTACTGTCGTGTAACCACTCTTCCACAGGTCCTGCATTATGAACAGGTGCACGATCGTCTCGAAACATGCAATCGCCATCCTCGAATTGCTCTTCAACAAGCAAGAAGGTGCTTTAAACATCAATGTAGGCCGGTGCTGTGAGAGTGTCATTTACAACAAGAGATGCAAGCCCACTCCATGAGAAACATGACTACACTATAACACCATCGTCTCCGAATTCTGCTGTTGGCACTACATGAGATGGCAGATGACGTTCACCGGGCATTCACCATACCCACACCCTGTCATCGGATCGCCACATTGTGTACTATGATTCGTCACTCCACACAACGTTTTTCCTCTGTTCAGTTGCCCGATATTTACGCACCTTACACTATGCGAAGCGTCGTTTGGTATTGACCTGCATGCTGTGTGTCTTATGGGCACCCGTTCGACCACGAAATCGCAATTTTTTTCGCCTCCCACCTGTCATAGTGCTTGGAATGGATCTTGATGCAGTTTGGATCTCCTGTGTGATGATCTGGATAGATGCCAGCCTATTAGACTGTACGACCCTATTCAACTGTTAGCGGTCTGTCAGTCAGCAGACGAGTTCGGCCTGTTCGCTTTCGTGCTGTACGTGTCCCTTCACATTTCAATGCACTGTTGTTTGTTGTTGTGGTCTCTCCTCGCTACCCTGTCCTGTGCAAGCCTCTTCATCTGAGAATACGTACGGTAAACTACATCCTTTGGAATCTGCTTACTGTCTCCGTCTACGATTTTTACCGCACATGGTATCTTCTAATGCTAAATCGACGATTCCTTGATGTCTGAGAATGTGTCCCACCAACCTACTCCTTCTCTTAGTCAGGATATGCCAGAAACTCCTTTCATCCCCTATTCTGTTGAGCACCTCCTCGCTAGTTACGTGATCTACCATACTAATCTTCATCATTCGTCTGTAGCACCACATTTCAAAGGCTTCTACCATCTTCTTGTCAGAACTCCTTATCGTCCATATTTCACATCCGTACAATGCTACACTCCAGACAAATGCTTTCAGAAAGGAGTTCCTAACATTTGAACTTCACTGTCATTTAAACTTGACTATCAAATCAGAAACAGTGGACCTAGGGGTATTTAGGAGCGTGCAAATCTCCTGTACAGACTTGTGACACAAGTGACACCCAATCACCTGACCAGGTTCGAAGTCAGCAAGTACCGCGGAGCTCCTCATTCTGCTCTCTCACGATGGCTAATGACTACTGAGATTGCTGATTCGGAGACCTGGCAGTAGACGGTAGCATAATGCATCTAATTTGAAAAGCGTACTTTTTTGTTTATATCTACCATCGAAGATAAGGCTATAACCTGTCACCACTGTTGTTCTTACTATTCATGAATCATATGTTGAAAACAGTAGACTGGTCGGGCGGGATTAAAATAGGTGGAAACAAAATAAGCAGTCTCGCATATGCAGATGACTTAGTTGTAATGTCCGATTCGATTGAAAGGTTGCAAACTAATATTTCAGAGCTCGATCAGAGGTGCAAGGATTATGATATGAAGATCAGCATCTCCAAAACGAAAGTAATGTCTGTGGGAAAGATATTTAAACAGATTGCCAAATAGGAGGAACAAAGAACAGGTAGGCAGTTTAAAGTACCTGGGATGTTTTTCTCAAAGGATGGGAACATAGTGAAAGAACTGGAATCAAGGAGCAGCAAAGCTAACGCTATGAGTGCTCAGCTAAGAATGAAACTTTCACTCTGCAGCGCAGTGTGCGCTGATATGAAACTTCCTGGCAGATTAAAATTGTGTGCCGGAACCGGGACTCGAACCAGGGACCTTTGCCTATCGCGAGCAAGCGCTCTACCGACTGAGCTATTCCCACACCACTCACTATGCCGCCTAACAGCTTTACTTCCGCCAGTACCTCGTATCCTACTTTCCAAACTTCACAGACGCTCTTCTGCGAACATGCAAGACTAGCACTCATGGAAGAAAGGATATGGTGGAGACATGACTTAGCCACACCCTAAGGGATGTTTTCAGAATGAAACTTTCACTCTGCAGCGGAGTGTGCGCTGATATGAAACTTCCTGGCAGATTAAAATTCTGTGCCGGAACCGGGACTCGAACCTGGGACCTTTGCCTTTCGCGGGCAAGCGCTTTACTGACTGAGCTATTCTGACACGACTCACGATTTGCTTGCCCGCGAAAGGCAAAGGTCCCAGGTTCGAGTCCCGGTTCCAGCACACAATTTTAATCTACCAGGAAGTGTCAAGATCTACTCTCTTCTGCAAGAAGGAAGTAAGTACCAAGCCTAAGTTAGCAGTGCACCGTTCGACTAACTTTGTTGTGTGGGAGTGAAAGTTGGGTAAATACAGGTTACCTTACTCACAAGGTGGAGGTTACAGATATGAAAGTAGCAAGAATGATGGCAGGTACTAATAGATGAGAACAATGGCAGGAGGGTGTCCATAATGAGGAAATCAAAGAAAAGCTGGGAATGAATACCATAGATGAAGCAGTTAGAGCGAACAGACTGAGATGGTGGGGTCATGTTACACGCATGGGAGAAGCAAAGTTACCTAAGAGACTCATGAGCTCGGCAGCGGAGGGTAAGAGAAGTCGGGGTAGACCAAGAAGAAAGTACTTAGATTCGGTGCATAACATCAGACGAGGCATCAATGTTAGCATTGAATAGGGGATCATGGAGGAATTTTATTAGGGGTACTATGCTCCAGACTTAACGCTGAAAGGCATAATCAGTCTCTAATGATGATGATGATCATATTAGAATCGTGGAGACCCGCACAACAGGTTTCGCAAGTTTATAGTTGCGTCCTCAGGTCCATTTACTGCACAAAAATGATATTCTTTTAATAAAATGAATATTTAGACTCAAATGTTACGTATTAAAATAGCAAAAATAAAATAAAATGAAAATAAAATTAAAAGGAATAAAAAATGGGAAAATATAAGTGCTTTCGCTAATTGTCAAAAATGTTGTGTCTGAATGATCCGATGATGGTAACTTGTAGTACCGAAACTAGTCGTCCAGACAATAGAATAGCGATCTTGGCAACATCTGGTACCAATTACTTAAGATCGCCTCTTAAAACATGATAAAAAAAGGTTTATTTTAATCACTGACATTACATTTTCTGCAGAAATGAAATGATACAGTGTTCATTATCATGAAAAGAATCCAACAATGAGGCCTGCAATTCTCGTGTTCATGGACTTGGAGTAGCCCAGTGGCATAATCAGTCTCTAATGATGATGATGATGATCTACCATCGACGAATGAGATCTGATACAACAGTGCGATCTTCCTTTATGCAAAATTTTTGGATAAAGTCCCATAGTTCAAATGTTTGTATAGCTTATGGGACTTAACTACGGGGTCATTAGTCCCTAAACTTACAAACTACTTATGAACTAGCTAACACTAAGGACGGCACAAATATCCATGCCCGCGGGGGGATTCTATCCCCCGACCGTAGTGGCCGTGCAGACCCTGACTGGCGTGCCTCAGTACCCTCGGTCACCGCGGCCGGCAGTCTCATAGTATTTCGGCATTTATAGTGCCTGTAGTGTTTCACTTGTTTGTCTACTGACGACAGCCGCGGTGGAGTAGCCGAGCGGTCTAAAGCGTCTCGCTGCGGAGCGCGCGGTTGCTCGCCGTGGAGGTTCGAGTCCTCCCTGGGGCATGGGTGTGTTTGTTGTCCTTAGGTTAGTTTACCTAGGTTTAAGTAGTTTGTAAGCTACGGACTGATGACCATTGCAGTTTGGTCCGATAGATTTACAGACATTTAAAATTTAAATTTACTGACGACTAGTAGTCCCCACCTCTTTGTACAGTAGCTAGTGAGCGTCTTGTGATATCTGGTGGTCAGCTGCCGGTTGGTGTCGGTACACTCTTCAGCGCACAATGTACGTCGGAACGCAGTGCGTTGTGGTGCTGGAAATTGGCGCGGAGTAGCCGCGCTGCCGTGTATTTGTTGGGCTGCTTTGTAGGAGTCGCAGGCGGCAGATTAGAGCGGTCACACGCGGCAGTAATGCGCGCCGTCCCTCACGTTTAGCGCGTGAGCCGCATGCCGCATGCCGCGCTGATAACGCCTCCCCCCTCGCCTTCTTCCCTTCCTTTATAGGACTCGCGCCACCCGTAAACAGCCCGCATTTGTCCTGGAGAAAAAGCGTCCGCGTTCCCCCGCTGTGTCTTCCCTTCTATTTACTGGGGCTCCTCCAGGGAGTGTGCACGTAGCTCTCCCCCTGCTGCCGGCCACTTACTGCGCGCTGTCGCCGAGGTTTGCACCGCTAAAGGCGTGTCATCTGCTGTTGATACGATTCCGATGTACCAGCTACCAGGTGATGCTTCGACTGGATACACTGCCCACGTGTTCCTTCAGTACACGCGAGTCCAGGCGTCGCGGAGGATCGTCTGTAGTTTCGGAGCTAATAGAAAAAGAGAGATTTGTTAACTTCGAATATTGATTTTGTGGTGTCGCACAAGTACAAAGTGCGCACCACGACGTCAGCCACGAGCGCCCTCTGCTACAACTCTGCTCGTGGCCACCACTGAACGACATCGTTCACTTGGGACTGAGATAGGAACCAGTTAGCACTTCGGAATCAGATAGGCACCAGTGAAGACTTGGCTATCGGATAGGCACTAGGCAGGCCTCTAGCTCAACTATGTATCAGACTTCTGCAATACTGAGCTATGTAAAAGTTAAGTATTGTATAAATTCTGTGCAATATATACCTCGCTCTAATTTGCTCTAGTGTTTCTAGTTTCTGCTGTCCCACTGGCTGCTCACCTTCGTACCTGCACAAGCGTGCGTCCTTTATTCAAATGGAAAAAGAAAAAAAAGTTCAAATGTTTGTAAATCTATCGGACCAAACTGCGTGGTCATCAGTCCGTAGCTTACAAACTACTTAAACCTAGGTAAACTAACCTAAGGACAAACACACACACACCCATGCCCGAGGGAGGACTCGAACCTCCACGGCGAGCAACCGCGCGCTCCGCAGCGAGACGCTTTAGACCGCTCGGCTACTCCACCGCGGCGTCCTTTATTCCTGTGTCGGTCTGTCTACTCGGCCACCGACACCTACGACGTAAACGAGACACCAAAGCGGCGACGAGGCTGGGACACAAAAGATTTAAGCCTAATGAAGTCCATTCTGAAGGCATTTGTGTGCAGTGTTGCCTTGTATGGGAGTGAGACATGGACGATAAACAGCGCGGATAGGAAGAGGATTGAGGCTTTTGAAATATGGTGCTACAGAAGAATGCAGAAGATTAGGTGGGTGGATCGCGTAACTAATGAGGAGGTACTGAACAGAATTGGGGAGAAAAGTAATTTCTGGCATACCTTGACTAAAAGAAGGGATAGATTGGTATGACACATTCTTAGACATCAAGGAATTGTGAATTTAGCGTTGGAGGGAAGTGTGTGGGGTAAAAATCGCAGAGGAAGACCAAGAGATGGATACAGTAAGCAGATTCAGACAGATGTAGGTTGCCGTTCTTATGTGGAGATGAAGAGGCTTGCTCAGGATAGGGTACTGTGGAGAGCTATATCAAACCAGTCTCCGGACTGAAGACCACAACAACAACAACAGCATCAGATATGAAGACACTACTATCGATTACCGTCGAAGTTACGGCCTCAGGAACACATACAGTGGGCGATAACAGTCCCTGGATTGCCGTCAGAGGTCGCACAAGTCACGAAGATTATCATTCTTATAATAAGGATTACAAGTGTATTCTAAGCCACAGTTGCTTGTTAAAAAAAGGAAATTTGTTAATACTTCATGTGTAATGCACAACCAGTTTCGATGCACTATGGCATCATTTTCAAGTGCTCCACAGTAAAGAAATGTTTTATAAAAGTACAAAGTAAAGACAAAAATTAAGATACATTACAATTTTGGAAATGGTCAAAAGAGTGTTACAACATATGATCTTATATGTATCATTTTGGCCAGCAGTTGGAATATGACCAAGTCGTACAGAAGCCTGTGTTTGAGAGAGATGGTCAGTCCAATTCAACCTAGAAGTCATATTGTTCCAATCAAGGAAAATAGTCAAGCATCTTTCGTCATATTGATAGTGCTGTGTGCTGCACGGCCGCTACGGTCGAGGGCTCGAATCCTCCCTCGGGTATGGGTGTTTGTGTTGTCCTTAGAGTAAGTCAGTTTAAGTTAGTCAAGTAATTAGTGTGTAAGTCTAGCTACCGATAAACACGAAGTTTGGTCGCAAAAGACTTCACACACGTTTGATCATTTGAGCTAGGTTCGTTATTGGTGCGTTCGACCAATGCGCGAGTGTCACGGAAATGCTCCGGGAACTCAAATGGGGATCTGTGAAGGAAAGACGACGTTCTTTTCGAGAAATTATGTTGCGAAAATTTAGAGGCCGGAATTTGAAGCTGACTGTAGAACGATCTTTTTGCCCCCTACTTGCTCGCATAATTATAGACAAGATAGGAGAGATTAGAACTCGTAGGGAGGCATATGGATATTCTTTTTTTTTCTTGTTCTATTTGGTAGTGGAATAGGAAAGGAAATGCCTAGTAGTGGTACAGTGTAACCTCCACCACGCACCTTACGGTGGACTGCGGAGTATATATGTAGATGTAGATGTAGACGACTCATCTCTGTCAAAAAAACAGTACTGGTCGACGATATCCACTAGATGCACACTTGCAATGGGTGTGGGATTCTTTAGATCAGTACAAGACACAACAAACTATGTGAAAAATTTAGCAATGGCGGTTACACTTCGAACCGTTCCGTCTGCAGCTCGTGCAACAGTTAACATGGTCGCTGCCGTCAATCACAGTGCAGGGGGCACATGAATATTACGCTGATATTCAGCGGCAAAGCAATCTCCTATTTACCTGGAAAGGTCAGTCGCCTCTGTGTGAGTGTGTGAGGCACTGTGAAACGTCGTGACATTTTGGGTTATGAATGACATTCACCGAAGGTTAATATTTTCCGTGTAGTGTCATAGTCTAAGAACGCTGCAATAACTCAGATAACGGAACAGTGATGTGGTGACCGTGTGCAGGATGTTGTTACGAAAGGCGTGGAATGAACTAAGGCTTGGACGTGTGCCGTATGATCAGAGGAGCACTCATAGAACGTTTGTAGACTGGGAAATACACACTTGGTGAGGTTACCGTTCTATTCAAAGTAATAGTCATATTTGTACGTGTAATACATTGGAAAATGTAAAAATCTGAAAGCGAATGATTCGATTTACCTGTTGGCTCTTTTCGGGTACTGCCGCGACTTTCGTTACTCGTCAGAGAACAAATGAAACGATTTCGTTGAGACGTTAATATGTCTTCCGCTTCCCAATTAACAGGAACCTTGTGAATTTCTGTTGTCACGACCATGGCCAGAATCAGATACTTCTCTTCTGAGAGGTTTCATTCTTTCTTTCCTTCTCTTTTTTCAGTCAGTGAGTAAAAAGTAGCAACAGGGTAATTCTATCGAACAGAAATCCAGAAATGATAAGTATATTTGAAGCAGAGGTAGAATACTGTCAAGAGATAAAAGGTAAATCACTGACTGAAATACGACATGCACCAGAACAATACAAATAGGAAGAATGACGACTCTATTAATTTGAGAGTTCTGTCAACTTGTCCAGATTCCATAAATGCAGTGTTTCCATATGCTCAAGGAAAATTATAAATGTGATATTTGTTGTAATAATAAACGTATGTGAACTGACAAATAACATCGAATATTCAGTAAATATCAGTGCAACTAAACGTAGTTTTTCGATATATTACCATCGAAATGTAATATATATGAACTTAAATGACCAGTGTTTAACCCTTTAATGCGTAGTGTAGCTGATTAGCTATGTACTTAATTTTTCCATTATCTCTCAGACATCATCATTTTACCACAAATTCACCTGTAGCTGTTTGTATACATAGTGCTGCACATGCTAGCCTTATAATTTATGGATAGCAGAGTAATACTGAATCAGTTCGACAGTTAGCTGCATTGAGTTACTCTTAACATGCGCGTTTGCTTACTTTAGTTTTCCTCCTTTGCCGTGTAAAACTTGTCAGTCACATTCTACAGTTGAATTATGAGTTAATTTCTAAATATGTAAGTATCACAATAGTAACATTTACAGTATCGAGTACATCATGGAAGCACTATATAGCTGACCAGCTATAAATAGTTTAAAAACAATTTATTTTTTCGTCACAGTTGCACTATTTTGGAGTTATTGATTAGTTTCGAACTCAATTGTCCATTTTCAAACCGTTGGCCTTTTTTTCCAACCGTAATAATACAATGCATGAAGCAAATGGCTGATAAAATCTTGTGCATTATCCACTGTTAATACACGTCACTAATCACATTAAAATTTAATATCGGTTAAAACAGGTGATGCATCCACAGGCCTCCAACGAGTACGCGTTGGAGGATGCATCACATGTTTTAACCGATATTAAATTTCAATGTAATTAGTGACATGTATTAACAAGTGGATAATGCACAAGATATTATCGGCCATTTGCTTCATGCATTGTATTATTACGGTTGGGAAAAGGCCAACGGTTTGAAAATCGACGATTGAGTTCGAAACTAGTCACTAACTCCAAAATAGTGCAACTGTGACGGGAAAAAAACTGTTTTCAAAATATTACCAGTTGCTGATCCTGTACTATCTTTACGATGAATTTTTATATAAACAGTTTGTTGCTAGTAGTGCATAGTAACTTTAAGGATTTTTTTTTCAATATTTTTCTAAGTATATACGCACTATACATTAATCATGGTAATTTTTATAGCTTAAAATAAACAATTCACGCATTAGGGAAAAATGCCGATATGAACTAAGGTGGAACTGAACCGATTTAAAAGCTGGAACGCTAACCACTTTGTCTTGCTTATGGTTTACTTATAGCTACAACACACGGTTACATGTTTCACGCGTGAAACTACTACTGAGATTTTCTCGAAATATTTTAAGAATTTAGCTGTAGTCCTTGCTCATTATGTTCTCCAAATGGTTTGCTAAAAATCCGTGATTTGGAGTCGTGGCCTTCCCTTGTTAGTTGTTGTTTGTAAATCTATCGGAGCAAACTGCGTGGTCATCAGTCCGTAGCTTACAAACTACTTAAACCTAGGATAACTAACCTAAGGACAAACACACACACCCATGCCCCAGGGAGGACTCGAACCTCCACGGCGAGCAACCGCGCGCTCCGCAGCGATACGCTTTAGACCGCTCGGCTACTCCACCGCGGCCCCTTGTTAGTGCTACATTCGGTTATCTCTATACTACCTGGATGTTGAACTATAGATTTCTGAGCGTGCCAGCCAAAGATGTTCGTATTCTGTTTCTTGACTAATTACAACATGGCTGCTATGAAGTATTACAAGAAAACGAAAATAAAAAGTTTCGATTCCGTACTCACTCCAGTCTGTTCCTTCCTTTATGACACAAATTTCAAATCCGGAGATAATCTAGCTATTATTTATCACATCCTAGCTATTGGAAATTCGTTTGACTAATTACAACATGGCGGACAATACAAATTCGTGTGGAAAACATATGAATGTGCAGGCACGCTACAGTTGTATGGTCAGACACCAGAGTTATTCATCCAGGTTATATAGAGATCCCTGGTTATTACCGATGCTAGGGTGAGAAGACTGACAGAGCCCCGGTAGTCGGTGCTCTTTCGGTTTGGTGGCCAGTAGCGGGAAGTCGGCGGTATCGCGCTGCTAACGACTACGATTACGCTGCTGCGCTGATGACGGTAATGGCCGCCATTACGAGCGCGCCCATTACAGTTTAATGACGTCACGCGGTGGTCCTGGACTCCAGCTGATTGTGCAGTGTCACTGAGCCCTCGCGCTGCCGACACCCACGACCCCCTCCAAGGACACTCCTAGCTGATCTGCGCGGCCACGGTTCTAGAGGCAGGCGAAAATTAATGTGAATAGGACAGGAGATACCGTATTTTATCGCATAAGCTCCCCCTCGCATATTTCCCTCCCCTACGATTTTTCATAATTAAAAAATTATTTTATTAATATCGCGCATAATTCCCTCTCCTGGTTCGTTCTAATAGGAGCGGCCTTCAAATAACTTGATAATGGACAACAATGGACCAGCGGTACTGCCACGAACGAATATTTCCATTGTTACAACATACCGTAAATTTGAAACGTTAAGCCGCAGACAGACGAAAGTCAGGTCGCAAAATAGAGAGAGAAAATACGGTAAACAATGAAGCAATGCATTGCTGCTCGATTGTAGGCATAATGAAGCCGTGGCATTACCGGTAATCCAGTTCTTTTGTGTTACGGTAATTGAAAATAAATTGTGTTAAGAAAATAAATACCGGTACAGTAAGTTTAACATTAGTTGCGACTTCTGACGTTTGGCTTATCGGAGGGGGGGGGGGGGGGGGGAGGAGACGCCGTTGCCCAGGTAACAGCAATATTGAGCCGGCTTTTTCCACTCCCGCCGCCACAGGCTCGGCTTGTGAGGCACCGCTGTTGCCAAAGCGTGTGTAAACAGTAGCACGTGGTGTCGCGCGGTGGCCCTTTGCATTCTCTATCCTGCTTTGTTGTGTCCTACCGACAAATAATGTTTCCAGGCGCCAGCGTGGCGTTAGATATTGCCGGCGCGATCAGAATACGTTGGAAACTATGCGAACTCTCCACTCGCTCCGCACCGACATGACAAAAGTCACAACTAATTTTAAACGGACTGTAGGTACCATTTTTTCACAAATTGCCGTATACCGGTAGCATTTACCTGCCTAATACATAGTTTTTCTTCCTTTCTGAATAACTACTCGCATAATTCCCTCCCTAGTGTTTTCAAGAAAATTTTTCGAGAAAAGAAGGGAGGGAATTACGCGATAAAATACGGTATACACACAGAGGAAGGCTACTTGCAACGGTGGCCAAAACGTCGGGACAGGTTTAATAATTGATCGTTAAAAAGACATTATCTCCGTCAGCTGTTCTTATTTTGTCTCTGGAATGCCATTCTGTTCACCTGTACCTGATCCAAAGTCTACACCAGTGCATACCTGCCAACTCTCCCGATTTACGCAGGAGTCTCCTGATTTTTCACTTTTTTCTCCCGCCTCCTGATTTTGCCATTATTTCTCCCGATTTTTAGCGTTTAACCTAACACCCAAGATGTTCTTTGGCCAATTGTCGAAAGTCCTTTGTTCATTTATCAGTTTAATATAAATTCATATCGAAATTCATAGAAATTAGGAGTTGCACATGCCTTGTATAACGATTATTTCTGCACGTATTGCCGGCTGCGGTATCCGAGGTGACTGAGGCGCTCCAGTCACAGTCAGCACGGCCACTACGGTCGGGGGTTCGAATCCCCCCTCGGGCATGGATATTTGTGCCGTCCTAGTTTGTAAGCAGTTCATAAGTAGTTTGTAAGTTTAGGGACTGATGACCCCGTAGTTAAGTCCCATAAGCTTAACAAACATTTGAACATTTGATTGATTCTGCACGTATTTGCAAATACATGTGTAGTGTTTCCGTGTTGTACTCTTTCTGAATGTAATGTTTTATCATTGTACATAAGTGAAATCACTTCCAAGGCTTTTAAACCTATGGCAACCTTTTGAGTGGATAGTTATGAGCATCAGTTCTATACGTGAAATGCATAAAGTCAACTTTCTTGTAAACAGCTATTTTACGTGATTATGGGATTTCAATTCGGTGGTGTGTGTTCCAGTATGGCAAAAAATATAACCCCTTTTTTAAGCAGTTTTTGGAACATTATTTGTATTTTGTATTCTTTGTCAATGTGATATTCCACACCACATGATGGAAAAAGATATGTAACAGAATACGTGCAGAGAAAATGAAAGGTGTATGAGAAACAATAAAAGACTGAAATTGCTGAGAAAAGTGTAAGTGATCACGTGATACATGCAGCGTGCTTGTTTATATTGTTTATTTTAGAGTATAGTTTACAAATTAAATGCAATGATCATGTGGGTCACTTGTTCCATAAAATGTTCCCAGGTAGCAGTATAGCGCAAAAATACACCTGTGAACTTGTTTGTTTTAATAAAAAAATCAATCACTTTACCTGGAATGGCTACAAATAAGAATGTAATCAACTTTTAGGCTAATGCAAGTGTTTTTGTAGCCATTATGTAGTGTTGTGAGATGATAGGAAAAGGCTAAAATCAGTTATCTTACGGTTTGTAGTAAAGTTTTTGATAGAACATATCTCCTGATTTTTTGAAGAATCTCCCGAGTTTTTAAACTTGATCTCCTGATTTTTACATTTTGAAGGTTGGCAGGTATGCCAGTGCTTTCCAAACTTTCCCTCATGGCAACACGCTTTTATAGCTTACAGTTTTGCGCGACACCCATTCACTAATATAAATACATATGGTAGCATTTAGATGGTTCTAGCGGGGAAGAGGGAGGGGGACGGAAATAAAGTATCGCTTGAATGTAGTTTGTAAACGAAACTGAAATCCTCGTACGCATTGACATATTTAACGTTGATCATGACTGCAACAATTACGTACACTCATCGCAGGAAAACGAAATATTAGGAACTACGGAGTTGTACAACAAACACCGCAGACAAAAATACCTAAGTCACACAGTAATACTTGCTTATTCTACATTCGACCCAACTTCCGAAACATGAAAACTGAATTTCGGAAACCGTTTTTCGCTGTCGTGTGTACATGTCAAGGGCCAGATACGGTTTTGATGGATCGATTGGAAACGGCATCTGGTAATTAGCTTCTCGGATTTCTGATTTAGACAGCACAGTGGTTGTCCCCTTTCAGTTCAATATTACCACAATATTTTCAGAAATAAAGATGATTAAGTATTATTCAAGTCCTATTCTTAGGTTCTTGCTTCACCAAGACCTCGGAAGTCCCGACATATTCGGAAAAATGGATAAATATTTCTGACAAGTAAGAATATGAATGTCATTTCTGGTCCCATAATCTGATACATACAGGAAACAGAGAGAAAAAAATATGCATACCGGGTTCGAACCAACGATCACTGCATTTAAAATACTACTCTCCGTTAATCATCCGGTCATACTCCATACTAAACATCGCTACTGAAAAGTTAAAGTCAGTGTACAATTGTGAGTGCTTTTACAATCTGTGACAGTTTTTACAGCCACTGTGTCTCTGATTGACTGTAAGAAACGCTAACGAGGGTGACGTGGCTTTGATAAATCCATTAAAAAACGCCCAGGTGCAGCTTTTTGAGAGGGAAATCAGACTACAGTGAAGGTTCGTTCAAGCAGCTGCCAGTTCCAGCAAACTGCGCATGGGAAGAGCTGTTATCGAGTATCAGCAGCAGCTCTGCGCATGCGCAGTTTGCTGGAATCTGGCAACTGGCAGCTGCTTGAACGAACCCTGAGTGTCTACTGCTGCTGAAGCAGAGCTGCTGCCTAGCGGCAACTAAATTTGCTCCGATCAATCCTTTCATACGTGATCTGTGGTGCAATGAATGAAGAGAAGGATAATTAGCTGCAGGCGAGTCTTCAGGGTAGTATGAAGAGAAGGATATTTTGTGTGATTTTATGACAAGTTTTTTTGTTTAGAGTCTAAATTTGTTAGTCTCGCGACACCCTTGATACTACTACGCGACACCCCAGGGTGTCGCGACACCCAGTTTGGAAAGCTCTGGTCTACACATTTACTGAAGTGTTCCATACAGATTTACATGTACCATCGATTGCTGTTATCAGCACGTTAAAGTGTATCATGTCAGTGAGTTGGCATCTCCGTGTCCACCGTACTTCTTTTGTTAACGGGTGATGTTGTAAGAGAGGCGTGACTAAATTTGTAATCCAGACTGAACGTTGACATAAACAGATGATCCATGACCAGTGGAATTTTATGATATCGTGTCTTGTGAATGTCCGTCCTGTATAGTTCCCACGAGTACCTCGTTCACTATTTCCTCGTTATGGACCATCAAGAAATTTCGTGAACTCACATATTAAAGACTCGTTACGAAGCAAAGAGGCAACCTTGTTGTCACATCTAGAATTTATTTAGTTTGCCTTTAGGCAACAGTACAGTACAATATTAACATAAAAAAATTGAGTAAGTGTAAATCGACAGAGTGACTTAGCGTTAGAGGTGACCAGTACAGCAAGGAGTTTCACTGTCACAAGTGTATTCTTATTATGTCTTCATATAGTGTCGTGTTGCTCCAAGCTGCTAATGGCGATGACGAACTCTGTTTCGACGACACAACCAATCTCGTGGGCCGAGTACGTGGGAGTAGGGGAAACAGAAACTCTTCAACCTGCAAATGTATCAGTGGTAATCATATTATTCTGACAAAAACTTCAGATTCCGCAACTATAACAAAACTTAAATATCTTCTACACAGGGTACATCTACATGGGATACTTTGCAAATCACATTTAACTGCCTGGCAGACGGTTCATCGAACCACCGTTATACTATTTTAACTCCCATTCCATTCTCGAATAGCGCGCGGGAAGAAAGAACTACTGAATCTCTCCGTTCTCGTATTTTATTCTGATGATCATTTCTACCCTATATAAGTGGGAGTCAACAATATATTTTCGCATTCGGAGGAGAATGTTTCGTAAGTAGCCCACGCCGCAGAGATAAGCGCCGTTGTTGTAATGATTCCCATCCCACATCCTGTTTCATTTCCGTAAAGCTGTCTCCCCTGTATCGTGACAATACGAAACGAGCTGCCCTTCTTTGGACTCTTTCGATGTCCTCCGCCAAACCCACCTGATAAGGATCCCACACTGGGCAGCAATACTCCAAAACAGGACGAACAAACGTAGTGTATGCAGTTTCTTTTGTAGTTCTGTTGCATGTTTTAAGGATTCTGCCAATAAAACGCAGTCTCTGGTTTGCCTTTCCCACAACATTATCTACGTGTTCTTTCCAATTTAAGTCTGAAGTAATAGTAATTCCTAGGTATTTTGTGGAGTTTACGGCCTTCACAATTGATTGATTTATCTTGTAAACAAAGTTTAAAGGATTTCTTTTCGTACTCATGTGGACGACTTCACACTTGTCATTATTTAGACTCAATTGCCAATTTTTACACCATACTGATATCTTAATCAGATCGTTCTGCAGTTGGTTTTGATATTCAGATGATTGTACTAGAGGTAAATGACGGCGTCACCTGCAAACAACCCACGATAGCTGCTTAGATTTGCTCCCAAATCGTTTATGTAAATAAGGAACAGCAGAGGACCAATAACTACCCTGTGGAACGCCCGATATCACCTCTATTTTAGTTGATGCCTTACCATCGATTATTATGAACTGTGTCCTCTCTGACAGGAAATCCCCTATCCAGTCGCAAATTTGGGGCGATATACCATAACCACGTAATTTGATTAAAAGCCGTTTGTGAGGTACGGTGTCAAAAGCCTTCTGGATATCAAGAAATACGGAATCAATTTGAGAACCCTTGTCGATAGCACCCATCACTTCGTGAGAGTAAAGAGGTAGTTGAGCTTCGCATGAACGATATTTTCTAAATCCGTGTTGACCTTGGGCCAACAGATCATTCTGTTCGAGATCATTCATAATATTCATAATAACATCACAGTCAAACTCAATGGCAAACAAGTACAGTCGTAGCAGTCCTAGTCCAGATGACTCGGCTAGACCACGTGTATGACTCTCTGGTCAGACTTGTTTTGACCTCTCCGGCGCTGCCCAACACCGCTCGTTTCCTGTGAAGGACGCCACTTCTTCACCTGTGTTTTCCGTCGCCTCTATAGCGAGGATGCGTCTGTGGCGCGCGCGTTTAACTTGCGACGCCACTCACAGTAGGTGTTATTGAACATAGTTTTCAGTCTGTAAACATAATACACATACATGTTCGTTATTTAAGAACTATACAAAAAACCCAAAATTTCATTCTTCTTATAATAAGATCGTCATCTCAACATATAAAATTTTGTCTCTTCGTTGTTTGTCGGTACTCACAGAACGAGAAACAAAAATTGGATCCGAGACATGCCTATCCAGGTTGTTTCGTAAGGAATAGTAAATCTTTTAGAATGTGGTAGTGTAGATGAATTGGAATAAGAATTTCATATAACATGTGCTTTATGTTTGTCGAGTACCGAGATGTAATTGTTCGTATGTAACCTAAACAAACTTAAAGGAAAGGCAACTTAGTGAATTTTGACTAATTCTCCCATTGGTTCTTCGCAGAACATCATCATACTGAATTGAAACCACAATATTGTGCTTTATAGAACCCAGTTTATTTTTTATTTAGTTTCGGATTGAGACATCAGACTCTTTAGGTGGCCTTGCTAGCGGAAATCGGTTAACTAAATAAAAATAGTATATCATAAACAAGATAGTGCTTTTTATTTAATACTATGATGTTCTCTCAAGAAGCAACAGTAGAATCAGTGAAAACATCCTTATTTGCCTTTGCTATCAGTTTGGTTGGGTTACAAATTTAGAGCTGTATCTTTGTACTCAATAAAAATTGGACAGGTGTTATATGACATTATTTCTACAATTCGTGTATAGTAACAAAATGTTCAAATGTTTGTAAATCTACATCTACATACATACTCCGCAATCTACCGTAAGGTGCGTGGCGGAGGCATGTCCTTTCCTATTCCACTCCCACATAGAACGAGGAAAAAAAGAATGCCTATATGCCTCAGTACGAGGCCTAATTTCTCTTGTCCTTGTGGTCACTACGCGAAATGTAAGTAGGCGGCAGCAAGCTCGTACTACACTCTACTTCAAATTCCGGCCCTCTAAATTTCCTCAACAGAAATTAACGTCGTCTTTCCTCCAGCGATCCCCAATTGAGTTGCCGGAGCATTTCTGTGATACTCGCGCATTGGTCGAACCCACCAGTAACAAATCTAGCTGCTCGCCTCTGAACCGCCTCTATGTCTTCCTTTAAACTGATCTGCTGCGGGTCCCAATCACTGTAGCAATACTCAAGACGTGGTCGTACAAGCGTTTTGTACGCGGTCTCCTTTATAGATGAAGTAAATCTTCCCAAAATTCTCCAAATAAAACGAAGTCGGCTGTCCGTCTTACTCACAACTGTCCTTACACATCACTCTGCAACGTTACGCCTAGATATTTGAACGACGCGACTGCATCAAGAAGCTCACAGCTAATACGGTATTCGAACATTTTGCGATTGTTTTTCCTACTCATGCGCATCACCTTACATTTTTCTACATTGAGAGCTAGCTGCCATTCTTTGCACCAACTACAAATTTTGTCTACGTCAACCTGTATGCTATTACAGTCACTTAAAGACGACACCCTCCCATACACCACAGCATCATAAGCAAACACCCGCAAATTACAACTTACTCTGTCTATCAGATCATTTATATAGATAGAAAATAATAGCGGTCCTATCACACTCCCCTGGGGCACGATTGGTGATACACTCGTCTCTGATGAACACTCGCCGTCGAGAACAACGTACTGCGTTCTATTACTCAGGAAATCATCCAGCCACCGCGGTCAAGTAGCTAAGTGGTCTAAAGCGTCTCGTTGCGGAGCGTGCGGTTGCTCTCTGTGGAGGTTGGAGTCCTTCCTAGGGCATATGTGTGTGTGTGTGTGTGTGTGTATTTGTCCTTAGGTTAGTTTAGCTAGGTTTAAATAGTTTGTAAGCTACGGACTGATGACCACGAAGTTTGGTCCGATAGATTTACAAACATTTGAACATTTTTTTGAACTCCTCCAGCCAGTTACAAATCTGTGAACCTAGTCCATGAGCTATGTGACTTATCTGCTTGGGTGTTAGTCCCTAGCTTACAAACTACTCGTGTCGGGATAGCTCAGTCGGTAGAGCGCTTGCCCGCGAAAGGCAAAGGTCCCAGGTTCGAGTCCCGGTTCCGGCACACAATTTTAATCTGTCAGGATGTTTCATATCAGCGCACACTCCGTTGCAGAGTGAAAGTTTCATTTACTTAAACTAAGTTAAACTAACTTAAGGAAAAACACACACATCCATGCCAGAGGGAGAATTTGAACCTCCGACGCGGGAGGCCGCGTGATCCGCAACATGGCGCTCCAGACCTCTCGGCTACTCCCGCGCGGCATATACTAACACCTCTTACAATAATTAATATTCCTCTTGAACGATTGTGTTTGTATGTATTCGTTTCTAATGTTTCCAGATCACCAGATACACTTAAACATTTGTGTGACGAATCGTCTATATTCACAGCACTCAGTACATCAATACACGACGGTCGGGGGTTCGAATCACCCCTCGGGCATGGATATTTGTGCCGTCCTAGTTCGTAAGTAGTTCATAAGTAGTTTGTAAGTTTAGGGACTGATGACCCCGTAGTTATGTCCCATAAGCTATAGAAACATTTGAACATTTGTACATCAATAGACGGTAGGGGCCGGTCTGTCGCCTGTCCCAGTACATGTCTCTGAGTGGCCGCTCGCCTGGGCCAGTGTAGGGCGGCATTATCCATGCAGGAGGCGGCAGAAGGCCGCATCGACACGCCAGCAGACCGCCCCACTTGCGCCAGCCAAAATTGTCGCCTGTAGGTCAGGCGCGTCCAGCCAGTGCGCCAGCTTTCTTCTTAACGCGACACACCTTTCCTCACTCGATATTTCGGTGCTTGTGTTCTTACATTACTGTCTAACGGAATGGGTAAACGTCACGGCAAAGCTTCTCTCCTTTAATGATGTGTCATATATGGTTCCTGAATGGTCTACAAGGGGAACTCCTCCAAACCACCAAGGTAAGAGTATTTGTTCCGATGCGCCTTGGTTTCCACGAAAAACGAGATCAAAGTCCAGCGCGTAACAGCTATACCTCTACTGAGTCACCAACGGTACAGGAGCCAGCGTGATGTAATTAGCAAGCGCTCGACTGTCAGATTATGTCTAGTCATTCCATGGTAATCCACAAATAATTTCGATAAGACGTGTGTTTATGATCTACTGATGTATCGCCGCCGCGCGGTTTTTATTCTCGAGCTGCTAAGCAAAGCGATCGCAAGTCTTGTGAGGACTTGTTGGTCCGACGGAGTCATTAATTTTATTACAAAGACGTCAGAGATATTCTCTTGTTGGTGCTTGAACGGCTCCTTCGTTTTAATTATATTGTATTTTGTCTCCTTTTTCCTTTTCCCCCTAATTTGTTTAAATAAAGATAAATTTGGAGAAAAAGAAAAAAAAAAAAAAAAAAAAGAAAAAAAAAAAAAAACTGTCACACAGACGACCAGCGTTCAAATCCTGCTTGGAACCTTTTCTTTTTCTTTTTTTTTTTCTATTTTCTTTATTTTTCCGCCGACTGATTGTGCATAGTTATATGCTTTCACAGGCACTGTTATGTTAATTCTTGAGTAGTTGCTAATAATAATAACTTACGTTAATTGCTGAATTTGTTATGTATTGCGCACGATTTTTTTATTTTATTCGTTATTTCGAAGCATACTTTCACGGCGACTGAAAGATCAGTCACCTGTAATATTTGTGCAACATTTGCTAGCTGCGTTTACAGTCCCCCACCCCACTGTTGTTATACCGTTGAATGCAGAGTGCGCCCCCACTTAACGCATCCCAGCGGATTATTATGCTGCGGCCAGGCGGCTAGTAATTCGTAGCGTATCGTTCTCATGTAACTGTAATTACCTGATATAACTTTATCTTTGTAATAAGAATTGATAAAATGGGAAAAAGGAATATAATTATACACAATCAATCGTCGGACAAGTATATAAAATTCCCGAATAGGATTTGAACTCGGGTCGACTGTGAAACAGTCGAGTGCCTTGCCAAATTACACCACGCTGACTCACGTAACGCTGGTGACTTAGTACAGGTATGGATGTTACGCGCTGGACTTTGATCTCCATTTTCGTGGGAACCAAGCAGCATTAGAATCCTTTTAGCTTGGTGGTCTGGAGGAGTTCCCGCACAACATACCAGCGACCCATCAAAATTCGTTTGTACCATTACTTGGTGGTCCCCTTGATGTTACAACAAACCATCGTCAGCTATTGACTCGTTATAGATATGCAGTTACCTATTTTGACTCCGCCGCGCTGGAGTAGCCGAGCGGTCTAAAGCGTCTCGCTGCGGAGCGCGCGGTTGTTCGCCGTGGAGGTTCGAGTCCTCCCTGGGGCATGGGTGTGTATGTAGTGCTTAGTAGGTTTAAGTAGTTTGTAAGCTACGGACGGATGACTACGCTGTTTGGTCCGATAGAATTACAAACATTTGAACAACATTTTGAGTCCGTTTCTGCTCTTTCAATAGAGATAGCATTGGTTTTTTCCGAGTTTCTGTTGTACTATTTTCCTAAAAGTATGTACAGAATGACGTTTATGGTATTTCCCAGTATAGGAAAATTTTATATGTTCGACAGAAACACACTTTAAATGCATTGCACGGGGGCAGAAGCGATAATATTCTACTAATTTCAGCGATGGATATGCAACAGAAAAATTTGAAATGCCTTCACTTTTCTTGAGATACATAACATGAAATACCTTTAAAACTTCCTGGGAGTTGAAAATTGTGTGCTGGAACCGGGACTCGAACCTGGGTCCTTTGCCTTTTCTGGAAATGAAATACTTTCCTTTATTATTTATGAACAGCCAGCTGTCGAAGTTACCAGTACATCGTACAACATGGTATTAACATTCGGCAGACATAGACACTGCTTCACGAGACTTATTTGTTTATAAATTTTAGGTCTATATAAACATAGAAGAATGGCATTTATTTTAACCAAGTACTGATTAGTAAGTTAGAAGGTGTGCATTGGTCTCACGGGTCGAATTGACGCCTTATTTAAATCGTTAAGTGGCTGCAGTCTGCACGGGCCGCTACCTAAATGCCCGTCCCACCCGGTGTCTGGTAAAAACATGGCGGCTACCGGCCGGTTGGCCCCCTAAAGGCGCTCCAGCCCGGTGGCTTGGCTGCTTTGTGCGGCTCCATTCGGTCCCCTCCCCTGCGGCCTGCTTCTGCCAGCCCATCGTGGCCGCGGCGTGTGAAATCTGCCAGCGAGTTGTGGGGGCGGTGCGAAATATACACATTAGGGGCGAGAGCGTCGCCGAGGGAAGCGCCATCCTGGAGAATGGGGGAAGGCCGCGCCCTGGGCTGCGGCCAGCGCTAATGGCCAGTATGTCTCCGGACCTCTTAAATACCGACTAGTTCACGCGGCCTCTGCAAGGGGATGGCAGCCAGCAGTTAAAATCTTACACTTTCTCGGCGGAATTGTTAAGGGAATGTGTCCACCATACATCTTCTTTCTTCGATTTGTGCCAACTAAAAAAAGTACTTTCTCAGCATAACGTCTTCTTTCCAGATTTACCATATTTGCAGTATTTCATCTTTCTTTCGCTGTGTTCTTTCATCTGTCGATAAAGTGACGCGCTTTCTGCGCTTTCTGCGCTACTGCCGAACTTCCTAATCTCGTTCCGAAATGTCGGTTCATTCAGAAATTCTGATTTCGTATCCTTATTTCGTATCCTTGATTTCTGTAAGTTCATTTCCTTCATGAACTAATTTTCTATATACATGTGGCGTCTATTCCGAAAGAACAGACGTCACTTCTGATCCTGTTGTTGCCGACCGCGGTGGGCGAGGGGACTGAGGCGCTTCAGTCACGGTCTGCACGACCACTACGGCCGGGGGTTCGAATCCCCCTTCGGGCATGGATATTTGTGCCGTCCTAGTTCGTAAGTAGTTCATAAGTAGTTTGTAAGTTTAAGGACTGATGACCCCGTAGTTAAGTCCCATAAGCTTTACAAACATTTGAACATTTTAATCCTGCAGTTGTTATTATTTCATATTTCATAACTGCGCAGGGACAAAGCTGAAAATGTGTACCCAGCCGGGATTCGAACCCGGGTGTGGGAGGGGTCGGCAAGTTTGAAAGCCCTTACTCTTACAGGAATTAGTACATAGTTACTACGTTACTGTGGGCAGGGTAGAGCTGGAAATTTGTGTCTGACGGGAGGCGTGCTTAGGTAGTCCTTGCAAGTGCGGTGATCTGCGACTGCCTGACTGCCTAGAAAGTGGGAGACCCGGGTTTGAATCCCGGCTGGGTACACGTTTTCAGCTTTGCCTATTCGCAGTTGATGTCATATATTCTGTGAATATTGATGATGATGATTGAAGATAATGGTGATTCATGATGATTGGTGATGATGGTGATGATGATGGTAATTGAAGATGTTGATTGAAGATGATGATTGTGATTGAAGAAGGTGATGATGATGATTATAATTGTGGTGGTGATTAATCTTACTAGAATGTTTTCACCATTACGCTGCTCCTATGACAATCAAATCGTGAACGCATTGTAACAGTGCGGTGGTCACAACTTTGCGAGCAGCCCAGGTGCTGGCAGCACTGGCTGCTTAGTACATGCTGGCGTTGGGCGTGCCCCGGCCAGCAGGTGCGGAGATCGGAACAGCAGCAGCAGATCCGCCAGGCCTGGGCCTACCCTGGTGAAAGGCGCCCCGCCCTGGATTACTCCCGGCTGCACTCATTTGCGCCGGCTGCAGACAGTACTGCCACCACTCACCTAGCCTGTCATTTGTGTAGCCGCATTGTCCGTAGTTGATTACAGTAACTGGGGGTTTGTTAATTCCGCCCGTACAGTCAGCATTAAATGCTTGTTGGTGTCACTGCACACATTTCTTTCTGTTAACAGACTACCACATGTTTGGAAAGGTGAACAGATGGGACATAACAGCTTTGAGATAATTGCAGAACGACATATTGACCATAGCTGTTTATTTTTTCTCAATGTTCAAATGTTTGTAGAGTCTATGGGACTTAACTACGGGGTCATCAGTCCCTAAACTTACAAACTACTTATGGACTAGCTAACACTAAGGACGGCACAAATATCCATGCCCGAGGGGGGATTCGAACCCCCGACCGTAGTTTCCGTGCAGACCGTGACTGGCGCGCCTCAGTCCCCTCGGCTACCGCGGCCGGCTTTTCTCAATGCTACCTGTTTCGGTCATTTACCATTATCAAGCGTTAGCAGAGATTAGCTAATAGCTTAACACGTCGTAATACAAGCATTCAAAATTGTAACATAAGTATTTGTTTAGTAAGTGGTTTTCAGCCAAGATCGCTTTCTTCTTTTAATTATATGACCGTTTTCGGCGTGCTAGACGCCATCTTCAGACCTAATACATTGTGTTTTCTTACAATATGAACTGCATTATATATAGCAAAAAATCTTATCCTTCTACAATTACATAATTACATACCTGTCGTAATTTTTTACATCTCTGCTATAACAACAATTTCTAATAAAGCACATTGTATACATTCATATTGATCTATCACGCAAATAAAATTTACATGTCAATAATAAAGTGAATCACAATATTGACTATTAGACGGGAAATCATATACAGAGATGTTACATGTACAATAGCTTATCTATTACCTATGGTCTTTGCCTGTGAGGCATTTTTTTAATAAGTATTTGTTGTCATTTCTCTAGTCATTGATTTCATCACATTGGCTGACTGCTGTAGCAGTAATGTGGCAAACGTCAGTACGTTCTTGCATTTAGATGACTTGGTGTGTCCGGGAAAGCCAGCAGCCCGCTTTACAAATCTGGTAATTGGGTTGCCTATATGCAGGCGCCAATAAGTCTTTTGGCAACATGGACACGATGGTTAGCAATGAATCCTGACAACAGCCTCAATTTTAAGAATCCCACAGACCATTGGTATACTTGCCTTTACCACTGTCAATGATGCATAGCAAATTCCGACTGTTTCTCTTGACAACGTGTCGTGGGACACATATGTCCCGTTGTTAGACAAAGGATTAAAGTGGTCTGTAATGAAAAAAAGCACCGCCGAAAACAATTAGCACACCCTCTTTGAGTATTACAATTCACTGGATATTTATTGCTGAAACAGTTCATATGGAGTACATGGATTATTTCACACATCATTGGCTCAAGCGGTACTGAGCTACCAGGTGTAGATCCGTGCTGAAACACCCATATTAGTACGTCGTGTAGTCTAGACGGGCGGCAATGTATGCACTGATTATGGTATCTATTCATATAGATTAAGGCGGCCAACTTCTTCGGGTCCCAGTGCGGGACGTATGTATAAATATATATAAATATATAATTGAAATCAATGTCCCGCGTCCCGACTATATCATGTCTCGCAGGACCCACATTTGTACCGCTTCGAATTTTTCTATTAAATTTTCTATTAAATTATTGTTTTGCTGTATGCCTTCATCAGCTGAGTTTCCTGGTGCGAATGTGAGAAATTTGTGTCTCAATTTGTGACACGGGCACTAGAAACGTAGGGCACAATAATAGGCACCTCGACGGTAGTTTTCATTAGCTTCCTGTTTCTTTTCAGACGAAAACGTGACCATAATGTTTTTCCTAGTCAGACAGTCGTAGCCCATTAAATTGGTCCAACAGTCCTATCCTACGAGTACTTGAGCGGTATTGAAGGCCGAGCGGTCTAAGGCGCCTCGCTGCGGAGCGCGCGGTTGCTCACCGTCGGAGGTTCGAGTCCTTAGGGCATGGGTGTGTGTGTTGTCTATAGGTAAGTTTACCTAAATTTAAGTAGTTTGTAAGCTACGGACTGATGACCACGCAGTTTGGTCCGATAGATTTACAGACATTTGGTATTGAAGGAAGAAAAGTCAATAGCTTACATGTAAATTAGTTCACCGAACCGAAATCGGCGAAGCACGCAAATACAAATCAACAATGTCGACTCTCCCCGGGACTAACGTAAAACCTAAACAATCGCCGGTTGACTTCAGCATCACCCGGAATTTTTCGTCTGGAACCTATTAATATCTCTGCCAACTTCCGAGAACTATGACTGGTGTCCCGGGCTAACGTCAAGTGTTTTTCACTCAGTTGTATTGTGTATTTATTTCTGTTTTTATGTACCCTAGACAGCGGCAGTTACTGCATATAATCACACTCATAAATCCGATTCAGGATATGAATTTATGCTTAAGATACGTGGGAATAATCTGCAGTCGGTGGAATATGAAAATTACCAAAATGCGGGACATGCGGGACAAATCAGGCGTCTTGCGGGACAGTTTTATTGAGTTTCCCAACGCGGGACGGTCCCGCAAGAATCCGGGACGGTTGGCCACCTTATTATAGATAGCAAATACTATGTTAACCGATGCCTGTTAGACCTGTTCACGTTCAACAGTTGCGAGTTGATCAGTTGCGCGTTTCACCTTTCGCCTCCATCATATCCCACACGTGCTGGATTTGAGACCAGCTCGGAAATCGTGCTGGCTGGGAAATTTTGTTACACGTCTGGCAGAGTTTCGCGCGCAGTGTGTGGGCGAGCTCTGTCCTGCTGGAGCAACACGTCACCTTGGAGAATGGAAAAAAAGAACAGATCTTACAACACTCTGTACGCAATGGACGCTGGGCGGCGTTCTCTCCACGAATACCAAAGGTGAACGAGGGTTGTTCTTTATATCACCGCAGAACGTAAGGCCTGCGGCCAATCTGTTTTGGACGTATGCATTGCACAAGACGGCGTTCCCTGCGTCTACGTCCCACGCGGAAACGACCATCAGTGGCGTGGAGGCAGGATCTGCTTCTACTTATACGTTCTGTTGTACTTCTATCTCTTGACTTCTCGGTTTTAGCACGCCAGTGCCACTCGTAGGTCAAACAGTACTACACGCTTGCGGCCTTCCGCGTGTACGACCAGCATGCCTTCCTAATAGTACCGGGTGATCAAAAAGTCAGTATAAATTTGAAAACGTAATAATGTAGATAGAGAGGTAAAAATTGACAGACGTGCTTGGAATGACATGGGCTTTTAATAGAAAAAAAAAGGGTCCGACATATGGCGTTTCATCTGATCAGAATAGCAATAATTTGCAGAACAAATTAAGACAAAGCAAAGATGACGTTCTTTACAGGAAATGCTCAACATGTTCACCATCATTCCTCAACAATATCTGTAGTCGAGGAATAATGTTGTGAACAGCACTGTAAATCATGTCCGGAGTTATGGTGAGGCATTGGCGTCGAATGCTGTCTTTCAGCATCCCTAGAGATGTTGGTCGATCACGATACACTTGCGACTTCAGGTAACCCCAAAGCCAATAATCGCACGGACTGAGGTCTGGGGACCCGGAAGGCCAAGCATGACGAAAGTGGCGACTGAGCACACTATCATCACCAAACGACGCGCGCAAGAGATCTTTCAAGCGTCTAACAATACTTTTTGTTATGTGCCCATGTCATTCCAAGCATATGTGTCAAGTTCTACCTCTCTATCAACATTATTCCGTGATTTATTAAGTTTTCAAATTTATACTGACTTTTTGAGCACCCGGTATTTCAACCAGCATCTTGTTGGTTTCTCTGTAAGTAGTTAAGCATTTAATCACTAGTGAGATTTGTCATAAATTTGGAAAATCATATTGATATAGGCAGCTGTAACGCTCTAACGAAGCCATTATTTTCATTACTCAGTACTGAATGTATCAATAGGCATTAGTAGCGGAGAACTTTTCATAGAAAAGATACAGACCAACTAGAAAATGTGGATAAAGAATATAGTAAATATGGCATGCAGCATTGGTCGTTTTTTATTAATGTTTTTGCAGATCGGTTTCGATCACAAAGCAAACCTAAAAAATGTGGATAATCTATTGCAGAAGAAATGGTTGGGGGATGCGGGTTGCTGGTTGACGCGCTGGATACATCAGCCAGGAAGAGACTGGAATTAACGCCAGTTGCAGAAAATGTTGTGCAGGGCGTCTCCTGCCTTTCTCCATGCCTATTTCGGACATGTCCTAAAGAACAGACACCATATCTGAAACTATGTGCATTCCTCAAATGGCCAGAAGCAATTGTAGTGCGGATGAGCTACTCACTCCTATCATTTGCGGGAATACAGTTTAATTTGAAAGCAAGTATAATAATGGTCAGGGACACTACTTTAGCAAGGTGGGGATATTGAGACCTGTGGGAAGAGAAGCTCGTCCGAATGGTCTAATGGTTAAGTCGGGAAATGCGGTTTCGAGCCCCGGTCCGGCACAAATTTTCAGCTTCGCCGTTGAAATTAGTTCAGTTCCCCAAAACAGCCGAGAAGTTGAAATCTTCCTGATCATGTCTTACTGGATGTTCGGTTCTCGAAGTTCTATTCCGCGAAAACCCTTTGCCGTAGCTATGGTGGTTGGAACACTGGATTCTGGCTCCTTAGGACGGCGGTTCAAATCCGCCTCGTTCCATACTGGTTTAGGTTCCCCGCGATTTCCCTAAATCACTCCTGGCAAATGGCGGGACGATTCCTCTGAAACGACACGGCCGATTTCCTTCCCCATCCATAACAAAATACAATGTAGATGGGACGTTAAACCCTAATCTTCCTCCCTTTCGGCAGAGATATTACGCTCCAACTTTGAATTTCTCAGCAGTCATTTCTGCAGATGCGCTCGAGCTAAAGGGAGCTGCACTTACTCCCCCGTTTCATTATGCTATGTTCAGAGAGTCTATTTCTCCCACTCCCTCGCGGCATAAACTCTCCTTTTAAGTGTAGGCATTATGCAGTAATCCTAGCGGAAAGCCAGACTCGTCCTGACCCGCAGCCTGCATCAGACAGAATGCACTGTGTGTTCATATTACACAGTGCGCAGGCGAAATTACGAACAGCTGGCCAGGGTACGGAGCCGCACCTATGCAGACCCTCTGGTCCTCGGTATTTGTTGTTCCTGTATGGCGCATTCTGCGACTACCACCTCGCTGTGCAGTACGCGCACCAGCCGTAATCCCAATTTGGTCGCCTAGTTTCGGAGTACAGCTGCAGTTTCATGCGCAGAACGTGCCGCAGCTGCATTTGCAACTTGGCGGGCTGCCAGAGGCTAAACAACATATCCAGCCAGCCATTCTGAAAGCGGCTGCAATTTTCTTCTCCGCGACTGCCCCACAGCACACTTATCTCGTTAGATACGATACGTTGTCATTAAGGAACAGTAGGGAACTAGTTACCAGAAGCTATTGTGGAGCCACTAACTGCGAGCGGCCATACCGCTTACCCTGCTATGAGCTTTCCCCTCCAATTAAGCTCCAGATTCCTACTGGTTGTAGGATCTTATTCATGAAGATGACTTGCAAGTGACTCAAGCGGCTAGATTAGTCTAGGAATAATTTATTTTGTTTACTCTGCAACGTGGGGATTTTCTCAGGGCACACTTTTTTGCAACCTAGCTAAATCAGACATTTTTTTCTCCAGCGTCTTTAATGACGACTTCCGCATGGATAACCTAAAATTAGAATATATATATATATATAATTTCACTTTTGTGTTCAACTGTGTTGATATGGATCGCCTATACTTTGGTTACGCAACGGAAGGGCGCTCTCTCGAGGTGGCGAAACAGTACAGGCGCGTGAATTATAATAATTGCCAGCGCAGAACTGACCTTGGAAGCGGAATTTTCAGTTTTCGTCTGAGAACGATGGTTACAAGGAATTGTTGTGAAGATTATTATTTTGTTGACGTTAAAAATAAGTAAATAAATAAAAAAATACATATTTATGACTTGTGATTCCTCTCCTTCATTACGAAACACTGGAAACGTCTGTGAGCTGCAGGATAACTGGCAATATTAAGTAGACTGTGAAACTTTATACATAAGTAAAAATGTTCAAATGTTTGTAAATCTATCGAACTCAACTTCGTGGTTATTAGTCCGTAGCTTACAAACTACTTAAACTAAGGTAAACTAACTTAAGGACAACACAAATACCATGCCCTAGTGGGAACTCATAATGTTCAAATGTTTGTTAAGCTTAAGGGACTTAACTACGGTGTCATCAGTCCCTAAACCTACAAACTACTCCCGCGGTGGAGTAGCCGAGCGCTCTAAAGCGCCTCGCTGCGGAGCGCGCGGTTGTTCGCCGTGGAGGTTTGTGAATCCTGCACGGATAGCTCACTAGGTAAAGCATTTATCGGATAAACGCAACGGTCTCAGATTAGAGTCGTGGTCCGCAATAGGCTGTAACTTACATCAATGCACACTGCGCTGCAGAGTGAAAATTCATTCTGGACACTTAGAGGCTGTTAAACCAACATATGAATGATGTAAACACAATCCAATGAATTGCCACCTGTCCTTGACACAGTATTATGTAAACAGAGTTCGATCAAATTGAACTTTGGTGGGCGAACATTGAAACAGATAGTAGTGATTTCATAACTGCAGGCGCAAACAGAGGCAGGGTGTAACTGCGAAAGGACAGAGTTCAGAGACCTTCGGTACGAATGTCGCCAATTTATTTTACTGCTGTTTTCACTGGCTGTGATGTACAGGTGCACTAGTTGAAAACTGTAACTTACTCCTTGTTTCTGGCAGGAATTGTGTAGGTATTTGTGGACCGCCTGACATGAATGGCAGTCATGTTGACAATTATAAGCCTAATACAATTGATTTATAATGCAAGATGTCTATTATGTTAACAACTAACGTTATAGTGTCCTCCTTCTCAGTGTACATAATGGCCTTCTTCCGGGTGTACTCAGGAAGGGCCACTGTAACGTTAGCCGAAACGCTGGTTATTAAAGCTATAGACATCTTACGCTATGACGCGGTACAACACGGAGAAAAATTTTATGTCAACAATAAACCTGTTTCGCACTGTTGCCACAACACGTACATCGAAATTAACTAATAAATCCCATACGCAAGAATTCCTCTTTTTGTCTTGTGTTTTTTTTTTCTTTTTTTAAATTTATTTTTTAATATTAGACCAGCGCATCTATTTATTTCACAACAAATTTTACAAATATTTGTAAAAGTATGCGGCTAAACTGCAGTGGTCATCGGTCCGTAAACTTGCAAACAACTTAAACAAACTTGCTAAAGACAATACACACACACACACACACACACACACACACACCCATATATATATATATATATATATATATATATATATATATATATGTGTGTGTGTGTGTGTGTGTGTGTGCGTGTGTGCGTGTGTGTGTGTGTGTGTGAGTGTGTGTGTGTGCTCGAGGGAGGACTCGGATCTCCGACGGGAAACAGTCGTACACTCCGCAGCAAGGCGTCTTAGAGCGCTCGGCGATTGCCGCGCGGCTCTATTTTTCGTATATAATTAAATAAACATAAGAATTCTATTGTGAGTGTTTTATTTGTAAGGCTACGTGGGAACACTTTAAGAGAAAGGCCCCACACATTAACAGCAAATGAGAAATTTATTACAAATGAATGAGTAACTTTCGCGTTGCAGGTTTCAATGAGACTGATACAGTGCTAACATCTTGGGTTAAAGTTCAAAGTTCCATCGTTGTCTGTACTATTTCCAAGTGTCCTTCATGACTAACAAGTAAACCTATAGGAAGAATTTTTCTGAAATTTGGGTATGTTATAATACACGAAAACTAAGGACAAGTATTTTTTGTTTTTCTTTAGTATTATTATTTTATTTAGCGGCGGTAAAACATGTTTAAGGGGTGAAATTGTTCCTACAAAACGGAGGGTTAAATTGGAAGAATTGCGATAACTTAGAGATCAGTGACGCGATTTTAATGATTTTTGTTATGAAAATATCTTCTGATAAAAGACGAAACATGGCCTAGGTATATTTTAGGGGGAGTGAAAATTAGGGAGCCAATTATCCCGAAAAAGAGAATTTGTTGGGTACAAAAATTAGTTTTGACTTAATCTAAGATGCATCTATTGAAACTTCAAAAAGGTAGGCTACGCGTTCAATAATGAATCGTGTTCTGACACACGAAAATGAAATTGTGAGAGGCTAGGAGACGCACCCTAACCAAGCAGCGGGAAGAGATGTAAATCTGGTGGTGCTACCTCCACCCGCTACATCACTGGCAACGCTAACGCTGGCGGTTAAAATCGATACAAATTTTTAACATGTTTTATTTACTTGTAATTGCTGTTATTTCCAAAGTAGAATTTACAGACTTTGAAAGTCGGATCTTAAGTTTTTGTCTATTCAAGAATTTTCAGTTTTCGTATGCTAAGCTCAATTGTTAACTTAGCTCTAGAAGGAAGTGTGTGGGGTAAAAATCGTAGTGGGAGACCAAGGGACGAATACAGTAAGCAGATTCAAAAGGATGTAGGATGTCGTTAATATTCTCAGATGAAGAGACTTGCACAGTGCAGGATAGCATGGAGAGCTGCATCAAACCCGTCTGGCCGGTCGCGGTGGCCGAGGGGACTGAGGCGCTTCAGTCACGGTCTGCACGGCCACTACGGTCGGGGGTTCGAATCCCCCCTCGGGCATGGATATTTGTGCCGTCCTTAGTTGTAGCTAGTTCGTAAGTAGTTTGACAGTTTAGGGACTGATGACCCCGTAGTTACGTCCCTTAAGCTTAACAAACATTAAAAAAAAAAAAAAAAAAAAAAAAAAAAAAACATTAAAACCCGTCTGTGGACTGAAGACCACAACAACAACATCCTGAATCAGTGTTACTGAATCTGGGGAATCTGATTTTCAGATTCGGCTTCAGCAATGTAAATACCGACACATTAAAGAGACGAAACAGTTGAAAAATATAGTGTCACAAGGTGTTACACGGGCAGTATCAAATGAGCGGGGCAATATGTTGCGCCGCGATGGAATGGCCGAGCGCATTGAGGCGCTATGCTGCGATGCTCGAGGCCGTTCTCCGTCGGGGGTTGGAATCCCCACCCCCCCTCGAACATGGATGTTTGTGCTGTCTTTAGTATAAGTTAGTTCATATGTAAAGTTTAGGGACTGATGACCCCGCAGTTAAGTCCCATAAGCTTTACAAACATTTGCAATATGTTGTTCACCCTTCTCTCTCTCTAAAAATTGTTCTAATGTTTGTTAAGCTTAAGGGACTTAACTGCGGGGTCATCAGTCCCTAAACTTACAAACTACTAATGAACTACCTTATACTAAAGACGACACAAACATCCATGCCCGAGGGGAGATTCGAACCCCCGACTGTAGTGGCCGTGCAGACTGTGACTGGCGCGCCGCAGACCGCCACTCATATATGCGCGAGTATTTTAGCCTTCTTTTTGAAGTTTTAATAAATTCCACTTAGATTACATCAAAACTAATTTTTTAGGAAATAATTTCTCTCTTTCGGGATAGTAGGCCCCGTAATTTTCACTGCTTTCTCAATATATCTAGTGTGATTTTCGTATTTTATCAAAAGAACAGTTTCATAACAAAGGTAATCAAAATCGCTTCACTAATTTCTAAGTTATCGCAATTTTTCAATTCCAGCTTCCATTTCGGAGGTACCGTTTACGCTTGAAATGGGTCCCCAAGTTTTTCTTGGATTGAGAAGTATCCATATTCCAGAAAAAAGATCCGCGTAACGTGTAGCTTTGTGCGGAATCGTAGAACTGTGCCTTCTGGATCGTAGCACTGCTGACTCGATGTTCATTCTGCATGAACACGGCGTACGTACAGGCTGTCTGTGCTTACTGTTTAGCTGTGCTTCGGCCAATCACGTACTGTTCATGTCTGCACGGCCTTTCACGGAAATGAAGGCAGTTGTTAGCACTGTCGATAGTGGTGCAGTACTCTCACAATACGCGACTCTAAAAATTCGAGAAATGAATATGTTTCACATGCCAGTACAGTGTTCGTCACGTGAAGAGAGTGGGATCCATGGAGAATTTGTTGTTCAAAGTAGGTATTTGCGCGTCAATAAGTAATAACCGGGTGATCAAAACGACAGTATAAATTTGGAAACTTAATAAATCACGGAATAATGTAGATAGAGAGGTAAAAATTGACATACAATCTTCAAATTTCATGGGGTTTTATTAGAAACAGAAAAAAAAGAAGTATTGCTAGACGCGTCAGAGATCTCTTGCGCGCGTCGTTTGGTGAAGATCATCTGCTCAGCCGCCACTTTCGTCATGCTTGGCCTCCCAGGTCCCCAGACCTCAGTCCGTGCGATTATTGGCTTTGGGGTTACCTGAAGTCGCAAGTGTATCGTGATCTACCGACATCTCTAGGGGTGCTGAAAGACAGCATCCGACGCCAACGCCTCATCGTAACTCCGGACTTCCTTTACAGTGCTGTTCACAACATTATTCCTCGACTACAGCTATTGTTGAGGAATGATGTTGAACATATTGGGCATATCATCTTTGGTCTTAATTTTTTAAGTTAATTATTACTTTTCTGATCAGATGTTGCGCAATCTGTCGGACGTTTTTTTTATATAAACCCCGTGTCAATCCAAGCATGTTTGTCAATTTTTACCTCTCTATCTATATTATTCCGAGATTTATTAAGTATTCAAATTTATACTGACTTTTTGATCACCCTGTACTTTGCTATTTTTTCTCGTACTGATTGGGTTTTTTGTCCCCATTGATATTTCGACAATAATGTACCAAGGTGGTGGGTGGCCACCTCCTTTCATAGTGTAGTAGAAATATCTGATAGAATACTTTACCAAGTCGCTGAAATACTCCATAACTCAGTGCCGATTGGTCACCTGTACGCTCAGAGGCAGTAGACCCCACATTTGCATATGCTTCGATCACGTCGGTATACGATATTTGACAGGTGGAGTAAGGAACGCTACTGGACATCTGCAGTGGTTCGCACTGTGCGCTGGACGAGCAGCTGGTGGTGGCGTCCATTGAACGCGCGCCAGTGAACTGCAGGGTTCATGGAGCCGTGCAGCGGGGAAGGTCAGCGGCGCCGACGCCGGCTTACGTCACCTGCCAGTTGACTCAGCGAGAATAACGCGCGCGGTCTTCCCTTACGTAATGCGCGGCCGAGGGAAGGGAAGGGAAGGGAAAGCAAAGCCACGAGAGTCCCCAGGCCGGAGAGCGCCGGCCGCTCAGGCATTTAAACGTCCAGCCTCAGACGATCGTCTTGTATCTTCCGTGCTTGCTGTTTCAGATTTGTGCTTAAATCCGCCTTATGCGAGACACCTTGCTTTGTTTAATAAAGCAGAATCATACCCCAACAGACATAGAAATTGAACTACAAACTCTCAAAACCCGTAACAGCTTATTCCAAAAACTAACAATAGACGAAAACTACCACATCCAGAAAGCAGTAGCCCAAGATAAGAAAGTACTTAACGAATATACATCTCTATGCAACAAAACCCTCTTTGAGACCATCAAGGAAGTATATACAAAACTCCTACAATCACATTACACGTGAGGCCCCCCCGCCTCCCACACGCACACAATATTTTCTCTCTCTCTCTCTCTCTGGGTTACACACACACACACACACACACACACACACACACACCCATACACACACACTTAGACGAAATAGATAGCTCTCCACACACAAACACACCCAACAAAAACACACACTAAACATCGCCAGTATCAAAACCATTCAAAATTACGCGCCACTTCACAGACACTCCACACAAACAAATGAATACACTACAGCCACCCCACAACAAGACAAAATGCGGCATTAACAGTGCCAGTTCACAACAAAACGCGTACTAAACGTCATAAACATAAGAACACGCCACAAACAAGCAAGCAGAACACCACAGCTCGAATGTAAGTAAGCCACTGAACAAACAACTTCCAGGCGACTGTAAATCAGATAGTTTTCGTAAATAAAAACGTCTTGTTGCTTGCAGGTGATAACCTGTGAAGACTTGACATTCCTACGCCGGCCGCGGTGGCCGAGGGGACTGAGGCGTTCCAGTCAAGGTCTGCACGGCCACCACGGTCGGGAGTTCGAATCCCCCCTCGGGCATGGATATTTGTGCCGTCCTAGTTAGTAAGTAGTTCATAAGTAGTTTGTAAGTTTAGGGACTGATGACCCCGTAGTTAAGTCCCAAAAAAAAAAAAAAAAAAAAAAAAAAAAAAAAAAATCCTACAAATGACATAATGTAAGTATAGCACAGATCGTACAGCACGACAGTGTCGTCAAGGTCTCCAGGTTGCGTGCGGGGAACCGGCATTGCCGTACAGAACTGTGGCACGTTGCTTAGAAACCTTCGACGAAGGTCGTTCCTCCACGGCAGACCGTCAGTGCACAGTATTACTGGTCTTTTTTTGGAGTATCACCTGCGACCAGCTTTGGAAAGAAGCTGCAAAAGTTTCTGCGCAACCCACCCATTATTTTGAACGACCATGAGCGGGCACATACAGCGCAAGCTGTGACTGCTCTGTTCTGTCGATGGGACTGGGAAGTACTATACCATTCACCATTCTCCAGATTTAAGTCCTTGTGACTTTGATTTGATGCCAAAGATGAACGATCCTCTTCGTGGCATTACTTCAGAACTGTTCCAGAGATTTGACAGGCAATAGACCGCTCCATTCGCGCCATCCACAAAACAGGCTCTGCTAATGGTATACTATGCCTTCCATATCGCTGGCAACGAGGTCTACACCACCCTGCTGACTACCTTGAAGGACAGTACATATACTATTCCCCAGGTGGTACCTGTCGGTTGTGAATAAATAATTGCCACTATTTAAGTTACAACCCTCGTAGAAAGCATATAGGAAGTATGTCAGATAATCAGAACGGCCTGAAGAACTAAAATTTACGTACAAATTAAACGAAATAATTGAGAGATGTTTACAAGTTACAAACGTCGATGAAGTATATATGCAGACTGAAGCAGCCTGTAAAAATCTCTACCAAGTCCGGTATCCGAACCCTGGTTTCCTGGTCGGTAGACGGAACTGTTCACAGCTACACCATTATGGCACAGTGGCGTATTGGTAAGCGAAACCACCTAATGAGCAGGCGACCTGGGCTTTAGTCAAGGCTTTGGTACAGATTTTCACAATATGCTTTAGTCTGCTTTTGTGTACAATTTACATGTTTTTGAATAATAGTGATTTTGAGACGCCTGTAGAGTCACGTTATTAAACCACCGGTTTCGGGTAGGAAGGTACTACCCCCAGGTGTAATATGATATTAGCATCAATATCTATTACCAAGCATCAAGTTATGAATCTAACACCGCAGTTCATCAATGAAACAAAAAATGTTCAACTGTTTGTGGAGCTTATGGAACTTAACTGCGGGGTCCTCAGTCCCTAAACTTACAAACTACTTACGAACTAGCTTATACTAAAGATGGCACAAACATCCATGCCCAAGGGGGATTCGAATCCCCGAAGGGGAACGGCCTCGCTCATCGTAGCGTAGCTCCTCAATGCGCTCGGCCGCTCCGCCGCGGCTAATCTATGAAACAGGAGAATGTAGAGCTTACAGTAGATGCATGATGAAGCGTACTGTAAGAGATGGCATGAATCGAGCCATGTGTTTCGCCACAGATCTATTCTGTTGTAAGCCAGACTTGAAGTCTTGCAAGTATGTAGCCATGATTATAAATGTAATAAAAAAAATGTTCAAATGTTTGTATAGTTTATGGAACTTAACTACGAGGTCATCAGTCCCTAAACTTACAAACTACTTATGAACTGGCTAATACTAAGGACGGCACAAATATCCATGCCCGAGGGGGGATTCGAACCCCCGACCGTAGTGCAATGTAATAAGAATGAATTTAAAAACATCCTGATGGTGAGAGATTCTTTATTGTCCTTTAACGCGTTTCAGGAAAGACCATCTTCAGAGCATCACGAAAGAAACTCGATAGACTTGAAAAGCATGAAATGACCATTTAATAAACGTCATCGTAATTCAGTAGTGACATTAATGTATGTGGTTTATCAACGGACACACTTGGAGTATGTTAGACGGTCCCTGATTGTCGATATGTGAATCAGTCCCACGGGTCACCAGAGATTGGTGTGGCTGATGTTCATCTACATGGCTAGCTACTTACGAGTGAACTGCCTGGCAGGTAGTTCATGAACAGTTTTCAGACTATTCCTTTACCGTTCCATTCTCGAATATTGAGCGAAAAGCATTTTTTCTTATTTCATTATGATGATCATTTCTTCTTGTGTACGATAATTTCAAAAAAATATTTTAGCTTTCGTAAGAGAGAATAGCTGATTAAAATTTCTTAAATAGACATTTTTGCAAAGAAAAAGCGTCTTTATAATTATGTAAAACCCAACTCCCTTATCATGTTCGTGACATTCTTTCTCCTGTTGCGTGAAAATACAAAACGAGCTGTCCTCCTTTGTACCGTTTCATGCCCTCCGTCTATGCCATCTGCTAAGGATTCCATTCTGACGGAACCTGGTAAACAAACAAACATCTTAAATGCCAAAATATACCAGTCGCACGGTTGGAGGTTGTGTCGAACAGTTGGTTGAAGAGTTCAGTAGTACTTAACAAGACAATTTATTTTTACCACTGCTAATGCAGCATCAATTCATCAGCCTTCAGGGTACATCGATATGTTACAGGTATGATCAGAGGTGCCGGAAGGTGCTGTGCTGCTCCATTAGGTACATTTGTTTCTTAGTACAGTAGGTGAGGAACAAAATATCATCGAACTCATGTGTCACATGATGTCCCGAGATTCTGCAAATTATTCAGCTTCATTCTTATGCACTCTTGCGAAGATTTCTTTCAGATTGTTTCTCGGGTTGATTTTATTTATTTATTTTTGTAATGTCCAGCTCTGAATGAAGTTGAATGCTGAAGATAGACGCTTGAGAGTTGATTTTAAGACCTCTGCAGGCAATGAACAGAACAACTGTCGGATGTCACTGAATCGGTTCCGAATTGTTTGATCTTAGTGTGACGCAAGCCTGGCACGAATGGAGAGTCGAGTTGAGCCGCTATTTGCACTCGGCGTATTTTTACTTCTGCAGTCTTGATTAGATAACGCTGATACCATGTTTGTTTCCTCTTTGTACGACACAAGAGATAGGGGAAATTTATTCTGGGCAAGGTAAATACTGGTCTTAGGGAGAAGTAAGGTGCTATGCGCTAAGACCAGATGCGCTGACAGCTGTCTTGCAATCTTGAAGAATCACTTTAGTGAATGCAATCCATTTGTTTCGGCATTCGTGCGATACCGTACACGTTAGTTTGGCTTGGAAATTGTATTTCTCTGGTTAAGTATTAAATTAATGTTTTAAACGATGCTAAACGCGAGACGATACGAGATTCCCCGCCGAAATGCGCACAACACCCTTTTCAATCGAATGTTGTACTTGCAAAATGTAGTCGTTTTCTCTCTGCTGATGTAAAATTGTTCTCCTTGTCAACCGATATCAGAAGCTGTCAGAAATGTATAACTGACACTCTGATAACACAGTTTCACTGGTCGGATGAGCTTAGGCTGTCACCGACATTTGCCATGCTACCTTACCAGTTCTTATTCGTTCAAGCGGTACAGGTGTAAAATAAAACGGAAATATATATATTTGAAGCTATATTTATGTAGTTAAACTGGTTACATTTACTTGAAAAGTTCGGATATAAAATGTTGAAGCACTTACAGATATATTGTTATTATGAATGTAGTAGTCGTCAGAAATGCTTGATACATCTAGATTATTATGCTTTCACACCTTTTTATTGTTATTTAGGGATTTTGTTTGTAGTGATTTTTAATTGTTATTCTTTATTTCGAATTCGGCAAATTTCTTAGAAACAAAATACGTAGCGTTTTGCAGCTCTTAAATCTTGTAGGAAAGACATTTTGATATATTGCACGAAGCTTCTTCGTTGTTTGGCCATTTGTGTATATATAAACTCAAGAAAGTTAGTAATGTGCGTGTCTTTGTATTTGTTCTAAAATAATAATTCTTGTAAAATGTTTCCCCCTTTAATCTGTGAAGAAAGTTAACCACTTTGAAGTTTCTATTTCTTTATGGTGGGTTTTGATTGCAGAGGGCTTGTTTAAACTTTCTTGAGTGTTTTTCCTTTGTCGGGAGCTATAGGTAGTCAATTTGTTAAAAGAAATTCCATTTGTCTCGTAGCAGTAATACAAATCACATTGTAAATCTTTGGGACTTAAGTACTCTGTCCATCAGTCCCTAGGCTTACAAACTACTAAAATTAACTTATGCTGAGGACAACAGACACATCCATGCCAGAAGGAGGACTCGAACCTCCGACATTGAGCAGCAGAGCTCTCCTCAGCTAGGCGCCTTAGACCACTCCACCGCGGCGGCAGTAATACAGTAATAGTATCAATTATCGTACGGTTTCAATGAACGGGATGGAGGGAGAGGGAAAGAGAGAGAGAGAGAGAGAGAGAGAGAATTAATATGTCTTCCATGCAATTCATACATAACTGTGAATACTCACAAGATGAGAAAAAATTAAACATATTTCTCGCTTTTGCAGCATCTGCCGAAGTGAAGGTAACTCATTAATGACGAGCGTTATCTACCTCCCATTTCCTTCTCTCTCTCTCTCTCTCTCTCTCTCTCTCTCTTTGTTTCTTTTGCATAAGGTCGCGACCCTACATAATAAATACCTTTATGATGAGACTTTCGCCACAGTTCAAATTAAATAATAGAATGCTCTTTACTTGTTTACTTTTTTAATCTTTGTAAAACTGTACTAACCATCCGCAGAAGCTTGAAAAGACCCGAGTCTCTGTTATCGGACAGCGACAGATATAGCTAATTATTCTGATATGACCTGATACCGATAAACCGTGTAAGCTATTAAATGATAAGAACGTCAGACCCAGTATCTTCTTCCCCCGAGATACGCCTTCGAAAAAAAAAAAAAAAAAAAAAAAAAGCTGAGTTTGCTTATAACATAGTCATTAACACAGGTGTTTGAAATCTATGTACAATTAGCATGGATCGCCTGCAGTTTTGTGTAGGTTGGTACGACGTAAAACTACTCTGCGGTGTGCGCAGTTACTTATTGGTACACTCGAGATTTGCTGTAGCTGGCCCTTTTTGCACTCCCAACCCCTTCCTTTGAATCGGAAAACGAATAACAAACTGAAGAATTGGATGATCGATCATCGATGCCGTATATTTCGGATCCCTTTCCTCAAAATACTAACCCTTCAATACTAAATCCTAAGTGCCGTATAGCAAATATGCATAATTTTCAGCCGTATGCTTTCATGCTGTTAATAGGGTAACTGTTTTTGTACAGAAGTTAAAATAGTGTGATTTCGCCCTATCTCTTATCAAAATATTGTTTGAATGAATAAAATTAAAATGCTGCTACTCCTCTGCACTCGCACACAGGAAAGAAATAAACAGCTGAAGCTAATAGCCGGCCGCGGTGGCCGAGGGGACTGCGGCTCGCCAGTCACGGTCTGCACGGCCACTGCGGTCGGAGTTTGTGTTTGTGTGTGTGTGTGTGTGTGTGTGTGTGTTGTCCTTAGGTTATTTTACCTTAGTTTAAGTAGTTTGTAAGCTACGGACTGATGACCCCGCAGTTTGGTCCGATAGATTTACAAACATTTTTGGAGCGTACTTAACCAAGCTACACAACGGAACAAAGATGGCGATAGTAGTGACATTCATAGAGGCCAGAACTTTACCAATTGCCATTACACATAAGCTCGTGTCCTTGAGCGACTTCCATACAAAACAGCGTGTGGACAGCATGGGATATACGGGTGTTTCACTGTTCGTATTAATGAATGCTAGAGGTTATACAGGGGATGTAGTAGAGAAAGCTGTGGTAAAGAACCGATGCGCGGAACTTGTGAATGTAAATCAAGTTTGAAGCTGCGTTCACTTTCAAGTCTTCCGCTTCACGGTACGCAACTCCGGGGGAAAACCAGTTGTGGCGTTTGTGCTAGGCAGGGAGGCATGGGATGGGCAGTGTTTCGAGTAGGCCTCCCCGTCGTGGGTTTCTCTTTTACGTGCTGAAGGGCCCCTCTTCAAGGACGAGGGTGTGGCGCCTCCGTAGAGCGCCAGTCAGCGCTGCTCGTTGGAACATACCAGTTTCTGGCAGCCGTTGCTGTAGTCGGATGCAGACGGTATGCGATGCAATAACACTACAAGGGGGCTCTCTTCGCGTAGTCGGGTTCTCTTCGTACCCTAAAGCAGGAGATTTTGAAGCTATCCGAACTCGCTGTAACTCCAAGCTTGATAATTCAATGCCGGCCGCGGTGACCGAGGAGACTGAGGCGCTTCAGTCATGGTCTGCATGGCCACTACGGTCGGGGGTTCGAATCCCCCCTCGGGCGTGGATATTTGTGCCGTCCGTAGTCGTAGCTAGTTCATAAGTAGTTTGTAAGTTTAGGGACTGATGACCCCGTAGTTAAGTCCCATAAGCTTGACAAACATTTGAACATTTTTTGATAATTCAATACGTTGTTTCAGTTCCTTACGAGAGCTTTATCTGGTGAGTCATTACTAGCTCGCTCTAGTAGGAATTCAGAGACACCCTCTACGCAGAATATCAGCAATGGAGGGAGCCATTTTGAAATTTACAACCGACATCTGCAAATACAGGTATACGTCTAAATGGAATTCTCATTACAATGAATCCTTGAAATAAAATTTATATTCCGGTTAAAACGTTTTTAGGCCTACCTAAGGACGCCTCCCATCAGACACAAATTCCCAGCTTTACCCTGCCCACAGTACTCAAACTACCCTGCCCACAGTACTCAAACTCGAAGTCACACTGTACTGATTTCCGTAAGGGCTTTAAACTTGTCCACCTCTCTTTAGTTTGGAGCCCTTACTCATGCGTGAATTAGTACAATGTGACTACGAGTTTGAGTACAGTGGGCAGGGTAAAGCTGGGAAATTGTGTCTGATAGGAGGCGTGCATAGGTAGTCCTTGCAGATATGGTGTAGCGATCAGCGCAACTGCCTAGAAAACAGAAGACCCGGCTTCGGACCCCGGCTGGGTACACATTTTCAGTTTTGCCCATTCGCAGTTGATGTCATATATTCTGTGAATATGAAAGAATAACAACTGCAGGATCAGAAGTGACGTCTGTCCTTTCGGGACAGACGCCACTTATATATATATTCACGCAAGTCTGGCCAACGCCGTCTGTGTACCGGTACTGGTATTCTACTGCCCTTTTGGGGTTTCCACTGAAAGTCCCTGGGTGAAAGTTGACCTCTCTTCAGAGGCTAATGTGATCGAAATTCCACGCGCTCTCTGTCGCTTCGATCTGGGAGTGCCACGCGCTGCCCTTGGCACTACTGCCGTCAGCGCAACACGTAACGCCGACTGCAGCGGCTTTTGTCGCTACAGGGACCTTGCGAACGACACATACAGCCAATCTTTGGACTCTGGCTAACACTTGCGGATGAACCAGCAGACGAACTATATGCGCTGCAATTATCCTCTGCGCTGCATCAAACGTCGCAGCTGTTACTACCAACTGTTTGTTACATTGTGCTAGATACATGTGGCAAGTGCATTATGTCGCTGAACTTGAGTAGAAATGACGTCTTTAGATTATCTCAGAGAGATACTTTGCGTGTATACAGATAATTGAAGCCAGGAATATGTCGATAGCGTTCTACAAAACTGTGTTAACACAGCAATGAGGATTGCCATACATACTTCAAGGTTTGCACAGAAGTTGTTTTAGTTGGTACTGCGCAATTTACAGACATTTACCAGAGTAATTTATCACCGTTAGCTGATGTGAAAACCGTTATAACTGCCACATTCTCGTTTCCTGTTGTTCTTTGTTTCTTCAGTATTATTGTTATTATCTTACGGGTGACTTGGTCCATCTATTCACATATTAAACGCTCTCTCTCTGTACCACACTCCCGCAATACTCAATTCATCTTATCCATACACTACTCGCGGCATTTCGCCGATTCCTCTGAGTTCGGACCTGCTATGCATCCGCACTGCAGATACCATAATTGATTATCTTTGATTTAATTAGAAAAGTTATACATACCAGAAATTTGAGACATTTGTTGGTTCTCGGATTCATTACGTGTATCATCACAAACACAGAAGCTGAATTAGAGTTTGTGACGTGGAGGGAACTCGTATTTAGACTATTCCGATGCGCCTTTATCGCTAGTGGTGCGATGGTCTAGTGGTAAGATGTCTCCGTAGTAAGTATGGAGGTCCGGGTGCAATTCCCGGGTCCATCGCAAATTTAATTCATTGCTTCACCTTTATTCTTATTGTGTTTGACATGTTCGAAACGAAAACCGTCCCAGGGCTTGTGAATGCATGGTTCGCAGGAGAGCTTCTGTGAAGTTTGGAAAGTAGGAGGCGAGGTACTGGCGGAAGTAAAGTTGTGAGGCGGCATCGTGAGTCGTGTCGGGATAGCACAGCCGGTAGTGCGCTTGTCCGCGTAAGGCAAAGGTCCCAGGTTTGAGTCCCGGTTCCGGCAAACAATTTTAATCTGCCAGGAAGTTTCTATTTACATTGATATTTATATCACCTTAGCCTAATGTTAAAGGCAGGAATTGTTCCAATATGTCCATTGCCGAGATGCTATTCTGCTGCACGGAGAGCCTTGGTAGTAGTGGCAATATTCTATGGAACACAGAAGCCGAATTAAAGTTTGTGACGTGGAGGGAAGTCGTACGTGGACTATTCCGAGGCACCTTAATCGCTAGTGGTGCGGTGGTAAGACATCTGCTTAGTAAGCATAGAGGTTCGGGTTCGATTCCCGGCCACATCGCTAATTTTAATTCATTGCTTCACATTTATCTATAATGTTATGTTAGAGTTAAATAGTAAGATTATTCTTTGAAATAATTTTCACGTCCTTTTTCACATGATTAAATGACTTGTAGTTGTTCAATATGCAGTATCTTGAGACTTTCCCAGATGGTCAACTCCGTGAGTGTAATCTAGGGCTGAATCGTGCGGCCTTTTTGAGAAGCAGCGATGCCCCACCCTTGTCTGTGGCGCATGTAGCGAGCGGCTAGCTAGGGAGGGTCAGGTTATCCGCGCAGCCAGCTGGATTTGAGCCGACCAACCCCCGGGGCTTATTTAATTGTGACTCACGCAGTATATATGCAGATGCGTGGGGACCGACCCCGGCGAGTTTGGCTGCCCTAGGTCCGGGTCGGCGGCTCGCAAGGGTGGCTGCAAGTTTCGCAATATGAGCGCGATATGCACGCGACGGACGGTTGGGCGTAATTGGACGCCGCCGGCCGCGTAACTTGCTAAGCGAGGAGGAGGGGGCCGAGATCAGGGGCTTCAGGGGAGCTGCTGCTGGCCGCGCCTCACCCCGGCTGCTTAACCAACTGCGGCGGATCGCGCAACTTGCCGAGTGCATTCGTGTGTTTCTGCTGGAGTGCCGAGCCGGGTGGAGCAAGTCTGGCGTAGGTAGCGCGGACGAGTGGCGACGAGGTATTTTCCAGTCGGGTGCATCCACTGTCACGAAGATAGGCGAAACACACGCGTCTCCTGGCAGCCGAGCAACACGGTAATCCTAAGCACTGATGCGATGTGCTGCACGGTTTCAAGACTCAGTAGATTGGAGCTGTTCAGTTAAATGCTGTTATAATACCTTTTGGTATTTCGCTAGGATGATATGAAATGAAGGCTAATGATATTATTCCAGCTAGATTTTTCTGTGTGGAATACGCTCGAACGTCTGTTGTACTTACAACGGTCCTCGAAATTATTTGTTTTTGGGAATAACAACTCTGCTTTCTTGCTTTAATGTAATTATCTTTCCCAGACGCGTGTCGTCTTTTTAATCTTACTTGAAGGCATCGTCTGTGGGTCAGTTTCTCTTTCTAGTTAGGGTTTTGCGTTTTTTCCTACATGGCCACAGTCTGATATTGCCCAATTGTTCAGATTCCTCAGACGGATAAGTTAGCAACGTAAAAAATTCACAAAAATTACGCAAGTGAATAATTCTGCAACATCAGGTTTGCCATGATTTCCCTAAATCACTCCAGGCAAATGCCGGGATGGTTCCTTTCAAAGGGCACGTCCGATCTATCGGACCAAACTGCGTGGTCATCAGTCCGTAGCTTTACAAACTACTTAAACTAAGGTAAACTAACCAAAGAACAACACACACACACCAACACACAAGAGCCGTGCCCCAGGGAGGACTCGAACCTCCGACGGTGAGCAGCCGTGCGCTACGCAGCGAGGCGTCTTAGACCGCTCGGCTACTCCACCGCGGCGCCCAAACTCCGAGCGTACCATTTTGTAGGGCAAGTCTCAAATCATTCGTAGTCTGTTCGTCTACGGAGGAGACCAATCCTACAATATTGTTCATGTTTCTGGGAGTGTAGGTTAGCAGGGGAATGTTGAACGTAGACAAAGGAGAGCGAATTGTCACAGGTTTGACGCTTGGTAGACTTGGTCTGGTAAATGCTTGAAGATGGTCGCAAACTACTATTACTGTTACTATTACAAAATTTCAAGCACCATTTGTAGGAAACGAATCTGGTAAATTGCTACAATCCACTTTCGTAAAGATCTTCCTTAGTCGACTTAGTTTCGTGTTAGAATAATGCATCTGGCCCAGAGATCTTCCTTCTTTTTCATCCCATGAGAAGCATAGGTTCTCTCAGGCTCTGAAAAACTCTGTGACTTAATCACTTCCTTATTCGATGAAATTTTTTCGGTAATTATCATGACTGTGTGTGGGATGATGCGTTATCCTGGTGAAAGAGTACTTTCAGACGACCCAGAATGCAGCGAAATAGTGTCCAGTTACGAGGTACGATTCCGCCTTTTTGCTATAACCTTACCAGCAGACAAAGTCGTCTTTGCCTTTTACGATATACTTTCACCATTCTTTGCCCATTGTTTTGGTTGTCAGTAATGGTGTATGCAGGATTCATCAATTCACACAAATCCGCGCAAAAGGTCTCTTGTGTTGTGCTTAGACATCGTCAGAAGCCGCCCTATTAAATGGTTTCAAATTTCATGATGAAGTGTTTATTGGATGAAACTATTTGTTATTTTGCTTGATGATTCTTTTCCAAGTCACGTAAGCTGTTGTAAACACAAGTGTTTGCGCTCGGAGTATCCGTTGCTACACAAAGGAACCACTCAAACGGCGAGAAACAGAGTAAGTTGGTGTTTCAGTACGATGTTTATCACTGCCATGCTTATACAATACGGGATTTAAGGGCTGTCAGCTGACGCCTGCCATGCACATGACGTGACTGATGCCCTCCGAGATGTATCGCGTTATGCAACGTATTTATTTGCCAGTTACGACTGTCCGTACGAGGTACTCTGCAGTGTATTCTTTAAGACCGTACACATCGGAATTGACGGATGGTGGCATCCTGTTGATCGCTTGCTGTGCTTCTCCCTTCTTCAGATAGGGAAAAGACCGCGGTGGAGTGTGCCCTAACAAGACTTCTCGCAGTACCTGCATTTTCTATCTTCGTGATTGCTTGGATGTTGTTCTGCTGCAAGCATGATGCCTACAGTCTTGTATATTCTGTACACCAACTTCAATAATCGTTTGCTTGTCACGATACTAAGTGATTTTAAGAAATTGTAAGTAATGTTATGTATTCCTTCGGCTGCGTTGGTCCCAAGTCTCAGAAAGCTCTACCAAGACCTAATATTGTATCCTCTCTATCCTCTAAAGCGATACTCATCTACCTACTATGATGTTAGCAAACAGATATTGTTTGTTGTTGTTAGGAGTTGTAGGGGCCTAACAGCTCGGTCATCAATATCCAGCAATCCTCCCCCTAGCAGAGTCCCTCAGTATGTTCTGTCACCGGCGTTCCGTTAGGTAGGAGTACATTTTTTACACTTAATCTTGAAGTTGTTGATCTTAAATTGTCCGAAAATTATTTTCCCATTTCTAGTTGCTGAATGTTTGCAACAACTAAATTGCTTTGCCTCCACTTCCCATTCCTTTCATTTGTAAGTGAATCCCGTTGCAGTGTATACATTTTTCTATATTTCCTTTCTTTAATCTATCAATTGAATTATTTCTCCTTATCCCTAAATCTTTCGAAACTGAGCGTGGTTACGTTTTCGCAGTTATACCCTATTCCTCTTTCTTATATTTAGTATCACAGTATTTAAAACATAAAACAAATAAAAAGTATACATTATACTTCCTTTTCGCTTGGTTGTTTGTAGTTAGTAACAGATACAATTTCTCAAAAAGACAAAAAGACCGTCATACTGGCTGCTCGTGTTAGTGCGATAGGTGAAAGCAGCCAATTGTTGCGAAATATATTAAGAATCTCCAAAATTAGAAGAAAATTGATTACTAATTACGTCACCAACGCATGAACTAGTAATAAATTTTCTTCTGATTTTTACCGATGTCGAATTATAGGTCAAGGTTTTTTTTCTCAGTAAAACATATGTTACGGAAGTAATTGGCTGTTTTCACCTTTTATAGGCAGATTATTTTCGCAGCTACTGATCGTTGCCATTTTCACGATTTAAAAAAAAAAAAAAAAAGAATGATTAAGATATTTCTTGCTTTTATTAACATTATAGTATTACCATTCCTTTCTGCAATTATTTCACAGTGTGTCCATAAGTCCGCCTATCAGTTCAGAAAATTCTCACTTAGCACTCGTTTTGCTGTAAAACGTGTAGCAACTGTCAAAGCTTATTTCTGTTATCCCAGGGAAAATGACGACCACTTAACTATTTCTAAATGAGAAAAATCTGCTTCGAGAAGGGGTAATTTTTTTGGAGAGAACGTTTGGTGATTCTAAAGTACACGAAATTTATGGAGAACTACGGTTTGTAATTGGAAATGTGTTACTGTGTGCGTTGTGGGGGTTGGGAGGAGGGGACGCGTGAGATGGCGATTCTTATTGCGACCACGTTAACGCTGCATAACGCTGCGTAGTTTGTTGGCGTAGTTCTGGCACATTAAGCAAAAGAAGGGGTTACTAAAGTTTGAGCGTTGCCTGATGTATAGGTAATGTTCATTAATTGGGTGGGAAGAGCAAGGTGTGTGTGGCGCGAGGGGGGGGGGGGGCAAATAGGAAGGCGGAGTTCGTGCCGTTCAAAGATTAGGAGAAAGAGAAGTTTGGTGTAGCATGTATTCAAACTACATTGGCATTGAAGATAGTGATACAAAGCAAGACTTAAAATGTATCGAGGCTGCTCGAGGAAATCTATCTCCATGGTCGACCATTTGGTAGTTTCTTCTCGTCGGCTAACAAATCAAATGTTTGTAAATCTATGACACTGCACACGTAATAGATCTGTTCAAAAGATTCCGGGACTTTGTATACAAAAAATTTATACGCTTATAATTTATTGTGCATGGTATCTTTCGAAATAGTTTCATCCACTATTGGTACACGTCTTTCCCCGCCGTTTTCACTTCCGGACGCAGTCTTGGTACGTCTTTCGTAACAGACGCCGCATATATATATATATATATATATATATATATATATATATATATATATATATATATATATATATATATGCCGGTGACGGACAATGATCGTTTCGTTAGTGGGGAGGGGAGGGCAAGTTTGTGGCCCTTACTCTTACGGGAATTAGTTTCATAACTACAAGTTTGAGTACTGTGGGCAGGGTGAAGGAAACGTACTTAGGTAGTCCTTGCAGGTGTTACGGTCTCCAGTAGTGTGGGGGTCAGCGCAGCAGGAGACCCAGGTTCCAATCCCAGCTGTGTACACATTTTGTCGGCCGCGGTGGCCGAGGGGACTGAGGCGCTTCAATCACGGTCTGCACGGCCACTAAGGTCGGGGGTTCGAATCCCCCCTCGGGCATGGATATTTGTGCCGTCCTTAGTTGTAGCTAGTTCATAAGTAGTTTGTAAGTTTAGGGACTGATTATCCCGTAGTTAAGTCCCATAGACTCTACAAACATTTGAACATTTTGGTACACATTTTCAGCTTTGTCCATTCGCAGTTGATGTCATATATTCTGTGAATATGAAACAATAACAACTGCAGGATCAGGCGCCACATTTATAGAAACATTTGAATTGTCGCTTGGGCCTTGGAGACCATACGCGTTCTCTACATTCCTCTTCCAGTCCTCTCTGTTCCTTGTTTTTGGAGTATTCTCTTTTTCTCAGGCCCATGGTGACCGCATCATCCTCGATGTCATCCTTCCATTTAATACGTGACCTTCCTCTCTTCCGTCTTCACAGATTTAGAGAATGCTATATGTAGTCGTTCCTCCGCCATCCTATTTAGATGTCAAGCCCACATCAGTCTTCATCTTAATATCCACAGCCCACTACTAGAGGAGCCAAAATAAATCGGTGCAGCTCTGTCACGGAATGTAAAGTTCCAGTTATCTGCCGACTCCTGCCACACCCAGCATGCCTCACTCTAAAGCAGTGTTCAATCACGCTCGCCGCTGACACCGGCAGGCGGCGCAGCAAGTGGCGCCAGAGGTCACTGACCCCGCGGACCTGTTTGCTTGGCCAGACCACGTGACCGCCGACAGTTCCGCGAGTATCACTACACGGCTTGGCTAATTAGGCCGGCGCCTAGGCCTCCCGAAGCACCATCCCGTCGAGCTCTTGCTCGGCACGGACTGCTCTGCAGCTCATCACTCGACCGAGTGTCTGCCTGCAATCTCAACCGAACTTTGCCTATTCATCGGAAACAATGCGGGATTTGATATCTACCACTTCCAAGTGACAGCCAGACTTCCTGTCAAAACTACTAGCGATTATGTTTCTCTGAAAAACATCTCATACAGAAAACAGTCGTATATGCTGATACTTTCGGCTATCGAATTGTTGCCTGATACTACTCCGCTCGATATACTACTGTCACGGCAACTACTGACTTTTTCGGGTGAAGACACCATTCTATACCACATAGTTCGAAAAAAGACGAGGAGGTAATTTTCGACGCGGAATATTACCTAGGCAACAAAACTGCAGACTTTTTTACAACCATTTTATCTATTTATTTAATAAAAAATTAGTAGCTTTGAAAGGTGAATATCTAGGTAAGGAATTTGAAAACTATGCCGCAATACCACAGCACACTACTACTTCTTCTTAATTGTTGCTTGCCGCGGCGGGCGGCCGAGCTCATTGAGGTGCTAAGCTACGATGTGCGAGGCCGTTCCCCGTCGGGGTTCGAGTCCCTTCTCGGGCATGGGTGTGTGTCTTGTTCTTTGGTTAGTTCACCTTCGTTTAAGTAGTTTGTAAGCTAGGGACTAATAACCAAGCAGCTAAGTCCCATAGATTTACAAACATTTGAACATTTTTGATCTACCTTCCTTATCTAAGTCTCTTGCTTTATATTGTTTGGCTTCGGTGACTCACAGACCGCCTGTGAAAGGTATGTAACCAACACCAACTAGAGACAAGGCCGCGGCGCTCTCGTGTGACGTCAGGCAGAGTAGGTTGCGCACGCATAGCTGACTGGGTAGCCGCTGGGGCACGGTCCACTATGCCACAGCAGCGAGCCAGTCAGCTATGCACGCGCAAGCTACTCTGCCTGACGTCGCACTAGAGCGCCCGAGGTCCACGCGAAAGACAGGCCCCAGCGCGGGCGTCATGCCACGTAAGCAAGGTAGTTCCGAGCCGGCGCGACCGCTAGCTCAGTGGCTGCTCGCTATGACGTAGTGGGCCGTGTCCCAGCGGCCGGCCAATAGGCTAGCGATCGCGCCGGCTCAGAACTACCTTGCTTACGTGGCATGACGACCGCGCTGGGGCCTGTCTTTCGCGTAGACCTCGAGAGCGCCGCGGCCTTCTCTCTAGGTGATGTTGATGTAACCCATTGGCTGCCCCGATTTGGGCAAATATCGTCAGCAGCAGTGGTCGGACGCGCCCCGGCTGACGGCCCGGTGTGCTGTGTGTTGCAGCGATGGAGAGCGAGGCGGAGCGGTCGCGCGGCTGCGCGGTGAGCCCGTTCCCGCTGGCCGTGGGGGCGGCGGGCCCGAGCGCGGGCGTCGCGGCGCTGACGGCGTGCAGCCCCTACTTCCTGGACTCTGCGCTGCCCAGCGACAGCGACCACACCTACGACCACGACCACCACAGCTCCGAGGAGGAGCTGGAGGTGATCAACAGCTGCCCCGCGGCCGTCGCGCCCGCCTCCAGCGACTCGCCGCCAGAGGCCGCCTCCTCGGGCTGCCGCCTGCCCGGCGCGGGCGGCGGCGGCGGGGGCGGCGGCGGCTGCGGGGGCGGCGCGAGGCCCGCCTCCGGCGCGGGCGCCCTGCTCGTCACGGTGCGCAGCGGCAGCGTCACCGTGCCCGAGAAGCGCAAGTGGTCCCAGGTGCGTGCGCCGCCGCTCTGCGCTGCTGCCTCGCCTCACCACTGTGCTTTCCCACGAACATTTACACTCCTGTAAATTGATATAAGAACACCGTGAATTCATTGTCCAAGAAATGGGAAACTTTATTAACACATTCCTGGGGTCAGATACAACACATGATTACACAGACAGAACCATAGGCACAAAGACACAGGCAACAGAGCATGCACAATGTGGCACTAGTACCGTGTATATCCTCCTTTCGCAGCAATGCAGGCTGCAATTCTCCCATGGAGACGATCCTAGAGGTGCTGGATGTAGTCCTGTGGAACGGCATGCCATGCCTTTTTCTCCTGGCACCTCGGCTGGACCCGCGTTCGTCCTCGACGTGCAGACCGCGCGAGACGACGTTTCATCTAGTCCCAAACATGCTCAATGGGGGACAGATCCGGAGATCTTGCTGGCCAGGGTAGTTGACTTACACCTTCTAGGTCACTTTGGGTGGCACGGGATACATGTGGACGTGCAATGTCCTGTTGGAACAGCACGTTCCCTTGCCGGCCTAAGAATGGTAGAACAACGGGTTCGATGACGGTTTGAATGTACCGTGCACTGTTCAGTGTCCCCTCGACGATCACCAGAGGTGTACGGCTAGTGTAGGAAATCGCTCCCCACACCGTGATGCTGGGTGTTGGCCCTGTGTGCCTCGGTCGTATGCAGTCCCGATTGTGGCGCTCACCTGCACGGCGCCAAACACGCATACGACCATCATTGGCACCGAGGCAGAAGCGACTCTCATCACTGAAGACAACACGTCTCCATTCGTCCCTCCATACACGCCTGTCGCGACACCACTGGAGGCGGCTGCACGATGTTGGGGCTTGAGCGGAAGACGACCTAACGGTCGCGCAGCTAGCGCCATTCGACGGCCAACACCGCGGTTCCTGGTGTTTCCACTATGCCGTGCGCTTGATCATTGCTTGTACAGCCCTCTCGTAGTGTCCGGAGCAAGTATGGTGGGTCTCACACACCGGCGTCAATGTGTTCTTATTTCAATTTCCAGTAGTGTATTTACTGCCTCTCCCCATACTGCTCGAATAAGATACCGTATTTACCCGGCTATAGTGCCCATCATTTAACCATTTTTCAATTTTTTCAATTTTATAAATTGAGTAGAATACTATAGGCGCTAACTTCGTAAATTCAATAGTGTTGTGATCTCGTCACCTTTTGTTGTTTACTCGTCCCGGTCTGGTTGTCAATAAAGGTATTGGTGCAGGATTCTTAGCTGTCTCTGACAGAATAATAATGTCATTAGCAAAACGCATTTTTTTATTTCTTCAGTCTGAACTCTTGATATAGTTAGTATTACAAGATATTTAGTGACTGAAATATACATTACTCAACTTTAGAACATATGTCTGTTTCTTCTCTCTTCTTGCTTCTCGCGGTGTCGTCCGTATGATGCTTGCTGCGGTGAGACCTAGTTACTGCTAAGTTCGTAGCCGCGTTTTACTTTAGTACTGTCCTAGTTCTGACTTCGTAGCTCACTAGTAACTGCCTGAGTTCTGAATAGTAACTGTCCGAGTTCTCACTAGTAAATACCGTATTCCTGACTAGTAACTGCCGAGCGTCCAGACGTATGGCGGCCTAGATATAGCCGCTTGTAGAGGGCGCGCATCTTCGGTTACTCCCTCCAGGATGCGCGTCGCCTGCTTGTGATTGGCTTTCGGTCGATCGCTGCCTTCTCCACGATCGGTCTCTTACGTCTGGTGTGTGGCGCTGACTTTACGCCACAACAAATAGTGCATTCGGTTGCTTCAGGAAGAGCTACAATTATTAATCATTTTATCACACTATATATGTTGCTGTTGTCATCAGTGCGTAGACTGGTTTGAAGCAGCTCTCCGCCCTACTCTATCCTGAGCAAACCTCTTCGTCTCCTCATAAGAACGGCAAGCCACATCCATTTCAATCTGCTTACTCTGTTTCTCTTGTACTCCCTCTGCGACTTTTGCCCCACACACTTCCCTCCATAGCTAAATTTACGATTCCTTGCTATCTGCCGCGCGGAAGTATCCGACTGGCCTGGAGCGCCACATTATGAATCGCGCGCCCTCCGCGTCGGGGGTTCGAATCTCCCCTCTGGCATGGATGTGTGTATTGTCCTTAGGTTAGTTTAACTTAGTTCAAGTAGTTTGTAAGTCTAGGGACTGATGACCAACGTTGTTTGTTGCTATAGGATTACAAACATTTGAACATTTTTTCCTTGCTGTCCTACCAATCGATCCCTTCTTTTATCCACCGAGTGAGGTGACGCAGCAGTAACGCACTGGACTCCCGTTCGGGAGGATGGTGGTTCTAATCCACCTCCGGCCATCCAGATTTCGGTTTTCCGTGATTTCCTTAAATCCCTCCAGGCAAATACCGGGATGGTTCCTTCCAATTCATTTCCCAAACCTTCCGAGCGTAAGCTCCGTCTCTAATAACCACGCTGTCTACGGGACGTTAAACTGCAAGCTTCCTTCCTGCCTCCTTTCTCTCAAGGTATGTCAAAAATTCCTACTCCCCCCCCCCCCCAAATCTGTTCACTACCTCATCATTAGTTACGCGATCTACTCACCTAATCTTCAGCATTCTTCTGTAGCACATTTCAAAAGCCTCTATCCTCTTCCTGTATCAACTATTTATCGTCTAACTTTCTCTTCTGTACAAGATAACATTAAAAAAATAGCCTTCAGAAAGGACTTCCTTACACTTGCATTACTATTCGATGTTAACAAATGTCTCGTTTTCAGAAACGCTTTTCTTTCCATTGCCATTCTTCATTTTATATCCTCTGTACTGCGAACGTCTTATTTTACTACCCAAGTAACAAAACTCATCTTCCATCATTATTGTTTCGTTACCTAATCTAATTCCTTCAGTAACCGCCAGATTTTCTAAGACTGCATTCCATTACCATTGTTTTGCCATTGTTAATGTTCATGTTACACACTCCTTTCAACTCACTGTTTATTCCATTCAGTTGCTCTTCCAGGTCCTTTGCTCTCTGACAGAATAACAATATCATTAGAAAAACGCAATGTTTTTATTTCTTCAGCCTGAACTCTTAATTACTTCTCCAAATTTTCCCTGCTTTCCTTCAGAGCTGCTCAATGTACAAATTGAATAACATTGGAGAAAGGCTACAACCCTGTCTTAGACCCTTTCCGACAACTGCTTACCTTTCATGCTATTCAACTTTAATAACAGCTGTTTGGTTAATGTACAAATTGTATACAACCTTCCCTTCCCTATATTTTACCCTTGATGACTTCAGAATTTGAAAGAGTGTATTCCAATCAACATTCTCGATAGCTTTCTCCAAATCTACAAAAGCCAGAAATGTAGGTTTACGTTTCCCTAATCTATCTTCTAAGATAAGTCGTGTTCCTACATTTCTGCTGAATCCGAACTGATCTTCCACGAGGTCAGCATCTAATCAGCCTTTCCATCCTTCTGTAAACAATTCGTGTTAAAATTTTGCAACCGTGACTGAAGCTTCTGTAGTTTTCACACCTGTCGGCGCCTGTTTTCTTTGGAATGCGGATTATTACTTTTTGTCTTAAAGTCTGGAGGTATTTCGCCTGTACCATATACCTTACAACGTGAAATAGTTTTGTCATGGTTGGTTTTCCCAGAGACTTCAGTAACTCTGAGGGAATGTTATCTACTCCAGGGGCCTTATTTCGACTTTGGTCTTTCAGTGCTCTGTCAAAGTCATCTCTCAGTATAGTATATCATATTTCATATACTTCTTCTTCCCTTCCTACTATATATGAAATACTAGTTTTACTAAAACTGCGGAGCGCGAGGTTGCTCGCCGTCGGAGGTTCGAGTCCTCCCTGGGGCATGGGTGTGTGTGTTTGTCCTTAGGTTAGTTTACCTTAGTTTAAGTAGTTTGTAAGCTACAGACTGATGACCACGCAGATTGGTCCGAAGATTTACAAACATTTGAACATTTTAAAAATACCATTGCCCCAGAAGTCAGCGGCAGGCAATTTTATCGAATTTCGCATAAATTTGTGCTGCCGAACTTCACGTAACTAATACATTTTCGAGATTTTTTAAATGTGTTTTGACGTAAAAAATTTAGGGGGGGGGGTATTTTAGGCGGAGGAGTACTATAGCCGAGTACGGTAAAACCTGATAAAAAACTTTTAAAATGAATAATAAATGTTAATTGAAAGATAAATAAATTTTTCTTATTTTAAGAAGAATATAAAAGGATGATAAATTATCGCTAAGTCTGGTTAGTACCGATTGTCACTGCCGCTGAATATCTTTGAATGGTTTTCTTGAAGTCGTTCGCTTGTTAGTAGTACAGAAATGATTTTCTTAATCATATACATTAAGTACATGTGTCAGATTTTGTTAGAATACATTCTCGGCACAAGACTTTACATTAATTCTATCATTCACAATCATTAGCTGTTAAACGATTTAATTGTCGTATTTTGGCGTGCTATGCCTGCGCTATTAGTTTTGAGTGATTTACGGTAATGTCTCACTATCTTCTTTATCCTCTTCAATGTCTCTATTACTGTGATAGCTGTGGCTGTCACTGTCCACCGTCTGGATGGTTTTGTTGCTTTGCATACAGGGACGTCTGTTATGTGGTGTTGGTAGGAACTCATCGTATTTCGTTTTTGAGAGACTGTCTGTTAATGCATTCATTTGGGTTCAATGTTTTTGCTCTCTTATTGCTGTGTTTAAATGTATTTCCGTCTCTGTGTAGTTAGGAGTAGGATATGTATATTCTTCGCGTGTTGCCAGTATGTTTCTAGAACCTTCTACCCCTCATGTGTATGTAGGTGTCTGACTCAGACTCACGCGGTTTACGTTCGTCGGCTAAGGTCCGTGTCCGGTTAAGAAATGAACCACTCCGCGCCTGGTATCTATATATTGCATCTCAACCGCTACCTTACCTTAGTCTGGGTGGAAGTCTTCCAGTTTACGTCCCTTAGCACGTCGACTACACTCACCTTGCCATTTGTCCCATTGCCAGTTTTTAAGTGTGCATGTTGTGTGTGGCGGTACACCAGATTTGCGTCTACCTTGTCTAGTCTCTCCATCATTAACGAGTACCTTGTAGCTCTACATTCGATCGTGATATCTAGAGGTCATATTCCGAGCACCACACACCTCTGAGGTGTGCATTCCTTTCAAGCACTTCAACTCTAATAACAGCAATCTGGTTTATGCACAAGCTGTAAATAACCATCCGTTCCCCATATTCCCCCCCCCCCCCCCCCTTACTGATTTCAGAATTTGAAAGAGTGTATTCGAATCAACATTGTCAAAATATTTCTTCAAATCTACAATAGCTAGAAATGTACGTTTGCCTTTCCTGAGATGCTGAGGTGCTGTCGAAGGCCCCCGATATCTGTAGAAGAACACTTCTCTGCCCTTTTCTGATAGATGCTTTGATTGTGAGCAAGTTAAGTTTGAGTGCACACGTCCAGATAAGCAACTGTGAATTCGAAGAGCGCACAGTGGTATGCCCATATGATACAAGGACTCAGCATCTTCGATAGCATTAGTTAAGCTACAGTAAGTTGGCGATAATGCCGTTATAGCTCAAACTTTCATGCGATTTTTAAAAATTGTTTTTATTGTTACAGTTATCCACGGGCAGTGTTGCTCAGTCTATCAGTAACTGAGGTTTTCCTGGTTTTGATTCATCTGTGGTTCATACTGCTCGTTCACACTCCCCAATCACACACCCTGGGCAAGCCTTAGAAACTTAGCTAATAAATTCCTGAATGATTTGTTAGGTATCGCCCAATGAAATTGTTCAAAAAATGTTCAAATGTTTGTAAATCTTATGGGACTTAACTATGGGGTCATCAGTCCCTAAGCTTACAAACTACTTATGAACTAGCTTATACTAAAGACAGCACAAAAATCCATGCCCGATGGGGGATTCGAGCCCCCGACGGGGAACGGCCTCGTGCATCGTAGCATAGCGCCACAATGCGCTCGGTCGCTCCGCCGCGGCGAAAACGTACAAATGTTTGTGAATTTAAGGGATTAATTGCTGCGGTTATCAGTCCCTAGACTTACAAACTACTTAAACTAACTTATGATAAGTACAACACACACGCATACCCATGCCCAAGGGAGGACTCGAACCTCCGAAGGCGAGCAACCGCGTGCTCCGCAGCAAGGCGTGTTGAAGGAAGTGTTGGCCACTCCTGCGCGGCAACGCCCAGTTCATAGTGCATGCTAGTAATCATTGAGCTCTCCTCACCTAGGCAGTCTACCGTTACGGCTTTTCCAATATCAACTCTGTACTTGCCTCCTAGTTTTATACTTGGGGCTGCGCTAATCTTGACATTTACAGGACAGTTACGCTCTGTATCATTCACATATTGTGGCTCTTCTCCAGACAGGAACCGAAGACAGTCATACTTTTCAGCGTATTTTTGATGATTTGTTTGGCATGCTTTTCAAATCAAATGTTCAAATATTTGTTAAGCTTATGGGACTTACCTGCGAGGTCATCAATCCCTAAACTTACAAACTAACTTATACTTAAGACAGCACAAACATCCATGCCAGAGGGAGGATTCGAACACCCAACGGGGAGCGGCCTCGCGCGTCGGAGCCTAGCGCCTCACTGCGCTCGGCCACTCCGCCGCGGCTGTCGTGTTTTTCTTCATTACTGTATCCTTCATGAATTGCTTATAGGATCCAAAAAATTATGAATAGTGATGCACGCCGTTGCCAACATCGGAGTGATAGAACTTCTGTCAAAGAGACGGCCAAGCAAGAATGGTCTCGCGCTCTAAGGTACTTTGCTGTGGTGTGCACGGTTGCTCCCCCTCGGAGTCTTCAAGCAGAGTATCTTTAAAACGTATAAACGGAATTTCTTCTGCTGAAGACATATTGAAACGTTCGGATCAAGCACAGAAAATACTTCTCCTTTGCGTACGATATTTTTCCAGAATATTCGTTCCGATACCGAGGACCGTTGGGGAAACATCGGGAAGTTGCGTTTCACCTCGAATATTCGAACTGTACTGACGATTGCGGTCGTTAATACGGAGTACTTCCACGAATCAATTAGAAGCTTCCACATCTACAACCTGAATACATTTGAGTGTTGAAAAGGACACTCGTGATGAGCTGTATACATCTGGATCTTAACAAAGACGTACGCATACTGAAATAACTGCTGCTGTTGTCGCTTCTCGTGCCTTTTGCACTGACACAGTGAACAACCTAAAGCCCGGAAGGCAATGACAAATCAACCACGAACCAGCAGAAGTGACCACTAACGTTTGACTTGTATACAGAGCGTTTGTTTTGATACATCTAAATATCTCTAAAACTGCGCATCGTACGCAAAAAAAGGTTATAGGTGAAAAGTTGACACTTGTGATACACGATTGGCCACCGCCTAAGCATTCATCTACGTCGGCTGCGTTAACTTTGTATTTTGAAATATCAAAAATAAATAAATAAATAAATAAACCTTAAAGTTCACTCGTACCAATGTTTTCTGTTCGTGGTAGTAAGTGCCTTAAGCGATAAATATCATGTGCGCCTGTTACTGCGTTTAAGAACCGACGCATTTTATACTAAGTTACATTTACGGTTTAAATGTAAACATTTTGTTTCTAAAGGCTAATACTTTGTGTTCGAAATTTAGTGTTGCAAATTTGATTGCTCAAACACTCCACCAGACAGGCTTTTAACGTGCACGAATTAATAGATGTATCAAAATCGAATGTACTGATGGTGATCGTTCATAGTGAATTGTAATTATAGTGAGGGATCAAGAACACCTAAGAGTGCTCAGTAAGAGCGAAAGGTAACTCTTTAAGGTAAAATATATGTTTTAAAGTAGAATAATAAAAACTGGTGTGAGTAGTAACTAATCGGAAGAGTTTCTTTTTGCCGGACGCGGTGGCCGCGGGTACTGAGGCGCTCCAGTCACTGTCCGCTACGGTTGGGGGTTCGAATCCCCCCTCGGGCATGGATATTTGTGCCGTCCTTAGTATAAGGTAGTTCGTAAGTAATTTGTAAGTTTAGGGACTGATGACCCCGTAGTTAAGTCCCATAAGCTTAACAAACATTTGAACATTTTAGTTTCTTTTTAATACCTGCTTTAATTGCCGCATAAATCTTATGTTAATGCATACCACACGACGCAGGCTAACACAAGCGAGTAAATACAAACTTGCGTTGCCAAAATGCCATTCTCTTATATACATTTGCTACCTACAATACGCACTCAATTTAGTTATTTTGGCGTTGATATTATGTATTACAATTGCTTTGAGAAGTCCTAATGATTCATTTTCTTCACACTACAGAATGTTATAATGATGAACAAACCCAGTTGCTTAAATTTGTAAATTAAAGCTCTTGAAGTCCCCTTCGAAGTTTCTTTGTGCGTACTTTGATTTAAAGAGGAGTTACGTAAGTCTAACGGTAGGAGGACGCTCCGAAGGTTACCTTGATTAAAGGGTGTGGATAGCTATTCATATCCATTCGCCGAAGAAAGATAACGTCAACAGTCATCCATTCTGTGCACACATAATGAATTAATTTATAATTCCCGTTGAGATTCGCTTATCTTCAATGTCAATGAATGTCGGCCGTAAGTGTTACGTCAAGAGTTTGAACACACTGTGTTCTCAGCAAAGCTGAAGTGCTGCTTGTTGCGTCATCAGAACAGAACTCCGCCCATTAAATGGCACCAGTTGAAAAGAAGAATTGACGGACTATTGTCTGCATCGCACTGTCGACACCAATCAAATAAAACAAAAAGTAGCCCGCAGATAAATATGAAATTGTGAATTTCAACTGATCCCCGCAGCGCACGTTCTTCAGTACACAGTCATTTGCAGAATTTTCCCGCCCGTGTTCATTTACAACATTGTGCGTAGCCACGCAATTTATAACCATGTAGAAACGTCCAGGATGTTGGGAGGAGGAGGGGGGGGGGTTATGTGAGGACGACATAATGAGCAATCCGTCCGCGATATTATTTCGGTATCAGATTGCATATTGGACAGAGCTATTCTGGATTTAACGCCCTCTATTTGCAAAACGTAAGGAGTGGGTGTGACACAGTGCTCCAGAGCAGACGGTTACTGAACTTGAGCATACGGAATAGGATCCTAGATACGCGAGTGCCTCAGAGAATTCTTTAGTAATTGCTTACAACTGTCGCAGAGCCACGTCATCAGATGCGTATAACAGTCAAAAGATGGTAGACTCAGTGACAAAGGAGTGGTGGCCAACCGTCAATATTAACAGCTCTTCGTATCTGTCAGCGTTTGTTGTTGGTTGTTTAGTTGAGCACCAGTCACATGACACATTTGTCGACCTCCCGTGTTTTATTTTATTTCTTATTTATTTTCATTATCCGTCCTATATGCACCACGTTTTAATGTTGACGGTTGGGCTCAAGTCGTGTGCCATGGAGAACGATGTGTTTTGTTTCTGCAGCGAAGTGTGCACTAATTAGAAACTTTCTAGCAAGTTAAATCTTTGTGGCGGACCGGGATTCGAACCTGGCACGTTTGCTTTTGGCGGGCAAGCGCTATACTAACTGAACTACCCTGACACGCGTCGAACCCGTCCTCAAAGCTCTGTTTTCACCAGTACCTCGACTCCTATCTTTAAAACTTCACAGTAGCTCCACTGCCAACCTTGTACGAATAGCACTCCGGGAAGAAACGATGTGGTGGAGACATGGGTTAGCCACAGCCTAGGCCCTAAGGGGATGTTTCCAAAATGATATTTGGACCCGAGGCGTGCCAGGGTAGCTCATTTGATAGAGCAGTTGCGCGCGATAGGCAAAGATGCCACGTTCGAAGCCCGGTCTGGCACGCAGATTTAATCTGCCAGAAAGTTCGTTGTTTTAACTGTTACATGGATCTGACGATATGCCTTTAGGCCACGAAAACGCCAGTGTCTGAATAAAACTTGGTTCTGTGACAGCTGTTATCGGAGTTTATTTGTAAAATGTATTAACCCAGCTGCGGATGTCCTGAGCTAGGGGCTGTTGATATGTTTATATCGGCAATACGATGTATCGGTATTTAAAAACGTATATTATCAGCTTTTAAAAATATCATCGTCACATTGTGCGTTCGAGGTATTCGGAGGCCCTCCAAGACAAGAGGCCCTCGACGGTCTGCCCCCCCCCCCCCCTTATTCCACCATTGTATTAACTACTTACTTGGCCGGTTGCAGTGGCCGAGTGGTCTGCGGCGCGCCAGTCACAGTCTGCACGTCCGCTACGGTCGGGGGCTACTCACTTATTATTTAATATTGTGTACATAACAAGGTAGCAGCCTGCTTATTTCCCTTGCATTTAGAATTTAAAGGAAAACATGTTATGTGCACATTTTTAAGTTAATTATGGCACTTTTTGCAGATAAAATGCTTGTATTACAGTATTTTTGGTCGACTGTTGTTGCTAAATAACAACAGTATTTCATTCAAATTAACCTGTCATACTTTGTTTTATTAATTTGCCATTGGCTGCATGTCGAAGTAATAATCTTTTCACCGTGATGTTGGATAATTAAACTTATTTTACGTAGTGCAATCGGTGCTAGAAGAAACTTTCGCCGCGGCAGATTAGACGTACGTATTGAGGCGCCCTGCTGCGGTGCGCGCGGCCGTTCGCCGTCGGGGGTTCAAGTCATCCATGGGGCATGGGTATTTGTCGTGTTCTTAGCATAAGTTACTTTAAGTTAGTGTTTTTGTAAGCCTAGGGACAGATAACCACCGTAGTTAACTCTTTTAGATTTACAAACATTTGTATAGAAAATTTTGAGCACTGCGAGGAATATCCTCATCTCTAGAATCTGGCGGGCAGGTTTGCCGTTTCGTCATAAGGATACGAAGTTTCAAAAACATATTTATCATTTGGTAACTGTGTCATGTACGGTAAATCTTCTTGAAGAATACTGATGTGAAGAAATAGCATACTACTTTCTTCTTTTTTCCTTTGTAACGCAAGTAGTGTGGTATTTCTTCACCTCTGAAATGTCATTCTATTCAGATCGCCAGCCTCCAGTACAATCGGACTTCTTTTGTGCCACATGTTACTTTCTTCACACAGCCATTGAGAAAGAGAAACTCAGTATGCAGTAAGACTGTTTCAGACAGTGAAATTATCTGCTACTACAGTTGTAAATAATAATAATAATAATAATAATAATAATAATAATAAAATAATAAATAAATAAATAAATAAAATTCAAATGTAACTTCTTAGATGTTTCCGGCGTAATAACTGTTGATTATCTTCATACCTTCGTGGCAGGATTTCTTCGATCTTCTGACATATCTTCTAAGATGAAATCCGGCCGCAAACTAGTAAAGAGAACCAACCATAATTTCAAATATTTACCGAAAATTACGAAAAAAATATAAAATAAAAATGTAGGCACTCGATATTAGCATTTTGATGTCGAAAACTCGATATATAAAAAATAAATATATGGCTAAAAGCAATATTCCCGATATACAGGATGTACCAAAAAGAATGGCATATATTTGCGCGGTCGAAAGTACAAAATAGAATAGAAACAAAAATGTCCCTGTAAATATGAGTCCACAAACGAGCTGATTACGAATGTTTGGTTCCAAGCCGCCTCTGACGTCATTGTAAACATCGTCCTAGTTACTACATATTAACTTGAAATTTAGACTTTACTATTAGGTTTTACATCTCATTTAGTTCACATTTCACGTATGTGTTACCTGTTAAAAGAAGATGTTCGAAGTGTCTTCTTTGCATATGGATGCAGTACTGTGCTCGTGTCTGCAATGAATTTCGCTATCCTTGACAAGCGTGTACAACTCTCCGCTCCAGTTCTTCAACCGCGTTAACTGCAGTGTTCTACACCTCAGACACAAAAATCCAAAGGATTTAGATCAGATGATCTTGGAGGCCAAGGTACAGGTCTGCCTTGACCTATTCAACCTTGGCTGTATATGCCCGTTAGCAGCAGCAAAATGTGCCACTGATCCATCATGCATGTCAGGCAATCCTGGCAGATGACATCGCCAAAAGGTAAGGTAAGGGGTAAACCGTATGATGTTACAAACAATGACGTTAGTGCCAGCTTGGATCCATCCATGGGTATTGAACTCGAAAACTGCTCGTTTGTTGACCCATATTTAGAGCGGCATTTGTGCTTTCATTATCGTGAGAGTTAGCATCATCCCACAGACTTATAAATATTTGAAGTTCTCGTCATCCTTTTGATTCAATTTTAGGAACAATTATTGATTTACATGGTGAATCTAAATTCGCGCACTCGGGCTTCGCAGCGCGATTCTTCACATGCTCGTCCTGCGCATATTTCCCCCTTCCCCCTCCAACCCCTGGGGCCTCACGGTTCTTTCGTGAGTACGTGCGTGGTGAGCATGGGGCCCCGAGCTAATGTAGTCTTCCTTCCATCTTTACTTCCCGGACTGCATTTCCTTCCCCATCCCCTCCTTTCCTATCCTCACTCCTTCCCCTCCCCACCGGGGGACTGATAACCTCTGTAGTTTAGTCCTCCTAACCCAACAAAAAAAACCAAACCCCAACCCATATTTCCGGCAGTAAATGGACGTCGAAGATTGAGATGGGTGTATGTCCCATACGTCAGTGTGTTTCAGAATTACATTACTAGACCAATAAACTTCTAGGGAAATGTGGGACGTGTCTTGAAGTACAAAATGAGCATGGAAACCCATGACTGAAAACGCCATTCAACTACGCTACGGAGATTCCAAGTTACAGGCACCAGCTCCTGCCGCTAGACATGCCCTGCAGCAACTTCGACGCTCTGTAGCGTCATTGGATGGGTTTCTATGCTCACTTTGTTCCTCAAGACACCTCCCGCATACCATAGAAGTTTGTTGGTGCAGTAGTATAATTCTGAAAGACGCTGACGTTCAAAAATGTTAGTAGAACTTATGGGACTTAACTACGGGGTCAACAGTCCCTAAGCTTGCAAACTACTTATGAACTATATATACATGTGGCGTCTGTTCGGAAAGAACAGACGTCACTTTTGATCCTGCAGTTGTTATTATTTAATATTCACAGAATATATGACATCAACTGCGATTGGGCAAAGCTGAAAATTTGTACCCAGCCGGGATTCGAAGCCAGGTCTCCTGCTTTCTAGGCAGTTGCGCTGACCCCTACACCACTGGGGACACAGTGATCACCGCACCTGCAAGGACTACCTAAGCACGCCCCCCGTCAGATACAAATTCCCACCTTCACCCTGCCCACAGTATTCAAACTCGTAGTTATGAAACTAATTCCCGTAAGAGTAAGGCCTTCAAACTTGCTCACCCCTCCCCCGTCACCGACGTATTATATATATACACGTGGCGTCTGTTCCGAAAGAACTGTATCGTTAGTGGGGAGGGGTGGGCAAGTTTGAAGCCCTTACTCTTACAGGAATTAGTTTCATAACTACGAGTTTGAGTACTGTGGGCAGGGCGAAGCTGGGAATTCGTATCTGACGGGAGGCGTGCTTAGGTAGTCCTTGCAGGTGCGGTGATCACTGTGTCCCCAGTGGTGTAGGGGTCAGCGCAACTGCCTAGAAAGCAGGAGGCTCGGGTTTGAATCCCGGCTGGATACACATTTTCAGCTTTGCCCAATCGCAGTTGATGTCATATATTCTGTGAATATATACTTATGAACTGCCTGTAACTAAGAACGGCACAAATATCCATGCCTGAGGGGGGATTCGAACCCCCGACCGTAGTGGCCGTGCAGACCGTGACTGGAGCGCCTCCGTCCTCTCGGCCACCGCGGCCGGCACGCTGATGTATGGGACACACACCCATCTCAATCTTCGACATCCATTTACTGCTGGAAATATGCGCTGGACGAAATATTGTGAGAGAAATTTTTTTTATTGCTAGAATGTTAGGAATCGCGCAGCGAAGTGCACGAATTTAGATTCCCCCTGTATGTATGTTTTAACGACCCTAGCACGTCAGTTTGTAAGTGTGTGGACAGCGCGGCTGACTGTGTGGTGTGGTTGCAGGTGACGCACCAGGCGGCGCCGCACGTGCTGCTGGCGGCGGACTGCGCGCCGGGCGGCGTGGGCGGCGGCGGCGGCGGGTCGAGCTCGTCGTCGGACGACGAGGTGCAGGGCCTGCTGGCGGCCATGTCGACGCCGGTGCGCTTCCGCACGTGGCCGCCGCTGGACGCGCACAAGCCGGGCCGCTCGCTGTCGCCGCCGCCCAAGCTGTTCCACTACGCGGCCGCCGCCGACGCCGACGCCGCCCCCGCCGCCGCCCCCGCCTGCGGCCTCGCCCCCGCCGCCGCCTCCTCCGCCTCCGCCGCCGCCGCCGCCGCCGACGCCTCGCCGCGCAAGAGGCACCGCCACACGCCGCGCGCCTCGCACATCCCGCGGCCCTGCCTCGACTTCGAGAAGATGCAGCAGGTACGTCCGTCCGTCTCACTGAGCAACCACAGAACACAGTTAAAATGTAGGTGTTGACTTAAAATTGCAGTTGTCTGAGTGACTTACACTGTTTTTTTTTATTAGAATCGTGGATATCCCCTCAACAGGTTTCGCAAGTTTATAGTTGCATCCTCAGGTCCAATTACTTTACAAAACTGATATAAGGAACACATTATTGGGGCGATATACAATTATTTAATAAGAACTTTGCAGCCAAGATCACTTTCTTCATTTAATTACATAACCGGTTTCGGCGTGCTAGACGCCATCTTCAGACCTGTAGTAATTTTTTACATGACTTCACAGCTATTACAACAATTTTTAACAGAGCAAAATGGTGTACAGCCACATCAAAATTGTTGTAAAAATTGTTATAATAGCTATGAAGTCATGTAAAAAATTACTACAAGTCTAAAGATGGCGTCTAGCACGCCGAAACTGGTTATGTAATTAAATGAAGAAAGCGATCTAGGCTGCAAACCTTTTATAAAACTGATATTCTTTTAATAAAATGAATATTTAGATGTCAATGTTAGTATTAAAATAGCAAAAATAAAAAGGAAAAAAAATTAATAAAAAGATTGATTTTTTTTAAAAAAAGGGGAAAAAATAAGTGCTTTTCCTAATTATCAAAAATGTTGTTTCTGAAACAGATGATCCGATGATGGTAATTGTGTAGTACCGGAACTAGTTATCTTAGCAATAAAATAGTGATTTTGTCAACATTTGTTATCAATTACTTAACATCGCTCCTTAAAACATGATAAAAACTGACATTACATTTTCTGCATTAATGAAAAGAATCCAAGGAGGCCTACAATTCTCGTGATTTTTTTTCCGTGGACTTTTATATGGACCTTGATATGTCGATTACTGGATTGGACGTCGCCCCCGATGAACTCACTGCATAGCAGTGTGTCTCTAACGCTATAGCGTACGACAAATTACTGTCGTTGAGTGACTATACAGGGTGACATTTACCCAGTGTGCAAACTGTCGTTGAGTGACTATACAGGGTGACATTTACCCAGTGTGCAAACACTAGGAGCTTATCGAGGAGAGAATGCGCAACAACAAGCGTCTGATGAACTTACGTTCTCCGCGCGGGAGTGGCCGTGCGCTCTAAGACACCTCGCTGCAGAGTGAGCGTCTGCTCCCAGACGGACGTTCGAGTCCTCCTCGGTCATGTGTGTGTGTGTGTGTGTGTGTGTGTGTGTGTGTTTCCCTTAGCGTAAGTTAGTTCAAGTAGTTTGAATGTCTGATGACCACTGCACTTTGGTCCCAAAGCTCTACAATTTATGTTCGGCATGTTCACGTCTTACAAGTTGACATCGTGGAGGCTGCACCCGAAAAGTGTCCAATGCAGTACCAATACGCTGCTCCAGTGTCTCCACATCTGGAATGGGCCCTGCATACACGATAGTTTTGAGATCACATCCATAAGTAGACATCGCACGAGCTGAGATCTGGTGAAGGAGCACGACATGCAACTGCACCACCTCGTCCGATTCACCGACCAAAGAAGACACGAATGACGTGCGTCAAGGCGTTAACGGCGAAATGAATGCAGCAGCTATGCAGCACTTCCAGTCATCAATGGCGCTCGTTCCAGCAGATCTGACAAAATCACCCGCAACAAACGCCGATAGTTATGGGCCTTTTAAGCGACTTGGGAGGAAGACTGGAGGACTGGACCCAAAATACGCTCGTCAATTATCCCTTCCCGCACGTTCCGGCTGCAGCGATGCAGGTGATTCGCTGTCACTATAGCATGGATGTCTGCACACTGTCCCTCAGATGGCTGTTACGGAACTTGACGTTGTCACTCCCCTACTAGTGGCCTCATCTGTGAATGAGATGGATGACACCGAAAGGGCGACAGAAAGGGCAACCAAGATGACACAAGCACTAGCTAGGCTAAACACTACACAATAGACTCCCAATACAAACATTCAGAACATATCACAGAGCCCTATTTGAGTCAGTAGCATGCTTTGGAGGCAGTGCCTGGGCTCACCGCTTGCAGCTCGAGACCTATGAAAAGAAGATCAGATAAAGGCAAAGAAGCGCTCTCCTTAGGCTGTCCGGGGCTTTCCCAAGAACTCCAGGTGCATGGTGCTTGGAATCCCACCAATAGACTTAATCATCAGGTTAAGGGCGGCCTTGTACTGGCTTAAGATGGGGAGACCTGATAAGGTTCAGGAGATGACAGGCCAAAACATCACTGAGAAGCGCCAACTCTTCAAATGGAGGATGGACACATGGCAAAGGGAATGGGACTTATCTAAAAAGGGACGTGACTGTATAATTAATTCCCAGATATCAGGGAACGTCTGAGACTGGGCCATACCAATCCCAGCCGGGGTATGGTCCACTTTCTGACAGGTCATGGTCCCTACCCCACGTACTTGAACTACATGGGGCTCAACGACACCCTAGCATGTACATGCGGGGAGTTTGGCTTCCCCGAACACACAGTCTTACACTGTACAATATACAGAACACCAACTCACGCAACACTACCAGACGACCAAGACATACAGACGATCATCCGGGACAAAGACACATGGGAGATACTAAACCGGATAGTCGAGGTATCCACCCTCAAACAGCACGAATACAATAGTATACGGACTCAGCACCTACCTTGGTACTAACAGAGAACACGACATGACTCATGGCACAGCAGCAGCAATGAAGGCACAGACAGTGATGAGGGCTCCAGCACAGACTCGGACACCTCTGAATCATCTCTACAATACCTTACATACGGATCAGTCCAAATAATTAAGCCAGAATGCATAAAATTTATCAGCCAAACGAGAACAGTTTAGGAACAAATAAATTGTACATTAGACTGGCCACGGCCGCAGGGCTCGATGTTAATTCCGAGGCCTCCGCCCCTGACGTGTCATCGAGAATAGTTTTCTCTCCCCCACTTTCCACTATCCTTTCATCTTTTCACCTCTACTTAAATTATAGCATAGATTTAAGTTACTAACACCACCCCACTTTTCCTATTTCCAAATTAGTTTCATTTTAATTAGAACCATTTTTCCCGAACCGATAGTTAAATTCAATATAAGACACATATTTGGGATTCGTGGTTGCTTGTGGAGTACGCCAGTGACAAAACTGTTTCCGATGTCGAAAGTCTGCACACGCCTTAAGTGGTAACAGTGTTAGTTTCTCCGTAAAAGTCTCTCCGCAGTGGCGTTCTCCGTGTGTCTCGCGTTGTGGGGTTGGCAGCACAAAAAAGCGCACCTGCACGTGTTCTGTGGGCCTGCAGTGGCGGTAGTGTTGCGTGTGCGCTACAGCTGTTACTTGTGTTACTGTCTTCTTCTTGTATAGCCCTACGTGCACCGCGAGACACGCGGAGCTCGCCGCTGCGGAGAGACTTTGTGGACACACTGTAGCAGCAATTGTCATGATCGCCTCTCTTACTCTGTATTGACGGGACAACTGCCTGGTACTGACCCGGCGGTAGCCTTCCACAGTGTTATTTTCCTCCAATTCGGGCCATTTCTGGTACGTCGTTCACGATTTCCTGCTTCTTTTAAACGACCCTTTCTCAGACAAACGGCGAAACACTCTTGCAAACATTGAATGCTGTGGTTATTACCGGCGGGGATAGATCTGCCGTTTCAACCGTTCTGTCTGCCGCCCATTGCCATTTGCCTTTCTGTAAGGCAAGCTGTCGATTCGAATACTTGAGCAGGAAGAATAATGAATCACCTAGTACCATCACAGAAGAAGGCGCTGACGCATGACGTACGAGGAACAGTATTACGCTCTAGGAGCAAACCATGCATACTGTAACTGTAGCTGAATTGTACAGTGCGTATTGGACTGCTCTGTAACAAAGTATGAATGATTAAATGCTCTGTAGCATGGAAATCATGCATTTCCGAGCATAAGCTTCATGTAGTCTATTTTTGTTCTATATCTTCTAACATATCAGTCGCTAGAGTTTCTATACGGTGGAGAGAATCAACTTGTAGAAGCATACTGGTTGACGAGTTTTTCTGTGGTGACATTACTGACAGCTAGCTCTAAATAAAGAATAATTAAAGTGCGCTGGCCGCGGTGGTCAAGCGGTCTGCGGCGCGCCAGTCACGGTCTGCACGGCCAATACGGTCGGGGGTTCGAATCCCCCCTCGGGCATGGATATTTGTGCCGTCCTTAGTATTAGCTAGTTCATAAGTAGTTTGTAAGCTTAAGTCCCAGAAGATTTACAAAGATTTGATTTTGAGATTTGAATTAAAGTGCTTCAAATAAGCAGGAAAAACAGTGTCACAATTCGAGTTCCGTGTTACTGGTGTGCTACGTGAGACCGTCATCGTTACCTAGAGACGTGGAATGGAACAAGCTCAAAAAGAAACAAAAAAACTACGGGGTCATCAGTCCTTAAACTTACAAACCACATATGAACTAGGTAAGACTAACGACGGCACAAATATCCATGCCCGAGGGGGGATTCGGACCCCCGACTGTAGTGGCCGTGCAGATCGTGACTGTCGACCACATCCATCTGCGCAATCGTACCAGTGCGAAGCCCCTACACGTCACGGCAGCTTTATCATGTCACTCAGTGCCCTCCAGCCAGACCTCCTGACGCAGAACTTCCCGTCCCCCTTGCGCACGCATGTGCTCTCCATTCCTTTCTCTGCGCGCGCTCGTAACACGTGACCCAGCCAACCACAGCGCGATCGGTCCAATGTTTTTCCGGAATCAATCCCTCACTAAATCAGAGACGTTACGGGCCACTTTCCTTGTAAGTGCAGAAAGATTCTACTGTCACCAGCCTACATTTCGCTCTCCTTTTGCGAGAAGAGGAAAGAAAATTAGATTTGGTACAAGATATGGAAGTACTTGCTGCAGACTATGCTTGTGAATATAGTGTCCTGCCCCTATCCCCTGCCGACCGCCACCCCTTCGTGAGGCAGGACGTTTGTCATGGAACGTTTGCCATTGGCATTCGACAAGCATTTCCGACATACTTTATCACCAACTATACAAACCCGTAACGTAACGTGATTGTATATCCGCATCATTGCTACCGTCCACCTGCGTTTTTTTATAGGTTACTTTCTTTGTGTGTGGACTAACTACAGGAAATAAATTTCGTAAGGAGAGAGCAATAAGTGGAAGCTGTTAATGCTATTCGTCGGAGTGGGAATTTAAACTTGGTGGGCTCGTTTGTGGTGTTGGCACTGGAGGTCGTGTACCACTAATAGTTCCATACAGCTGCGTCAAACATCGACGGCGAGCTCACTTAGACTCATAAATAGGCGCTTATTTTGAACCTGTTGTTGTTGTTGTGGTCTTCAGTCCGGAGACTGGTTTGATGCAGCTCTCCACAATACCCTATCCTGAGCAAGCCTCTTCATCTCCACATAAGAACGACAACCTACATCTGTCTGAATCTGCTTACTGTATCCATCTCTTGGTCTTCCCCTGCGATTTTTTCCCCACACACTTCCCTCCAACGCTAAATTAACAATTCCTTGATGTCTAAGAATGTGTCCTACCAATCTATCCCTTCTTTTAGTCAAGGTATGCCAGAAATTCCTTTTCTCCCCAATTCTGTTCACCTCCTCATTAGTTACGCGATCCACCCACCTAATCTTCAGCATTCTTCTGTAGCACCATATTTCAAAAGCCTCAATCCTCTTCCTGTCCGCACTGTTTATCGTCCATGTCTCACTCCCACACAAGGCAACACTCCATACAAATGCCCTCAGAAAGGACTTCCTTAGGCTTAAATCAATATTCGATGTTAACAAATTTCTCTTTTTCAAGAACGCTTTTCTACCCATTGCCATTCTGCATTTTATATCCTCTGTACTGCGACCATCATTTGTTATTTTATTGCCCAAGTAACAAAACTCATCTGCCTCCTTTATTGCTTCGTTTCCCAATCTAATTCCTTCAGCATCACCTGATTTTCTTACACTGCACTCCATTACCCTAGTTTTGCTCTTGTTAATGTGCATCTTATATGCACCTTTCAGCACACTGTCCATTCCATTCAATTGCTCTTCCAGGTCCTTTGCTGTATCTGACAGAATTACTATGTCATCGGCAAAATGCAATGTTTTTAATTCTTCCCCCTGAACTTTTATCCCTTCACCAAATTTCTCCTTGCTTTCCTTTATAGCTTGTTCAATGTACAAATTGAATGACATTGGAGAAAGGCTACAACCCTGTCTCACTCCCTTCCCAACCACTGCATCCCTTTCATGCCCTTCAACTCTGACAACCGCTGTCTGGTTTTTGTACAAGTTGTAAATAACCTTACGCTCCCTATATTTTACTCCTGCTTCCTTCAGAACTCGATAGAGTTTATTCCAATCAACATTGTCAAAAGCCTTCTCCAAATCTACAAAAGCTAGAAATGTAGGTTTGCCTTTTCTTAATCTATCTTCTAGGATAAGCCGTAAAGTGAGTATTGCCTCCCGTGTTCCTACATTTCTCCTGAACCCAAACTGATCTTCCCCGAGGTCGGCTTCTACCAGCTTTTCCATCCTTCTGTATATAATTCGCGTTAATATTTTGCAGCCATGACTTATTAAACTGATGGTTCTGTAGTTTTCACACCTGTCTGCACCTGCTTTCTTAGGGATGGGGATTATAACATTTTTCTTAAAGTCTGAGGGTACTTCACCTGTCTCATACATCTTACACACCAGGTGAAACAATTTTGTCATGGCTGGTTCTCCCAGAGACTTCAGTAGCTCTGAGGGAATATCATCTATTCCAGGTGCCTTGTTTCGACTTAGGTCTTAGGTCTATTTTGAACCTATAGGAAAGAAAACTGGCCTTGCCGAATCAAACCTACGTCACATGGCGTCGTGTCGGGACGGGTGGGGGGGGGGGGGAGATCACATACAACTAGGGGGAGAGTTGGGCCAACACACTCTGGACATGAGTTCAGTGTCCTGCTACTGAAGCCACCATCGGGTTTCTCCATATCCCTTGTCCCGACACTCACAACACAAACACAAACGATGGACGCATTACAATACACATACATACGTCACTCTCACCTGGCCGAAAGAGACAGCTCAAAGGCAGCATTACCGTACAGTGAATGAGATTAAAATTTTAAAATATTTCGAACATTTGTAAATTCGGGGGGCGATATATTTCGTTTCTATTAGGGGAAAAAAAAACCATAAGTTGCTCAACATCGCTTAAATTTTTTTATTCGTTTCGGTTCATTTCGGGGGATCTAAGCTGCCATCATCAAGATCTTGTGTGTTGTTAACTGAACATGATTCTCATGTCAACCATTTGTCTTCGATTAAAGTAGGATGCTGGTGACAAGGCTAAAAATTATATATAACGTCAAAAACATATCAAGGCTAAAAACCACGTCAAAATAAAATATAAAACATATATAACACATAAATCAGCGTGCCATGGCTATCAAATATGTAATAATCAGGTGTTATATGTTTTTGACGTTATATATATGTTCTCTATTTTAATCCAAGACTACTGGTTGACATGAGAATCATGTTCATTTAACAATATACAAGATGTGAAGTTGGCAGCTTTGATCCGCCGAAACAGCATAAATAATTTTCAGACTGTATTGGGGAACCAAAGCTTTTTGTATTTTTAAAATTTTTCAAACTGAACCAGCTGAGCAACCGTGGCTGCATTTTTCCCGCAGCAAACAGCGGTTTACAATTCTTTTCATGATGAGTACTCTTGTTATAAGTTTTGTAATTGTCAGTAATGAAACGAAAAAAAAAAAAAAAAAAAAAAAAAAAAAAAAGAAACCGCTTGTTTCTCAGTCGACGGTGAGAGTCTGATAATATGATGTAAACGAGCAGAGTTTGTATTAACAGCAATCGGAATGATAAATTTTGTTTCAGTTCCACAATTATTACTGGGCATTCAAGTTTGCTGTAGCTTCATTCTCTCTCTCCCTGTCCCTCCGTATCCGTGTCTCACTGCAGCTCGTAATGGAGTATGAGCAACCTGAAATAAAAAAAAAAAAGGCCAACTAGGACCAAATAATGGGCGAAGTTGGTTACGTGTTTCCTAGACGAATCGCGTCGCTCGGCCGCTGGTCGTGGCGCCAGCCAGCCAGCGATTAATTAATTACTGCGTCGCTGTAATTACTCTGGCTTTCATCGCGCCGGATTGATTAAAACTTGCTCCTGTGCCGCTGCCGCTGTAACCGGCGACAGAATCGGAACAGCGGAACGCCGGATTTTTAACTGACTGCTGCCGAGTTGGACGGCTGCCTGTGGCTTTCATTATCGGTCACGAATATTAATTTGTCTGTAGTCCCTTTTTTTATTATATACAACAGTTTCTCTTAATGAGCAGCCGACAATATGTTGCCGTTACAAACTTTTATCTACTCGCAGTGGAACTTAACTGAAATTTGAAATTCGCTGCTGTTGAGTGATCTCCATTTATTTGCAATACTGTCGCTGTTAAAGAAAGTGAAGGACCCACGGCATGTTTAGAAGTGCTATGTTACACGTACTATTTCAAAATGTTCAAATGTTTGTAGAACGTATGGGACTTAACTAAGGGGGCATTAGTTTCTAAGCTTACAAACTACTTAAGAAGTAGCTAAGACTAAGGACGACATAAATATCCATGCCCGAGAGGGGATTTGAACCCCCGACCGTAGTGGCCGTGCAGATCGTGACTGGAGCGCCTCAGTCCCCTCGGCCACCGCGGCCGGCACGTTCAAATTCAAATGTTTATATAGTATATGGGACTTAACTACGGGGTCATCAGTCCCTAAACTTACAAACTACTTATGAACTAACTAAGACTAAGGACGGCACAAATATCCATGCCCGAGGGGGGATTCGAACCCCTGACCATAGTGGCGCCTCAGTCCCCGGGGCCACCGCGGCCGGCCCGGCACGTACTATTTAACTACCATTTTTTTAAAAAAAGGCCAAGTGACCATATTGTATAATTTTACATAACCAGATGATGGTGGAATAGCCCATTGAAATCAGTCGTCATGCCGGCCCTGGTGGCCGAGGAGACTGAGGCGCTCCAGGTCTGCACGGCCACTACGGTCAGGGGTTCAAATCCCCTCTCGGGCATGGATATTTGTGCCGTCCTAGTTCGTAAGTAGTTCATACGTAGTTTGTAAGTTTAGGGACTGATGACCCCGTAGTTAAGTCCCATAGACTATACAAACATTTGTACAAACATTCAGTCGTCATGAAATAAATAATGCCGGCCGCAGTGGCCGAGCGGTCTGCGGTGTGTCAGTCACAATCTGCACGGCCGCTACGGTTGGGGGTTCGAATTCCCCCTGTGGCATTGTTATTTGTGTCGTCCTTGGTATAAGGTAGTTCATAAGTAGTTTGTAAGTTTAGGGACTGATGACCCCGTAATTAAGTCCCCTAAGCTCAACAAATATTTGAACATTTTTTTAAATAAATAATTGTATTGCGATATTGACTTTCTACTTTTGAAGATCATTATTAACTTACTGGAACTTCTTGTTTGGACGGTAATATTTCAATAACCATTTGCGCTAACCTGATTAAAATAAAGTATTCGGTTCTATTTTCAGCAATATGAGAAAACTGTCAGATTTTCTACTGTCGGCTAACACGAATATTTTCCGGTTGTGTATTCCTTCAATCTATTATAATGTGCGGAAAAGTGGCTGATCTGGTGACTTTGTCTTTCAGAGACAGCTACGCTGAGTGGTTGGGAAAAATCGGTTCCAAGATGAGGGAAGCAAGGACATAGAACAGGGTGCGAATTTTACGGGCGCCAGCTCGCTATTGGCAACCGAAATTTGGTTGTCGGCGGTCTGGGCTTACATATAAATTTTTTTCTAAAAGCACAGAAGCTAGCGTCAGAATTGTACAAGCCTGAAGAGGTAAGCGGCATTTACATTTTTTAATAAGGCAGGCCTACATTCCCAGATACTCGTCTCAGTATTTTTAACATCCTTTCTCAGTATTTGTGCAAATAACGGACCTCATTGAACCCCAGTTTTGTTTTGACATCACGGCTACTTACATTATCAATACACTTTAGGTTTCGGTCTGGAACGCCACGTTGCGTGACGCTTGGCCTCCCGCATCCGAGGTTCGAATCCTCCCTCTGGGGGGTTCGAATCCCCCCTCGGGCAAGGATATTTGCGTCGTCCTTAGTCTTAGTTAGTTCATAAGTAGTTTGTAAGTTTAGGGACTGATGACCCCGTACTTAGGTCCCATAGACTATACAAACATTTGAACATTTTTTCCTCCCTTTGGCATGGATGTTTGTGTTGTCTTTAGTATAAGTTAGTTTGTAAGTAGTTTGTAAGTTTAGGGACTGATGAACCTGCAGTTGGGTATCATAGGCTTGACAAACATTTGAACACTTTAGGCTTGTTCAAGAAGCAGTCAGTGGGTGCATGCGTATTGCAGAGCTATGTATAAGCTTTACCTTCTCCTGCTTCTGTCTAATTGAGGTGTGACTGTTTCCTGTACAAGCAACGACAGCAAGCAATCTGATTAGCATACTCTACTCGGGAATTTTTTTCTGGTTCTTTCTAGAACCTCTAGCAGTACGGTACGGTGGCACGGCGCGGGCTGGAAGGAGCCTCGTGGTTGAGCACTGCAGGGCAGTGAGCGATCGTCAGCTGTTGGCCCGTCACGGCTATAAATACTTGCGGGCGCCACGGCGAGCAGGTGCCCGCAGCGTAGCACCGAGCATTCCCGCCGTCTCTGGCAGTGTCAACAAGGCGCTGCAGCACGCGACACGTTGCTGTTGCTGTTGTTTATAGGTGACAAAAACTACACACGCGACACGGCCAGCGACTAGGGCACTCCATTCCAATTGCGGCATTCTCATAAGCTCAAATTCAAATGTTTGTGTAGTATATGGGACTGAACTAGATTTCCTTGATAAGCTCTTCTACAGCAGCTTGTAAGAATGTATATACATGTGGCGTCTGTTCCGGAAGAACAGGCAGTTGCGCTGACCCCTACACCACTGGGGACAAAATGTTCAAATGTTTCTATAGCTTATGGGAATTAACTACGGGGTCATCAGTCCCTAAACTTACAAACTACTTATGAACTAACTAATTCTATGGACGGCACAAATATCCATGCCCGAGGGCGGATTCGAACCCCCGACCGTAGTGTCCGTGCAGACCGTGACTGGAGCGCCTTAGTCCCCTCGGCCACCGCGGCTGGCAGGGCTCTTTACCTATACGAAGTGATGAGTGCTATCGACAAGGGATCTCAAATTGATTCCGTATTTCTAGATTTCCAGAAGGCTTTTGACACCGTACCTCACAAACGGCTATTAATCAAACTGCGTGTTTATCCTCAGATTTGTGACTGGATGGGGAATTTCCTGTCAGAGAGGACACAGTTCGTAGTAATCGATGGTAAGGCATCGACTAAAACGGAGGTGACGACCTGCGTTCCACAGGGTAGTGTTATTGGTCTTCTGCTGTTCCTTATTTACATAAACAATTTGGGAGAAAATCTAAGCAGCTCTCTTAGGTTGTTTGCAGACGACGCCGTCATTTACCGCCTAGTAAAATCATCTCAAGACCAAAACCAACTGCAGAACAATCTAAGTAAGATATCGGGTTGGTGTAAAAATTGGCATTTGAAAGTGTAAAGTCGTCCACATGAGTACGAATAGAAATCCGTTAAACTTTGTTTAGAAGATAAATCAATCGAATGTGAAGGCCGGAAACTCCACTAAATATTTAGGAATTACTACTACTAAATATAAGTAGCTCTCTTAGGTTGTTTGCAGATGACGCCGTCATTTACCGTCTAGTAAATTCATCTGAAAACCAAAGTCAACTGCAGAACGATCTGAGTAACGTATTACTATGGTGTAAAACTTGGCAATTGACTCTAAATGATGAGAAGTGTGAAGTTGTCCACATGAGTACGAAAAGAAATCCTTTAAACTTTGTTTACAAGATAAATCAATCAAAATGAATACCGTAAACTCCACAAAATAGTTAGGAATTACTATTACTTCAGACTTAAACTGGAAAGAACACGTAAATAATGTAGTACGAAAGGCGACCCAGAGATTGCGTTTTATTGAAAAAACACTTAAAAGATGCAACAGGACTACTAAAGAGACTGCATACACCACGCTTGTCCGTCCGTATTTGGAGTATTGCAGCCCAGTGTGGGATCCTTATCAGGTGGGTTCGACGGAAGTCATCGAAAGAGTCAAAAGAAGGGCCGCCCGTTTTGTATTGTCACGAAACAGGGGAGACAGCATTACGGAAATGATCTGGAATGGGAATCATTACAACAACGGCGTTTATCGCTGCGGCGTGGTCTACTTAAACTCCAATCCCCAACATTCTCCTCTGAATGCGAGAATATATTGTTGACTGCTACCTACATAGGTAGAAATGATCATCAGAGCTCGAACGGAGAGATTCAGGTGTTCTTTCTTCCCGTGTGCTATTCGAGAATGGAATGGTAGATAAATAGTGTAAAGGTGGTTCGATGAACCGTCTGCCAGGCATTTAAATGTGTATCCCATGTACATGTAGATACCCGTGGGCTGACAGTGCTCTGGGCGATCTTGCCTGATTGGCTTACCGAATTGTGCTCTTCGGCCAACTATCGGCACTATTCGATCGCTCCTTGCAGGCTAAAAAAGGTGGGGAAGAGGAGTGAATGGAAAGAAAGCAACGAAGAAATTAAGCACGTAAGAGGAAATGCAGGATGGCAGCTGTGCACCTTGAGCCCATTGTTTGGAATTACAATACATTTAAAAAAATTTAAAATCAGGATACACAGAGCTATGGTTGAGAGGATTTCTGCCGCGGTGGAGTAGCCCAGCGGTCTAAAGCGTCTCGTTGCGGAGCGCGCGGTTGCTCGCCGTGGAGGTTCGAGTCCTCCCTGGGGCATGGGTGTGTGTGTGTTTGTCCTTTGGTTAGTTTACCTAAGTTTAAGTAGTTTGTAAGCTACGGACTGATGACCACGCAGTTTGGTCCGATAGATTTACAAACATTTGTTTGTTTGTTTGTTTGAGAGGATTTCTCTGTATGATAGTGAACTGTGTGAAGCATCCATTGTCAGCGAGAAGAAATTAAGACCAATGGACATGGAAAATTTGAAACAAACTTACAAGTGACGACATAAGGAGGGTATAAAGAACATTGGGGACACAAACACACAGCTTGGAAATACATCTGAAAAGAATTCCCTGCAAAAAATGGCTTAATACAAAGAAATGTTCAAATGTTTGTATTTCTGAGATGCTGCGGTGGAGAGGCCGAGCGCTCTAAGGGGTTGCTCGCCGTCGGAGGTTCGAGTCCTGCCTCGTGCATGGGCGTATGTGTTGTCCTTAGCATAACGTAGTTTAAGTTGTTAGTAAGTCTAGGGACTGATGAGCTTGTTGGCCCCATAGCTTTACAAACATTTGAAAATTTGATCCGTAACGTATCACCCCAGACTGTACGGGCATTCCCGTGCGGCAGTCTAGTAAAATATGGTACTGTATACCTGCACGGCAGAGAAACTCAGAATAGCCTGGTTACATTCTAGCAGTGGTTCTCAACCTATTATAAGATTTGCAACTTCTATTCGTTTTGTACGAGGCGCGTCCAGAAAGTAAGTTCCGTTTGGTTATATAAAACGAACGGGTACAGATACAGAAAAAATATTGATTGCACAAAAATCTACAACTGTTAAACTACTTTTCTACATAGCTTCCGAAATTTTGTAAGCAATTGTCATAGCATGACACAAGCTTTTGAGTGCCTTGTTCATAGAATGTTGCCGCCTGTGTATTCAACCACGTGGTAACATGTTCCTTCAGCTCGTCATCATCGTTGAAGTGTTGTCCACCAAGGACAGATTTTAGGTGCAAGAAGAGGATTACTGTCAAAAGATTTTTTTTCACGATAATGCCTGACCTCACAAACCGAATGTGACCAAACAATTCTTACGGAAATTTCAATGGAACCTGTTTGATCATCCTTCATACAGCTCGGACCTCTCTCCTAGTGACTTTCATCTCTTCTTACACCTAAAATCTGTCCTTGGTGGCCAACACTTCAAGGGTGATAAAGAGCTGTTACCACATGGTTGAATACACAGGCGGCAACCTTGTGCGAAGGATGCATGCAAAAACTTGTGGCACGCTATGACAATTGCCTACAAAATTTCGGCAGTTATGTGGAACAGTAGTTTAAGAGTTGTAGAATTTTGTGCAATAAAAATTTCTTCTGTTTCTGTGTACAATTTCATTTTATTACCAAACGGAACTTACTTTCTGGACGCGAGTCATATATTTAAGTCCTTTTGTGTGTACTTGCAGATCCGAACATGGCAGTTAAACTGCCGAAACCGGTAATCTTAATAAAAAATATAAAACAAAAATCGATATTGGCTCTTGTCTTCAATAAACTTCAGAATTTGTGCCAGTTTAGACAGCACTTCGAGCAAGTACTCCCTGTCTAATGCAATGGGCCGTATGAGTAAAACGGAGTATCTACTTTAAATTCCAGAGAACATACTCAGGTTCGCATGAATAAAGGGAGTCGGAGAATATACGTCAGCGGCGTGAGTAACAGGGTGGGAGAAGTTGCTCACAGCAGAGAACATTCTCCAATTTCATATGAATAAAACTACAGAAGTTTCTCACGACGGGAGAACATTCTCAGATTTCTGGAGTGAGCTCTATGGCATACTCCGTGCTGAGTAACTTCTATTAAGGTTACGTTTTACTGAGGTTTATAATAAAAATGACAACAATTTTGTTACTTAGAAGGCAAAAACAAATTCCTTTACACGTAGTCTTTAAGAAATACGAGGGTCTCTATAAAGTTAATACAAATAAAAACATGTTGTTGACGAGTATCTTTCTTCGGAAAAATCGCGTGACACTTCCAGCATTTTATATAGTGAAGAGAGTGATGTAAGAGGTATGTTTTCATTACCGACATAAAAATGAAACAGAAATGGATTCAGCTGCGTGTTTTACCCATTTGTTTGGCGTGTATATTTACAGTTGTAAACAGCCACATAGCAAAGTAATATTGTTTTTAAATAGGGTCTATTAGTAAGACGTTAAGCTGTTAGTTCCAAATAAAGTGTATCCCAGGACTTCACAGTTTCTATCACAAAATAAATATTACTGCAATACCAGGTAGGCCTACTGAAGTACTGTTTCTATCCAAACCGGTTGGCCTATTTATGATGCGTTTTCTGACTTCGTAATCGTAAGTAAACCCGACAGGAAAATTAATAACTGATTAATTTCATACCTAGCAGCTTGTTTCTTGTTCAAAATCGCATGACCTAACGCTTATGAGCAAACCATTGGGTGTCATATTTAACAACAAGGCCTATCTCATGTTAGAACACTTCGGCAGCTCAAAATTCAAAATGTTCAAATGTTTGTATAGCTTATGGGACTTAACTATGGGGTCATCAGTCCCTAAACTTACAAACTACTTATGAACTAACTAACACTAAAGACGGTACAAATATCCATGCCCGAGGGGGGATTCGAACCCCCGACCGTAGTGGCCGTGCAGACGTGACTGGAGCGGCTTCGGCAGCATTCCATGTTGTAACAGATGAATATGTGATGCATTTTTAAAATTTCGTTCGCAAATTGTGCTAACACAACTTCATTAACAAAAGAGTTTCTCGCGTGTCGAAAATTTTGTATCGTCAGGAGAATACATTTTTCGTAAAAAGTGCATATTTAGCCTTAATAAGTTGCTCCTTCACAACAAACTAATATCTAAACATAGTACAGTTCCTTCTGAACACGTAGATGCCTACTCCATATTTGTACACTTAATAATTTGCCTGATTGGGCTAGTTTAAAGAAATACACGATTGGACAGCTGATCTGTGGTGGACATGACACGCGGAGAACTTACTCAAGAAGGAGGGGAGGTAGCGAGAATGAACTACCTGTTCAGAGCATATGCTTCGAAGTTTTTATTCATACGAAATTGAGCACTTACTAAGAGAACGTTGTGGCAACGAACATGCCGACTGATTAGCCAGGATGGGGGCAGAGGCTCCATTTATTGGACCGGAACCTGTCCTGACAATCACCAAGGCAATGATTAAATTGGAGCTACGTAACTGGCTCAGAAGACAGCACGTAGAATATTGGACCAAAGTCCATCAACAAAAACATGGCAAGGTAATGATGCCAAAGCCTTGTTTTAAAAGAAGCTCTGCAATCCTGGGTCTGAACAGGAGAGAGATTAGACTCATGGTTGGATTGCTGGCAGGCCATGGGGATTTCAAAAAACACCTACATACAATGGGAATAACAGAAGAGCACCCTAAATGTAGGATCTGTGATGACGGTGATGAAACTGCATCACATCTGATCTTCGAATGCATTGCATTGGAGAATAAAAGGCACAGAACATTTGGGACAACCATACCCGAAGAAATTGTGTCTAATAAAGAACTGGTAAAGGGACTCCTTGCACTGTTCAATGGCATTGGTTGGCTTTACTAGACATACAGGGAGCGATACCGCACAATAAACTTAGTTTCGGTGCGGGCAGTGGCGGGTTAGACCAAGACTGTTTTGGCTTCCCTGAAAGACTCAAATCAAATCAAATCAAGAGAACGTTCTTTTGCTCTGAGAGTCTTCTCTGGAGCATGTGCTCTTTTTTATTCATACGACCCAATGACACGCTCTAGAACTCAGTGATCTGTTACTTAATGTTTTAATTAAAAAAGCGCCCTTTATCCACGATCCTGGCACGGGATGAGATATACGGCTCCTCCGCATAGTAAGGTGTCCCGGACCGCTGCTGGCTTTGCTTTATCGCGCGACTAGCTGGGGAGGCCGACTGGGACTGAAGTACGTGTGGCCCGCGACCCGAGTCTGTGCATAGAACTGGCGAACTGGCTGACGCGTAATAGGCGGGGGGAGCGGAGTGCCGAATTTGCGAGCCGGCTGGTATGCTATTAGGGCGCATCCGCATTGTGCTTGCGCAGTATTGTATGCAAACTGGACGGGGCGGCGGGCGCGACAATGCAGGCCTCGCGTCCAGCCCACCTGGCGCTATTCAGCCGCCTCTCTCTGCCCCGGGCCACCGGCTAGAGGCTAGAGGCTGCACCTGCCACCGCCAGCCTCCGCTGGAGTCGCAGCCGCAGTGCTGAGGAAGATAGGGTGTTATCTACAGCGTGGGGGAGGAGCACTTGTCAGTATTTTGGGCAAAGCCGTCGGCACATGGAGCGTGTATTTGAACGTGTACGGCCAACGTGCCTAGGTCTTGACGTCACAACGTGCGATCCCCACGTTGGGAAGGCTTTCATCTACTTTTGTATAGATACTCTGAAAGTCACATTTAAGTGCCCAGCAGAGGCTTCATTACCACTTTCATAACTTCGAAAAACTTACGGGTATGCTGCCAGGTACCAAAATCGACGACGGCCGATATTTCGGCAGGAGGCCAACCTGCAATTTTCAAGGCGAAACTGCAGTGAGGAAGCAATGTGCAACTATCAGCTGTATTCACACCCCGAATATTACCACTGGCGTAAAGAACAGCATGAAAAAAAAAGTGTAAATCGAGTGACATCCAAATTACAAAATCAACAGCAACAACCAGATTTATAAAAAGAAAGAAAAGAATCGTAAGTACCAAACAAAAATGACGCTGTTTTCTCGAACCGAAAATTAGAAAGTAAAAAAAAAACTGTTTGTTATGTTTGCAGATGACAAATAAGCAGGCTACTTTTTTTGTGTAGCCTAATGTAAAAGGTATGTAAGAAAATGCGATACTCGTATACCTAGGCATAATTTTCACTAAACTGAAATAGTTATATCGTCAGATAACCTAAGTAAAATTAAAAAACGAATTAACCTTAAAAAATATTTTAGAAGTACCTAAAAAAAACAGAACAAAAATAAACCATCCCATTGATGATAGCACAAAATGTGCTGAAACATGTTTGTGAAAAATTAAAAATCTGGTGTCTTGCATACGGCGGAAAACCCTCATCATTTATGCGACTATCTTTAAAACCTCGGTTTTCAATGAGTAAACAGAAAAGACAACTCACACCGAGCAAGCAAGCACACAGCGCCGACACGACCAAAGATCAAACCGGTCAGAATATCGATAATAAACATCAGTTCTCGACGGCGCTGTGTGCTTGCTTGCTCAGTGTGTGCTGTCTTTCCTGTTTACTCATTGAAAACCAATGTTCAAATGTTTGTAGAGCTTATGGGACTTAACTAAGGGGTCATCAGTCCCTAAACTTACAAACTACTTATGAACTACCTAATCCTAAGGACGGCACAAATATCCATGCCAGAGGGGGGATTCCAACCCCCGACCGTAGTGGCCGTGCAACCGTGACTGGAGCGCCTCAGTCTCCTCGGCCACCGCGGCCGGCAAGCAATACGGAATCAATCTGCGAACCCTTGTCGATAGCACCCATCACTTCGTGTGAGTAAAGAGTTAGTTGTGTTTCGCATGAACGGTATTTTCTAAATCCTTGTTGAAGTTGGGTCAATAGATCATTCTGTTCGAGATAATTCATAAGATTTGAATACAAGATATGTTCCAAAATCCTGCTGCAAACTGACGTCAATGAAATAGGCCTGTTCCAGGTCTCTGCTTACACTTTATTAAATAGCGCTACAGCTTTTTCAGCTTTTTAACATTGCCAACCGCCTGCATAAATAAGAATTACATTAATCAATTTCCATCCGATTACAAATCAAATAACACGAAAATGTATATAAAATTTTGTTATTAATTTTCCTTATAACCTACGTCTACGATGTTTTGACGTTATACACTAACATATGGTGTGATTGTTGTAAAAACAGCAGTGAAATAATCACGTATTTTGCTGTCGGATACGTTTTTTAGCTGACAGGTTTTACGCAGCTTGTTACGCTAAAACGTTAAATTACAGAAAACTTTCATCAGAGACGAAAAAAAAAAAAAAAAAAATGTTTGTAATTCTATCGGACCAAACTGTGTGGTCATCAGTCCGTACCTTACAAACTACTTAAACTAAACTAACCTAAGGACAATACACACCCATGCCCCAGGGAGGATTTGAACCTCCACGGCGAGCAACCGCGCGCTCCGCAGCGAGACGCTTTAGACCGCTCGGCTATTCCACCGCAGCCATCAGAGACGAGTGTATCGTCAGGCGTGCCCCAGGGGAGTGTGACAGGACCCATATTATTTTCTATCTATATAAATGATCTGATGGACAGAGTAAGTAGTAATTTGCGGATGTTTGCTGATGATGCTGCGGTGTATGGCAGGGTGTCGTCTTTAACTGACTGCAGTAGCATACAGGATGACTTAGACAAAACTTCTAGTTGGTGCGAAGAATGGCAGCTCGATCTCAATGTAGAAAAATGTAAGGTGATGCGCATGAATAGGAAAAACAATCCCATAATGGTCGTAAAAGCATTAGTAGTGAGATTCTTGATGCAGTCGTATCTTTCACATATATAGGCGTAACATTGCGATATGAAATGGAGCGAAGTAGTGAGTAAGGTGGACAGCCGACTTCGGTTTATTGGCACAATTTTGGAAAGATGTCCTTCATCTCTAAAGGAGACCGCGTATAAAACGCTTGTACGACCACGTCTTGATTATTGCTCAAGTGTTTGGGACCCACAGCAGATCAGTTTAAAGGAAGACATTTAAGCGGTTCAGAGGCGAGCAGCTAGGTTTGTTACTGGTAGGTTCGACCAATGTGCGAGTGTCACGGAAATGCCCCCGGAACTCTATTGGGGATCACTGGAGAAAGTACGAAGTTATTTTCAAGAAATTCTGTTCAGGAAATTTAGAGGGCCAGAATTTGAAGCTGAGTGTAGTACGATCTTCCTACAGCCTACTTACATTTCGCGTAGTGATGACAAATATAAGAGAAATTAGGGCTCGAACAAAGGCATATAGGCATTTTTTTTCCTCGATCTGTTTGGGAGTGGAATAGGAAAGGAAATGCCTAGTAGTGCTACAATGTACCCTCTGCCACGCACCTTACGGTGGATTGCGGAGTATGTATGTAGATGTAGATCGTGCCTACGTTTTGACACCACAACGTGCGATCTCCACGTTGGGAAGCCTTTCATCTACGTCTACATAGATACTCTGAAGATCACATTTAAGTGCCTGGCAGAGGGTTCATTAACCACTTTCATAACTTTTCTCTACCGTTCCATTCTCTGATAGCGCGCGGGAAGAAAGAACACCTAAATCATTTCGTTTTCCATCTGATTTCTTTTATTTTATTGGAATGGACATGTCTCCCTAAGAAGGTGGGTGCTAGCAAAATATTTTCACATTCAGAAGTAAAATTCGGTCATTGACACTTCGCAAACAGATCACGCCGCAGTGAATAACATCTTACTTTTAATGATTTCCACCCCTATTCGTGAAACATTTCCGTGACGCTTTCCCCCATTAACGTGATAAAATAAAACGAGTTGCCCGTCTCTGAAACTTCTCAATATCTTCCGTCAGTCCCACCTGGTGAGGGTCCCACACTGGGCAACAGTACTCCAGGAGAGGACGCACAAGTGTGACGTAGGCAGTCTCTTTGGTGGAGCTGTTGCATCTTCTAAGCGTTCTGCCAATTAAATGTAACCTTTGATTCGCCTTGTCCACAATATTTTCTATGTGTTCTCTCCAGTCTAAGTTGGTCGTAATTGTAACTCCTAGGTATTTGGTAGACTTTATGGCCTAAAGGTTTGACTTATTCGTCGTGTAATTGAAGTTCAGCGAATTTCTTTTAGTGGTCATGTGTATTACTTCACACTTTTCTTTATTTAGTGTCAATTGCCAATTTCCGCACCAAGTAGAAATTTTGTCTAAATCGCTTTGCAGTTGCTTTTGATCCTCTGTTGACACCACTAAGCGATAAACGACAGCATCAGATGTAGCTTTCGCAAGGTTCTTCCGGGAAGGGCGCTGCTCGGTCGTGAGTTTACCGACAGACTAGATGTACAGAGGCGTTTCCGCTGTGCTGGCGGGCTGCGCGTATGTCGTGAGTAGGTCGCCCGTCGAGTCCAGACGGCGCGACGTGGCCCAGTGTGGCGTGGCACTGGCGCATCTGGCAACAGCGTCCAGCGTCCAGCGGCCGCAGCCACCAGCGCTCTGTCTCTCTCTCGCCTGCACGCACGGCACAGGCGAGTAGCGGCGCTGTCCCCGGCGGTAACTGGTTCGCCTCCGGCTGACACGGACGGACCATCCGGTGCAGACCACCTCGCATCGCTACATCACCTCAGCTGGGCGCGCTCGCTAGGGAAACCTGCGCGCCAAACACTTGCTCTCCCTCCTACAATTTCAACACCCCCCTCACTTTCTCATTGCCGTGACGATTTCTTTCAATGTTCAAATGTTTGTAAAGCTTATGGGACTTAACTACGGGGTCATCAGTCCCTAAACTTACAAACTACTTATGAACTAGGACGGCACAAATATCCATGCCCGAGGGGGGATTCGAACCCCCGACCGTAGTGGCCGTGCAGACCGTGACTGGAGCGCCTCAGTCTTCTCGGCCACCGCGGCCGGCACGATTTCTTTATGCACCATTGTATTTCCTACCAATATATTCAAATTCTGAAATCAACAGAACTAAAATATATGGAAGTTTGTTTACAACGTGTACAAAAACCAGACAGTAGTTATCAGTAGTCTAGTGTAGTTCGCGAAAGAACTAGTTTGGAAGAACGCTCCCACAGGCGAACTACGCGAACTAGTTCGCAGATCCCTCGCCTCTTAGTTCGTCCGCTCCTTTTCCGAAGACTGACGGGAAACAGAGAGAGGACGCGAGAGCGCGCAGAATCGCGTGATTCCCGTCTGCCAGTTACCTTCATTTGGAGCTGAAATGCAGCTCAGCTATAGTTTCATAGTTCACTGCCACAAGAAATCTATTTTAACCCTTAACTGCCCTGGCGAATTTAGTAACTCTCATTCCCTGGCAGGGTCATTTTTGACCCAAAATGCTAGGGGTAAATGTAATTGTAAATAAATTTTTGAATCTTAGCATTTATTGTATACTTAATATCAAATTGTAAGGTAAACAAATTCATTTGAACATAGAAGTAAGCACTAAGAAATTGTTTTAAGAGATTTGAATTTATCTGACATTTTTTAATTCACATAAAAATTAGTTTTCATTAGAAAGACGTTATTTTCCGTGTTTTGAACTTCTGATGGCATGGTTCTTGCCATATGAAAATAAAAAAGATTATTTGCAAACCATATTTGTTTAAAATTCTACTCCGAACTCCGAATAATGATTTATATTTTTACCTAATTTTTCAAATTTGTACAAAAAATATGTTGGTTACCTTCTTTAGACTTGACAGCGTTCGTAAAAGCTCCCAACCATGTCACCTAGCGAATAAATATTAAAATGAAAACTCTTGGGGTCAAATATGACCCCGCCAGGACAGTTAAGGGTTAATAATAAAGAACTACGACTACTCTGTATGCAAAGTAGTTGAATACCATTGTATCACCCATTCGTGTAAATAACTGGTTTATTTGCGTAAGTATTTGATGTCAAATTGTCCAAAAATACGGGTAATAGCACATGCTTTGCCAACACTGATTCATTATATAAAAAAGCTGTCATAAAAAAAGAGCTCTTTTAGTAGCGGTAGCAAAAGCTAAACTTCTGCTGATGAGTCATTTCTAGGTGAGCGTCTGCCTACTATATTACATAGTTCAGTGATACAAAATTTCTGTTTTGATGTGTTCTGCACTCTGCAATATCTGACTAATAAATTCCATAATGCCAAGATATAGAGATAACTCTAAACTTAAACGCGAGAAATTATCCACAAACTGTTTCTTTTGGTGTGCGTGATATCGTTAGCGGCTCAAGCAGGAAGCGCATGAAGCAGCTAGGTGGGGGAACTTCCCCCTCACCTGCACACACAGACCATGCAGCTCAGCCGTCACTGGGAGCGGACGAACTAAAAGAGCGAACTAGTTTGCGGCAGAGCCACGAACTAAAGTGAGCGCTCCAGATCGCGAACTATTATGCGCTAGTCTAGTTATCAGAGTTGAAGGGCATGAAAGGGATGCAGGGGTTGGGGAAGGAGATAGGTCAGGGTTGTATCCCTTCTCCAATGTTTCTCAATTAGCAATGAAAGTTCCACATCACTGCTTAAATTTTATTAAATAGCGCTACAACTGTTTCAGCTTTTTGCCATTATCAAGCCTATCTACTAAAGCCACAAATGAAAATATTTCGGAGTGGTTTATGAGGAATAAGCTACTGACAAATCCTAAAAAAACAGTTACCATACACTTCCACACACCACAAAATAGAAACCCGCTAAAACCAAATATGTTTATTAACATTGTCTCTGAAACAAATTTTATTGGCATTTACATACAAGAAAATCCGAAATGGAATTCCCACAACACCTTCTTAAATACCAAACTATCACAACACAAGTGCTGAAACAGTTAGAGCAGTTTACTTTGCTCGCGTACACTCCCATTTGAGACATGGCATCATATTTTGGAAAAATTTCCCTCAGAGTATTACAACTTTCAGGAAGCAATAAAAGATAGTAACAATAATGAAAAATATGAACAGTAAAATATCTTGCAAACCGCTTTTTAAACAACTTAGGATTCTACCCCTGCCATGTATCTATACACTTGAGGTGGTCATGTATGTGAAAAAGAGCATGCTTAAAAATAAGATGTATTTATTCAAAATAAAACAGTACATTAACACCATACGAGGTCAAGTAGTGACGTACACAGATCCATCTACATCTACATGGAATACTCTGCAAATCACATTTAAGTGCCTGGCAGAGGGTTCATTGTACCACCGTTATACTATTAATCTCCCATTCCATTCTCGAATAGCGCGCGGGAAGAAAGAACACTTGAATATCTCCGTTCGAGCTCTGATTTCTCGTATTTTATTCTGATGATAATTTCTACCTATGTAAGTGGGAGTCAGCAATATATTTTCGCATTCGGAGGAGAATGTTGGCGATTGTAGTTTCGTAAGTAGCCCACGCCGCAGCCATAAATGCCGTTGTTGTAATGATTCCCATCCCAGATCCTGTATCATTTCCGTAACGCTGTATCGTTACAATACAAAACAACCAGCCCTCCTTTGGACTCTTTCGGTGTACTCCGTCAAATCCACCTGATAAGGATCCCACACTGACCAGCAACACTCCAAGAAAGGACGGACAAGCGTAGTGTATGCAGCCTCTTTAGTAGTTCTGTTGCATCATTTAAGGGTTCTGCCAATAAAACGCAGTCTTTGATTCGCCTTTGCCACGACATTATCTACGTGTTCTTTCCAGTTTAAGTCTGAAGTAATAGTAATTCCTAGGTATTTTGTGGAGTTTACGGCCTTCACTTTTGATTGATTTATCTTGTAAATAAAGTTTAACGAATTTCTTTTCGTACTCATGTGGACGACTTCACACTTGTCATTATTTAGACTCAATTGCCAATTTTTACACCATAGTGATACCTTATTCAGATCGTTCTGCAGTTGGTTTTGATCTTCAGATGATTTTACTAGACGGTAAATGACAACCTAAGAGAGCTACTTAGATTTTCTGTAAATCGTTTCTGTAAATAAGGAACAGCAGAGGACCAATAACACTACCCTGTGCAACGCCCGATATCACCTCTGTTTTAGTCGATGCCTTACTATCGATTACTACGACCTGTGTCCTCTCGGACAGGAAATCCCCTATCCAGTCGCAAATATGTTGCGATATACCATAACCACGCAATTTGATTAAAAGCCGTTTGTGTGGTACGGTGTCAAAAGCCTTCTGGATATCAAGCGATACGAAAAAAATGTTCAAATGTTTGTATAGCTTATGGGACTTAACTACGGGGTCATCAGTCCCTAAACTTACAAACTACTTACGAACTAGCTAAGACTAAGGACGGCACAAATATCCATGCCCGAGGGGGGATTCCAACCCCCGACCGTAGTGGCCGTGCAACCGTGACTGGAGCGCCTCAGTCTCCTCGGCCACCGCGGCCGGCAAGCAATAAGGAATCAATCTGCGAACCCTTGTCGATAGCACCCATCACTTCGTGTGAGTAAAGAGTTAGTTGTGTTTCGCATGAACGGTATTTTCTAAATCCTTGTTGAAGTTGGGTCAATAGATCATTCTGTTCGAGATAATTCATAATATTTGAATACAAGATATGTTCCAAAATCCTGCTGCAAACTGACGACAATGAAATAGGCCTTTTCCAGGTCTCTGCTTACACTTTATTAAATAGCGCTACAGCTTTTTCAGCTTTTTACCATTGCCAAGCGCCTGCATATATAAGAATTACATTAATCAATTTCCATCCGATTACAAATCAAATAACACGAAAATGTATATAAAATTTTGTTATTAATTTTCCTTATAACCTACGTCTACGATGTTTTGACGTTATATACTAACATATGGTGTGATTGTTGTAAAAACAGCAGTGAAATAATCACGTATTTCGCAGTCGGATACGTTTTTTAGCTGACAGGTTTTACGCAGCTTGTTACGCTAAAACGTTAAATTACAGAAAACTTTTATATTTTGCATAACTAGCAACAGTTCTGCCAAAGATGGTTTACATACATATAGTAATCGACTATGTTATCACAGACTTTTAACGTTGACATTGGTCGGAGAGGATTATTTCGTGTTTAGCTCCCTCTGGTCATTTAGCATATCTTTGCTTCTCAGCGTTTTTCATCGATAAAGTCAATGTAATTAACTAGATAATTTTTATGTTTGAAATCAGTGTGTTCATTAAGTATTTCATTAGAATAATTTTTAGTGTGAATAAATATTTCAAATTCCTCCAACATATTCATTTCTATTCCCTTTAGTATTTTATGTAATATCGTAAGTGCATTTTCGATGTTTAAGTGGTGAATGGTTTTCGTTTCTGAGCTGTAAATAGAAATCACATTGGTTGTTTTCACTTATTCTACATACGGCTTATAATGAAATTGCGTGCTTATGGAATATCGTCTCAATTGTGCGACTGGATTCACGAATTCCTCTCAGAAAGGACACAGTTCGTAGTAATTGACGGAGTTATCGAGTAAAATAAAAGTGATGTATGGCGTGCGGCGGTGGAGTAGCCGAGCGGTCTAAACTCTAAAGCGTCTCGCTGCGGAGCGCGCGGTTGCTCGCCGTGGAGGTTCCAGTTCTCACTGGGGCATGGTGTGTGTGTGTGTGTGTGTGTGTGTGTGTGTGTGTGTGTTGTCCTTAGGGTAGTTTACCTAGGTTTAAGTAGTTTGTAAGCTACGGACTGATGATCACGCAGTTTGATCCGATAGATTTACAAACATTTGAACATTTTGATGTATGGCGTTCCCCAGGGAAGCGTTATAGGCTGCTACTCTTCCTTGTGTTTATAAACGATTTAGGAGACAATAGCTGTCTTAGATGGTTCGCGGATGATGCTGTCGTTTATCGGTTAGTGAAGTCAACAGAGGATCAAAAGCAATTGCAAAGCGATTTAGAGAAAATTTCTATATCGTGCGAAAATTGGTAATTAATACTAAATAAAGAAAAGTATGAAGTAATTTACATGACCACTAAAAGAAATCCGCTGACTTCAATTACATGACGAATAAGTCAAACCTTTAGGCCATAAAGTCTACCAAATACCTAGGAGTTACAATTACTAACAACTTAGACTGGAGAGAACACATAGAAAATATTGTGGACAAGGCGAATCAAAGGTTACATTTAATTGGCAGAACGTTTCGAAGATGCAACAGCTCCACCAAAGAGACTGACTACACCACACTTGTTCGTCCTCTCCTGGAGTACTGTTGCCCAATGTGGGACCCTCACCAGGTGGGACTGACGGAAGATATTGAGAAGTTTCAGAGACGGGCAACTCGTTTTATTTTATCACGTTAATGGGGGAAAGCGTCACGGAAATGTTTTACGAATTGGGGTGTAAATCATTAAAAGTAAGATGTTATTCATTGCGGCGTGATCTGTTTGCGAACTGTCAATGACCGACTTTTACTTCTGAATGTGAAAAAATTTGCTAGCACACACCTACTTAGGGAGAAGGCACAGTAGAAATTCTTTACACACGCTGGCCATAACGAAAGAACGAATACGTGATTTACTAATAAATATGTGCACAACTCTGTATACTTCTAGCAAACAAACTAAAGAAAACAATAAATACTTTTACTAAGCTTCTCTATTACAGACAATACAAAAGAGCCATCACGTCGTAGCAGTAGCCACACAAAAAAACATATTGCGGTAATATCTCAGTCTCATACATTTCCAAATCCATGGGTCTTAACTGCTTCGTTTTAGTCCCTAGCGTACAGACTACTTAAACTAACCTAAGGACAACACACACACAACCACGCCCAAGGGAGAACTCGAACTTGCAAGGCTTACGGCCGCACCCACCGCAGCACGGCGTCTCAGTGCGCACGGCTATTCCGCCGCGGCTATCTCAGTCTCGTTCGCTGTTTTAATATCAGCATACATGCTCATAATTAACAGATATTTACTGTGCATTTTGGTGTGCGCCAGGATATGTCGCATTCGCTAAACCATGGCCTAATAAAATAGAAGTTTCTCAAGCATAGTGTGACGTATGTGTTCAACAAGATTCGACTTTCTGGTGAGTGAAAGGCAGTCACACGATCGAAAAACGCATTTACACAATGGACTAACCGCACTTCTGATTTGCATTTGCTACTGTTGTACGGAGGAACATGTAATGTGCGGTCGCAAGAAACGCGGAATACTTACGCTTTATTTCAGATTTGTCGTAATGCGTGACGCTACTTTGGTTACGTTTTAGACGGAGTAAAAACTCTGATTTGGGATGTGGCAGGAGATCGAAGCGTGTCCTTTTGTCTCGACGTATACCCCAAGAGATTGAAGGACAGCACAGAAAACGTAATTTAGATGTCGGACGGAGATTACAATCGCCATCATCACGAAAGCCACCTAGTTCGACTTTTTTCCTGTTCCATTCGACTGATTGTGGTAATCGAGTTCGCTTCAGCGTCTCTTGCTTTTTATTCTTGCATTGTCATGTCTCGCCTGTCACGAGTAGACATTCTCGTTTACATGTATGAAAATTACCGTGTGCGAGAGATGTCTGCTGCGAGGTTTGGTACCTGAACGGCGAGAGTGGGGTTTTTTGCGATACAATTTTTTAACATTTAGATATATAGGCACAGAATTGGAAAGAAGCGATGAGCAAAGCCTGTCCTAAAAAATCGAGACCGGCCGGGCCGCTAGTTATCCCGTGCCACTGGCGACAGTCCGAATCTGTTCTGAGCAGTCCAGCCGTCGGCACGCTGCTATCTTTCTTTAGTCCAGTCAAATTAGGGTTTCACCTCGGAATGAGAGGTAACAAGCTGAATATTTGCATGGGATTTTATTTTGGCATTCTAAATGATGTGTCAAAAGTCTCATAAAACTCGTGTCCGCGTCTTAAGATATAAAAGGTCAAAGGTCACGAAAATCAGTTTTTCGCAAATATCTCGCTTCCTATGCGTTAAATGGTATTTGCATCTCTGATGAAAGTTGTAGAGCATGAAATTCTCTACAATTTCTGTTTTAAACATTTCTTGTGCAATTCATCGTTCTTTTAGATAGAGCGCACAGGTCACAGCGCTCAGACATACAAGACGTAATACGAGGTCAGCTGCGAATCCCAGTCAGTGGTAGGTTGTTTAAAGTTAATAAATCATTGCAATAATTACAATAACAAACCTTCATTCTTTATGATTCGTGTTCAATATTTCATAATATTATTCATAAATCAAAAAGATTTGTTTAATAATATTTACTTATTTCTTGAAATTATTAAGTTAGGAAGCCAAATACTTCAAGTATATTTTAATTATATTCTAATATATCTTAATTGTATTCTTTTCTACATGAAACATAATTAAGATATATTAGAAAATAATTAAAATATACTTGAAGTATTTGGCTTCATAACTTAATTTCAAGAAATAAGTAAATATTTTTAAACAAATCTTTTTGATTTATGAATAATATTATGAAATATTGAACACAATTCATAAAGAATGAAGGTTTGTTATTGTTGCAACGATTTATTAACTTTAAACACCCTACCATTGACTGGGATTCGCAGCTGACCTCGTATTACGTCTTATATGTCTGAGCGCTGTGACCTGTGCGCTCTATCTAAAAGGACGATGAATTGCACAAAAATGTTTAAAACAAAAATTGTAGAGAATTTCATGCTATACAACTTTTATCTGAGATGCAAATATCATTTAACGCATAGGAAGCGAGATTTTTGCGAAAAACTGATTTTCGTGACCTTTGACCTTTAACATCATAAAACGCGGACACGAGATTTTATGAGACTTTTGACACATCATTTAGAATGCCAAAACAAAGGTTTATGCAAATATTCAGCTTGTTACCTCTCATTCCAAGGTTGACGCCCTTTTTCGGCTTATTTGACTGGACTACTTGGCCACTGTGAGCTTGGAGCAGCTACAATGCCGGAAGAAAGTGATTACACATGGGAAGACGACGTCTATTTTGTTGCTATGACGGCAGAAGCCATTCTGGGGGATAGCAGATGTACCGTTAAACGGGGTGATTTCGGACACCGGGGTGATTTCGGGCGATATGGTTTATCTTCTCTTTCCCGCTGCATAGCAAAGAATTAGCGCTAATTTCCACCTCCCCACGCTGCTTATTTTATGCACGAGACTAATTCCCACGTCCCGCGCTTCCGCGCTTGGATCGATTGTTCACCGACGCAATAATCAGTCGGACAGCCTCATTGTCGAAAGTTCTCCGTGTGTTATGGAGCGGAAACTTTCTGTTGTTGCGGCTGGCAGGGTTGCCAGGTGCGGCGATTTTTCGCATTCTTGGCTATCTTTTTCTTACAATAGTAGCCATTCAAGCAGTATGGCGACTGACGATTAAATTTGGCTATTATAGGAATTGGTTGGCGACTTAATGGCTATTTTATTTCACTTCAAATACAACGAATGTAAAGCAATCACTCTTTAGACATTGCGCCAATGATACCGGCTAAAAGATCCTGGGGAAATGTAATCAACCTACACACGTTAGCACTAATGTTTGCAAGTATCATGGATGTGTGGGAGAGTGTCACAGAGATAATAATGTTTCCCTTTTGTAAAACTCCGAAAGAACCGTTTCTTTTTTTGAATGTAAACACAGTAAAGTCTCCTCTATGCCGATCAGTTTTAACCACTGAAATTTAAGGAGATGCCTGTATTAAACAGCTGACGTAGTGCTCCGACCACACGGGCCCCGAAGAGCTACTGTGTATGTCCGTAGCTCCAGTGTTTTCCTGTTTGGAATCTCCTGTTTTGGAGTAGGTATAAAACAGTTACCGTGATTTGAGAAGTCAAAAGTAGTTAACGTGTCGCAGAAATGACACTCTAACAATAATTATATCATTACATGGTTTTAAATACTTCTATCTATTACTATTACCCTTTCAAAACTTTAATGTCTCTGGATGCGGATAACGAACTTGTGGATACGGATGCAGTTGCGGATATGGGCCTTGCGGATGCCGATAACACTTTTCTTATCCGCGCAGGCCTCTAACCATGACAGATGATCGCTTGCGCAAGAAGTTATTCACGTGATATGACGTGTAAACTCGTGCGGCGTCAGTGCTATTGGAAAAGAGCTGTGGCGGTGACGTGTCTCTATTGTTGTTCCCGCGAATGATTTGCGAAGATGGAAAAATTCTAGATTCGAGTAGTGATCAAGTACTTCATAAAGATAGGTGTGAAAGCAAAGGAAATTCATGCTGAGTTACAGAATACAGTGGGGGGGGGGGGACTCTGTTCAAGTGTTTGGGACCCGCACCAGATCAGTTTCAAGGAAGACATAGAAGCAGTTCAAAGACGAGCTGCTAGGTGTCTTACTTGTTGGTTCGACCAGTGCACGAGTGTCACGGGATCTCAGTTGGGGACCGCTGGAGGAAAGATGACGTTTTTTTCGTGAATTTCTGTTGAGGCAGTTTAGAGGGCCGGAATTTGAAGCTGAGTGTAGAACGATCTTCGCGCCGCCTACTTAAATTTCGCGTAGTGATCACAAAGACAAGAGAAATTAGGGCTCGTACGAAGGTATATAGGCATTATTTTTTTCAAATCACCCTCGTTAGTTTAGGGAACGTACACCACGGATTTCTGAGGGACGCTAAACCCTAATTTTCCGTTTTCCTTATGACGTTACAAGTTTCTTTCACTTGCCGTACCTTTAAGGCCACAGGGCTGCAACTCATTGTCAAGCGTTTTACTCGTGCCAGTGAACTGACGTCACTGAACTACTCGCGTTATGGTTGGCGTCTGAGTACAAGCAATCGTGTTACCCATAACGGGTACTCGATTTTAATCGAAAAGTCTCTCATGTAAGACGGTCGTAAGGGTATGGGAAACGAGAACGTATACTTACGCATAATTGACGAGGAAAGTTTGTATGCTGCAAGTGATATCTGCTCCCCTCTCCCTAGCCGCGCGCCTACACACACGTTCGCAGCCAGTGTCTGCCAGTAGAGTACAGCTGGAGGCTTGACAGGGTGTTGGGGAGCGCGCTGGCGCGGTTGTGCAACGGCCGCAGGAGAGGAGCCGCCCTGTAACGGTCGCAGCCGCAGCCTCAGCCGCCCAAAAAGTCAAGGTCTGGCCTGGCCTGGCCGCCTCTGCTCTGCTCAGGGCTCTCTCCGCGTCTTTCTCTGGCTGGCCGGGCCGCCGAATGCAGCGCGCCGCCCACAACGGGTCACGTCTCCCGCCGCCAACTGTACTCCTATATACACTACTGACCATTAAAATTGCAACGCCAAGGAGAAATACAGATGATAAACGGGTATTCATTGGACAAATATATTGTACTAGGACACTGATGTTCTCAGCAAAGAAGGGAAAGCTGAAAGGTGGAAAGAGTATATAGAGGGGCTCTACAAAGGAAATGAACTTTGAGACAATATTGTAGGAAGGGAATAGGATGTAGATGAAGATGAAATAGGAGATACTGTACTGAGAGAAGAATTTGACAGAGCCCTGAAAGACCTAAGTCGAAACAAGGCCCCTGGAGTAGATGATATTCCCTCAGAGCTCCTGAAGTCTCTGGGAGAACCAGCCATGACAAACCTGTTTCACCTGGTGAGTAAAATGTATGAGACAGGCGAAGTACCCTCAGACTTTAAGAAAAATGTTATAATCCCCATTCCAAAGAAAGCAGGTGCAGACAGGTGAATAAGCTGGTAGAAGCCGACCTCGGGGAAGATCAGTTTGGGTTCAGGAGAAATGTTGGAACACGGAATGCAATACTCACTTTACGACTTATCCTAGAAGATAGATTAAGAAAAGGCAAACCTACATTTCTAGCTTTTGTAGATTTGGAGAAGGCTTTTGACAATGTTGATTGGAATAAACTCTTTCAAGTTCTGAAGCAAGCAGGAGTAAAATATAGGGAGCGTAAGGTTATTTACAACTTATACAAAAACCAGACAGCGGTTGTCAGAGTTGAAGGGCATGAAAGGGATGCAGTGGTTGGAAAGGGAGTAAGACAGGGTTGTAGTCTTTCTCCATTGTTATTCAATTTGTACATTGAGCAAGCTATAAAGGAAAGCAAGGAGAAATTTGGAGAAGGAATTAAAGTTCAGGGCGAAGAATTAAAAACATTGCGTTTTGCCGACGACATAGTAATTCTGTCAGATACAGCAAAGGACATGGAAGAGCAGTTAAACGGAATGGACAGTGTGCTGAAAGGTGCATACAAGATGAACATTAACAAGAGAAAAACTAGGGTAATGGAGTGCAGTGTAAGAAAATCAGGTGATGCTGAAGGATTTAGATTGGGAAACGAAGCAATAAAGGAGGTAGATGAGTTTTGTTACTTGGGCAGTAAAATAACAAATGATGGTCGCAGTACAGAGGATATAAAATGCAGAATGGCAATGGGTAGAAAAGCGTTCTTGAAAAAGAGAAATTTGTTAACCTCGAATATTGATTTAAGCCTAAGGAAGTCCTTTCTGAAGGCATTTGTGTGGAGTGTTGCCTTGTATGGGAGTGAGACATGGACGATCAACAGTGCGGACAGGAAGAGGATTGAGGCTTTTGAAATATGGTGCTACAGAAGAATGCTGAAGATTAGGTGGGTGGATCGCGTAAATAATGAGGAGGTACTGAACAGAATTGGGGAGAAAAGAAATTTCTGGCATACCTTGACTAAAAGAAGGGATAGATTGGTTGGACACATTCTTAGACATCAAGGAATTGTGAATTTAGCATTGGAGGGAAGTGTGTGGGGAAAAAATCGCAGAGGAAGACCAAGAGATGGATACAGTAAGCAGATTCAGACAGATGTAGGTTGCCGTTCTTATGTGGAGATGAAGAGACTTGCTCAGGATAGGGTATTGTGGGGAGCTGCATCAAACCAGTCTCCGGACTGAAGACCACAACACAACATATTGTACTAGAACTGACATGTGATTACATTTTCACGCAATTTGGGTGCATAGATCCTGTGAAATCAGAACCCAGAACATCCACCTCTGGCCATAATAACGGCCTTGATACGCCTGGGCATTGAGTCAAACAGAGCTCGGATGGTGTGTACAGGTACAGATGCCCATGCAGCTTCAACACGATACCACAGTTCATTATGAATAGTGACTGGCGTTTTGTGACGAGCCAGTTGCTCAGCTACCATTGACCAGACATTTTCAGTTGGTGACATATCTGGAGACTGTGCTGGTCAGGGCAGCAGTCGAACATATTCCGTATCCAGAAACGCTCGTACAGGACCTGCAACATGCGGTCGTACATTATATTGCTGAAACGTAGGGTATCGCAGGGATCGAACGAAGTGTAGAGCCACAGGTCGAAATGTAACGACCACTGTCGATGCGAACAAGAGGTGACCGAGACTTGTAACCAATGACACCCCATACCATCACGCCAAGTGATACGCCAGTATGGCGATGACGAATACACGCTTCCAATGTGCGTTCACCGCGATGTCGCCAAACACGGATGCGACCTTCATGGTGCTGTAAACAGAACCTTGATTCGTCCGGAAAAATGACGTTTTGCCATTCGTGTAACCACGTTCGTCGTTGCGTACACCATCGCATGCGCTGCAGTCTGTGATGCAGTGTGAAGGGTAACCGCAGCCATGGTCTCCGAGCTGATAGTGCATGCTGTTCGTGCAGATGGTTCTTGTCTTGCAAACGTCCCCATCCAGAAGTGGCTGCACGATTCGTTATAGCCATGCGGATAAGATGCCTGTCAACTCGACTGCTAGTGATACGAGGCCGTTGGGATTCAGCACGGCGTTCCATATTGCCCCTCCTGAAACTACCGATTCCATATTCTGCTAACAGTCATTGGATCGCGACCAACGCAGCAGTGTTCGAGATATTACCGCTTATTTCACCTTATTTTTATTTTTATGAAACGATAAATATGTTTCATCCAAAACTTACTTGGTATGTCGTCAAGACAACGTGCCAGCACATGAGGAGAATGCTACGTTACAGATTTTGTATGCCAACTTTGAGGTTCTCTCATTTTCCCAGGTCACCGGTTGTGGCTTTTAGCGACTCTTTCCAATGAGAAAATCCGCTCTTCGTGATTGTTATTCATTAGTCATACTTCCAAATGAATCAGGCATTTTGCGGTGGTCAAGGCAAGAAGTGTTTGCAGCGGCCATGGAATCATGGCGTCGTCGTTGTGAAAATCGTTTACAGCTGCAGGGAGATCACGTCGAGAAGTGATAGGAGTGCACCTCGTACATCACGGCATCTAATTCCAAAATTGTGTCACGTTAGGACGCATAGTTTAGAAGGTATGAGGTCATAAACATTGCAATGTGTGAAAAAAAAAAAAGGCTTATGCCTAAAGTGGATCACATCGTACATTCAAGCATTATTTGATAATGAGGGGAGTTAGTGTTTTGCAACATGCTTCAAATATAACTATTTATAAACTTTTTCTCGATCACTTTCTTTAGGGCAAATATTTAGCACATTAAGGTAATGAGACTTTTGCAGCATTTCTTTACATGAGAATTTTGCCTCCTTTTGGAATAGAAAAAGGAAAGAAGTTTAGGGTTTAACGTCCACTCGACAACCTGCTCATTACAAACGATCTACAAGCTCGGATTGTTTTCCGTAGAGATACGGAAGGAAATTAGCTATGCCCTTTGAAATGAACCATCCCGACGTTTCCCCGGAGAGATTTAGCGAAGTCACGGAAAACCCAAGTCTGGATGGACGTGCATTAGAATCGCCGTCCTCTTGAAAACGATCCCCAGTGTGCTAACCACGGCTCCACCCGCCTCGGTTTATGGAGTCGAATGATTCAGTAGTATACCGTACCAGACTTGGTAACAGCGCAAAACACGAACAACACTGATGCGATCTCGTGGCTTTTGAAGGTGTACGTTTAGCAAGTTACATTCACATCTGGTCTTGTCTTCACGGATGCTTCAGTGTTTTCTGTCAGCGGTGTAAATATCGACAGGTATTTTTCGTTCTTCATGGAACCACACAAACAACAAGGTATTATTTATTTCGAAGGACTCAGTTGGCATCTCGCACCTGACAAGACCAGAAGCCGGGCGTGTGCAGTCGGCCATGTTCAGCGGATCTCGTGAACACTACGCCAGGTGTTCGGACCGCGCCGTGTGTATACTGGCGTCGCTGTTTTAGAAGACGGGAGCCCTAGGAGAGGCGACAGGAGTGTCTGCGTCCTGGCGGAGGTGCTAACCACCGTGCCGAGTCACGAGACGCGATCCGCTGAAGGTCTGGACCACTTTGCACTACGCCGTCAATACTGGCGAACGAGGCGACGGTGGGCGGTTGAACTGAACTCCCCAATACACGGGAGTCACATTGGCGAACACGACAGACACAAATCATGCGATGTCTCGTGTCCAACACAAGTCAGTTTTCATCATATGCGCTTAAGGTTCGTGCGATTTCATGTTTTTATCGTACCCTTTCTGAGCTGATTACTTTCAAATGTTTGCAAATCTAAGGGACGTAACTACGTTAGTCATCAGTCCCTAGGCTTACAGACTACTTAAACTAACTTAAAGTGACTTATGATTAAGACAACACAAACACCCATGCCCGAGGGAGGACTCGAACATCCGACAGCGACCAACTGTGCGCTCTGCAGCAAGACGCCTTAGAACGCTCGGACACTCCACCACGGCTTACATTCCTTACATCTTTCGGTATATGTTGCAGTATTTTTTAAATTCTGTCTCGTCCCTTTCTGTCTACATGTTGCCTACAGTTCTTTTTGTACTTCAAGCGTCGATTTTTCTGTTACTGATATGACATCGGGTTTCACCTTGGCTGTGTATTCTTTATCTGGAATCAGGAATTTCATTTTCGGCGTCATTTTTCGATTTGTCTTCCTTGTTTGCTGCCCAAGCCAGTTAGTTATGTTTTAGTTTGATGTGATTTTTTAAAATATATCTACTAGCTTAAACCCGCGGTTCCGCTCGCGTGTTGGTTGATTATGATAGATAAACTATCTTTCAGTAGTGTGCTATTTATTTATTCTAATATTTCTTTATTCGTTTGCGTATCCTTACAGAGAAAGAGCTGAAGACATTGTAGCATGCACAGACCAAAGATATAGTCTGTGGCATCACGTTTCGCTGTATGTTACTTCCTTGCTATAGAGTCGCAAACGTCATCGCTGGCCTTCAGTCCGAATTTTTTAAAATAATTTAACGACTTTCAACCACCATATCTTCCACCCCCTTATAGCTATCGGCATGGAACTGCTGTGGTGTACAAAGGACTACAATTACACACAGACCATTCGTTTGCGTTCCGTAGTTTTCGCTGCAGAGCGAAATATTAACACACACTCACACACAGAATTTTATATACACCGATAACTTTCCATCCCAATATACTCCACCCTTTTATCATTATCAACACTCAAGCAAAAATGCAACCAATAAAACAATTTTCAAAGAGTAAATATAATTTTCAAAGAGTAATTATTATTCCGCATTTCGCGTTATATTCTTCAAATTATTAAATATCTATCAGATCACTATAAAACCGTGCCTAAAACCTTCCTCAGGCATAAATTAGTATTTGTACAAATATTTAAGTCTCTGCGTCTTGTCGTTCGGACGTGATATGCGTACACCGAACAGACCTCCACAATAATACATATATACATAAAACCATGGGTAGACATTAGTAACTGTACAAATTTTTAGCTCTTTATGTCTTGTGGTTCAGACGTGATAAACGTACACCGAACATTCACATTTATAGATATAGATTTCTACATATTACCAAAACTTGTCCTGTTCCATTCTTTCTAACTTTGTCGCAGCTATGATACGTTTCATTGGCACAACAGTTATAAGATGCAACAGTTCTACTAAAGAAAATGCCTACCCTACACTTGTACGTCCTATTTTGGAGTATTGCTGCGTATTGTGAGAGCCAGACCAGGTGGGACTGAAGAGCGATTTAGAGAAAATTCAGAGAAGGCCAGCTAGTTTTGTATTATCGTGATATAGGGGAGAGAGTCACGGAAATGATGCACGAGTTGGGGTGGAAATCATTAAACGAAAAGCGTTATTTGTTGCGGCGAGATCTATCTGAGAAATTTCTTTCAGCAACTTTCTCTTCAGAGTGCCAACATAAATTTGTTAGACCCACCTGTATAGGAAGACATGATCACCATAATAAAATAAGAGAAAGAAGATCGAAAACAGAAAGATTTAAGTATTCCTTTTTCTCGCGAGGTATCAGAGAATAGAAGGTAGAGACTTAGTGCAATTTTGCACTTGTTGATTTATATCCATTTTTTAAACAAGATGACCAGCTTGTAATATGTATGTGGCCAGATGATGGTGACACAGTTCACTGAAACCGGTCGTCATTGAATAAATTATTAATGTGCGATCTTGGAAATTTATATCAAAAACTATAAATTCATGAAAGGTTCGATGAACCCTCTGTCATGCACTTCATTGTGACTTGAGAGTATCCATGTAGATGTAGTTCAGGAACCGGTTGAAGGACGGTCTAGTGATGCAGGGTGGTGGATGGGGGTAGATAAAGGAAATGGGACAGAATAGAATTCTCGGAGTTAACTGATGGTGCAGGACATTCGAGGATGTTCTGTGTGTGGTCTGCGGCGCGCCAGTCACGTTCTGCACGGCCACTACGGTCGTGGGTTCGAATCCCCCCTCGGGCATGGATATTTGTGCCGTCCTTAGTATCAGCTAGTTCATAAGTAGTTTGTAAGTTTAGGGACTGATGACTCCATAGTTAAGTCCCATAAGCTCTACAAACACTTGACATTTGCTCTGTGTGTCTGAGGAAAGGCGGAGAATATAAACTGAATTCTTGTTGGGGAAGGTAGACGAATACGGAAGCGGAGCCGGAGTGCACGGCGATCGAGCATCTGGACGGATTTGTGAAACTTGGGTGAGATCAAAATCCTGGATTCGCCACTGATGCAACATTACCATAGCAGATAATTGGGCCGAATCGAGTAATGGTTTTATGAGGGACAGTGGAGCGGTGTAATGCGCAAGTTCGGCATGTCAGTAGTTTTAACCTGTTCCGTGCTTTGTTTGGTTAGTAGGTGAGACTTCCACGTTAGCTGCCGATCGAAGGGTAGCCCAGGCATTTTAGTTAGTGAGCTAGTGAGAAGTAATGGAGCTGTAGGTTGCTTGTTGGATGGTTAGTAAAGGCCACTGCGATCGTGCGCCGTTATTTTCAACGCTAAGAGACAATATTCGATGTCATTTTCTTATTGTTAGGGTTACCAGATGTCCGTCTTCAGGAAAGAGGACATTTCTAGATTCATAAATGAACCTTCTTCCGCTCTCTCTCTGTATCTCTCGTATTGACAACTCAAGTGCTAGTGATGTCTCTATTATCAGAGTCTTGTTTGTAATATATCTTACGCATCTTACGAAATTTGTCCATCTTCTTACAAATTAAAAAACATGAACATTTTTTTCAGACTTACAGCTTGCCGATCACCCCTGTTTTCACCTGAATTATTTTTACGATACATCATTTACGGAAAGCATAATACTGTTGACTCTAAGATTGTCAAGAATAAAGTAACTGTGACAATTATCTAAGTGTTCCTTTATATAGCTATGCTCTCATTTCGGATCAGAACGACGTGACTATATACATGATTAGCTTCTAGATTCTAGTGAGTGATTGGAAAATTTAAGGCCTAGGTGAAAAAAGCAATGAATAAAATTAAAGTTTTATTAACCGTACAAAGCTCGCAATTAATTATTAAAAAGTACCCAGTTTTTAGGACAAAGGCTTTAAATTGATTTTTTCAAAACACTGTTGATGTAGTTCCGTCTCTTTGGTCCTAAACAGGCGAATGGTGAAACAGCAATGGTGACTGTTGCATCTGACCTTATTTGTATGAAGTTTCCAACAAGGTTTTAACGTATGTATAACGAACATTTCACTAGCTTCTGATCTTAAAGTCGTAGGTGTGGTTGACAGACAACACACAGAACTGCGGAGCCCCAGCACGACAGACTGAACGTCTTATTTTTGGGTGTCACACAACACTCCGACCAGAGAAAAGGGGGGGGGGAGTTTCATATTATACTACTGTATGTGTAATACACTGTCTTGCATTGTAGCAGACGTATGTTTTTAATTGGCAGCCCCGAAGCTCGTATTCCGCGACAATTGCCACGCCAGTTATTTCAATTGTTCCGAAGTAGCTTGATCTCAGAGCAGTGGCGGCACAGACACGTGAAAAAATCACATTGTTTCAAGAAAGGTTAAATTCTCTAGAGTTAGCGATTGTGACAGTTCAGAGAGTTGTATTTACACACGTTCAAGTTGAAGCTGTTGCACAACGCAGAAAAATAGGACATTTCCTTATTTTGTTAAAAAACCGGCCGGACCATTTTTAAAGAGGACATGTCCGGGTAAAAGAGGACGTCTGGTAACCCTACTCATTGTACACTACTGTTCACAACATTCTCCATTGAATTTTGTTGATAAATGAGACGATGATTTTTTTTAATAAATAACATTGTATTTGCTAAAATCAGTTGGCGCAGTATTTACATCTGTTATGATTATTTACATCTACATCTAGATCTACATAGATACTTTGCAAATCACATTCAAGTGCCTGGCAGAGGGTGCCTTAACCACTTTCATAACTTTTCCCTACCGTTCCATTCTCTAATAGCGCGCGGGAAGAAAGAACACCTAAATCGTTCCGTTTTCGATCTGATTTCTCTTATTTTATTGGGATGGTCATGTCTCCCTAAGTAGGTTGGTGCTAGCAAAATATTTTCACATTCAGAAGTAAAAGTCAGTGATTGAAACTTCTCAAAACAGATCACGCCGCAATGAATAACGTATTTCTTTTAATGATTTCCACCCAAATTCGTGCAACATTTCCGTGACGCTTTCCCCCCCGTAACGTGATAAAACAAAACGAGCTGCCCTTCTCTGAACCTTCTCAATATCTTCCGTCAGCCCCACCTGGCGAGGGTCCCACAAGGGGCAATAGTACTCCAGGAGAGGACGCACAAGTGTGATGTAGGCAGTCTCTTTGGTGGAGCTGGTGCATCTTCGAAGCGTTCTCCCAATGAAACGTAACCTTTGGTTCGCCTTCCCCATATTTTCTATGTGTTCTCTCCAAAGTTGTTCGTAATTGTAACTCCTAGGTATTTGGTAGAATTTACGATCTTATGGTTTGACTGATTTATCGTGTAATTGAAGTTCAGCGGATTTCTTTTAGTGGTCATGTGTATTACTTCACACTTTTCTTTATTTAGTGTCGATTTATGGTCTTCGCACATGTTAACCCTCGCACCGCACACTGGGCTCCTAGGGACCCCAGCGTATTTTGTGTTGTGTACATTGAGTACATTGACTACAAATTTTTGAAACTTGGTGTATATTAGGTTGGTAACACTGCCTACATCCGCATTGTTGTTGCACTACTGTCAAGCTGTAAAAATTGCTGTACGCCCGTGGGGTCTTGATTACCCCAGTGTGCATTCCGTGCAGCTCATTTATGGTTCACTATATTCGAGAAATATGGACACAAGAATCAAAATGTGTTGCCAGGATTGTAAAAGGGCGATCTGTGATGAACATAGAGCCATAATTTGTACCGTGTGTGCTCACTGACAATGTAAGTGGTGACCGATATATTACAGTTTTTGACTTCATTCTAATATACATTATTTTCATCTTTCTTATATGTTTTTGCACAAAATATCCTATGCCAAAATATACTGTAAATATCAAATAAGCCATTATATTATATTACAATATATTACTTTGTACATTGAAGTTCAGACTCAGGTTGAATTTATACATTATGTTGAAGTGTAACATGTATCAAATTTGTAAATACTATATGTTACTCACTGTAATAACTAAATAAAGTGATTAAGATATTCTGTTGCATTATATACTTTCAAATATAAGAAGGCTAAACATATAGAAATACGAAAAATTATTAATAATACTATGCACATTTTATTAATATCATTAGTGACTCATAGTTTTAATAATAAAAAAATCACTACAGACAACTAAATAGTTATTTACAATGTTCCAGATACATAAGACATTCCAATGTATATATTAATGAACTTGGAACGCTTGATATGTGATGAAATTTTTTGGGGTCCCGTAGACCCCAGTGTGCAGTGGAAGGTAATTGAGGACAAGTGTGCGGTGCGAGGGTTAAAGGGGTTCAGGACGCCATGTGTTTCGTCGACTCGCCCCTGCACAGTGTCAGGGTCAAACAGGACAGGTTTAGTTGAGCGCGGTTCCCTGTGGAGCTGGCCCGGGTACATGGGAGTGGGCGGCAGTAGGGATGCAGACAAAGGCCGCGGTCTGGCAAATGGCTGCGGTGCGGCTGCAGCCCGCCGCTTCCATCACGCGCAGACACGCACACACACACACGTACACTGTTGCAGACGCGCTGATTGTCGCGGCGTCCATTCTTGCGCTGCGGGCCATTATGTAAATGGAAAGCGCGCGGTTACGGCTCGCCGAGATCCGGGAGGGCGCGGCGGTAATGCGATTCGCGCCGGCGCGCGTTTTGTAATTGAAATCGACTGCCGGCGCTGTTTTGTGAGTTAATCGCGGCGCGCCAGGGGTCGGCCGGACCGGGCCACCGCCGGTGTCTCGCCGACGCCTCCGCAAGTGGCAGACACCCCACCCCACCCAGCGCGCGCGCGCACTTTGCGTGCGGGGTTGCGGCCGTCTGATGCCTATAGTCGGGCCGCTGAAAGAACGACCCTGACAGTTCTCGCACGTGGGCCGCAGAGGGTGGGGAGGACACTCAAGCACCAACCTGAGCTCTGGAATTCGTAAACGTTGCCAGGGTAACGGTGCCGCGTTGCCACCCTGCCACTCAAGGTCGCGCGGGGTGGCATGCTTCAGTCGCTGCAAAGTGCAAAGCATCTGTCGTGTGTTCATTGTTACCGGTTTTGTTCGTGCCACGTTACGTGTCGTTAATTTCAGACGTGTGAGAGATGGCTTCTTCCTCTAACTGTAAGAAAGTCACTTCTGTGACCAATAGACTGGCTGACGAAAATGATCAGATGATATTACTCAGACACTATACTAAAGCAGTAAACAGCGACCGTAAACGAATGAGGCGAAAAAACACTCTTCTTTTTATGTAAGAAGTCAAATCATTTCACTGGAAGAGGCGATTTTACTACTTGTAAAGTGGTAGTCCACATTTGTTTACCCTCTCGGTAGACTGCCACATACATTGTCCGGGTAATAACACAGAGTCTGTGGAAAATGGTTATAGAAGATGAAATATATAAACAAAATTCTTCAACTAGCGACCTTTGGCTGAAGACTAAATTATACACTATATTTAATGGAATACTGGAACATATGAAGTTTGTAAACCTTTCTTTTTACCTGCAACAAGAGTGTTTTTTATCACTTCGTGGTTGTTATCGTTCGTTCACACTTTAGTAGTACATAGCAACGGTTCCAAAATATTTGAACTTGATATTCGTATGCCGGCGACTGGCACGGCATAACAACAAACAGCCACGTAGCAGCATTGGCAACATAGCCGCTAGCTGTCAGAGTCGTTCTTTCGGCGGCTCCACTATAGCGGCTATGTTGCCAATGCTGCTACGCGGCTGTTGTTACTCCGTGCCAGTCGCCAGCATACGAATATCAAGTTCGAATATTTTGGAACCGTTGCTATGTACTACTAAAGTGTGAACGAACGATAACAACCACGAAGTGATGAGAAACACTCTTTTTGCAGTTAAAAGGAAAGGTTTAGAAAAGTAAGTAAAGCTTCATATATTTCGTAATTCCATTAAATATAATATATAATTTAGTCTTCAGCCAAAGGTCGCTAGTTGAGGAATTTTGTTTGTATATTTCATCTTCTGTGCAGCTCCATAGCACAGTGGTAGAGTGCCAGACTACAAATCCAAAGGTCGCGGGTTCGATCCCCGCCAGGTCCTAAGATTTTTATCTGTCACTTTCCACTTCTTTCACCTCTGGCAGTAATGTTTATATGAAAAATACCGAGTAGCACCGTGGTTCGGAACCCACGTTAAACTGTAGGTCCCCCTATAACTGGCTGGGTAAGTCGGTTCGAAGGTCGGAGGAAGGCAACGGCATACCACCTCCAAACAGGACCATGTCTAGTAAAGCACTGTGGTGTTCAAACCAATCTTCGGATTGTTGACTGCTTTACCTTTTATTTCATCTTCTATAGCCATTTTCCACAAACTCGTGTTACTACTCGGACACTGTATTGTGGCAGTCTGCCGAGAGGGTAAACAAATGACAACCACTTTACAAGTAGTAAAATCGCCTCTTCCAGTGAAAATATTTGTCTTCTTACATAAAAAGAGCGTTTCTTTGCCTCATTTGTTTACGGTCGCTGTTGACTGCCACAGTAAAGTGACCGAGTAATATCATCAGATCAGTTTCGACAGCCAGTCTATTGGTCACAGAAGTGACTTTCTTACGGTTAGAGGAAGAAGCCATCTCACACACGTCTGAAATTAACGACACGTAACAGGGCACGAACAAAACCAGTAACGATGAACAGACGACAGATGCTTTGCAGCAATTGAAGCATTCCACCCCGTGCGACTTTGAGTGGCTGGGTGGCAACGCGGTACCGTTACCCTGGCAACGTTTACGAATTCCAGAGCTCTGGTTGGTGGCTGAGTGTTCCCCCACTCTCTGCGGCCCACGTGCGAGAACTGTCAGGCGTTCTTTCGGCGGCCCGGCTATAGTTTACACGACGATCGAAAGTTCACAAGACATATAACTGCCAGCTGCAGCGCTCCAAGCGTACTAACTTGGTACTAATGACGTGCGATCATACAGGCTTGGTTGCGTTAATACGATAAACTTCTGTCGACACGTCTGATTACAGCTGACAACAGCGCCTGTGAGAAAATACAGGCTTATTACTGTTTGTATATGTGTATTGTTTACGTTTGGGTGTATGTCATAGCTGATAATATTCAATTTAAGAAGCTTACACTGTCGGCGGTTGCAGGAGCTGTGGAAATGTTTGTTAGAACTCTACGGTGAAGAAGAAATAGAAGTTGGATGTGTCCTTTGTTGACAGGAAGAGACAAGGAATGACATGTTACTGCATGCAGATAATGAAGTAACCCATACCTGAGGACCTCAATGAATTCAGATTTATTTATTTACGACTATTAAGTGCTCTGTGTTTTACCAAGTTGGTTTCGTTTGTCCAAGGACAAAAATACGGCGATGTGAGAGAGAGAGAGAGAGAGAATTTCATAAAGGCGCGCACTTTGCGTGAGGGACTGCAGGCGTCTAAAGCTAGCAGGTGTGTTGTGGCAGGCCTGCGTAGCTACACTCTAACACAAAGATCCTCCGACTTTCGTTGTAAACCGCAGTTCGCTATCGCAAAAATACAACATATACATCTACATCATTCTGTTTCAATCTGGAAACATCCCTTACGCTGTGGCTAAGCCATGTCTCCACCGTATCCTTTCTTCCAGGGGTGCTAGTCTTGCATGTTTCGCAGGAGAGCTTCTGTGAAGTTTGGAAAGTAGGAGGCGAGGTACTGGCGGAGGTAAAGTTTTGACGCGGCATCGTTAGTCGTGTCGGGGTAGCTCGGTCGGTAGAGCGCTTGCCCGCGAAAGGCAAAGGTCCCAGGTTCGAGTTCCGCTTCCGGCACACAATTTTAATCTGCCAGGAAGTTTCATATCAGCGCACACTCCGCTGCAAAGTCTCATTCTGGAAACATGCCTTACGCTGAGGCTAAGCCATGTCTCCACCATATCCTTTCTTCCAGGAGTGCTAGTCTTGCATGGTTCGCAGGAGAGCTTCTGTGAAGTTTGGAAAGTAGGAGGCGAGGTTCTGGCGGAAGTAAAGTTGTGAGGCGGCACCGTGAGTCGTGTCGGGATAGCTCAGTCGGTAGAGCGCTTGCCCGCGAAAGGCAAAGGTCCCAGGTTCGAGTGCCGGTTCCGGCACACAATTTTAATCTGCCAGGAAGTTTCATCTACATCAGTGTTTTTCAACCCGTGAGTGGCGACCTCCATTGGGGTCGCATTGTCTTTCTCAGATGGTCGCCGTCACAGGAGTATGTACTTGCACAATAAAAACTGTTCAAATCATTCATTTCCGTGTCAGGTCCGTCAGCATTTCCAAAATATAGCAGCTACGATAGCTTTGTCATTTCCTTCGTGAACATCTTGTGTTGTACATCTGTTGTCCAGGAGGGGGCATTCAAGTAGGTGGCTCGCATCTTCATCAGCCTCACTGTCGCAAGAGGTGTCTGCACTGTCTAGGAGTACTCCCCATTTCTTCAGGTTGCATCGGGGGACGCCCACTCTTACGCGGTTGAGGGACCTCCACACGGGGTATTGTAGGTTTGCGTCAGGAGCTATTTCTTCTTTCGGCGATACGTCTGCGGGCAGTGAGTTCTTCCATGTTGTGAGACGATTTGCCTCTGCTGCCCCCTCTAGTGAAGTAGTCGTAGCTACGAAACTCTTGCGAGATTTAAGGCGGTGTCTTGCTGCCTGGTGACCATCCAGAGGATGTCTGTGGTCGTCTCCTGCTTTTTTCTTTCATAGTCTGCAGCAATGGCCCTCCGGATATTGGGTGGGGCTATTCCAACAATTGGATACAATTTCTGCACTGGTGTGGGCTTCAAGCATCCTGAAATGATCCTTGCTGTATCATTGACCGCAATATCAACTTGCTTAGCGTGCAATGAAACGTCCCACACAGGAGCAGCATATTCAGCAGCTGGTATACAAAGCGCAAATGCAGAAGTCCTTAGGAAGTGCGGTTTGGCTCCCCAGCTGCTGCCAACCAGTTTCTTAAGTATGCCATTACGAGCACTGACTTTTTGTGTCACGTTCAAACGTTGCTGCCTGTGCGTTAGAGCCCTGTACAGAGTGACACCTAGGTAGACTCGTGTTGGGCAACGTTTCAGTTGTTCTCCTCGCCATGTGATGTCCAGTTTGTGCTCCGCTTCTCTGTTACGTAAATGTGTGTTGAGCTTATGAGACTTAACTACGGTGTCATCAGCCACTACACTTACAAACTACTTATGAACTATCTTATACTAAAGACGACAGAAGCATCCATATCCGAGGGGCGGTGGGGTTCGAACCCCTGACGGGGAACGGCCTCGCGCATCGTAGCATAGCGCCTAAATGCGCTCGGCCGCTCCGCCGTGGCTTTGCTATAGTGGTGTTTGGTTGCAAGATGAGAGCGCAGTCAGATTCCGAAACATTTAGTCTCTGACAGCATTGGACAACATTAATTTATCTGAAAGGTATCAATGTGTTCGATTAGTTACATCAGGTCTTTTCAAAAAGTTTCCGGAACATTCATAATTTCGCGGTTGGTATTCCTGCATACGCCAGTATTCAGTATACAATGCCGCAATTCTTCATTAGTTATTGCTGGCCCTGTTTTGAGTAGAACGGTGTGTCGCGCAAATTTGGAGATGGCAGAGTGAGAGGAGCAACGTGCTTGCATCAAATTTTGCGTTAAACTCAAGAACACATTTACCGAGACACACCAAATTTTAGAGTCTTAAGCCATACTAGGTGTTACGAATGCTTCACGGCGTTTAAAAAAGACCGGACGGAAGTTAAAGATGACCATTGTTCAGGACGTCCTTCGGCGCCTGCCGACGACGATCATGTCAAGAAAGCTTGCGTACCATTAGAGGACTTGGCTGTTAAGAGATTACAGCTAATAATATAACATTTCAGTTTGATCGTGTCATGTAATCGCGACGCAGCATCTTGGAATGCATCGTGTTGCGCCAAGTTCGCCCCACTCCGCGCTATATGTGAAGAGCATTTAGATCGGGCAGATGAGATCAATATGTTAATAGTCATCTCAGTTGTGCAGCCGGATACCACCGTCAACTAGACACAATATTGCGGCATACCAGCTGGCTGCCATCTTCGGCTGATTGCGCTGATTACACCTACTCGCTGGAACTGAGGCAGAACAGAAACAGCGGCCCCTTTATACACCGCTTCGAGCGTGCGCGAAACTGAAGTCGAGGCCCTCTAGGCGTAGTAGCGCGCCAATGGAAAAAATCGGCAAAACGATGGGTCGAAACAAGACTAGTTAAAAGAAACTGCAGGTCGATATGAAGACCGTTGTTGCTTAATATCAGTTAAGGTTGGATTCCAAGTTTTACTTAGAGGGAACCCCATGTCCCTATTAACAATATTATCGGCCATACGAATTTCCATTGATTCTTTAAGAACATATTCCCAGTAGCGCTAAGCAGGAGCAATCATTTTTGTTTCATTATATATCATCTTGTGTCCCTCATCCAGACAATTTTCAGCATCAGCTGACTTTTAAGCTTGAAGTAAACGAGTATGACGGTGATGTCCCACACACCGATCCTGAAGTGTACGGATCATTTGGCTGATGTCTTACCACAATAACACGGAATTCTATAAACACCGGGTTTCCACAGTCCTAAATAATTTTTGACTGACCCAAGAAGGGCTCTAGTCTTTGGTAGTGGCATAAGAGTAAGTGTAATCAGCGCACTCACCTGAAGATGGCAGTCAGTTGGTCTGCCGAAATATTGTGTCTATTTGACTATGGTATCCGGCTGCAAATCCGTGATGAATATTATCAGTTATTACGCCGGGAAAGTCTACGCAACCAGATCAAGACGTTCCTTAATATATATTTTTTGTTTCTAAACTTGGAAACCCCGTTGAACTAAGGAAGATTTGCAATTGTCTACGAGGTAGAACCAATTTGCAGACGGCTCTTTGCGCTCTCCATCTAGAGGCGTACCAAGACTTCCTTCTGAAGTGGAAACGTACCAAAGTGTATCTAATTTTAATACCCACTGCACAGACTCGGATAAACGATCTGAGCGGATGCGAATAAGGCCCGAATGCAAATAGACTGCTTGTATTACCCTCGAAATCCTCTTTGGTGCAGAATTTCAGCCATGAGCCTCGGTGTGACGGGCGTAGCGGCTGATTTGCGATACCCCGAGCCTCCCCCACAAGTGGAGAGCCCCGCAGGGCGTAAGCCGATGGCCTGAAATTCGAGGCCCTCCTTTTCCGGTTCGTTATCCCGCGCAGCGGGCGCCGCATACCCGAGGGAGCCGCAAACCCAAACCGAAAACCACGGCCAGGCCCCGGCGGCGCGGCGAGTCAGACTTCCAGCTGTTCTGCTCAGAGACACAGCAGGTCGTTAGCCTAAAAATGTCTCTCTCGTGTTTGCATAGCGCAGGGAAAAGCTATGTTACTAGTCACGGCACGTCGATGGGATCAGACGGGGATCAGACATCACAAGAGTCTTACCCCAAATGTTTGTTTTGAAGGTCCGCTTACACTAAATATTGCACAAACTTTTTACAGTCTTGGCCGTAACTTTCACCGATTACAGTTCGATTCCATGTGTTATTAAAAAATAGAGAGATTAAAAGATTTTTCACAGGAATTGAGGGGTTTGGCGCAAGAAGGAGGTAGCTCCACTTTTTGACTCTTTTTATTTTTTTTTTTTAAGGCAGCAATGGATAAACAAGCAGCCCTCGGTCGCAAATTAAAAGTAATTTGACCAAGTTTCGGCAATGACTAACATTGCCTTTCATCAGAAAATATGTGAGTCTGATGCCTCCGACTGGACTCACATTCGGAAGGATGGTGGTTCAAATCCACCTCCAGCCATCCATATTTGGGTTTTCCGTGATTTCCCTAAGTCACTCCAGGCAAATGCCGGCATGGTTCCTTTGAAAGGGCACGGACGATTACCTTCCACATCCTTACCCAAACATCCGAGCGTAAGCTCCGTCTCTAATGACCACGCTGTCGATGGGACGTTAAACTCCAAGCTTCCTTCCTTAAATATTTGATGCCCCCGTGCAGGCGTGCAGCCCAAAGTGGCTAGCTTTTGCTAAAAATTTCTTTTTAAACTTTGTGACGTAAGCTATACAGCTGAGTAGTATATTTTATTATGTGACTTGTTTTGTTTTATATTTTCTGATGAAGGCAATCTTAGTCATTGCCGAAACATGGTCAAATTATTTTTAATTTGTGACCGAAGGCAGCTTGTTTATCCATTGACGTTTTAACGGTCGCTGACATTAGCTGCTATGTTTAATAAAAACAAAGTTAAAAAGAGGCAGCTCCACCCACTAGTTTTAGAGAAATCCAACAGATCGTTCATCGATTCCCAGAACCAGGCCACAACTTTATACCATGCGACAGAGCGTTCGGTAATCTAGAAAAGCGTTTGAGGTAGATGGAAAGAGTTTTTCTTCCAGTAGACTATGCTCGCATTACCAGAAGAACCAGACCGAAATTTCATGTCACTGAAGTGGACTAGAGATTTATTTTCAACTGTGTTGACACGTTGGAGAAATTTTTTTGTAAGGAACCCTTACGTATCATTGTCGAACCTCTCAACGATGTGAGGAGTCGCCAGAAACGACACGTGGTTCGGATTCCACGTTAAGCTCTATGTCCCATTTCCCCAGTTGGATATCTGGGGTAGGCTGGGGACACACAAGTCGCCGAAGTGGTGTGCAATTGAAAGACTTGCACCAGGCCAATGAGCCACACGAAATTATTATTATTATCGAACAAGAAAAGAGGAAAATATTTAATCACTAAGTACAAAATATTCCTCTACGGACAGCCATGCATCGGTAAAGGGATTGTTCAATGCAGTGCGACCGTAGGGATGACTGTCTTCGATAATGAGCAAATTTTCAACGAAGGACCTGCGACTCTCATGACAATGGACCACCTACATCAAACTTATGACTGCCTCCTCCCGCTTAAAGGCCAATAGTTTAAAGATGCCAAAGTGCTGGCCAGAAAGTATTTTGGGCAAAACGAAATGTGGTTTCACGACAAGTTGACGTCAGATGCTTCTAACGATCCTGAGCTAAAGTTGTAGGCATACTAAAATTAACTTCGTATGGTGCATGGCGGTGGGTGCTTTACAGTTAGTTAATTCATATCTTATGCCTTCAACGCTGAAATGGCTGGACGGATAAGAATGAAATTTGGAACGGGGGTACCTTATACCATGATTAATACATGGGTTACCTTTCCTAAGCCACCGTACGGTGCGTGGTGGAGGGTACCTTACAGTGGGTTAATATGTTTGATTCTCCTTCATGATGAAAGGGATGGATAGATTTGAATGAAATTTGGAGTAGAGATAGATTATACCCTGAATTTACGCATGAGCTATATTTAGGAAGCCACTGTACGGTACATGGCGGAAGGTGTCTTACAGTGAGTTAACACGTTTGTTTTCTTCACGCTGAAACGGCCCGACGGAACTGAATAAAATGTGAAATAAAGATAGCTTATACACCGAATTAATACCTGGACTACCTTTCGTAAGCCTGCGTAGGTACATGGCGGAGGATAGTTACGACTAACACCCAAGTTGACTAAGCAAAATGTTAGCACGTAAATGTAGGTTTTCATGAAGGAGATTTTTTTTAAGAATCTTCATGCCAGTGAATTTAGCTTGGCGGAGGGTACCTTGCGACTTTGACACCGTTTGACCAGCCACCATGAAACTTGGCGCATATCCCAGTTAAACCGCACGGTCCTTCGGGTTTGGAGTTCTGAATGGGCAGACTCGACCGAACCGAATGAGCTCTTTGTCATTGAGCCCTCCACCGCTGCGTGGAAGACCTCCCTTCTCGCAGGGAGTTGATTGTTCTCTGCCGGCTCCATATTGGCCATACTTGGCTGACGCACGGTCATCTTCTGCCTCGCGAGGACCCTCCTCAGTGTCGATGTGCATCTCTGACAGTCGACCACATCATGCAGGAATGCCCCAATTTAACCGCAGAGCGACGAAATTTTAATATCCCTGACGACATGAAGCTTGCTTTAGCCGACAATGCCTCCATGGTTGAGTCTGTTTTAAATTTTATCCGTGAGTGTGGATTGTACAAATCTATTTAAAGTTTCTTGTGTGTCCGTCATTGATCTGTTCTCCACCCGCCTAAGTCTTTTAGGTATTTGTTTTTAATGTGTGCCAGAGTGGCTGGATGTCTTACTTATATTTTTGTGATCACCCAGCAAAAACACTCTTGTAATGTCTGTCCTTTTATCCTTTCTTTGTTTTTACTTGTTCTTTTTAAACTTTGAAGTGTTAACGCAATTACTTAGGGAAGCCTAACATACTGTTTTATCTCTATGACTGGAACAAGGAACTGATAACCGTTGCCGTTTAGTCCCAAAAACCAACCAACCAACTATCGTATATAGGAAGGAGAGGAGTAGGTGGAGGAGGAGACGGACAGAAAGGAGAGGGAGGAGAAGGACAGAGAGTAGGGGGAGGACGAGAATGAGGAAGATGGTGACAGACAGGTGAAAGGAGATGAACTGAGGGTAGGGGAGTAGAAGAACGCAGTGAAAAGGGGGAGGAGACGGATAGAGAGACGCCGGCCGCGGTGGCCGAGGGGACTGAGGCGCGCAAGTCACGGTCTGCACGGCCATTACGGTCGGGGATTCGAATCCCCCCTCGGGCATGGATATTTGTGCCGCCCTTAGTGTTAGCTAGTTCATAAGTAGTTTGTAAGTTTAGGGACTGATAACCCCGTAGTTAAGTCCTATAAGCTTAACGAACATTTTTTGATAGAGAGACATGAAAAGAGAAGGTGCACAGAGAGAGGAAAGGGACTAACATTGGAATAAACAAGTACCTGGGCGACGCCGGTTTTGAGCTAGTAGTTAATATTGAAACTGTACAATAATAATGTCACAAGGCCATGATGTACATTGATTTCTTTCAGCGCTTGGGTCGGTTTTATGTGCGCCACTCATCAACATACTCGACGAGGTATGACCCTCCTGGTATTGCAGTATTTCTTCCTACTGACGGACAGCCGCCTGTGTTGGTTAACCTACTGGTTAATACCAACAAATCCAAAAGAACTGGCAGATGAGGATGAGAAACGTGTCGCTGGCGGTGAGACCAGGGCGTCAGGAAAGCCGCGGCGAGTGAGTGGTGTTAAGTAACGCGCAGCGGCCGACCAGGCGGCTACCTGTCGCCGCCGGTTGCGACACGCCGCGGTTTCCGGCTACGATATCTCCCGCCGCGCCGGTATCCGCTGTTTATTCTCAGCCCGTTTGATACGGGGTTCGGCTAATTGGGGGGAAAGTTTGTTTTATGAACAAAGACGTTTCCGTAGTTGGAATCATAAGGGAAGCGGTTAAAGCCCTTTCTATACGGAAAGTGAGGGCTTAAGACAGAGGTGGGCACAAATCGGCTCAATGAGCAGCGCTCCGGCTCAGGCCGGAAAAAGAGCAGCGTTCGCGCTCGGCCGGTAGTTATCCTATTTGCCGCTAGAGGACTGCATGCTTGTTGGCGCACCTAACAAACTTTCGATACGGCGAGTTATAGTACGCCGCGACAGACTCAAACGTGCGAAAGAACGTGATAACTGTGGACATAGTTCGTCTGCTACGACTTCCAAACTCTCCTTCACAAATTCACCGTCACAAAATGGTCGGGAAGTACGGGCTATCAGCAACATATTCTGTAACTAGCACAAACAGCTGCATCGGAGGATGAGGCATCACATTCCTGTGTAAGAAATTAACAGAGTTGTCATTTCAAAGGAAAATTGGTTTTATTAAACAAAAAAACTGTGATTAAGTTATCTCCTAAGTAGGTACAGCATTATAATACATACCTCTACTTCCTTCCTCGCGTAGATTATTAATAAGATTAAGTCGTATTTGACCTTCTACACTTCCATACTGGTTGAAGTGATGTGTCCTATAGTGGCGTTCTAAATTGTACTTTTTATGCCTAGTTCCACCGCAGTTCCACCGCAGTTCCACCGTTCGTCTGCCAAGGCTAGTAAACAGGGTACGTCGATACGAAGGCATACTGCCCGTTAGTTTAATTCCGTGTACTGGGCTGGACACTAACTGTGCCTCTCAGTCAAGCAGATGCCAGCGCTGGAGAAAGAACGCGCAGTTGGGCTCAGAATTTGGCACGATACCTCAGGGAAGACATCCAACATCTCAATCAACGCCAAGTGGAATAACTGCTTGCGCACGGCCGCAGGAGGACCAACAACGTGCTGAATTGCTACATTTGTGAAGCTCTTACTCTTGAATACGTCATGAATTTTGTCCGAACATTGTAATGATTTGTTGGCTGTACATGTATGTTACCTCTACCGATTTCCGTTCCTTTCGGTTACTTCCGTTATTGTGCTTTTTTTTTTCTTTTAAGTTTAGGCTGAACTGAAAAGTTTCCTCAAGGCTCACTCACTCTTTCCGTTCTGTCGAAGACTTCCTAGAAAAATAAGTATATTAAGCTAATGTATCTGTGTTACGTTCTTAATTCTTTTTACTTATGCGTAGACCTGACTCGTGCATAGGATTACTATTCGTTTCAATTTATCAACTACTACTCCTTTGTTGAAATCTAATATACTGTCTTGTTCCAGAACCATGGAGACTTACTTAAATCGGTTCTGTGGAAAATGATAAATGTACATAAATAAATAAATCAAATTCGATTGGACCCCAAGAGAGTGTTAACAGAACCTTTACTCTCGCAGTACAGAGGCTGCGTCTCCGGTAATGTTGCAAACTTTCTGGGATAACCATCAACATTTGTGCTCACAATGAAACTTTCACTCTGCAGCGGATTGCGCGCTGATATGAAACTTCCTTGCAGATTAAAATTGTGTGCCGGAACCGGGACTCGAACCTAGGACCTTTGCCTTTCGCGGGCAAGCGCTCTACCGACTGAGCTACCCCGACACGACTCACGATGCCGCCTCACAACTTTACTTCCGCTAGTACCTCGCCTCCTGCTTTCCAAACTTCACAGAAGCTCTCCTGCGAACCTTCCAAGACTAGCACTCCTGGAATAAAGAATATGGTGGAGACATGGCTTAGCCACAGCTTAAGGGATGTTTCCAGAATGAAACTTTCACTCTGCAGCCGAGTGTGCGCTGGTATGAAACTTCCTGGCCGGTAGAGCGCTTGCCCGCGAAAGTGCCGGCCGCGGTGGCCGAGGGGACTGAGGCGCTCCAGTCACGGTCTGCACGGCCACTACGGTCGGGGGTTCGAATCCCCCAACGGGCATGGATATTTGTGCCGTCCTAGTTCGTAAGTAGTTCATAAGTAGTTTGTAAGTTTAGGGACTGATGACCCCGTAGTTAAGTCCCATAAGCTTAACAAACATTTGAACATTTGCCCGCGAAAGGCAAAGGTCCCAGGTTCGAGTTCCGGTTCCGGCACACAATTTTAATCTGCCACGGAACATGAATAGGCCTGTACTTAAAAAAAGATGCCCACACAAAGAAACTCGTTTAAAAATCCCGCATTCGAGGCACAGCGTTGTTGACGTGTTTATGTGGTAACCCCTTAAAGATTAATGTGAAGAGCACTGTATTTGTGACTTTCTCTTTAAGTCGCGCTACTTTTGACCGTGTGCTCAAGTAAGTGAGTGGGTGTTTGGATGGATGTTTGTATTACACAGGGGGACGAAACTGCTAAGGTCAAAATGTTCAAATGTTTGTATAGCTTATGGGACTTAACTACGGGGTCATCAGTCCCTAAACTTACAAACTACTTATGAACCAGCTACAACTAAAGACGGCACAAATATCCATGCCCGAGGGGGGATTCGAACCCCCGACCGTAGTGGGCGTGCAGGCCGTGACTGGAGCGCCTCAATCCCCTCGGCCACCGCGGTCGGCCTGCTAAGGTCATCCATCAGTCCCCCGGTGGAAAGGAAGGAGTGAGGATAGGAAAGGAGGCGAAGAGAAAGAAAATGCAATCCAGGGAGGAAAGAAGGAAGAAAGACTGCATTCGCTCGGGGTTCCATGCTCCCTACGCAGGTACTCACGAAAGAACCGTGAGCCCCCTTGTGGGGTGAGTGAATCAGACCTGCCGGTCACCAAAGGTTTTCATTGAAGGCATTCCACACAGAATATCAATTGGACAAAGGTGAATGAAGCAATCGATCTAAATATGTTGATTCACGAGAAATAAAATAATGAAATATCGGAATAGTCAAATATGTATGTAACCGCTCCCCTCCCCACGCAGTCTTCACCTCGACGCAGCCGTCATAACATGTTTCCATCAGTCTTCTGTTTCGATGCACCTCGCCTTGGATTCCTCTCATCTAGACCACGGAAAGAGAGAGAGAGAGAGAGAGCCACGGCGCTCTTCTGTGACGTCACGCGATCTCGGCCTGCATGGGTTAGAGACTGATACAAAACACGAAGTACGAGACGTGTTTTTTAAAGTAAGTACCGTTTTGAAATTAAAAAAAAGACGTGCTAAGATATCTCAATAATTTTATTTTTATATGAAAGCCTGTACCTTAATCTATTTTTCTACATAATTTCCGTCAATATTGAGGCACTTGTCATAACGTTGTACCAATTTTTTAAGTCTGCCGCCTGACTTGTTAACCACTACATCACAACTGTTTTGTCTTCGTCATCGTCTTGCTCGGTCACAATTCCACACAAAACACTACGAGAAACTTTAGGAAAGTCATCCCGCAAGGAGGAAATCGTAAAGCGTCTGTTTTCTCTCATCTTATTGTCCACTTCCTGCACCATACTTTCACTAACGAACGAAGGACGCAAACTCCATTGTTCAACATGCACATTTGTGCGGCTCTCACCCACTTTCTTACCATTCCATCACTTCGTAAACTGCACAGATCTCACGATGAATATCGATCGCTTTTAGGCCTTTAGAACTAAGAAATCTTATAACAGCCCGTACTGCACAGTCGGCGGTACTAACGGAGGCATCTTAAACACTCAGTACACAACGTAAACAAGGAAGAATCAGACTGTCATGGCGTCAGTGCGTAGACAACAGATGTAGGTACCCAGTGCGCATAAAATTATTGAGATATCTTAGCACGCCTTTTTCAAATTTCAAAACGGCACTTACTTAAAAACATGCCCCGTAACTAACATTTGTTTATGAAGGATATAAGGACACTAAATCGCAGGTCGTGTATCAGTTTGGTTCCATGATTTTTAACACTCACTGTCTACGCGAATTAAATCGCAGTAGATAGAATGAATTATTTGGCAGCAAGAATGGATACTGAATGTATTAGTTCCTTAAATAAGTGTAAATTACTTATCTTTACATTGTACAGTATAACGATCAGGCGAATACGCAACGTCCAGGCTGCATACCATAAGCACGTTTTGATGCTATAAACTATTAAGCTCTTCGCTTTTAATTGTAAAATTGTTCTAACACAAAGAGGTGGTATCCATTAATGTAATTAATTGTTTTCTTCTTCTTTCCAGGTGAGTTCCTGGTTGATCATACGCCTTCCCGGGAACTGGTGAGTTCTGGGCATATGCAATGCGATATGAAACAAAAACATACATCCAGAGACATTAATCGCGATTATCTGAATTACCCACTTAACGGAGCAACTTCCAACCTTCGGGAGAGGGTGACAGCATAGGCCTGTAGGAAGGCTTTTTTTTTTTTTTTCTCCAATGTCAGGCTGTAGAATGAACTTCATAACCTGCTAAGTTGCTGACATTATCTCCGTGACTGACAGGACAATCACTTCGTCTGAGATTTATTTCTCGAATGGCAATACTGGAACTCAGTACTGCCTGGAACACTGTGATAAACTGGGGCACGGTCAAGGGAAACGCACAGCATAGCGCGAAACAGGAAGTCCTGTTAAGAGTTTGCATATATTTCTGGCACTAATAAATAAATCTTGTCTTGCCCGCCAATTTTTTTTTAACAGGGATGTTTCAGTCTCAACTGCTGCTAGGCGTTGTAATTATATACAGGGTGTCCCACTCAACTGTTTCACGCCAGATATCTCTGAAACTACACCAGATATTTAAAAACGACTTTCACGTCATACACGTACGTTAGGGGATTATGAAAGTAGGTACTACGAGACAGTCTGAAGCGTAAATAAGTATTATTTTCAACGCAAACTTACGTTTTTTTAAATGGATATGTTCAAATGTTTGTTAAGCTTATGGGACTTAACTACGGGGTCATCAGTCCCTAAACTTACAAACTACTTATCAACTACCTTATACTAAGGACGGCACAAATATCCATGCCCGAGGGGGGATTCGAACCCCCGACCGTAGTGGTCGTGCAGACCGTGAGTGGAGCGCCTCAGTCCCCTCAGCCACCGCGGCCGGCTTTAAATGGATACTCCATATTATTTCGTAAGAAGTCAATAGCATTAAAAATCACAAAAATAATGGCGTTGGTTGCATCGCGATGCGTCACTTACATCCGGAGAAACTGCGAAGCGAATTTGACGTTTGAAATACATGAGGTGCGGTGGTAACGCGTATCCGAGATTAAGCGAGACTGACGGTTGAGTCTCGAACACGCTCAAGTACCGCGCCTTGTGTATTTCAAACGTCAACTTTGCTTCGCAGTTTCTCCGGATGTAAGTAACGCATCGCGATGCAATGAAAGCCATTACTTTTGTGATTTTTAATGCAATTGACTGCTTACGAAATAATATTGGGTATCCACTTAAAAAACATAAATGTGAGTTCGAAATAATATTTCTGTACGTTTTAGACTGCCTTATGCTACCTACTTTCATAAGTCCCTAACATACGTGTATGACCGTTAAAGTCGGTTTTCAATATCTCGTGTATATTTTTCCTCATTTAAGACTCACCTTATACAGTTGAGTCATAAATGAGGAAAAATATTTCGTGCAAATTGTCACACATTGAGCTACAAACATCAATTCGTTTTCTGCATGTTCTTATACCAATAAATGACAAAGCAATTGAATGGTAAAAATCTGGAAAAATGGACTTGTGGGTGTTACTGTGCGCTGACATAGGCCAAGGGGACAAATCGGCAACATGGCAACAGGACAAAAGTTCGTTTCCCTATGTCAACTAGCCACGATACATAATACCGGCCGGGGAAAACGGTACGAGATAGATGTGAACGATGTCATTGCTCGCAGTGTCACGCAGACCGTCGCTTGACGCCGCATGCCTCGCCTTCTCGTGAGCGGCTAGACTACCTACAACACTCGCATGTTGTACCCTGTTGCTGATCTGTCCCCTTTGCCAATGTCGGCGCACAATAACATTCAAAAGTTCGCTTCATTTTTCCAGATTTTTGCCATTCAATTGCATTGTCATACTGCATTGCATGCTTCACCGATTTGGCTGATTTTTCTTTGTTTTATTCGTAACTAGCTGAAAACCCGGCGTTGCCCGGGTATGTATTTATTTATTCCTGCATTTTTTCAGATATACAGGGTGTTTCACTAAGTGTGTTTGCCTCTGTACCTTATAAAATAATAGGTGACGGGAAATTTCAATGTGGCAGGTCAGCACAAGAAATGTTACACTTCCTGCGGAGCTATGAACATAGTTTATTGTATCATTTTCCAAAGAGTTACACCACAAAGATATAATTTTTTAATTGGAACAATAGTTTTTCTATCGTGTATTGAATTCCTTTAAACCAGCTGCGTCCAAATCAATTTAAACTACATTCGTATCACTGTTAGTTTCGGAGCTACAACCCTTCAAAATTCCGGGGGCGGAGGCTGCGATAGCGTAGCTGACTGGCCGAGTGGCTATCCCCTGGGGCACGGACCACTATCTCATGACCACCAGCCATATCGAAAATTTGTGCTGGTGAGGGATTAGAACTCGGGACCTCCTGATTACTAGGCAGGTGCGCTAAGCCTCTACAGCAGCCTACGTTTGAGGAGTATGAGAGGACGTCACCCACCTGAGGCAAACTTCCGTATGTCCTCGTGCTTCTTCGATCTTTGTGACTCCCTGGCTAACTGTATTCCCGGCAGCAGTCCGCTCCCCCTCCCTGTGCATACGCACAGAAATAAGCATCGCACCACCACTAGGTGGATTGCAATCAGCAATTGCGGCCTCTGCTTTTAGGACATGTCCGAAACAGCTGACGCCGCAATTCTTAAATATTTATTTTTTGTTTCTTAGTCCTTACGACGCGTTTAGATACCAGCAGCATCAGATGTGTAGTGCGAAATGTAACGTAAAAATATATAAACAATAATTTTCTATCCCACAACGCAATTGATTGTTGGAGAATTTAGAAAATGATCCGAGCTAGAAGCGTACTTTCAGTTTTTCTCAAATTCCGATATTTGTTGGTAAATTTTCCAAAAAATTTCTTTCATACAAACCTTGTCCTGAGAATCTAATATATAAAGCAGAGTGTCCGTATGTTTGTACTTATTTCATACAAATCTACAGTTTTGTTCCAATCTTTATGAAATTTTGTACACCTAAGCTTCAATCCATGAGAACGGTCGCCGTAAGTGTAAGAATCAAATACGATATATAGTTCTCGAGACATGACGTCATAAACAATGAGATGCGCGAAAAACTGCTGAATTTTGCGACAATGCTGCTCATTTTCTCCTTATCCATTGGACCGATTTCAACCAAATTTGGTACACACATTCCTTACCGTGAGGTACCAATTGCTGCATGGTTAAGAATCACATACGGCACATGGTTCAAAAGATATTACGTCATAACCAATAGAAATCGCAAAAAATGCCATATAATACGTCGAGACTTTCGAAATACACTGTATGAGAATGACAGTAGTTAGCGACTTGCAACAAACTTTAAACATAATTTCAAACCTTTATTTAACTTTTTCTCGCAGGCAACCATAGTAAAATGATGAAAGGAAAAGAAGTTTCTCGCTTACTACTTTTCCGCTGTTTATGGAGTAAAACTACGGCTCTCGGCATGACGTTACAATTTATAATTTGAACACTACAAATTGTAGTCGCAGGAAGTTTTACAGAGAGTGTACACACACATATAGTTCAATGTAGCTTCTAAATCGTATCACAGTATAACAAGTCGTTCATGATATATGAGCACATAAACAGTAACGTTCCGCTGTTTATGGACTAAAACGACGGCTTTCGGTATGACATTACAATTTATAATTTCTACACAAAAAATTGTAGCCGTAGAAAATTTTACAGAAAGTATACACGCATATAGTTGAGTGTACCTTCTAAATTGTAGCATAGTATGACACGTAGTTCATGAGATATCAGCCGATAAACAGTAACGTTCATGGAAAACCGCCCCATCACGCACAAAGTTTTAATCTATTACTTCTTTACTACTAATTGAATTCCCAAGAGATTTTACAGACATACAGCCCTTATACAAATGAATATACAGGGTGTTTCATTAAGTGTGTTTGCCTCTGTAACTTATAAAATAATAGGTGACGGGAAATTTTAATGCGGTAGGTCAACACAAGAAATGTTACACTTTCTGCGGAGCTATGAACATAGTTTATTGTATCATTTTCGAAAGAGTTACAGCACAAAGATATAATTTTTTAAATGGAAAAATAGTTTTATCTATGGTGCATTGGATTCGTCGAAACCAGCTGCGTCCATATCAATTTAAACTACATTCCTATCACTGTTAGTTTGGGAGCTACAACCCTTCAAAGTTTAGGGGGCGGAGGCTACGACAGCGTAGCTGACTGGCTGGTGGTCATGAGACAGTGGGCCGTGCCCCAGGGGATAGCCACTCGGCCAGTCAGATACGCTATCGCAGCCTCCGCCCCCGGAACTTTGAAGGGTTGTAGCTCGCAAACTAACTGTGATAGGAATGTAGTTTAAATTGATTTAAACGCAGCTGGTTTCAACGAATCCAATGCAAGTTGAAGAAACTATTGTTCCGTTTAAAAAATCACATCTTTGTGCTGTAACTCTTTGGAAAATGATACAATAAACTATGTTCATTGCTCCGCAGAAAGTGTAACATTTCTTGTGTTGACCCTAACGCATTAAAATTTCCCGTCATCTATTATTTTACAAGTTACAGAGGCAAACACATTTAGTGAAACACCCTATATATTCGAACTCGGGACCTCCGGCATACTAGCAGATGCACTAAGCCTGTACAGCAGCCCAGGCACACGGGCTTAACCCACCTGTGAGGACGTCACCCACCTGAGTCAAACTTCCATATGTCCTCGTGCTTCTCCGATCTTTGTGACTCCCTGTCTCACTGTATTCCTGCCACCAGTCCTCCCCGCCTCCCTCCTGTGCGTTCGCACAGAAATAAACATCGCACCTCCACTAGGTGGATTGCAATCAGCAATTGCGGCGTCTGCTTTTTAGGACATGTCCGAAAGAGCAGACGCCGCAATTCTTAAATATTTATTTTTTGTTTCTTCGTCCTTACGGCGCGTTTAGATACCAGCAGCATCAGATGTGTAGTGCGAAATGTAACGTAAAAACATATTAAAAAAATAATTCTCTATCCCACAGCGCGATTGATTGTTGGAGAATCTAGAAAATGATCCCAGCTGCAAGCGTACTTTCAATTTTTCCGAAATTACGATATTTTCCGGTAAATTTACCAAAACGTTTCTTTCATACAAACCTTGTGCTGATAATTACGAATAAAACAAAGAAAAATCAGCGAAATCGGTGAAGCCAATCTCAAGTGATGCGCTTTCGTTCACGCGTCAATTCATTTACATTAGTATAGATAGTGAACAGTGAAGGGCAGGTGGCCTGGCGTGTGTTTTGGTGGGTGTATTCTGGCGGGGCCTGCGTCGCGGTAAGACGGCGTCGCCTGCGCGTCTCATTAGCGCGCTGTGCCGTGCTGCGCTGTGCTGTGCTGTGGTGTGGTGTGGTGTGGGTGTCATTGCGCGCCTATCGACCGCCCGCCCGCCGCTGTTGCTACCTGCGCCGCCCCCGCCCCGCCCCCGCCCCTCGCAAAGAAATCCGCGCCCGCTCACTCTCAAATATTACGGCCGCCTCACCCGACACCTGCCGCATTGTGCGGGCCGGTGGCTGCATAGTCACCTCTGTCCCCTGTACTGGCCGAACGAGCGGTGCTCGAATGCGGAACGTTGAGTGTTACAAAAACTATATTTTGGAGCAAGGCCACTACATTTCCAATACATTTGGTTTCACAAAAAAAAAAAAAAAAAAAAAAAAAAAAAAAAAACAGTTCCTCCTTCTGAGGTTACTCTAAAAAATTGAGTTATTACTTTGGGATTAAACGAACTAAAAAGAACTTCTGAATGAATGATATGTACGACGGAATATGTAAGTTGCTGTAAGTGAAGATTACGTTCCTTCTCTATGTCTTCGCTAGTGGCCGATAGTCGCCGCAGTTCCGGATGTGCCAGGGCAGAGGTCAGTCAGGCAGCGTGGCGATGACGTGGTGGCTGAGACTGCTCCGTGGTCCGTAGTTCTGCGAGGTCCGGCTACTGGTGATCGAAGGCGACGATTCGCCGTGGCGTCGGCCTATTTACCGCCGCCGGTGGCTGGTATTCGTCCGCGGTGGAGTCCCGGTCCCGCGGTCTGGTCGCGCGCATCTTCTTAGGCCGGTATTACACTATCAAATTATTTGTCAAAGAATTGGACAAAGAAAAATTGGACGTAGTGTAATGCGAACATCGTCCAATATTTCATCCAATCTCGGCCTCGGCCTAGATTTGATCAAAGAAATCGCTCGTCTTCTGTTTCCTGCAGTGAGAAATGTGACCGCTTGGAGCGCTAGTAGTATACAGCTTCCTTACCACTACAGCTGTTTTATTTGGAGGTTAAATATCTGACATTACTTGGACATAACGTTCGTATTCGTAAATATGGCTAGTAGTGGAATGTTTCTATAGTGTTTTCTAGCAACAACAAAATTTTAAAAATCAGATGGGGCGTTGTATAACAGTTGACAAGGCCAATTCACACTGTCCGTCACGTCAATTTGCGTAGCCCAATACTCCGCGCCAAAAGTGAGGTTGAGTTACAATCCATGATGTAAAAAAGTCATTATATACTATGGGAATTTAAGTAATACCCCTAAATCTTAATACAGCCGAAGCAGATTTTAGAATGTATGATTTTGGTAATGTGGTGTGCTAAGTTCTGGGAAATGAAACAACTTTCAAAACATCGACATCTGTTTGCAAGCGAATCTATGAACATATAAGTACGTCAGGCAATTTTTGTAAGGAAATAAATAGAGCCTATTTACTTTATCAGCAATGTTTCCCCCCTTACATTGTTAATAACGTCATAAACAATTTAGATTATCCTCTTTGTCAGTGCTCACATTTTCCATTTAAAACTTTATTTAATGAAACTTGCTTTATCAACTTACGAATCTTATTCGTATACACTGTTTGAGTCAGCCTTTTTGTTACTCTATTGCAAACTGTGAAGGATGAAGAGCGACAAAATAATTAGCAGTGAACGGCCTGGCTGTTCTGCCGACGGAATAAAAAAGAAAAATCCTCCCGGTCCTGTAACAAATTTTATTTATCTCGCTCTGACACCCACGGTTTCATCCAAGTGCGTTTCCTTTTCTTTTTTCCCTCCTTCTCTTCTAAATGCAGACACAACGCAACTGTAGTATAAACAATAGCTGAGCATTACACCGCCATTTTGAAGCAAATTTGACAAAATATTGGGTGATAGTGTAATACCCCCTTTTGCGTTTCATCCAATTTCTTTGTCAAAAAATATGACCAATATTTCATCCAAGTTTTTCGTCCAATTCTTTGTCCAATAATTTGATAGTGTAATACCGGCCTTATTGGCCGGCGGTGACGTGAGGCGAGCTGCACACCTGACCCTTCCGTGGTGCGCGACGGCCTCTGCGCACGCAAATAGGTTGGTATGCGTGCGCAATGAGCTGCCGTCACCTTAGTGCGCATATCGTGGCGGCTTGTCGTCGCCCAAGTTGGTTGCGCGGCCGTGGATGGTCGCTGTACAGCGCTGTGGTGTCGGGTGCGTGGTCGCGGCTTCGCTTCGTAGTGGAGCGCGCAATGGCAGACACTAAAGCTCTGTGCAGAGAAAGTAGGGGCATTTTTTTCCGCACCGTTTGCCGTCATCTGCAGCTTGTGATGGGCTGCAGTATTCACCTCCGTCCCCTGGCCGAACGAGCGTTGCTTCAATGCAGAAACGCTGAAATCGAGAATAACTGAGTGAGTCTCATAGAAACAACCAAAGTTGATCAGTAAGACCCGATCCACACTAAAGCTTCCTATAGAGAAGGTGTGGACATCCTTTTCCGCGCCGTTTGCCGTCATCTGCGGCTTGTGATGGGCTGCTCTGTCCACTGGCAGAACGAGCGTTGCTCGAATGCAGAAACGCTGAAATCGGGAATAACTGAGTGAGTCTCATAGAAAAAACCAAAGTTGATCGGTAAGACCCGATCCGCAGTAAAGCTTTGTACACAGAAAGTATGGGCATCCTTTTCCGCGTCGTTTGCCGTCATCTGCGGCTTGTGATGGGCTGAATTGAGTCACATGATATTATCCGTCATTATGGCCCTGTACGTCACTTTCATGCCAAAAGAAGTGTGAATATTCGTATGTTTTGGTTTCATATTGCGACAGTGCTGTGCTATCGGGTGTTCGTTATAAGCCAAGAAGGGACTTCATGCACTTCCATATGAATTCAGAAATGCATGAAGAAGAAGAGGAGTCTCGGCGATTACTTGCGGCCCAGGAGCGACACTCGGTTGTGTGCTCTGATAATTTTAACATCAGAATGGTCGCGTAGGATCTCAGAAAAGTATTCCCGGAGTAGGTAATCCACGCGTCTCTGGACCTAAACCTGTTATTGTTAATTTCAACAAAACAAATGTTCAGTTGCTACTATTGTGATAGATGATTTTTCCTCGTTTTGTTTACTTATTCACTGCAACATCTGAGGTTAATTAAAGCTAACAGTACGATGTTGACCCTGTTTGTCACAGAGACATTGTGATCACCCATGTTCTTCCTAGTGGCACAACTAATCCAGTATTAATTCATAATGTAAATTAATGGATTAAATATTAATTAAATATTAACCTCAAGAAATTTTCTTAATTAAGAATACACAAACGTTTCTTTCTATTTCCCATAACGATGTCGGGATGGGGTGTCGTTGAGCAACGTCTTCTTCCGCGGCACGGCCTTTGTACTTTCTTTACGTACTTCATTGTTACGTGTTTCTCTGGTGCGGGCACAGAGTCAGGAGACAGTCTGGCGAGGGGAGGGAAAGGGGGGTGGGGAGAGGCAGGTGCCCTTCCCTGGCCTCGCTGGTACACCAAAGGCCAATATCTGCTTTGACTCCTTCCAGTACGGTACGATTTATGAAGCCGCTTGTTGTAGCTGTTCTTTTTATCAAGCGTCGTTCAAATCCATACTTCGCAACATAATTAATTCTAAAATTTTTGCTAAGGTGTGAGTCAAGTGACGTAATCTATATCTATAAATGTGAATGTCTGTTCGGTGTACGTTTATCACGTCTGAACCAGAAGACATAAAGAGCTGAAAATTTGTACAGTTACTAATGTCTACCCGGGGAAGGCTTTAGACACGGTTTTTTTGGCGATCGGATAGCTATTTTTCTATATATATTAATGTGAATGTCTATTCGGTGTACGCTTATCACGTCCGAACGACAAGACACAGAGACTTAAATATTGGTACAGTTACTAATTTATACCTGAGGAAGGTTTTTAGCCACGGTTTTATTGCGATCTGTTAAATATTTAATAATTTGAAGAATATAATGCAAAATGCGGAACAATAATTACTCTTTGAAAATTATATTTACTCTTTGAAAATGGTTTAATTGTTTGCATTGTTGCTTAAGGGTTGATAATGATAAAAGTGTGGAGTATATTGGGACGGAAAGTTATTGGTGTATATAAAATTCTACGTGTATGTGTGCGTGTGTGTTAATATTTCGCTCTGCAGCGAAAACTACAGAACGCAAACGAATGGTCTGTGTGTAATTGTTTTCAGAAGTCTCCCGTTGTACACCATAACAGTTCCAAGGGGGTGGAAGATATGGTGGTTGAAAGTCGTCAAATAATAATAATAATAATAATAAAATGGGACTGATGGCCAGCGATGACGTTTGCGACTCTATAGCAAGGAGGTCACGTACAGCGAAACGTGATGCCACAGACCATATCTTTGGTCTATGCGTGCTACAATGTCTTCAGTTCTTTCTCTGTAAGGATAAACACACGAATAAGTAAATATAAGAATAAATAAATAAAGTAATAAAAAAGAAATTTCTTTTAATACGTCTCTCTAAAAAAATCGATTTCATGTTTCGCGCATTACATCAAGTGATCGATCTGTGATATCACAATCATTATTGTTGAATTTCTTGATTGGACTCTTCGAAACGAGAGCATTTTTACGTGTTATTTGAGCTACACTACTTACTTTCCTGATAAACGGTAAGTGCATAGACTTCTGCAATCTGATAAGAATATTTTTCAGTTCTGTCGAAACCAGTCTCATAGCACACTACTTAAAGATAGTTTATCTATCATAATCAACCAACACGCGAGCGGAGCCGCAGTTTTAAGCTAGTATACTTTAAAAATTGCATAGTCAACCATGAGCTGTTTATTGTATTTAAAACATTACCGGTAAGTAAAAATAACAGGCTGATTGATAACTACATAGTTGATCTGATACGTTTATTATTTGGATTTTCAACAATTGTCGCACAACAATGGCATTCCCTCGTGTATTCCTCAGGCACAGAATAGGGAACATACAGAAAGGAAACCTGGGGGCGGCGCCTTTGATCTGTATGTTACCAAGCGTTGCGCTCGACGCCATATTGAAAAGCAGTAAACGCGCAACTATAGCCACTTAGTACTATGGCTGGAAATGGGATTTTTACGAACTGCAGCTAATCTCTCCGACTTTTGCGAAAGGAAACGGCTTTTCATTATGCTCTCATCTATTTTGCACCCTCTTCTTGCACTTAATTGTAATCCAGCGAAAAAAGTAGGCCTAATTTTAATACGACTACGAAAATGTACGGTGGAATCGATGATTGTTTTATTTGGTGCTTATCTCTAGAAAACTCCCAAATAACGCGGAGTTATGTTTGGGAAATTAGTTATAAACAAGAAAAGGACTTTACAACTGCCAGGTTTTATTTCACACGAATAACTTCGCACAAAATATTGAGTCAGACTTAGCAGTAGATTGTGATTACACAGAACTAATGACTTTTGGGCATATATAAAAGTTGTATTTGCTTTAGGAGTATCATTAATTTACTGATCGGAGAAGAGCATATAGAGGAATCTGTCAACCACAGAGCAGGAACAGCATAAAATAATTATTCCCCTTAATCTATTTGTTTGAGTATCCGAAGAGCATTCGTTGCCAACATTAGCACACTACGCCTCCAATGCCGTAAGTAAAATTTTACCTGCCTACTTACGCACTATTCCTTGTCATTCATTATATATTATTCCCTGCAACGTTAAACTTATAAAATATAAATCTACTTCAACATTTCGAAGCTGTTGAACTGCTGCAGCAACAGCGAGAGTTATCGTCAAAAGAAGAAGTTAGGCTACTTTTAATAATTATGCACACATTGCTCTCATTCGACACTGATAACATTTAACTTTCACTACACATATACTGATGTTCCTTTACTGCTCAGCAACTTTTGGGTAGGTGAAGAAACTTATATCCTTATTTGTATTAGAATTATTGCGACAATTAGGTACTGAACACCATCGCCCGCCTTTTCTTTTATTGCTGTTCGTAATAAAGACGGAACAGCTCCAACTACTGACACACAGTTCTTTCTTTTCACTGCACTGTACCGAGTACTTGTTTACTTTTATGCGATTCAGGCAGTTAAAATACACAATTTAGAAACAAAGACGGCGCATTACCACGCCACAGAGTAGGGAGTGATCACACGTTTACTGCTTTTCAAGATGGCCGATTCCGCGCATGCGCACTAAATATTGGACGACAGCCTGCAACGGGAGTTTCCTTTCTGTATACTCCTTATTCTGTGCCTCAGGTATGAATCACACTTCCCGCTAGTAGCGTGCTGAGTTCCGCGGCGCTAAGGTCTCTAAACAAATTAACGTCAAGTCGTGGGTTGTTAGAGTAATCTGTAATCTGTGCATAATGATTTTTAGATGGCTTATTATTCATCTAATGTCGATGGACAAATTCAGAGATGCCTGCTGGAGGATGACGAGGATGGCAAGGTTTTGTTTTTTTGTTATCTAGACTTCACAATGACGACAAAACCGATGCCGCTAGTGGTGAGGCAAGAAATAATCACATTTATAACAAAACAAAGTGTGGCGTCGATATTTTTGATAAAATGTGTAAACAATATGACGTTTCTCCAAATACTTGTCGATGGCCTCTCACGCTGTTTTACAATTTTCTCAATATGGTGAGCACAAATGGTCTCGTTTTTTATGAGATGAATAAATCTGAAAGTCGTCCGCCGCTATTACCTGCAAGGAGTTGGATATGGCCAACGAGACCTTCGACTGAGCGTCGAATACCGCAACAGGCATCAAACTGAAAGGCTTCTGCTTTCGCTCCCAGAGCAACCGATGCACCCTGCTATGCCTGTTCGTGGAAGATTGGCTGTTCTTTTTGTCGCAGAGCCCGCGACCGCAGCACGCGCAAACAGCGCAGTAGATTTACAAGACACCTTTCCAGCGAGCATCAGCAGTCTTGTGCCCTGAATGCCTGCCAGTGGAGTGAAGTGAAGATGACTGTCAAACATGGTTTATTGGTTGAATTAGGGATAATTTAACATAGAACTAATAATTAATACTTATGTAATTAAAACGTGATCATAATCAGAGCCCTTGCTTGGTCATTCATTTTTAAAGAAAATTTTGTTTCATTGTTTAGAATAGTAAAAATGTAACATTTTTGTCAATTTTATGTAAAAGTTTGATAAAAACAAAGATGCTTAGTGATGATACAAACTTTTTAGGTTAAATTACTTCCAAATTTTCAAATAACCAAATTTCTAGTTGGGTTACATACGTAGCCCTCGCTCCAGAGTTAATATAGGTGCTCAGCATCCCACAGAGTCCCTGCAGTAAGATAATTTAACTTGTTGTAGTGGTCTTCAGTCCGGAGACTGGTTTAATGCAGCTCTCCACCGTACTCCTTCCTGAGCAAGAATCTGCATGTCCTCATAAGAACGGCATCCTACATCCATTTGAATTTGCTTATTATATTCATCTCTTGGTCTCCCTCTGCGATTTTTACCTCAAACACTCCCCTGCAACGCTAAATTCACAATTCCTTGATGTGGCCTATCAATCGATCCCTTATTTTAGTCAAGGTATGCCAGAAATTCCTTTTATCCCCAATTCTTTTCAGTACCTCCTCATTAGTTACGCGATCTACCCACCTAATCTTCAACATTCTTTGTAACACCACATTTCAAATGCCTCTATCCTCTTCCTGTCCGCACTGTTTATTGTCCACGTTTCACTCCCATACAAGGCAACACTCCACACAAATACCTCCAGAAAGGACTTCCTTGCGCTTAAATTAATATTCTATGTTAACAAATTTCCCTTTTTCAAATACGCTTTTCTTCCCATTGTCATTCTGCATTTTATATCCTCTGTAACGCGACCGTCATATTATTTAACTGCGCAAGCAACAACACTCATTTACCACCTTCATTGATTTGTTACGTAATTTAATTCCTTCAGCATCGCCTGATTTTCTAAGACTGCATTCCATTACCCTTGTTTTTCTCTTCTTAATGTTGATCTTATATGCTCCTTTCAACACACTGTCAATTCCGTTCAGTTGCTCCTCCAGGTCCTTTTCTGTCTCTGACTGAATTACAATGTCATCAGCAAAAATGTTTTTATTTCTTCACCCTAAACTTTAATTCCTTCTCCAAATTTCTCCTTGCTTTCCTTTATAGCTTGCTCAATGTACAAATTCAACAACATTGGGGAAAGGCTACAACTCTGTCTTACACCCTTCCCTACCTCTGCATCCCTTTCATGCCCTTCAACTCTGAAAACTGCTATCTGGTTTTTGTACAACTTGTAAATAACCTTCCGTTTCCTGTATTTAACTCCTGCTGATTTCAGAATTTGTAAGAGATTATTCCAATGAACATTGTCAAAAGCTTTCTCCAAATCTACAAAAACTAGAAATGTAGAGTTGCCTTTCCTTCATGTATTTTCTAAGATAAGCCGCAAGATGAATATTGCCTCCCGTGTTCCTACATTTCTCCTGAAATCAAACTATTCTTCCCCAAGGTCGGCTTCTACCAGCTTTTCCATTCTTTTGTTAATAATTCGTGTAAAAATTGGGAACTACGACTTAATAAACTGATGGTTCTGTAATTTTCACACCTGTCTGCAAAATGTTTGGAAATCTATCGGACCAAATTGCATGGTCATCAGTCCGTAGCTTACAAACTGCTTAAACTGAGGGAAACTAACCTAAGGACAGCACACACACCCATGCCCCAGGGAGGACTCGAACCTCCGACGGCGAGCTACCGCGCGCTCCGGAGCGAGGCGCCTTAGAACACTCGGCTATTCCACCGCAGCCAACCTGTCTGCACATGATTACTACATTTTTCTTAAAGTCTGAGGGTATTTTCCCTATCTCGTACATCTTACGCACCAGGTGAAATCGTTTTGTCATGGCTGGCTCTCCCAGAGACTTTAGTAGTTCTGAGGGAATGTCGTCCACTCCAGGTGCCTTGTTTCGACTTAGGTCTTTAAGTGCTATTTTATCTTCATCTACATCCTCTTCCCTTCCTACAATATTGTCTCTAAGTTCATTTCCTTTGTAGAGCCCGTCTATATACTCTTTCCACCTTTCAGCTTTCCCTTCTTTGCGGAGAACTGGTTTTCCATCTGAGTCCTTTATATCCATACAGCTGCTGTTTCTGTCTCCATATGTTTCTTTTATTTTTCTGTAGGCAGTATCTATTTTTCCCCTATTTATACATTCTTCTACAGACTTGCATTTGCTTTCTAGCCACTCCTGCTCAGCTTTTTTGCACTTTCTGTCAATCTCATTTCTTAGACGTCTGTACTTCATTTTGCCTGTCTCATTTACTGCATTTTTATATTTTCTCCTTTCATCGCCGCGGTGGAGTAGCGATCTAAAGCGTCTCGCTGCGGAGCGCGCGGTTGTTCGCCGTGGAGGTCCGAGTCCTCCCTGGGGCATGGGTGTGTGTGTTTGTCCTTATGTTAGTTAGGTTTCAAAAAATGTTCAAATGTTTGTAGTACTTATGGGACTTAACTACGGGGTCATCAGTCCCTAAGCTTACAAACTAGTTATGAACTAGCTAAGACTAAGGACGGCACTAATATACATGCCCGAGGGGGGATTCGAACCCCCGACCGTAATGGCCGTGCAGACCGTGACTGGAGCGCGTCAGTCCCCTCGGCCACCGCGGCCGGCTACCTAGGTTTAAGTCGTTTGTAAGCTATGGACTGATGACCACGCAGTTTGGTCCGATAGATTTACAAAAATTTGAACATTTTTTCTCCTTTCATCAATTTAGTATTTCCTGTGATATCCAAGGATTTTTTGTAGGTCTTGCCTTTGTACCTATTTTATCCTCTGCTGCCTTCACTGTTTCATCTCTCAATGCTACCCATTCCCCTTCTCCTGTGTTTTTTTCCGTTCCTGTCAATTGTTGCCTAAAGCTACCTCTGAAATTCTCAAGAACTTCACGTCCCTTCAATTTGTCCAGGTTCTATCTAGCTATTTTTGCACTTTTTTCAGTTTCAGCCTACAGTTCATGACCAGTAAATAACAGTCGGTACTGTCTGGATATATGACGCTTTTAAAACTTAAGGATCGGACGCGCGCCTCAGAAATGTTTGACTGTGACGACTTTAGTCAAGTGGCCTTCCTTGCTGAGTTCTTGTGAACAGGCCTGGGTTTTCCAGTAGACGGTGTTTGCAGAGGGCAGCCCCGCGCCGCTAGCAGAGCACTAGGTGTGCCGCCGGGGCTCGACGCCGGAGCCTCGGGCCGGCCGCCTATTGATCCGGAGAGCCTCGCCACGCGGCGGCAACGCCTGCGCACGCCAGCTGTGCCGGCCGCTCACTTTCCGTGCCGTCCCACCAAGGGCTCCCTCACTTTTCCTATGCTCTGCTGCAAGTAGGTAGTGATGGGTGCTATCGACAAGGATTCGCAAGTCGATTCCGTTCTTGATTTCCAGAAGGCTTTTGACACTGTAACTCACAAACGGCTTTTAATCGAATTGCGTGGTTATGGTATATCGCCACAAATTTGCGACTGGATAGGGGATTTCCTCTCAGATAGGACACAGTTACAAGTAATCGATGGTATAGCATAGAATAAAACAGAGGTGATATCGGGCGTTCCACAGGCTAGTGTTATTGGTCCTCTGCTTTTCCTTATTTACATAAACGATTTGGGAGAAAATCTAAGTAGCTCTCTTATTTGCAGACTACGCCGCCATTTACCGTATAGTAAAATCATCTGAAGATCAAAACCAACTGCAGAACGATCTCAATAAGATATCTCTATGGTGTAAAAATTGGCAGTTGACTCTAAATAATGAGAACTGTGAAGTACACATGAGTACGAAAACAAAACCGATAAATCAATCAAATGTGAAGGCCGTAAACTCCACAAAATACCTACGAACTACTATTACTTCAGACTTAAACTGGAAACAACACATAGTATCGTGGGAAAGGCGAACCAGAGACTGCGTTTCATTGGTAGAACCCTTAAAAGATGCAACAGAACTACAAAAGAAACTGCATACACTACGCTTGTCCGGCCTTTTTTCGAGTATAGCTGCCCAGTGTGGAATCCTTATCAGGTGGGTTTCAGGGAGTACATCGAAAGCTGTCGTTTCATATTGTCACGATACAGGATGTGGGATGGTAATCATTTCAACAACGGCTCTTATCGCTGCTGCGTGGGATACTTAGAAACTCCAATTGCCACGATTCTCCTCCGAATGCGAAAATATATTGTTGACTCCCACTTCAATAGATAGAAATGATCATCAGAAATCAGAGCTCGAACGGAGAGATTCGGGTGTTCTTTCTTCCCGCACGCTATTCGAGAATCGAATGAGAGATAAATAGTATAAAGGTGGTTCTATGAACCCTCAGACAGGCACTTTACATCTACATGTGATGCTCTGCAACGCTGTCAGAGGGTTCATTGGAGGGTTCATTGGACCACCTTTATACTATTTACCTCGCATTCCATTCTCGAATAGCGTGCGGGAAGAAAGAACACCCGAATCTCTCCGTTCGAGCTCTGATTTCTAGTACTTTATCACGTCCGTGAGGTCAGATGTTTCAGCGAGGGGTGCAGTTCACTCCCAAGTTGGAGTTCTTTCTATTGCCTGTGAAGTTACACATATAGAACCACTGACACATTGAAATAACGTATGCACTTTCTCAAGTATCAGCAACCTGCACTATGTACACACCTTATTTGACTGGCTTCCCTATGTGTCTCTGATGCTTCAGTTTTTTTTTAAATTTAATTTTTTCCCATTTTACATCTTTATCAATACTCCGCAAACTCACGGTGTGTGGCGGAGGGTAAAATGTGTTCCATGGTTACTTCCCCCTCCCATTCCAGCCGCGTATGGTTCGCAGAAAGAATGGTGGCCTGTATGCCTCCGTGTGGACCCTAAACTTTCTGATCTTACCTTTTCCGTCACTTTGCGAGACATCTACATCTACATGGGATACGCTGCAAATCGCATTTAAGTGCCTGGCATAGAGTTCATCGGACCACCTTTATACTATTTATCTCCCATTCCATTCTCGAATAGCGCGCGGGAAGAAAGAACACCTGAATCTCTCTGTTCGAGCTCTGATTTCTCGTATTTTATTCTGATGATCGTTTCTACCTATGTAAGTGGGAGTCAACAATATATTTTCGCATTCGGAGGAGAATGTTGGCGATTGGAGTTTCGCAAGTAGCCCACGCCGCAGCGACAGATCAGTACTAAAAGAATGGAAAATTACACAAATCACTTCATTATTTAAGAAAGGTAGTAGGGGGTAATCAGCTAAATTGCAGGCCTGTATCATTGACGTCGATTTGCAGCAGGATTTTGGAAGATTTACTTTTCTCAAACATTTTCAACCATACCTAGAAGAGAACGATCTATTGACCCAAAGTCAACATGGATTCAGGAAGTATTGTTCTTATGAAACATAGGTAGCTTGTTGCTCACATGATGTGATTGCTATCGATAAAGGATGTGAAATAGATTTCGTATATCTAGATTTTCGGAAAGCTTTTGACACTGTACCTGACAAGCGTCTTCTAATCAAAATTGCGTGCTTATGTATTATCGCTATTGCGATTGGACTCATGATTTCCTGTCAGAAAGGACACAGTACTTTGTAACTAACGGAAAGTTATCGAGTACGGCGAATGTAATATCTGGCGCTCCCGAGGCAAGTGTTTAAAAGGCCCCTATTGTTCCTTATCTTTATAAACGATTTAGGAGACTATGTGATCAGCTCTCTTCCACTGTTCGCGTATGATGCTGTCGTTTATCGGTTAATAAAGTCTCCAGAAGATCAAAAGGATCTGCAAAATGAATTAGATAAGGTATCTGCATGGCAGTTGACCCGAATAATGAAAAGTGCGAAGTCATCTACATGACCATTAAAAGAATAACGCTGATCTTCATTACACCATAAATCAGTCAAATCTATAGGCCATAAATTTAGCTAAATACCTGGGAATAACAGTTATGGGCAACTTAAATGGGAATGAACACATAAAATATTGAAGAGAAGGCGAACCAAAGACAACATTTCATTGCCAGAACCCTTAGAAGATGCAACAGTTCTACAAAAGAAACAGCCTGCACAATACTTCTGCCTCCAACTTTGGAGTATTGCTGCCCATTGTTGGATCCACACCAGGAGGGACTGACGGACGCTTTTGAGAAAGTTCAGAGATGGGAAGCTCGTTTGTATTATCGCGATATAGGAGAAAGAGTGTCACGGAAATGAAGCACGAGTTGGGGTGGAAATCATTAAGAGAAAGGCGATATTCGTTTGAGAAATTTCTTTTCCCAACTTTCTATTCCGAATGTGAATGTATTTTGTTAGAACCAACGTACATGATCATCGCAATATAATAAGAGAAATGAGATCGAAAACGGAAAGATTTAGAGAATGGTGGAGAAATATCATAAAAGCGGTTCGATGAACCCTCTACCATACACCTCAGAGGTGCAGAGTATTTATGTCGATGTAAAAAAGAAAAGGAAACATATTATACAGTGATGTATCTGGGTAACGTGTCTGAGGTACGGCTAAATAGTCTACATACACTGGGTGATGGACATCTGGCGCTTGATAATTATCTCCGGAAATTCCACCTGTTAAGAGGATGCATAGCAGCGCAGAGTAACAGTAAAAGAGAATAATTTCCCTTGTTGCTGGACTACTAATGGCAAGCGGACTTGACTTTAGAGACTAAAATATTTACGGTACAGTAATAACGAATTCCACTTAAAGTATCAAAAATGTTCAAATATTTGTAGGGTTTATGGAACTTAACTACGGGGTCATCAGTCCCTAAACTTACAAACTACTTATAAACTACCTTATACTAAGGACGGCACAAACATCCATGCCCGAGGGGGGATTCGAACCCCCGACCGTAGTGGCCGTGAGACCGTGATTGGCGCGCCGCAGAGCGCTTGGCCACCGCGGCCGGCTATAAGTTTCGGAAGCTTCTACATTTACAGCAGTTGTTGAAAATGGCGTCATTGTAGGCATCGTCGCACAAAGTTTTGTGGTGGACGTTCTTATATCCTCGTAGTCGGTTGATCACCGCAAGCAGCAAGAATTATTGTCAGTGCATGATCCTCAGCCTTGGTAGGCGGCTAGTACACAATACTTGTCACGTGCCCCGACAAGAACGTATCAGGTTAACTCACTGGCTACGAAACACGACCCCCCCCCCCCCCCCCCCATTTCTCTCCACGTCTAATTCAGGTGTTTGCGCAGCCTCATTTCAAAGTGAGTCTCCATGGCGTTGGACCTACATCCAGTGACGAATAACAAGTGAGATTATTTCCACTCACACTACCGGTACATCTATTCCAGAGGAATTGGAATGATATTCGCGTATTGCTTCCGGCTCGCTCATTTTAGAAACAAGGTTCCTCCATTCGGGTAGACACAATCCTGAACGTCTGCACTATTTTCACGGAATCACGGTGTAGAACGAAGCGACGAAAGTCAGGGGTACCGATATGGGCAGATAATTATCGCGACTGTATCTCATATAAAAGCTATACGAGAGCAATGCATTGGAACAGCTGTCGCTTCTGCTCCAGTAATTCACGTCAAAGAGATTCCAAATTAATTATGGCTGCGCTTAATAATTTTTAAAAGACTTTGAACGTGGATTCGTAATAGGAACTAAACGTACATGTCAAACAATTTCGAAAGTCGTTAGGGAATCAAATAATCCTTGATACAGTCAAGAGACAGTTCAGAGTAAAAAAAATTCAGTCATTACCTCTCACCACGACGAACGAGCTATGGCAACAGACGACCGACTGGAATGCCTTTGCTTATTTCACAATATCGACTGTACCGCCTGTCCTGGGCTCGAGACCATATCGGCTGGACCCCAGACGACCGAGGGGCCGTGGCGTCTTGAGAGGAGTCCTCATCTCATTTGGCTGATGGTGGGATTCGAGTTACGTTGCAGATCCCATAAAGCCAAGGTCCCAAGTTGTCAACAAGACACTTGACAACATGGTGTGGCTCTATAATAATGTGGGCAATTTTTAAATTGCCCACATCATTACTTCCGGTCCAACTGAACTGATTGTGTCTAGAAATAATTTTGTTCTGTTAGTTCGATTCCATTAATCCATTCATGGACTTCAAGTTCCAAAAGAACGACGGACTTTTTATATATGTTCTGTTAGTTCGATTCCATTAATCCATTCATGGACTTCAAGTTCCAAAAGAACGATGGACTGTTTATATATGACATACGCCGAGTCAACGAGCCAAATTTGTTTGCGATTGGTTTGAAGAACACTCCGGCCGATTCCAGAGAACGGTTAGGCCTGCAGAACGCCCGATATGAATGGTATCAGGCATATATCCCTTTCAGACTCAAGGTTGTAGGTGTCGTAACATTAATATAGAGAGGGGCGTTTAAGATACAAAATACATACAGTAATTTCATTACAAAAAAAGAAAAGAAAATTATTTTCAAACATTTTGTACCGACGTTACAAATTTTTGGAATCTGCACAATATTACAGTAAGATGCCTTTGAAAGGAATGAAAAATAACATCACAAGATCATATAAAATAAACTGGTTGTCAGATATGCTAGCTTCACATGTCAAAACAAGTTAATGCCGTCAGAACCTACCTAAAGATTTGCAATAATTCTTTACATGTAAATGGTTGGTTTATTATTAGAACAATCGTATGAGTGTAACTCCAATTTTCAAAACGAACAACTGGTATTTGATTTAATTCCATCAAAAAAAGTGACTTATTCTGTACGGTGTTCTGAGAGGCCCCATGTACTTTGTTGCCAGAGGCCCATGAATGGTTTAAGACGGCACTGTCGGCGCTATTTCTTGGCAGATTTGTGTACTTCGAAAAATTGAGGTCTTTGAAGTAGTCGATTTAGCAGCGGCATGAATGTCTTACTGATATGTATATTCCAAGACTGCACTTACATGCGTATCACTTATCGGAAAGGAAGCCTTCGACATGGATCACATATGATTCTGTATTCGAGGTTAATCTGAACATTTTCTCACATTCAGAGGCGAATTTGGAAATTTGTGTCGGCCCGGACCCGAACCCTCATTTCCCGCTTTGATTGACTGTTGCTGTAACCGTTAGGCTATCCGGACACACTTCTAGTCCTGCCCAAATTCTCAAATTACTACTGTACTGCTTTCTAACCATTATTCCACTCGTTTGCATGTTGACCTGCATTCCGGAACGCCGACCGCGGTGGACGAGGGGACTGAGGCGCTTCAGTCACGGTCTGCACGGCCACTACGATCGGGGGTTCGAATCCCCCCTCGGGCATGGATATTTGTGCCGTCCTTAGTCTTAGCTAGTTCATAAGTTGTTTGTAAGCTTAGGGACTGATGACCCCGTAGTTAAGTCCCATAAGTTCTACAAACATTTGAACATTTGATTTGCATTCCGGAAGGAATGGGACTTAATTGTGCATCCACTCTCAAATTTTCATTTGTCCGTTTGAGACATACGTACAGTTACAGACATGGTGATAGTTGCTCAATTGTTTGTAGACTTACATAAAACATGTTCTGGATTAATTACGAACAATTACTATTTGTATGTATGCAGTAAGACTTATTTCCGGTTATTTTTAGTATTTATTTAATCACTTATATTTCGGTGTAACTCAAAGAGAATTTGCGTTGTTTTAAGCCTCGTATTCGCACACCAAAAGTAGGAGAAGAACATTAAAAATTGTTATTTTGGTGCACCTTGTAGAAATTGTAGAGCTCTACAAACTGCTTTCGCGCGGTCTGCGGGCAGGCGTCCTTTCTACGGTCATCGCACAGCGCCATTGTCGCACGGCTCAGCCACCACCGTGTCAGTGGAATCGCGCCCGGAAAAATTTAATTTCCTCCAAAGATAATTGCGGAAATTGCTTTGCTCTCTGTTAGTAAAACATTGGCCTCTGTTGGTTGGAACTGGAAGCTGACAGCGACCGTCCCCGGGCTAAATGGTGGCTCTGCTTAGAAACACGGGGCTTCTCCCCCTCTTCCGTTGGGTTGTTTAATACGTGTTTTGAATCTCGTCTCCCATTTTAATTAAAGACATATCATATCTCGAAACCTTTCTTTTTCTTTCCATTTTCTTTTGCTTCCAAACCGTTTTCCGCACAGGATAAATTCTAATCATTTCCTTTGTCTATTGTTGTGCTTCACCGCGCTCCCCCCCCCCCCCCACACACACACACATACTCACAAGCTATAACGTCTGGAATGTGGCCAGTTAGAGTTGTAAGATCAGTATCGTCGGACCGGAACCGTGACAAACTATTCATTCACACAATTCCTTGTTGTTAAGAAACTATCAGCGCTCATTAACTATTTTGAATTTATGTATCCACTATGTAATATATTAGCATGTCAGCGTCAGTAGGCACGAATGTTAAAGTGCTATAAAAGAAAAACAAAATTTATTGAAAATATGATGACTTTTTTTGCAAACACATTAAGTAACTTGTTCCATTTATGTATAACAAATTATGTCTCTCTAATGACAAACCAAGGCACCGCGGCAACAAGAAATGCGTTCTTTTATTTTCAAATTCAAATGTTTGTAGAACTTACGGGACTTAACTAGGGGGTCATCAGTCCAAATGTTTGTATAGTCTATGGGACTTAACTACGGGGTCATCAGTCCCTAAACTTACAAACTACTTATGAACTACTTACTAACTAGGACGGCACAAAAATCCATGCCAGAGGGGGGATTCGAACCCCCGATGCCGGCCGCGGTGGCCGAGGAGACTGAGGCGCTCCAGTCACGGTCTGCACGGCCACTACGGTCGGGGGTTCGAATCCCCCCTCGGGCATGGATATTTGTGTCGTCCTTAGTATAAGGTAGTTGATAAGTACTTTGTAAGTTTAGGGACTGATCACCCCGTAGTTAAGTCCCATAAGTTTAACAAACATTTGAACATTTTGAACCTCCGACCGTAGTGGCCGTGCAGACCGTGACTGGAGCGCCTTAGTCCTCTCGGCCACCGCGGCCTGCTCATCAGTCCCTAAACTTACATACGAACTAGGTAACACTGAGGACGGCACAAATATCCATGCGTGAGAGGCGATTCGAACCCCCGACCGTAGTGGTCGTGCAGAGTGTGACTGACCCGCCGCAGAACGCTCGGCCACCGCGGCCGGCAATAATATATGTTTCACCGTATCGGTCTTCTGCGAGACGGTTAGTGATGAGAGTTCTCCCTCGGGCATGCACGTGTGTGTCGTCCTTAGTTGAAGTTGGTGTAAGTATTTTGTAAGCCTAGGGACTGTTAACCGCAGTAGCTAAGTCCGATAGTTCTACAAACATTTGAACATTTCTGGACTAGTGATATCTGATTAGTGCCGTGTATAAAACGGGCGTATTCCGTTTCCATCGATGTGTGTATGTAATTTTTGATAAGTCGGTGAAGGTCCAGGGTTCGGAATCCAAAAACATATAGAAGAAAAGAAAGGTGCTTAAAGAATTGGACGTGAAGTTACCAATTTTTGCAGCAATTTGTGAACGACTGGGTGTTAAGGTATGACGTTGAGCTTCAGCACGTGATGTATCTACTGAAACTATAAATTTTAATGACACTAAAAAAGATGACAATGAATCACATGGAAGAAATTGAAATTCATGACAAGTGAAGCAATGGAAGGGAATGGTTGATAGTGCATAAAGTGGTAATGAATGCGTGGGAGATGAAAACCGTAATTGGAGTTTAACCCTTTACGTACAGTTGGTTTCACAGTGAGACCATCTTTAATGATCCAAAAGCGCCTTAGTGTCTGCTATGAAAAACCATCACAGCACTGCTACCCTTTGTCATCAAGAAAGTCAACTCGCTGCCTAGTCAGGTAATACGTTTGCGCGGGGAAGCAACAAAAACATTCAGTTGCGCAGTGGTTGCCGCGTGTTGGCTGTTGCTGAGGATCGTGAGGTTACATATATTGTGTCTTCCGCTGTACTATCTTCAGAGTTGGCATAGTTCTGGTAAGTTACGAAAGATAATGCACTGTAGACTAATTAGTTTGATCCATGTCTTGCAGACGTTTTTGTCCTGAACCAGTGCATCAATACGTAACCATGTGTTGTAAAAAAAAAAAAAAAAAAAAAAAAAAAAAAAAAACCTTTTTGGAATAATTAATGCTGCAGCAGTCACTATTTACTAATATTCTTATTGGCACGACGCGTTTCGGCAGCACGCTGCCATCATCGGGTGCATTTTTACAGTTACTGGTACATTATTGACTTATTATGTTTTCTGTTGTCAGTGAGGTTATGTTTGTACGTTTTAACCTGTTCAGGAAGATATAGCAATTTAGGTCCTTAAGGATCTTTGTACAGTAACTTTCAAATACAAAATGTCCACATGTGCTGTAAGTGTATATGTAACTATGTTCTTGTGTTGTGTGTGCCAGACAACAAGATTATCAAAACTGTAAGTAAATACAAGACTACAATAATAAAAAAAATATAATGATGAATCATAATACTAAAAATAGCTATATCTTCCTGAACAGGTTAAAATGTACAAACATAACCTCACTGACAACACAAAACATAAGTCAATAATAAACCAGTAACTGTAAAAATGCACTCGATGATGACAGCGTGCTGCCGAAACGCGTGGCGCCAATAAAAATATTAGAAAATAGTGACTGCTGCAGCATTAATTATTCTAAAAAGCTTATAATACAGTCGCAGCCCTCAGAAAAATCTAAATAACATGGATAAAAAATAAAACCATGTTAACACAGGAGTACTTTTCTCAGTTTATATATTAGCTTTACCTATTATTCGTGATGTAATTAAACAAAATAAAATTGCTTGAAGACTCAATTTCATTCCATGGGCCAAAAAGGGTTAAGAGTGCAGTATAATATTGAGATTCGAGTGGATGCAGATTTCACAGGTGGAATATCGCGGAGAGCTGCATCTGACGAGTTTTCGCACTACATCTACTCTGCAAATCACATTTCAGTGCCTGGCAGAGGGTTCATCGAACCACCGTTATACTATTTATCTCCCATTCCATTCTCGAATAGCGCGCGGGAAGAAAAAAAAAACACTTGAAACTCTCCGTTCAAGCACTGATTTGTCATATTTTATTCTGATGATCATTTCTACCTATGTACGTGAGAGTCTACAATATATTTTCGCATTCGGAGGAGAATGTTGGCTATTGTAGTTTCGTAAGTAGTCCACGCCGCAGCGATAAGCGCCGTTGTTGTAATGATTCCCATCCAAGATCCTGTATCATTTCCGTAACGCTGTCTCCCCTGTATCGTGACAATACGTAACGAGCTGCCCTTCTTTGGACTTTTTCGATGTCCTCCGTCAAACACACCTGATAAGGATCCCACACTGGGCAGCAATACTCCAAAAATGGACGGACAAGCGTAGTGTAAGCCGTTTCTTTTGTAGTTCTGTTGCATCTTTTAAGGGTTCTGCCAATAAAACGCTGTCTCTGGTTCGCCTTTCCCACGACATTGTCTACGTGTTCTTTCCAGTTTAAGTCTGAAGTAATAGTAATTCCTAGGTATTTTGTGAAGTTTACGCCCTTCAGTTTTGATTGATTTATCTTGTAAAGAAAGTTACCGTCTTTAAATGTCCGGAGAAGAAACAGCTAATGGCTGGCCGCGGTGGCCGAGGGGACTGAGGCGCTTCAGTCACGGTCTGCACGGCCACTACGGTCGGGGGTTCGAATCCCCCCTCGGGCATGGATCTTTGTGCCGTCCTTAGTATAAGCTAGTTCATAAATAGTTTGTAAGTTTAGGGACTGATGACCCCGCATGACCCATAAGCTGTACAAACATTTGAACATTTTGAACCAACAAGCCTCTTTAATGAAATAAGAAGGAATATTTGATTGGGTTGTCGTTAAAAGTTCGTTAAACTGACCGTGGTCGAAACATCCCGTATCCCCAGTGGTACGCCGCCAGTAGTAACAGTAAAGAATTTTGGCGCTGCGCCAAACCCACGGCGTTCCTTTTCGTTGTTAGTTTCAGAGAAGAGAAACTCGGCAGAGAGTGGACGCAGCCCGTTGCATTGGAGAGCACCTGTTTTGGGCGACGCTGAGATGGCGAGCGCTCCGGGCGGAGCAGAGCATCGAACCCGCGTCTGCGGGCTGGGCGTGCGTAAGTGGGTCAGGCACGAGGCGTGACCCATATCCGCGCGCACGCGCGCTCATTAGCGCGACGCACCCCCCGCACCAGCGCCATCTGTTAGCCACGCACGGAGACCGCGGCGCGACGCAGCGCCGCCCGCTCACGGCTAAGCGACGTTGACGGGCCGCCGAACGAGCTCTCTGACGTCACTGCCTGTTATTTCAGGTGTGGCGGCCACCGCGTCACGCGAAATGCGCGACATGTCCTGCGATATTTCAGCAAAAGGGTGAACCAGCGAGAATCGACACCACTGCATACGTCACAAGCGTAGTTCGCCAGACGCCATATTGTATCTGTTGCTTTCAGTTGAGGCCCTTATTTCGTAATATTCATAGAATATATGACATCAATAGCGAGTGGGCAAAGCTGAAAATGTGTACCAAGCCGGGATTCGAAACCGGGTCTCCTGCTTTCTAGGCAGTTGCGCTGACCCCTACACCTCTGCGGACACAGTGATCACCGCACCTGCAAGGACTAACTTAGCACGCCTCCCGTCAGATACAAATTCCCAGCTTCGCCCTGCCCACAGTACTCATACTCGTAGATATGAAACTAATTCCCGTAAGAGTAAGGGCTTCAAACTTGCCCACCCCTCCCCACTAACGATAGGATCATTGCCCGTCACCAGCATATTATATATATACATGTGGCGTTTGTTCCGAAAGAACAGACGTCGTAAGTTTTATAAATCACTCAACTTTCTAAGCAACAGCATATCAGGATTTGCTGTAAAAAAATCCCGTGAAACGTTAAATTTGAGTTTTCGCGTTTTAATTCATGTGTTGTGAACAGAGGCGCAGAGGTAGAGGGGGAGGGGGCTAATTTTTTAATAGTGATGACGAAATACAGTGATGATAATATTATCAATACTTTTTCGCAACAGCGAATTACTCTTAGTGTCACTCTATAAGGTATGGATGGTCTACCAAATGGTGACATATGAAAATTTGTGCCTGGCCGGGACTCGAACCCGGGTTTCCCACTTTTCGCGATCGGTCGCCTTCACCACCAGGCTACCAGAACCGGCCCGGCACAAATTTTCATATGTCACCATTTGGTAGATCGCCCATACCTTATTCAGTGACGCTAAGAGTAATTCGCTGTTGTGAAAAAGTATTCATAATATTATTTCGTGAGTTTTACAAATCACTCAACTTTATAAGCAACAGCACATCATAAAGGAGACTACGGCTGTGTGGCACTCCTCCATGCGGGCATCTCGCCGGGACCCGGTTGTCCTGTGCCGGCTCCGCATTGGCCACACTTGGCTGACCCATGGCCATCTTCTCCGCCGTCCCTGTGACATTTTGGTGGGCTGCCGTCTTTTAGCCGCCCTGCGGCAGGGTTTTAACTTTCCCGCGGTTTTATCTGAAGTTCTACGTAACGATGCCCTAATGGCTGACTCTGTTTTAGGTTTTATTCGTGACAGTGGTTTTTACAGCTCTATATGAAGCTTAGCTTCATCCCATTGTTTTTATGTCCCCCGCTTGAAAGTTTCCTTGCATTGTCCTGTGGCTGACCCTTCCTATTTTAATTTCATGGTCGGTCAACCACGAACTTCGGCTTTGTCATTCCCTTTCTACACTTGTTCCGTGTTTCCATGTGATTGTCTCCTTTCGTGCTGTCTCTTGTCGAATTTGTTGATATTTTACTGAATTTGGAGAAGATATTTTATTGAATTTGGAGAAGGAATTAAAGTTCAGGGGGAAGAATTAAAAACATACAGCAGAGCACCTGGAAGAGCAATTGAACGGAATTGACAGTGTGCTGAAAGCTGCATATAATATGAACATTAACAGGAGCAAAACTAGGGTACTGGAGTGCAGTGTAAGAAAATCAGATGTTGCTGAAGGAATTAGATTAGGTAACGAAGCAATAAAGGGGGTAGATGAGTTTTGTTACTTGGGCAGTAAAATAACAAATTATAGTCGCAGTACAGAGGATATAAAATGCAGAATGGCAATGGGTAGAAATGCGTTCTTGAAAAAGAGAAATTTGTTAACATCTAATATTGATTTAAGCTTAAGGAAGTCCTTTCTGAAGGCATTTGTGTGGAGTGTTGGCTTGTATGGGAGTGAGACATGGACGATAAACAGTGCGGACAGGAAGAGGATTGAGGCTTTTGAAATGTGGTGCTACAGAAGAATGCTGAAGATTAGGTGAGTGGATCGCGTAACTAATGAGGAGGTAATGAACAGAATTGGGGAGAAAATAAATTTTTGGCCTACCTTGACTAAAAGAAGGGATAGATTGGTAGGACACATTCTTAGACATCAAGGAATTGTGAATTTAGCGTTGGAGGGAAGTGTGTGGGGTAAAAACCGCAGAGGAAGACCAAGAGATGGATACAGTAAGCAGATTCAGACAGATGTAGGTTGCCGTTCTTATGTAGAGATGAAGAGGCTTGTTCAGGATAGGGTATTGTGGAGAGCTGCATCAAACCAGTCTCCCGACTGAAGACCGCAACAACAACAACATAAAATGTTCAAATGTCTGTAAAGTTTACGTTCTTCTCCGTTGTCAGAAATACTAGTTGTTTTTGATTGGCAGATTAAGTTTTTCAGATGCTCGCAGGTCAGGATGCCGTATCGCGAAAAATACGTTGCTCCTCTGGTTTCCTGGGATTCCCCGTGCAGATAGGCCGTAGACAGGAGACAGCGGTCCGCGTTGTCTGCTGTGTCGAGATTATGCTGTAATGCGATTTATGAGCAATAATTTCTGCTGACTGCAGAGAAAGCACGCTGAAATTTATGGACGACTAGCTACAAACCCTCCGTCGTTTCACATGCTCCTTTAACTTTTCGATCATTTTGTCCACTCGTCATTCTCTCTCAATCTCTTCCTCTCTCCTCTCGCTGCTCATGGGCATCTCACCCCCATCCCCAGCCCCACACACAAATCGCCCCTCTTCCTTTCATCTAGTCCCACACCTGAATGTGAAAAATGGTATGGATCTGCCGTCTTTTGCGGTGATCAGCGAAACTATGTTAAAAAATGTTCAAATGTTTGTAGAGCAGTACTCTTCATGTACATATACATCAATCGCAAGCCACCTGACGGTGTGTGGCGGAGGATACCTCGAGTACCATTATCGGTTCTCCTTCTTATTCCCATCTCTTATTGTTCGCACCCAGTATTGCTATGTCCTATTTGTGAAATTTAAAACAAAACGTCATCTTTTTGTTTTTCAAATGTTCACATGTTTGTAAATCTGTTGTTGTTGTTGTTGTGGTCTTCAGTCCGCAGACTGGTTTGCTTCATCTCTCCACGCTACCCTGTCCTGCGCAAGTCTCTTCATCTGAGAATACGTTCGGCTACCTACATCCATTTGAATCTGCTTACTGTACTCGTCCCTCGGTCTCCCTCTAAGATTTTTACCCCACATACTTCCTTCTAATGCTGGTTACTTGATGTCTCAGAATGTGTCCCGCCGATCTATCCCTTCTCTTAGTCAGGATATGCCTGAAACTCCATTTCTCCCCAATTCGGTTAAGCACCTCCCCATTAGTTACGTGATCTACCCATCTATTTTCATCATTCGTCTTTAACACCACATTTCAAAAGCTTCTATCGTTTTTTGGTCTCAACTCCTTATCGTCCACGTTTCACTCCCACACAATGCAACACTTCAGACAATTGCTTTCAGAAAGGACTTCCTAACATTTAAACTAATATTGGATGTCTACAAATTTTGCTTCTTTAGAAACGCTTTTCTCCCCATAGCCATTCTGCATTTTATATCTTCTTTACCTCGGCCATCATAAGTTATCTTGCTACTCAAATAAAATTTATGTACTACTTTTGCCTAATCTATTTCCTTCATCATCGCCTGATTTTCTGACATTACATTCCATTACCCTCGTTTTGCTCTTTTTAATGTTCATTTTATATCTTCCTTTCAAGACACTGTCCATTCCATTCAATTGCTCAGGCAGGTAATTGCTGTTATTTAGATGGCAAAAAACTTCTGACGTCCGAAGTAAAAAAGATATTAAATGCAGAATGCCTGTGCTAGGAAACGCATTTCTGACGAAGGGAAATATGTTGGGGCTGTGTTGTAAGTCTTCTATGAAGGTATATTTGCCTTCACGTTAAGGAGTTCGACAGAACAGGATAGAAACTTTTTAAATGTGGTGCAACAGACGAATGTTAACGATAGGATTGGTAAGGGGATACTGAACGCAATTGGGTAGAAAATAATTTTCTGGCATTGACTAAAAGAAGGGATCGATTTGTAGAGAAAATTCTAAGGCATCAAAGAACCGTCAATTTAGCAAAATAAAAACTATTTCAACTAAAATAAGGACAAACACACACACTCTTGACCGAGGGAGGACTCGAACCTCCGAACCACGCGCTCCGTGGCAAGGCGCCCCAAATGTTCGGCTACTCCACAGCGGCGTTGGGAGTAGTCATGTGTAGTTCGCGAACGAACTAGTTCGCAAATCCCGTCCGCTCCTTTTCCGAAGAAACAGCGAGAGGACGCGAGAGCGCGTAGAATCGCGTGATTACCTGCTGCCAGTTACCTTCATTTCGAGCTGAGATGCAGCTGAGCTGTAGTTTCAAAGTTCACAGCCGCAAGAAATCTATTTTAAAAGTAAAGTACTACGAGTGCTCTTTATGCAAAGTAGTTGAATACCATTGTATCACCCATTCGTGTAAATAACTGGTTTATTTGCCTAAGTATTTGATGTCAAGTTGCCCAAAAATACGGGTAATAGCACACTCTTTGGCTACATTGATTCATTGTATAAAAATGCTGTCATAAAAAAGAGCTCTTTTAGTAGCGGTAGCAAAAGCCAAAAAGAGCGGACGAACTAGAAGGAGCGGACGGACTAGACGAACTAGGAACAGCGGACAAACTAGTAACAGCGGACGATTATGCCAAAAGTATCTCGCTTCATAGTTCGTTGGATTCTTTCCCGAAGATCGACGGGCAATACCGAGAGGACGCGTAGCAGAATTAAAAATCACGTGTTTGCCTTCTGCTGATAAGTCATTTCGAGGTGAGCGTCTGCCTGCTAGATTACATAGTTCAGTGCTACAAAATTTCTGTTTTGATGTGTTCTGCACTCTGCGATATCTGACTAATAAATTCCATAATGCCAAAATATAGAGATAACTCTAAAGTTAAACGCGAGAAATTATCCACAAACTGTTTCCTTTTGGTTTGCGTGATATCGTTAGCGGCTCAAGCAGCAAGCGCAGGATGAGCTAAGTGTGGGAACTTCCCTCTCCACCTGCACGCGCAGACCACGCCACTCAGCCGTCACTGGGTGCGGACGAACTAAAAGAACGAACTAGTTCACGGCAGAGCCGCGAAATAAAGTGAGTGCTCCCGATCGCGAACTATTATATGCAAGTCTAGTTGGGAGACCGAGAGAAAATATAATAAGCAGGTTCAACGGGGTATAAGTTGCCGTAGGTGAGCAGTAATCTGTTCTTGCCCATAATGAGATATGAAGAGGCTTGTGCAGGATTGGGTAGCGTGAATAGCTATATCAAACCAACCTTTACACTGAAATACAGCGCGAACTTCTTCACTTCTAGTACGGTAAGATGGTGGCGTCGGGTTACAATAATATCTGCGACTTTGCCAGTTAATTTAACGTATGTGTGTGGCCGGAGCGTCGGTGTTTTGGGCGGCAGTAAGTTGGCAGCGCTGGGACGGGGTTGGCGGGCCGCCGGCGGTGGATCCCCGGGCGGCGAGGCGGTCGCCTTGGCCGCGGGCACGTCCTTGGCGGCCGGCTCGTTATACGCACAGTGGCTGTGACGTCATCGCGGAGCACGTGGCGGCCCGGCAAGGCCGCTGCCGCTGCCTTGTGTGCACCCAGCGCCTGCTTCCGGCCGGTAGCGCACCACAGCTGCGGCTTATACGCGGGCAATCAACGGCACTTCTGTCACCTGCAGAGTAGGCGGGTGTATTCCACATAATAACCAGGGGCAATCAGAAACGTGCAGTTTCTTTTCAGTCGTGTCTGAAGCTTCAGATTATACATTCAAACAAACAAGATTGTACAGATAAGCACTACACACATATTACATGTATGACTTACAGGCTAATACTTTTTTCGGGTAAAATCTGGTAACGTTTAGAAAAAGATAGAATTTAAAACTAAAATTTGGCATAAATGTCACGTGTAAAATCTAAAAGTTCAAATGTTAAGAAATTTAGATCTGTAATCTGTTATTAGACTCGAAGGGCATCAAAGGAAAGCATCAGTTGGGAAGGGAGTAAGACAGGGTTGTAGCCTTTCTCCGATGTTATTCAATTTGTACATCGAGCAGGCGGTGAAGGAAAGCAAGGAAAAATTTGGAATAGGGATTAAAGTTCAGGGGGAAGAAATAAAAACATTGCGTTTTGCTGATGATATTGTAATTGTAATTGTCAGAGACAGCAAAGGACCTGGAAGAGCAGTTGAATGGAATGGACAGTATGTTGAAGAGAGCGTATAAAATGAACATTAACAAGAGCAAAACAAAAATAATGGAATGCAGTCTTAGAAAATCAGGCGATACTGAAGGAATTAGATTAGGTAACGAAACAATGAAGGTGGTAGATGAGTTTTGTTACTTGGGTAGTAAAATAACATGCCATGGTCGCAGTACAGAGGATATAAAATGCAGAATGGCAATGGGAAGAAAAGCATTTTTGAAAAATAGAAATTTTCTAACATCGAATATTAAGTGTAAGGAAGTCTTTTCTGAAGGCATTTGTGTGGAGTCTTGCCTTGTACGGGAGTGAAACATGGAAGATAAGCAGTGCGGACAGGAAGAGAATAGAGTATTTTGAAATGTGGTGCTACAGAAGAATGCTGAAGATTAGGTGGGTAGATCGCATAACTAATGAAGAGGTACTGAACAGAATTGGTGAGAAAAGAAATTTTTGGCATACCCTGACTAAAAGAAGGGATCGCTTGGTAGGACACATTTTTAGACATCGAGGAATCGAAATTTAGCATTGGAGGGGTAAAAATCGCAGAGGGAGACCAAGAGACGCGTATAGTAAGCAGATTCAAGTGGATGTGGGTTGCCGTTCTTATGAGGAAATGAAAAGGCTTGCTCAGGATAGAGTAGTGTGGAGAGCTGCATCAAACCAGTCTCTGGACTGAAGACCATAACAACAACAATCTGGCCATGGCCGTACATACTCCGCAACCCACCGTAAGGTGCATGGCCGAGGGTACACTGTACCACTACTAGGCATTTCCTTTCCTATTACACTCCCAAGCAGAACGAGGAAAAAAATGCCTATATGCCTCCGTATGAGCCCTAATGTCTCTTGTCATTGTGATCACTATGCGATATGTAAGTAGGTGGCAGCAAGATCGTACTACACTCAGGTTCAAATTCCGGCCCTCTACATTTCTTCAACAGAAATTCACGAAAAGAACGTCGTCTTTCCTCCAGCGATCCCCAGTTGAGTTGCCGGAGCATTTCCGTGACATTCGCGCATTGGTCGAACCTACCGGTAACAAATCTAGCTGCTCGCCTCTGAAATGCTTCTATGTCTTCCTTTAAACTGATCTGCTGCGGGTCCCAAACACTTGAGCGATACTCAAGACGTGGTCATACAAGCGTTTTATACGCGATCTCCTTTATAGATGAAGTACATCTTCCTAAAATTCTCCCAATAAACCGAAGTCGGCTATTCGTCTTACTCACAACTGTCCTTACATGTTCGTTCCACTTCATATCGCTCTGCAATGTTACGCCTAGATATTTGAACGACGCGACAGCATCAAGAAGCTCACTACTAATGCTGTATTCGAACATTATGGGATTGTTTCTCCTACTCATGCGCATCACCTTACATTTTTCTACATTGAGAGCTAACTGCCATTCTTCGCACCAACTAGAAATTTTGTGCAAGTCCGACGCATGTCTAGTAACGTTCATGACTTTCGTGGCTATGTAGCTGCTTGACCATAGGTCTCAATGCAGTGTGAGCAGTACTCTTCATCTACATCTACATCCATACTCCGCAAGCCACCTGACGGTATGTGGCGGAGGGTACCTCGAGTACCACTATCGGTTCTCCCTCCTATTCCAATCTCGTATTGTTCGCAGAAAGAAAGATTGTCGATATGCCTCTGTGTGGGCACTAATCTCTCTGATTTTATCCTCATGATCTCTTCGCGAGATATACGTAGGAGGGAGCAATATACTGCTAGACTCCTCGGTAAATGTATGTTCTCGAAACTTCGACAGAAGTCCGTACCGAGCTACAGAGCGTCTCTCTTGCAGTCTTCCGCTGGAGTTTATCGATCATCTCCGTAACGGTTTCACGATTACTAAATGATCCTGTAACGAAGCGCGCTGCTCTCCGTTGGATCCTCTCTACCTTCTCTATCAACCCCAGCTGGTACGGATCCTACACCGGTGAGGAGTATTCAAGCAGTGGGCGAACAAGTGTCCTATAACCTGCTTACCTTGTTTTCGGACTGCATTCCCTTAGGATTCTTCCAATGAATCTCTCTGGCATCTGCTTTACCGACGATAAATTTTGTATGGTCGTTTTTGTGTCCCAGCCTCGTCGCCGCTTTTGTGTCTCGTTTCCGTCGTAGGTGTCGGTGGTCGAGTGGAATGAGACCGACACAGGAATAAAGATAGCACGCTGATGCAGGTTCGGAGGGGAGCAGCTAGAAACTAGAAACACTAGAGTAAATTAGAACGAGATATATATTGAACAGAATTTATACAATACTTAACTTTTACAGAGATCAGTACTGCAGAATGCTGATACATAGTTGTTAGAGGCCTGCCTAGTGCCTGTACGATAGCAAAGTCTTTACTGGTGCCTATCTGAATACGAAGTCTTTACTGGTTCCTATCTCAGTCCCAAGTGAACGATGTCGTTCAGTGGTGGCCACGAGCGGAGTTGTAGCAGAGGGCGCTCGTGGCTGTCGTCGTAAGAACGCCGCGCCGTGCGTGCATGGCGGCGCGCGGCGAAAGCAGGTGGCGTGCACTTTGTACTTGTGCGACACCACAGTCGTTCCATTTTAAATCACTCCTAATGCATATTCACAGATGATTTATGGAATTAACTGCTTCCACAGTCACGCGTCAGCGGTTATTCTGGTAGCCTCCCAGCTATGAATGTTGTTCTTTGTTGTTGCAACTCCGAAACGCAGGCTATTGAAGTTTTTTCATAAGTTCACAACTCCGTGTGCCCTGGGAGTTCTTCCTTTCGTGTAAAGCAGTCTTGGAGCGGGCGTTTTTATTTCGCCATGTGTCAACTCTCGTGTTTTGTGGTGTATCAGTGAGACTCTCTGTCGTGTGAAGCAGGCTCCTCCTCGAAGTAAGTCGACTACAGGCGGGTTGGTGTCCATAAAGTGGGTGCGCAGTTGATTTAAGCGATTCAGACTTCTCTTTTCTGGCAGCCATTTCACGTCCCGGCGACAGCATGGTCATTAGAGACAGAGCGTACGCTCGGAGTGTTTGGAGAAGGATGTGGAAGGAAATCGGCCGTGTCCTTTCAAAGAAACCATCCCAGCATTTGCCTGGAGTGATTTAGGGAAATCACGGAAAACCTAAATCTGGATGTGTGTCCAATGTGTTGCCACTGCGCAACCTGACTCGGTAGTGACCCCGGAGACGAGTGGAAGCGCGTTATCACGGAGCAGAATCACTTGCTACGTGAGCAGCCCAGGCCGTTTGCTCTCGATGGGCTTGCGTTGACTACAGTGTCTCACAGTACACGTTACTCTTGATGGTTTTCCGTGCTCAATTAATACGAAGAGTGTCGGATCTCGGATTTCGAAAAGGACACTGTGCATCACAGGCTCAATTTTTTTTAAAGGGGAGTTGACGACGCATGCTTCGCGTCCCTGGATATCGTACTAAATTATCCTAAAGCGGCATATTAAAATTTCAACTGTTTTTTTTTTTGTGTTAAGATATTTCGCACCTTTTCTTTTGAACATTCCTCGTTTGTCAGTACCAACTCAAGTAAGACTCGCTGGATAGAATGTGTGTGTGTGTGTGTGTGTGTGTGTTTTTCTTTTAATAACGCTATTGAGGAATTTCGAAGCAAACTGTGAGGTGATTCTACGGACGCAAAATTACATTTCGTATAAAAAATAACAGAGCAACTCTGTTCATATTCACAGAATATATGAAATCAGCTGCGATTGGGCAAAGGTGAAAATGTGTATCCAGCCGGGATTCGAAACCAGATCTCCTGTTTTCTAGGCAGTTGCGCTGACCACTACGTCACAGTAATCACCGCACCTGCAAGGACTACCTAAGCCTCCTGTTACACACAAATTCCCAGCTATACACTGCCCATAGTATTCAAACTCGCAGTTAGGAAACTAATTCCCATATGAGTGAGGGCCCCAGACTTGCCCACCCCTCACCACTAACAAAAGGATTACTGCCCGTCACCGGCATTATATGTGTGTGTGTGTGTGTGTGTGTGTGTGTGTGTGTGTGTGTGTGTGTGGCTTCGTTGCGAAAGAACGGACGTCACTTCTCTCTTGAAGGAAATGAGATACCAAAAGCCGTATGTAAAAGAAAATATTTATTGTATCACAACCAGTTTCGGCATTCCACTCTGCCATCGTCAGGTCCCTACATCGGAGCATAATATCCATTAAGTAGGGATATCAAAACTGATTTCGTAGAACCAACAATTGGGGAACCAACAACAACTGTGACAATTGTGACTTAATGGATATTATGCTCCGATGTAGGGACCTGAAGATGGCATAGTGGAATGCCGAAACTGGTTGTGAACAATAAATATGTTATTTTACATACGGCTTTTGGTAACGCACTTCCTTCATACTCTTGATCAGCGCTGTCCCGTTCCCACCAGCTATGATGGATTCAATAATATCACTTCTCTTACTCTTACGGGAATTAGTTTCATAACTACGAATTTGATTACTGTGGGCAGGGTAAAGCTGGGAATTTGTGTCTGACGGGAGGCGTGCTAAGGTAGTCCTTGCAGGTGAGGTGATCACTGTATCCCCAGTGGTGTAGTGGTCACCGCAACTGCCTAGAAAACAGGAAACCCGTGTTAGAATCCCGGCTGGGTACACATTTTCAGCTTTGCCCAATTGCAGTTGAGACATTTTTCTGTGAATATGGAAGAATAACAACTGTAGGATCAGAATTGACGTATGTTCTTTCGTAACAATGCAACATGTATATACCGGGTGATCAAAAAGTCAGTATAAATTTGAAAACTTAATAAATCACGGTATAATGTAGATAGAGAGGTAAAAATTGACACACATGCTTGAAATGACGTGGGGTTTTATTAGAACCCAAAAAATAACAATACATTTTTTAATAAATGACGGAGTAAAAACATTAATGAGAGTCGCAGCAGATGACAAGCTCTCACCACTAAAATCCTTCAATGTCATAGGTTTTACCCTAAATTAATCTGGTGTTGAATGTTTCGGTAATAGTGTATGCACCGGTGCTGTAATACAGTTGTTTTAAGAAGACTGGCAATCAATTGAATCTTCCGATCGGAACTAATAGTGCCTCACCATAACTCCGGACATGCCTTACAGTGCTGTTTACAACATTATTCCTCGACTACAGCTACTGTTGAGAAATGATGGTGAACATATTGAGCATTTCCTGTAAAGAACATCATCTTTGCTTTTTTTTTTAATTTGTCATGCTGATTATTGCTTTTCTGATCAGATGAAGCGACATCTGTCGGACATGTTTTGAACTTTTTTTCTTTTTTTGTTCTAATAAAAGCCCATGTCATTCAAAGCATGTGCATAAATTTTTACCTCTCTATCTACATTATTCCGCGATTTATTAAGTTTTCAAATTTATACTGCCTTTTTGAACACCTGGTATATATATATATATATATATATATATATATATATATATATATATATATATATATATATAGACTAGATGAGCCCCCACTGCTTCGCATGCGTAGCCTGTTTGGTCTGCACCAGTTGTTTCTTTTTAATCCTGATGAAGAATCCATATCTTAAGTTTCGTAGTTATAGCTTGAAATTTGAGTTAACAGCACCATATTTCTGAAAATCAATTTTTGCATCTCGTATTTCACCCACTTATTGGTCGAATTTTCAAAAATACCGAAACACGTGTCTTTTAAATTTGAACCCCGAATACAAATCCGAAAATTTGTAGTTCCAACTTCAATATTGCCTAAATAGCAACAGACTTAAGAAAAACATCCCCTCTCCAATTTAACCCCTTTGATGGTTGAATTACCAAAAATACCGAAACACGTATTTTTTAAATCATAACGAACAATACAAACACCAATTTTTGCAGCTATAGCTTCAAAATTGTCTTACCAACATAGTTTTTTCGAAAAGAATTTTTGATTCCCTCTTTTACCCCCTTAGTTTTTGAATTTCCAAAAATATCGAAACTCGTGTCTTTTTAATCCTGATCAAGAGTCCATATCCTAAGTTTCGTAGTTATAGCTTGAAATTTGAGTTAACAGCAACATATTTTTGAAAATCAAATTTTTGCGTCCTCTATTATACCCCCTTATCGGATGACTTTCAAAAAACGCCGAAATACGTGTCTTTTAAATTCGAACCCCGAATCCAAATCCGAAAATTTGTAGTTCTAAATTCAAAATTGCCTAAATAGCAACTTTTTCGAAAAACACCCCTCTCCAATTTAACCCCGTTGATGGTTGAATTTCCAAAAATACCGAAACACGTATTTTTTAACGTCTAATCAACTATATAAATATCAATTTTTGTAGCTCTAGCTTGAAAATTGTATCAATAGCAACGCATTTCCAGAAAGAATTTTTGATCATCTATTTAACCTTCTTACTTCTTGAATTCCAAAAACACTAAAAATCATGGATGTTTAAGCGACCAAGATTCCATAAACGAAGTTTCGTAGTTGTAGCTGAAAATTTGAGTTAACAGCAACATATTTTTGAAAATCAATTTTTTGCGTCACCTATTTTACCTCCTTATTTGTCGAATTTCAAAAAATGCCGAAACACGTGTCTTTTAAATTCGAACCTTGAATTAAAATCCGAAATTTTGTAGTTCTAGCTTCAAAATTACCTAAATATCAACGTGTTTTCAAAAAACGTTTCATCCCCTATTTCACCCCCTTAGGGACGGAATATCGAAAAATCGCTTCTTAAATGACGCCTACAAAGTAAGATCAACACCCCCCACAAATTTCAAGTTTCTATCTTCAGTGGTTTGGGCTGGGCGATGATGAGTTAGCCAGTCAATCGGGACACTTCCTTTTATATATATAGATAAATTAAAGGTATTAGGGATCATATAGAGGCGCATAGACACTCTTGTTTATTCTGCTTTGTCGGGAGGTGGAGCAGTAAAAAAAAATGGCTAGTAATGGTACGAGGTACCTTCCGTCACGTACCGTATGGGAGACTGCGGACTATGTGTGTAGAAGCATTTCTACATGTAGATGCAAAGGAACTATTTGACTGAGTGACACAAAGCGGCCCAGGTCGGAGTCGTGGAAATGTCCTGCCTCATTCTGGTTGTGTCTGTGAGGAACCTGCAGGGCATCTGAATGCATCACGTTCCGCGCAAAGTACCCCTTCCAAAGTATATACAGCTTGTCGGTTGGAATTCCAATTTCGCAAGTTTTGCCGACTTCGATCCGTGCGGCGCCCCGCAACCATGGACTTGAGCATCTGCTCGGATCTGGGTCAGCTGCTGTAGCTCTCTAAGAAACAACTTGCTGCTGCCGTCGCGAAGTACAGACGGCAAAGTGTGAGACTTGGTTACTAAAGTCCACCTGTGAAGAACTGCTCTACATACACGACGACATGCACGTGTGCGGCTGGTTGCAAATGTCAGTTTGAGTCAAATTTTTTATGTACATCTACATAGAAGACATTTAAGTGCCTGGCAGAGGGTTCATTAACCACTTTCATAACCTTTCTCTGCCGTTCTATTCTCTTATATCGCGCGGGAAGAAATAACACCTAAATCGTTTCGTTTTCGATCTGATTAATCTTATTTTATTGGGATGGACATTTCCCCTTATTTAGGTGGGTGCTAGCAAAATACTATCACATTCAGAAGTAAAAGTAGGTGATTGAAATTTCCCAAATAGAACTCGATGCAACGAATAATGTCGTTCTTTTAATGACTTCCACCTCAAAGCGTGCAACATTTCCGTGACGCTTCCCCCCAACACACCTCCCCCCCCGCCCCCGTAACGTGACAAAACAAATCGTGCTGCCCTTCTCTGAACCTTCTCAATGCCTCGAAAATGCGGTGAGTAGCACTAGGTACCACTATGCAACAGGGGGAAAAAAAAAATCCGACGGTCAGTCGATATTGTCTCCTAACATGGCCAGCGACCTGTAATTATTTTCTTGCTTGGCAAACGTCAAACTGAGGCAGACATGCATAGGAGGATGAGGGACACAAATGGGTAGCAAGTCTGTGAGAAACTAAACAATGCGACGTGTAGTTCTGCTGCATGATAACGTTGCTCACCATATCTGAAACGTCCCAACGCAGGAGTTTCGTCCACTCAGGTGGGCAGCTATCGAACACCCACCCAAGTCGTCTCGATCTCTCATGCTTTCGACCTCTAACAAAAGATATATTAAAAGCAGTCACCTCACAATTAAATTTTCTTCAGCAACAGTCGAACATAAAGTTTTCATACAGTTAGTCCCGCCCAGTTCTTCAAATTTTCCAATGTTTGCAAGTCTGAAATTTCTTTTTCGAAATGTCTTGGTCGCACGTTTTTATTTATCATTAAGCGTTTCGATACATCATCATCAGATCTGCGGCAAAAAAATAAATTACATTTCGAATGTTTACAGTACTTAATCACAAAATTCATATGGAGCACAAACACATTATATGAAAATGTACTTACAACTTGTTTTGAAAACTATGGTAATTAAAATACATCTTATTTGAGATGACTAACTAAAATATAAACCACCATCGTGGATGTCTAGTCAAGGTTTGTCGACTAGAATCTCAAGCCAAACTGTGGTGAGAGGGGGGACACCGTAATAGGTAAATTAGGTCCAATAGCCGCCAGAATGCGCAGGGTTAAACTTAAATATTATTTGAATGAATTCATGTAACATCATCTTGCTACGAAAAACATGGCTACAAGATGTGTTGAGTCAAAAGAAAATATCAGATACCTTATTAAAACATATTACTGGCACTGGACGTACAAAAAATCAGCACAACCTACTGACATTATAATATATATATACACAGGCAGAACCCAATGTGCCATAATACATGCTTACACTCAGGCTTTGCACCACATATCATTTGATGAAGAGAGGGAAATAGGGAAGAGTAGGAAGATGAGAGATAGGAAGATGTCGATAGGAGGAGGTGGGGATTTTTTTTTTCATTTCCTCTCTCTCTCTCTCTCTCTCTTTTACAAGAAACGATTTACCAAGACACATGCTACATAAAACATAGTGAACAAATAGATGCATGTGCCCCATCAACCAGAATGCCATGTTAAGGCATACATGTGAATATAATAATAAGGTCACGATTCATACAACTACAATAGTCTTACATGGACATGACTTAGATCACATCAATCCAGAAGTCTCTATTCAAAATAGAACAGTGTTGAGACAGGGAGATACTATGTTGAAGTTAGTATTTGAAGAACACAGTTATTTCATTCGTAGTTTTAAAACAAAATAATTATGCATGGACAGAATATAAAACAGATCATCCATAAATCATTGAATAAAATGGAACAAAGTCAAAAAGAGGAACAAGGAAAATTCACTAGAAATTTGATAATCACCTTATGGTTACAAGAAGAAGTAAAGGTATTGTAGGTTACAGATTCTACCTGTAGTGCACTCATAATCTTAAAACAACCATAATCATACATGGATATAATCTAAATCTGATCATCCACAGTCATACAATAAAATGTTAAAAGAAGGAAAGGAATACACTGGAAGATGGATAATGTCTTGATGGTTATAAGATCATGTGCAAGGTTTCATAGGTTGTAGACCTATGCCTGTGGTGAATACGACATAAAACATTGATTTTTTTTCCTAAGAAATACAACTTGCCATATATTGAGCCATATCTAATATTGAGATGAAATAACAAAGGTGCATGAACACCTCCTAGTGAGGGCATGTACAGTATACATTAAAAGGAATAAATAATTCAGTCTACCTTAACTGGAGAAGTTAAAATATAAATATAAGGGTATGTCAGATATTGGAAGTTACACAAACAGTGATAACTGATAAACATCATCAAAGAGGAGCAGGCAGCTGTCTTTTATTTTTTGCCACAATTTTTGGATATGACAGAAGAATAATGAGAGGTAAGGAGGAGGGGCGGCAACATGTGTAAGGAGGGGAAGGGGATGCATGGAAGATATTTTGACAGTGAGGTACAGGTGGTCTCATGTCATAACAGAGAGGCATATACTTTGTAATAAACTGCTGTGGTCGTCAGTCCCTAGACTTACAAATTACAAGTTAAAATAACCCATGGACAATACACACACACACACACACACACACACACACACTGTGGTGTCGCACAAGTATGAAGTGCGCGCCACGTACTTTCGCCGCGCGCCGCCATGCACGCACGGCGCGGCGTTCTTACGACGTCAGCCACGAGCGCCCTCTGCTGCAACTCCGCTCTTGGCCACCACCGACCTGCATCGTTCACTTGGGAACCAGATCGGCACCAGTTAAGACTTGGCTATCGGATAGGCACTAGGAATCATCAGTAGGCAGGCCTCTATCTAAACTATGTATCAGCATTCAAGAACTATGTAAAAGTTAAGTATTAGCAAGACTCCACGAAATATGTATCTTGTTCTAATTTAGCCTAGTGTTTCTAGTTTCTGCTGTCCCACTGGCTGGTCACCTCCGTACCTGCACAAGTGTGCATCCTACTTTCCTATGTCGGTCTCTTTCTACTCGGCCACCGACACCCAAGACCACCGGCGAAAACGAGACACAAAAGTGGCGACGAGGCTGGGACACAAAACACACACGCACATACACAATGCCTGAGGGAGGACTCGAACCTCTGACGCGATAAGCCGCTCGATCCGTAACGTGGCGCTCCAGACCACACGTCTAGTCCCGCGCGGCGGCCCGGTTCTTGCAGAACTCGTAGTCTTTGCACTTACACGCCGGTGTCAAGTAAACCGTGTGTAAACAAGTCACGTGTTCGTTTTATGTGATTCCGGCTCGCAAGACGCCTGTCACGTTGCGCCGCGTAATGCCGATTCGTATTCTCACGTGGCAGTCAGTAGTATTTCTTTTTTTGTGAAGAAAGGACGACAAGGTGGAGGCCGTTTGTCACGCGTGTTTCCTGGCCGATGTTGATGTCCTTGTGATGTGCCCCTTGCTGTTCAGAAAGCAGAAACTTTATGTAAACAACTCTAAGGAGGTTACGACTATATGCATACTTAGCATCTTGAAGGTGACACCAGCAGCAGCGTTGGCTGCACGAGTTGTCTAGTAAATGCCATGTTTACGTTTTCTTCAACAATGTTGTTAATGGAGTCTTATTTCAGTTTTGAACCAATTAAAGTAGAGCATCGTATTCAAGTACAAACATCACCACCAAATCGAAAAAGTTAGATGGAGTACAGAAGCTGAAACGTCGTCGGAGCAACCTTATGTTCAATGTTGTAATCATTGGTATTCAAGAAAAATTTGTAACGAAGTACGAGGAGCTCGAGCCTGTCATTAACCCAGATAGCGCGGAAATATTTTTGGTTTAATTTCTTTCCTAGAAGCTATTAATTATCTTCATATGATTGCACAAGATCGTTTTAAGTGATTTTTTTTTCTACAATCACGCTATTACTTTCGCAGCACTGCTCTTCCTTCTGGAATGTCAAAATGAATATTCTATAATTTTAATCTGAAAAATCATTATTGTTAAAACAACATTTAAGGTGGAACGTACACATATAACTGTCTAAATAATTGAAGAAAGTTCAAGAAATATAAACCCAAGTACGAGGAAGTCTTCAGTATCTTCTTTATGAACTTAAGCTTTGCAGCTGTATCCATCCACTTTGCAATCGACAATACACGCTAAAATTAATCTGAAATGGGAGCAAGCGAGTCAAAGAAATAAAATATGACACTCTACACGAATTCTTACAGACAAGAATGAAAAAGTAAGTTGCCGTCCTCGTCCTTCTGGAAGGACGTTAGCGCCATCTGGGTTAAGGACGTCGAAATAGTGAAGGTAAACGGTTTTCTAGACACTTGTCTAAGATCAGTTGGGAAGTTAACGTCACAGGTTTTTAACCGTTTTTTCAACAAGGCGCTAAATGAAAATATAAAGAGGACGAAAACTGAAAAGGGAACTGCCATCACTAGATCTTCGTGGACGATTGTTTCTTTCCTAAATATGCGAGCCGAACCTGAGTTGTTTACGAAAAAAGGATGTCTTAAAATGTGTCCCGCATCATATGATCAAAAAAATCCTTTCCACCTCCGCCCCTCCCTTTGCACCCAGAAATCACGTTTCCTTAATTATTAAAAATATAAGGAAAGAAAGAAACATCTCGAAAATCGTGTTTCGAATAACAATAGAATAGTAAGACACCTTTGCTTACTCTGCAGAATTTGCAGACTCCATCAGTGTATGGAGGAGAATCAAGTACATCAAGACTTTAGCTGTTGTTGCACAGCTAATGAATCAAAGACGAAATGGGCAGGTTGATACAAAAGGAGGTGAAATCATTGGTGGAAAAACGGGCTGTTGAATAATGGATATTTGGGACTAACTGAAGTGCATTTAGTTATTTATCTATTCCAACCTTCATTGGTGTTGGAACTTCGTAATGTTATATATGTTTTTGATAGCAAGCAGAAACCACATTTTTACATAATTTCAGCGCTTCTACACACTCTTTGCCTTTAATTACTTTCAAAGATGTCTATACAGTTCGCTAATAACCGAAAATTACGTCGTTTGTGGAGAAATAATAACTTAAATGTATAGCAAAAACAATTTTTTGTCTTGCAGTTAGCTTCATAGCATTAGCAGATGGTTTGTATAAACAGCATAGGAATTGGGGAGGGGTGGAACGGTAGAATATTAAACAGCAGCTGGCGTAAGAAATCTTTCCTTTCACAATGTCTTTGCATTCTAACAACGCAAAGATAAATTCTTTGAACAGATTTTTACTTCATGTAGTCATCACAGAAGTATTCGAAATTCAAATGCTCACATGTTTGTAAAGTTTTTGGAACTTAACTTCGGGGGTCATCAGTCCCTAAACTTACAAACTACTTATGAACTACCTTATACCAAAGACAGCAGAAACATCCATGCCCGAGGGGATATTAGAACCCCCGACGAAGAGCATTCGAAATTCTCTTTTTAGTTGAGCACAGTTGTTCCAAAAATGTCAGTTGCTTATTGCTTTCACACAGTTTAAGATGCATCACGAAAAACTTTACACCTCTGCGTTTATTTTTCATATACCTAACGACAATTGAAAATTAGAGTGCATCAGAGATGAAATTATAAAAGTATATGTATTTGTATATTTACAACGTATCCTTGTAAAAGGTACCCATATTGTTTACTGCCTGCCACCTATAGGGTTCGGGTTGGAGAGTGAAAAAATTATTATTTCTTACTGTTTTATCCGGCAAGATATGTTTCGAGTGCTGAGGAAAAGTGCAATCAAATACAAAGACATCCGTGTTATACTAGTCTCTGTAAGGATGATATGGCAGTGATTAGAAACTGTCACCAGGATCAAGAAGCAAATATCAGAAAGGGTTGAGACAAGGTTGTGCTCTCTCTCAACGCCTACATCCAGGAAGCTGTAGACCAAGTTCGTGAAACTACAGAGGTGGGGATCAAGATTAATGAGGGTAGACATCCTACGCTATGCAGACGATATTGTTATAGTCACGGAGACAAAAGAAGTCCTGGCAGAAGACCTCAAAACAATGGAAAGGATTCTCTACAACCAGTATGGTATGAGAATAAACAAGAAAAAAAACTAAAGTGATGGTATGCAGTACAGTAGCAGAATATGAACCTCCAAGAATAAGAATTGGAAGAGAGGAGCTGGAAGTAATAGAGGAATTTACTTACTTGGGAAGCTAGATAACAAGGGATGGTAGAAGACTGAAAGAAATTGTGAGCAGAATACAAAAGGACAAAATTACATTCAATCCGAGAAAGAAGTTACTCACCAGCAAGAACATCAGAATGGAGATAAGAAAAAGTATAATGAAAGCTTTTGTTTAGAGTGTGGCTCTATACGTTGCGAAACTTGGACAATGGGAAGAGAGGAGAGAAGACAGTTAGAGGCCCTGGAGATTGTTATAGGATGATGATGATGATCAACTGGAAGGAGAGAGTGAGAAATGAAGATGTGCTGTGGAGAGTACAAAAAACAGATCCTTGTGGAGGCACATCCAAACGAGACGAGACAAACTTATTGTGTCTGAGGATGTGCCCTATAACATCATTGGAAGAATAGCAGAAGGAGCTACTGAGGGAAGAAACCGACGGGGGCGACCAAGAATATCATACATGCAACAGATCATGAATGATGTGGGATGTAACACGTATGTGGAAATGAAGAGGAGATGAATGGTGCACCGCTGCAAACCAACCTCAGCTCTGTACTCTGAAGAAGAAGAACCGTGACGTAGTCAGAGCACCGCCTGTGTGATTAGAGTTCGTGCGCAACTGCTGTGCGTGGCGGGTTGCGTCACAACCCCTGTAGGTGCAGTGTGCGTACGTTGCCTGCCAAAGCGAAGCGTCTGGAAGTCGTGAGTTTTATCGCCTTATTTGTCAGGGTCGTTGGGTTCATTGGTGACAGTTCTGATGTTTATGCTACGTGGGAGACAAACGTAATGAGGTACTTCTTTATATCCTGCATATCACCTGTTGCCCGGTGAGGTGTAGCAAAGAAAGATGGGTCGTTCCAAAAGGGAACGGGTCGAAAGGAACGGTTCACAAAACTGAATTCCCGAGGAACTACGTACAGCCGGCCGCGGTGGCCGAGGGGACTGAGGCGCTCCAGTCACGGTCTGCACGGCCACTACGGTCGGGGGTTCGAATCCCCCCTCGGGCATGGATATTTGTGCCGTCCTTAGTATTAGCTAGTTCATAAGTAGTCTGTAAGTTTATGACTGATGACCCCGTAGTTAAGTCCCTTAAGCTATACAAACTACGTACAATGATCGGCAGTTGGCCGTTCATTCGGTCCTCTTAGTCGGTCGCATTCTGGGGTCCCTGTCTGGTGGGATAGGCGGGGTGTTATCAATATCCCAGCGTTTATAATTAGTTGTGTACAGTTTACATACCTTTAAAAAACAGGAACAATGGTTTCGCTGAAATGTGTATCCAATTGAACGTACGTAACAAGCGGTTCTAGAATGTAACCAACCAGCTTCATTAAATACCAGTAAACTTTCACAACTGGGCTGCTGTGAATACCCCACGTCCCCAGTTGACGGGTAGTTTCTAAGTCTACTAACTAATGACGACTGCAGTTTGTTCAAATAGGTTTACAAACATTTCAAGTACTCAGTAAGGTATTGAAGGCAGACCTGAGTTCTTAAGAAGATCGTGGACAAAGAAACCGCAACTTCGGCAACATCGCTTTCGTATGATGCCCTAGTACATCTTTCCGTACTAGACTAATGCTCAGACAGTTCACTTCGCTTTTCATTGTTGTGTGATCGTGAATGAAACATGAAGTTAATGGTAATGATAGAAAGAGGGAAAAAAGTGATCGGGCTTCGTAAAATACAAAAGAAATGATTGCAGGTTCTGTAATCAAGCAAGGTATTTATGATAATGACTAATAGGGAGTAAACTTTTGACGACACGCGAAGCGATCGTAATGGCGTCTGAAGATTAAACTATTACGGACGTCGAGGAGCTCAAAACGTTAGAACATAAATATTTGACGTGGAGGGATTCATTTAAATAAAAGCCAGAGAGAGGGGATGATTTTAAATTTAAGTAATATATTTTAACAACAACTTGCATCACAATTGCTTACATTGAATGGATACATGAGTGGTAGACGTCCGTACAGAAAGAAAACAGACAAGAGAGTGAAAAAAAGTACTATTGCGGTTCCGTCTTCTCGCTTGACCGGAAGTTAAAAAAAAATCGCACTGACGTGTTTTGCGGCACACTTGATATTTGTAGTTTTATAAGTTTTTAAACATTTGGGACCAAAATAATAATCTGAATAATAAAAAATTATTTAATAAGAGTGTCTAAAACCCTTTTAGGAAAAAAAAAGAAAGATTTAGGTAGTGTGGGGTTCCGAACCACTGACCTTCAGCGTCACAGTCCAACGCATTGACCACTGTGCTTTTCTCTCTCTCTCTCTCTCTCTCTCTCTCTCTCTCTCTCTCTCTCTATGGTTAGTTCTATTCGTTGCGGACGCTGATCGTGTTTGTTCGTTTTTGTTCGGTGAGTTCTTGGCTCAGCTTCTTTATTACAGAGGGCGTTATCATTTATCGTACGAAGAACGGCGTGTTTTTGTTAATTCTTCAGTGCGCCATTGCTTTGAAATGACAACATGTAAGTTACAATAAGAAAATCATCAAATACGCAACGCAAGATGGCGTATGCCAGAGAGAGTTCTGGGCGAGGAATGTCACGTGACATCTGCGAACGGCTGGTTTTCGTTAATTCCATGGAGGGTGTCAAAACTCCGTTATTTTTGCAAATATCTCTCTAACGATACGAGATACGAAAAAAAAAAAAAATAAGGGAACAAAGCTGCAGAGAATTTTCTCCTCTACAAATTCGTTTATTCAATTATCGCGTCCGATCAACAGTTTATTTGCAATTAAAATTACATTACAAACGGCTTTTTTGGTATTACTAACGTATTTCTTGTTCGAAATATTTCAGAAAGCGAGGTTCTGGTCTCTGGTAGCCAACACGTATGTCTGTAAAATTTGGTGCAGATCGGTTGAACGGTTCGACCTAAACAGTGGGAACATGTTACAGACAGACAGACGTCGTCAAATCGCCGTTATTTTTGCAAATATCTCTGCAAGATAGAAGATATAAAAAAACATAATAGAGGGAAGGTGTAGAGAATTTTCCCCTTTACCAATTAGGTTGTTCAATTTTCGTTACAGATGAAAGGTTCGTTGGCAATTACAATTATATTACAAACAACCTTTTTTTTATTACTACCGTATTTTTTGTCCGAAAAATTTGAAAAAGGGAGGTTCTTGTCTCTGGCGATCTATAATTATGTCTGTAAAATTTGGTGCTGATCAGTTGAACGGTTCGTCTTAAAAACAAGGAACACGTTACGAGAGACAGACAGACATCCCAAAATTGCCGTTATTTTTGCAAATATCTCTGAAACGGTACGAGATATGAAAAAAAAGGAAAAAAAAGAGAGCAAAGAATTTTTTCCTCTACAAATTCGGTTATTCATTTTTCGTGTCAGATGAATGGTTAAGCCTTTATTTTCATTTAAATTTCGAGCTGTCAAAAGACGATCGCAAAGGCCCACTTTTAGTGTTACTGCCGTAACCTAAAGTGAGCCAAAAATGACGAACGAAATTAAGTCAGTTATATTGCGAGCTAGAAGGAACCGGAGGCGATAAGCATCACTGATCCCAAATAAATAAATAAATTCTAGTGTATCGTTACAACCAGTAAACTTTCACAACTAGGCTGCTGTGAACATTCCACGTCCCCAGTTAAAGGATGGTTTGTAAGTCTACTAACTAATAGCGACTGCAGTTTGTTCCAATAGGTTTACAAACATTTGAAGTACTCAGTAAGGTATTGAGGGCAGAACTAGGTTGTTAAGAAGATCGTGGACACGGAAACCGCACCATCGGCAACATCGCCAGTAGCGGAAAACTGTTTTCGGCTGCCGGAGGAAGGTGTTGAGAAATTCAGAGGCTGTGCTGTTGGGCTAATTGCGTGAACGCGCCACTAACGGAATACGGCGGCAGGGAATACAGAGCGGCAGACGGCGGCACGTTCTGGCCGGGTTTCCCGCAGCACAGCTCCCGTCTGGAAGCCTGCGGTGGTACGGCGCGTGGTGCGGCGATGCGGCCGCTCCTTGGTATTCCAGCGGGCCAGGCTTGGCTTTCCTGCCCCGTCTTGTCCTGTCCTATCCTGTCCTGACTGGCTGCCGCGGCCGCCAGCTGTCGCCCTAGTCGGCGAGCCGCTGCCTGCTGCCTGCGCGCAGCCGCCTGGAACCGCACGGCATTCCCAGCGACTGCCTCTACTCCGGACAAAAAAAAAAAAAAAAAAAAAATGTTCAAATGTTTGTTAAGCTTATGGGACTTAACTACGGGGTTATCAGTCCCTAAACTTACAAACTACTTGTTAACTAGCTTATCCTAAGAACGGCACAAATATCCATGCCCGAGGGGGGAATCGAACCCCCGACCGTAGTGGCCGTGCAGACCGTGACTGAAGTGCCTCAGTCCCCTCGACCACCGCGGCCGGCTCCTCCGGACCGTGTCACTTGATACAACGCTATCTTCGGCAGTTTAGGACCTTCAAGTTCCAATCTAAATTTAGTTGCCGTCGTTCGTGGCGCCCTTCGCCGGTAATGCTGGAATTCAGTACGGTGTTGACCCACCGTTAGCCTTGATGACAACTTCCACTGTCGCAGGGATACGTTCAATCAGGTGCTGGAACGTTTCTTGGGGAATGGCAGCCCGTTCTTCACAGAGTTCTTCACTGAGGAGAGGTATCGCTGTAGGTCTGTGACGCCTGGCACGAAGTCGTCGTTCCAAAACATCTATAGGATTCAAAAATGTTGAAATGTCTGTAAATCTTCGGACCAAACTGCGTCGTCTTCAGTCCGTAGCTTAAAAACTACTTAAACTAAGGTAAAGTAACCTAAGTACGACACATACACCCATGCTCCAGGGAGGACTCGAACCTCCGACGGCGAGCAACCGCAGCCAGGAACCTTAGACCGCTCGGTTACTCCACCGCATCGATTCAAGTGAGGACTCTGTGCAGTAGTCTTGCGCATAATAGTTAGCGCCCGGAAGCGCTCACTTTAGTTCGCAGCTCTGTCGCTAACTAGTTCGCTCTTTTAGTTCGTCCGCTCCCAGTGACGGCTGAGCGGCGTGGTGTGCGCATGCAGGTGGAGGGGGAAGTCCCCCACCTAGCTGCTTGTTGCGTGAGCCGCTAACGATGTCACGCAGACCATAAAAAACAGTTTGGGGATAATTTCTCGCAGAAGGCAAAGAATAAGCCGGCCGCGGTGGCCGAGGGGACTGCGTCGCACCAGTCACTGTCTGCACGGTCAGGGGTTCGAATCCCCCCTCGGGCATGGATATTTGTGCCGTCCTTAGTGTTAGCTAGTTCATAAGTAGTTTGTAAGCTTAGGGACTGATGACCCTGTAGTTAAGTCCCAATATACAATCATTGGAACATGGCAAACACGTAATTATTAAGTCTGCTGCGCGTCCTCTCGTTATTGCCCGTCAGTCTTCGGAAAAGGGATCCAACGAAATAAGGAGCGGAATACGTTTGGCATAATAGCTCGCGACCGATAGCTCATATTTTAGTTCGTGACCGGAAGCTCTCATTTTAGTTCGCAGCACCGTCGCGAAGTAGGTCGCTCTTATTCGTTCGCCAACTCTCATTCCCGAGACAGAGCTCTTTTTGACTTTTCCTACCATTGCTCTTTTTTTTTTTTTTTTTTTTTTTTTTTTTTTTTTTTTTTTTTTTTTTTTAATAACGATTAGTGTTGCCTAAGCGTGTGCTATTACCCGTAATTTTGGTAATTAGACATCAAATAGGCAAACAAACCAGTTATTTATTTATTTCTTTATTAGGTCATTGAAGAATCATTTGCTATAAAATATGCTAAAAGCGTTTATTTCGTTGAATAAAACACTTTTTTTTTATAAATAACGGCTCGAGATGACGGTAAATGGCAGAAGCAAATCCCATGATTATGTGCGCTCTCAAGTCCTCTCACTGTTTCCCGTCTGTGTTCGGAAAAGGAGCGAACGCACTAAGAGGCGAGGGATCTGGAAACTAGTTCGCGTAGTTCGCCTTTGGGAGCGCTCTTCCGAACTAGTCCGTTCGCGAACTACACAAGACTACTGTGCAGGCCAGTCTATTACAGATATGTTACTGTCGTGTAACCTCTCCGCCACAGGCTGTGTATTACGAACAGGTGCTCGGTCGCGTTGGCATATGCAGTCCCATTCCCCGAATTGCTCTTCAACAGTGGGAAGCATGAAGGTGGTTAAAACATCTACATCTACATACTTACTCCGCAATCCACCGTAAGGTGAGTGGCGGAGGGTACTGTGTACCACTACTAGGCATTTCCTTTCCTATTCAAATGTTTGTAAATCTATCTGACCAAACTGCGTGGTCATCAATCCGTAGCTTACAAACTACTGAAACCTAGGTAAACTAAGCTAAGGACAACAAACACAGCCAGGCCCCAGGGAGGAGTCGATCCTCCGACAGCGAGCAACCGCGCGCTCTGCAGCGAGGCGCCTTAACCACTCGGGCCACGGTAGAGTATCCGAGCGGTCTAAGGCGTCTCGCTGCGGAGAGCGCGGTTGCTCGCCGTCGGAGGTTCGAGTCCTCTCTGGGGCATGGGTGTGTGTGTTTGTCCTTAGGTTAGTTTAACTTAGTTTAAGTAGTTTGTAAGCTACGGACTGATGACCACGCAGTTTGGCCCGATAGATTTACAGACATTTGAACATTTTGAGATCGACTTGGTCTTCAGGCCTCCTACAAAATTACTGCAGCTGATATGACCTGTGAGAGATGACGCAGGCCTTAGAACGCCAGGTGTGTACTAGGTACCGTGTGGGTGTGGAAAGCTTTACATTGGGCTGACAGTGCGTACTATTAAACAGCACTGTGTCTAAACACGAAATATGTTTCCGTTTGCGTTATCCCGAGAAATCAGCAATTGCGGAGCATGTTCCGGAAAACAAACATCGCATTGCGTTCGACGAGACATCAGTTATTACCTGACAGATACTTTCTGGAATAGCGTTATAGAAGAGGCAATCGATATTAAAATAAAGATAAACGTGTAGCAATGAATTAAAATTTGTGATGCGGTCGGGAATCGAACCCGGACCTTCATGCTTACTAGGCAGATGTCTTACCGTTAGACCACCACACCGCTAACGACCAAGGCGCCTCGAAATAGTCTAAGAATGACTTCCCTCCACGTCACAAATTTTAATTCTGCTTCTGTGTTCCATAGATAATTGCCACTTCACGTTTATCTTTAATGTCTTGAAAATATTCGAGACGAAAAACCGTCTCAGGGTTTCCCAATTTATATTTAAAGTGATATTACATTATGTGTAAAAACTCTTTATAAAGACGGGGAGTCGCAGCTAAGCACAACTTGCGGACCTGGCCATCGGACAGTTGAAGCGGGCGCGTCAGACAGGCGACCATACATTGTCATGTATGGCGATGCGGCGTGTATCAGTTATATCACAGGAAGCCGCGCAGCTGTATAAGGACGGTGGCAGCGATGACTCGAAACGTCCTGGGTATAAAGTGCGACGCAGGCTAGGCCGCCCCCCACCCCGCATGGGTGGGAATGAAAAGTGCTAAAACAAATAAACAAACAAAAAATGACTCGACACTCACCATTTGACAATGACCGAGCAGATATCGGCCGAAAGAGGGTGGATATGAAACCGATTGACGCGGCTGGAATCCCGAGATAATTTTATCACTAAAGGGGGTTTACTTCCGCCTTGAACAGTGGACGCCGAGTGTGTGTTCTCTTGGATTTATACCCGTTAAGTGTAGGCGACTGCAATGGATGTGTGTACAGTGTGGCCTCGTGTTTGTGTAGTATGATAATAAGAGAAGGGAGACGACGCCACTCGGTGTTGGCACACAGCCTACTCCTCCCGGTTAGCACCATCGGGACGAACGCCTTTAACGTCCCCTCGCGACAATTGTAACGGAGCGCACTGAATGTCAGACTGGCATACCGCCTGTGGGGCATTGGCTACCTCTGTAATTGACCTCTTCAGTAATGAGGAGTGGTTAGTGGTACCACCAGAGAGGTACGGCATTATCGCTTCTCATCGGCCAACGTCGTGCTTTCCAGAATCGCCTGCGCCAAACCTTGGACCCTTCCAGCGGACACGTAACGCTCTTCGACCACTTGTTCTCCGCTCTCCTTGCGCTGTCAGGAACCGGACTACACCCTTTGGCACTAGTTGTTAAGCAACCGCGTATTTCTTCAGCACGGCTAAGTGCGGAAGACGGTTGACGCTTTCACTGGCTCGCTCTTTCGTCACGTGGGTGCGCGCCCGTCTCGCTCTAGCGGCGAGTCTCAGGCCACAGAGCTTTGATAGGGACTCCACTGACCAGACAGAACATCGTGGCCACCTAGCTACCACCAATATAAAGCCGTACAGGCGATAGCGGCGTCGCTTGACGGGGAATCACTGCTAGTCAGACACACGCGCTTTATCTGAATTTGACAGTGTGATGACCCGAAAGCTCGGCAAGAGCATTTCGGAAATCACGCGGATTGTGTCCGATGTTTGAGGAATGCGGCGAAATCAAGGTGGCCAAGGCGGAGTGCCCGAGCACATTGAGGCGCTAAGCTACAATGCGCGAGGCCGTTTCCCGTCGGGGGTTCGATTCCCTACCCTCCGGGCATGGATGTTTGTGTCGTCATTAGTATAAGGTAGTTCATAAGCAGTTTGTAAGTTTATGGACTGATGACCCCGCAGTTAAGTCCCTTAAGCTTAAAAAAATTTGCATTTTTTCCCCATCTGTCATATGTTGAAAACAGTAGACTGGCAGGGCGGGATTAAAGTAGGTGAAAACAAAATAAGCAGTCTCGCAGATACTTAGTTGTAATGGCCGATTCGATTGAAAGGTTGCAAACTAATATTTCAGAGCTCGATCAGAGGTGCAAGGATTGTGATAAGATCAGCATCTCCAAAACGAAAGTAAAGTCTGTGGGAAAGAGATTCAAACAGATTGAGTGCCAAATAGTTGGAACAAAGTTAGAACAGGTAGACAGTTTCAAGTACCTGGGATATATTTTCTCACAGGATGGCAACATAGCGAAAGAACTGGAATCGAGATGCAGCAAAGGTAATGCAGTGAGTGCTCAGCTAAGATCTACTCTCTACTGCAAGAAGGAAGTAAGTACCAAGACTAAATTAGCAGTGCACCGCTCTATCTTTCGACCAACTTTGTTGTATGGGAGTTAAAGTTGGGTGGATACAGGTTACCTTATTCATAAGATAGAGATTACAGATATGAAAGTAGCAAGAACGATTGCAGGTACCAATAGATGGGAACAATGACAGGAGGGTGTCTATAATGAGGAAATCAAAGAAAATCTGAGAATGAACACCATAGATGAAGCAGTTAGAGCGAACAGACTTGAGATGGTGGGGTCATGTTACACGCATGGGAGAAGCAAGATTACCTAAGAGACTCATGAGCTCGGCAGTGGAGGGTAAGCGGAGTCGAGGTAGACCAAGAAGAAAGTACTTAAATTCGGTGCATAACATCAGACGAGGCATCAATGTTAGCATTGAATAGGGGATCATGGAGGAATTTCATTAGAGGTACTATGCTCCAGACTGAACGCTGAAAGGCATAATCAGTCTCTAATGATGATGATGATCTTTCATCCGCGAAAATCTCCATGCAGAGCTGAGCATTAGGATGTGGCAGGCAGCAGGTGTGAGTGGGTCCGGCCGGATCGCCTGTCAGCTGACACGGTGGGGTGTGGGTCCGGTGCGGCAGTATGTGCCGCGCCCACAGGACAGGCAGAGGCAGGAGCAGGGGCACGGCCGCTACGCCAGCCAAGGCGAGCCACCTGGGCGTGGCCGACAGCCAGCAGACAGCAGGTAGGCAGTGCCGTTCTCAGCCGCCGGGACATGCTCTGGCAGCGACCAGCCCGCCTGGAGTTCAAATGTTCAAATGTTTATATAGTCTATGGGACTTAACTATGGGGTCATCAGTCCCTAAACTTACAAACTACTTATGAGCTACTTACGAACTAAGACGGCACAAATATCCATGCCCGAGGGGGGACTCGAACCCCCGACCGTAGTGGCCGTGCAGACCGTGACTGGAGCGCCTTAGTCCCCTCGGCCACCGCGGCCGGCTCTGCCTGGAGTGTGCACCAGTCAAAACATCTACCGCTTTACGAAATCGAATATTTAAATACAGGGTGTCTCACGAAAGACGCCTGCCAGACGTCCGCAGATCGTGGGGTGCGGCTCCCGGCCGCCGCCACCGCATGCGCCGACTACGGCAGCGCCCTATTCTCGGATTCTATTGTGCCGCAGGCGCATACACTGATTGAAAGTCTAAAAAAAAAAAAACATTGCCACACCAGTAACCTAAGCTTACCTGTATTTACAGTAGATGTTCAAAGTGATGTCCCTCTATGGAAAGAGCGGCCTGACATCTCTTGCACACATTTGCCAACACTCGACGAACTTCGGCTGCCGAAATCTAGGAAATGACTGGTCCAATCCTGTCTTCCAACTCTTCGAGTTTATGGGGATTGCTTGCATTGTCTTTTAGATCTGGAAAACGAGGAGGTAATTAGCCTATCAACAAAAAGAATTCGTATTGCTGCAATAGAAGCATTGGCAATGTGTGTTCTTGCATTGTCCCGTACGAAATAGCCGTGCAGCTATTCTCTTGGTGAAAGTTCTTGAAAAAAATGGATGCAGGATATTGTTCACATACCTGTAAGAATTTATTGTTTCGTGAAAAGAGATTGAACATCTACTGTAAGTGAAGGTATGCTTGGGTTACTCAGATGGTAATGTTTTTTTTTTTTAGACTTTAACTCAGTCTATGCGCCCTTGGCACAATAGAGTCCGATAATCGGGCGCTGCCGTGGCCGGTGGATGCGGCGGCGGCCGGGAGCCGTACCGCGCGATCCGCGGACGCCTGCCAGTTGAGCAGGATCGGGATTCGAACCTGTATTTCCCGCTTTGGGCCAGCGGACGCCTTACCCAATCAGGCTATCGAGGCACGCTTCCCTTCCGACCCTAATTCTCACCTTGTAGCAGATTGTATTGCTCCCTGCCCATTTGATTCCACTATCTCGCAGCCTATACTGGACTCCCGTAAGGGATCGAGCGAATTAATGCGTCCGCATTGAAATTATCAATTGCCTGTTCAAGCACATATACACTCATTTAAATTGTATCCTTTTCGGACACGTCCGAAAAAACAGACACCATATAAATAATCTCTCACCTTACCGTGCGTTCTACTGAGACGTGTAAGGCAGAAAGTACACTCGAACACAAAACAGGGACGCTCCATAACGGGTTTTTCGCGGAACTTTCAATCAATGAAGTAGAATAGTTGGATGAAATATACAGGGTTTCTGAATGAAATAATGTAGTCCGCTACAGCTGTATTTAATGACGCCTTTTTTAGTATATACGAAATCTCCGTACAGGTTTTCAACAGAGCGGAAGCCGTGTGCATAGTTCATGCATTTCGCCTTTGCATATGTAAATGAAATCATGAGCACCACTTCCAACTATTACGAATCAATTGTAATAATTACGAGTTTCTTCTAATAATTACGACTTTACTAACAACATGGCAAAAGATCCGATTTTTCAAATTATTTATAATTGTAAATTTATGAAGTGCTTTAAAGGATGAACAAGAGCCGCGCAGGGGTAGCCGAGCGGTCTGGAGCGTCACGTTGCAGATCGCGCTGCCTCCCGCGTCGGAGGTTCGAATCCTCCCTCGGGCATGGATGTTTGTGCTGTCTTTAGTATAAGTTCATAAGTAGTTTTTAATTTTAGGGACTCATGAAATCGCAGTTAAATCCCATAAGCTTAAAAAACATTTGATCATTTTTGAACATGAACAAGAGAAAATAATAGTTTACCAGTTGAATTCTCAATAATATTTCTTTTCTCATTTTTCGTAAACAGTTGCTGTATCTTGCACAGTTGTTCTCTTTGCTAGTCACGTCTGTTTCAGTTCCTGGTCATCTCCCGCGCACCTACGTTCGTTTTATTTTGCTGTGGCTTCGAATTACAGTCCTGCACTGTTCAACGTATAATGTCTGTGTGTCGTATTAACAAACTTTGGTTGCATGATTATAACAGATTTAGTGCCTACAATGAAGCGATTTCTGGTGCAGAAAAATGTTTATGGTGAGAATACTGTGTCTAATGACACTGTCAAAGAACAAAAATATTTAAAACTTAGGGGTGTTATACTCGAAAGCATGGCCTCGTTTACTGCACTGCTCTAAATCTAATTCACCCGTGTTTTATAGCGTGTGTATCCCTCATTTTTCAGTTGCGCTTGGTGGTAGAGACTATTGCCGCAACATTCATTCAGATAAAATAAAGCTGAAGGACACGAACTAGAATTTAACCATTTTTAGCAAATCTTCAGAAGACGAAAGTTGGGTAACAAATGCAAAGTTGTTAGTTTCAGTTCTTGAGGACAATATCATGCCTTTAGCATGCAGTGACATGCGGAACGTTTGTTCAGAAAAATGTTCCTCGATTCGAAAATAGCCTCAAGGACGGTTGTGCGAGAACAAAAACGGAACTGATAGTTAAAAGTATAGTTTCTATAATTGAGGGAAAGGTAAACAATAAAGTTCCAGTCCTTTGCCCTGGTAACAGATGGCAGTAACGACGTGAATGACAAAAAGCTCTTATCCAAAAGTTGTGTCGCTTTTCGACGTCGACACTACACACATTTCAATTTTCTCAGATCGATAATCTAATGACTATTTAATGGTAATATGAGGACAGGACTTTTAAGCACTGTTAGTAAATGTGTCCTCAAATAAAGAAAGCATGTTAACAGTGAAATTCAACAAACAAGATCTGCTAGCAGCTAAAGAAGCAAATAGATCATCCTATCCTAAAAAGCTGAAGCCAATCTCTAGCAGGTAAAGAAATGACACTCCTTATAAATGTCTTTGAGTATGTCACACTTGTTTTGAGTGTTGTTTTTTCTGTAATGTCTATTTTGCGATGCATCTAAATACTCTCCTCTCCCGCCCTCTCCGTCACTATCCGACCAAGACACGTTACTAATTGGCATTCTTACAAGATGACATCTCTCCACCAGTGCCCTGGTTGTGAGTGCTGTAGTGGAATCCGCGAGCCCCATCACCTGTATATGGAGACGGCTATCGTAGGACGCGAAACTGCGTGGCCTACGCCCGGCATTATCTTGGGTGGCGATCGCGTTCTACAGCGGCCGTGGGTGTCATGCTGACTGACAGCTGTCTGGGAGAGCGATGACCTGTGTGGGCATTTCTGAGGGTCTTTTAACCAGGAAGAACAGCGGGTCACGCAGATTGTAACCTTGCAGATGCTGTGGCCGTCGGGGTGTAACCAGCCGTAAATACACTACTGGCCATTAAAACTGGTACATCAAGAAGAAATTCAGTTAATTATCGGGTATTCATTGGACATATATATTGTACTAGAACTGAGATGTGATTACATTTTCACGCAATTTGGGTGCATAGATCCTGAGAAATCAGTACCCAGAACAACCACCTCTGGCCGTAATAACGGCCTTGATACGCATGGGCATTCAGTCAAACAGAGCTTGGATGGCGTGTACAGGTTCAGATGCCCATGCAGCTTCAACACGATACCACAGTTCCTCAAGAGTAGTGACAAACGTATTGTGACGATCCAGTTGCTCGGCCACCATTGACCAGACGTTTTCAGTTCGTGAAAGATCTGGAGAATATGCTGGCCATGGCAGCAGTCGAACACTTTCCGTATCCAGAAAGGCCCGTACAGGACCTGCAACATGCGGTCGTGCATTATCCTGCTGAAATGTAGGGTTTCGCAGGGTTCAAATGAGGGGTAGAGCCACGGGTCGTAAGACATATGATATGTAACGGCCACTGCTCTGCCATCTGTACGAATAAGAGGTGACCGAGACGTGTAACCAATGGCACCCCATACCATCACGCCGGGTGATACGTATGTAGTACAGGAGTTGGACTGTTAATAAAAAAACTGGAATTAAGAGGTATTGTAGGAAACGTTACTGTGGATTACACGTACAATCGTTTGTATCAGGCGAGGGTGGGAAGAGCGAGGGAATGGATAGGCTGGGGCTATGAATAAAGGGGGGAGGAGGTGAATGTGAATGGGAAGAGAAAGATAGCGAGGGAAGGAGGAGATAGAGAAAAGGAAGGAGTAGATGGTAAGGGGGAGGAAGGAAGGGGAGGTAACTGACATTGTGAGGGGACAAAATAATAAGAAAAGAAAACCGGCATTGGCTGAATTAATACATTTTTATTGTTTTGTGTTCTGTAAAATAAAGTTATTGCAAAATCTATGATAACTGATACTGACTTTAAGATGGAATTATGTCAGATGATGGGTGAGTAATATTTGCTCTTTTTTTTTCCAGGTGAGTGTCGCTGTTTCGTGCACCATTAACGCTGCGTAGTGTGGTAAGTACTTCGTGCTTGTGTCGCCATGTGTTGGAGACCGCTCTAATTTAGTACCACCTTCCTCATCAAAAAATGAGTTCGAATTAACAGAATTTAACAGAAACACATTTTCTAGGGAGCTTTTACTTGTAGATTGATAATCATTCCCGTGTTGTGGCTGCACTAACCAACAAATTCTGTTCCCTTTCGCTCTTTCTTAAATAGGCATCGAAGACGGAATGTGGTGTTTCAGTCTAGTTAGTAAAACTAATCGGAATGTAACAATGAGTACATGTGTCAAGGACGACATGTGACACGTCTAATCACTATATGACGGAACATAAGCAAGAGCAGTTGAACACATTTCTGTACGGCGAGTGTTATAAATGTATGGCACCGAATAGCGGCTTTCCTCTGACGGAACACTTTTCGATTAATGGTACTTCAACGGAACACCTTACTGATTTTGAAGGTTATTTATAAGGAATAACTTATTTTATTTCGCGATTTCTTCAGATTTAAATCATTACTAATAGTGTAAAAATCATACTAAAATGTTTAAAAATGTTCGATTAGTATCGCCGAAACGTCGAAAAGAATCGTCATGTTATTAATAGTTTTTGAGGAATACGTTTACACTTCCCGCGTAGCACAGTTCGTGAACCATGATGAAGGTTAATGAATTGAAACACATCGACGATGTGAACAGGTACAGGTAGACAGATTATAGAGAGGGTTCTAGGCATATCTTTGAACAGCTTCTTATTGTAAACTGCACCATGTCGAATGGATCTTTGGATACTATTGTCCTGTTCGATGTTTTGTAAATTTTTTTGTTCTATGTTCACAGTTCAAAATGACAAACACCGGAAATCAAGTAATCGTGGTATACATGACAGCGATAGTATAAAAGCTAGAGTGGTTAAAGAGATTGTCTTTGTGCTAAACCTAAAAGTTCCCTCTTTGATCGGCCCGCTGCGAATTCCACGGCTACGAACGACATATTACAGAATATATTGCACTTTTCTGCTACATCTGTTTCACTTCATTAACTTGTTCCACAATTTTGTTACATTTTCAAGCGTTCCTTTTAGTAGTCTCAGATGTTACGACTTCTCCTAGTGCTCATAATAAGGGTGGATTGAATTTGAATTCAGTTCCGTATAGTGTTGCTATTCATCTGAATACTTTAATTCCTCTTGGTACAGCTATAATTATTGTTGCTGAGGTAAAGTAAGCTCGTGTATTGACATCTATTCCTACTGTAAATATATGGTGTGCTCATACAATAAATCCTATTAGTCCAATTGATAGTATTGCGTAAATTATACCAATGGTTCCAAATGATTCAATTTTTACTCTTTCTTGACAATATATAGGGAGGACTCGAACCTCCGAGGGGAAGAGTCGAGTTCCGCAACAAGAGCTTAGAGCGCACTGCAAAGCCTCGTAGCTCCAAGACTTTGTACGTCACTTGTACACTCATTGCACAGATACCGACTTTAGAAAATCAGTGTGGGTGCTCGTGATTTCATTTTGCATTGCCTCTTCAGTCACAAAGAGCCAAGCAGCGAACATACACAACGCGCGACTTAATTTCTCTGATTTTTGCATGCAACCTAGAAAAAGCATGTCGTACTTGTCATTCCATCATAAGCAATAATATTGCATGACTTGATATCTAGAGAATGTTAGCAGTATTTCAGGGGCCGCGGTGGAGTAGCTGAGCTGTCTAAAGCAGCTCGCTGCGGAGCGCGCGGTTGCTCGCCGTGGAGGTTCGAGTCCTCCCTGGGGCATGGGTGTGTGTGTTGTCCGTAGGTTAGTTTACCTAGGTTTAAGTAGTTTGTAAGCTACGGACTGATGATCACGCAGTTTGGTCCGATAGATTTACAGACATTTGAACATTTGAGCAGTATTTCAGCGAATGTAAATTCAATGTTATAAAAACCAAAGAATAATTCATTATTATAACCACTGGTTCGTCGAGGAAATTTTAACGAAGTGTTAGAAGTCAGACGACTGAAGAATCCTAAAATGTAGTTATAAGTTGGCCAGACGAAAATCTTCTATTAACGCTTTAATCTGGTAGTGCATTTCTACATTTAGACTCTCTTTGACCTGCAGTGATAAATTTAAGGAGTTGAAGTACATATGTATGTCATTTAGGAACGCTAGTTTCGATAGTTTTAATCTTTTCCAGAATGCACATATATTCGTTTCATTTCGAGAAAGAGACAAATTTACTCACGATTTGCAAAGAAAATCTCAAAAACTGTTTCGCGATTAGGCCAACGAATTGTGTTGTGCTGAGCTATCTACCCATGTTCCATTTTCGTATCTCTGACGAATCCTTTGAAGTGCTAGTTATACATACCGTGACAAAACTGAAACACTTGACAACATCTTTGATTACAGCACCAAGTTACACCACTTCAGCAGACAGGGAGCAAAGGAAAGTCGAAACGTCTTTATTAAATTCACTTTTGAGTTCATTTTTGTACCTGTGTCATGATTACGACCGGTTACTAGCTTTCTGCCTGCTTCGCCTCATACCTGTCCGTGAGCCGGCCGCGGTGGCCGAGGAGACTGAGGCGCTCCAGTCACGGTCTGCACGGCCACTACGGTCGGGGGTTTGAATCCCCCCTCGGGCATGGATATTTGTGCCGTCTTTAGTCTTAGGTAGTTCATAAGTAGTTTGTAAGCTTAGGGACTGATGACCCCGTCGTTAAGTCCCATAAGTTCTGCAAACATTTTAACACACCTGTCCTGCAAACATTTGAACACACCTGTCCGTGACGTTTTTGCGTGAAGACTTGTGTGATGACGTTGAATGTTGTACTTCTTAGCAGAATTAAATATTTTGACAGACAAGACCGTACGAATGTCGATCCATCTGAACGAATAAAATTGATGGAACTTGCTCAACTAAGCATGGCTGTCACTGAACTCTGATTGACTCGGTGCGGCCAGGAGACAGTGGGTCGTATGAATAAAAAAGAGCACATGCTCCAGAGAAGATTCTCAGAGCAATTTCTTTTGAATAAAAGCTTCGAAGCATATGCTCTGAGCAGGTAGGTCATTCTCGCTACCTCCCCTCCTTGAGTAAGTTCTCCGCGTGTTATGTGCACCACAGTAGAGCTGTTCATTCGTGAATTTCTTTAAACTAGCTCAATCACGCAAATTATTAAGTTACAAATATGGAGCGGCATCTAAGTGTTCAAGAAGAACTGTGTTATGTTTAGATATTAGTTTGTTGTGAAGGAGTATATTATTAAGACTAACTGTGCACTTCTTACGAAAATATATTCTCCTGGCGATATAAAATTTTCGTCACGCCAGAAACATTTTTATTAATTAAGTTGGGTTAGCACAAATTGCGAACGAAATTTTAAGAATGCATCACATATTCATCTTATATAATATGGAAAGCTGTCGGAGTTTTCTAACATGAGATAGGCCTACTTGTTATTAAATATGACACCCAACGGTCTGGTCATAAGCGTTAGGCATGCGATTTTGTTACAAGAAACAGGTTGCTAGGTACGTAATTAATCAGTTATTAATTTTCCTGTCGTGTCTACTTACTTCTAACATAACAGAAGTTAACGATTACGAAGTCAGAAAACGCATCTTAAATAGGCCAACCGGTTTGGATACAAACAATACTTCAGTAGGCCTACCTGATATTGCAACAATTTTTATGTTGTGGTAGAAACTGTTAAGTCTTGGGATGCACTTTATTTGGAACTAACATCATAAGGCCTTACTAATAGACCCTATTTAAAACACAATATTATTTTGCTATGTAGCTGTTTACAACTGTAAATATACACTTGTATTTCATTTCTATGACGATACGGTAATGAAAACATTCCTCTTACATCATTCTCGTCACTATATAAAATGCTTGAAGTGTCACACTCACGATTTTTCTGAAGGAAGCTACTCGTCAACAAAATGTTTTTATTTGCATTAACTTTTTAGATCCCCTTGTATTTCTTGAAGACTACGTATAAAGGAACTTGAGTTTGTCTTCTAAGTAACAGAGATGTCATTTTTATTATAAACCACAGTAAAACGTAACCTTAATAGAAGTTACTCAACCAGAAGTATTCTAGAGAGCTCACTTCAGAAATCGGAGAATGTTCTCCGGTCTTGAGAAACTTCTGTAGTTTTATTCATATGAGATTGGAGAATGTTCTCTGCTGTGAGCAACTTCCCCCACCCTGTTACTCACGCTAAGAACGTACTCGGCTGAAGTATTTTCTCCGACTCCCTTTATTCATGCGAACCCGAGTATGTTCTCTGGAATTCAGAGTTTAAAGTAACCACTCCGTTTTATTCATACGGCCCATTGAGTTCGCCCCCTCGCAAAGCCCCCCCCCCTTACCCAAACGGCAAATGGGACGAATCAGCTGCTGAACGCTCCGTGGGGCACTGTTGGATCAGCCTGCCGGCTGTCGTGTTTGCGGGAATAAATATTCATAATTTATAGCTTTAAATTTCTGATTTAATTATTTTTTAATTTTTTTAAAATGTTATTTTCAAAATGTTCAAATGTTTGTGAACCTGTTGGACCAAACAGCTATCTCATCAGTCCCTAGTGTTACGAGCTACTTAGACGAACTTACACTAAGGACAACACACACACACACACACACACACACATACTCTCTCTCATGCCCAATGGAGAACTTGAACCTCTGGCGGGAGAGACCGTCCAGTCTATAACATTATGCCTTAGACCACGCGGCCACTCCCGCGCGGCGTGTCAGTGTTAACAGATAAATAGCTGTTCCAGCCTGCGTCAGCATGTGGTATACGGTATTTTGTTGATATTATAACCTGCTCCCCTATATACAGATGTAGAATAAAAATACAGCCATGAATTATAGCTAACGATTTCGTGTCTAATAAGATACTGGTTCTAATGATAAATCGTCACAGCGGATACTACCTGTTAATGGGCATTTAACGAAATAGTATCAATTCTCAGTCTCTGTTGTAATATTTGTTTATTCTCCAATTACGAGTTTCGCGCTGCTAGCGCATCGTCAGACTGGAAAAAGACAAATGTTTTGTTACATCTGTGTACCTGGCGGGCAGCGAATCTAATGTGGCTAAGGTGAGTAACTTTTGAAAAGTCAGACTTACTTGAGCGGAGATGGAGCCACAGAACTATCTATAGCTGTGGTGGAGGTAGCTTAACAATTTGTGTTGTCATTGGGCCCCTGCAAAGAGGTAAACGTACAAACTATGTAAGGGCTATTTGAAGGAGAATAACTAGGGACTAAAGGGGTATAGTATGGAAATTGACAGGTGCGACTGTTTTGTACAAATCTGTAGAGAATGTCACCAATCAGTCGCATTTTTTGTTTTTGTTTTCCAGATCTACATAGACGTCGGGCACAGTGTGGCTATTCTCAATGCTATGAGTTATGTTTACATCAATATCGTCATGCTGAATGTGACTGTCAACATGACGGTTTAGATGTAAGTAGATATTAGAAGCTTTGAGCTGGCCACGCAGTAGTCGAAACGTAGGTAGATCTCAAAAGGAAAAAAAAAAAAAAAAAAAATGCGATTGACTGCTGACATTTCCAACAGATTTGTTTAAATAAAATTCCACAAACGTTTTGTAAAAAATAAATAAATAAATAAATAAAAAAGAAGTTAATAAAATACCTGCCGGCCGAGGGGACTAAGGCGCTCCAGTCACGGTCTGCGCGGCCACTACGGTCGGGGGTTCGAATCCCCCCTCGGCCATGCATATTTGTGCCGTCCTAGTTCGTAAGTAGTTCATAAGTAGTTTGTAAGTTTAGGGACTGATGACCACGTATTTAAGTCCCATAGACTATACAAACATTAAAAAAAAATAATAATAAAATAAAAAAAGCCGGGTGCGGCAATTTAGCAGCTCGCACGGGGCGGCACTTGACCTTTCGCCGGCCCTGTTAGCCACATTAGATTCGCTGCCCGCCAGGTACACGGACTGTAACAAAATATTTGTCTTTTTCCAGTCTCTAAAGCATCTCGCTGCGGAGCGCGCGGTTGCTCGCCGTAGAGGTTCGAGTCCTCCCTGGGGCATGGGTGTGTGTGTTTGTCTCTAGGTTTACCTAGGTTTAAGTAGTTTGTAAGCTACGGACAGATGACCACGCAGTTTGGTCCGATAGATTTACAAACATTTGGATTTTTTTCCAGTCTGACGATGCGCCAACGGCGCGAAACGCGTAATTGGAGAATAAACAAATATTGCAACAGAGACTGATAATTATTTAATTATTCAACACTGTTGCTACACCAGCCGCCAGCACCACCATCATGGAATGGAATGGAATGTATTGTATCAAGATATTTGTGAATGAGAGAGTATTCTTACTCGGTTTCAGGCTGCTGACATTGTTTGTGTCATGTATCGTTCCGTAGTCACCGCGTCTCAAGTACAATGTAGCGTCTCTACACAGTACGCCAGTAGGTCCGGAAGTGTCGCGGCGCGCACCCCATACCAGCGTCGTCAGACGGAGCGCCTGAATCGACTCGGCAAGGCCGGCAGACGGGAGCCGCTTCCGCCGGCACACATCCTATCCTATCCTCGCACGCGTGCTTCTCCATTGTATGCAAATCACGCTCGCGCGCTATTTTCTACCCCGCAGGTGGTGAGCGCGGCCCCCGTCGCCGCACTTGTTACTCTGACAGCGCAACAACAGTGTGGCTACTGTGCGCTGGTAACAGTGTGCGGTCGCTAGACTTGCTTTTGCCTGTAAAGCAGTGCCGCATGTATGAAATCTGAGTCACTCAGGAAGCTAGCCGGCTGCCTCCGTTTGTTGACAGTTGCCATGCCAGGTGGCTGCGGCTAAGCGTTCCGGCTCTCTGTCCTTCGGGGAATCGCGAGACGCCTAGCATTCTGATGACGTTACCGCCGCGTCTCTGTCCAACAGGTGCAGACGGGAGTCCCTGAAACTGTCTGGAAAGAAAACGTCATTTTAATGAGCGACACCTGTTTTCGATTACATACATTATTAACCACTAGATTCCGAGCGAAACTTGATTTTTGGCGGAAACCGAAACCGTCGCCGAATATTCGGCCGAAACCGAAACTTGCGTAATTAACTTAAAATTTATGTATATTTACGTTACACCACAGATCACTAGTTTTTCCACATTTTTCAAGATCCACTTCCAGTACTATGCCTTATTGAGTTGTGTATGCCTAATCAGGGGTCCGTAGAAGATAACATGGGAGGCGAACAGGTTTAGACAGTATGAAACCTTAACTTTTCCCGGCGTAATGAAAGTTCAAACAACTTACGGGTATGCTGCCGGGTGACGTCGTCGACAACCGCCGATATTTCGGCAGGACACCCTGCCATTCTCAAGGCACAACACAACTGCACTCAAGGAAGCAATTTGCAAGCGTTTTTAATACCTCGGTTTGCAAAGGTAAACAAGAAAGATAACACACACAGTCAAGTCACTACAGAGTCAACACAACTAAAGACGACCAAACTTCAAATGTTCAAATGTTTGTAGAGTCTATGGGACTTAACTACGGGGTCATCAGTCCCTAAACTTACAAACTACTTATGAACTACTTACGACTAAGGACGGCACATGCCCGAGGGGGGATTCGAACCCCCGACCGTAGTGGCCGTGCAGACCGTGACTGGAGCGCCTCAGTCCCCTCGGCCACCGCGGCCGGCGACCAAACTTCAAAAATACCGATAGTGACTGTTAATCAACAGGTGAGGCAGCATTAATTTTGTCCCTCTGTTTTTTGACGAGAGACAGTGCCGGATTCCAAGCAGAATTTAAACAAAAACCACCATCTCTGTTTATAAGGTCGCTTTCTAGTTTAATTTCAACAGCTTCCTTAATCTATGGGACTTTACTGTGGCTATGAGCCCATAGGCTTAAAAAATACTTAAAGTCACCTAAGGGCATCAAACACACCAATACCCTAGGGAGGACTCGAACCTCTGACGGCGAACAACCGTGCTCTCCGCAGCAATGTACCTTAGACTAAACGGCCGTGGCTTTTTGAAGTTTGCTTACGAGAAATGTCTCTTTTGCGGTAATAAAAATCAGGAGGAAATAAGCAGTTTTGCCTTAATATTGTCTTTTAAAAGTAAATAGTATATAGAACGTAATTTTAACGCCCGGTTAAGTTACAAAATTATAAAACACATGTAAAATGAAAATTCTCGTGTTGGATGCTAAACAGAATACCCAGAGGACCAGTAGCCTAGTCCAAAGTTAGAAAAGCTGTCTAAACTACAACAAGAATGGTCGAATTCATCGAACAAAACGGACGACAACTCAGTACTGAGGTGGAACTGAAACGAATGACAGGAGCGGGAACTGCTACGCGGCAGTTGCAGGAACTGTAAGCCGCCGCGCCATCTAGCGGGTCAACCATAGCGCCATGTTTTCCCCCTTCAAGGTAGAAAAGTTTTGTTCTTTATAGTTTTTTCGTTTGATGCTTATTTCGTGAGATATTTGGCCCGGTTACTATCAATGGACCACCCTGTATATATTACGTAGTCAGAATAATTTGACAACTGCAGCAGTAGGTTCATTTTACAAAGTTTCGTCGGCCCGGAAGATTGGATGGGATTCAGGTGGATCCCGCCCCCCTCTCCGACCCCTAAACACCTGACGTAATTAATGAACGCCGCGAAGAGTGGCCGAGCGCTGTGAGGCGCCTTGCTTCGGAACGCGCGATTGCTCGACGTCGGAGATTGTAGTCCTCCTCCCTCGGACATTAGTGTGCGTGTTGTTCAAAATTTTCAAATGTTTGTGAAGCTTATGGGACTTAACAGTGGGGTCATCAGTCCCTAAAATTACAAACTACTTATGAACTACCTTATACTAAAGACGACACAAACATCCATGCCCGAAGGGGGATTCGAATCCCGGACGGGCAACGGCCTCGCGCATCGGAGCGTTGCGCGTCAATGCGCTAGGGCACTCCGCCGCGGCTGTGCGTGTTGTCCTTAGCTTGATTTGATTTGATTTTTCCAGGGAAGCTAAAACAGTCTTGGTCTAACCCGCCACTGCCCCCACCGAAACTAAGTTTATTGTGCGGTATTGCTCCCTGTTTATCTAGTAAAGCCAACCAATGCCCATGAGCAGAGCATGGAGTCCCTTTACCAGTTCTTTATTAGACACAATTTCTTTGGGTCTAGTTGTCCCAAATGTTCTGTGCCTTTTACTCTCCAATGCAATGCATTCGAAGATTAGATGTGATGCAGTTTCATCACCGTCATCACAGATCCTACATTTAGGGTTCTCTTCTGTTATTCCCATTGTATGTAGGTGTTTTTTGAAATTCCCATGGCCTGTCAGCCAGTGGCGGCTGGTGGGCTGTTTATGAGGAGGGGCGGCATGTCTCTTCAATTGTACACGACATTTTGTCCCTTCAGAACGTTTCTTGAACGGGGAGAATACGGCATTAGTTTTATTAGCTAGTTACGTAATTTAACCCTTCATCTAACACGACTTTCTCCTCCTATACCAAAAACGAACAAATTTATGCACAAATAAGTCGTTTTTAATATTTTCTGCAGGCAATGAAAACCTTTAACTCCATTTTATTAGATTTCACAAGAGACCCAAAACTGTACCTTAAAATAATATAAAGTAAGAAGTAAATTCGTTGTGTGTGTAACTATATAAGTAAGTGTTCAGAGAACACAAATGCTTAGTCAGCGACAAACATATGTTACTGAAATTAGAAGACTGTAACCAACAAATATAGTAACACCATTGGTATGCTTATATTTTGGTGTGTTTCTATAAAGCAGGATTAAATTTCCTAGTGAAACTACTTTTGCTTTTGCACGCATTTTGTGTCTGTACAATGTTCAAATCAGGTCTCGGTGGTCCTAACCTTTTTAATTCCAACTTTCCTTCAAAAGTCAATTTTTCATTACCAAATGTTGAAATGCAGTTAACGCTATTTATATTATTCATTCTAAATAGGGAACTAGAAAAACAGGCAACGACACGCACCTTTACAACAACGATACTAGTATCACACGCAGGGCACCTGTTAAAAACTGCCTGACCGGTGGCGGTGCGCCTTTGTATATTTCGCGCCGTTGACGCGGACGCCGTCCTAAGCGGCCCGTTTCAGCACACTACCCCCACCCAACCCCCAGTACCCCCAATCACCCCAAGCGCTCGTTGCCAGCATTTACACGGCGCGGACGGATCGCGTAGAGTCCGACAGTCAGTCCATTCTGAAAACATTCGTTGAGCCTGGTTGGCAGACTACCTAGACTAAAAACATTGGTCATTCACTTACACGGGCTGCTGCTACACGAAAATTGTTCAAGTAGATTTGTGATTAACGATTGGTACGTATTCCGTGTTGGATATTTTTGGGAGGGCGCCGCCCCAGAGTCCTCAAGGAGTAGCCGCTACTGCTGTCAGCAATCCTTAGCTCAGTTTAAAAAGTTAGTACGCCTAGGGACTGATGACCAAAGAAGTCAAATCGCATAGATTTACAGACATTTGAATCAATGGACGCCACACTGGCGAATGCGCGTCTGGCGTTTGTCTGCGGCGTCTAGGCGCGGATTGCTCGATCGGCCCACGTTGACTCGCCTGCCCGCTAGTGTAAGCGATAGTGCGGCGACCCTGGAGGCGGAGGGAGCCGCCGGTCGCCGGTCGGGCTCGGTGGCCCCTGGAAGTGGAGGCAGAGACCAGGGAATCCCCAGCAGTGCAGCGGCTGGCGGCTGCAGCGCGCCGGAAGCCGCGAGGCCTGGGAAATGCAGTCGCGGCCGCGGCCAGGCATCGATCTGCCGACTGCCGGCCGGGGTGTGGCCCGCCTGCCTCCGCCTCCACCGCTGGCCGGCTGGCTTTAGCGCGGGGCGTGCTTCTGGCCGCTGGAGCCCTGTATTGGGAGAGTACCGCCAACCGGGCGAGCGCCGCCATTGTAGGCCTATCTGGCAATAGAAGCGCTATGCACGGCGCTGTTAAATTAACATTTATGATGAAGCGAACCGGCAGTACATCGACGTAGTATTACAATACGTTAAGTAAACAATTAACTTAAGTTTTTAATCGTTTCATCACATCTACAGCGAATATTAAGGAAAAACTGGTAATCTGAGATCAAGACCTTTATTTTTGAGCAAACTAGTTGTAAAATTGTTTCATGCGAAAATTTAAAGTCTGTACCAAATGCACTGCTTTCGCAATAACTGACGTTCATGCTTTCAAAATAGCTAAGGACTGACGTTCGTATCTTTAATATATTGGTTTTTATCAAAGTAGATGTAATTAATACATGTTGTTTTCCATTAATCTGGTGCCTAATGTTGATAGGTGTTGTGTGCTAACCTACATGTGATTATCACATAACATTAACTGAGCTAACATTTTGGGTAGGTTTAAGTTTTTACACATTGTTATCGCACTGCTGGGTACTTCAGTAAAATAAACTTCATCTTAAAATTCGAGTTTTGGAGATTTATTTAATGGGCGGTTTCATTTACGGCCCAAACTTTCGTAATATGCAGGCTAAGTATAAATACGAAATTCGTCAAATACGGCACATTATGTTAGATTTTCATGTATTTATATCTTTTAAAAATATCTTTTCTCTTACATGTTTGTCCATCGAACATTGCTCGCAAGAAACTTGTATGAACAGATAAACTTAGAAGTTTACTCGATATTTCAATACAAATTTACTTACTTCACAAAATTTTGCATTCTCGTATGGAATTGCATTATTTTTCTTCCAATGCGTACCCACAATTCGCGTCTTTTCGAATCTCTTTCACCCTGTGGAATGCGTAAAACTTGCTACCTCGGACTGTCTTAGTATAACAATTCACTGCCAACAATGCGGCATTTTTCACCATATAAAAATGGAATATGCTATGTTAAGCTCTTAATTTAATACATAATGAGTCTACACATTTCCAACACCTGTAAATGATAAAATAACAGCTAGTTAAGTGAAATATGCCATTTGCGCTGATGGAGTGCTTAGGCCTAAAATGGCGGACGTACCCCACCCGCGCTTAACTGACCAATAGCAGCCGGCGGTTGTCGGCAAGTCACACATAAAAGGTTGGCGCTACTCTCCCAATACAGGGCTCTACTGACCGCGGGGTGCAGCTATCACTACAACTGCCAACGGGACGGACAGCAGCTTATAAGGTGAACAAGAGCAAAGTAACGGTAATGGAATGCAGGCCAAGACACTCAGGCGACGCTGAAGGAAGGAGATTAGGTAATGAGACGATAAAAATAATGGATAAGTTTTGTTATTAGGGTACCACAATTGTGTCTGCTGGCCGAAGTAAAGAACATACGAGGTACGTCCAGAAAGTAAGTTCCGTTTGGTTATAAAAAACAAACGTGTAGAGATACAGAAAAAAATATTTATTGTACAGAAATCTACAACTGTTAAACTACTTTTCTACATAGCTGTCAAAATTTTTTGGCACTTGTCATATCGCGGCACAAGTTTCTGTATGCCTTCTTCATACACAAAGTAATATGGGCACTAGCCAGAGACCCTCAACATCAACAAATTTAACATTCAGAGGATATATTTAAATACTAAATTTCAGATCTTCTACAACTATATTCAAAATGCAAGTGAAATATACGATCAAACAAAGACAAATCAACAAAGTGATTAAATTTCGAAACAACCCTGTCAAGGTGAGTCCAAGTAGAGATCACAAGATTAAGGTAAGCAACAAATTATAGCCGGCCGCGGTGGCCGAGGGGACTGAGGCGCTCCAGTCAAGGTTTGCACGGCCACTACGGTCGGGGGTTCGAATCCCCCCTCGGGCATGGATATTTGTGCCGTCCTTAGTATTAACTAGTTCATAAGTAGCTTGTAAGTTTAGGGACTAATGACCCCGTAGTTAAGTCCCATAAGCTATACAAACATTTGAACATTTGAACAAATTATACTGTGACAAAACAAAAATACACTCTGCACGGCCACTACGGTCGGGGGTTCGAATCCCCCCTCGGGCATGGATATTTGTGCCGTCCTTAGTATAAGGTAGTTGATAAGTAGTTTGTAAGTTTAGGGACTGATGACCCCGTAGTTAAGTCCCATAAGCTTAACAAACATTTGAACATTTTTTTGGGAGCAGCGGAGGGCAACCTTGATTGGGCAACTTGCAGGGAATCTTACACTATTATTGTGACGAGCGATGAACTCGGCTACAGTCTCAGAGGCAGATTCCTTCGGCTAGCCATAACTCCCTACAAATCCATACCAATAGTCAAGTGTCTTGCTCATGCCTCACACTCCTGACTGTCTTCAACATGAATGTTCAGCACCAGCTTAACTAAAAGAATCTCCTGAAGTTCGGGCTGTAACAGCATCATTAATTGCAACCCTTTAGTCATTAAGCATATTCGTTCAGCTCGTCATCGTTGAAGTGTTGACAGGACAGGTGTAAGAAGAGGATTTACATCAAAATGTGATGTTTGTTTCCACGATAGTGCCCGACCTCATGTGGCGAATGTGACCGAACAACTCTTACGGGAATTTCACTGGGTCGTGTTTGATCATCATCCCTACAGCCCGGGCCTCGCTCCTAGCCCCTTTCACCTCTTCTTACACCTAAAATTCTGTCCTGGTGGTCAGCATTTCAACGATTATGACGAGATGCAAGAACATGCTACCACATGGCTGAATACACAGGCGGCAACCTTGTATGAAGAAGGTATACAGAAACTTGTGCCACGCTATGACAAGTGCCTACAAAATTTGGGGAGCTATGTAGAAAAGTACTTTAACAGTTGTAGATTTTTATACAATAAATATTTTTTCTGTATCTGTACACGTTTGTTTTATATAACCAAACGGAACTTACTTTCTGGACGTACCTCGTACATTATGTGTTTTGTGTCCCAGCCTCGTCGCCGCTTTTGTGTCTAGTTTCCGTCGTAGGTGTCGGTGGCCGAGTAGAAAGACCGACACAGGAATAAAGGAGGCACGCTTGTGCAGGTACGAAGGAGAGCAGCCAGTGGGACAGCAGAAACTAGAAACACTAGAGTAAATTAGAACGATATATATATTGCACAGAATTTATACAATACTTAACTTTTACATAGTTCAGTACTGCAGAATGCTGATACATAGTTGAGCTAGAGGCCTGCCTAGTGCCTATCCGAAAGCCAACTCTTCACTGGTGCCTATCTGATTCCGAAATATTGACTGGTTCCTATCTCAGTACCAAATGAACGATGTCGTTCAGTGGTGGCCACGAGCGGAGTTGCAGCAGAGGGCGCTCGTGGCTGACGTCGTAAGAACGCCGCGCCGTGCGTGCATGGCGGTGCGCGGTGAAAGTAGGTGGCGCGCACTTTGGACTTGTGCGACACCACAGAGTTGGCCAAATCAGTGTGTGTGCTCTATATCACGGTTCACAAATGTTCGAAACCAACTCTCCTGAAAATCATGTTCATGCAGTTTTGAATGACCAATATTTGATAAAAGTAAATAGACAGTTGTCTGTCCTTTTAAAGATAGAAGCAAGAAGGAGGAGGAAGAAAAGGAAAGCGTGGCTGCATTACGACACTACAATAAAGCGATATAATTGGTCGAAGTGGATATTTCGATATAAGTAAAATGTTCAAATGTTTGTATAGTCTATGGAACTTAACTACGAGGTCATCAGTCCCTAAACTTACAAACTGCTTGCCGACCGCGGTGGCCGAGGAGACTAAGGCGCTCCAGTCACGGTCTGCACGGCCACTACGGTCGGGGGTTCGAATCCCACCTCGGGCATGGATATTTGTGCCGTCCTAGTTCGTAAGTAGTTCATAAGTAGTTTGTAAGTTTAGGGACTGATGACCCCGTAGTTAAGTCCCATAGACTATACAAACATTTGAACATTTTTTTTACAAACTGCTTATGAACTACCTAAGACCAAGGACGGCACAAATATTCATGCCCGAGGGGGGATTCGAACCCCTGACCGTAGTGGCCGTGCAGACCGTGACTGGAGCGCCTCAGTCCCCTCGGCCATCGCGGCCGGCGATATAAGTAACACCCAAAACTTCTACACGACCAGTGAAATAATTTTTCACTGTACACTAATCTTCACACTTTTTGTCCGAAGCTATTCTTCCTGACAAAAGCATTTGATAGAACAGCGTCACCAAGGTTTAAAGAAATCTTTGATATATTTTGAGAGTTTGAAGTCCGACATCAAAGTTTTTTTTGGCCAGTTCTAAGCAAGAGCTGTATACTTAATGGAAACTTTCATCACTTCGAGATAACTTCATGACATCTCTGACAGTATTAATAGAGTCCAAGGTTTTTTTAAGCCTGAGAATAAAGCATTGCAAATTTAAGCTGAATCTATGATTTTAATAACAAGGGAAGTGACAAAGATAAATGAAAAACGATTAACTTTAGCATCAGCATCAGATTCTCGAAGCTAAATTCCTGAAAAAACACAAGTGTATGTTCATAAATACGTACATCTGATAGGTCAAAAGGACCGACGTGCTTCAGGATGAATAACACTAGCATAGTGGATAAAACACGGACACTCATTACTACTCGCTTGCGGACCCGCGTACAAAACTGATCATTTCTTTCACGTATGAAATATCGTCTCTCGCTATGGTCACGTTTCGCATTGCCTCTTGAGTCATGAGGTAGGTTTTGATTTTCCCGTTTATTTATTTATTTACTTAATTTATACAATTTTAGTTTCCACCTCAATTTTATATGGGTGCTCAGCACCCCCAAGAAATTCTTGGAGGGTGCACGAGCCCTGGAGCACCCACGGATTCGGCGCCCCCTGGGGTTGGCCCACCCTTAGCCTGGTCGTCCACTGGCGCCATAAACGTCCGGCTCAGGACGCCCGAATGGTCTCACGGCTACTGCCAACCTCTGCAGCTTGTCCACTGCAGACGACTTTACACCGAACACCGCTGGTTAGTCGCGAGGCAGCTGCACTGCTCGACTTGACGATCCTCCAAACTGCGAGTTTCTAGCTATAGACTTGGAGGCATATGGCAAAGAAAGCGACGGTAGCGTTTTCTCGCTTTCGAGCCTTTCTAAGAAACATGAAGATGGAGCACTTGGTGTTGGACGCCACTGCGCCCTTCCAGGAACAAACATTATGGTTCCTTACGTTCTCTTGGGTGTTGAAGACTATCCGCTAAAGATTTACCGGATGAGACCATTTCCAGTGTCAAAACTCGGGCCATTGCAAAGAGTTCTCAATAAGTGTCTTTGTAAGACTCGACAAGTGGTAGAATGTGCGTTTGGCATAATGACTAGTAAATGGAGATTGCTGTAATGAAATATTGAAATAAGCTTGATGATGTTGACATAATTGTCAAATTTATATTCTTGTTACACAATATCGTAATTGACAAGGAGGGAGAAGAATCAGCAGGTACATTCTCTTGTCATCAAACACAATCGACAAGAAGATACGCCTCTGTACGCGAAAACCGCGGAGTCACTGCAGCGTACACCATCCGGTATAAATTTATGACGTTCTTCTGCTCAGAAGAAGTTCACAGATGGAGCTGTTTGAGAATTTGCAGAATACTAGTTGCATAAGGTGAACGTATACCTGAACGGGTTCTTGTCAAGTGTGTACTGAAGAACAGTTGTATGATTTTTTAAAAAGTCTTTATGAATTCACGCGATCATTATGTCAAATATCTCTGTACTATTTTCTAGGGAATATGTATCACGTGTTCAATAAATATGATCGCACAAGATTACGTTTCTTGCTGAGTTTCTATTAGTGTCTGCACTTACTTTCCACATTCATGTCCTGTGCATCCATTCTTGTTAATTAGCGCGAGAAACACCCAGACACACGAAGTAACAGGCACTCGCTCCTACAGGCTACGTCCGACTACGTCCGATCAATCCAATTTCTTCCCTGGGATCCGTCCGTCAGCCGTACGTATACGGTCGTATGCGGCCGACCTGGTCGGGGGCAGTGGACGCGGCCCATCTGTGCTGCGCGGCTTTGGATTAGTCCGATGTATGCGGTCGTACACGGCCGTCCTACTAGTCGGGCGAATACGGTTCCAGTGGACGCTCAGCCAATGATGACAGCTTCCACTCTCGCTTGCATATGTTCAATTAGGTGCTGGAAGTTTCTTCGGAAACGGCAGCTCATTTTTTACCGAGTGCGGCACTGACGAGAGGTGCCGATGTAAGTCGGTGAGGCCTGACACGAAGTCGGCGTTCCAAAACATCACAAAAGTGCTCTGTTCTATTCCAAAACATCACAAAGGTGTTCTGTACTATTCCAAAACATCACAAAGGTGTTCTGGACTATTCCAAAACATCACAAAGGTGTTCTGTACTATTCCAAAACATCACAAAGGTGTTCTGGACTATTCCAAAACATCACAAAGGTGTTGTATTCCAAAACGTCACAAAGGTGTTCTGTACTATTCCAAAACATCACAAAGGTGTTCTGTTCCATTCCAAACCATCACAAAGGTGTTCTGTACTATTCGAAAACATCACAAACTGTTCTGTTCTATTCCAAAACATCACAAACGTGTTCTGTTCTATTCCAGAACATCACAAAGGTGTTCTGTTCCAAAACATCACAAAGGTGTTCTATTCCAGAACATCACAAAGGTGTTCTGTACTATTCCAAAACATCACAAAGGTGTTCTGTTCTATTCCAAAACTTCACATAGGTGTTCTGTACTATTCAAATCAGGACTCTGAGCAGGCCGACCATTACAGAGATATTATCGCCGTGTAACTGCCTCAGGCCGTTCATTATGAACAGGTGCTCGATAATGTTGAAATATGCAATCGCCATCTCCGAATTGCTCTTCAACATTGGGGAGCAAGAAGGTATTTAATACAGCTATGTAGGCCTGTGCTGTGATAATTCCACGCGAAAAAGAAAAGGGGGTGCAAGGTCCCTCCATGAAAAACGCGACCACACCATAATACCACCGTATGCGAAGTTTACTGTTGGCACTACACACGCTGCCAGATGACACCGGGCATTCACCACACCCAAAGCTTGCCATCGGTCGCCTCATTGTGCACCCCACACAACGTTTTTCCACTGTTCAATCGTTCAATGTTTACTCTTCTTACACCGAGCAAGGCGTCGTTTGGCATCGACCTGCGTCACCTGTGATGTTTCAGACGTTTGTATAGCTTATGGGACTTAACTACCGGGTCATCAGTCCCTAAACTTACAAACTACTTATCAACTAGCTAATCCTAACGACGGCACAAATATCCATGCCCGAGAGAGGATTCGAAACCCCGACCGTAGTGGCCGTGCAGACCGTGACTGGAGCGCCTCAGTCACGTGTGACTTATGGGCAGCCAGTCGACCATGAAATCCAACTTTTGTCACCTCCCGCCTGTCATAGTACTTGTAGTGGATCCTGATGCAGTTTGGAACTCCTGTGTGATGGTCTGGATAGATACCTAGTGTGGGGTGTCACACGACAGCAGTGTGTCTATATGTAGGCGCGGTGTGTGAGCAGCGAGGTCTGGGCTTGCGCAGGTGGCTGGCGCCCTCCTGTCGGCAGGAAACCGGAGCCCCTGGTTGGCCGGCGTCTGGTTACCGCCACAGCTGTGCGCCTGCGCGGCCGTCACACGCCGGCCGCGGCCTTCGCCTTCACCAGGCCCGCGGCCGCGCTTCTCCTGTTGCACCCGCCGACACTCTGCCCTCGTCCCGCCACTACCCAGCACTCGCTCCAGCCACGCCAAATTCTGACCAATGGCGTCTCGTGAACAAATCTGTTGGCCATCTGAGGGGGTGGGAGGAGTGGAGGTCGCTTAACCCTTTCGCTACGGTGAACTTCTGCAGAAGTCGGGAGCGAATGTGCTCCACAGCCACAGCCGGTGGACTGCTGCAGCAGTCGAGTGCTGCCTGTGCCGCCCAGCCGGTGGACTGCTGTAGCAGTTCCGCCTCGTTTCATACATCGTAATGTAATGCTACTGAAATGTAACGTAAAGCAATTCTAAATAAATATTATTTAACAAGCGAAATATGCGGTTATAATAATAACGTCCACATCCCACCAGAGCTGAATCCAAAACTTGGATGTCTTAGAATTTACGAAAAAATTACGCGAATTATCTGAAAGAAGGAAGAAAACTGTTTCTATTCCAAATGAATTTTCCCTAATAAATATATGGTATAAAGTCCAATAATTGCGATAATACTGAGAGTGTGAAAGCAGAACAGAGTAGTGCCGCGGGGAGTGCGGAAAACGCGCCGTACAGCGGGCACGGCCGGCCGCGACTGGCGCTCGTCCACAGCGCACGGCGCAACAATCACGGCGCCGGAGTGAAAGGGTTAAGGGTAAGTGTTCCGGACAACGAGTTTTGGTAGTTTTTTGAGTACCCCAGAAGCGAAACTAACATCGATGTTTTCAGTACTGCCGGCCGCGGTGGCCGAGGGGACTGAGGCGCGCAAGTCACGGTCTGCACGGCCACTACGGTCGGGGGTTCGAATCCCCCCTCGGGCATGGATATTTGTACCGTCTGTAGTCTTAGCTAGTTCATAAGTAGTTTGTAAGTTTAGAGACTAATGACCCCGTAGTCAAGTCCCGTAAGCTATACTAACATTTGAATTTTTTTCAGTAGTCAACCTACAGTTTATGACGCAGGGTCAGCAACAATGTGAAATTATTCACTCACTAGGCTATCGTGTACATTACAACAGGGAAAATGTATACAGGGGGTAATGTTAACCAGTCCTATATCATTTCCTTTCCTCCTGCATGTTGCCATGGATGACGCACAACAGTTTGCGTTTGCACCGCAATGACAGTGTACGCGAGGGTTGTGGTAACTAAATCAAATGTTCAAATGTTTGTAAATCTATCGGACCAAACTGCGTGGTCATCAGTCCGTAGCTTACAGACTGCTTAAACCTAGGTAAACTAACCTAAGTACAAGTTCACACACCCATGCCCCAGGGAGGACTCGAATCTCCACAGCGAGCAACCGCGCGCTCCGCATCGAGACGCTTTAGACCGCTCGGCTACTCCACCGCGGCGGTTGTGGTAACTCCCCACTGCAGTGTGTGAAGAGTAGAAACTAAAAGTTCACCAACCTGTCCCCACACAGATGATAGCACGCAGGTCGGAGTTCTTGAATGAGGCTGAAATTGCTAAACTATTTGCAGGAACTGATCTAATTACGGAAAAAACTGAGGCACACTGGACGCCATATGATTTATTTAAAGACTGCAGAAAACCAGAAAACTGCATAATAACATCCACTTGATACATATTGTCTTAACTGAAAGTAAATATAAATTTATTTCCCCTTGATCTAAGATTAAACAATGTCTTATGACGTACGTATGCATGTTACTCCTCCGAGTGCATGTACTGAACTCAAGTGTGGCGTTGACATACAAGTTGCACACCTTAAGAAAATGCCAATGATTCTGACACGCAATAAAACTACATTCTCCCTTCTCTTACCTGCGCGGTTACCAGCGCTCCAGGCGGCCAGCAAGACACACTTCTTAGTGGCAGATCGGATGAGATACAAGATTATTTATTCAGTGCCATAAAAATGTACAAAAACTGAAAACGGACACTATGTTTGTCTTCCTTTAGTTTGCTGTAAACTCTGTCACGAATGAAAAGGTAAGTTTTACAGGGCAGTTACTTGCCGATTCTCCTTGTTACGTTCACGGAATGGGCCGCAAGTTTCATGTCAGTATGGGCAAAACGTATCACCATACATCTGATTTACACATTTCTACAGTCATTCATATTCATTTTGAAACAATATTCCCTAAGATTACAAATATTTGTTCATTCGAGTCTCACATGGTAAGTTTAAATGTACGTTTTGTTCGAATTTGATATCAGTTATCAAATACTGGATGAATGTAGTGCGGCTATTTGCGCGTCTTGTGCTACGCCTCTCTTTTCACCCCGTCCTTTTTAAGGTGTGGAACGTACATATGTAAATAATTCTTCAAAATGCGCAACAGAAAAAAACTACACACCACAAATGGAGCCGTACGGGAATGACCATGTGATACTAGGTGTCATGACAGCCGCGGTGGAGTAGCCGAGCGGTCTAAAGCGTCTCGCTGCGGAGGGCGCGGTTGCTCGCCGTGGAGGTTCGAATCCTCCCTGGGGCATGGGTGTGTGTGTTTGTCCTTAGGTTAGTTTACCTAGGTTTAAGTAGTTTGTAACCTACGGACTGATGACCACGCAGTTTGGTCCGATAGATTTACAGACATTTGAACATTTGTCATGACAGCGGCTGCGCAGCCGTTCCCGACGGAGATTCGAGTCCTCCCTCGGACATTGGTGTGTGCTTTGTTAGGAAAGGCTGGAGTTAGATGTTTATGGAGTTCGATCCCATAGGTTTACAAACATTTGAATCACAAGTAGATATACTTGTGTCGAAAGAAATTGCAAAATTACAACTAGACCGCCGATTTTTAGGTCGTAAAAAGGGCATTTAGGCGCTTAAAATAGGCTCTTTCAATACCCTATTTAGGCCAAGTAAAATATGAATTGTTCCCAATAGGTATTCATCAGAAGAAATAAATGTAACGTGAAATGCAAAGTATTTACTTATAAGCAAATTTTAATTTGTTTCCAAAAAGGAAAATGAAAACATGCACAGCTGAACAACGCAATGTTCAAAGATAAAAACATAATGCAGATGACCTGCCAGATGTTGAAATACTCGTAATATATAATTTAATAAACGCTGAATAAACCCGTGGTTTCATACATTCAGACCATAGTCCCGTGTACTGTAAATGTGTGAAACCTTTTGTAGGTTTTCCAGAGAAAAGCTAATGCGCTCGGCGGTTAGCATTAATCCGTATGCCGAAAATGAACTTCGCTACATCAAGTGGGCGTGACAGGTGCGTAATTCACTTTCCGCAGATGTTAGGCTGGAATGCTGCGTTCAATGGAACTGGATTTTCCCGCTAAAGGTCATTTAGGTCGGAGTTGTTCTAGAAAACCTGCTGCATTTTCTCCGTCCTTTTTTACCAATTGACTGGTCTCTTCTTTAATTTTCTTTTTTTACTTCCACCAGCAAAACAATGTTCCAGTACCTGAGCTTTCTAACTCGGATATAACACTCGCCATAAATATCTATGTCGCTCTAATAAAATCTAAAATCTAACTAAAGGATCTTTCAGTAACTGGGTTGCGTAAGTTACACAAGCACCAACCTCCAGTAGATTTGGGGTTACATTTTGGATTGCTGGGAAGTACTTACTGTAGTATTCTATGCTAACCAGTTGCCTCAGCGGTAACAATACGTTGAGGTGGCAAGGGAACATCTGGAAATTGCTCTTTGAATGCCCGTACCCTTAATGCTGCCAAACCAAAAATTTGTCTTTACCGTGGGGATTAGTAAATAGACAACTTTAGGCTTACTTGCTGTGCTACAACGGTTGATACCAAAGTTTTGGTGTGTTGTATATTTATTTAACATTTTTGTAACGTAAGTACTAGAGTTTTTGCCGACGCCTGTCAAATGTTTACCTGAAGATGGTCTAATAAGCTGAAAACTAGTTCGTACACAAACATGAATTAGTAGAACAAGGAACAGATTGTTTGTTTTGAATCCTAAATATGGAATTTTTCTACCAAGAAGAGACGAAACATCCGTTTATATAAAACAGTATGATATTTTCACTCTGCAGCGGAGTATGAGCTGGTATGAAACTTCCTGGAAGATTAAAATTGGGTGCCGGCCCGGGATTAAAACTTAGGGTCCTCTTGCGTTTCGTGGGCACCTCACAGTCTACTGCAGAGTGAAAATATTATTCCGGTAACATCCCCCAGGTTGGGGCTAAGCCATGTCTCCGCAATGTCTTTTCTTTCAGGAATGCTAGTCGAAGGTAAGATGTGGGATACTGGTGGAACTAAAGCTCTGACGACAGGCTGTGAGGCGAGTTTAAAAAAAAAAGTTCGAATGTTTGTAAAGCTTAGGGGACTTAACTACGCGCCGCTGTGGAGTAGCCGAGCGGTCTAAAGCGTCTCGCTGCGGTGCGCGCGGTTGTTCGCCGTGGAGGTTCGAGTCCTCCCTGGGGCATGGGTGTGTGTGTTTGTCCTTAGGTTAGTTTACCTAGGTTTAAGTAGTTTGTAAGCTACGGACTGATGACCACGCAGTTTGGTCCGATAGATTTACGAACATTTTGAACTTAACTACGCGGTCATCAGTCTCTAAACTTACAAACTAGTTATGGAGTAAATTATACTAAAGACGACACGAACATCCATCCCCGAAGGAGGATTCGAACCTTCAAACGCGGGAGGCTGCGCGATCCGCAACGTGGCGCTCCAGACCGCTCGACTACACCCGCGCGGCTGTGAGGCGAGTCGTGGTACCGCTGTCGGCAGAGCGCTTGCCCGCGAATGGCCAAGGGTCCCGGGTTCGAGCCCTGGTGCGGCGCACAGTTGTAACCTGGAAGGGGGAGTTTCAGGTAGGCAGTGAGGTGGGTCCCCTGGCCTAGCAGCCGGCGCGCACGCGGCCCCACTTAGCGGCCCACGCCAATTAGCACGCGCCGTGTGTACACTGCCTCGTGAAATCTTACTCTGGCCGCCTCGTTTACAGCGTTAGGCTTTTAACGGCGTCCCACTTAGCCGCCTACTCGTCTCCGTAATGCAGCTGCTATGATGGCTCTGCACTCATCGTCGACTCGGACTCACATTCCCAGGAGGAAAAACCAACACGCTTGCTAGATGCCGCTCCCAGCAAGTAGAATGCGCTCGAAAATTTCGGCCGTAATTCAGGCGGTACATAGTGAGCCCTGCTGCCGGCCGCGGTAGCCGAGGGGACTGAGTCGCTCCAGTCACGGTCTGCACGGCCACTACGGTCGGGGGTTCGAATCCCCCCTCGGGCATGAATATTTGGGCCGTCCTTATTATTAGCTAGTTTGTAAGTTTAGGGACTGATGACCCCGTAGTTAAGTCCCATAGACTTTACAAACTTTTGAACATTTTTTGAGCCGCGCAGGCTCCCTGGAGTCTGGTTAGTAATGCTTTTGGCGCTCATGCATTGTCTTGCAATTTCGGTATTTAGTTGCCGCTTTCGCCGTAGGTGGCGCTGAGCTGTATTATAGTGCGCCGGAATCTTTGACGGGGCGAGGGGCCCTGGGGCAAAAATGTTCAAATGTTTGTATAGCTTACGGGACTTAACTACGGGGTCATCAGTCCCTAAACTTACAAACTACTTATGAACTAGCTAATCCTAAGGACGGCACAAATATCCATGCCTGAGGGGGGATCCGAACCCCTGAACGTAGTGGCCGTGCAGACCGTGACTGAAGCGCCACAGACCGCTCGTCCACGCGGCCGGGAGTGCGAATGCTCCCCCCCCCTCCCAAGACCCTACTGTAGCCTTACCGAGAACGTGACCTGAGTTTCGAGACTATTCTCTTTTTATTATTGTTACTACCAATTTTTTCATTTTTTCATGCAGTTAGAGCGAACAGACTGAGATGGTGGGGTCATGTTGCACGCATGGGAGAAGCAAGGTCACTTAAAAGACTCATGAGCTCGGCACCGGAGGGTGAGAGGAGTCGAGGTAGACCAAGAAGAAAGTACTTAGCTTCGGCGAAGAATGATTTTGAAGTAAAAGGCATAACATCAGACGAGGCATCAATGTTAGCATTGAATAGGGGATCATGGAGGAATTTTATTAGAGGTACTATGCTCCAGACTGGACGCTGAAAGGCATAAGCAGTCTCTAATGATGATGATGATGATGATTTTTATTTTTTTTATCAGCTTGAAGTCCTCTGCCCCACTAAATCAGTAAATAGATTACCTGGAACTCCTCTAAAGATATAGTTGGTATGCCACTGAATAGTTGCCCTTTATTTATTTAATATTGCGCACGTCCGTCCAAGTCATGAACCGAACTTGTCAACTAGGAACTTCTGATGTCGCACCATGACAGCGTGCAATGTTTTACAAGGAATTCAGTAGGTCGTCTGATGCAACTGAACCGATCACCGATTGCAAATGATTAGTTGGGCTCCTTGGAGACCACTTGCAGCCATTTTGCTCCCATACAACGACGGGCAACACCGGCTTTTGCCGTCCTTGAGCAGCACCCCCTATAGAAGGAAGCCTGCGCACGACGTCACAACATGAGGCCGGTGAGAGGCTTAGAGTCCTCTGAAAGACTGTAAACATTGGCAGTGCACGCCGTTTATAGTGCATTGTTTCGTTCAGGAGTGTATTTATTACGTAAATTGGTGTTGTGTACGGTGTGATCGCTACGCTGGACGATTCGTGTGTGTGAGAACAACGTTTGATCTCTTTTTTAATGACAAAATGCCCTTCCGCTGTTCTGTGCCGCAATGTAGAGGAAATTACGACTGTGGCCCAAAAGTTACCGTCTTTAAACGTCCGGAGAAGAATAAGCTAATGGGGGTGGTTATGTGAATAAAAGGAATCACAATATCCAAGGGTAAACAGTCATGACTTAAAACTCCTTTATAAGGTTAAACAAAAACGAAAACTTACTCATTAACTTGATGAAGGAGCCAAGTTATCCTGCGAATTATTTATATCCATGTCTTCTTCTCCGGACGTTTAAAGACTGTAACTTTTGGGCCAAAGTCGTAATTTCCTCTACTTTTCGGCACAGACCAGCGAAACGGCATTTTGTCAGTGAAGAAGAGATAACACGTTGTTCTCTCACAAACAAATCGTTCAGCGTAGCGATCACACCGTACACAACACCACTTTACGTAACAAATACACTCCTGAACGAAAGAATGCACTATAAACAGCGTGCACTGCTAATGTTTACAATCTTTCAGAGGACTCTAAGCCTCTCACCGCCGCCATGTTGTGACGTCGTGCGCAGGCTTTCTTCTACAGGGGGTGCTGCCTGGAGCCGGCCGCGGTGGCCGCGGGGACTGAGGCGCTCCAGTCACGGTCAGCACGGCCACTACGGTCGGGGGTTCGAATCGCCCCTCGGGCATGGATATTTGTGCCGTCCTAGTTCGTAAGTAGTTCATAAGTAGTTTGTAAGTTTAGGGACTGATGACCCCGTAGTTAAGTCCCATAAGCTTAACAAACATTTGAATAAAAATAAATAAATAAATAAAAAAAAAGCTGCCTGGAGCCCGGAGAGAGGTGGACTGGACAGTAATAAAATGTTCAAAAGTTTGTAAAGCTATGGGACTTTAAACACTTTAGTTATTAGTCTCTAGGCTTACAAACTACTTAAACTAAGTTAAACTAACCTTAGGACAGCACACACCCACCCACCCACGTACACATGCCCTAGGGAGCACTCGAATCTCCGACGGCGAGCAACCGCGCGCTCCGCAACAAGGCATAGACCGCTCGGCCACTCCATTGCGGCTGAAGAGTAACGAAGGCGGCCAACTTTTTCAAAACTCAATGCGGGACATTTCGAGGATGAGGAGGAGGACTAAGATCACGTGACGCATTGTGCCAGTTATTCTGAAACTAGAAAAGATATTTAGGCGAGCAGAGTAGGCCTACTCATTTACTTTTAAAGTAACATATATAACATGAGTCAAATTTTATTCTTAATTTACATTTCATAAATATTTTCTCTTGCTCCTATTCTGAATTTTAGAGTCTGACAATTTTTATATAGTCTTTCACGGTTCCGTTTTTCCAATCACCTCTTAGAGGGTCGTACTCCGCCCAAGGAATTGTTCCGCAATAACCTCGAATTAAATGTGATAAAAAAACTGCTTTTAAAACCGTTTCAACAACTGTATTATAGAAGTTCTTTCGATGAATTGCAGAGTTTAATTGTACCTTACTACATGCAATGCTCACTCACTGTCGTTGTTACATTTTTCAGAATTTCACCAACTTTTTATTCCTGAAGGAAGTAAGATGAAAGCTGATATTGTTTTTGCATCTCAGATTTTAATGGGTTTATACAGTGATAATATTACATCATGTTTGCCAACTTGAGCACCGAAAAATATTCTATTACACTTATTGAAACGTATGTAAGGCACAGATATATGCCAAAAACATTAGTTTTCAATAAGTCATCCTATCACCAAATGCATTACCAGCTTAAAACAAAAACAAATTCTACTGCTAGCGAATTTTCATTTTGAAATAGTCAGATGATGTATATCGTTTTTTATTATTTATTATTATTATTATTTGT